>CM057054.1:58683613-61083613 GCA_029948455.1 Solanum rostratum | reverse complement strand
TATCAATCAATTGTACTCACAAAGCTTTTCCTCTTTACATTTTCTTTTGACATATTATGATGAAACTTATTATTTCCGCTTTAAATAAGTGTCATCTTAACAAAAATCACGTTCATTACAAAAATTAACAGAGGAAAAATTACACAAAATAAATTTAATGTAAAATTATTTACTCAAATTGGAATAAACTGAAATTATTTACTTTTAATGAACTCATGACCCAAACTATTTATCCTCTTACCTTACTTTTCCCCTTTTTATTTCGCCTATGATGCATCATGATATCAGCACGACTGCTATGAAATAATCCTCTGTAATTCTCCGACAGTATATATATACTATACCAGTATCATATAGGATGAACTCAATCCTCCGTGATATTCTGGCTGTATATTGATACCTTATTTGTATCATATAGGATTATGCTCTCTTTTTAAAAGAAAGAAATAAGAAAAAATTTAAAAAGATTATTAAACTCTAAATTAGTAGACAATTTATTTTATGTGATACTCCATTCGTATATTGATACCATATCGGTATCATATAGGTCTAGAGCTTAACTTTCGGTAATATTTCATCGGTACATTGATACCCTATTAGTATCACATAATTTTGAGCTTTTTTTTTAAGCAATAAAACAATAAAGAGAATTTACTAAAGTCACAAACTTATTTATTGAACTCTCAATTAGTAGAAAATATATTCTTGTTATATTCTGTCGGTATATTGATAACATATCGGTGTCATATGGAACTAAACATAATTTACTATGATACTCCATTAGTATATTAATACCCTATCGGTATAATATAATTTTGGATTCTTTTAATTAAGAGAAAATTATTAAAGTCACAAACTTATTTATTAAATTCTAAACTTATATAATTTTTTTTAATTATCATTAATAAACGTAATATGTAGTTATTTATATTTAATAAATTCCTCTTAAAATATGAAAACTTAATGTAAGGATAAAATTTGGAAAAATTGCCCAAGTGAAGGCCTTTTAATTAATATTTATCAAAATTAAATATATTTTTGTTTTATTACCATTTATACCAACACATAACAAAATGACAGATTGGAGAGAATTGCACGAATTTTAACAAAGATGTAATTTAATTCAACCAATTTGCTATATATAGTTAAAACAAATGATATTGCTATAAGTAGTAAATATTTTTTAAATATGGAATAGTTATATAATTTCCGCTTTTTTTAAAATGAAAAGCCTCTTTCAATCGAAAAAATGTTATTAGAAAATTTTGGACCATATTAAATGTTTAGTAAAACCTATTTTCCCTCCAAAATAACATTACAATATATATCATAATAAATTTCCATATTAATATCATGACCTAACTATCATAAATGAAGACAAAATTAATTGGGACACAAAATAATACCTAATAAACGTCTGCAAGTTGCTTTCATAAATAATTTTGACAACTACTCATAGAAATAAAATCATTTTCCCTACCAAAATAATAAATGGCCTTGTAGTTTTATATAAACTGAATATAATATGCCACCCAAAAATATATTTTGAAAAATATCTAACCAGTCTTTTTGTGGAAAGAAAAGTAATGAATAAGTAAATATTCAAACAACCTTAATTAACCGATGATTTATTAATGGAAAAATTACGTAGATAAACAAATATATACTAGTTAATTAGTTAATACAGCTATAATTGTATATTGAATTATACAAACATTGTGCGCGAATTAGATAACAAAATATATAGACGTTATACAAAAAATGTGAATTATATAGCGAATTATATAAACTGTTACACAAAAACTGCAAATTGTATAGCAAATTATACAAACGCTGCACAAATTGTATAGCGAATATACAAACATTGCTATAGCTATAATTATAAAGTAATTACCCAAACTATAACTATGAAGCGTAATTAAAATATTTTTGAATGACTATGGACGAAAATTCCTCTTTATTAATTCAATTAATAAAAATGGATAAAATGAACCAAGTTACACATATATTTTCATGTTCCAAATTCAAGTCTTGAGAGTGAAAAACTATAAAAATGAATAAAGAAAAAAAAGAAAAAGTCAGGGTGATTTTATTACCAAAATTGTGTGCAATTATTTCTAAAATAAATAAATAAATAAATGGCATTATGGTGATGATAGTGGAAAACACTTTTTGTTTCTAGTTAATCATTTTGTTTCCCATCACAAATATGTTTTAATCAATTCTACTGTCTTTTCTCCTTTGCAAATTTTCGGTGCAAAGTTAGAAATAATAATAATAATAATAATAATTTATATCTATTACTAATTGGTATATTATTTAGATAAATTTTTGTATATAGTCATTTTAAAATACCTTAATTATGCTCCATAGCAGTTTGGGTGATTACATTTTGTAACTATAATTATAGTAATGTTTGTATAATTTGCGCAACATTTGTATAATTCGCAATATAATTCAAAGATATTGTATACGTTTGTATATTTCACTATACAATTTGATTCATGCACAACTTTTGTAATAATCCCACACAACGTTTTGTATTAATCGCGCGGGTTATACAAAACTTAAACTGTAATTACAGCTAGATGTTTTGTGCACGTCATAATTAATTCAAACTATATTTTGCAACAAAGTCGAATCAATATATTTTCAAATGAAGTACACAACCAACTCACTCTTTGTATTTATACAATACAACGATTTCATCTCTGAATTAATTATAGAATTTATCGAAAATTTCTAGCTAATTCATCGTTAAAATACTCCTAGCTTGAATTTTCTTATATCTGTCGTCAATTCGTAGCTAAATAAGACTAGCATGAGATTTTTATTGTTTAATTACGAAATTACATTCTTAGCTTATTCTTCATTCTCTAGGAGCAAATACAGAAGTTGCCATCAATAAGGTGGGGATCATCAAAACACCAAATCATCCAATGTAAAGACGATTTTCAGTGCTAGTTATCCGGTTACAAAAGTGACCCCCTAGACTACTCCCAAGCACACGAGTTTTCAAAATTGAAGGCTTGTTGTTCAACAGTATAACATGATTTATATCCTCGTATCAATCTAGATGTATCTGAATCTATTCAAATTTTTGTAAGCCAACTAATATACATGTAACAACGTGGACAAGTTTGAACCAATATATACATCTTTAAATGTTGTTGCTACTTCCTATCTTTCTTATGAACATTCATTGCTCTTGCTTCAGAGACAATTTTTCCACCATAGTTTTAGGTGAAGCAAATACTTCTTTAAATTTTGTTGATGCATAAATGGAAGTCAACCAAACTCACTTATAAAGTGGATTTTGGGTCTAATTTTTTTCTCATCATTCACAGCTTAGATGATTTAATTTGGGAGCCAACATCGGTGAAACATGTTAAAAGATGAATCTTAGACCTAATTCAACCATAAAAACTAATACACAAGAACACGATCGTCCAAGTCCATGTCATCTTCCAAGTCCTTTTCAATCCTTCATGTCCAACAAGCTTACACTAGATGTGGATATGTAGCTGAGCAAAAGAATATTACTTATAATAACACCATATTGAGAAAAAACAAATTGAATTTGGAAAAGAAAAAACTACTTAAGTTGGACGCAATTCATACTATTTATCCTTAATGAATCCATGATCCAAACTATTTTTTTTACTCCACTTTTCTTTTTTCTATTTCGCCCATGATGTCAGCGCAACATCATCATGACTACTATGAAATAATCCTTTTTGATACTCCGATGGTATATATACACCATACCAGTATCATATACAATGAGCTCAATCTTCTATGATACTCTGGTGGTATATTTAATACCATATAAGGTGTACACTGACTTCACCATGAAGTCGATACACACATTTTAATAGTAAAGAGCATAAAGTATATGAATATAAATAGTCTAGTTTTCCCTTTCGAAAATGTTTAATACTTGAATAGATTAGCCCAAATCTTGTCTTCACTTTTCTGCCAGAAAGAAGATCTTCCGCATATGGGAACTTGAGCAGTAAGCCCAGTCTTTTGACTTGTCTTTGTCCAATATTCAACAACAGTGCTACAACCACATTGGACCCCCAAACAAGATCATAATCCCATAGACTGCCAAATTTATGCCTTTTTCCCCAATCAAAAAGAGATATTTTTCCTCACTATTTAGACAAAAGTCGTTTTCCTTGCCACTAACTGAAATTTTTCTCAGTATTCCTAATTTCAACTTACAATTATACATCAATACTGATCTCTAGTACTCAATGGTTTGATCAGAACACTATCCGATTTGTTAATATGTATATCTTTTTTGATTTGTTAATGTTTTTGACCTTGAAAATAAGTGTCCTGAAACTTTTGACCCAGGCTAACCTTCAAGATCAAAAATCAACTTATTGAACTTGAAATTTTGCCCATATGAGCAAACAAGTTCACTCGTATTCTACAGCCCAAATCATACTTCACTCGCATCATCCACTAAAGTTCAGGAGATGGCCCAGCACTGAGACTACATTACACACCAAACAGAAGGCATTTCAAGTGTTCAACTCAAAACAATGCCTGACCAGAGAGGAACAGAAAATTGAACTTATGAAGCATTTAGAGAATTTATGATGAAATAACTTTACGATGCAGAAACAAGCTTTTACATACAGACTATATTAGACAGATAGCAATATCAGAGTAAAGGAGATACAGAGTGAGTACAAGAATCCAGTCACAGCATATATAGTTGAATAGCAGTTGTCAAGAACAACGGCAAGTGCAAGAAAAAGTAAACAAGTCTTGGTTCTTCTACATAATACATCTTTTTTTTGAAACTCTGTAAAACACACCACTATCACCTGCAGCTACTTGGGGCCAATGTCCTTGATACCACAAATCTGCTCCTCTCCCATGGCACACATCACCGACAGAACCAGGTCCTTCCCCTCGGCAAAACCATCTTTGATCTGTGCTCATCATTATGAAAGACAATGTTATGAGCGTTCAAGAAATACACAAATTTGTGGTACAACTTTTTTCTTGCATTAAAGGAATTAGCTACCATATGATCAAGAAAAATAAACCATGCAGTCATGCAGATGCTTTTTGATCTTGGAATTTTTTTTAAAAACTAATGCCTTATTGAATCTAAATCTAGAGTCAAAGTACAAACAAATGGCTCTCATCAGTAAATGTTACTCCTTCCATTAATATGATGGCCTGTTTTCAAATATCACCAACTTTAAATCTTTGTAACTCCGAACATAAAATGGGTAGCAAAGAAACATTGATGTCCAAAACAGTGTACTGATACTTACCTGAGTCAGAAGGGTATCATCAGTTGGGAGCCTCAAGTCATCCTTGGTGTTACCATTTTCTGTCAACAGACTCACCTGAAACAATATTATAAGTGAGATAGGATAGCCAACAAGAAGGAGATTCAAAATCCAAATGACAAATGAAGAAAAAGTGATCGCAAAATACGTACAAAGCCATCCTCAGAGATATCAATAAGCTGATAGTCAGTCCTACTCACATGAGGAACCTATAAAGAAAACAAAACACATTGGTTAGCAGTAATAATTTAGTAAATGAGCAAATAACAAATCTGCAAGGAAAATGACATGTCCAGAGGCAGTTACTTACATCACAGTTATGAGAAGAGGGAACAATATCCTCAAGCTTCTTTCCAGTGAAAATGTCGATTCCCACAAAGTGACATTTAGCATGACCGTGCTTGCCTGTCTTGGAAGTCGAAACTTCAACCACCTTCAACAACAAAACAGACCTATCAGTACTTGTAACTATGAATCAATCAGGGAACATGCAACAAAATTAACAATGGGAAAAAAAAGGAGGCCTATCAAACCTTGACCCAAATCTCAGGACTATAGATTGGATTCTCCAAAACTTATATCACTGGAAATTTTTGCAGTCACAGGAATTTATAATTTTGATAACCGAGAAATCCCCAAAGACTAGAGACGCACAGTTTGAAACATTCCAAAAGAGTCAAGTATATAAATCTTTTTTTTTTCCCATTCTTTTCCATGTTTGTATAGGGATGAACCTAGAATCTAGACTCGGCGAGTTCAGAATGAGTAGAATCTCTCCTTATGTATTTTTCTTTAAAGGGACTCAGAGAGTTCAGGACGAGTGTGACCTCTCTATGTATTTTTCTTCAAAGGGTGTCATCTTATTATATATACAACTTCCAAGAACTTTTCACATGAACAAATAGTTTGTATAAAAAACAACGAGTTCAGTTAAAACCACAGAGCCAACCCAGATCAGCTTTTCTGTTAATACATATTGCACTCAGTGGCGTAGCTAAATGGTATCAAGGGTGATTCACTCAAACATCCTTAGCCAAAAAATTACAGAGTGTAAATAGTTCAAAAATAACTTTTCAGAGATACATACTGAAATTTTAAACACACTCAACAAAATTTCTAGCTTCACCACTGAAATTTGCACTATATCAACCTTGTCTTAACCACATGACTGAACTCCGTAGAGTTTACCGGTTTCTGGAAGGTGTCATTTCACCAGAAGCAACCAAAACAAAAAAAATAATCATGAAGATCAAATATCCGTCCACCAAAAAACCCTAAATACTTAATGCTTAGATGACCGTGACTCCCAGCTTCTCAACAAATTTTCAGTATGAAAAAAATCTAGAAATCAGTGTAACAGTAGCCAAAAAACAAAATAAAGAATGAAACAACTGAAGAGAGTGACCTTGCAAGGACGATTTTTAATGACGATGTGACCATTCTTACGAATAGTACCAGCTTGTTGAGGGTATGTCTTTGAAGCTCCGGCGTCGGCCTTGGATTCGAAATGGTGCTCTTCGTCCGACATGGTTTTTTTCTGGTTCACCGTCCGGCCGGTGGAGAGGACAAGTTTGAGTTTACTGGTACGAGTGAGGGTTTTTGCTTGCTTTATGTATATGATGATGCGTTCAAGTGACGCAGTCCTCTAACGGCGAAATTTTGGAATTTTATTTATTTTTCATCCTTATCCTTCCCTCGCCTGCTAACTCTCTCGGGGATCCTTTTTTTTTTTTACTTGGATTTTTGAATTTTTTTTAGTGCTCTATCTGCGTATATTTTATCAGACTACACTTATAGAATTTCACTAGATATGTTATTGTTGTATACTCAAATTTTATATTACGAATGTTTAGTTAAGGTGAAGCAATTTTGCTGTCACAGAATAATTCATGTTGGTAGGATTTTTGAGCGGTATAATTTAATCTTGTGCACTTAAATATGCTACGTGAAAAATTAAAATTAAAATATCGTAAAAAAAAGTTATCTTTTTTTCAAAACCAACTAAAAAGAAAAGTACATCATTTTTTTTTAACGGAGGGAGTAACGTTTTATTTATCGTAGTGATTTTGTTTTTCCAGATCAATGTTTGTGTAAGATTTTATTTTTCTATACTGGTATTTTAATAAAATATCAATGTTTTTTATGATATTAAATACACTTTTTTGTAAAATTATTTTTGATCATTGGGGATATTCAAATAATGTGTCATATTATTTTGTAAGATATATTATGTATGTAATAAAATATTAAAATATTTATGATAATCATTACTAATGCACATACTATTAAGTATAAATATTTCAAAAACAAAAAAATTGGAAACCGTTTCAGCCATAAAACTCTGAACTCCTTTAATCTCTCTGGTGTTTCGATCAAGAATGAAGAATGCTAAATGACATCATTGAGTAATAATTCACCTTTCTCCATCAAGAAAATCAAGATTTTTTTTTAACGACGAGGAAACCTGCAATTGTTGTTTTTTGGTGCGCACAAGGTAAAACCCCGCTATAACTCGCAAACCACACAAGAGAGGGAGTTCGCACTAGGCAAACCCGGTGCAACGAGCTTGACCGCAAGCCCTTGCTTTCGCTAGCAAGGAGTTTCAACTTAAGACCTCCAACATGAAAGTCCTAAGACCAAATCACTGGACCACCCGAAGGGTAAGAAAACCAAGATTCATATAAATTACATTTTCACTTTTCACTTTTGGGCAAGATCAAATTATGCCAATGTCAAAACAATTGTGTTCAATATACAATAACTTAGTGCCATCAACTAATGATCTAATATGTTGGATGTAAACAATAGATGACAATGCACAAACAAGTAATGAGAGTGCTAAAATGTTTAGTAGATATATGGACATGCACATTGCTTTCTTTACAAATTGAATATACCAGTGAATTAAATTGTAAGAACAACAGGTCAAGGACCATCATCAACTTCATATAAAAATTGAAAATTTATCCTCTTTTGTTCTTTGTCGAAGCCTCAAAATTCATCAACTTTTACAGCATCACGAGGCATTTCATATGCGTCTTTTGACCTTGATTTCTTCACTCCAGCATTGAACCACACCTTATCGGACTTGTAGCTCTCAACGTTGATACTCGTGACTTTGACCCATACCAACACCTTGGTCTTCATTCCATCTATTCCAGTGAGTTTTCCCCTTGACAAAGTTCCTTTGACGCGAGTAGCATACCTCATAACAGATGAATCCTTGAAGCTGACCTCACAGGTTGATGGCAAGTAGACAATGAGCTTTGCATTTGACTCATCGAATTCATAACATGTTATGTTTTGGGGAAAAAGACCAGGAGGCAGGTTGTATTCTCGCAGGAGATCTGGCAAAGATTTTGTAGGTTTGCCTAGCAAATTACAGAATTATTTGCATCAGATTACAGTGCTATAGGTTGCGGAGGAATTGAACTAAAAATGTGTATGACTAACTTTGCATCATTGAGATACAATTATCCAAAGGACAACTGTTGGGAGCACCACCATACACATCCTTTAATGCCAATGCTATCATATAGGGATGTGAACGCTACAATTACAACATGCCCAGTGTAATCCCAGACCTTACCCTTACCTTTGTGGGGAAGAGGTTGTTCCCAATAGATCCTCGGAGGGATGTGAATTATGTCATCCAAAATCGGCACAGGTCTCCGACCCCCTTAGGATTCAACTAGAAGTTACAATGTGGCACAGAAGTTAGCTGGAGTAAGCTTTCCAGGAAACAGCAATGTGCTGTGACAATTTCTTATTTGGCTATTTCCGTTGTATGAATCAACATGTTGGCGCTAAAATCAGGCTAGGAGCCACATTTTGTGATCAGATTGTTCTGCACATTCTGTTTTTCGAGGGAATAGAGCAGAAGTAACAGTAGTGACTACTTATTTCTATATATGCAGAGGAAAATAGAAGTGACCACTAGACTTTACTGCTTACTCCTAGTGGAAAAAAGAAATTGTTTTCTTTCAGGATCAATCATTATTTTCCATCCATGATAGCCAGAAGAGTTGAATGTGATACTTGAGAAAAAACTACACTATTTAAATACATATTAAATAACAGGCAGACAGAAAATGCAGAGTTGATTGAAGCAAATGCATACCTTTTAGCTTGTTGAAAATCCATTTTGCCTTTTCTTCAACAGTGCTCGACAGATTCTGAAACATGCGAAGTCAAGCAGAGTGATGAAGTGGCTACTTACAAGTTTATCTACAAAGGTGATTAGAACAAACTGAACTGCCAAAACTCAAGTAAGAGAACAAGTTTTTTTTTTAATATTTGAACAGACAAGATTGTTATGTCAATGATATAAAATGATGCAGTCCAGGATTAAGTAAACAATGACGAAATCCTTGCCAATTCTGCTACAGAGACCCATCATTTCATTAGAAATTTCTGCTGCGGATCCAGAAGATATGGTTATAGAATAACAGCATCTTAAGGATGAGCTTATAAAAGTTGCTTCACATTCCGAAATAGAATTTGTTCCAACTGTTGATCTCAGTAACTGCTTTTCTCATTCCTAAAAGGGGTGAAACAACCCACACATACAAGATGTTGTAGTATAGGAGAACTCCCCATGTCAAATGCTATTGGTTGTTAAAAAAATCCACACAATAGTAAGTGATATCAGTTTCTAATAGCTTCAACTCTTCTAAAGCTCATTACACCAACCGACTTTTCTCTTCCTTATCTAATCGGTGGCAGTCCTTCTATTTCCTCTCATTGATTCGTCTCGATAATTGGCTTCAAAAGGACAGTCATAACTCATAACGGTAACTCATGACCAACTTCAATGAAAACCTGAATAATTATACCGACAGAAATAGTAACAAAATCTCCAGCATCTGATGACAGAAATACAAGGACACCATCAATTAGCTTAAGGTTTAGTACTAAATTCAAACTTAATAGAAGTCGAAATTAACTTAAATTATCAAGTGAAGCCCAAGAAAGATTTCATACAAAAAGTTAAAAGGGAGGGAGCTATTGTTCTTGGCTAGATACCATCTACACCAAAACTGGAACTTCCACAGTCTATAGCCATTGCACAAATCTCTTCTCCCTTTCCTTTTACGGAGTGGCCAGAATTTTACTCTGGGTGTTTGATGAAGTTTATCTTCAGTTCTTAATTATAGAAGAATCACTGTCCCACGTTTACTCCCAAAACTAAGTTCAAACACAATGTTTAGAACCAATTGTTGGTACCAACCTTCCTTTTAAATCTGCTTCGATATGTGTTACTTAAGCCTAGGCTTTTTCGAAAACAACCACTCTACCTAAATGAGGTTGCAGTAAGGTATGCATACATTCAGGGACGGAGCCACCTATCATCCGGGTTCATCAGAACCCCTTTCAGCGGAAAATTATACTACTTATTCATGGTTAAAACAAAATTTTTATGTATATATAGTAAATGTCGTAATCCCCTTCGGCAAGTTCATGTGCCTACTTAAAATTTTGAAACCCCTAAATCAAAATCCTAGCTCTAGCATACATTCTACCTTTCTCGATCCTACCAATGGAATTTCACTGAATATGATGTTGGCAACAATCTGACCTCCAAGGGCAGAATCCTTGTAAAATCCAGATTTCACATAATACAAGGACAAAATTGCATCAACCAAAATAAATTTCTTTTTATTAGAAGCATAAGCATTGCAGAACTTAAGATACCCAATTGACACAACCATAAATACACAGAAGAAGAAAGCAAAGACAGAGAAAAGAGGTTATACAGATATGTCCTGAGAGATGTTGGAGATCTCTTGTTTGGCTTTCTTAGACACCCAGAATGTACTTGATTTCAAGCTCCCTACTGTGGTTAGTGCTTTCTCCATTGTAACCACTTTTGGTTAGAGCTGACAAATGAACAAATATCTGTTTCACTCTCTCTGTGGATGTGAATTTAGCTCTGCTTCTTTCTGTATCACTGCTGTTATGTCACACAACTCATCATTTGTCTGGGAGATCCAATAACAAAAAAAGATAGACTGGCAAAATTTTTGACATCTATTTGATATACATAAAAAAATATTTTTATTATATATAAATAATATAATTTTTTTAACTAAAAGGGATTCAGCTGAATCTTTAATTTTTTGTCATATATAAATAATATAATTTTTGGTTAAAAGGGGTTCGAATAAACCCCAAATTACGCCAAGGGTACATTTGCATTGTGTAATTTCTTCATAAAGTACTACAAATTGGTTAGTTCTGATGGAAAAAGTGTCATCAACTATTAAACGTAGAGTTACATGGAAAATTACGTTAATGCTACTTTCCCTTCCTAGTTAATTTAAGTGTAGTTGTGTGACCAACTCTGAAAGACTGGTTATACCTTATGGGTAATAAATGATTAAAACAAGATGAAGATGATCTTGTGGTTTGGGAGGAAAAGTTTGTGTATTAAAGATATTTAGAAGTTCCTCTTGTATCATCAAAGTCTGTGTTAAAGTAATAAATATTCCTTTTTTGATAATTAAAAATATAACATTCAAGTCGATGCATAAAATCATCTTAAAAAAAGAATGTTTTATTTACCTCAAATTTAATTATTATTTTTTTTACAACAGCATGAATTAATCTGCTCTGGGGGGGGGGGGGGGGGGGGGGGATGAAATCATGTTGTTATCTTATTTAGGTGGCAAATAGCAACCATGTGATTTTGCCTTAAATCCAATTAGGCAATCATGTGGATTGTTTAGCATCTATTTGGAAATCATGTGATGGTGGATGCCCACACAAATAACTAAAGATTTCTTTGCTTCCAAGGCCATGTTAGTAATTACAACATCATTATGCTTGGATTTTATTTTAAGAAATGATTGGTTTTGGAAAAAAGGTTCTAGAAAATATTTAAAGGAAATGATTGAGTTTACACTCTGGATTTATCAAAGTTGCACCTTCCTTGTACATGATGAAAGTTTCTCAATTGAAAAGTTGAAAAATTAACAAGGAGAGACTCTTGCCAACTAGTTGCTCAAACCACAGGAACTTAACAAGAAAAAAAGTCAACCTCGAGGCAATAAAGCTCCCGCTATGCGCAGCGACATCATATTTGCTTAAGACAGAAACAAGTTTATTATTACAAAGAACCAGATCACAGACACAGTACCATTACACAAAATAAGTAGTATGTCTTTAGAATACATAAAAGGCACATCCTTATACTTGAACACAAAATATATATATATCCATCACTGTAATTGCAAAGAAGATGTGCAGCATGACAGAACTCTGACTTGATTTATGGCAACACAACAGCGATGGAAAATATCATCAAAATTCTCCTTTTGCAGAATGTGGTTCCTTCAAACATACCTCATCTTCAGCCTCTGGGAAAATGGCTTATGCCTTCACTTTTTCTTGCTTCATGAGTTGTACAAATTCTCCAAATACTGCCCAGGTAAAAGAAAGGATACAGTTGAGAAATTTCACATAATTATGGCTTGATTCAAGCAGCTGCACTCGAATACAAGGCAACTCCTTGTTGCTCTATAAAATTTCGTCTCAAAAATTCTGACGGAAATTGATATAAGAGAAATAATTCTGCAAATACTTTTATTCGCTCAGGGTGTGCTAGGTATGGAGGAAAACATTTTCCGAAAATGCATTTCCAAATTTTTCATTTTTGGTTGGTCTTGATCAAATGTTATAGAAAAGATTTTGTGTAGGAAAGCATGTTACTTAAAACTAAGGAAAATGACTTCCCTAATGGAACCAAGGAAAACAAGTTTCATAAGTTGTCCCTAAGTTCATTGTCTCCTTCCCATCCACCCAATGCCCGCATCCCCTGCCACCCTCAAAACCCCACCCCACCCGTATTTTGCTAGATAACATATAAATGCTCTTGGGATTAAATTTTTTGCTTACTAAACATTAGAAAATAATTCACTTGTTTCCTAGAAAAACATTTTCCTACATACCAACACACCCTTTTAAGGCATCAAAATTTTTTAATGAAGATTTGACTTAGACAGCAGAATCCTAGATTAGGCTTGATAAAAAATAAAGCAGTCCTACAGTAGTTTTCTTTTTGTAGGAAGTGATTGGCCATGTGATATCATTATATTCAAGATTGTAGTTATCGTCTTCACCAAATCCTCATAGTAGACGGCAATAGTTGAAGTTTATAGCTAAAGACAACCACTCAAGAAATTGCCCGAGGTTTGTCGTATACAAGAACAAGGAGGATCAGTTAAGATAATTTTACCAGGATCTGAATCATGAGGCCCTGGAGATGCTTCAGGGTGGTACTGAAGTGACATCAGCTTCATTTTAGAGGAGGCAAGACCAGCACAACTTCCATCATTTAAATTTACATGAGTCACCTCTACACCATCTGGGAGAGACTCAGGGTCAACAGCATAGTTGTGATTCTGGTTAAGGAAGATGATAAATTATTCAACAGTATAATTTATAGATAAACACCCAAGCTACACATTTGGAGTACAAAAAGCAATTTTTGATAGGTGTTTGGCCATGCAATTTGGAGTTTTATACTTGAAAGCAGTGTTTGTTACGACATTTGAACAAAACTTCAACTACAATTTGAACTTTGATTTGAGGTCTGGGGAAGGAGGTGTCTACGCAGACCTTACCCCAACCTACATCGCAAAGGCAGAGAGGTTATTTCTGAAAGACTCGGGCTCAAGAAAAACAATTCAAAACAACTTTGAAAAGAAATACAATAGTGCATCTAATCACAAGCATTTATCCATAAAAAGAGCGTGAAAATATGTGATTTGCTAATGCAGCCTTAGGATATTCTGATATGTTTATAAACTACGGTTTGCTTATTCAGAAAGATTGTATGAAGTGGGGAAGTTTTGATAATCTTCAAGAATTGTGAATTTTCATGTTTACGAGATAAAAGTAAAACTTTTGAGATCCAAATTGCATGTCCAAAACATATTTCAACTTCAAATCATGGCCAAACAAGAACGTAAACTAAGAAACTAGACTGTAATCATTATGCACCGACCGTAATACTTAAAAAGGTAAGTAAAGGTTGACGAACTGAGGTGCAATTGTTCAGAAATTTGGAAATCCACAGAACAACAATCAAGCTAAACTTCTCTATTGCACATACCTGCGCACTGATCTCAACACATCCATTTCGAAGGTTTCGGACTGGATGATTTCCTCCATGGTGACCAAATTTCATTTTGAATGTCTTACCCCCCAATGCTTGACCAAGCAACTGGTGACCCATACATATACCAAAAACAGGAATTTCTCCAATAAGTTCTTTTACCGCTTCGACTGCATAAGGTACTGCAGAGGGATCTCCTGGCCCATTACTGAAAAGAACCCCATCAGGTTTCATCTTTAGGGTTTCAGATGCTGGCCATGTTGAAGGAACAACAGTGATTTTACAGCCATAGGATGCTAAGCGGCGAAGTATATTATGCTTGATTCCAAAATCATATGCAACAACCTTCATCCAACCGGGGGCAAAAGTAATTAGTTTTCTCACAGGAACAATGTTCTTTTCCAAATCTAAAAACTCTAGCAATACTAACATTGAAAGTTTCCTTATTTCTTCCATTATCATTAAACTCCCAATCTGAAGCTGTTCTATCAACCCATTGGTAAGGAGATTTGCATGAAACGCCACTGATTAGATCCACACCTACACAACATAATACATTAATAATAAAATTCTTACAATTTTCCAGAAATTCCAAATATATTTCACCTTATTTGGAATTTATGAAGAATACAAGGCCAGTAATTTACCCACAATGTCCCATGTACGGGACATTTCAAGAAGTTCTTCGTCACTTTTTGAATTTTCTGTGCTCAAGACTCCAATGAGGCTTCCGTCTTCTCTTAATCTTCGAGTAATTGCACGAGTGTCAACATCATCTGTTGCACGGTAGAGTGACTAATATATCAGAAAATTTGAATTCCACAGTTTGACATGGAAATAACAAGTGATCTTGTATAGGACACACATAGGACTTACATATACCCATGATGTTCCTTTCAGCCAAATAGTCACCAAGTGTCTCTGTGCATCTCCAATTTGAGGTGCTGAGAAACATACAATAGGGGTGAAAATGGTCAAGTCAGGCTGAATTTGGGCGGAACAAAATGGTTGAGTTAATAAACGGATGGGCTATTGACTTGCCCAAAAGTTACTTCGGCTGAAATTGCTAAAAAGGTCATGACCCAACTCGTACAATTCTTAGAAAGTTCTAATTTCTTTGTTTTCTCTTTTATAGATTTTTAGAACCCAATAAAACTATATTTCTTCTTCAGCACAATCTTTTAATAGACTGAAATGGGCTAAGCTAATAAATGGGGTCACGGCTAGTTCTCCCACCCCTAGGTTAAACTATAAACACCATACTGTTAGAAGAGTGGAGACTGATTTGAAAAGTAGGGCACAGCGACCAAACCTGATACTTAAACTTCTTATGACTAACCCTGCAAGAAAGCACTGCCTCGATTCTTCATCATCTGTCCAGAGAAATTCCCATAACAGTTACAGAAGATTATTCAAACAAAAACAACAATTAGTCATGAAGCAAGAACGTTAAACGCACCAAAATTAATCCCAGTATTCCCGATATGAGGGTTAGTCATCAAGACAAACTGGCCCGCATAACTGGGATCTGTAATTATCTCCTGGTACCTGTAACATTAGGAAATAGAAATGTCTCATGAAATAGACACTCAAAAAAAATCTGAAAAACAAAAAAAGTGGCAAGTAGAAAGCAGAGAGGATATGAATTCATTTTTTCCTGCATTCTCTGAATAACTCTGAGGTATATCAAGCATCCAATTATAGGTGTGAAGATAATATATGCTTGGGATTCACAAAGTCAACTTTCTGTCCTTTCTACATTATTTCCCTTCTCTTAGAGACTTCTTTCATTTTCCAAATGACTCGACTTGGTGGTCTAAGATTCAAAATTTAGGTTCCTCCAAATTCAGCCAATATATCATTATAAAGAATATCTCCATAGAGATAGGAGGCAGATCAAATATTTGAGACATGGTTGGAGTGCTTTCCATGGTGGACAAGATGAGGGAGCAATGTTGAGACGGTTCGAGCAGGGAAGAGGAGAAGAGCAGATGCTCAAGTGAGGAGGTGTGAGAATAGGAATAACAATAGTATACAATAGTATACAGAATCCTACTTGGAAAAGGATTGTATTATAGTATCCTAGTTGGAAAAGGAGACTAATATAGTATCTATAAATAGGGTCTCAACGTAATAATGTAGACAACAATTCAATAATATTCTTCTCCAATATTTCTCCAGTTATAATTATTCTCATACTATCTTCTCTGTCAATTTTATTAATACATGTTGTTAATTTGCTTTGGTTGCAATATTATTTTTTGTCCCTACTATCCCTTCTCTATTTCTAGCATGACTTCTTCACTGTATTTATTTTCCATACCTTTTTTATATGTTTTGCTTGAACCGAAGGTCTATCAAAAATGGAGTTGTGAAAGGCGAGCACCTTATCGCCTTTGGCGAGAGGCAAGGCATGGAGTGACTTTGTCTCCTATTACCAGCGAGGCATCCGTTTGATTGAACATGCTACCAATCAAAATTTACTTTGCTTTTGTACAACTACGAAGTACCAAGCATCCTAATTGGATTAGATTAATATCAATACGAGAAATCTCGCTGAGGCGAACGGCGACGCGGCAAAGCGAAGCAGAGGCATCGCCTTTATAAAAAAAAGGCCTGATTTAATAATTAAAAGGAAACATTAGGGTTTATTTAGTATTTTGGACAAACTCAACTCTCTTCTCCCGTTTTTCTCTCCAGTTTGCACTCGCGACCTTCAGACTTCAGCTTCTCGAACTTCAAGCTTCAGTAGGTACTTCTTCTTCTTCTTCTTCTTTCTTCTTCAATCCTCTGCTTCGCGACCTCAGCAGGTATGTGTCAGCAATTTTTCTTCTTCCTCTCTTCTTCTTTCATGCTCTGTTTTTATTTCCATAGGCACTCAGCAGTTTGCAGTTTCTGTTTTTTAATTTATGGAGACAACTGCAATCTGACTTTTTTTTTAAAAAAAAATATAGTCCTATATTTGTTTCTACCCATCTTAATTTAGTTTTATACAAATTAATATAGTTTTATTTGTCCATAAATAGTGATTTCAATGGCATCTGATGCTAGCAAAAAGAAAAACATTGGATGGAATTATGGTATGCAAGGACCAACAAAAAATTTAGTTACTAAATATTTAAGTTTTCGGTATTAATTGGCTCCTCAATTCAAAAAGGTGAGCGTCTCGCCGCGAGGCAAACCCTCATTGGCTTTCGCTATCCAAACACTGATCAGAAATAACTTCTCTACCTTCGCAAAGGTAGAGGTAAGGTTGTAGATGCACCAACCTCCCTAAACCCCACGTGAGGAACTAGACTAGTATGTGTTGTAGTAATAGTAGTAGTGGTGGTGGTAGTAGATAGGAGGCAAATCAACAAAGAAATAGAAGATGTAGATGTTCAAAATAATTGATTTTGAACAAGGTCACACTTTTTAGATTTTTATAAATGATAGAGCTCTTAAAAATCTAATAGTCTAAACACCTCAATTTCTACTAAGGACACTCAATTGATTGATCAGGGCAAAAAAGGTGGGCAAAAATTCCTCTTAATTGTAAAAGTTATGTTCTTTATATGCACACAATTTGGTCCCTTATTGTTTATTGAAGTAAGTTCCTAAAGGTTTGCAGAATGCAAATGTCGATATAAGTTGTTAGAAAAGAATATCATAATGACTATTCACTTTTTATTTCTTTGGCTCATTTAATTTTACCGTAGGGGCTCAAAGATTCACTAGAATTTGGTCTGTACGGAGGGGGCTACATAGATCAAAGGGAAAGAAATGTTATTCAACAGCAAGCAAGAAATACAGAAGGGGCTAGTTTACTTATTGAGCTAAAGTGATTGTCAATGATCTTACAAAAATAAAATTTGATGGAATCACAGCTAAAGCAAATTCAAAAATGAGTGGGATATGATTCTTCACAAGCCTATAGTAGTTCTATACTAGTTCATTATGAATACTTTGACTATCACCTGAATTGGATAAAACTCAAAACTAAGATAATGTGGTACTTATCCTTTAAGAAAATATGTAGACACAAATTAGCAAGCAAAATAAATTGTGTTATACCCAGTTAAAGAGGTATTAAAAACCACTTCTCCAACTTGGGTTCCACGAGCGCCAAATGATTTTGCCCTCCAAATAGAGCCATCCTCGAGAACAAGTCTAGCATCTGCAACCTTCCAAGGTCTTTCAACCAGACCTGCAGCTCATCCAGAAAATATATAACCATTCAGAGTTCTAATAGACATTATTAATTTCAAATTAATCTATAGTAAGGAGAACAAAAGGTCCTTGTGCTCATAAAAGGAATGCACAACAATGTAAAAAATGAAACTTAACAGTACTTAATTCAAAAAAGGAAAGATAACAGACTCGCACCATACTGAAATTGAGCCGCGACTAAATACTAAGTTGCTCGGACTCGGGGCCGGCATCGGATACGGGTGCGGATCTAGAGGTCGGAACCTTCATGATCTAATTTTTAAGATTCGGAGATATGGATCCATGTATGGATATGGATGCGGAGATTCGCCTAAAAATAATCAAAATATCTAAAAATAGAGTAATAAACCTAAATTATGAGACATTATGTGGAGAACTTGAAGAAAATCCTGGAAGGAGATTAAAGAAAAAGGCATGACATAGAAATTTCTATATAAAAAGTATTCCATTTTCTTCAATTTCACCTTAGCTTTTGTATTGATTACAAGAATCGTTACTAACTGTCCAAACTTTCTCCATTGATTTTGGTCAAAGTACCCAAAACCGATTGACCAAATCGGACTCGGAGTCCACACCCATAACCATGTCGTGTCGACACGGGTGCGGCAACAAAAATGAAGAGTCCGAGCAACTTAGACTAAATATGTCTCAGCTTATGGAGAAACTAAGAAGATGCAGATGACAGAACCCAAAAGATCACAACACATCTCATTTCATGCTTTTTCTGTGACTTGATAATACAATGGAACTCAAACAAACTAAGGCCCTTGAAACTGATAAGTGAAGTGGCCCAGTTTTCTCTACAGTATAAGCTGACTGAAGGCCAACAACTTCCAATGCCTAGTTGTCGAGCTTTGGGTCATGGTCTTGTAAACAAAGCGTAGAATACAACAAAACTTTTCACAATATGACCCATTTTCTGCACAAAATTCCATGAATGAAGAAAGAGAAACAATATTTACAGTAAAGATGCACATGGCTTGGGGCGCCCTTGGTATTTTTATTATACTTTTGTTTTTATTATTCTTGCGCACTTAAATTAGGAGTGTAGGGAAGATTAGTAGTGGTTAAAAAGTTGGAGAAAATCAACATTTCACCAAATTTCTGGCCTTGAAAAGTTTCCCTCAAAGGTAGATTTTCTTGACTTTTTATAGTTTTGTTTTTATAATGTGCTTATATGATAGTAGTTAAATGAATGCATACAAATGTATGCTAATCGGAGATAGAAGCATTTGAGTTCAAACATTGGTTCGAAAATAAGATTCTCATAAAAACAGTATTAAGGCTGCATCTTAAATTCTTACAAACATAAAAATACATAAACAAATGAAAATTATCGCATGGCTCTTTTCATATTTGCTAGCTTTTCTTCAGCCAATTTTCTTTTGTTTGATGAAAGGTAATATTATTGCATAAGCAGTCAGATGAGGTACTGCACATTACAGAATTTCACAATGCTTTCTGCTCCTTCCACTTTAGCTATGCAAATTTGGATACATTTAAGATTAATCTGACCAGTACAATATTTAATCCCCTCAAAGGTCCTACAATTCCTCTCTATCCAAATAATTCACAGAGGAGCTTCTGTTCAGCATCCTTATCTCCTTTCTCCTTTTTCTTTTTGCTAACCGTGGTGCCCGAGCCAGCTAGCGCCCACCTCTACTAATTCCACGGGATACTTGTCACTTCCCACCAGCAACTGTTTCTTATATTCTCTGTTTCTTCTCCTTCACTCAAGAGCAGTTTATTTTGGTGCAGAAGCAGCTTGATTAAGTCTCCAGCTTACTTTTTGGAATTTTTGGATTCTCTAAAGATGTAATCTATCAGGAACTTAGCGAAAAAAAGGGTATGCAGCAGGGAGCCCTCTCTCTCTCCTCATCTAGTGTACCTGCTATAGATTTTTTATATTAGGTGCATTTCACTCTGAAAAAATTATTATTTGGGTACGAATTAACAACTATAGGTGTCTATTAGCGGAAGAAGTCATAAAGGAAAAGAAAATCATCTTTCCAACCAACCTCCTTAGATTTATCTTTGTACTGCTCGAGCTGCACTATTTTCTAATATATACATATTTCAGCAAAGTTATGGCCACTTTGGTTGCAGGAAGCCATATGGATGAAGAATCTAATTAAAAAAATCCAACTGGGGATGTTGACTTTTTGAAACATTAAGTTTTTTTTTATATGAACTACTAGGAGCATTATATTATAAAGATGAACTGGTCCAACTGATAAGCTTGTATTTGGTTTAAAAAGAAGACAATAATATAACTCATGAAAAGAAAAAGCAAACAAAACACTACACTTGAATTTGAATAGTCGAGATATCAATAGAAATAACAGGACGATAATCCAACAACCTGAAGAGAAAAGTATAAAAACTACACGGAAATGAATCCAAAAAAAGCTCAACAAAGCATAGCACTTGAATAGTTGAGAAAACAACAAGAAAATGCAAATGAATTCAGAGACGCACAAATTTAAAAGAAAGACCAACCAGAAGGTACACCATCTGACGAGAGGTTCTTCGAAGAGCATTTAACAGTGAAAACTCTGGAATTTGCAGAGTTTTTCGAAAAAAGGACACTGCTTATTGTGGCGGTGGACACAACATTGTGAGTCCTCGCAGCACATTCCATAGCTTAGCTTCTGTAAATAAACTTTTCTTCTTTCTCCCACACTTCTGATGAAACTGAGGATACTGAACCCTAGCAATAATATGGGCTTCTTATTTTGGTTGACCTATTCAAACAAATGAACAATACATATACACTGTGAACATCCTAAACATAGACAGAACCACAATAGATTATTTGCACATATTATCTGAAAATTCAAAACAAATACAGCGATTTAAATATATAGATACACTCACTCATAGCTTGCTTACTTATTAAACACAAATTAGTATAACTTAACAATTTCAAACCATTAGAAATCAACACAAACATTAATATCAAAGAATTAAAAGTCATTGATGAACGTAAAAGGAAACTATAACTTACAATGTCGCCGAAGAAATCCGGCAAATGGACGTGTACGGCGGAGGAGAAAGTTTGGGAAGAAAACTTTGAAGTTTGAAGGCAGAAAGGGCTCCAATTTGGGCTCATTTTGTGAACTAGCCCATTACATAAGGATTGGGTTGGGCCGAGGTTCTTTTCTTAACTGGTTTCTAAATTTATTTTTCAAAACTATTTTTTGGTTAACATGTTAATACCTATAATTTAAGAACTCTTATATTAATAATAATACTTTTTAAGTGATATAGTAATCTTAATTGATAATTAAATTTTACATTGTTATATTTGTCGTTCAAGAATTCATGTTTAGGCAGTTACAGATTTTGTTTACTTACTTTAGGGCCGTTTGGACATAATTTTAAATTTGATGTTGAATTTTTGTTTGAACGTGTAATTTTAATTTCTTAAGATTATTTTTTCTCCATAACACACAATAGATCCACAATTTGTGAAGACTATTAAAACTATTCCAACTTCTATACAATCTTACTAGATCATTAAATCATGATTCACAAATAAGATATCGAAATATCTTTAAGATGTTGTATTATTAAATCACATATCTCCATATTTTATTAATTTATAGATACATATTTGTGATTACATATTTACATTAATATACATCATTTTACAAAGATCAACTATTAAACCATACTAGTAACTAATTATTCTTAACTAAAATATTTCCACATGATATGTACAATCTCTTCACGTTGAATAAGAGTTTTTTTGTTTTACTTTTATATTTTTTAAAAATTTAAATAAATAACAATTTCAATTTGAAATTCTACTCTATGGAGGATTTGAAATTTAAACTCATTGAAGTTGAAATTTTGTGGAAATTCATAAGCTAACATTGATTTTAAATCAAAAACTCGAAATTGGAGTCCTATATCCTATGTTTAGACATGCTTCCTCTTTGGCATGTTTATGAAAAAATAATTCTAACTTCGCTATTTTTATTTTATCTTTATTAAAATAATTTATATTTTTAATTTGTATTGAACCATAAATGTTGAAAAAAAAAATTCTCATTAAATTTTATGTTCAGTCAAACAATATCAAATAAACTAGAATCAACACGTAGAGTATCTACGAGATAAAATTATAATCACTTGTATGAATAATTTACGAGATAAAATCGCATATCTAAATGCATATTAAAACAAAACAAAGAGGGAAGAGCGAAACGGCCGAATAACAATTTATAGCGAAACATAGAACAAAGCTGTTCTGTTTTTGTTTTTCTCTAACAACAAAGCTCCTCTATTGGATTCTTCCGCAGCGACAAATATTATGGGATTTTCCGATTTTCTCCCTCTTTTATGCTTATAAATCAAATGAAATTCTGAATCTTATTGCTCAAAATCTCACCATAAACTAATTTTTTTGCCGTCTAACTTCAGGTAATTTCTTCTTCATCTTTCTCAAATTTTAATCAAGTTCATGTTCTTACTGGAAATCCAGAAAAGAGGTTGTAATGGGAGAGATTGATACAAAATCAATTGAATCAGTGCAAGCTGCGCTTTCTTTGTTCGGAGAGAAATCATGTGATCATCGCAAGAAGAATTATAGATTCACTTCATGTATCAATGTAAGTCAATTGGACAAATTTTGCAGTACTGCTTCACGAAATTTACTTTCTTTTATCTTCTGTAAAATGTTGTTGACCAATTATAGCAGTTCATAGTTTATACCGTACTCCCTTCGTCTTAAATTAGTTGAATATTTGAGGCTTTTTTTCAAAGTTCAAAATAGTTGAATTGTTCAAAGTTCAAATGAATGGTTGAAATTTTTTCCATATTTGCCCTTTCGGGCTTTTTTGAAAGTTCAAAATAGTTGAATTGTTCAAAGTCCAAGATGAATGTTTGAAAATTTTTCAATATTTGCCCTTTCGTTTATTGAAGTTTTATATTTTCTAGGAGATAAATTACACTACATATTTATGACTTTACAAAGGGTAACAGTGGAAAGTATGATTTAAATTTATCTTTGGATTGCAATACCTCATAAATTTAACTAAAATGGGACAGAGTGAGTATATATTAAGGGAAGTTGCGGAGCGAGGGGTGGATCTTGGGGTCGCTATTGGGTTTAAGTAAGTGTGAATTAAGAAATGAGAATTGAGAAAATAAGCAAAGTTGGGAAACCATTATATTATAAAACACTTTCTCTAGCTCAAAGTCAGGTGGAGGGACCTCTCGCGGTGTCGTTGTCATCGCTCACTCGGTTTCGGCTTCGACAAATGATGTATATATAATAATAGTATATAGATTTTAAATACTCTAAACGTAAGTCTAGAGGTTGACTCAATGATTTTACAAGTTCAAAATTCACTTTGAGGTCCTAAGTTCATATTCAAAACACTGCGTTTTGCTTCGGGTTGCCCATATAGTACATCCATTCTCCACTAGAACATTTGGATTGCAAGTCGATTATGTTTGCACTTAAGTTTCCTCTCGTTCCTTCAAAATATACCCTTCGTCCTTCATATTTTTTTCCTAATAAGACTAGAATTGAAGTAGTACCTACTTAAGATTTATGATGTCTATGCTTCTGACCAGAAATTGTAAGTGTTTGCCTGTTTGTTTATGCCTCAGTAGAGGCAGTCCAGGATTTCCCTAAGGCCGTAAACCTGACTTTAAACCACTGGCACCATAGAGCTCATTATTTCTAAGGATACCACGCTTAATATTTATACTAAAATATACATGTATATACAAATTTTGAATTGAGAGCACCTGGTGGTGTGGCACCCCCCGGTCTACATAGATCCGCCCCCGCCTAGCTCAATCTTCATGCCTCTTGGGACTTGACACAGAGTTTTTGGATGTATAAATACTGTTTTGAGATGAGAATAAAAGGAGGGATATGGTCAGCAAGGATTCATATAACAACTTGCTCGAAATAGAAAAGCGCAGTTGTTGTTTTAATAGATAGTAAGTGCTGCTTAGGGGACTAGTTAATTAAAATAGTAAGATGTGGTTATCTTGGTGGTGTCTAACATGCTATGTTCTTTCACCTAAAACAAATTGAAGCTAACCATTCAAATTCTCTTACTGTTCTACAACTTACAGGATATGGAGAAAGAAAAAGATATAGGGAATGTGTTGAAATACTTGGCAAACCTCAAAATTCAACTCGAGGCGAAGGATTCTGCACACAAGCAAGCACTTCTTAAGCTAGACCATCGCGAAAACACAGTTGATGAACTATGCACTCAGCTAATGAGCTCTGAACTCGAGAAGGAGATTTACATGATTGAATGTAGAGAGTTGACGCTTTATATACATGAACTCAAGTCGAGAATTCAGGAGATGGATGAACAACTTTTGGAGTCTGTAATAATGCGAGATCAGCTCTCACATGCCACCGGTGAGTTAAGGGATAGACAAAGAGAACTAGTGGCAGCAAGAGATGCTAAGCTTGAAGCCTTGACACAAGTAGAAATGATGCAAAATTCGTTGAGCACCGAAAAGTTAAAGACTGAAGAGCTATTGAGGAATGTGACAAAGCTGAATGAGACTGTTTTGCATTTGAGAATGACTGCTACTGAGGCAGAAGAAAGTGCTGCACTTTTGCATGAGCGAGAGGCGGAGTTAGAATTAGAAGCTGCAAATGCAAAGGAAGAAGTGGTTTTTATGAGACATCAATTGGAAATGATGCAGGATTTGGAGAATGAGCTATTGGACAAGTTTGCACTTATTGATTCAATGAAAGCAGAACTCAAAGAATTGAATGAACTTCGCACTTCTTCTGAGAAAATCCCTTCAGATGCTGCCAGTGAGGTGAAAAAGTTAACTGAAGCTCTTGAATTACAAGAGAGAAAGAATTGGGATCAGTCCGGTTACATCAGTCTATTGGAGTCGGAACTCAGACAATTAAAAGGGGAACTGAACAAAGTCAACGAAGAGGCTGCACGTGCTAGTGCAGATTTCGGAACAATTACCATTGAGATGGAACAGATTAAAAAGGAAATGATTGAGACTAGAGAAAAGGAATCAGAAGCACAAGTTGAGATAGCTTTTCTAAAATCCGAGCTTCACAAAGGGAGGTCGAAAATTGCAGCAGCAGAGATTGCTGATTCAGTAGACAAGAGTGAGAAATCAGCTTTACATCTCGCACTTCAGCAGCTGGCCTTCGAGGCTGAAGAGGCTAAAAACGAAAACAGGAGATTAAAAGAAGCTGGTAAGACATCTGAAGAAAGTCGAAATGAAGAATCCGAAGAGGGAAAAGGAGAGGTTGAGGCCTATATCACAATACCAAAGGAGGAGTTTGATCAGGTACATGAAGAACCAAATGAAATTCTGGTACATGAAGAACCAAATGAAATTCTGGTACATGAAGAACCAAATGAAATTCAAGTACTAAAGAAAGAACTCAAAACAGCAACAGTGAAAATTAGCGAGTTGAGGACGAGAGCTGAGCAGGCGATAAGCAGAGCTGAGGCAGCTGAAAAGGGTAAATTAGCACTTGAGAATCAGATAAAGAGATGGAAGGAACATAAAGAGAGAAAAAAGGCTGCATTGGCAGCACTTAGAGAGGAGTCCATTTCCAGAGAGATTATTGAATACAAGACTGATACTTCTCTTAAAACACATAAACCTCTTGGTAAGGTACTCGGGATGAAGTTCTAGTTACACCAAAATGAGATCCATAATGCCATGATCATTCTATGTCCGATAGTAGTACATAAGTGACGCCTTCCTCTTCAGTGCCACGCATAATTGGCTGGCGTAAAGGCAGAAGGAACAAAGCCCGAACAAAGAATAATTGGTATCTCTTTGAAAATCCTAGACGAAAGGAATAAACGGACTCCTCTAAGGCTATTGAAGCCACTTTTAGTATAAAGGAAAGTTTTGTGTAATATAATTTCTCAAGTTTGATAAGATGGTAGTGCAATGTGATTTTATTGATCTTCTTACTTTTATGCCGCATTCTCTTGTTGCTTGTTTTTTTGTTTAAGATTAGATAAAGTTATTGGTAATGCCAACATCATGCCTATGTCAAAGACCATGAGGGGGTTGGGGTGGCCAGTGACCCGGGTCGAAGTCATGATGAACATAAAGCTTACCTTAGTTAAGAAATAAAGTTGCGTTGTATTAACAATTATAGTTTTTGGTATGATATGCTAAGTGCTTCATTCTAATAATGATATTCAACCATATTATGTACAATAGTATATGTTGGGAAATGTTATACCAACACTTACGAGAAAAAGTTATGACAGGACGGAATTCTAAAGAATTGAACTAAAGAAAATCCTTAAACAAATTTGTAAGTAAGACCACAAGGATCTATTGTATGTGGAATTTTTAGTATGTCATGTTACATTTTAAAATGAGAACATATAAATAAAATATTTTAATATGATAATTTTAAAAAAACAGAACAAAATGTAAATAAAACATGTATATTTCTTCAACTGTGCTCGATGAGTTTTCATTTTTTGAAATAAGCAATATCATACTCTTAACGGCTAAATATTATTTATTTTCACAATATCATTCAGATGCAACTTTAAGCTAATTCAAAATAGATATTCCCGTCACATTTGAAACCACTCAACAAAGTCAAGCCAGTGAGTGAAATAAACATTGAGAATTCAACGAGGTCAATAAAAATGAGAAAAGAGCTTGAACGATCGATTTTTGTATTTTGTTAACTATCAAGAGGTTTCAAACCTTGGACATGTATCTATCCTTTTAAAGAGCCCAACCAAATGAGTTGCATTTGCATCAAACAGTGTCACTTCATTCAATTTATTATCCTTTTGTTTCTGATACACCTAAAATAAATTCACCCCTAATTGTACGCAATCTTATCTTGAGAAAAATTTTCATTCATATTTTACGATACATTATTACAAAATTGGGCTTCTATCAATATACACAACTTTCGAATACCCCCTTTTCAACTTAACTTAGAGTACTAATATTTTTTTTAATTTTTTTTGAATTTCAATCAAATCATATCCAAACTCTAAGGTTCTAAAGTTGGACGTTAATAAATACGAGTATGTGATAGATCTTATTGGGCCAATTATAACTTGAGTATGAGCCTATATGGTTGACAAAAGAATCTTGTGACCCTTATTTCAAGAATAATTATCTAATTACATTTCTTTATTTATCATATTTTTCGTTATTTTTACTCATTGTCAAAAATTTTCAAAATCCTACATTAGTTCAGTAACACGAATACATTAATTCAGATTCTTGAATTATTTCTTTGTTTTATGTATCATGTTGTTACCTGATGATAGTTAAAAACCCTAATTTTTATATCTGGATTGAATTAATGTATCCAGATTACTGAATCAATGTATCTGGATTGCCATGTTTTTTTAAGGAATTTTTATAAAAGGGTAGGAAAAAAATTATAATTAATTTTTTACACTATATGATTTATGTACATCCTACTTATTTCTATGCCAAAGATAGTTGTATAGACTCACCAATTAAGATGAAACAGCCGCTCTAAAGCAGATTTTTCGATTGGATCAATACATGTATGAACCCAACACAGTCGATTAGTTTATGAAATATTTGTTAGGTTTAATTCCTACCGACTATTGCCCCTCCTCACTTGTCACTAAAAAAAGAGAGAGAGAGAAAATTAAGGCAACAATTATGAGGTTTGTCTAAAGACAAAATTTTCTCCACACGTTTTCAACAATGTTGTCTTAGTATATGTTTAATGAATTATGCAGAAATAAAGATTACGACTTATTATTCTTTATCTCACCAATCAAACGATTTCGAAGAGTCTTTGGGGTGCAAGGATTGGTGTTAAAGTAGATAATGGTCAAAGGTCAATGGGAAAATGATCATTGTGATTTTGTTGAACACAAACACTCTTTTAAAGTCTTTTGAATCATTTTTCTCCATTTTGACCCTAGGCCTTTTTTTTGGGACTAATATACATTTATATCAAAGACCCATATATGACTTTAATTTATGGGTCATGGGTCACGATCATTTTTGTTTACTTTGTTTTGAAGATATGTTTAATGAAATATTAACACAAATATAATATAAAATTAAAGTTAAACCTATTAAATTTTATCGAACTCGTAAGTATAAGAGTGGCTCTGGCTATGTCCTGATTGATAATGTAAGATTTTCTTATATTATTAGCGTGTTTTAATCTATTATAAAAAAAAGAATTACTTTTCATTCTTAAGATATAACCAATTAATTTTTACAAATAGGGGTTGATCCGCTCTATGATAAGTGGGTTTACGAGAACTCAATAGTTTTTATTTAAATTATATGTATATATTAAATATTTATTATAAATATTTGATTATAAATCCAATTATGATTGTATATTAATTTGAGATTGTTATATTTACTCATAAGCTTTAAATCAAGGATTTACATTTACCTACAATAACCTTTTAAATGGCTTGATGTTGTAAAATATATTATGATATATTTATATTTTCCTTAGAGGTTGTTTGGTTTGAAATATTTGTAATAGTATAAGTTATTTTCGTATAATTTCTTATTGATTATTTGATTTGTTGTATTGAAAATGACATGCATGATATATTTATAAGAAGAAGTTGTTTGTTTGCAAAAATATTCTCCACTTTATTTAATAAAATAAGAGTTTGACGAACCTCGAGAATATTTTTCTTATTTTCATTGTTTTATCTCAAAATAATTAATTTCACTAGTAATATTTCACCTTATGACATAAATAACTTATTTCGATATGAATTAATAGCCAAACAAGGAATGAAATAGTATTGATGTTTTTGTTACGAAACTATCTATGTTTGTCCAGTATTCCAAACTAACTCTTAGGGCTCATTTAGTTAGGAGACAAGTTATTTCGAGATTAGTCCATCCTAAGTATCATTGTATTTCCAAATAAGTACTTATTCAACAATTTTATCACATTAAACATAAGATAAACTCATCATAAAATTAATCTCAAAATTAGTTATCTCTTATCTATTGTATCAAACGAGTCGTGTACTTTTCCTTTTGCCGTGTGTGCAAAGCATATATAATTGTCCCCCACACTCCAAAATGGGAATACCTTTTTCCCTCATGATAGGCTACTTACGTCAAAATTCTAACCCCATCATTCCAATAATTTCACCAATTTTAATTCACACAAAGATAAATAGGACGTCACTCAATTTAAATATATATACTTACGATGGAAAATTCAAATCTGATCTGATTCGTGCACATTCAAGCTTCAACTTCAATTCATTTAAATATATAATTAAATACAAAGGAAGTTTCACAAATAATTTAATTATATTCCATCTTTTATTATATCTTTTCACAAAGACATTTTTCTTGCGTTTATATTAGAATCTTTGGCATCTTCTCATATAGCCATAATGGAAAGAAAAGCAACGTGGTTTAGCTTTTAATTTATATGTATTTGCCTAATATGATTGAAAAAAATACTTTTCAAAAAATAAATCATTTTTCCGTAATCAAACATTAAAAGGAGTTTTTCAAAAAAGTAAGCTCGGTATACTAAAACTCCTCCTAACCACAGAAGAATCTGTTATGCGCAGTCTTGCTTTACATTTTTGTCAAAAACTGTTTCACTGAAAGAGAGATTAAAAACGGCGGACTCTTTTTACATGTGTTTTTCTTCCAATAATCCATTTACAATATTAGTCCCTAAACTCTATATAATGTTGATAATAAGATAGATTCTTCGAGAAAAATAAATTTTATGTCATATCAAATACAACCATAAGAAAAGTGGTGTTCCACATTCAATTTTCTTGTCACGTGTAGATTTAGTGGCAAAGGTAAATTTGTGATTTATCGATGAGTACTGTTGAAAATTTAATAACTTTTGCTTAGACGATATATTCATGTCAACAGATTCACTAAAAATATAATAAAAAGCCTAACAAAAAGATATATAAGAATTGACTAATTAATTGTAAATTGAGCGGTTCTAATTAACTCATTTCCTGAATTAACAACGCAGTCTACAAATGATATTTTCAAGTAGTGACCCATAATATAACCTAGTAGTAATTATTTAATGATGTCTTTATTTTTGTTTTTATTTATTTATTGGTAATGGCCATCAAAAAGAAGAAAAAGACAAACAATATGCTTCTCCTTTTTACTCTTTTATTTTTTTAATTTCATTATTAAATTAGCTTCTGGATTGTTCCTTGATGTCCACTCAAGACTTTTGGATTGTAAATTGGAATTTTGACATCATAAATTACATTTTAGGAAAAAGAATAAAAGGGAATCCAACTTCTAATTTCATATTCTATGTATATAATATAATATATTCCATGCATCTTCTTTGTCTTTTTCTTTTTTCTCAAAGTGGTGTAGGCTTTAATATAAGGTGAAGAAAATGATATGGTGAGACTTACCTTTTTTGGTTATTTGGTTTTCTATTTGATGTATGGTATTTATTTTGAAATGGCTTAACTCATAAAGAGACATTTAAATTTGTCCTCATTTTTCACTTAGACACCTAAACTAAGACAAGTTCCTAATAGACACCTCAACTACTCAGATTTGATCTCATTAAACACTTTTATCCTACTTGGCACTCTCCGGTACTTTTTTTTTATTTTTCAGTCAAAAATAAATAGTTGCGGTCCAAAAAATTTTTTTTTTCATAAAAGTAGGTTCTCAAAATTCTCAGTTATCCAAAAAAAAAAAATTCATAAAAGTAGGTTCTCAAAATTCTCCGTTAACTGAGAATTTTGAGAATCTACTTTTATGAAGAAAAAATTTTTTTTTGGACCACAACTATTTATTTTTGGCTGAAGAATTAAAAGAACAGTACCGAAGAGTGCCAAGTTGGATAAAAGTGTTTAATGGGATCAAATCTGAGCAGTTGAGGTGTCTATTAGGAACTTGTCTTAGTTTAGGTGTCTAAGTGAAAAATGAGGACAAGTTTAGGTGTCTGTTTATGTATTTGGCCTTTTAAAATTGATCAGTTAATTTATATGTTCTATCAAAAGCGTAATTTTAAATTCAAATTTGAATTTGAGATTTCTAATTAAAAATAAAAAAAATATTTATCACTCTATTATATTATTTGGGAACTATGAAAATTACTTATTACATTACAAGGTTGTGATTCTATTCGTGAGTTGCAAGCTCTTTATATTATACTAGATACATGAGCCTGTGTTAGTATGAACTTAATATATGATTCTTTTTGTCTCAATTTATGTGACAGAAAGAGAATTTAGAGAGTCAACTAGATGTTTAATATGATTTTTAGATATTTTAATTTATTAATTATTATGAAGTTTTTTTGTATGTTGTTTCAAATAATATACATTATTTCTTTTATCTCAATTTATGTGGTACTTATACTATTTATACATGCTCAAAAATAATATTCTTTATATATATATATATATATAAAATAGATGTTGAATCCCCTTCGACTAGTTCGTGTATCTATTTCAAATTTCGAACTCCTTATTCCTTAATAAAAATTCTAGCTCTGCTACTGTCCAACTCCACCCCTGCACAAAGTTTTTAATGATTTGAAATGCATAATAAATAGTAATAATGATGAATAGATGTTCTACTTGTTCACACGTGATTTTGAATAAATCTTTTGTGAGTAACAAGTTGTCCAAATTAATAAAGTCTGTATTTCCGGCAAATTAACCAAAACAAGAAGTTGATTAATTAAGGTCTTAATCATGGTCCGTCCTCGTGATATTTGTCATTAACTCCTGCGGAATTTAGGTGAAACTGTGGGAAATTTAATTAGTTTACATAATCGTTTAATTAGTATAATTAATTAAGCAGAACGGCACGCCAATCATAATACCTGAGCTATTTTATAGGTTTAATTAATAACTAATTAAGTTGCGTTTCATTTTATTGTTTTGATGACCATATCATCAGAATCTATCACCACTAAATGTGATAGATTTGTTGCAAAATAATCTAATTAATTACAAGACCTAAACATGCAACAATTCGTAAATAATTAAACATGATTTAATTTATTGATGCATACCAAGATGATAATATAATATAATTAGATGAAATTAAATTAACAAAACAAATGCTTATATTTTTTTAATTTCTCATCTCGATATTTGCATTGACTCCTTATAAGGCTTGAGCAATCCTCCTTCGTTTGAGCTAGCTTTTGGGGTGTGAGTTAGGCCCAAGACCTAATTTTACATGGTATCAGAGCAGGACCCATCTCACCCAATGTTGGGCCCCCGAGTTGCCCACGCACTAGATGCTACTAGGCGTGAGGTGGGGTGTTGAGTAATGACAAAAAGTCCCACATTGGTGGATAATGAGATGGGTGAACTCTTTATAAGGCTTGGGCAATCCTCCTTCCTTTGAGCTAGCTTTTGGGGTGTGAGTTAGGCCCAAGACCTAATTTTACATTTATGAAGTCGACACTCCAAACAGAATATTTTTCATTTTAAATGACTCAAACTCAAAATCTCTAATCGTATATATCCCCCGCCCCAAACCCAACCCCAACCCATTGAACCCAATTAATCAGTTACATTTTAGTATTAATAAATTTACAAGAGAAAAAGAACAAAGATAATAACCACTTAAATATACTTAGGCCGGTATGCTTTGAAAATCTTTACCTTAATTATTATGATTTGATAACCTTTTATATTAATTTAGTCAAACTCATTCATCATAATCAGTGTACGGTTTATTATAAACTGTGGAAATTATTTTATATCAATTTACGCATGGATTTTTTCTATTAATTATGAAAAGAATTTATATATATTAACTATTCAATATTGTATGAAATTTCTATCCTATCTATCAAGCATAATTATCTAAAAAAACAATTACTTATGATGATGACATTTTCTATGAAATTACTTTATTTATTTATACTTAATCTTTTTCTTTTATTTGTTCCCAGAAAAATATCATCCTATTTTAATCGGAAATAATTTAACTTTAAAATTCTCCTTTTACCTTTAGATATTTAAGACTTATTTTAAAATTCACTCAAAAATCTTTTTTTTTCCCCCTTAAACACCATGCTATTATTACGAAGGAAGTATATTTTAAGAAAAATCACTACAATATGAAAACAAAATAACATAAACGATAAACATAATTATTTCAATAATAAAAGATACAATTTATAGCAAAAATAATTTTTAAATAATAAAAATCAAATTTAACGATCGGAGCATATATTTTTACATCTAAAATTTTTATAATTCTACGCTCGAGAATGATGCTCCAAATTCTATAACGCATGCCCTATAAATTTGTGCCTATAATTTGCAACCAAAATATTTTTAATACATCCTGCTTTAGAACTCGCTCAAAAACGCCTTTGAAAATATTGCTCAATTTTCGTATATAACCATTCAAAAATATTTTAATTATACTCTATAGTTATAATTTGGATAATTATATTTCGTAACTATAGTTAAAACAACGTTCATATAATTTGTCAACATTTATATACACTTATATAATTCACAATACAATTCGCAGTTTTTGTATAGCATTTTGTATATTTCGCTATACAATTCGTGCACAATATTTGTATAATTCACTATACAGTTTGTGTCTGTATATTTTGCTATATAATTTTATTCGCGCATAGCTCCGTATAATCACGCACAATGTTTGTATAAATCGCGTGAATCATACAAAATTATAATTACAACTAGATGTTTACCGCAAAAAATAATTAGTTTAAACTATAAATATCTTACCTAGAGATGTTTTGTTTAATGGTGATATTCTTAAACTTAATTTGGATTATGCTTAAGACAATAAGGATAAACTTGAAGGTAGATCCACGTGCGGACATGTCAGTGTCTATTAAATTGTCTTTAATTTCCAAAACCAATTTAACTACTGAAAATGATGTACATCTATCTTAAATTAATTTTTATATTTTTAAACAAATAATTTTGTGAAGAAAAAAAAAGTTAACAAACCTAACCACTATTCAAACAAAACATATCTTTCCTCTGACCAATTTTTCCCATCAAGGAAAAAGACAATTAATTTGTTTTAATACATTTATTTAATTATTTAAAGAGTATATCAAGTCAGTTCATACGCATGCTGAGTTTAACAATTATCAATTTTTTATTTATTAAAATTTTGTTGAACCATTTTCTTCTAGTTTCTCACACACACAATAATGAAAAAAAAATCTTAAGAATTATTTAAAAAAAAAATTATGTTATTGGGAAATCTGGTGGTTAGTCTAATTAATTACTCCCTTCGTTCATTTTTACTTGTCTCTATTTCACTTAACGAGATCAAACTATACTAATATTGACCAATATTTTAAGATCATTATATTAATATGAGAATGATTGCAACTTATATAGCATTTGTCGTGTAGTTTTCAACCATCTAAATTTTAAATATTAAATTTAGCTACTTCAATTTAGTTTGATGTTTAGTCAAGCTAACCTAAAAAAGCGAAGCAGTGACAAATAAAAATAAAGAGAGGGAGTAATTAATTCAGATTTGGGACCCACATAGTCAATTAAATTTAAGGAGAAAATAAAATTTCTTTTTCGATTCTTAAAAGTTAAAATCAAGACTTTAATTTAATTAAAGATGAAAAAAAAATACATATTTCGTTCATCAATAGTGGATTCAAAGCATTATCCACGCATGTATTAACGTGCAGGAATCCATATATATTATATAAACTTAGCTAGCGTATATCTTTAAGCTTTGTATAAAAATAATCACTAAGAAAAAAAAAATTATGAAATCCATTGACAATTTCTAGCTAATTCACGAATAAAATGCTCCTAACTAATTGAATCTTCTTATAATTAATAACAACATACCCAGTGAAATCTCATAAGTAGTGTCTGATGAGCATAGAATATACGCAGATCTTACCACTACCTAATAGAAGTAGAAAGGTTGTTTCCTGGGAACCCTCGTCTCAAAAATCCATAAGCAGAATAAAATAGATATGATAAAAAACACATGTCAATATGTAAATACGATAGAATTAGCACATATACGACAGATATAAAACGCGTATACTCCCCATATTAGTATAAAATTTTTATTATTTTAACAATAAAATTTTATCTCTAACTAATTCCTTATTTGGCTTAGCAGTGCAAAAGGGGTGGAGCGACACTATCTTGAAGGAGTTCATCCGAACCTGCTTTAAGGCTTTAACAGAAAACTATACTAGTTATACATAGTAAAAATATTTTTTTTATGTATATATAGTAAATGTTGAACCCCCTTCAACTAGTTTGTATGTCTTTCTTTTCCACTTGATAAAAATTCTGACTCTATCATCGATGATGAATCCATAAATTTGCGTCCATCTCACACCACGCAATGATCATGGATATCATTGATCATAACTTTGTGGAGACAGTCAAACATTTGCTTTGAATGAGTCCTATAAAAGTTGTCTTTTCTTTTTTCTGTCAATTTTTTTGTCTGAAAATTCAACCAACTAACAAATGGCTTTCATATCAAACACATATACTTTCTTGCCTTTATGCCAAATGGCCCATGATTTTTTTTTTTCTTTATAAAAAAATGCATATAGAACATAAAAAAATTATATTTCTCAGTTTTAATTTATTTGATAATTTGATTGAACACAAAATTAAAAGATATATGATTTTTTTGTTTTTACAATGTTTCAATATGCTTAAAAGAAGAGACCCTTATGAACTTTTTTACCAAATAAGCGGAATCCAATATAAATAAAATATTAATAGTGTCATTAAATATTAAAATATAGTAAAACAATGTCTTATTATTTTAATATATGATTAAATTATATATTATTATTAAGATAAACATCGTCAGAACTTGATTTTTAAATGAAACTAAAATGACATTTTATAAATGCATATAAAACACAATCAATGAGTGCAATCTATGAACAACTTTGAATTTTTCTAAAGATAATATGATATACATATGAATATAGAATATTATGTTGATTAGTGATCTTGTGTGTGTATATATAAACATTGTCATAACTTGATTTCTAAATGAAACTAAAATGACATTTTACAAATGAATATAAAACGCATTTATCGGGTGTGATTTATGATCAAATTTGAACTTTTCTAAAGATATATATAAAAGATTCTTTTTAGCCATGCATCTCTATTGAAATTCAACTAATTTGAATTCACATTTTGCATAGTTCATTTCAAAGGACGGTAGTTCCAAAGAGAATCTTTTCGTTCTCAAAACTTGAATTAAGACCTCAGATGTATGTGGCATAATATGGGTGCTTAAGCACCAATTGCTTCTTGTGATAAACACTATTATTTATATATAAAATTTTATAATTCATTAAAATATATCAACTGAGCACCATTTTATATAGCAATTTTAAAATTAAAAAATAATTAAGCACCCATAATACAAAATTTTTTATTCCGCTACTGTCTCTGATTAAGGGGGAAGAGTCAGCAATCATCCACCGCAACGCAATGGCGAAGCCACATTGGAATTAGGGGGTTCATTTGAATCCCATTCAACAAAAAATTATACTATTTATATATGATAGAAATAATTTCTTATGTTTATATAATAGATGTCAAACCTCCTTCGCTTAGTTCGTGTATCTACTTCTTAAAATTTAAAACCTCCTTAACGAAATTTCTGACTCAGCCACTGATGCAACCCAAGTTGACGGATCACAAATTTCTTCATCTCTCATTTGAATGATATATTAGAATGCATGCAATTTATTCACCTTATTGAAACTTTACTTTAATTTCCTTGGTTCGCTTATTTGATATAAATTCAAATTAATCAATTCACATAATTGAATAATTCGAAAAAAATAAAATAAAAAGAGATGTGTGTTAATATCCGATGGAGCTCCTCTTCATTTTTTTTCCGTAAGTTTTTTATTTGAATCGAAAATATGTGTTATTGTTAAATATAAATAATTAAAATTTAATTAATTAAAATAAAGTTCTAATCATAATTAGAATAATAGATTTTTCATATATTTGCTTCAATTATTTTGGCAAATTCTATAATTTGAGTAAAATATTATTCCATTCATAAATATTTTAATACTTTTCTCTTTTGCAACTTAGGCATATCCGTTTTTTTATTTGAATAGTTTTTATTTTAAAAAAAAAAAAACATGTTGAAGTGAGAAAATAAGATACACGTAATGAAAAAGCTAATTAAAATCAACCTATGACATTGTAAAATAAAACATAATTAAATCTTAAATAAAAAAAACTCGTCTAACATTATTACTTTTGTGATCACTAATTAAGAGACTGACTTATCAATTATTAAAAATTAAAAAGAATCCAAATAAAAATAAGTACCCAAAAAATAAATTAACTTGAAATACAAAAATTAATTTTGACAAAAAAATACAAAAATTAAAAATCAAGATTTCACAAATTTAGGGAAAAAGAAATTCGTCTAAAAGTTAAACATTGATAAATAAATATTTATAATGTATGATTAAATTTTATTATAATTAGTTAAATCTCAAATCATTCGTGTTAATATCTTTTGTCCAAATAAAAACTCGAGAAAAATGGAGAGGAGAAAAAGTGAGAAAACAAAGCCGCGAAGGTCAACGCGCCAGCCGCCTCTTGCGGAAGTTTGAATGTTTAGTTGAAGCCGAAATTGTGAAGAAATTGGGTTGGGGGAACTTCTAGTTTCTAGAAATAATAAATTGTTGGAAAAAAAAATATTATACTATCCACACTGAACTAAAATTAAAATATTAATTAAAAAAAATAAAATTAAAACTAAAATAGAATACACATTGTCACACATATTGTAGACAAGTAATTACGTAAAATCGTAAATCATTGCAACTTATCATTATCTGAGGTTATATAATTACTTTCAAACACGTGAAACTCGTATCTGAAAATTCAAATTTTGTGAGGTTATATAGTTTTTTTTTTAAAAAAAATATTGGTGGGGAAAACTCGATCGTATATGACTTTTAATTTGAGAAATGAATTTTTCACTTGTTTTAATTTTAGGAAAAGAACCTGGTTAACTATCATCAATTTTTATTAAATCAAATAACCTGATTAATTTAGAGGAATGAATCCTTGATCTACTTTAGTTCTTAAAAGCAAATCACATTAATTCAGAAGAATGAACCTTGACTAATACTAATTTTTAAATAATGAACCTAACTAATTTGGAAAAAAATAAATCTTTGCATTTACATTATTTACCTATTAATAAAAATTGGAAGTGATTTTATGAAAGTTATTCTTTTAATAAAAATACCAACTCTAAGCTACTCCCTCCATGCTATTTAACTTAATTTATGAGGCGTATAAAATTTAAATTATATTTTTTATTATTATCTTTTGTGAATTTAAATATTTATCGTGAACTTTGAACAATTTAATTATTTTAAATATTAAAAAAATTTTATTTTTTTATTTTTAGAGCTTCAATCCGAAATCTCTGATTCAAGAGATAAAACAATACTTCCAGAGTTACCAGAAGTATGAACTCTTATCTTCTTTTTTTCCTCCTTCAAAAATGGTCAATTTGGGCGGCTTTTTAAATGCCAATATTTCCAAAAATGCTCTGGTCCTTCAAATTCAAAAAACTCCTCCTCATCTTTCCACCAACAAAAAAAAAAAAAAAAACCAATAAAAAAAAATAAAAAACAAAACACCCACAACAAAATAGACCCTTTTTTCAATTTTTAATAATCCAGAAAACAAAAACAGAAACTAGTACAAAAACTATATCATTAAATTATTCTTGCGTACGTGCATTTTTGTATTAAAAAAGTTTGGTTTGGTCCATCTGCAGGCCCTCCCTCTCTGAAATTCAACTCCATTTTCCCATGTTTATTCCTTGCACAAAGATATTGTTTCTGAACTACCAAAACCCCTTTACTTAAAAATACCAACCAAAAAAAGAAAAATTAATTGCACAAATTTCTATACCCTTGACACAACAACAACAACTCATCTGTCACACAACAAAGAATACTACTGGAAGAAGAAGAAGTAGAAATCAAGATTGAGTTATGTCAGAAGAGGAATCTGATATTCTTCTTCCTGTTGCATTATTTCACTTCTTGCTTCTAATCACTACAGGTTTGTATTTTTCAAGATTCTTGTTTGTTCAAATTTTCAAAATTGTTCTTTTATGAGTTTTTCGAAAATAGACTCTCTGAGGTCTGCGTATATTTCATCCTCCCGACCCCACTTGCGACATTTCACTTCCGAGATTCCACTTTGTTGTTGTTTTATGAGTTTTGGTTGAGTTGCAATACTAAAGTTTGGATTTTTATTTGTTTGTGAATTTTTGTAGTTTGTGGAGACACCTTGGAGAGTGACAAGCAAGTGCTACTGAGTTTGAAGACGTTTCTTGAAGATCAAAATCCAATAAACAAAGGATACAGACACACAGAATGGGATTCCTCAGATTCATCTCCATGTAACTGGCGTGGGATTTTATGTGATGGAGGAGGGGTTGGTCGTGTGACTCGAATTGATCTCTCTGGTGATAATTTGTCTGGGAAGATGTTTGACAACTTCTCAGCTTTGACAGAATTGACATATATTGATTTGTCTATGAATACAATTGGAGGTTCTATTCCTGCAGACTTAGGCCAATGTAAAAATCTGAGATTCTTGAATTTGTCACATAATATTATTGATGGGGAGCTTAATTTGACTGGTTTGAACAATTTGGAAGTTCTTGATTTGACCATGAACAGGATTCATGGTGAGATCAGTTTAACTTTCCCTGGAATTTGTGACAGTTTGGTGGTTGCAAATATTTCGAATAACAATTTCACTGGTGAGATTGGAAGGACCTTTGATCAGTGCTGGAACCTCAGGTACCTTGATTTGAGCTACAATAACTTGACAGGGGGATTGTCACTTGGTTTTGATAAGCTTAAGGAGTTTTCGGTATCTAAAAACAAGTGTAATGGCTCTCTGCCTTCGTCGTTTTTCACTCCAAACTGCAGCTTGCAGGTCTTGGATTTATCAGAAAACGAATTCTTTGGAGGAGTGCCTAAAGAGATATCGAATTGTAAGAACTTGGAGGAGTTGAATTTGTCTAATAACAACTTTTCAGGACCAATTCCCAAGGAACTTGGATCAGTTATGAGTCTTCAAGCACTTTACTTGGGAAGTAACGATTTTTCAAGGGATATTCCAGAGACTCTATTAGGTTTGAGCAACTTGGTGTTTCTTGATCTTAGTAGAAACAACTTCAGAGGAGAAATACAAGAAATTTTCAGGCAATTTACACAGGTAAAGTTTCTTCTGTTGCATGGTAACTCTTATACTGGAGGTATAGTTAACTCTGGAATTCCCAACTTAGTGAACCTTTCTCGATTGGACTTGAGCGAGAACCAATTCTCCGGTCCATTGCCAGTTGAACTTTCCAAGATGAAAGGCTTGAAGTTTCTGATTCTTGCATATAACAACTTTAATGGAAGTATACCATCAGTATACGGGGATATTCCGACACTTCAGGCCCTTGATCTTTCATCTAATAAGTTAACTGGCATGATACCACCGAGTTTAGGGAAGCTAAGCTCGCTTTTGTGGTTGATGCTTGCTAACAATTCACTTACCGGTGGAATCCCACCCGAGTTGGGAAATTGCAGTAGCTTATTGTGGTTGAATCTTGCAATTAATCAACTTTCAGGTCCAATACCACCTCAGTTAGCAAGAATTGGCTCAAATCCTATGCCTACTTTCTTGTCGAATAGGGCTAAGGATAAGGTCACTGCTGGCTCGGGGGAGTGCTTCGCTATGAAGAGGTGGATACCAGCTGATTATCCTCCATTTAGTTTTGTATATCCTCTCCTTACCAGGAAGAATTGTCGAAGCCTATGGGATAAATTGCTCAAAGGGTATGGTTTATTTCCAGTGTGTGAACCGGGCAGTAATGTTCGTTCGAATCAGATATCAGGCTATCTTCAACTTAGTATGAACAAATTTTCTGGTGGTATCCCTCCTGAAATTGGCCGCATGCAGAATTTCAGCATGCTTCATTTGGGCGTAAATGAATTCACTGGCACCCTCCCTTCAGAGGTTGGACAAATGCAGCTAGTAGTCCTTAATGTTTCACAAAACAGAATATCTGGTGAGATTCCAAGCCAGATTGGCTACATTAAGTGCTTACAGATTCTTGATCTGTCCAGAAACAATTTCTCTGGTCTGTTCCCAGCTAGCTTTAGTAACTTGACTGATCTGAGCAAGTTCAATGTCTCTTACAACCCGCACATCTATGGTAGTATACCAGAAAGTGGGCAATTAGCCACATTTGAGAAGTCATCATATCTTGGCGATCCATTGCTGCACCTTCCATCTTTCATTGATAACTCTACAGATAATGTTATAAACAAGGGTGGAAGTTACAAAAGGACTACAAAAATTGGTGCAATTTTGGTATTCTTGGCTTTGGTACTGGCTTTCCTAGTTTGTGGACTTATGACACTCATTGTCTGCCACATTTTAAAATCTCCGATGGATGAACAAGGATACCTGCTGGAGGATTCAAAGGGACGGCATGATCTGGCATCGAGTTCAGGTGCATCCTCGCCATGGTTGTCTCATGATGTCAAGGTTATCCGTTTGGACAGAACAAGCTTCACACATTCTGACATATTGAAAGCCACAGGCAGATTCTCGAATGACAGAATCATAGGGAAGGGAGGATTTGGGACAGTGTATCGCGGAGTCTTGCCTGATGGAAGGCAAGTGGCAGTGAAAAAGCTACAAAGAGAGGGAATTGAAGGGGAAAGGGAGTTTAGAGCCGAAATGGAAGTACTAAGTGGAAATGACTTTGGTTGGCATCCGAATCTTGTGACACTTTATGGTTGGTGCCTTAATGGATCAGAGAAATTGTTAGTCTATGAATACATGGGAGGTGGAAGCTTAGATGACATTATCACAGATACAACCAAATTCACATGGAAAAGACGAATTAACGTGGCAATTGATGTAGCACGCGCTTTAGTCTTCTTACACCATGAGTGCTACCCTTGCATCGTCCACAGAGATGTCAAGGCTAGCAATGTGCTGCTAGACAAAGACGGAAAGGCAAGAGTCACGGATTTTGGCCTAGCTAGGGTCATGGATGCTGGAGATAGTCATGTTAGCACAATGGTTGCTGGTACAGTCGGGTACGTTGCACCAGAATATGGGCAGACGTGGCAGGCTACAACAAAAGGCGATGTCTACAGTTATGGTGTGCTAGCAATGGAGCTAGCCACAGGGAGACGCGCTGTAGATGGAGGCGAGGAGTGTTTAGTTGAATGGGCAAGACGAGTGATGGGAGACGGAAGACAAGGATTCACTAGAGCCATAATACCAGTTTCTCTTTTGGTATCTGGCCTAGCAGAAGGAGCAGAGGAATTGTGTGAATTGCTTAGAATAGGAATCAGGTGCACTGCTGATATTCCTCATGCTAGGCCTAATATGAAGGAAGTATTGGATATGTTGATCGCCATTTCGCGCAGCCAAAGATCTGGATCCAGTCGTAGCACTTCTCCTTCATTTTGATGAATTTTTGTTTCAAATTACACAGCAAAGTGTCAATAGTTTCTTACACATTTGTAACATACAGAATCACAATTCTTCTTGTAAACAGCATTTTTATATTCTTTGTTCTGGCTCTCTTGTTTGTTATATAGGATCATAAGAGCTGAAATGCACTTAATTATAGAGGAAAGATAAACCTTATGGGTGATGACAACAATTTGAAAATATCTTCTTTCAATAAATAAAAAACACATCGCTTAATCACTGGCCATATTGTTTGCTCCGAGTCTACATCTTTACGACTTTAAAACGATAATTTATTTTATGTCATTCGATTAATAACAAAAGAAATGATAGAGAATAAAAGCAACAACATAACAAACTTAACCAAAAGCAAAGAATTCTTGAATTTTTCATTAAAGAGAATAAATATTGATTTCATCTCGACATATAAATATAATTAATATGTGTCCCATTTTTTAACGAACTTCCAAGTAACATTGTCCCAAGATTTCCAGAATCCAGAGTCTTGAATTGACCAATGTACATTGAGTTGGCCTTTGTCTTCCCCAAGTGGATCATATGCAGTGAAATTTGCAGCTGTATGATACCATAAAGCATCACATACATACTTGTCATCAGTAAACCCAGCATCAAATGAATATTCTTCGAATTCCTGTGTCAAAGTTGTATCAATTCCAGGAAGTGGTCCTAATTCACAGTGAATATGCACAACTGGCTTAATAGGTGGCAAGTCATCACTAACAACAATAGTTCGTCGAGGGAGATCAGCAACACAACAATGAAATAACTGAAAAAAGCTTAAAGACATGGCAAGGATGAGAATCAAAGGAGACTTGGTATTAGGAACACCCATTGTTTTTTTTTTCTTTCGAAAAAAAGTACGGCTCGTAAAAATCACTTTTCAAAATAAATAGATTTTAAAAAGTTGACCAAATATTAATGTAATTTCCTGATTTAGATGTCAAGAATTTCCTAATTTGGTTTTCATTTTTGCTTGTCATTTTGAGAAATTAAGATATGATAATTTATTTTACCCTCAATTTACTTATAAAGTTATAATATTTTTAGAATAGGTTTCAAGTATCTAAATTTTTATATTTTAAATATTAAATTTAGCTTTGAAAATTTAATCAAATTAATATCGAAAAGCGAAACGGTCACAAATAAAAGTGAACAGATGAAAGTATATATTGACCCACCAACCCACGCACAAGGCAAAACCAATTTATGTTATGGATTAGTGCATGATTATTGTGATCATCATCATAATTATCTAGTACACGGATTTTTGTTGCTAATTAATTAGGTCATTAAGTCTTGTAGAGGGTGTTTGGATGAGATTAAAGTTGGTCAAACCTGTTTTTAATTTTTGTTAGCTTTTGAGAGTATTTGGAAAATTCTAAAGTGATTTAAAATAAGTTTAAAATAGCTTAAAATAAGTCAAATGTTAAAAGTTGGTCCTCCCCCTACTTTTTTTTTTCTTTTTGTTTTAAAAGTCATTTATATTTGACCAACAAATTTATCTTTTTATCACTATTATTTATTTATGATTTCTATATTATTTTGCTCCTACTTTTTTTTCCTATTATTTTTTTTTTAATTTTGCTTACTTTTTTTTCTTCTCACTCTTTCTTTCTTCTTGTTTTTTCTTTTCTTCCGTTTTTTCTTCTTTTTTTGCGTTTTTTTCTTTTCTTTCTTCTAAATTATTTTCTCTTTATTTTATTTAGAAGGGAGTAATTATAAACCCCCTTTGGATTTGACTTTGATAAATAAAATAGTGACTAGTAAAAATAAACGAAGGATGTAATTATAAACCAGTGTGTTTTTGAATCAAGACATTGATGGAAGGCATAAATAATTCAGAGTAAGGGATACATATTTATAGACACATAAACATAACATTAATAGAGAAAATTAAAGTAGCATGGTGCAAATACAACTGTATATACTACTAATATGATTTAATTTGTTATAACTCTGATCTGTCTCCATATAACTATTGGACCAATAACTCATATTATTAATCCAACAACCAATCTTCTTAACATATCCATTAACATGACCTACTTAAGAGGCTTTAGAAGTTAGATACTAGGATCCATTAGGTAAACCTTCTTGTAGTATGAGTGCCATTTGGGTCGGGCTACGTTGACACGACCCACTAGAGTTTGCCCCCGCAAGGGATTTTTATTTGAGTCAAGCCATACTTTAGTGGGTCAGGTTACAAAGAATGAGCGTCTGGTCAACCTTTTACCATGATGTTAAGTGGACTCTGAATAGACTGAACAACGTCAGGCATAACATGAGGCTAAGGGGACCGAGTAGGGGCCCACAGTAGACTGACCTGGTCATGAGCCCAATATATGGCCCAATCGGAGCATCGGCCCAGAACAACCCGACTATATCATTTAGTTTTCATTTTGGTAAATTTATGAAAATCCCAACCTTTTTTATCCAAATATCAAATTTTCCCAACTTTTTATAAAAATTACTAAAATCCCAACTTTTCTAAAAATTTCATTTATTTTTGATACCTCATTATTATATTTTTTATTAAAGAATATAATTAGTACAATTTTTAAATTTAGAAGTCTATTTATTGTCAATCACTTTTTACATTTTAATTTTTCCTTTTTTAAATCAGTTTTTTTTAAATTTTTATATTTTGATTTTTATCTGTGTGACAGTTACCATTTAAATTTTAAATGTTCCTTTTTCAGTTTTTTCCACAGAAACGTTTCTCCATTCTCATCTCCATCTCCTAAACTGTATCAACTGCTCCATGAACAAGTACATATCAATCTTCATCTTTGTTTTCATCTTCAACTACTGCACGAGCACCATTGCCCAAGGTAATCGTTTTTATATTCACAAACGCACAAATACACAAATTTGTCGTCGTTAAAAATCTCTGATTCATCTTTCTTTGTTGTATTAATGAACAAATTTAAACTTTTGTTGCTTGTAAAATTGATACCTAATTTTTTGGGGATTTTGAAGTTAATGTGTATACCTAATAATGTAACTATGTTTGATACTTACCCAATTGATTTCTTGATATTTACACTGATAGGTTGGTCAAAATGGTTTCTAATTTTTGGGGATTTTTGAAATTAACTGTGGATACCTAACGAATTAAGTAATTTGATACCTACATAACTGATACAAATTATTTGGGGGTTTTGAAAGTTGATGTGGATACCTATCAAATTAATTGGAATTGATACTCAATTATTTGAAGAAAATTCGAAACCCTAAAATCAATGTATTTTGATTGTTATTATTACAAGGTAAGTAATTGTTTTTTTTTTGTTGTTGTTAATTGTTTTGAGTGAAATTATGATTTCATTTTTTTTTATGTTAGGGGAAGTTGATACCTAGTGATGATAATAAGCAAGGAAAAACCACGAGAACCACTTGATTTCTTCATTTGGACAGTTGAGGTACTTGGGATTTTTTAAATTTTGTTGTATTTGAATTCATGAAGTTCCACTTTTGTAGATCTTGTGAGTTTACTATTATTTTAGGGATTAATTGCATAATTTGTAACTTACAGCCTTAATTCAAGGGATACTGCTAGTTGGCAGTAATTTCTTTTCCTTATTTAACGTTTCAGCATTAATTTTCAGTTACAATTAGGTAAGTATCAAGTGGCCTCAGAATGTATCAAATAAATGTCAAAAGTCGGGATTTTTTGTAATTAGGTAAAAATTCGAGATTTTTAGAGATTTTTTAAAATCAGTATGAATTCCTAAAAAATATACTTTCATTTTTCGCAATACTCTTAATCCCTAAATTTAAATTTCTCAATTTAAAAATTAAAAACTAATTTATCATTATTATGAACAAGTATATCATGAATTGGAGAATTCGTATTGTCATAAAACAAAAAATTAATTATACTATTTTATTTACACTCTAAGTGCGTTTAGTATGAAAGAAAATACCCTTTTTTTTAAAAAAAATAAATTTTCTTACTTATTTTCTAGTACTATTTATAAGTTAGGGAGTTTTTAAAAATATTTTTCTTATTTTATATAAAAAAGTTACTTTTTAAAAATATTTTCAAAACAGAAAAAAATTAGAAGGCATAAAAGCTGAGAGGACGTGGCACTCGGCAAAATGCTCGTACTGATTTGTATCAAGCGCACAATTAGCGCGTGATCATTTAGTTGACAATAATGCCCTTCATAATATTAATAATTTGTTTATCCTGAAACTTTTAATTATCTTTTAACAATTATAAGAAGGTCTTCATTGCATTTTTCTAAATTTCAAACGATTAAATTGATGCAGATCGCAGGGTAATGGCTGAAGATAAGTTACTGGAAAATGCAATTCAGCGTGAGTTACAATATAAACAGAAGATTGCAAATTTGTTTCCAGATAATGATGATTTTCCCTTAGAGGTAGTTAAGTCTGCTTCTCTTAACTAGTTAATATAAATACATTTTCGATGATTAGACAGGACATGACATGGTTTCATCTTAGTGAGGATATGATAGCTTTAGGCTCTGTGGTGTCTGTCGTAGTATTAGTCATATTCGTGTACTAGTTTCTTGGTTTTGATATCTGTTTATGCTCTGTTGTCAATTAATTGTGTTTCGATTGTCGTACTCATGTTATCTTTGTTGTCGTTTTCCCTTTTCATTCTTGTTGATTTGTTGCACTTGAGCCAAGGTTCCTTGGGAAAAAGCCTCTTTAAATCGACAAGGTAGGGGTAAGGATTGTGTATATACTCTACTCTCGTTAGACCCAACTTGTATGATTTCATTGAGTATGTCGTTGTTGTTGTTGTGATTAAAGGTAGGGGATTGGGAAATCGGGGGATTACAAGGTGGGAATCAATCTCTCGCTAATAAAGTGAAAGTTCAAGTAACGGACATGTTAGCCATGCCAGCATTTTATTTCTGGGCAATTTTATCTGTACTACTGCTCCTCAACCCTTACTATAATGTGTTTGTCTTAAATGAGAAGATGTGGTTCTTGATTTGTATCTTACATGTGTTATATACAAGGATTGTAACTAGACTTGATCCACAGATACATATAAAATTTGTTTTATGTTTTCGATTGATCCTGCGAATTAACTCTGTGCATCTGATAATCATAGATTCAGTTCTTCTAATAGATCATCGTATGTTTTAGGTGAAACGATGGAAAGCTTTGATTTCCAAGAGAAACAGATCCACTGATGGAAGAACAGATTGCAGCCAAACAACAACAACCTGTAAGTACACCAAATTTTCACAGGGAGCATTTGAATCTGATGAAGAAACTAATGCTAGAGGTAATTTCATCTTCCTCTTGTTTTCTCGCGTAAAATTACATTATTGGCACACGCTGTACAGTTATTGCTTGTTGTTTTAAGACTTTTTACTCCTGTCACTCTGTCAGGTAACATCTCAAGGAGCAATTCAAATGTAAGTTCTTGTGGTGCCCTTCCCTGATCCATTAACTGATTTTGTTCACTGAATCGTGGGAGTTAACTTTCTATATCTGATGTTCTGTCTGTCAAATATTCAAAATCTAATAGAAACTATACATGTTTTAGGCTAAAAGACAGAAAGCTTTGATTTCCAAGAACACGAAATTCGTTGGTAGAATAATTGATTCCAGTGCAGCAACTTGTATACACACCGATGTTTCTCAGGAGACGTTGAAACATTTGGAATCTGATGGACAAAGTAAGTAATGCTAATATCTACAAATTTCAAAGCAGCTATTGCTAAATGTTATTTTTCGCGGACAGATAGTATAATGGTTGAAATTCCATCTTCTGCCTCTAATGCAGTGCTACTGCTAAATCATTTTCCAAGTATGACATCGCCAGCACGTCCATCATTAAGCCCTACACATACTTACTCCAGTCGAAAGAAAAATGCAGAGTCTGGCAATTCTGGCTTTTTGTCACCTCAACAGCAGCATACGAAAAACATAATGCACTACTGTAAAGACTGTGAAGTTTACTGCTCTGGAAATCTATGTTACGAGCTACACTTGAGAGGTAACAAGCACAAACTAAAACTGCAATGCCGGGGAGATTCTAGTGTCAACAGAAAAAACAAGCAAGTTATAAGATGTGACTTGTGTGAAATTTACTGCCCGGATGAAACTTCATTGAAGATGCACCTTAAAGGTCAGAAACACAGGGCTAAACAACATGAGATGGAACATGGAGGGAAGATTAAAAATGAGAACATGCATCTATTCTGGTGCGAATTATGTCAAGTTCCATGCATGAATGAAGAGAATTTCACATTACACCGCAAAGGGAAAAAGCACCAGAGACAACTGTATATTCTCGAGGAGAAGAAGGTAGCTGAAGCCCGAGAACTCTGCCATGCCTAGTCTTGAATCCACAGAAAGAAAAACGGTCACTAGGGTGAGAAGCATGCCAACAGATTGTTAAGATTCTTAGATGATTGAACATATATTACACAGTAGCATTACATCACTTATATGTCCAATCTAAGCAGAATATTGCTGCAAATGTTGCTCCAAGTACTTGTTTTATAGGTGTTAAATCACATTTCAGATGTATTTTACTAAGTTTTAGGTCTCAATGTAATTAGGATTTTAGAAGTTTTGTTTGTTCTCCTACTTTAATCTGATTAATATATAAGTATCTTAAGTACTAATAAAAGAATTTTAGTTACTCTATGTACACCCTAGACAAGCTTTGCAGCCAGCTCAACTTAGTTAACAATGTATGATATATTTAGGCACTTTGATGTTTCATGAAAAGTACTAACCTGATGAGATTGACATTTATACATGTGCAATCTCAAGAGAGGAAAGGACAGACACTTGTATCAGGATAGACTATTCACATCACACTCCTTTGAGATGTGATCCATCTGTGGAATCGACGTAAATGTGAGATGTTTTGTGCACGAATTTGCGCTCTTTTGGAGCCGCCTAATCCGGTAGTTACAACCAAAAGGCAAATTATTAAACTTGATTTTTGATGGTGATTTTGTACCAACAAAAGGAACACCTAGAAAGCAAACTCACCATCTTTCAACAAGTTGGACCTATTCATACTCCACAAATTTTAAGTCTTTTTAGCGTCTCCAGTTAAACTACTTGCCTAGCTAATACTTTTTCCTTTTTGAAATAGAGTAATAAGTATACATTTGATTGACACTATTTAACCCAAACACCAAAATTTACCCTTTAAAAATTGTCTGCTTATTTGCTGACATAGAGACAAGTAGGTAACTGAATTTAATTATCATGTTTTATATCGAATAATAACTTATTTCTCTTGAAATAATTTTGTGTCCAATGAGAAATATTTAAACATAATAATTTGGATAAAACGATTTTGCCAAAAAATAGAAAAGATAAGGGGCCGTTTGCTTTTGCACTTACTTTTCTGTCGGAAGTCTTAAAAAAATGACAGATGCTGTCGTTCGATCCGTAACTTATCTAAGCCCAACCATACACGCCTTTTCCCTTTTTTGTGGGCCCAATGGTGGACTCCAAAAGTTTCAAAAAAAGCTTTCTTTTAGCTAAAACTACCCCCACCAAGTTCCTTTCCAAATCTCATGGCCACCTTTTTTTTTTTTAACCTCTTCCGTCCCATTTTATTTTGACACGGTATTTAAAAAAAAATTGAAATTTGTAATATAAAATAATCATATTTGTAAGGTTAAAAATTATTTCATTAAGAATAAAAAATATTTTAAAATTAAATTATTTTAAATTATAGTAAAATAATATCTTTTGTGGGGCAGACCAAAAAAAAAGTCACATAAATTGAAATAGAAGGAGTATTAAAAGAATGGAATACTACGTACTGATGAGGTTTGAATCCTCCATCTCAATTATGGGAAGCGGAGAGCTCACCATGAGCTAGTTCGTAGGATTTTTCAAAATTGAATTAAAATTGATAATTCAAATTAAAAAAAAAATTATTTATCAATAATCAATTAATAAATTGTAATTATACCCCTTCATACATAAACCTTTACTTAGGTGTGTTGATTGTATACTTTTATTTCTTCTCACGGGCTCAAATTTTTAGTTATTTTATAGTGTTTTTTTTTTCCAGTAAGATACAATATATCAACTCGTATGTGATTCATTTGATTTGCCAGGTGATTTACATAAAATTAATAAATAGACACATATCTGACGTTATACGTAATTTCGTCGATCAAAATAAATTCCTCTCACTTGTTCAATCTCTTCCTTTTTCCTGTTAATATTACAAAGTTTTACTTTTTTCGTTAATTATTATTTATCCCCTATTGACTTAACGTAGAAATAAAGAAGTAGTAAATAATATTGGTAATTCTATCAAGTCAGTACTTTGAAAATATAATAGAAAAATAGTTATAATTAATGATAAGGGTAAATTAGGAACTAGGTGTTAAACTAGTTTTTGATTTCATAAACAAGACAAATATTATTGAATATCCTAAAATAGTACTGTAGATAAGTAAGGACAAACAAAGATGAATGGATAAAGAACTGATGTAATATAAATAAAAAATTACCAGCTAATAAAAAAATGAAATTCAAAATAAACAAAATATTTAAACTAACATTCCATTGTGAAATTAGTTATATTTCCTTTTATATAGCTGAAATTATTATAAGATGTTATCCACTTTTATAAGAGGTTCTTTTTTCCGCTTCTCAACTTCCTTATTGGATCGTTAAAATACATTGTCTCACTTAATTTAATATATATATAGAAAAATCAAACTCTTAATTTATATTGTTAAAGTTATATTTAATTCAATTTAATATGCCTAAATTTGGACCATACAATAAAAGTAGTTACCCTTTCATAACTCAACATCTTGTTAAATTTTTCTGTTACAATAAGAGTGAGAAGAAATGAATTTTATAAAAAGTAAAACAAAATAAAACAGATGATATTTGTTGTTGTATAAGAGGTCATTTAATTATCACAATTAAAATATCTCAGATATCTCATAAATTCATGAAATATATCAAAATTTTAAATATCCTACAAATATTTGGATATGTCAAAATCTCAGAAATCCCACAAACTCTTGATATATTCACAAAGATATCAAAATATATTAGATTCTTCTGGATAATTAAATAAATCAAGAAGATACACACAACTCCTTTCATGCAAATCAAGTCTGAATCATCCTAGTTAGAAAAATACACCACTAACGGCAAATATAAAAAAAAAAATTAATTTTAGTATAATTTTATCGTGTGTGTTAAACAATTGATATTAGGTTGATATAAATTTCATACCCAAATCATACTTTGTTCGATCCTTTTTAGTTGTCATGTTATGCTTTTGAAAAGCTAATTTGACTCATTTTCAAAGTTAAATTAGATTACATTGATTTGATATTTTAAAATTAAAATTTAGATATTCAAAAACTATACAGAAACTGCTATAAATTACAATGTTTTTCATATCAATATGATTAAAAAAAATATCTTAAAATGTTAGTTAAATTTCATATAATTGAATTTAAAAAAAAAAACTATAACAACTAAAAACGAACGAAGGTAGTATATCCCGAATTATAATCCTAGGATATCTTCCTTCTTTCGAACCAAATGATTAGGTGGAGAATGTTGCAATTTCTTTGCCTTAAGTTGCAATTCTAGTTGGATTAAGTTAGTGATTAAATGGATTGATTGCTAGCTAATCATTGGGCAGCTAAGTTGATTAATTCCTGATAATGACAAGCTGGGATTAAATTAATATTAGGATTTAATTACTTCATTAAGCTAACTTATGATTCTCTAAAGAATTGTCATAGCATTATTAACTCAATTTAATTGCTGGTTAGGCTAACTTTTCAACCTCATTTATTGGGTTTAGCATATGATTAAATTGAGAGTAAATTTCATAAATGACAAATATATAAAATCTAATTATGCTCAATAATTATAGTTTGAGTAGTTTTTCGTAACTGTAGTTGTAGCAGTATTTGTATAATTCGCGCAATATTTGTACACAATTATATAATTCTCTATACAATTCACAGTTTTTGTATAGCCTTTGTATATTTCGCTATACAATTTGATTCACTCACAACTTTTATATTGCGCTCGATGTTTGTATAAATTGCACAAATTATACAAAACTCAAATTGTAATTATAGTTAGATGTCAATTTACCGCGAGTCGTAATTAATTCAAACTATAACTATATTAACTAATTAACTAGTATATGTTCGCTAATCTGCATAATTTTTCCTTAAATGATATATAAGTTTAGTTTGGTCTATGGGTGTCTTAAGACAAAAGTATATTTGATACGCTATATGAAGTTTTTTATGACCAAATCACAGTGGCATATGTATATTTATTCGAGGGTGGTCACTTAAGTGAAAAAAATAACTTTTTAGAAATACATGCTATAATTTTAAATATCTTTACCAAAATTTCTAACTTCGCCACTAACAAATCATATCTTGAGCAGATATAAGTTTAATCAAGGTTTGCTTCTTCGGAGTGCTAAAGACAATTAGCATGATACCATTATGAATAGAAAGTCCTAAAGAATGCATGAATTCTTGATTTGTCTAAAAGTTATTTGTATCGAAATGGTTTTAAAAAACATATCACAATCCAATCTATTTAATTCTTGTTATATTTTTAATTTCCTTGTTAATTTTTTAAAATAATACTTTGATCGTCACAAAGTACTATAAGTGTATAGGGGCTTATTGTTTTAACAGATTTGGATGCTTATCTACGTTAGTTTTTCTTAATTATTTTGTGCATATGGTATTTTGAAATATATTTATGCGATTATTTTGAGTTTATACGCATACTATGCTGGAGGAGAATCACTCTTTGTCATAATTTTCTTTTTTTACGACTCGAGTTCAAAATTTATAATTAAAGATAAAATAAAATATTTAACTCACCATATATTTATAGTGATACCATAATAAATAAATTGGTATAAAAAGATGGATTGTCAAAAGATTCATAAGAATAGAATCAACAATGTTTATTGCTTACTAGGAAAAAGAACTTTCCTTATTTAGATGAATGGGAAAAGATAATTGGCCTAAAATAGTCAAAGAGCAAGTATTAAACCTTTTGGTTTTAAGGAAAAAATATCTGATATACCTATTCTATTAATATCTTTTTATTTTTAATAAAAGTCCGCTACACGTTATATCTAGTGGTAAATTTGTTTTTTTTTTAAAAAAAGAATTGATATACTATAAATTTTGCCATTTAATAAAGTTGACATATTTCTTCATTATAAAAGTGGTTCATATATATTCATATTGTTACACAAATGGCTCATAGTTCGCACATATATCATTTTTCTCTAACGAAATGAAGTAACAATTTTAATTTTTTTTTTATAAAAAAATATTTATACTGGGATATGTTTAATTCTACTTATACGTACTTTTTTTGTTTCTTTGATTCAACGGCTAATTTAAATTTATTGTTTTGATGACAAATTTATTTTTTCACTTTCTTGTAAAGTTTATTATATATATTCTAAAAATGCATTGCAATAATTAAAAGGTAAAACAATTGACAGATTAACAAAGAATGAGATTAATTTGAGTTCTAATACATAGGTTTGATGATGTGGAGAAAGAGAATTTAGAATACTAGAGCTATAAAATTGAAAAATTTTGAGTACAGAGAAAACTAATTGTATTATATTTGTGAATCGGTGAGAATTAAATTTTTGCGAGAAAAAAATATTTAAAAAAAATAATATTTATTTAAATGAGATGGAGATAAATATGCAATCAATACATATAGTGAGGGTGAGATTTACGGAATAAAATCCTAAGATTCAAATCTAAATAATATTTTAAATTACTTTTTCTCGAAAAGATCCAAACTCACCAATTCACAAGTATAATAGAGTCAATTTTCTTCGTACTCAAAATTGTTCGATTTTATAGCTTTAGCATTCAAAATTCTCTTTGTAGACGTAACAACATCTATATATTATACCAATCATTTTACCATTTAATTCTTGCAATACATTTTTTTTTAAAAATTTCGCTGATCGTTATAAGATGAAGATAAATATGCAATCAAAGCATTCGATGAGGATGAGATATACAGAATCGAAATCTTGTGATTCAAATATAATTAATTCTTTTAATTATTTTTTTCTCAAAAAGATCTAATTCTCACTGATTCACAAGCATAATACAATCAATTTTCTTTATGCTCCAAATTGTTCTATTTTATAAGGCGTATTCTAAATTCTCTTTGTCAGCGCTGCAAAATCTATATATTAAAGCTGAAATTAATCTCATTCTTTATTAATTTATTAATCGTTTTATCATTCAATTCTTGCAAAGATAAATGTGCAACCAAAACATTTAATGAGGATGAGATTTATGAGAATCAAATTAATTTATCAATAGTTTTATAAAACATTTCTTAATGTTTTCTCTACCTCTTAAATCACATATAAAAATTTAAAAACACCAATTAAAAGGGTAAATTCTTTTAAAAAATAATAACGAAAAAAATCTCAAAAAGTATCACAACAACAACAATAACATACCCAGTTGAATCCTACAAGTAGGGTTTGAGGAGGGTAGAAATATACGCAGATCTTTTCACTACCTCGTAAGAAGTAGAGAAGTTGTTTTCTGTGAAACCTCGACTCAACAACCCATAAATAGAATAACTAAATATTGCAAAGGAAACAAAAGGGGAAATAAAACTAAAAAAATCGAAATAAATGGAGCGAGTATCTACGAAAAGTACATGTTAATATGTAAATACGATAAAATCAACACACATTCAGTAAACATCAATCCCGGCTACTCTTGCTACCTCACTTAAAAAAATATCATAATTAAAAATGAAGCTAGCAGTTTTACTTGACCTAAAAAGAATTACTAGTATAAAAATAGTTTGAAATAATATTGGTTATTTGTGTAGGTCCATTACAAGAGGACAAGAATAGTGGAAAGAATCTAAAGAAAAAAAAAATCCATAAATCTTAGTCTTCATCATCAAGAAAAATCCAAGAAAAAGATGTAAGTGTTGACAAATAGCCATATATGTCTCTCTCTTCCAATGTAAGTTTCTCCATTTTCTTCTTTCTTTCAGACCCATAGCCAGGAGCTGCATCTTCTTTCGTAAAAGGGACTTTACTGGTCCCAGCAGATCCGGAAAACGCCATTTTTTTGAATGACAGTGGACCTTCTGTAGCATCTCTTTCTTGGCTTTTTCTACAAGCTTTCTATGATATTTCAGCTCATCTACACCTTTATCTATAATGGGTTTTTGTTCGATTTCTTTTAGTTTCTGAGATGGAGCTAGTCTTGGATTACTGATCTGTTACTGAGTTGGGTTTTTTGTTTTCTGTGAGCTGAACCCATTTTGAGGAATTTGTGTCTGGTAATTCTACAAAATCCTTCTGAGCTGGAGCTACTGGATTTGGTGTTTGTTCTTCTAGTTTGTTTGTTTACTTTTTGTGATTTTCTTCATCTGGGTTCTTTGGATTTTCACAGATGCATCTTTGTTTGTGCGTATTTGTTGATATGGATGTTGGAGATTCTTCTTTTCTTCTTTCATCTCTCTTCTTCTTCTCGCTTCTGAGTTTATGCATCTGTTCTGTGAACGGTTGCAAGTCTTGTGACTGATGATTTGTATCTGCTGGATCTGTGATTGTTGACCCTTTCTCCCTGTTTGTCATGACTTTGTCCAAATTTTGGGTTTTGTAGTGCTGCCATTCCCCCTCCCCCCCCTTTTTTTTTCTCTCCTTGTAATCTGATCTTTGTTTCAATGTTTTCGAAGTCAAAAGGCAGATGGGTTTCTTTCTTTTTTTCTTTTTGTGCCTTTTTTTGCTATGTTCATAAGTCATTCTTGTTTAAATTGTGTGTTTTTGTGGATGTTGGATTTGTACAGCTAAGTGTCTAAATTGATAATAGTACTTAAGTTCCTGTCAATTTAGAGCTTTCTTCATTCAGATTGCATGGGTGATTTTCCAATTCCGGATCATTTTATGATACCAACTGAGCATAATTGTAGTATGTTTGACTCTGTAGTTGTGTTGGGGCCTCTTTATCAAAATCTATATTTCATATTTGATTCCAAAATTTTGTAATGTTCACAGCTCTGTTGTCATTCTGACCTTGAACTTGACAGTGTAAAATAGATTAACACGATATGTGGAATTGCGTTTAGTTTGATAAGAGAGTGCATGGAATATTCATAGAGAATGCAGCATTGTGCTATGAGGTAGTGGTAATGTCTGCGTACATTCCACATGTGGGATTCCACTGGGTATACCAGAGAAAATAAGTTATGTTTGAATTTTAAGGGGAAATAATAGGAAATTGAGCATGAAATAGTTCTCTCTCCTTTTATGACCTACTTTTCAGTTTTGGCATATGCCTTTTTCGGTTGTAACATACTGGCGTATTATTAGAGGTATTAACTATCTCGTTTCGTATGCATAACATTCTAAACTCTGCATTTTGTTTGTGTCCTAGGGTGGGGAGAAAAATGCAATGTACAAGTTATCGCCCTGGATACCATCCAAAAGATCTTAATGGGAGCCTTGGTGCTAATTCGTGGTCTATACAGCAGAATGATATCGCCTGGAATGGTGCCAGAGGCTTATATGTTTCCTTGCCTCCATTTATGGCAGACCAGAACCTGGAATCAGTTCATCAAAAGGAAATATTGAAGCAGACAATACTCAAACATGAAGCAATATTTAGATATCAGGTATGGACACGAGCCTTTGGTCTTACCATTTGAAAGAGATCATGTGATCATCCAAACAAATTAATGACTTTTGACTGAACCCTTCAATTTGTTTTGCATGTAAAATAATTACGCATATGTATCTTCTCATGTTTGTTGAAGTGTATATTCTCATATCATTCTTTTTTGCTCCAGGTGATCTAGAATTTAAGTATGGTACTAGAATCAAAAATTTTCTGAATCTCTATCTGATGTTATTCTTATTTGTTGTTTAAGGTAGGTAGGATAGATATTGCAAATGATTGCAATGATGCTGTGGATCTTTTTGAAATTATTGTTGGTCTTGAGCTATAGTAGTCTTTGGATGCTTTAATCTGCTGGTGATTCTCTGAATGGATCAGAACCATATACAGGTCTAAAACATGTTTTCTTTCTCAGGTCAATGAATTACATCGCGTATATAGAAGACAAAGGGTGTTGATGGAGGAGATTAGGAGGAGTAAACTAGTGGAGGATCATTTACACTTGCAAGCGTTAGAGTCGAAGTCTTTTGTGTCACAATTAAGGTCTGAAATTTCCCAGAAATCCCATTGTCCTCAGGTTGTAGACCTCACAAACATTGAGCCATCTACATTATGTGGTGAAACTTTTCAAGGTTCTTCAAATTCTATTGCTGGTCAGAGAGAGCCACGAGGTGCTGACTTATTGGCTGAACAAAGTGTTTCAAAAGAAAGGAAAATAACTTCTTCGAAGAGCAGTGCATCCAGGAAGAGAATGTTGGATCTTGAACTTCCAGCAGAAGAATACATAGATATTGAAGATGGAGAACAATTTGTAAGGGAAAGTCCTGTTCAAGGGCCCAATATTCTGATTTCGGAGCTTCAACCTCAGCATAGTTCAAAAGTCAACTTTGTTAATCCAGGAGATTCTTCAGTTTCTAACTCAAGTCCTAGGGGTAGCTTTCTTTTGTTTGACCTGAATGAGCCTATACAGCTTGATGAAACAGGGTATCCAAATTCTGCGCTTGAGTCTGGTAACATTCCTGAGGAAATCAGCAACATGGATGAGAATCTATCTGGAACGGTGCATGCTGAATGCTCAACTCTGAAAAAAGAAGGTATTTTGAATATTCTTTGAAGACAATATCCTGAATAATATGTCAGCTGATAAGATGCTCTCAACATTTGTTTGCACAAAATGGCTGCTTTTGTACTTCTTCCATCACATCCTTTTTATATGTTCTTTGTTTGTCTTCCGGAAGCAGCCTCTCTATCTCTATGAGGTAGTGGTAAGGTCTGCGTACATTCTACCCTACCCAAACTCCACTTGTGGGATTCCACTGGGTATGTTGTTGTTGTTTGTTTGAGTCTCATGCTGATCCAATTAAATCTATCCCCTAAAATGTTGGTAGATTGAAATTCTCACTCATTTCATTTTTATCACCTGCAGTTACTGGGGGAGATATAAGCAACGTGAATTCTTCTGATGAAGTTTCTTCTGTTGAGATAACACTTCTTCAATGTAATCAAACAGCAAGTTCATCTCCAGGATTTGTAGATAAGAGTCATAATGGAACCAAAATTGACAAAGCATTGCTAATTACTTCTCGGAAAAAAATTAAGGAGATACCCTTTGCAGTTCAAGCTCTTCCATGCTTTATTACTAATGCATCACCCAATAAGAGTCCTAACTCTTCTGTTGGGAACTCTAGTCTCACTGGAAAGAAGAGTGATCTGTATAACAGTAGCGCTTCTAGTCCAACTTCTGGCACATCAGGCTCATGCTTGATGAAATATGGTGATAATGAGTCTACATCTGGAAAAACTGATGCTGTCAAGTTATCTAAGATTCCAGATAGCTTGAGTTCGGGTATGGACTTGAATTGCACACCTTCTGCTGATTTGTCTGACAATCAATTTTCCACCCCTACCTCCAATATTTCACATCTGAATCTTCCTGAAGGCAGAGAAAGAGAGCCTTGTGAAATTGTTCTTGATTGTACCCCGAGTCCTGATTCTGCAGTCGAATCTGGAAAATCTACCCGGGATAGTCACTTTGTAGGGCCTGGAAGTGATGGCATGTTTCTGACAACTAATTCTTGCATCACCATGTCCTGCTTCAAGGAAGAAACTTTTTCACCTGGTCACAGTAAAACGACGACTCCGGTGGACAGAGCTTTGGAAGCTCCTGTAAGCCCAGAAAACAAGGAATGTTGTCCACCTAGAGGTGATTCTCTGGAAAAAACAATTGGCAAGTCTAATCAGTGGTCTAAAATAGACCACATGAATGATCATACTGGAAAAACTGACAGGGCTGCAGCAGAGACCCTGCTTTTTATTTCATCATCTGTTGTACAGAGACATTCAAAGACTGCCAAGGGTGGACTATCTGAAGCCTCTGATGACACTCTAGGCTGGCTTGCTGACATTGCAACTTCTTTGGCTAGCAAGCCAGAGAAAGAGGTTGGACAAATCACGAACCTCCATTATCATGGCAATTGCAATGAGGTCGTGAAGCTCACACGTAAAGAGGGGAAAGAGAGAGAAGCAGTATGCAATACTTTGCATAGTCAGACAAGGAGGAGGAGCCGACCTAGGAGATCAAACTATCAGAAGGTCCTTGAAACAGAAGTACATCCCACTGGTGCCTCTGTTTCTCTGCGTCAGTTGAATGGAGATCTTCTGGCTATTGGAGGTCTAAAGTCACCTGCAAATGCTGCATCAGAATCAGGTCCATGGAGGAAAACTGCTCGCAGGGCTAGTTCGAGAAATAGGAGATGGTCCCCTATTGCAAGGAGAACAACAACATGCTCACTGTTGCAACCACATCCTAGTAATGACAAGCAAGGTATTTCAGAGAGATACTTGAAAGGCTGGGGGTTGACAAAAGAGCGGCAAAGCAGTCGGAGACCTCGTTCTATCTCCTCTTTTAGCTGATGAGTTATTTTGAGAGCCAGTATGTTTTGGGTTCATGGAAATATGATATGGTGTGCAGAGAGTTGATTCATTGGGGAGTAGTTTATTTTTGAGGCATTTCTGCTCTTGGAATTGTATGTACAGGTAGTAGCCCGAATTCGTATAGCATACTTAATTTTTTTTGGTGCAATGCGAACTACTCATTTTGTAGTTATAATGGTAATGACAAAGATAACAACAATTTGTTGTTAGTTTGATAGACCTTTTCCATGCATGACAGTAAATGTTCTAATGACATCTTAGTGTAAACATTATTAGATGCATATATATATGTTTTATTTGTTATTGTTTTACTTCATATGAATGTTGATCAACATTTTAAGATGTATGCAACTTATAACATTTTTTGTATAGTTTTTAACTATCTAAATTTTATATTGAACTACTTTAATTTAGTTTTGAAGTTTAGTCAAATTGATCTCGAAAAGTGAAATAGTGACACGTAAATCAGTATAATTTAAGACTAGTGAAAAACTAGTCACGTAAATCACGTCAAAATGCCCAAATTTTTAACTACGGGTATATTACAAATAACCAATGTAAGTTTTAAAGGATTAATAATCCAGATATATGCTTTTATCTATTTACTGGTCTTTGATCAGGGGTGGGCATAAATATCAAAAGATTGAAAAAGTGAATTGAACCAAATTAATTCAATTCTTTGGTTTCGGTTCTTTGATTTTTTTATTTGGTGTTGGTGTTATTTTTTTAAAAGTTCGATTCTTCGGTTCGGTGTAGGGGTCTCGAAATTTCATTGCAGCGAAGAATCGAACTTTTATTAAAATTTCTTTTTGAAGAATTTTATATATATTAGACCTAAAAAATAAAATTATATATATGTGTGTGTATATATATATATATATAATTTTAAGTTTTTAAATGTCTTATACTTTGATTTTGTCCTTATTTTATTTTTCATTAGTTTGCACCGAAAAACCAATTTAGAAACATTGAATAAAATCGAACTAAACCTGAAAAAATTAAATCGAACCAAAAATATTTCGGTGCAGTATATGGTGCACACTTTTTTTAATATAAAAAATTAAAGAACCGGACCAAAGTTTGCTAAAATCGAACCGAAGAACCAAATTCCCACCTGTTGACTTTTATTTATTTGTATTATCCATCTGATGCCCGCATTGGAGTTCGACTACTCTAAATTCGTGCCACATACTATTACTTTTGGTCATTTGTGTTGATACAAAACAAAGTTATTTTTGAGTATAATGCGAAAATCTTTGTAATATCATTTTCTTTCATTTAAAAAATAAATATAGATGGCCATTTCCTGTCAAAATTATCCAATTTTTTTTCTAAAAAAAATAAGTTCCGTTCGGCTCGGATCGGACCGGATCGGATTGGGTGGGATAGTATTTGGTGCGGGAAAACAAGAAAAAATGGCGGCGAAAGAGAAAAAAAAGCAGTAAACGAAATGGGAGACGCAGAGCAGGGAGGAGGAGAGAAGAAGAAGAGCTTCGTTATACAAATTCCTTCCTATGAAGAAGTTATGGAGAGTTCTTCTCAGTCCAAAACAACGTCGTTGTCTTCATCTTCTCTCTTCAACCCTACCCCTTCTTTCTCTCAAGCATTCAAATTCGTCAAGGACTCCGAATTCTACTCCCCACCCCCTTCGTCTCCCTCTCCCCCGCCTCCTTCCTCCTCCCAATCCGCCACACCCAGGTCTATTTGAATTTTCAAATGTTTCTGCCTTTGACTTTGTAGCATTTGATTGTATTATGAGTTTCTTTTTGATTTATGTTTTTTTATTATTATTATAGGCCGGTTAACAGTTCAGATGTTCCCGCTTCATCATCGTCATCATCCACGCCCTCATCTTCAGCTAATCGAAATGCTATACTTGTTAGCAATAGACAGGTGAGATTTTATTGCTTTGCTTTTATTTATTCAACATTGCAATTTCATCTGGATAATTTTGCGGACTAGCTAAAATTTTGGATTAGCCTTTGTGCATCTACTTTCACGGGAGCATGGAATTTACTTTCACTAAGCTAGGTTTCATTTGCTTAATTTTACTCGAATTTTAAGCTATCCACAATACTAGAGAAGTCATGAACTTGGATTCTTTGACAACTGCTTTGACCGTGGTGTCTGTACTAGATTGCGTGTGTACTTCTACAATTTCCACCCGGTTACCTGCAATCTTCAACCAACACAATTGTGTAACTACTAACTCCGCCAACACAGTGAGATAAAACATGAATATTTGATCATAGCTACCTATGAGTTGTAAGATAATTGAAGACTCTTTAATTGAACAAAAAATGTTCATTATGCTTTAAAAACTTGTATTTCAATACCTAAAACCGAAGCAGTCATTCTGTATTTTATTGTACTGGATTGCACCCCAAATGAAAAGACTAGTTGACCTGCAGATGTGCATTCTGTTGGAGCAAGCTATTTGTAAGGCTTGTGTATTTACTCTATTCTTTCTATTCGGATGCAGAAGGGCAATCCGTTACTAAAACATATCAGGAATGTGAGGTGGGCGTTTGCCGATATTGTTTGTGACTACTTATTGGGCCAGAACACTTGTGCTCTTTATTTAAGGTTTGAATTGCTACCAATTTTGGTTCATCTTGCATGCAATCTATTGGAAGAATCACATTAGTTATGACAATAGATGCCTGTATTTGAATTCTTAAAATTATTATTTTCTTTTCTTATGGAGATTGGCCACTAAGCTTGACTTGGCAGATTGTGTTGGGGAAATATCTATTTTGTTATGCTTTCTAGGTAGTGCGTTTGTACTATTGCTTGATATTCTGCCCTTCTTTGGTTTTCCTTTCCTTTTCTGGAGTAGCCTGCGGTATCATCTGCTTCATCCAGACTACTTGTATTTTCGGATAAGGGAATTGCAGAAGAACTATAGACTCCGCATAATTTTGTGCCATGTTGATGTTGTAAGCCCTTTAACACTTTTGACTTCTTCCTATTTGCATTGTGACTCTTATACAATAACTTGACTCATGCTCATGGTTGTCTTTGGGTCCAGGAAGATGTTATCAAGCCTTTACTTGAAGTTACCAGAACTTCTCTCCTTCATGATTGCACTCTGTTATGTGGATGGAGGTACCTCTTATGTTTGGGTAGATTTATTTCACAAAGTGGTAGGCTTGCTTAGAAACATCTTGGAATTCCTCTGAGGTGTTTCTGCTTTCTTCTATGTCATGACTCATGACTGCATATCATCATGCTCTTCCCTGTGCGGCTGTGCCACATAAGGATTAGTTGAGAAAAGGCAACTCTTTTTGTTGTTTACATTTGTATGAGGCAGCTTTTGCAATCACCGTAAATTGCTTAAATTTTTTTAGTTTGGAAGAATGCGGACGGTACTTGGAGACGGTAAAGGTTTATGAAAATAAGCCCGCTGACCTCATTCAAGGCCAAATGGATGGAGACTACCTATCACGAGTATGTGTGTCAGTGATTACAGTTTACAGTAAATTACTTTTTGACTTCGGTGACTCAGGTTATTTTGTCAGGAACTTGTCTGAAATGAAAATAATCGAAGAATGAATCTTTATTGCTCTAAGCTCTCTGATATGAGCTCGCTAAAATGTGGTTTATTGTTTCGTTGTAGCTGAATCATGCTCTGACGGCAATACGACATGTTAATAAAACAGATGTTGTGACTCTTGGCTCAACATTTGGGGTATGAGCGAAATTGCAGTGGGATGTTTAGAAACTATTTTTTTTTCAAGTCAGTTCCTAAGACAGTGACATCCTTTGCAGTCTCTTTCTCATGTGATGGATGCATCTATGGAAGACCTTGCTCGTTGTCCTGGCATAGGAGAGCGCAAGGTATATTTCCGTGTGGTCCTTATTCTCCAATTTGTTTGCTTCTTTTCTTTTTGTTCTTTTTGGCAGATTGGTTGTATGTTTTTTAAGGTTTTGTTGGATTAGTTTTTCGATTAGGACTCTGAGAAGGTTTGTTGTTTTGTTGCTGGTTGTCGTCTCAAATTATATTGAGGAAGCTTCTGCTTTTCTAGCCATAGGCATCTCTATATTGTAAAAGCTAGTAGTTTTGTGATGCCAATTAAGGCAATTTTGTCACAGAAGACCTTTATGACTGGAAACAGTCTTAAGGAGGATTTGGAGAAGCAAAAAGTCAATAACTATGCCTCAATCCCAAGTTAGTCGGGTCGGCTATAAGCTCAATAAAAATCCTCACTGTCCATTTTGCTCCATTTGAACTTATTCGTTCCTAATGATAATTTAGGTTCCCTACTACTAGAAGTTCTTTAATTTTTCCATTGACATACCAATCTCTTACAAGAGAAAGAAAAAGTCAATGAACTAGTTCTGAAAATCCTTGAGAGTGCTTCAGTTGCCAATTACTTCTTTGTTTAGTTTGATCTACTCACCGGATTTGTGATGGATCAGGTAAAACGCTTGTATGACGCTTTTCATGAACCTTTCAAGCGAGAAGTGCCAAAACGCCAATGCATTGCAGAAACTTCAGTCACTGATGAATCTCATCCTGGCTCCAGCAGCACAAAAGAAGTTGGAGATACAAGCAACTGTGAGAAGAAAGAACCCGAAGTGACCGTCAAGTCAGCACTTACTGCTGCTCTTACTAAGTACTCGCACAAAATTGCGAGAATGAAGAATAAATCACTAGAAGAAGAAGCAGCTAAAGCAAGAGACACGAATGGCAGCAATGACTGTTGAATCTTAGTTCTCCTGGACTAAAGAAGAATAGGTTTCTTAGTCACTTCTTTTTCATGTTAATGTTCCTAATTTTATATTTTCCCCATTTGTTTGATTTCTTCCTTATAATTTGATTGGAAAACTCATAGAAGATAATTAGTCAAGAAAAACAACAACAACAATATACCAGGGAATTTCACAAGTGGGGTTTGGGGAGGATAGAATGTACGCAGATCTTACCACTGCCTCATAGAAGTAGAGAGACAAGATAATTAGTCAAGAAAGATTCAGAAAATGTTTGGACATGATTTAATTGAGATATTTTTCTTAAAACAAAAAAAAAAAGTAGTGTTTGAAAGTTGAAATTGTGTTTGAACATGAAAATATAATTGGAGTTTTGTGAGTGAAAATTTTAGAAAAATTCAAAGAAAAAAAAAACTATTTTCAATAAAACAAATTCTATATTTCCCAGCTTAATAAATACTCCCTCTTCTCCCCTTCACTTGTCAGCAAAATAGTAATAGTGTAGCAGAATTTGCTTAACCATGAAAGCATCACTGAAGACCTTTACACTATTTTCATCTACCTATAGTTTCCGCGCTTATACAGTTTCAGCTTCCGTCAATTTCCCGATGCGTGAAATGCCTGCCCAGAGCTACATGGATGGAAAGATACATCAACCCATCGACCAATTCTCGCTTATGAAGTTGATTGATTCTTCCATCTCTTCGAATGGGTTTGCTCCTACTGCTCTTCTATTCCACGATTACTCTCGTTTCATTGATTGTAATTTATGTAACACACTTATCAGACGCTATACAGATTCAAAAAATCACTCGCGTTCCGTTTTCGTTTACACCCAAATGCGCAAACTGAATGTCATTCCTGATTTCTCAACATTCCCGAGCGTTCTCAAGTCAGTTGCTCAGTTATGTTATCGAGAAGTTGGAAAATCAATCCACTGTAATGCAATTCAATTGGGTTTCACTTCTGATGTTTACACAAACACTGCTCTTGTCTACATGTATGGTATATGTCAACAACCAAATGATGCTCAACAATTGTTTGATGAAATTCCTGACCGGAATGTTGTTACGTGGAATGCATTGATCACAAGTTATACGCATAATAGTATGTTCAGAGACGCAATTGATGTGTTTGGGGAGATGCGAGCTGCTGGGGCTAAACCAGGTGAGGTCACTATGGTTGGAGTTTTATCAGCTTGTTCTCATTTAGGAGCTCTAAGTCAAGGGCGGTGGATCCATGATTATATTGTGAGGAATCGGTTGAGAGTGAATGTGTACGTTGGTACTGCGTTAATTGATATGTATGCTAAATGTGGAGACATTGATGAGGCAAAAAAGGTCTTTGAAACAATGGAAGTAAAAAATATTTATACATGGAATGTATTGATTTCGGCACATGCTATGAATGGACAAGGGGAGGCTGCATTACAGACATTCGATAGGATGGTTGTAGAAGACTTTAAGCCTGATGATGTTACTTTCGTGGGTGTTTTATGCGCTTGCTGTCACCAAGGTTTTGTTGAGGAAGGTAGAAGGCTGTTCTCAAGCATGATAAATCAGTTTGGATTGCAACCAAAGATTGCGCATTATGGGTGTATGATTGATCTACTTGGACGTGGTGGGTTCTTGGATGAAGCTATGGAAATGATTAATTCTATGAAACTAAAGCCAGATGCAATAATATGGAGGACACTACTTGGTGCTTGTAGATTTAATGGAAGAGAAGAACTTGGTGAATTTGCTTTCCGAAAGCTTATGGAACTGGAACCAACGAACGGAGAAAACTACGTGTTAATATCAAATGTTCACACTCAAAAAAAGAGATGGACTGAAGTTGGAGAAGTTAGGGAACTGATGGAGAGCGGTGGAATCAAAAAGATTCCTGGATGCAGTTCAATTGAAATTGAGAATGCAGTATATGAGTTTAAGGCATCTGATCCACTTAAAACAGGGCATGAGGAAATTCATAAGATGTTGCAAGACATGAAAAAACAGTTGAAATTAGCTGGTTATGTGCCTGAAACAGAGATAGCTCTGTATGATATTAATGAAGAGGAAAAGGAGAATAATCTGATATACCACAGTGAAAAGCTTGCTCTTGCATTTGGGTTGCTACATTCATCTGAACCTACATTAAGGATAATGAAGAATTTAAGGATTTGTCAGGACTGCCACCAATTCTTTAAGCTTGCTTCAGCAATTTATAAAAGGAATATTGTTGTTAGAGATATAAAGCGCTTCCATCATTTCACTGGAGGTCTTTGCTCATGCAGGGATTATTGGTGATACCTAGTATACATATAGGTGAGGTTATGTCGTCTGACACATTAGGGGTACTTTCAGCACAGAGACCAGCAAATGATCACTGAGCATGTCATGTCTCATTTATATAATTAAAACTGTTAGCTTTTGTTTTTGAGCTTCAGGAAATGAAGTGAACAGAGAGGTCTCAGAATATGTCATCAGACTTGGGTAGTTATTTCTTCTTTTGATGGATGGATGGATGACTAGAGATATTTTAGTTTTTCCCTGGTATATACCAGACATGCCCTAGCACGACATGTATAGAATCAGATACAGTTTATGGGGTTAGATACTGCTGCGAAGATGGAGCATTGGCTTTCTGACCTGTTCAGAACCTTTTGAGGTGATTATGAACTTCTATTCTATTTGGGTAGTCATGCTGCCAATATCTTTATAGTTTCCAGAGTTGGTTTGCTACTAGAAACCTATCTTATGAAAGTTTTAGTCCTTGATATTTGAGAAGTATTGGACTGGGTTCAATAGAGCTTTTTTCATTTTAGCTGTATGACTCAGCCGAAGGCCTAAGATTTTAGAAACTGCAGAATGTGTGCTTTGAAGGCTCTCAAGTGTCACAGCTCACTTGTGTTTTTTCAGCTGTGCAAAACTGATGAGCTGACTGTTTGCGTTATCCATGATCTTTGGCATTAATGGCATATCTCAGTTAGACGACTGATTTTCAAGTTTGTAGTAGTCTCTTGAGCATATTATCTTTTGTCTGGTGAGACACATTTTGCCATGTCTCATGTGTGGATTGTGCACTCTCAGATTAATGCTATGAGAAGTTCACCTTCTGACAACCATGGTGTTGATGTAAATTATCTAAATCTATGCTGGAAAATGTGTACACCAAAGGTACACGACAATCTACCCTAATTTCTATTTTCACTTAGTTATTTCTTCTTTCTGTAAGATCTTCAGCTGCATTTCTGGTATGACTATTGAGGCAGAATATGTTATTGCAATAACAAATGCATTGCTTTGTGACCTCTTTTTTTTTTTTTTTGATTTGCACCAGGTGTCCGAGTCTCTTTGAGCCCCGACTAATCCCGGGGGTGCACAGGCCCTCGGCAAGGAGTTTCCGCAAGTGCACCACGATTAATTCAGGTTTTATCTAGTCTAATGGCCCTCAGAAATTGTTTGTACCCAGTGGGTTTCGAACTTGAGACCTTGAAAGGGAGCAAATCCCAAGGCTCAAGTCAATTGCCATCAGGCCAACCCCTGAGGGTTGCTTTGTGACCTCTTCTTAGTTCTTGGGCTAGCTATAGCGACCAGATTTTGTTAGCCCATAAATCTGTCTTTGCCTTTTATCGTGGTATAAGTCCTTCACTTGAGGAGCTTTTAAGTGTAGGAAACTCTTCCATGAAACCGTTATATCGTGCCTCATTTTCATTTAACTTGGTGGCAACATATTGAGGAATAAAATTACAAGATCCTGCTAATCAGAACATGAATGCGGGTCTTATAAATGGATTTCACATGACATATCATACAATAGTTTCTCTCTATCATACAATAGTTTCCAGAGAATAGCCTTCAGCTAAAATTCTTTAACAAAAAAGAAAACAAAATTTCTTTCATGAGTATCACCACCTTCTCTTACAAAGTCGAGCACTCAACCTTTTTTAGTTGATTCTATTTTCAAAGGTAGGGATGAAATTGAAAGTAATATATAAAACTTTTCTTTCCACTCTGGTAGAAGCTAGTAAATACTAAATAGCAGAACAAATCTGCTTCAGAAAATAAATGAATTAAAATTGGTCCCACTCCATCCATATTTATGCTTTCAGATTCAAAAAGCCTCAGGACCAAAGTGAGCGAAGTGTGGGCTTTGATAAGCTGTTTGTAGCATCTCATAGTCATCGTATGAGTCTCGATATGTTTCCAAGTTTATATCTGCATTTCTTAGTGCTGATAGGCATAGTTCTTTCCTCCATTCTTCTAAATGTGGGAATCCTATGTAGTCTGCATACTTGTCACAGTACTGCCAAAGAAAATCGGTGAATTTAGTAGGTTTTCCTAGTGACGTGGCTTAAATGCTCAAGTCAACTTGTGACAATTGGTTTATGAGTAACTTCAATAACTTTACCTCAAAATTAGCAAGATCATGGGTATTATGCTTTGGAACGCCTGCAACTTCTCTTGAATGATAAAATTCCTTGATGGATTGCATCATCTCATCCCATGAGGGGAGTGTTCTTTTCCCAGACAACAGCTGGGCAATCCATTTTGCTTGCGACTCGAAGAAAGGAAACCCTATGAGCTACATGATAAGAGAAGATCTGTTAACTGATACTCCATCTCTTAAAGAAGGATAATAATCTTTTTATGGACAGTAATCCAAGATAATGATAGAAGCCGTTTTTTCAAAAATATAACTAGGACTAAAGCTACTTGTTAAATTTGAAATAGCTAAGGCACAAACTTATGGATTGATTAACTGTTGTACAAATGTGTAGGGGTTCACAGTTGGGAAGTGGTTGTGGTGTGGTGGTAACTGGGAAATATCCCTTCATCTTTAATTAGAGGTCTCGAGTTCGAATCCGGAGAATGGAATCGCCTTTGGCAGCGGGTGTTTTACTCCAAATTGAAACTTTCTAGCACGAAGCTGGATTAGTCAGGTCCCATAGTGGGACCAAACCCCAGGGAAAACTAAAAAAGAAAAAAGTCAGGAAGTGGTTACCTTTCTGGGTACTCCAATGAAGGAGAGAGAAGGAGCAAGAGAAGGGGGGAAGGTATGCTCATAAAGTGGGCCCACTCTGTCATCGTCAACTACTACCATTCCTTTGGTGTCAAGAAATGGAAAGGAGTAGGAGTACCTGTAGAATGCAAAAAAAAAAAAAAAAATACACTTGGATTTGTCATTATCCTGTTGTTGTAACATAATTGTTCACTTTAAGACAAAACCATATGTAAGAACTTCCTAGTTCTGTCTCGCTACTTCCGGTTCTTTTAACTTTTTACTACACTCAATATATACATATAAGCTACATGAGAGAGAATTGTCTATTGTGAACAGCCTCTCTACCCCGCCAAGGAAGGGGTGGGATCACAACTGGGTATGTTGTTGTAAGCTACATAAGATAGAATGAGTATTAGAATGTCTAGTAGATGGATGAAGTCCCCAAGCTAGCTATAACATCACTTGGGTTTTATCTCTGGCCTCTGCTTTTAAGCGTTCTTTTTACTACTAGCAAAGACGAGGACATGGGAATAGAGCAATTTTACCCTGTACAGTATATGATAGTGTCTGCAACTATTGAAGTGCCATCTACGAATATTATCCTCCCATCTTCATGTAATGAATCTATCTGCATTTTCATTCTAGATTAGTTATATTATCGAATAAGAAAAATATCTTGGAGTTTTCATGGTTCAGTTAGCTGCAACGTCAAATTTTTAATTGGACAAACCTGAGAACGAAGATGTAAATTATGGTGCTTTGATATAACTTTTGACAATCCTTCAGAAACATCAAGAGATTTGGCACTAAGATGGATCTCTTTTGCCACATCTACAAGCTCCATTCCTATATCCTGACCACTTAGTGAGTTTCCAACCACCACAACTACCTGCTAAGTTAAAAAATAGTTAGCTGGCTGTACGGATAAGAGTTGAAACAAAGTTAACACTTCTTTAAGAGAAAAACTTAGACGATGTGGTCCACTTTTGGCAATTCTGGAATTTTCGAATATATGACATGCTCTGTACTTTGAATTATGACAACATGGGATGTTATAATGTATAAATTTCATATTGATAAAAAGAACTGCTATTGATTTGCTGAAATTAATTATGTTTCTGGATCTTGCAAACACAATTATTATTTAAAATAGAAAAAGCGAAAGAGACATCCTGTTGATTATCATTCATCTCTATGATTGTAGAGATTTTTGCATTACCTCATTTTTGAAGGGTTCTGGAACCCTGTAAATGTGGCTATGCATCTGCTTTCTTCTCCATGCATCCATTCCTTATCCAAAAAAAAAAAAAGATAAAAAGCCTTAGTATCACTCATACTGTTGGATAAAAAGAACAGAAGTAAATTACAAACTATACATTATGTGTTTATGCAAGTATACAAATACAATACATGCTGTAATCACCTTTGATAAGAAGGTCTTTTAATCTTCTTATTCAACTGTACCTTGACATGACCTGACTATGAAAGAATTGCTTTGACAGATAAATTTAGTTATACCTCTAGGATCTGTTTGCTGCACTATCATGCAATTTAATCGACTTAGCAGATGAGTATTTTATTTTCCAGCTTGCCATATCAAGCTTGTTATGATGATCAGTTACCTGTTGTTTTTGATCAACTTCATCTTATGATATTCACTATCATTTGGTCAATGTACAGAAGTTAATCTCGAGTAAGAAAAGATATGGAGATTTGGAAGAAACCTTTAATGTTAGGCAACCTTGGTTGAGAGTAATGACCAGTTGCGACAACGACGGCATCAAAGACTTCCTCCACCCCTTTCTCAGCTTCCTTCTCTTTGGTCTTCACAATCCATCTCAAGTCCTTGCCAAATTCAGGATAATTCAGCATCCCCACATACTCAACCTTAGTATTGAATCTTATCATCTCCCTTAGTCCAAAGTATTCACAAAAATCTTGTAAATACAAGAGAAGTTCCTTATGACCAGGAAATCTCCTTGGATCCCTCCCTTTTTTCACCACAAAAGGAAAATCAGTAAACCCCATGATCTCTCTTGGTGAAGTGAGCCTTAATGATGCATAAATACTACTATGTACATTTTGGACCTTAGTCCTTCCTAAAGGATCTTCACCTTCAACTTTAGGTTGATATAGCCATTGCCCTCCAACATCATGGTTTTGTTCAAAAACCACCACATTGTGCCCTTCCTTCCTCAGCTCCCTAGCTGCCACCAACCCCGATGGTCCGGCACCAATTATACACACATTATTTGACAAATTTCTCTCAGAAACCATGGTAAATGTTGAGGAAAAACTCCAGGAAGCAATGCAGTTTGTTTCTTGTGTTTTATGTTCTTGATGTGTGTGGGGTGGGGGTGGGGGGTTATGCTGGGAATGAGAAAAAATGAGACTTGATTAGCTATTATATATACTACTATCTTATAAGAGAGAGTTTGCTGAATAGGAGACACACGTGACTAAATAATACTTATTAATTTGGTTTGGTTGGCTTATGCCTCCATAAATTCCCATTTTGGAAAGAGAACTCTTGTTGTTTGAAAAAAATTAAGCCTTTTTTATTTCATTTTTTTAGGTGGTAAAATACCTACCCCATCAATGTTTGCACCAAACCAAACAAATTAACCTAATCACATCCTAAAACTTAGAAGGGAGGTAGCATTCTACTGATGTCAAGCCATGGACTAGTTTCTTCAGTTCTTTTTCACCGCCAGCAACAATAATATACTCAGTGAAATTTCACAAGTGGGGTTTAGAGAGGATAAAATGTACCCAAACTTTACCACTAACTCATAGAGATAGAGAAGTTGTTTCCTCGTCTAAAAAATATCAAGTCCCAAAAGTAGAAGATACTACGAGATATATATGTCTTGAGTCCATTACTTTAGTGTAAACGGGTAAATGTTTACTTGGTTCAAGTTTCCTTTAATTTTGAGTCATTAGTTTTACAATTTTTCCTTTCTTCAACCTTAATTTTTTCCCCCAAGTCTTTTACTTTAATTAAAAGAAAAAAAAATGTTTCAACATAATGTATGTCAGAGGAACTTGGCTTTAAGCAGAAGGCTCTCCCTTTAGATAACTTTCATCCAAAGGTGGCCAAAGCTACCAAAAAAATTGTCCACTTGTATAGCTCTTAGCTGTCTTTTATATGATTTCTAATACTATACTATATATTATAATTAATATAACGTGCATGGGATGCGACCCACTTCTTTTATATTTATATATTTATAATTATAATAATAAATAATAACACCCTAAAGACTTGTTAAGGTGATTTGATTTGTTGGGAAGTGGAAACTGACACATTTACATGTAAGCACCCTATGATTTGACACGATATTTAAAGAAAAAAAAGATTTTTGAAATTTGTGATCTAAAATCATTCTTAGGTGTTTGTGTGGTTGAAAATCATTTCATTAAGGGTAAAAAGGAAACTTTAAAGGTAAATTATTTTTAATTAGAGTAATGTGACATTTTTTTTGGGACGAATCAAAAAGGAAAATGTGTCACATAAAATGAGACAGAGGAAGTAATATTTTATATATAAATGAATAAAACTGTATTTTAGATGTTTGCAATGACGATGATATATAATATAATATGTTATAATTTCCTAGAACCCCTCCAGCCATGGAATATATATTGAAGGAGGTCGGTGTTTAGAATTAATCAAGTTATGACTACTTATGCAGAATTTAGTTATTCGTGTATTAGTTATTTTATTTTTTATTATATATAAAATAACACATAAATGACTTATAATTTCCACATATTTAAGTTATGTGATATTGCAAATCAACAATCAAATATCATACTTGGGTGTGTGAAATTTTATAAATATATATCAATTAAAATGCTAACAAAAATAGTACTTATTTATGTTGATTGTAATACATAAAAGATTCACTTTTTAGCCAACAACCAAATAATCCTTGAAGTGTTTATGAGAAGTTTGAGGTAATATTAAGTGTCAGTTCAAGCAATGATGGAGTCAGAAATTTCATCAAAAAAAAAAAAATTAAATCAAAATATAAAAAGTTAAATATATGAATAAATTAAGGGAATTGATTATTTACGATGTATATATAGAAGAAGTTTACCTCATCTATATTGTATGTTTTTTCACTAATACGCTCTTTAATTTCGCTCGAAAAGTTTAATTACGAAAAAAAAGCAAAATTAAAATAGATTGTTTCTCTTATCATCATATTATTACTTTCATGTTAAAACCTCTCAATTATCACAATAAAAAAAATTATTAAATTTATAAATTGTCTATATTTTTAGACCAACAAGAGAGAGATGCTTGACTTGTAGACTTGGTAAAATAGATTAAATTATACATTTAAAGTTGAAACTATATAATTACACTAATCTGGTCTGTTGATTGAATAATTTATGCTTAACTTAGTTAAATTAATAAACTTCTCAAGTATAATTACCTACACGTAGGCCATACTATATTTTTAAGTCACTCATTATCAGCAGTATTTGACTTGCTCACTAATTTTTTGACTTCCATTTCCTTGCATAATTGACATCTACCCTTTTGTTAGAGGGTTCATCTGAATCCCTTTCGATGAAAAATTATATATTTATACATGGTTAAAATAAATTTTAATATGTATATAGTGGATGTCGAATCATCTTTGACTAGTTTGTCTGATTATTTTTTTAGATTTTGAACCCCTTTAATGATAATCTTGGCTCCGCCACGGATTAACATGCATGTTAGAGGGTTGTTAATCTTAGGGATAATACAATATTTTATGCTAAACATAATTAGGCTATCATTGTTACTATATGTAGCATTTGATTTCCCCTTTCTTGAAGCCAAGGGAAACATGAGATAGTGTTACCCATTCACCATGCATGTTCATCATTTTAATATCAACCTTTTTTGTATTTGTCCTCTTTAAATTAAAGCTAATTAGTTAAAATAAATAAGAAAAGAGGTACATTTCCATGGCACTCATGAGTCTACTATCCTATTTGTGACATTGTGATGTCTTTTCTTTTTAGGTTTAATAACTTAATTTTAAAAAATTTCTTCTACTTTTAATGAAATGATTTTCAGCCACATAAATATCTAAAAATTGTTGTAGATCACATATTTTTTAAAGTTTTTCTTTTTTTCTTAAATACCGTGTTAAGTCAAATGATGTCACATAAATGAGACAGTGGAGAAATTAAAAAAAAGAACTACATTTCCATGGCACTCATGAATCTATTACTCCCTTCGTTTCAAAAAGCATGACTTACTTTCTATTTTAGTCTGATTCAAAAAGATGACCTTTTTTCTTTTCTGACAAAACTTTAATTTCAACTTTCCACGTGACATGCTTGAAGCCATAAGATTAAAGGACATTTTGAAACATTTGACATAACTTTAATTTATAATCACAAAATTAAAAAATCTTTTTTATTTTCTTAAACTTTGTGTCAAGTTAAACTAGATCATTTTTTTTTAAACAAAGACAATAACTTTTTTCCCTCCTGTTTCATGTATGTTATTTTGGTTCGGATTTCAATTAGTTCAGATTTGTGTCCTGTTATGATCCAATAATGTGGAAGTGCTCTTAATCATCAAAATTCCTTTTCTCTCATCAAAATTTAAATCGAGATATCTGATTAAGGATGAGATGGTTATGTTCATCCCACTACAAGTTTAGTGATAATCTTGAAGTAGAATATGATTTTAATTAATTTTATAGCTAGTGATATTTCTTCTTGGGGTGCAATCCAAGTATAATAGTACAAGCATGACTCATCTTTTAAAAACTTAAATAAGTAGTACTACAACTAGTAAATCATGAGTCCCTTGCTTTGGAAACTTTGGAGACAAACAACATTGGTCAAGGTGACGTGGAAAAAACTAAAAAGGCATTAATAAAATACTTTTTAAAAAAAATATACTTAAAAAGATATTGAAACTTAAAAAGCAAGTTATCTAAAAAGAAAAAAGATGAAACGTCAAAAAAAGTTTCTCATGCAAATATGTAATTATTTAAGTCATCGAGACTAGGAAATTTAGTTTCTTTATAATCTCTTTCGTTTATTATTAGATGTCAAAATTTTTTTAATTTATTTTTTATTTTTATTTGTCATTTTGAAGCAATCAAGATAGGACAATTTCTTTTTACCTATTTTATCCTCAATCTACTTAAAAAACCAATATTTTTTTAAAATGTAGAATTTGTTGAAAATGTTCAATGATCAATTCATCTTTAGATTACCTCGGTAATATTTGTTGAAAAAAATGTAAATATTATTAAATAAAGAAACACTTTCACTTGCCATTGTATTGATAATATTAAATGTATTAGAATTTGAATTATGACTTTTATGAATATTTTTATTAATTAATAGGGATAAAAAGATAGATGTGCCAAATAAAAATTGATGTCTAATTGTGAACGAAAAGAGTATATAATTGTTTAAGTCATCAAGACTTGGAAATCTAGTTTCCTTTATACTGTACAATGCATGGCCTACAAATTAGAAATTTTTCTTTGTATGTGGAAATAATAAATAAAAGTAGTCTGCACAAATTTTCCAATTTTTTTTTTTTTTTTGATGTGGGATGTTAAAGTTGATTTTCTTTTTGTTATTGACTTTACCTTTTTATGTGGTGGGGATGTTATTCTACACTTCTAGTCTTTATTTTTTTGCTTTTTTGATTAGTTATTCACACATTTACACTGAGAAATTGATTTCTGTAAAAAAAGAAATCAAAAAAAAATTAGACGTTTCATTTTGGTTTCTTCATGACTCAAATTTCTCAAAGTTGGAAGTAACGAATGTTTATCAGTTGGGCAATCTCTTAATGAAACTTTTTGGGTTGATGTATAATCTTAAGGCTAAAATTGTGAAATGAAAATGTATAGCCAAAAATTCAAATGCTTTTCAAATATATTCCACTTAAGAGTTAACTCGCAGAATCAACCGTAACTAGGGATGACAACGGGATGGATTTAGAGCTATGTGAGTGCGTGGTGAATTGAAGTAGCTATTTTTAAAATTAATGCGGGGCGAGGCGGGTTGCGCGTTTAAAAAACTAAATAGGAATTCGAAGAAATTAAATTTTTGTGATTAATAAAAATCAAAGATACAAGCTTTTTATATGAAATATTCACTTTAATGTTTTTTTTTCTAAAATTTTAAACTAGACATGTTCGATAAATTGTGAGTTGTTAAAATGTTAATTAGAAATTTTTAAGTAAAGATTAAGAAGCAATTGTTAAAATGTCAATTAAAACTAGTTACTTAGTTGTTAAAACGTTAATTAGCGATAAAAAATCAAATTTAATTAAAAAATAAAAGAACTTTAATATTTAAGCGGGGTAGGTTGAAAATAGAAAAAGTCATCATGCAAGACAGGACAAAGTGGTTTAAAAAATTTACGAGTTAAGCTCAACCCGCCCCATTACCATCCCTAACTGCAACCTATAATCCTTGCAACCTATAATCCTGATAACAAAGATTATGGTATATTTCTTCTGTCTTATTCTTCTCTCCTCTCTTTTTTCTTTCTTCCATGCAATTTTAGATATTCTGCTCCGTCAAAAAATTACCAACAAATTGTTAGAGTCCCTCTTTCTTTGATTTTCCATTCTCAACTTATCATGAAAAAGGTACAATTCTCAGAATCCATGTTAATGAAACCTTCAATTCCTTTTTGTCTGAATTCAGGTTTTTGGTTTTGCATGTTTGAATTAATGATACGTGATGTTTAAATTTAAATTTTCTTTCAAAAGCAACCTGAATTTGATGCAGAATAATGGAGATGATAATTGGGATGTATGGTATAGGAAGTAAACATGTTTATCAATATTGATAGATGATGGTATGGGGTGTTTTATTTATTGAAACCAAATGAATAAGATTACTTTAAGAATATTGGTGCATCATACGTTTATAACATATTTTCTATAGCTTTCCTTTGGATCATCTTGGTTATGGTAAGGTTTTATATATTAACCTATGTTTACTCTCCCAAAACCTGTGTCGAATCCTTCAAAAAATGTACTATCTTTGGAAGATGTGTCGAGATGGATATTAACTATGGAGAACAAAATGGTTATGATTAATCGTACAATAAGGGGGTGGAGAAACATGACTGCCACCACTTGTTTTTTAATTGGTATCAGTTTTTTCACAGGTGTTTTGTTTTTTCTCCATTAGGCTGCTGCACTTATGAGATTTGAAGTTTCAAAGGGTTTCTGCTTCTTCTCAGTAAGTTTTCGAGTTTAACAATTGTGAAAAATATAAAAGGAAACAAGAAATTTGAGATTATTTATCTGCAGTAGTGCTAGTTTCATTGCTCTAGCTCAAAATGCCTGATATGGGTATTGGCATACCTGCACATCTGGGGAAAATTGAGCGTCAAGCTCGCTTTTTGAGGAGGAACTCAACTGGCAGCTTTGGCATTCAAATTGCTAAATTCAACGTCTCATCACGTTATCTAAGCGATCCAAAAGGTTCTTGCCATGACGCTTGCAAAGGTACTGCACGTGATGATCAAACAACAAAAGCAAGGATTTCCCTGTTGAGTAGAACTGTAGCAGCATCAGAAAAAATCCCAAAACTGGCTACAACTATGGAGGTGCAGGTAAGGAAGAAACCACTACGCTCGAGTAAGCTACCGGTGAATTTAAAGAGGCGTACAACTAGTAAAGCCCAGAGACAGGAAAGCGCAGCATACACCAAAAGATTAGCAGTTGCTATAAAACAACAAAATGGTTTGAAGATGAAGTCTTTGCAGGAAAATGCTAATTCTATGTCCAGAAGCTATAAGCTGAGTATAAGAGGAAATGACAACATTATCATACCAGGGGGATCATCAATTGCTCGGGATTCTCCGTTGGATGGTGCAACCAGCACACCGAACAAAGGAAGCAGAATGGACACGAACAAAGGATCTTCTAAATTGGGCAACAAGAAGGCTGTTGGAAAACCTGCAAATGTGGAGAAAATTGAGCATGAACTCAGTAATTTGAGAAGGAACTCAACTGGCAATTTAGGTATTGAAATGGGGGACTCCAAGTTCTTGTCACGTCATGTCAGTGTTCCAACAGGTTCTTCTGACGCTAGCAAAGATGGTGCGGAATGCTACTGTAAAACAAAGGCGAGGACTCACATGTCCACAACATCTGTAACACCATCAGGAGGAAATTCAAAATTGGCTACAACTGTGAAGTTGCAGATACGAAAGAAACCACTACATTCAACTAAACTACCTGCAAATTTGAGAAGACTGAGAACTTCCCATAGAAAGGAAATGCAAGCATGCACCAAAAAGATAGCCGTTTCTGCAAGCCATCAAAGTGATTTGAAGCTGAAGCCTCTTGAAGAAAATGATTATTCTGTGTCAAGAAGCAACAAACTAAGCAGAAGAAGATACAGTGACAGTCTTATAACAAGGGTTTTGCCAACACTTCAGGGGTCTATATTGGATGATGCAACCACCAAAACAAACACAGGAAGTAGGATAGATAAGGACACTGCATCTTATGAGTTGAGCAAGAAAAAGGATGTTCACATGCCAGCTAACCTGGACAAAATTGAGTCTGGAGTTGGCTATTTGAGAAGAAACTCAACTGGCAGCTTAGGTATTGAAATGAGTGAATCCAAGGTCTTATCATGTTCTCTGAGTGTTCCAACAGGTTCTCGCCAAGAAGTTCGTAAATACACAGAGGACATTGATCTTAAAAAGAGGTCAAGGATTCTCCGGCACACAAGACCTGTAGCAGCATCAGGAGAAATCCTAGAAATGGCTGCAGCTGTGAAATTGCAGATAGGGAAGAAACCATTAAGCTCAAGCGAGCTACCAAATATCAAGAGCCCAGAAACTTTTCGAACTCTGGGAAAGAAAATCCCAACAGCTATCAAAATAGCTGTCCAAAAAAGATCCTCTGAGTTGAGCAAGAAAAAGGATGCCATAACTATTTCCCATTCTACAAGAATTTCTGTGAAGAGGGTACTAGGCAAAAAGTTAAATAACAATTCCCCAAGAATGGTATCTCAACACAATAACCAGATTTCCCTTCCTAGTAAAACAGGCAAAGTGATTGATGAAGATGATCTAAACAAGGTATCTCAAATTAATGATTTGACTAGCCTTGCACGAACGAAGAAAGGGCAACCAAGTAATGAAAACTTTCCAAAAAAGGCATCTCAACTTAGAAAATGTGCTAGTCTTAAACGAGGCAATATGGAGCTAGGAAGTTACAGGAGTGTTCCAAAGGGGACATTGTACATCAGAGGATCAAAGACTAAAAGCCAGACCATACAGATCTCTCAGGAAAATCGGCAGGCCAGAGTCTCATCCTTAGATAGGCATGGCCAAATAAGAGGAAAGAGACCGTCAGCCCTTCCCTCTCCATCAACTTCTCTACATTCTGATGGCAGTAGCTCCAGAGGCCATGGCAACAGGAAATCCTCCCTATCATCAACTTCTGCATGCGAATCTGTTAATGGTGATGCAATAACCAGCAGTTCCAAGACAAGCGGAACCACAACCCCAAACAAAGATATAAAAGCTGGAAGGGCTGCAATTTGCAGTCCTAAAAATCTCAAGTTCAGGAGAGGAAAAATAATTGATTTTCAGTCTGAGAAACTCAGTCCAAAGAGACTAAAATTCAGGCCGCCCAAAATACTAGATAACAATGGAAATGGAAGTGCTAATGTTGGAGGAATAAGCTCTCGGAGATTTATTGCTTATGGAAAGTCAAATGCTGCTAAAGATGAAACTATGAAAGTTAATCTTCGACACCAATCTAGACGATACAACAAAGAGGCTCCAATCTTGCTCAACAATGTGATCGAAGAGACTGCAACCAAGCTTGAGGAGACCAGGAGAAGCAAGGTCAAGGCTTTGGTGGGTGCTTTTGAAACTGTAATCTCCCTTCAGGATCCATCATCCTCGCCGCCAATTATCTGCAGATGTTAATAATGTTATTTGACAAAATTAATCTGTGTGTATATATATATAATATAATAAATTGAGTTATAACTCTGACGCAGTAGGTTACTGGATTACAAGCACTACTCTGAATATATATATACTTTCTAACTGATCCTATATACTCGGTAAATGTCATTGAAAGGGTGTAATAGTGTAAGTTATTTTTGTAACATGGCATTATATTTCACATTTCTGCACATTAATCATACTTTTATATTCTCTGTGTAAGACAACTGATCATAATTGAAACATAAATTTGTCCTCTGTTGCAGTTTACAAGATAACACTCATCTAAAACAGTATTTTACTGATACCAATGAATACTTGTATCTCTGTATATATAAAAGCAACAATGTTTTCTTACTCTTTAAACATTCTCCTAGAATTGAACAACCAAGGATCATGAACTAGATTTTTCATTCCATGATTGCTTGTTGTCTCTTAGGTAGTATCTACAAACAAAGGAATAGGCACTGAGCTGTATCAACAAACATGAGCATAATATAGGAGGTAGGGGTGTGCAAAAACTGAACTGGCCAATAAACCAAACCGATAAAAACGTTATTGGTTTATTGTTATTGGGTTATTAGGCTATCAGGTTTTTAATGTTTTTAAAAAAAAAGATTATTGGGTTAATAGCTCGATATCGGTTTTTACTATGGGGTTATTAGGTAAACTGATAACCCAATAAGATTATAATAATTTATCATTAAACTTTTCGTAAATATTAAATATTAGTAATTTAATAGTAACAGGACTTTACATATTTTAATCTTTATAGTACTTAAGTGATTAGTTATTCACTTTAGTATTTTAGTTTGAAATTAACTAATTATAGCTTTTGCAAGTTTGTAAACATAGTCTTCGTACTCTATCTGCTTTATATTAATGCAAATTCTCACCATCATTCTTATCAGGTAAACCGAAAACCAAACCGTTAAGTACTTAAAACAGATAAATCGAAAACCGATAAAAATTAGTTTAGTGGTTTCTTATTGGTTTAACATATTTAAAAATCGAAAACCGACAAACCGAACCGATAATGAATAAAACCGAACCGACTAATGCACACCCCTAATAGGAGGCGCTTCACATAACCATAACAAACGAGAACTAAAACAATATACCAGCCAAACATGTTTCCACCGATAGACTAATAAGAAGAAATTGCTGAACTTAACTATTCTGATTTGGGTGCAAAAATATCATGTTCAACCAAAGCAAAAGGGTTTGCTACATATGTTGCCCAAACTCTTCAAAAGTGTCATCAGGTGCGTATAGGATTCTCCAAAATTGTATATTTTCGAAGCATCTGGTAAGGGTACGACATTGAAAATGAAAGAGTCCGCCATTTTACTATTAGCTGCTACTTTTTCCTAATGCATAAATATACCATTTCATGCATGCAGCACAATAATTGCTTAATATATACTCCTAAATCCACAAAACTAATAAACATTAGAAGCACACTCAGAATTTCTCCAGAAACGAAGACAAAAATAATAGTAGCATACATTTCTTTACAAAAATTAAATGTTAGATTTCTTTCCATGTGCATTCCTAATACATGTATAAGAAAGGTACACACAAGTACCCTAGCATTTACAGATCTCAAAATTCTACTGTTAAAATAAATAAATTTTCGTAAGGTATACAGGAGATCGCATCGTTGTTGAGATCAAAGTCTCCAGATTTCAGCAACACCTACCTAATTTTTTGTTACTTGATCAAAAAATGTTAAAAAAATTGTTAAATTTACTCAGAAAATTTACAAATTTCAGATCTAATCCTTCCACAACTTCCTCAGTTTCATTATGCATCCTTTCTACTATTCCCATATTTTTGTGATTTCAAAAGAGATGAAGGGTTTCGCCTTGAGGAAGAAGACAAAGAGTCTTACCAGTTATGATTCCCGCTTCTGCAACGGAGGAGCAATTGTCTCAAACTTTGAATTTTTTATTGTTGATTTTTAATTAGAAGGAATTCCCTACCAAAAATATCAAAGTTAATGATTCCTTCTCGTCCCATTTTAATTGTCATAACTTTTATTTTCATAGTTAAATATTTAAAAAATAATATTTTTTATTATATTAATACAAAAAAAATTGCAATTAATAGTACTTTTCGTATAATATTTTAATATCTCAATTTTTATTTGAAAATATCAACTTTAATTTCCAATTTAACTTTAAAAATTAATCAAATTGATTTTAAAAAATCACTGAGAAGTAAATAGGGACTGGGAGTAATATTTTGCCAACAAACCCTTTGGGTTGGCTTAGTGGTTTGGGCTTGAGGCTTCCAAGTTAGAGATCTCAAGTTCGAAATTCCTTGCCAACTTCTGGGTCGAGCTCGTTGCGCCGGACTGATTACCACTCCTATATGATTTGCAAACTATTGCATAAGAATGACTTTTGAAGAAATTTAGATAATCTTTTTGCTAAGAAAAATAAATATGAATTCTTTAAGAAAAAATCTAAAATTTTGAAAGATTCTTGGCATGGAATGTTACAACATTATAGAGGGTCACTCTCAATAAGGATAGAATTTTCCTTTCAAAATACAATACAATCATTTGTATTAAGCCTAATAAATCATTAGGTCCAGCCTGTTGACAAAGATGCAAATGGTCCAAAATAAAAAATGGCCTCAACTTAGATAAATAAATGGACAAGAAGATATAACTACAATTTTAATTAATTCATGTAACCATCCTTCATTTCTTGGAATTTAATTTATCCCCATTTGTGATTTCTAGATCAACTCATAATGACAAGGTTGCTTTCTGTAGAACCCACAAAAAATCTTTGTAATTAATTAGGATTAATAGCAATGGTCCTCTTTTTATTGCTCTACAATATCTTTATTTTTTATTTTCTTCAATGTGGGGAGAATAACGAATTTATACGATGTTGAATTCTCTTCGCACAAAATCAGGATATTAGTGAAAGATTGGTAGCTTCTCTTTATCGTTAACTCGTACGAATCACATGTGCAAAGTTAATGAATAGAAGATATATGGAAAAAAATTGATCAATTTAAAATAATATTTAACTTTAAATAGTTAATGAAACACATAATATAAATTGGAACGGGGAGAGGTACAAGTAATATTGCAGAGGCGAGAGCATTGTTATTTCGCCTTAAGTGGTGCATTGGCAATGTCTTCAAAATGATCATTTGCGAAACTGACTCTTCGGTAGTATACAACTTTTTAAATGGCATCTGGACGATTCCTTGGAGGAATGAAGATACTATTAAGGAAATCAGAAGATTTGTTACTAACTACAATATCATTATCCGACATTATTGCTTTAGAGAAGCTAACAAGATATATTGACTATTATAAGTCACAATCTAGAAAATAACTGTCTTTTACGGTACTTTTGTTAAACTTCACAAGGAAGTTAGAGGTTTGTTAAATATTGATAGATGGTAGATATCTTTATTCAGAGTCAAGAAGAAGAGACCAAATATACTCACTCACAAACATCCTTAGATCTTTAGCTTTATTTTCACTTTTTGGTTATTCTTTTGCTTAGTTGCTAGAAAGGCTTTTTAGCCGAGTTATGAAATTAAAAATAAATAAATCATAAATGTATCTTTTAACTTGAACTCCGTTGACATCTCATAAACTTGAACAAAAATAGACATATACGTCCTAGATGACAAATCTCACGTGATTTTGCCATGTAGAACGCGTGCATCTCGCGTGATTTCACATATATGACGCATGTGCCTACTTAGCTTGTTCAATTCTATGATAATTAAGTGTGTATTTGTGCACACAAAAAACTGATGCATATAAATGCCAATTGAAATAAAATTAAACTCATATCTACGTATTACAATATGTTTTCAAAGAATGTACAAATGAGGATTCTGGTGAAACGGGACATTGTCAATAGACTAATAGTAGTAACGTTTTCATTAATTAAATTCGATATATACTTGGAAAAAGAAAGAAATTAAAGGTCGAGGACTCGTGGAGGAACTCTTATGGTTAGTCAAAAAAAAATTCTCACTTCACAATTTAATTTTAACTAAATAATTTGTGCCGGCATAGTATTTCTGAAACATTTATTTTCTTTTTATTTTTAGAGAATATTTAAATTCTTTCTATCGCTAGACAAGTCACTATTAGATGTTTGAAAAGGTATCACAAACAAATTCCTATTCTCTTTATTTTAAAATTATTGAAGTACTTTTCACAATTCAGATTAACTTGATTCTTCAATCTTCTTCAAAAATAATTTTAGAATTTTTCTTCATTCTTACCCTTCATTTGAATTTTTCATGCGGTAAGTTCAAGAAACTTGGATTAGTAGTTAATATATATGGGAGTAGTTATCATATCAATGTTTTGTCATTCTAAAGAGTAATTTGAAAATAACCCAAAACGTAAAAATAAAAAGTTATGTCTAATTAATGACTTAATATTCTTTTCTTAGAGGATGTGCGATATTTTAAAATTTTACTTATTTTGAAATGAAGGGAGTATTATCATATTTATTTGAGTGTATTAAAAGTGCATTGTCTCAATGAATTCCAACTATTATTTATTGCTTCCATTCTTTTTCAGTTGTCATATTTTAATTCTCGATAGTCAATTCGACTAATTTTCAATAATTAAATTAGATTAGTTCAATAATTTAAAATTAAAATTTAGATCTTCAAAAACTATATGAAAAGTACTATAAGTAGCAATTTTTCTTTTTCCAGTATGATAAAAAAAATATCTTAAAATATTAATTAAAATTTATATTAACTGGCTCTAAAAAAAAACCATGATAATTAAAAAAAGAAAAGGAGGACTAAGAACATTTATTATATTGTATTTCCTCTTTATAAATTACTGTAATATTTATTTCTCCTATGCATTAAAAAAATCATTTATATCCTCAAAAGGTAATAATTCCACGTTACTATTTATTTATTTATTTATTTATTTGAAACTTTAACATGCTTTAATTTGGTAGAGGTATTATATAATTTGATCACTTGGAACGTAATAAATTGTTTCAATAAAAAATTCCTACTGGTATTTTTGCTTAGATCATTTATTCCTTCTATATAAGTTAATTAATTTTTAATTCGCCTATACATTGAAAACTCATTTACGTATTGTATGGTCTATATTAGATTTCTTACCTAGTTCCTACCAACGGGAGGCTTTACGCTGTTCTAAATGTTTGAACATAAGGGATCCCCAATTAGCCATATTATTCGACTCTCGTTCCCCTTTTATTTATTCGCGTGCTCTCATTAATGAAGGGTAACACTTTTCCCGGAAGAAGACCCTGAGGAAGATCCGGAAGAAGAGCCCGAAGAGGATCCAGAAAAAGACGAAGTCATGGGAGATGGACCTTCCCCAGAGGCAAAAGATATATATATATATATATATATATAATGTCGGATTGGTTTAGTCTCGGATTGATTTTTTAAAGTTAGTGGGATCTGAGGAAAGTGAAATGTATGCAAACCTTACCACTATTTTCGGGAAACCCTCGTCTCAAGAATCAAACCTTATAAGCAAAAAATACTAGATATGGAAAAAGGGAAAGAACAAAAAAAAGACGAATTATTGAATTAGGTAAGTTACATTACGTAGGTGCATTAAATTATTTAGGAAAAAATATGCGCATAAGCAAACATATACTAGTTAATTAGCTAACATAGCTATAGTTTGAATTAATTACGGCTTGAGTTTTATAATTCGCGCGATTTATATAAACGTTGTGCGTGATTATAGTGAATTAAATTGTATAGCGACATATACAAATACTGTGAATTGTATAGCGAATTATACAAATGTTGTGCACAAATTGTATAGCGAAATATACAAACGCTATACCCAATTATATAAACGCATACAAATGTTGCTATAACTATACTTATGAAATGTAATTATCCAAACTATAGCTATGGAGCATAATTAAGATATTTTTGAGTGGTTATATACGAAAATTCCTCTTAAATTTATATATCCAAAGTTTATACAATTACAGATAATTCATATGCATATTGTCATCTAATACCTAAAACCTTGCAATTCTTGGATACAAATGACAAGCAAATTATACAAAAAAAGATTTTAAACTTTCAGTTTCTATGATCTGTTTGATCTCCCTGGTTCAACTTGCTGCCTGCTATCTGTGTAGATTGATTAGCTAATTGCTGCCGATACAAAGCTGCCATGTTGTTCAAGTACTCCATGTCCATCGACTGTACATCATTGTTACAAATTAGAACAATAAAGTATAACATATAAAATAAAAATATAGTACTAGTAAATTAACAGGTAAGGAAATTTTACACTAAATGTGTTAAATTAACATGTTGTAATAGATTGTCTGTCTTAATCGATGTAATACTGTATAGAAGTGAAACTCTAATTTGAAACAAGCATAACTTGCTTACTTGAGGTAGAAAAGCTTTATAGGCGTCAGCGTTAGCTTGTGTGTCTGAAGGAATAATAGATGGGGCTGCAGGCTGCAGGGCGAAGGCTCCTGGTGGGATGAATGGAATATTATTAGCGGGAGCAGTCATTTGATTTGGATGAATGAGGGGATGAGTTGTAAGAGACTGATGAGGGGTTGTGGCGGCAGCAGTAGCAGCAGCAGCGCGAGCTAAAGCAGTCATGTCAAACATTCCCATGCCCATTCCGAGGCCAACGCCCATGCCCATTCTTGCTAGTAATGACATCTGTATGTGTTGATGCATTCCAAGAGGCATCATCATTTGTGGTGCAATGTTTCTTGAAGTACTGCTCATCAATTGAACTTGTGCTTGTAGTTGTTTTAAGTAGTCTATCACTTCATCAAGCATTGATGCTTTATCTGTCTGCAAAATTTCAGCATTTACTTATGCATGGTGAATGAACTTTCACCATTTAGGGAAAGTTGATTTTCTTTGTTGTTATGTTTATGTTGATAAAACGCACCTTATTTGCATTTGGTACCAATCTCTGCAGAGCTTTCATCCTTTGGTTAATTCTGTCTCGGCGTCTCTATACCAAATAATAAAGCAGCACAACACATGCTATTAGTTAGTACTCCACTAGCTAGCTAAGTAGTGGTAGAGTCAGGACTTGTGCTAAAGGGATTAACACACATAGAAGTCGGAGGATTCAACTCTACTTAAAAATAATTTTGAAACTCGACAATATATGTCATTATCTTCCTATCTGATACTCTAATCTGGTGTAAATGATATTCTTAACATAGTAAACACAAACTATACCCTTTCTGACTGATTATGAACAGCTGCTGCTCGGCTGCGTCTTGATGAGTTGGACAATTTTGTTTCATGTTCTTCCTCCTTGTTTTCATGCTACAATCAGTGAAAGACAAAATCTTTAATTGATGTACCATGTATTCATACGTATATGGGGCGTATACGTAGTTAAAATCTGTTTTAAGAAGAGAATGAAATTACCGAGCCATCACCATGACAAGCAGAATCTTCATCACAAGTGGTTTTGGACTTGATGCTACGCGAAGACTCATCTAAGGAAGGCCATGTCACCATGGTGGTGTCATTATCCTTACAGAAGGTAGCACTGGCACTTGCACACGCGCTACGTTCTGCATACGTATGATCTTCAGCTCCACCATATTGAGGGTCAGATTCTGATGGTCTCATCCTCTTTTTTGCCAACACTGTTGCTCGAGGAGGCGCCATTTGTTGTGAACTCTCACCCCATTTTCCTCCACTACACAGCTCCCCAATTTTCAGATCCTGATCATCATTTTGGTCATAATTTTGATGAACTGAAGTCCGATTCTTCCCGTGGCATGTGGCTTGATGCACGATGGACTCTAATGTATCGCCCGTTCTTCCTAGTGTCTGTTTTGCTTGTGAAATGGAAAGGATTCCCCCTAGTCCATGCATTCCTAACTGTCCCTTTTCCCATGTCAGCTCTGCAACTTCTTCACACTTACTAGACCTGAATTATTCCATAAAATTAAGCATATGAAATCACCACCAGGAAAGAATAAGACAGGAAAAACTCGAAATGGATCCATAAGAAAGCAGAACATATATGATTCAAGAAAACTGTTAATTAAAAGAGCTGTACATGGGCAAAAAATGATTAGTTTGATTCTGCTCGTTATGCACGTGAGGATATTTGTGAGCTTCTTCTGTTTCTACGACTGCTTCTTGTCTTTGATGCCTTGGATTCCAAGTTGGTACCGTACAATGACTCATGATGATGCCTATGATTATTCAGTAATCTATTCCTTTTCTCTGTTCCCGAATATAAAATCATGTTTCTCCTCTTTTATATACTACAACTTAGGGTAGACATTAATAACAGCCCTTATATTTCTTCATATTTTATTTGTGATTGTAATTTATTTTTCATCACATTAAAATTTATTGCAAACAAAGTGGCACGCCCAGTGGGTCCAAATATGCCTTCATCTCTTCTCTCATAAATCAAATCCGCTAATCTGAAGACAACAACAGTGAAAAAATGAGTACTTCAAGCCCCGTATTTGAGTTTCATCAAGTCTACACTCCGAGGATCCTTGAAGCACGGGGCATTTGTAGACATAGAAATTTTGTAGGACTTCAATCAGGTTTCTTCGAAGCTACTCTATCATAAACCCTAGTTTATGCGTGTTATATTCTCTTAATTTATGAAGAGATCAAAATATGGCTCAAGGAGGTCAAAATCATCCTACGTTCGAGAAATACACCACTAACAACTCTCGAATCATGGAGAAATCTAATAAGAGAAGAATCAAGAGAGTAACAGATTTGTATCCACATTGTTTATCAATAAAATTATGTTTCTTCATATTTTATTTGTGATTGCAATTTATTTTTCATCACGTTAAAATTTGTGTTATTCTTATTGCCTTCTGGTCCCCTTTTGAATTGTCACATTCAATTAACTACTTATATACTGAACACACAATGTCACAACAAGTGACACAGCAAGAAAGCCTGGATTTCAAATGGATATATTTTAATTTGGCTTCTTGCTCTTCCTATATATATGTAAGTAGCTTCTTCTTACCTTCATTCCAATTAAGATTTGTTGAAGTTAGGTGGGTTTACAAGCACTCAATGCATTTAGATTTCTAGTGTCTCATTGTTTTTGGACCTACATAAATAGTCCTACTGCTACTACTATTCCTCCACCACAAGCTATTGGGGGCCAGGATGCATTGCAATTTAATGTCATAACAACCACCTACTAGGATGGGCCTTAAAATTTGAGAGATACCTTCAATCATGGCGAGTTTGTTATCGCGACATTCGATGATGATTCAAAAATTGAAAAGTGATATTGCATTTGTTGGATTCTTACTGAAACGAGTGGATATGTTCAGCTAAAAGATAAGTAAAAATGAAAAATTTAACAAATAAAATGAACGAAGAGAGTACGTCGTGAGTACTAATTGTACAGTTGCAATAGTGGTGGCTGTGGATTTTGGTTGCTTTGACCTGTGACCAACAATTATGTATATATCCAAATAAGTTGACTGAATTATATTTTTGCTGAAGCTTCAATCATTTAGGTGTCATGTCCAACCCATACTATACATGCCCGGCTATATAGGGAGAAGGGACCAAACTATGGGATTTAGGCCCCAAATTTTTGGGGCCTCCAATAATAAACAAGAAAAATTATTCGGGATTCGATATTTGTATTAGGTCCTGAGATTTATGTTACGAAGTTTTTTTATAATTAAATGAAAAAACACCCCAAACAAGATTATTTCATTTCGAGGCTTGACCTTTTTTTGAGGGGGAAATTATACGAGTTGGTAAACATCTACTAGTAATTATTATATATGGATATAATTTTTGACATAATTATAATTAATGGATACAGTTTAGGGAGATTTGCCGTAATATCCGAAGTCCACTTTTAAAATTTGTATAAGAATCAAAAAACGCAAAACTTCCTTCTAAATCGGGTTGCATAAATCTCTATTTTATCTCTCTTCTATTCCCGATTTGCTCCTAAAATCCCTCAATCACATCAATTTAAATTTTGAATGATCCTTTCTCCCTCCTAATTGTGGTTCTCCTTGGAATCGTGCCATATCCATTTTGAGGTAACCGCTTAATTTTTTCAAGAATCCATTTTTTCAAAAAAACTTTTAGGTTTGTATATGTTTAAATTTTCTGCATAAATCTATAAGATTTTACCTTCAAGCTTCGATTTTACAATTAAATCAATGGTTATTCTCAAATAATGGATGATCAAACTCCATCAAAGAAAATCACTCGAGGTATTCAATTGCATGGCCAAATTATCCATGAATTTTCATCTTTCTCTTTGGGGCTAACACAATATTTGGGAGACATTGCAGGATCAATTTGCCAAATAAAGTTACTGTTGAGATCGTATCGAGATTAGGTCTAAGCATAAAGATGAAAAATCAAGAAAATAGTACTGAACTCATTTAGGCCTTTTACCAAAATTTAGAAAAATAAACTGAAAATAACAAAAAAGGACCAAGCCCCAAAAAAGCAAGGTCCAAAATGAAGCTCGACTTCGATCCTAATTTATAAGCAAGGTCTAAGCTCGACATTGATTTATAAGTCAATAGTATAAATTAGAATTTTTAACTTATGACTTTTGACTTACTTTTATCGTTTTAGCTTAAAATCGCTTTTTGGATTCATCCGAGTAGTCTAAAAATGCTTCAAAGTTATTTTGACTTAAAAACACTTGAAATAAGTGAAGCCAACCAAGTTCTTATAAGTAAAATTTTCTCTTAAAAATTATTAAATATCTCAATCTACAAAAATAAAATATTGAATACAAAGGAAACATAAATTTTAATTTGAAAATTTGAATAGAAAAATAAAATTTAAAAAAGATCATTTTCCATATTCCCTTCATCCGTTACAATAAATATAGGATTTAGGGTTATTTACATTTTATGATTCATATAATCAAGATGGTACCTAAAAACTAAATATTCTATTAAACTTGAACTTTAGACCACCAAATTATTGAGCCTCGCGGAGCGCATGAATCCGTCATGTCTCGTCAAGCTACATATATACACCTATGGTTTTGTCTTGTCCCTCTCCCCACTAATTTCCAAACGACCTAAAGGTCTCAGCACATAAGATTGAGAATCCTTTGTCAATATTGATTTATTTTGACAATGGTGCTGCTGGTCCGAGCTAGCTTGTACACATTTATTCTACGATTTACTTGTTATTATGAGTTTTTAAGTATCGGTTAATTCTGATCACCTAAAATTGGGTAAATAGGAACGTGTAAAAGTAACTGAAGTTCCTTCCTTTTTTTGTAACAGAGATAGGAAGATTACTTACATGTATTAGCATTTTAAAATCATTGCCAGCTTATACACCAGGAAGAAACAGATACACTCTGCAAAAACTAAGTAGCATCCATCCTTGTCATCAAGTGCAAGGTTGGCTGATAATTTCATAGTTATGGATCCTGCCTATTTAGGTTGGTCCCCTGTCCCTACTACTGTCAATATGCAACATGTTCCAGTTGCTTCTAAATGGATGAATTTTGCGATGTTTTCGACTATAAGACTGAACATTTCAATGATTTTGTGCGTGTGCTTAGATTTCGTATGTCATGGTGGGCACATCCTAATTTATTCCACAAGTAAAATTGCTTTTTGTGTTTTCACATTTTGGACTGGTACGAGAAAGATTCTCATCTTTGTCCGTAGTTTGATGAAAGATGCCATCACTCATTGATTTCGAATTTGCATTTAGACCGATTTTATTAAATATATTATTGTTATTACTTCAGGAATATTGCATAGAGGCGGTTGTGAGGAGATGAGAGGGGACCTAGGCATATATTTATTTATTTATATGCATCAAGCCTTGAGTAATAAGCATGTTCAATAGGGCCTACACTAATGTCAATCAACACCAATATTTGAAGTGATTCACACCCCATCAGGGAGACTATAGATAAGCAACCTAAATGAAGTTCACCAACTATACTTGGTTTGGTAGGAGCGAAATAATTACATGTCATGCGGGAGCTAGCAAAGCAAATCTCGAATGATCATGAGTAAAAAGATAAATGAGAAATATACTAAAAGAGACAATAATTTAACGTGATTTGATAAATGGACCTACATATACAAGAAGATATATATATATATATATATATATATATATATATATATATATATATATATATATATATGTATATATATGTATGTATGTATATATATGAGAATACACAATATTGAGAGAAATAACTTCAATCAAGATGTTCACACGGGTGTTACCACAACATTCGTGTCTCATAAATTCTCTACCTAGTCCCTACACAACTCTCAAAATTCTTAAACTACATTATGAATGCTACCAAATTAGAAGACATAAAACCTTTTCCTATAAAAGAAAAGGACTTGACTTTTTTTTTCTCTTGGAAAGAAGAATCCAATTATGATAAGAAACTCAAGACAAATGCGCAACATGTTTGGCTTTTCCCGTTAAAACCACAACAATTAAGTTAATGTTAGTTAAATTTTAATAAAAACTCCAAACAGAACTATGATCCAACTTAGCTAATTTTCTATATTAGTCGGCAGCACTACTCCAAAGAATAATGAGATTATTGGACTTCTGGAGAAGCAAATTCATACTAGGAATGTTGTCTATTGACGACTCCTGTAGCATGTGACATTTGTTTGACTTAGCTGGTTGTATGTCACATGTTGCAGGGGTCGTCAATAGACAAAAATGGGTGTAGATGTGGACTCTGCATCCCTCATTAGTATACAGACTCCATCCACTGAGAATGACAAGTTAGAGCTTTGGATGGAGTTTACAATTTAAGTTCAGGAATGTCAACGATAGATACTAGATTTCGAGATGAACCCCAATAATATAACTGTTCGCTGCAACCTTAGAATCTGCTTGAAATTCTTGCATTGTTTGCAAACTGAACAGTGGCAGGGAAGTTGTGTTTATGAGGTAAATGCAGTTTTACTATTTTGGGTGCTTCAATTGAAACGTGTTGAGTAATTAATTCAAGCTTTATTATAGTTTATAATCTCTTATCAGGTAAAAACTGCAATGAAGCGTTTTACAGCTTGTTTGGATGGTGGTTTGCCATGGTTTCGTAATGTATGGTACTGTATGGTATCGTACAGTACCGTAGCATACAATGTTTGGATAGACTGTACGGATTGCTATTGCTTAATAATAATTTGTTGTTTGATTTGACTGTACGATACTGTATGTAACTTATAAATTTACAAAAATATCTTTAATTATTATAAATATTAAATTTATCAATAATTTTTTAATAACTTTAAAAAAATACATAGAATCAAGTAGGGAAACATACAAGCTAATATATCTTCATTCTATACAAATAATATAAGAAAATAAAAAAGCAAGAATTTTTAAATAAACGAACCTCAAAAAATACACTAAAACGTGAAAGAAAAGACGGGAGGTGAAAAAGAAGTCTCAAAAGTTGATGCAAAGAAAGTAATAAAAAAAACAATACATATATTAAGGTAAATTTTAATAAAAAATAAAGGATAAATTATAATTATTTAAATAAGGGTATAATTGGAAAAAAATAATAAGAGAACCATGGGATACCACCAAATTGGTGATTTCAAAAAGTGGAGGTTTTCATGGTTAACCATGAAACAAAATCATATTATACCATATAATTAATGAAACAATCAAAACAAATGTCGTTCTTTTAATAATCATACCATACTATACTACGAAAAACCACCATCCAAGCAAGCTGTTAAAGTTCATGAAATTAAAGTTGAAACTTATCCAACGCATCTCTTTGTCTAGGTATTAACTTCTTCAGCCCGTTTAAAATTGGGCTTTTAGACATAGCTCCAAATCCAGTTATTTTGGTACGGGAAAAAATATTATTTTTTTTTTAAAAAAAAGAGTTCAAACAATAAGTGATTTTTTATTTTATATTCGAGAAGACAATAAACTTGAAAGATATCTACGGAATTAGTTTTTCCTTTTTCTCAGTTTTAAGGAGCTTAACCTTCTAAAGAAAATGTTTCTATTTTGACCGATCAATCAAACATGAGAAAAATAGAAATATTTTCTTCCATACTATATGCACCCTTAATATTTGTTCTCATTTTTAGCTACCATTACAAGTGTTATTAGAATTAACGAAGTTATACCAATAAGAGTTGTGGTGAAGTAATAAATATTTGTTTGTCCTTATTGTGGTTGTGAGTAGTCTCCTTTATTCAAACTCTTGGTATGAAAACTTGTTTAATACAAATCAACCTCTTGAACCTGACATGATATTCCATTTAGACATTCGAACTAAATCATGCTTCAATTGCACGTTGTAATTCGTGATAAAGTGTTCTAATTATATGCTTTTAGTTCAATTTTTTTTTTAAAAAAAATTCAAGTGGATTTTCATTCGTCTATGAATAATTAAGTTAACGTCATGAAAATATGTCTTTCTCCTTTAGTTATACGCATTAATCTCAAGTAGAAAACACCGCTAATTTGATGGCTTATTGAAATAAATATGTATAAATTAAAAGATACGAGATACATTAAGCGATTAGCTAAATTATAAAATAGACGAATGAGAATGTACAAAATAAAAAAAATAAAATAATAAAAATGAAAAATCTAATTGAAATGTATTATTAAGAATTGATTTGTTCCATTAAAATAATACTCATTTAGTTCAAAATTCAAATATATAAATACTACTTGTAGAATATTATGATAAATTTAAAAGTAGCACAAAACCCATGCGACGAGGTTCAAATTATAAACTGAAAAAACAAGAAATCAAGAAACAAGAATGGCGATTGTCTCTCCCATGGTAATCTTCACTACTTCCTAGAAAATGGACAATGGAGAAGAAGAAATCACTGAAGAGCAAAGAAATCGGGCCGAAGCCAATCGTCTTGCTGCTTTGGCGAAGCGCAAAGACCGAATTTCCGAAGCCAATCTCAACTCTTGGAAGTTTTTCAAATGCAGAAAGGTTTCCGGTAATGTTGGGTTCCATAAGCCTCAAATAGCCTCCACCCTCAAACCCTGCACCCCGAGTCCTCCACCCCAAAGATTTAGGACCAGGCTTGAAATCTGCTCGCCGGACTCGTTCTCTGTCACTCCCGTGCCTCTGGAAGGGTTTACTTATCCGGGTGAAAAGATTTGTTTGGAGAAACTCAGAGATTGCCTATCATGTGTAAGAACTTTTCTCAAGATAGTATGTTGGTTTTACTTTTTAGTAGTGTGAAATCATATGTTGGGTTGCAAGAATTTCAATTGATAGAATGGGTCTGGGTTAGTTTTTATGTCTGCAAGAATTTCAAGAACTTGTATACGTGAGTTAGTTTTTCTTTCTTCTGTTTCATTTGACATCGGGTGTGTTTGGTATGGATGTTTTCCAATTAGGGATGGCAACGGGGTTTTGAGCTATGCGGGGCGGGGCGGGTTTAGAGCTATGCAGGTGCGGGGCGGGTTGAAGTAGCTACTTTTACAACTAATGCGGGGCAGGGCAGGGCAGGGCAGATTGCTGGTTTAAAACGTTAATTAGAAACTTTTAAGTAACGATCAAGAAACAATTGTTAAAATGTTAACTAAATATAGTTAATTAGTTGTTGAGATGTTAATTAGCGGAAAAAAACTTAATTCAATTAAAAAGTAAAAGAATTTTAAAATTTAAGCGGAGCGGGGTAGAGTAGGTTGAAAATGTAAAAAGTCATCATGCGGGGCGGGGCGGGGCGGTTTAAAAAATTTGCGGGTTGAGCTCAACCCGCCTCGCACCCATCCCTAATTCCAATTTTTCCATGCTTGGTTGGTCGATATGTTTGGAAAATATTTTCTCAAAGGAAAACAAGTTTCTTAAAAAAAAGGAACATAACTTCCTTAATGGAAGTAGGAAAAACAAGCTGGATAAGTGTCATTCCATGATTATTGTCTCCTCTTTGCCCACCGAATCCCTCCACCCCCACTTTTTGACCATCTCACCCTGCCTCTAGAGTGTTATGCTAGAGAATATATATATGTTGTTGAGATAATCTTTCCTTGCTTACTTACCAAACACTAGAAAATAAGTTAGAAACATACTTGTTTTTTAGTAAAACATTTTCCTTCGTATCAAACACATCCAATGTAAGTCAACATTTAATCTTTTGTGGGCTTAGATGTACATTTACTCCTTAAGTTAATGGATAGGAGGATGGGATTTTTGGTCTTTGAAAGCGTTGACAAATTTCGGTAGGAGGGAATTGGTGTGTCTTTAAGCCTCTGCGTTCCTCTCTCTTTCTTTAAATGCGCATTCTCTTTAACTTTTAATTGAATCCAAAGCTTATATGTCATAGATTGGGTGATTGATGGATTAAGTAATTTTACTGGTAACTGAAGCTTTTATCTTCTGGCAGTCGGTGTTTTAGTCACTTGGTTGCCAAGATATTAATTCAAGAACTCAACCATGTTTGTTTCTATGATCAGGTGGCGCTGTTGCATTGCACTCAAACGACCTGTGGGGGAAGGGCTTGTGTCTATCAACTTAGAGACTATGAAGCAGTTCTGAGGTCTCTAAAGAATTCTAAAAGCATTGAATGTGAAGAGATTCCTTGGGGAACATTCAATGTAGTCGAGAGGCTTTCTAATTTCTCAGCTGCAGGTCGATGGCTACCTTGTAGGCCGGAACATCTTCCCGACGAGAAGGTTGATGAGTTGATCAGTAAACTTCCTAAAAGATTGTTGGATACACTTCATCCTTTTCAGCTTGAGGGTGTTCGATTTGGATTGAGAAGGGGTGGTCGATGTCTCATTGCAGATGAAATGGGACTAGGGAAAACTCTCCAGGTAATGCTGCTGAAACAGATAGCTGAATATTTTTAGTAGGAGCAGACTGAGAATCCTGCTATTCCATCATTTCTGCACCCTTCATCTTGCATCCATGTAGTCTATCCTGCCCTTGTTAGAACGCTGCAAGTAGTTTACATGGTTCTTCTTCATGTTGATATATGTTTGAGGTAAATAACTGTTCAGAAAGATAGCCAATCTTTGTTGGTAAGTGTTGGTATTTATGTATCTAACTCAATGTATTATTATCCATTCAAATACTTGATGAAAAACGACATTGTTAAAATAATTTGTTCAAGTTCTGATACTTTGAGTTGGCTTGATTCGACTGGAATAAATTTGGTAGAAGTTACGCTAGAACTGAATATCACAAAGATTTAGGAAAAAAGTTTAAATGCTCTTCAATTGGAAATATATAGGAATGCTTAAGCATGGATCTAGGCTGATACTAAAGATGGCAACTTCTGGGATGTGGTAGGTTCTTCCTTGGAGCTCTTGGCACTGTAGATTGGGGTTGGGGTGCAACAGTAGTCAGGTGTTTTTGTGGATGTCAATGAATTAGTTGTCTATATTGGTGTTAATTCTATAATTCTTTTTCTTTTTTGTATGTGTCTTAATGAACACGCGTCTCCCTATGTGGTTTTCCTCAAACTGATTGTTTTGAAAATATAATACTACTTTAAATTTTATACCTACTTCCAGAGCTTACATTTTATGCGAATAATTTTTCCTCTAATGTTAACTCAAATTTTGTATTCAGGCTATTGCCATTGCAAGCTCTTTCATGGATGAAGGTCCTTTGCTCATTGTTTGCCCAGCTATTTTGAGATATCCATGGGCTGAAGAACTGGAACGCTGGCTTCCTTGTTTACCTTCTGATATTCATCTGGGTACTGTTTTCATGCTTGTCTACTGCCAATAACATTGCTCTTACTTTAAGTCCTTTTTTCTTTTTGAAAAGTGATGGCTAGGTACGATGCATAGTGAAGTCGTAGTCATATGGTCTTTTTGTTATAAAGGCTGTTGTCATGTAAGTGTCATTTTAAAGATCCTGAAATAGGTACTGTCGCCATTGGTGTTTCAGCATATCATTTTTGGGGTTCATTAACTGTTGCCTGACTGCATTTGTGTCATTAATGTATTTGGCTTATCTTGTTTTTATCATGTCTTGCCTCCTTAAGATTTTGTTATTTTGAGGAAGGTACAATCGTGTTCTTCAGCATTAAGGTATGTTGGCAACTTTCCAAAAAGTTACAAGAGGAAAGTAACCATGATTACAGAGAACCTAAGTAGTACTGTCTCCTTAAGAATATATAACTGGACCTTTCATGATCTTATATTCTCCTCCTTGCTTTTGTCCTCCTGTTTTCGTTTATCTCTCATTCAAGGTGAAGGGTGGCATCGGGAGTATGAATACTGTTTGCGAAACAAACAGAACTTCAAGTGGTGTATGATAATTAGCACGGACATACTAATGAAGGTCTTGATGTAATATTTCTTTGTTTGTTTATGGCTGCCCCTTATATTTAGGAGTGAACTGATGGAAGTTTGTTGCAGTTTTGCCCATATATAGAGTTCTTTTGAGATATCTCGGTAGATAGCTCTTATTGCATCTTTTTTTGGAGGAACTTTTAGATGAGTTTGGATGGATTGGTTCTTTAGAAAATGCTGATTGTGAGTGATAGTGAACTGTTTCAGATAACATCTTTTCTATGGCCTGGAAGTAAGAGGCAAAATTAGACTGATTGTGTTATCCTCCAATTAGTTTACCTACTTTACTTTCACAAGGAGAATACGAGTACTGTTCTCATCTTTATTTGGATAATTTTCTCCTTGAATGGTTTATATGAAGGTAACCTTCTTGGACTATAACTGAAACACTGAACTGATCAGATCTGTGTTTTGCATGGATAACTATATGGAAATTCATTGCTAGTTATGGAGTGACAGACCTCTTCCCATTTTGATATGTAAAACAGATATATCACCTGTTGATCTCAGCATAAAGAAATCATAGAACATTATTCTTTAATCATTAGTATAATTGTATTAAAAAACTGTTTAATCCTTGTATAATCCATTTCTCCCCTTGTTTCTGGGGGGTGGGGCTTCTATATCAAGTTCTGATGGAAAACCATGTGTGCTACTAACTTTATTTGAGTTCAATATAAACAAACAGTAAATATACTCTTGTTTTAGAATTTATTGATATGTATGAATTTAATGCAGCTAAAGCATGACTAACTTGGCTGTCCTTATAAGACTTCTTTTTTTCTTCTTCATTTTCTGGTTTTAGGTCTGCCATTCATTTTTATGTTTTCATTTTTTTTATCATCTAGTTTTTGGTCACCAAGATAATCCTGCACGTTTACCTAAATGTCCAAGAGTTGTGGTGACATCATTTACGATGCTTCGTCGTTTGAGGAAGAGCATGCTGGAACAAGAATGGGCCACCTTGGTTGTGGATGAATCACATAATTTGCATTGCACAAAGAAAGCAAGTGAAAATGAAGAGGTACAAAGTCCTTTCCGTGGAAAAAAATAAGAGAATTTTTAGATGATGAAGGTCGTTATTTTCTAAGTTACTAGTCAAAGCAGTGTTTACTTCAATATTTGACTTTTAACATTTGGTTTAACTATTTACTGATTGGGGTAATACCAATTGATGGTTGAGGTGAGAAATGTTGGGGTATTTATCCCTAAACATTTGATTAGTGGCATTAAGAACCTTCCAACTAAATACTAATGTTTCATGAGTCTCTTTGTTGGTGAAAGGATGAATTATTATTAGTGACACTACACACAAAGTGTCATAATAACTATCCATTTAATGGCGCTACTGTGCAGTTTATCATGCTTAAAGCCTTAAACTAACTACTTTTAGCTACAATCTCAAAGAAAATAATTGAACTGAAGACAACATCATCTATGCTAGGGTTGCTCTATTTTCTACTGATGATAGATGTTGGTGATGCACAGTAAAAACCTGTAAATAGATTAAAAGAGAAACAAATTATCAGCTGGATACTTTCCAGTAATGGTGTATGATGGGTCAAAGCTTGAATGACTGCTAACTCTCAAATATCAACTCCAAACTTTGAGGTTGTCATAGATCACGCTAATGCTGAATATTTACATCTCAAACCTGAAGACCCGCTGGATGGATCCAGAATCAATGAATGAAACCACTACAAGTCCACAGATTTTGTATAGTTTCTCATAAATAAGTAGATAGAAGTCCTTGTCAAGTTTGGGTGGAAGTCTCAGACTTGTCATCTTGGTTCTCTTTCAGATAGTACATTTGCCCAGAAATAATAATTCATGGAGATTAGAGAAGAACATAGGTAGAGCAAACTTTTGAGAGACAGGAATATCTTGATTGAAGAAGGCATATGCTTTCTCTTCAAAACTGTTCCTTGATTTTATGAGGTATGATGCATGACCTTAAAAATTCGGGCTGAACTTGAAAAAATGTGTTCCTCTCTGTAGTGCTTGGACATGAATTTCACTAGGGAAAAATGATTTAAGTTTAGTGAGTGAAAACTATTATTTCACCTGAAATACTCCTCAAACTTCAAATCTCCATTTCAATTTGATATTGAAATAATGGACCAAACTGAGAAGCAAACATTAATTCAAATCTTTGAAATACAGTGCATGTCTGATGGGAGCCTCATTTTTCATGATAAGTTACTGTACATACGCAATAGCCTCCAGTACTTTGGTCTAGTGGTAAGACTGCACCACATGATCTGTGGGTTAGGTGGATGCCATGGTTCAAACCTCACAGACAAAGCTAGGTATTTAAGTAGAGAAGGGTAGAGGGGCAGGCCTATTTTCCACTGTGTCTCAAACCATGCTCCACTAGTCGTCGGGATTTCTGTCACTTAAAGAGATACTGTACATACAACATACACAATATTTATTATTTACAGCATAAAGCATAAGCTCTCTGTTGTTGTTTGACAGATAACAACTGTTCTTGATGTTGCGGCAAAGGCCAAGCATTTAATTCTATTATCTGGGACTCCATCTTTGTCAAGGTTGTAGCATGTATTGGCACTTTTACTGGTGCATGGTTTTTGAAGTTCAGTTATCCTTGAAAGCAGTCTCAACATTCTGCATGTATCAATTGCATTCTGATGCTTGTTTCTTGTTTTCCTAAATGCTCGCAGACCTTATGACATCTTTCATCAGATAAATGTCATATGGTGAGTTTCTTATTTCCCCATTTTCTTGGAGTACCTTTAACTCTGTTGGTCTTAAATGGTTACTAATTCTCTTCTCATACTTCTTTCGTCTAGGCCCGGTTTACTTGGAAAGACTAAATATGACTTTGCAAAGACTTATTGCAACGTTAGACTTGTTCATGGTTGCCAAGGGAAGGTTTTCCAGGTGATTCCTGTTCCTTCACATATTGAATGAGAGGTCATATCACTGGAAAATGATTATGGTTTGGTTCTCGCAGGATTTCTCAAAGGGAGTTCGCTTGGAGGAGTTAAATGTGTTACTGAAGCAAACTGTTATGGTATGACCTTGTAGCTCTTTGTGGCTTCAATTCATAGTATTTTTCATTATGTACTTTGTTGTGTCCTCATTATCCAACTCTCAGCTACATGTGTAAGTACCATGGTGTCAAACAACTGATGTCATGTTGCTGTTGGTTGGTTTACTATCCACTATTGCATTTCGATAGACTGAAGATTGCTGTACGGTGGAGTTTGATATTTTATGATGAGCCAGATAAGCTTATATATCTTTATTTTGAAACCAAATTCACTTAGTTGCTCTTTTAATTGGTAAAGCCAATATTTTGTGATTGTATTTTCCAATATGTCAGGTTCAGCTTTTGCTAATGACAACTAATAACAATTACTGGATTCAATTGTACCTTAAAATTCTCATGATTTCCATATCTGTATCCCCTTTTCAAAGCTGTTTGGCAGATTTTATTTAAGCTGAGGGTCTGTCGTAAATAGCCTCTCTATCTCTACGAGGTAGGGAACTAGGGGTAAAGTCATAAACTCTACCGTCTCCAGACCCCCACTTGTGGGATTACAACTGGGTATGTTGTTTTTGCTAAAATTCTCATAATATATGTTCCCTCTCTCCCAACAAGTAACCTATTGATTAATTTTTTTTCTCAACTTACATAGATACATTTATTTTCTGTAACTTGCAATACATGATGTACTTTCTGACTTATACGTTAGACCTTAAAAGAAATAGTAATTGAGAAAGTTGCAGTTGAAGAACAGCATTTTGACTCTCGAGATAGTGAGACAGGTTGTCTTGTTTTCCATGGAGTGGAGTAGCATGTATTCATGTACACAAGCTCTTGCTATCTTATTACAGAGTGCTTTCCACTGGGATAATGAGCATCTAATTAGATAAGCTGCATTATTAGAATTATAAATGCTGCACTGTTATTTCTTTGGTTTCCTGTTAATTTTTTCCCTCCAGATATTGAAGACTTAGCTCTTATTTTTCTCTGTTTATATCATCCAGATACGTCGTTTGAAGGAGCACGTGCTGTTGCAGTTACCTCCCTTGCGACGTCAAATTATTAGTTTGACTTTAAAGAAGTCAGATATTTCTCAGGCGGTGGCTACTATTGACTTGTTGAAAGGCAGAACATCTGGGAACAGTTGTGCTAAAGAGGCTGAAGGTTTAACCAATGATGAGTCATGTGCTAAAAATGTAGAGAAAGCTTTTGAGAATTTAAAGTTTGTTTCTGAAGATGTGCAAGTGGAAAGTTCTGAAAGAGTTGATGGTATGTTTTAAATGTCCCTAGATTTTGTGGACTAGATTCTGTTGTTTGGTGCTATCGCCTTGTTTGCTTTCATCCATTTTCTCAGTTGTTATGTTTTGTATGAAAAGCAACAAGCAATAGTCAATGCTACTTTTGGGGACAATAATATTTTTGGTCCGTCAATTATTGGTAAATTTTGATTTTGGTCCTTGTGATATTAGAAAATATATTATAGCTGGACTATCATGACATGTGTGTAATTAAATAGTTGGATGGTTAATACAACAACAACATATCCAGTGAAATCCAATTGTTGGATGGTTAATAATTCTAGAAATTGTGGATATTCACAACTCACTAGCAAATGGATCGAAAATGCACATTCAAGTAATTGAAGGTTTAATGTGTTTAGTCAAATATCACAAGGATTAAAATTATAATTTTACCAATAATTCAGGGGCTAAAACTGCTGGTAACTCTACTTTTCATTTAGATAATTGTTACCTTATACATGGATGTGTTTGCTTTTTTAAAATGGGGAAGACTGACGAGAACTCAATTTGTCTCCAAAGCTAAAATATGGATAAACAGGCCACTTTTTCTATAAGGTCTAGTTTTATAAATAAAGCACCAATGATACAGGAATTACATACGTAGGTCGCTTTTGAGTCATAACCAAACAATAAACAAATAAGGAAAATGAAAAGTAATGTTATTAGGTTCTTTGGTGAATTTGGTGGCAAATTATGGCAGTGCTTAACTATTTGAAACTGATGTGGATTTTCAAAGTGGAGGAAATACACCTGGAAGAATGTGAAGATGAGACATCACACACTGTACTATATGGACCTTTTGACCATAAGATAACTATCAAGACCTTGATTTCTCAAGGGATTGCAGCATCCTTTTTCAATACAGACAAATAAATGAAAAGGTCAGGCTATTTTGACAAGCTTTTGAGTGTGATTCATGGATTAGTGCTACATAGTTAAGACCCCTCAGCATGTGATGTTTTACCCCTAGCTCTTATAGTCTGAGGATGAATAATTTCTTGGATCTGAGGAATAACCTCTTGTTTTGGATTTACTATAGATGCATTCTTGAGTTCCTGGTTTGTATAGATGATTGTGTGATTTTTGGAATGAACCATGTCTAGTGTAGGCTCTCTACTTTTTAGTATATCGCTTGTAATTTGTATACAGTGATATCCCCAACATCACTAAAATTATTTACCTTACAGAAGAATTACCTATGAGGTTTGTATTTGTGCAAAGGCTTTTAACATACTTGCACCTCTTTTTGTCTTCTTGTCAGATAATGCTGCCTGTTCCATATCTTTAAGAGAGCTCTATGACGAAGCACTTGGCATTGCAAAGTTGCCAGGATTCTATGAGTGGCTCTCTATACATCCAATCCTTACTGAATTGGGTGGTGAAGAAACGATGGAAGCAAGCCACAGTTGTCATAAAATGATAATATTTGCTCATCACCATATAGTTCTCGATGGTGTACAGGTGGAATCCTTTTAATACATGTTAAAATAGACACCACATGTCTGTATGCATGGACAAATTTGCGCACTTCTTTTTGCTGTATTAATGAAGTCATTTAATTTCTCTTGTTTTGACTCGCTCCCATCATTGTTGTCTCTTGTGTAGGAGTTCCTTTGTCAGAAAGCTATTGATTATATTCGAATTGATGCAAATGCATTGCCCAGCGATAGACAGTTAGCTATTCAATCATTCCAATCAGCAAACGAGGTTTGTAAATCCTGCTATAGATAATTTGGCATATATCACTACTCGTCACGAAGGCAGTCCAAACAAATTCCTTTGCCTGCCCAATGTGATACTAATCGAAGGCTTAAGCAGCATTACAATTGCAAGTGATATTAATAACCGCATCAAGAAGATGCAAATTACAAGATATGGCATTTGAGCTTACAAAAAAGTCTCTGGCTAACTATACGTTGGATATAGATTGATTTCTTCCTTTTGTATATTGGTGTTGACGGTTCTATGATTCTGCCAGTAATTTGGATGTCATTACGCAGTTGAAAGGAAGACAATTTTACTGACTTGTTTTGATTCTGGTAACCAGGTTAAGATTGCGCTTGTTGGAATACTCTCAGGGGGCTCTGGACTTAACTTAACATCAGCACAACATGTCGTGTTCTTGGAGTTGCCAACGAAACCAGCTCACATGCAACAGGTGAATCTGTTAAACCCCAATATCAACATGTTGTATCAGTGAAGAAATTGATTTACTTAGAAGGCTAATCTACTTTTTGCTCTATTTCCTTTGTTCTGGTTCTATTCAATGGTGGCACTAGGATATACATGTAGTATTTATGTAAAGAGGCTAAGCGGGCATTTGGATTAGCTTATTTTTAGTTACTTTTGGCTTTTAAGCACTTTTTAAATTTTGGAGGTGTCTGGAAAAGTTAACATGCTTTTAGCACTCCTTTCGGGCAAATTTTTTTTAAAATAAGCCAAAAGTCAAAAGTAGGGTATTCCCTACTTATGACTTTTAGCTTTTGACTTATAAGGGGGTGTTTGGATTGGCATTTTTTAGTGACTTATGGCTTCATTTTCTTTGGGGGGGGGGGGGGGGGTGGTGTTACATTTTCAGCTATAAGAAAGTGCTTAAAAACACTTTTTTGTGTTGTCCGAACACTTCCAAAATTTCAAAAGTACTTAAAAGCCAAAAGTCAATCTAAACACCCATGAAGTTACTTTTTATAAGCTTATCCAAACGGGCACTAAATTGTGTAACATATGGAATTGGCTCTCGATGTATATGATTTAACTGTTGATTTTTGCTCATATTGTGCTCAGAGGCATCCGTAGCCTATTAAGCTGAGGTGCAAGTTGGTAAAAAAGATTATTGAGACCCTGTTTTCTTTTTTACTAATCATATCTTTTTCTCACCTTCCTCAAGGAAAAAGGTTGGGGAGATCATCTTATTGAAAATCGAGATCTCTCTTTCTGCTTGTTCCTTTTTTTCCCAGCTGCACTATGTGACAGCCTTTTCCCAACTTCTCTTCTCCAGCAAATCTAAACTGGTCTAAATACAATATCCTCAAGGTCAAAGGTTCAATCCCTGTTTTCAACAATATCCACTAAAACTGCTCTAAGAATTCAAAGATGGTTGCACACACTTGGGATGTGCCTGTTTAAGAAGCCTAAAAGAAGAAGTATATCTGACCAAATGCTCTTAAGATTTGTTCTGTATGGTGCAATGGAGCTCTGTGGTAAGCCTTCTGGGCCAGATGTATTACATTCGTTTCCTTTACTCATCATTACATCTTTCTCAGGAATGCTCAGCGCAGAAAACTAATAGAGATAAGCATCACTTTAGAACTATTGGCAATGAATGAACTGATCCATGATTTTGTCACATCCCTTGAAAACTGCTCTAAGAATTCAAAGATGGTGGCACACACTTGGGATGTGCCTGTTTAAGAAGTCTAAAAGAAGTTCTATATCTGACCAAATGCTCTTAAGATTTGTTCTGTGTGGTGCAATGGAGCTCTGTGGTAAGCCTTTTGGGCCAGATGTGTTACATTCGTTTCCTTTACTCATCATTACATCTTTCTTAGGAATGCTCAACTCAGAAAACTAATAGAGATAAGCATCACTTTAGAACTATTGGCAATGAATGAACTGATTTATACTTTTGTAACATCCCTTGGAATCTCTTACTTCACTTTCTGCTGCACACTGGTCTAACTGGGAGGTGATTTTTGATAAATTTGTACAAATATGTGCGAGGCTCCAGCACCAATAGAATAAACTTGAATTTCAGTAAGCACTTCTGACTAGCATAGGCTGTTCTCGAGCATGAATACACAGTGCTCCTGCACATTAATGAAGCCAGATCATAAGCTTTTATATCGTAGAGGTTAACATGGTAATCCTAGGAAAGGTAGCCCTTGAAATTTCAGTGTAGATTGGAAGCTGAAGTGTACTAATACTAGACACTTTGGTCAATAGCGAGTGTTCCTAACATAGACTTCTTGCTTGATTTCAATTTTCCTTGCTGGTGGTTACATGCTTTGGGTGCCAATTATTCTCCATTATCAATGTCAACATTTCGTGTCCTGTTCGCTGGCCTGTCCATCTTTCTGCAAGATCTTTTAAATGTTGAAATATTTAGTTCTTGTCTGATTGTTTGATGCTTATATGCAGTCTAAACATTTGTAGGCCGAATGTAGAGCTCATAGACAAGGGCAAACAAAGGGAGTAAATGTATATATTTTCATTGCAAAGGTGACTTTCTATTTAAGATATTACGTATTTATGTTAGAGTTTCACTTGGGAAATTATTTTTTGCTTATTTTACTTAATACCTTCTTTTCAGGATACTTCAGATGAGCTTCGATGGCAAAAACTTAATACAAGTTTGCGTCAAGTTTCATCTACAATGGATGGGAAGTATGATGCTTTACAGGCAATAGAGGTATTATTGGAGTACTCAATCATTTTTGTGCATTGCATGGTTTTTTACAATTATAATTTTCTACTTAAGTTGAGCCTTGTGAATGCTAAAATCCATGCTTTTTCTTACTTCAATTTTAGTAGAAGATAATATTGAATCTACCCATCTAGAATATGACTTAAGTCAACTGATGTTTTTGCTGTATATTACATTAGAAGTCTGAAGTAAACTTGAAGTCCTAAGATGAGAACTTACTTTGATATAACATCCCATTAAGAAAAACTACCATGAAGACTCAGGTCTCTTTAAGAATATCAGATGAATTCTATGGTTTGTGCTTCTTTAAATAAATTAAAGAACAAATCACATTCTTGTAAACTAGGTAATTTGCGATTGAAAATTAATGTTGTTGTGGAACAATTATACATACTTTCATCAAACAATAAATTCAATTCTGTGAAAAATAGAAGCTAATCAAATCTTCCAATGTGCATGTTCTCTCCATTGGATTGTGCAGTTAGGCTGTCTAGACAAGCTTTTATAAGCAAATTAAATTAAAATGTCATCCCATTCCTGAATGTTAACGATGTCATTTTGTGGAACAATTATACATACTTTCATCAAACAATAAATTCAATTCTGTGAAAAATAGAAGCTAATCAAATCTTCCAATGTGCATGTTCTCTCCATTGGATTGTGCAGTTAGGCTGTCTAGACAAGCTTTTATAAGCAAATTAAATTAAAATGTCATCCCATTCCTGAATGTTAATGATTTCATTCTTCTTTGCTGTTTATAATCATGCATTGTGTTTAACTTTCATCGAATATTTATTGATCCATGGAGAGTTGGAGATTATTTTATCCTCTTGTAGGTATTTGTTCATAGTCCAGTCCCCTTTAAGGTGCCCGTAAAGATGTGTTCTTTGGTACTTTTTTTTTTAACCTTAAAAGGTAGATGCAACTGACACCTATCTTGTTCATAGTCTAGTCCCTTTAAGGTGCCTTAATGATGTGGTCTTTGCTACTGTTTTTAACCTTTAAAGGTATATGCAACTGACACCTGTCTTGTGCAACTAGGGATTTTTTAATTAAACGTGACAAAAAAGTTCCAAAACTAAGAAAAAGTGACACAAGTCTTTATTATTAAGTAGAGGTGACAATTTAAGATTAGTGTTTTTTTTTTAATGACGAGAAATCCACAACCACTACCTTTACGATGTGAACTGGGTAAACTCCTGCTCCTGTGCAATAGCTTGCAAACCACATAGGAAAGGTAACCTGCACTAGGCAAGTCCAGTGCGACGAGCTCAACCTAGAAGGCGAACTCCTTTCTTTTGGGGTTTTGAACTTGAGACCTTTAACCTGGAAGTCCCAAGCTCAAACCACTGGGCCACCCCCCTAAACCCTAAACCCTAAAAAACCCTAAGGGTTAATTTTAAAATTAGTGTTAATGACATTAATTTTAAAACCCTCAAGTGTTAATGTCATCTGTTACTCAATTTTCTCGTGTAACTATTGGCATTATTGTTTGCTGTAATTCTCTTAAAAACTGACAGTAAGGTCTGTTACCTCCCGTTTGACTGTATTAGCATAACTTTGACCTTTGTATGAATGATGTGATTTTCTATTGACGGTAAGCTTGGTCTGGCAAATAGGTTAATGATGTTTCTTACCTTGACGAATTGGATGTTGGAGAAAAGAAGAGCGAGTTAACAACTGAGAATGCTGGAAATGGTGAAGTTGCTGGAGAAAAACCTACTGTAACTGAAGTCCAAGGCATTCATCTAGATTTAGATCCTTCTGAAGCTCATTGTGATACCAACAGGATTGATGATAAACAGGACGGAACAAGCTCATTCTTATCGAAATCAGACCTCCATTATGTGGTAGGTATTGCATCGGACGGGTGCCACTTTATGTCTGTACTATATTAAAGCCCCCAATGCCCTAGAGCATCTTTCTTTGCACTCGCCTCATTTTTTAGCCCATGATTTCGCCAGCTCTTTTTGTTTAGTTTGAAAAAGATTTTTAAAAGTAACTCCACTTATATTTAGCTTATGATTCTAAGAGATATCAAAGAATTAATCCAAATATTGCATGATCTGCTGAGCTTCAATTACATTAATATGTGACCAATCAAGCGTTTTGGTTTATTCGACATGCTTCTGGTTTCTGATTTTGCTTGATCTGGCCTTCTTTTGCTTGTCTTGATAATGGGAAGTCCACAACTTCCACCACAGGGTATGAAGAATCTTCTTGCAGAGCTGAAGTTTCAGATGATGACTTTAGTACTTCACATTGTATAGATGTTAATGAAGCCAAAGAACAGGTCTTACAAGACAAGGTATTGCCTGGATTTCTGTTCTGATATCATCGAAAAATCAGGAAAGGCCCATTAAGTAACAAGAGGGGCCATTTTAGATAAAACTATTAACAGAGGGCATTTTTAACCCTTTCCCATTGAAAAAATAATCGTACTTCTAATCCTTTATTTCTGTGCCCACAACCCTATCCTCTTTCTTGTATTTTGGATGTTTGTATGGACCCAGGCTTTACTCTGTTACTCGTGAATTTGATAATGTAGGGAAAAGGTGCATCCCCTGAATTAGAAGTAAATGACAACATACTTGCAACAAGCAGTTCTATCCAAGTAGAATCGCTCCGGTTTGAGGTAAAATTATATAGATTTTTCGTAATTAGCTATTTTTTTGTAATTGGCTATCTCCTTCCACCTGTTATCCCCTCCAATTGAGCTGAAAAATTGGGAAGGAGTGCAGGGGTGAGGGTTTGGCTGTTAGCACTTACCAGAATCACAATGTTCGTAGTTGATGAATATACATATCAGCATAAAGCTCATTCTCGTTGTCATAAAGTGCTTGCTGCTTGATATGAATGAAACTCATGCACTTCCCTTCTTTAGCATGTGATTATAATCTTGGACTACCTAAACTTTATTTGTTCTATTGCATTTTCTAAAGATCATTTCTGCTCTTAAAAATAATATCAAAAGCATAACAAATTGGCGCAGGCATAGACGAAGGGATCATATTTTGGACACGTGTTGAGACTTCTTTAGGATATTACTTTAGAAGACCTAGATATCCAATTAATTAAACAGATTACAGATTGTTCAAGGTCAATCTTCCATCGAACGGTAATCATTATTTAGCTTTCTCCACATAGTAAAGAAAGAAGTAATGAACGCCAACTCAGCCAGGATTTGAACTCATGACACTGGTCAGACTATTGGTTTCTTCACCAGTAACGTCTCCCCTACTGGGGAGGGGTGGATGGGGTGGATATACATCTGCAGTTTGCTTTGTTGAAGTTGAGTTACTTTTGATTTGGTTGTGTGCTTGGACTTCTTTGATTTCAGGTCAGCCAATATACAGGAAGGATTCACCTGTACTCATGTATTCCTGGAATTGATTCCAGGCCAAAACCACTTTTTAAGAATTTCCGACCAGAGGAAATTTCTCTTCAACTGCCCCCTCTTAAGGAAGTTGAGAAAACAGCTTACAGTAATATCAACAATGATATGAGTTGTCGGTATGCTCTAGCGGAATTCCTCAAACAATGGAGCAAGTTGAGTGCAATCGAACGAAGGAAACTGATTGGAAAGGCCCTGCAACTCCCGTTATGTGTTGAGTTGTCCTATTTAAATGAAAACCCTAACCATGATAATGGGGTATGCTATTTGTTTTTCTTTGGGTTTGTCCCAAATCATGTAGGCTTTCATTAGTGACTTACCTCTGGTTATATCTGTTTTTGACTCAAATTGGATGGTGGTTTTAACTCTTTAGTATGTATTGGTGTTTTTCTTTCAGGGACTGCTGAAAGGTAGAAGCAAGAGGAGAAGTACGCCATTGCAAGAAATTAGCTATCCGTTACCCCCAAATGCTGTCTGGAGGAAGGTCCATCTTTGTAACAGGAAAGGGAAACAAGAGAAAATGTACACACAGGGGTGGTCCGACAAGGATGAACCACTCTGCAAGCTTTGTCAAATTCCTTGCAGGTGAGTTCAAATGATTATGTTGGGTAAAAATGAGGACAATTTATGGGTCACTAATGCTTTGTTGACTTCGTGTCCAGGAATAACAATGCTAAAACTCCTGACTACTTTGAGGATCTCTTCTGTAGCTTGAACTGCTGCGAGGAATATCACCTTAGAACTAATAACAGATCAATCCGTAATGTATGTTTTCACTTATATACTTAAATGAGTTCTGCTCATGCAAGAAATCCTTTAATTGTTGAACCCTGGTATTTCTAGGCACTTTTCCAAATTGAGCGTGGCATTTGCAGAAACTGCCAACTAGACTGCCACAAACTTGTGGAGCGCATCAGGGCATTGTCATTCGAGAGTCGCGAAGAGTATATCAGCAAAGTAGCCCCAAATTTGGTAAAGCGTAAGAAATTGTAAGTCCGCAAATTAGAAGAACACTCCATTCATGCCAAAGTCTATGTTTTCCCTCATAGTTTTTCTCCTCGCTGTATACATATATGTGAAATTAATGCATATGTGTCGAGGCAATTGTTTTAAGCCATAATTAACTATGTACTGACCATCCCAAGAAAGCGAAATTAACATGCATGTATCATTTAAATGTATATAAGCACAATGTGTAGTTCATGTGCAACAAGGAACATTTCTGTTTTCCTGTACAAAGTTGATTTTTATTTTCCTCCTAGTACAAGTTTCGTTTTCTTCCTTTTGTCTATTTATGTCCTTCAACCATTTTGTTTCATTGTTTTCCATTCTGATGTTATTTTGTGTATTGAGTTTTTGTTGTAAAACTATGATGAATATGTTCAGCTATTAAAACGTACATGTCAGTTTTTGTTAGAGGGAAGGATCTATCCTAGGTATATTGAGAGAGCACGCGCTATCCTAGAACATGTTGGCTCTATTCCCTTTTGTCCTCCTTAGTGATGCTTTTTCTAATTGGTATTATCCAAGATGTGTGGAGGTAACAGTGGAATGACAACTAGTCTTCACGAACATAAAAGAATTCTTGTCCACTGATTTAGGAACTACATACAGTGATGGCCTATGCTTCACTTTACTACCACAGATTAAGGGAGCTTTTCAGAATTTATGCTTACATCCCCCCACCCTCCTACACACATATAATTAACTTCAATCATATATGTTATAAACTAAGGGAGCTTTTTGGTAGTTTAAACCCCTCCCCCCCAACCCCAAACGACATGCACCAAAAAAAGAAAAGAAAAAAACATCACATTAGTGTTGGAAAAAATTACAATATTTGGAATGGCTGTAAGGCAAATACAAAAGAAACCATCAGCTTTAGTTTGCTTTCCACAGAGGTCTATGTATTGCTGGAATACCAATTAATTGTTCGCATTTTTGACAGATTTCAAAAGCTTGTTCAGGACCCTATTGATGGCAATGCATGGCATGCGGATCACATTATACCTGTATATAAAGGGGGAGGTAAATCACGAGAGGAACTCTTCCTTCTTCTTGTGAAGTTTTTGTTCAAGCAGTTTTTGATAGGTTTATTCGGATAGTATGTGGGTTCTCTACTCTCTTTTCTTATTTCTATTTTTGTGCCAGCAATTTTCCTTTCCCCCACCCCCTTAGCTTCCTTTTTCCACTTAGACCCTTCATTTTTCTGTCCTTTTTATGCATCATGTATCTAATTTTCACTTGAAAATGCACACTCCCATATTCTTGTCTTTTTGAAATTCTTGCAGGTGAATGTAGGCTAGAGAACATGAGGACATTATGTGTTGCTTGTCATGCTGATGTCACTGCTACACAACATACAGAGCGGCGTTTGACTAGACTTGTGGCAAAGAAGAAACTCAAAGCTGTCATGAGCAACCTCAAAACTATCAATAAACCCAAGCAGAAAGTAGATGAACCAGAGGTGTGCTTTTCTAGATTTCGCGGGTTAATTAACATGTAGCTTTGTTGAGTTTGCTCCATTTGTCAATAAGCATACTCATTTGATAAGCTAGATTATTCACAAAAAATCTCGGGATACTATAATTAGGTGGATAGTACAGATATTTATCTCAGTGAGTAGGATGGTTTTGCAAGTTAATTATAAATTGTATCACTTTGGCCTATTGCTGTGACAATCTTATTTGTTGCACACAGTTCTGGGTTGTTGGCATCATATGCTGTAACTATGAGATTTAAGTTCTTGTTTCTATTTTGCTATTTATTTCAGGGTTCACGGCATTCTGATGTTGAAGAGAATAAAGATGAGGATGAACTTCTAGTTAATGTTCCAGGAAGTGCATATTCAATTAGCAATGCAAGTCAAGAACGAGGAAATTCAGAATTGAAAACTAGCGCCAGTAATGCCTTGGGTGAGGCGCGGCACAATGACGTGCTGCCCAGTGCAGAGAGCTTACCTCAGTCTTGAGGAGAGAGAACTAACTGTAAAATTTTTGAGGATGTTTATTTTTTTCAAGAAATAGGGAATGTGAGTAGGTTTCTGGATACTTACAGGATCTATTTTTATTATTGGTTCAGAATTGGTTAGCCAATTGTGTTTTGGGTGAGTGTTGTGAGAAATTTTCCAAGTGGTGTTTTCAACTTTTTATATATTCAATTCTTATTGGAAAGGGTTGAGGTACTGGAAACCTTGTGTATCCACTACATAAATCATTGATATGGTGTTTGAGACTCCTTCCTGAAGTTTGGTTGGTTATTCAATTACTTAAGCTGAGTTCTTCATTAGTCTTATAAAACAACAGGTCCTGCATAATTCCACTGGTTGGAGGGAGGATCGGATGTATGCAGACCTTATCCCTACCTTTGTAGGCTAGAGAGATTGTTTTTTAGCCACTCGACTCGAGAGATTTAGTCTCATAAAAAAACTATGTAATATGTAGAGCAAATAATTACACTAAAATAGAAGGCTGAAACTACAAGCTAATGAATTGAACCATTAATCAATGCTTTTGTTGGCAGATGATGATCAGAGATGCTCCCTTTGGCATTATCGTATGCTCTTTGATAAAATGATTTATAGTCACATAAATATTTATCATTTATTTTATATCACAAATTTCAAAAAGTTTTTTCTTTTTTAAATTTTGTATCAAGTCAAACTACGTAATATAAAATGGAATGGAGGGAGTAACTTATTTATATCATAGATAGGAAATTCTAGTAGTAGATAAAGCTTTGTCAGGAAAAAGGATATCGCTAGAGGTTGTTTGGTAGAGTATATTAAGAAAAGTAACGCATGAATTATCTTTGTGTATTATTTGTATCTTATTTGGTAGTCTTTTTCAACCTATGTATAAGCAACATTTGCATTAGTTATACACTCTGTTGAGAGTGTATTACTAATACGATGCATTTCTAAGTATTAGTAATGCAATGATTTTAATGCATGCATTAGCATGATTTAAGACCCAAGTCCCCTCAAAAACTTTTTTACATCTTTTCCGTCATAAATTTGAAGGACATTTTGGTGAATAAATTTTTAATGCATCAAACCAAATAATGCATTAAAACATTCTATATATAATTAATGCAAGCATAACTAATACATGCACATTACTAATGCAAACATTATTAATACACTCTATTTAGTATTATTCTTATATACACTACCAAACGACCCCTAAAATAAAGTTTTAAGTAGTACAGTAAGATATCACTAAAATCAAGCAACAGCAGCTGCAGTTGTATTATTAGTGCTTAAAGGAACCTACATCCTGAATTTTAGCTCTTTTGTAGTTGTGGATGAATAACCAGTAGTATATCTCACTGTAAAGAAGACTACAGTGTCATATACCATATGCTTATTTGGCATTACTATTAAGCATTCAAAAAAATGGTTACATCTTAAAGCTATACAGCAAGTAAATTCATAATTCTCCATCCTCATTGCAAGTGACTGCAGCAAAAAACTCTTCTGCTTTATCAAGTACATCAGTAGATAGTCTAGAGTGCAACATCCATGCGGCAGAGCTCTCTGTCACAGATGAATTGCTCTTCAGACTCTTGCCTTCAGAAGGCTTTACCACTTTGTTCTCTCTCAAGGTTCGGATCCTGGCAGTTCTAGTACTCGGTAATGGACTGCCTTTCTGGGAAAGGACCCGAGCACTGCGTTGACTGTTGCGGTTGGACTTCAGTGGGACATCAACTTGAAGGTTTTTGGATTCAGGACCCAGCTGAGCAGATGCACCAGCTTCATCAAGTGATGGATTATTAGGTACGGTTAAAGAATTAGCGGAGGGAAGACTGCTTCTACAAGCTTTAAGCAAAGCAAGGAGCATATCAGTGCTTAGTTCTTGCTGAATGACATCCTTGTTCTGCTCACATCCAAAGCAGGCAGCAACCATGGTACCCGCTAAGACTGGCATCAACTCTGGATCACTAAAGAACACAAAAGGAAGGTCGCATACCTGTTTCATATAATCCACAGTTAAATTTCTATTTTTCAGGTTAGGTTTCAAGTAGAACGAAAGATTATGCGCACCTTGTGAAGAATAGTAGGGCTCTTTCCCCATCGAAGAACAGCTTGGTTTTCAGGATGGAACAATGAAAAATAACCAAGAAGCGGCAATGATTCTAGCAGCAGCAAACCAATCTGAAAAACAAAACACCCAAATGAAAAAAACTAAATAAATTAGTCCTGGATTTTGTCAACAAGGAAATAAACCAGAAACCATGTGAAAGCGATGAAGCCCAACAATTATACAGAAATCATTAACCACTAATGCTGCTTTCTATTAGGAAAATGCAAATACTCTAACAAGATGCTTGTTTCTGAGGAACATTCTCATTCTATTCCTGGAATCAAAAAAAATAAAAAAATTAAACAAGACTGAAATACCTAAACATCAGAAGGGACTTAATAAGTTATTTGAATGAGGCCTGGTGGTAATTAGGGCCAGTGCTATGATAGCAAGACGGCCAATCACCAAGATCCATTTTTGCTGTAGACCCTGTGTGCCTAAGATCTTTTAGATTTTATGCCTTTTGTTCTGTGTAAATGTCTTTCCAAACTAATGTCCATAGATTTCAAGATCTATCTTAATCAGAGAAGTTCAGAGTGCTGTTTGATTGCAGACTTGCTGTTTTTATCTTCAGACTTCAGTCACGTCAGACAAGTTACAGAAGGTTCCCAACAAAATAAGGTTCATCCAATTCAACCCGTCACAACTTTAGAAAACGTATTGGACGATATAACCAAGAAGTTTGTTAATAGAGCTGATCGATTTGGGCCTTTCACAGAGTAAAAGCTTCACACCTTTGTCTCACCTTTACTCAACGGTCAACATATGTTTTTTAGGAACACCAAGATTTTCTGATATTAAACTATACTTTATTACCACAGAAATATAATCTATATGAGAAAAGTTAGTGTTACTGAGAAATGCATGACAGACAAGAAGCAAAACACTGACAATTTTTCCTATAGTGCACAGCTTAAAGAAAAAGAAAATATGAGTTTAGGATATCTTTCTAAAAGAAAATGGACAATATCTTTTTTTTTTCCACCCAAGGGTATGGCCTAGTGGTCAATGAAGCGGGTTGAGCACCTGAGGTCTCAAGTTCAAATCCCATCAGAGACAAAACATTAGGTGGTTTCTTCCATCTGTTTTAGCCTTGGTGGACAGAGTTACGTGATACCTATTACTGGTGGGAGGTTGCAGGTATCCCATGGAATTAGTCGAGTTGCGAACAGGCTGACCCAGACACCATCGTTATCAGGGTAAAAAAAGGATAATTTTTCAGCTTAACATATGGGAACTTGTGGGGATCTTTTGTTTTATTTTCATCCCTCCAACCAAAGGACAGTGACTTTCCAAGACTAGCATAAACACTTAAACGGCACTTCTCTATGTTCATTGAATCATATGAGATGTTCAATCCGAAGGTCAAACATGAAAGCAAAAGCACCAGAGTGTCACCTGGTCGGTTGCTGCGCCCCACTTGCTTGTGCAATAAGAGAGAAGAAAACTCATCAAGTGGAAAAACTCCATTTTCAGATCTGGTCGGGCCTGTGGTCCAGCAAAGAGAATAAAGAGTTCTTTTTAGCATTTTAAACTTTTAGAAAGAAAGTTCATATAAATAGTTCCAAATTAACTTACTAGCATCTTCTGGATAAAAGATATGTCAATTAATGCTAAATTGTTCAACACCTTCAATACACCAGTTGCCACTTCTTCAAAATTGGATGGAAGGACATAGGAGGGCTGCAAAGAAAGACAATCAGATATGCAGTAGACACAGAGCTAAGCAGGCCATGATCACAAATAAACTCAAGGTTAGGATTCAGCTTTCTTTCATAAAGCTAGAAGCAACCAACTTTATTGTTAACATATGAAGAGTTTCAAACAATTACTTCCTGGTACTAGAATGAATCGATGTTACATGCTTACAATAGAGAAATAATAAATAAGAACGGAAGTAGCAAACAAATATGGCATTGACGACATCCTAATTATAGACAAGGCCCAGTACAATTCATTAACTTTCGAAATTGCAAAAAATCTGAACTCTGCAGAAAACCTAAAAGCTAGATTTTGCAAACAAGATTTAATGAGATCTATGAAGTTTTACCTGCTGTTCAGAACATCTATTATTAGCCTGTAATAACACAGCTGTCAACATGGATGGTAGACAAACTAAGCCAGTCTCAGATATGGCAGAAAGAAGAAACTTCACAGCCGGCTTCATCACTAATTCATTTCCATCAATTTGACCTTTGCTACTAACTTGAGATTTCTTCTCGTCTGTCTGAAGGTTATTGTACGTCACATTGCTTGTAGATTCCTGCAGTACATTTGCAGTTTCCATGCTAGCAGCAACCGAGTCAACTTTGTCAGAGCTCGGATCATTTACAACTGCACCCTGATGTTCTTTCATTTTAGGAAATTCATCAAGGGGGCTATCCTCCGGTACATCCGGCAAACACAAGGCTACACCTCCATTTACTCCAGGAAATACCAGTTTACCATCATTTCGGGAATTACGCAAAGGAGAAGAAGAATTCAAGTCCGCAGTTTCAGCAAGTTCAACGTCATTCTTTTCATTTCTATGAGTTGATACACTAGGAATATTTTTACATGTTAATGAAGACGCATTTCTGAATCTGAATGTAAGAACTGCCAACAGATTTACACCAAGAAGAATTGATGAAGGGAAAGGAGAACCTTCTACAGGTGGTCTATCATAAAGGGCAAAAAGATCTCGTAACCGATGTATAACTTGGTATGCAATTACGAGCTCGATTAAACCATCTTGCAGTTGAAGGGCACGTTCATCTGTACTTGTATGACCAATAATTGCTGCTGCTGTCCAAAGGAAACCATCCAGAACTTCAGACATTAACTCCAACCTTTCAGTTGATGCCTTACATGTGACCAGGTTGGCAGAAGCAGAGCCATTTGATGAGGCTGCAATTTTGATGTAGGTTTCAAGGGCTGCCGCCAACATGGGGATGATGGGAGGCAGTAGATTTTGAGCAAGAAAATAAGACTTGTTTGCAGCCACTGAAAGTACAACTTTCAGAAGCCTTAAAAGGTAGACTGTAACCTGGCAGCTTTCTGGTTTAGATGTGTGAGATGCGGGAAGTGCAGAAGCAATAAAATCAATCAGACCAGCTTGACGAGAAGACTGCAGCTCAGCATCCTTTCCCTCCAAAAACTAGTTGCGACACAGTGCCAGAAGCAGTTAGTAACAAATAATTCATGAAACAAAATCGAACTAGTAAAGCCACTATAGTTTCAAGAACTTATTCTAGTCAAAATGCTGTTTATGTTGCAGTTCTTCACAGTAGGATAAAGTAACTATCTATATTAATGCCACTATATTTGTCATTGTGAACAGGAATGCAAGTGAACCAAACTTCACAAGTGTAATATATCACCTTAATTATTTCAGCTGTTATTAATCCAAAGCTCGCAGCCCCTTCTTTTCTTGCTTGGCGTAGTCTTTGAAGTTCTTGAAGCCACTTCGCAATTTTCACCCTTGCAGTTGCCACTGCAGTTCGATATACAAAACCTGCATTTTCTGTACTGATTAAAGGTTCAGGACAATCATACTTCAATGCCATAAGTCGTTGGCGGATTTTTTTGATCCTTCGTTTTAAAGAATGCTGAGTAGTGATCTGGCCAGTAGCAAGCATAGAGCCTTCAGGAGCAAAGCCATTGTTTTCGTTATTATCCTCACAGTTACTGATAGGCATAGATCTACCTTGACCCTCCTTAGCCACAGAACGACGAAATAATGGTGAAGACTGATCTCTGAAATCCATTGAAGCTCTTTCCCGTATTTGCTCCAAATAAATTTTACGACGCTGTTCACTTTCTCTGAGTCTTTCAGCTAACTTCTGGGCCAGGAGTTCAGCTTCCTCCTGTTGAGCTTTGGCTCGAACCTCCTTTCTCCGCATCTGTTCCATCGTCTTCGCTTCGCGTGCGGCACTTGATGCTTTACGCTCCTCTTCCCTTCTTACTTGTGCCTCTTCCTTTTTCCTCTGTGTCTCTGCAAGGCGCTGCAACTTTTCTGCTTCAATTAGTTTCTTGCGTTCCAAGACAGCTTCTTCCCTTGCCATATCTTCTTTCTGTTTAGTTTTCAGCACTTGAAGTTTCTCAGCCCTCCTCAACTCAGAATCATGGAGTTTCTGGCGCAAGCTGAGCTTTTTGTTCTCTTCATTGAGTGAAATAATGAATCGAACTTCATTCACTTTTATGCTTTCATCACCCGCCCTTCTTACTACTTCAGCTAGGTAAGCTTCATGGCGGGATTCACTACGCTGGTGCCTAGCGTACATCACCTCTCGCAATTTCATACTGCGCACAGTTTGCCATTCACTTACACGGTTGAGCTTCTCAGACGTTCGTTGAAGTTTTTGAACTCTCTCATTCTCAAGTTCAGTTCTAATTCTCATTGCACGTGCATGTTTTTCTTCCGCTTCTTTTTTTAAGTCCATAGCTGACTTCTTCTTTTTCTCAGGAGACATGAGTTTGTCGTGCAAAGTGCGTGCGCGCTCTGCACTTCTTCTACTCAAGCCAGGTGAATGTGAGAAGCGAGATGAAACTCGGTGTGGTGTGGAGAGTACATCTTCCCAGTTCCTCTTCTCCTTCCAAGCATCCATTGATCTCCAGGAGCTTCCATTTCGCTTTTCCTTGTCTCTTTCATAATGTCTTTTCAAGTGATCTATAGGCTTCAGATTTTTCTCATTGTCTCTCTTGTTCTTTCCATTGATAGATGCGGAAACCCCCTCCTTAGGAGGTAATCTAGATGCATGAGAAGCAGACTTGCCTGAGTCAACATGCCTCTTCTCTCTACTCAAATTTCCATGAGGAGTCAATGCATTACTCTGCTTCCTAGTCTTTTCTAGTGAGTCATTTGAACAGCTTTTCTTGTCCTCTTTCTCATTAAAGGTCTCCAAAACACTAGTACTTCCACAATGATGATCATAACAACTAGGTCCCATTTTCTCCACACCTGTAGCCGACAAACTAGCTCTCTCATGCTGAATTTTTCGAAAAGCCTCCAGAGATGAAGCCAGTATTTCTGCTCTGTGCGGTGAAGTTGTCATCCGGCGGACCTGCATTCAGACGAAAGATAGATTTTGTGAATTGAAAACAGAGGAGATAATCAATTTATCCACGTCTTTGTATGTGATTTGCATTGATAGTCCTAAAGATGCTGCAATTATTCAGGCCCAAAATTGAAGCTAATTACCATATCACTTTGAAAGCCTTACCACAACCAGAAGAAAAAATATTGGAAAAGGTTGCTTATTTAAAATACAGGAAATTCGAGAAATGGTCACAAGAGGTTCCTCACTTCATTTAGGATGGGAAGCTCTTTGGTTTGGTGTAAGTTTCCTGTTTTAGCTTTTCGTTCCATAGCTTTCATTTCCCAAAAGTAGCTCATATTCAGGCCCAATACTTGGAGTGCAAATTCAGTGTTGCGAGAGAGGAAGCAAACATTGATGTGAGACTTGCCGCTTACCTTATCCCCAAGAGGGAAAGCTTTAAGTATCTGGGGTCCATCATCCAGAGTAGTGAGGATATCGACGATGATGTCACACACCGTATTGGGGCGGCTTGGACAAAATGGAGGCTGGCCTCTGGAGTATTGTGTATAAGAAGATACCACCTAAACTAAAAGGTAAGTTCTACAGAATGGTGGTTAGACCATCTTTGTTGGATGGGGTGGAGTGTTGGCCAATAATAAATGTACATGTTCAGAAGATGCAGGTCGCAGAAATGAGGATGTTAAGATGGATGTGTGGTCACACCAAGAGTGATAAGATTAGGAACGAGACCATACGGGAGAAGCTAGAGGTGGCCCCTGTAGCTGACAAGATAAGAGAAGCGAGACTGTTATGGTTCGGACATGTGCAGAGAAGGAGTACCGATGCCCCTGTTAGGAGGTGTGAGAGACTAGATTTGGGAGTTACACGGAGGGGTAGAGGCCGACCAAAGAAGTACTGGAGGGAGGTGATTAGACAAGATATGGTGAAAGTTGATCTCACCGAGGACATGACCTTAGATAGGACGGAGTGGAGGTCTCGAATTAGAGTAGTAGGCTAATAGGTTAGATAGGAAGGAGTTGTTAATTGTCTGCCTTGTATATGTTATTTATCTTCCTTTTATATGTTAATTGTCCCGTATTTACTTATTATCATGTGCTTTTCAGTATTAATTGCTCTTCCTGTGCACTTTTTCTTTCTCTTTATTTCCTGTTTATCATATCTAGCTTATTCTACTTATGGATTTTTGTGACGAGGGTTCCCAGGAAACAGCCTCTCTACCTCTATGAGGTAGTGGTAAGGTCCGCGTACATTCTACCCTCCCCAGACCCCACTTGTGGGATTCCACTGGGTATGTTGTTGTTGTTGTAGCTTTGTACGATTATTAATGACATAAAGGCATTTCCTATGCGAAAACAGCAAACTGTATTACGATTATTAATGACGTAAAGGCATTTCCTACGCAGCACTGCAGAAGGAAAATAGAAATGTAAACATTCAGAAACACCTGAGGTGTTTCTGTAGTTTCCCAACATGAAAACATCACACACAATCCCAAACAGGTCAACTTTAGTCTGTCTCTGCTACACCAATTACTGATCAGCAGAACAGAACTTCAGAATAGAGGCGAAGCACATTTTCAGTTTTATATGCTAAATAGATGATTGACATCGATGCCAAAATTAACTGTTCTTTTCTTTTAGCTCATTTCAGCCTTCTAATAAAAGCTAGAAATTCCTTCACATTTAGGCAGTGCATCTTCCTTGATGCACTTTCCGGCATCTTCTTTAGCTAATATCCAAACCCATATACATTCATTAAAATGATATCAACATCTCCAATGTTCTATTTTTTTCCCCTTAATTTCTCTATTCACTCCTCTTAAACTAGCTCTTTGCAAGTAGATTATAGTCCAACAGCTTTCTATTAATACTGAGAGTTGTGAGTTTCTAATATTGGCATCCATCACTGTGCTCATGTTTCTAGCTTTTTTTTTTTTTTTTGATGATGACGTATGGTATTACTCCATCTGTAATTTCATGTTGTCCCTCATGGTAAATAAAAGTTGGCCATTACTGAGCCAGGAAACTCCGGTCATTGTTTAATTTTTTTAAACTGGGGGAGCTCCAGATACTGCTTCAGCAAGAACAACAATCATGCAAGAATTATCCCACTTCCCCACAACAAATAAAGGACATGTGCGAACAAAATCATTTTTCCTCTAATAAGGTTCCTAAGAGGGTGGCCCTTTCATGATTGTTCATCCAATATTAGTATATAATAAGTAAAAGTAAGTTAAAACATGAAATTTCAGAAGTATTGGAAGACAGGATAATTCCTCCACTCAAGGAGTTGAAGGACTTCCCCAGCCCAAAAGTGTGTGCTGTAGTACCCAAAATAAGGTAAAGCAATTGCAAATCTTTCATTTAGCAACAATTGGCATATACATTATCCCTGGGAAGTAGGAATAATAATGACTGGTAAGCAGATATTTTAAATATGCTTGCATATATTCAGGTTGCAGCTTTTTCAACGTGCAAATGGTAGAAATTGATTTGTTGATGTGATGTAGTTTTAGGGTATCATGAAACATTGAAAGATAACACTAGATAGAGTACTGACCTCCCATGACAGAGCATGTGGTCTGCGATGGTTAGACTTCATAGTAAAAGGTGTTCCATCAGCCGCATGAGAACTGGATTTTTTCAGTTTCTCAAATTCCTCCACTCTTGAGCTCAACTCTTTAAAATCAGATGTGGCTTCTTCAAGAACAAGAATAGACTCTTTTGTTTGTTCCAGGTCACATTCCAGTTCACAGAGTAGGTAAAGTTCATCTACTGCCCGATTAAGATTCTCAAAGAGAAAGCACCAGAGGCGTTGCCTGAACCTTTCTTTACTTTCACCACTGTCTTCAGCATCAATACTGCTCGAATTAGTTTTTGATAAATCCTCAATGATTGAATTAACTCGTGTGTTCCTAAACTCTTCATTAGAAGATGCCAAAAAGGACTGCTCAATGTTTCCTGATCCTCCTTTAGAAGGTGATAGCGACTCAGGATCCTGGGAAACTACCACCGTTTTTATATTCTGATCAAGACTAGGCACTTCAGGGATTTCCATGCAAGCTTCTTCAGATTCGACATTGCGCATACCTACCCCACTAGGCCCTTCTCTGGCAGCACAGTTAAACTTTTCTCCAGGACTCTTCCAAGTGTCACCTTTTTCAAACTGGGTAGCATTAACTTCTTCTGAAGATAATTCCTTCATATTTGGAGAGGAAGGATGAGAGTCGAGAATTTGATGGTTTTCATCCTCAGTGGTCGCAGTTAATCTATTTTGCTCCAGATCAGTTATAGAAGTGTGTGCAACAGAATCGTCTGGTTGATCAGTTCTTCCACTAAGCAGATCATGATTTTGAATGTCACCAAACTTAATTTCCGCTGGGACAGTACTTCCAAAATGAGATGGTAGAGCTCTATCATCCAAGTCACCCCACTTGATTTTTGGTAGAATCTCATGGTTAATTCTTTGAGGATGTTCTCGACTGATTCCTTGATTCAAATCTATTGAAAGACCTACACTAACAGAAGTACTATCATGACTGACTACACATTTATCATGCACAATCACTGCATCTTCCTTCGGAAATGACATTACACCATCATGCATATTACAAGGGCGACTTCCTTTTGAATGCCGAACTGCTGATTTAAGATCCTCATTTTTTACAGCCAATGAAGGCTGACTCTCTGGATGGCCAGAAGCAGTTCCTTGAGATGATCCTCCAACCCAACCATGCAGAGAAAACTTTGAACTATTTCTGTGCTTCTGCACAACAAGTTCACAAATTGATAAACAAATAAACTAAATGGTCCAAGAATATGAAACTAGCCTGGCTAATTTACCATTCTCTTCAATGAATGGTCCAGTAATATGATTCCCAATTCCAAGGCAACTCACTTATCCAATTTCAGAAACATATTTTGAAAATGATTAACTCTTTCTCAAATAACTAAAATGCAAATAGTCCATCCACATGAATTCAAGATTTTAATTCCAAGACAGAAAGAATCATTTTACAAATGCCTAAAACACCAGATTATCAAGCTTACTTTCTTGATTTATGCCCATAACACAACTTAAACATGGTTCTTGCTGATTTCTGTTATAACTAGTAAACCCCATTTTTCTTAATCATCTTTCAGCTTAAATATAAACACTAAAATGATTCAATTTAGAGATAAATGCACAAAAAGTTCACACCTTTTTCACTTGCATCCATCCAGAACCTTCTTGATCATCCCCTTCTTCATTGCTCTCCATCAACGACAAAATCCAAACACCAAAATTACTTCCTTCAATAAATGTGGCTGAAATTTGAGTTTTGATTTAAAGAAACAATCAGGGAGAAAGAATTTTCCAAATAAGTTTGTGGAAAACTCCAAAGAGCTAAACTTTTAAGGGCTATAATTGTTCCCTTTTAATTTTTGGTATTTTAGGGTTTTTTGAAGGTGAACAGTGAGGACCTCCATTAAAGAACCTAACTGCATAAAAGAATGTGTGAAACCAATTTTTTATTTGGAAGCATTGTTTCTGTGAGGAAGAAGATGGTGTCTTCATAACCTTTTTTTTTTCACTAATATATCCTCCAATTTTGTCCATATTGACATTGATGTCCTCTTCATTTTCTTTTTCTTTTTCTTTTTTCTTTTTGATTATTAGATACAACAACAACGTGAAATCCCACGAGTAGGATTTGGAAGGGTGAAATGTATGCAAATTTTACCATTTTTTCATAGAGATCGAATGTTTCTAGAAGACCTCAACTCAAATATAACAATCCAAAAACAGAAGATGCAAGGCATGAAAAAAATAACTAGAGTGAAATGAAAAGCAATTCACAATTTTATAAATACCAAAAAATAGCAAAATGAATAACAGAAAAATAACAAAACAATATTAACGACATGTCTAATGCTACTAACATATATCACAAGTCAAGACATCAACCTACCTTTACTAGCCAACTAACTTTCTATCTTAATACGCGACAACTAATTTTTTCTATCTAAGGTCATATCATCGGTAAAATGAAACAACGTCATATTCTGTGTAATCACCTCTCCTCAATATATGATTATTAGATACTTTGGACAAAAAAATTTAAAATTTTTTTTGGCACACGTTATCAAGTGTCACTACATAGATAAATATATCGCATAAAATATATTTTTTGTAATTATGTACGTCAGCATGAAAGGTAACAAATCTAAAATTTGTGATTTATTGAGGCAAATATGTATAACGTAATATATTTAAATAGTTAACGTATCTACAAAATGAGCATTTGAGAGTACATACAAAAATAAATTCAAGATATTAAGTTTAAAAAATATCTAATAAGAACCCTATTTCATAGTGTGTATAAATAAGAAAATCATAGTTCAAATGTGTAAATAAATTTACAGTTAAATTTCGAGGGTAGTTAGTTAGGGGTGGGCATAAATACCGAAAAACTGAAAAATTAAACTGAACTGAACTAATGCGGTTCTTCGATTTTTTGGTTTGGTGTTTGTGTTCTTTCAAAAGTTCGATTCTTTGGAAAAGTTCGGTGCACCAAAGAACCGAACTTTTATTAAATTTTTTAAAAAGTTATATATGTATGTATGTATATAAAAAATTAGCAATTAAATCATTCATGAAATAAGTCAAATTAGCAACAATTTATATTCATATAGTTAACTTGAAATATTATTTTCCAAGAGAAATTCAAATATATTCTTGTCAATTTATGTCATGTAAAGGATGTCTTCATGTTTGTTTTCCTCAAGCAATAGTTAGAGCCGTAAATTGTTGACAAAGATAAATATATTTTTTTAAGCATGATAAGTGTTTCATGGGAACTCATCATCACTCGATATGATTTTAAACTTTCAAGTGTCTTATACTTTGATTGTGTACTCATTTTATTTTTTATTAGTTTGCACCAAAAACCCATTTTAAAAATACCAAATAAAGCCGAAGAAAAAACCGAATTGAACCAAAATATTTCGCTTTGATATATGGTGCACACTTTTTTAAAATCGAAAATCTAAGAATCGAATCAAAATTTGTTAAAATCGAAGAACCGATGCACCCCCACCCAATACCTAGTGGGACCATGTTGAATTACAAAACTTCTGGGAAGGTGGCAAGTTGAAAGAAGTCTAACTCAATAATTTTATTTCATATTTATAAATTATTTTAAGAAAAAATATCTAAATAAATTATTAATATTTGAAAAATACTTATTATTTATATCTAGTATATAATTTTAATACATTATATTATATGTATAATTTACTTTTAATATATAATACAAATTTTTTATCAAAATAAGTTTCATACATTTGATATATATGTATTTCATACAAAATTACTTTTATACATAATTTAATACTTTTATTTATATACATAATTTATTTTTAATACATAGTGTAAATTTTCTTTTTAACCACGACTAATATAAGACGTTTATAACAACGGGATTTTGCATATAGGACTGCTCTTTTTTTTTTTTTTTAATATAATAGCCATGTCGGTGGTTATTGCAGATAAAAATGCATATACTTTATTTGTGACCAAAATTAATTATAAGCAGAGTATTTAATTATTGCCTATAATTACACTAATTATATATACGTTTCAAACACGCTTAAAAACCTATTTAACATTTTCAAATGATTTTTCACTCTGTGCTGTATATTTCTGCAAGGTATATTTCTTCAATGTAGTATTATATGTATATATATATATTTTTATAAGCAATATTTTTATTTTTAGAAGCGATAGAGATAAATCAAAAAATATACATAATTTGGTGAAAGTGTGATTTTAGATAAAAAAATATAAAGGTTGAGAATTAGGATAAATGGCCAGTGGTAAATAAGTTATAATTGGTTGTTGTTGTTGAGTTCTATCTTTATTCATAGTACTTTTCTATTAGTATTTTATTTTTCATTTTTTAAAAATTTATTGTTATCTTTTCTTCATTGTTTGTTAATGTTTTCTTTTTCGATTTGAAGTAATTTATTTTGTTCGGAGACTAGTAGAGAAATATAAGAAAAGAAAGAGGACATATGGTGTTCATTGATCTTGAGAAGTCATATGACAAAGTTCCGAGGGATGTCCTATGGAGGTTTCTAGAGGCGAAAGATGCTCATATGGTGTATATTAGGGTGATAAAGATATGTATGATGGAGCCACAACCGGGTAAGAACGATGGGAGGAGACTCAGAGTATTTTTCTGTTGCAATGGGACTTCATCAAAGATCTGTGTTGAGCCGTTTTCATTTTGCCTTAGTAATGGATGAGCTGACATGGTCTATTCAGGAGGGGACTCCATGATGTGTGCTATTTGCGGATGCTATAGCACTGATTGATGAGACTCTGGATAAAGTTAATGATAGCCGGCCTGGAGGTCTAGAGACATATGTTGGAATGCAAAGGGTTCAAATTGAGTAGAACCAAAACAGAATACTTGGAGTGCAAAATCAGTATTGCGAGGGATGAAGCAGACATTGAAGTGAGGCTTGTCACTTAATCTTTTCCCAAGAGAGATAACTCTGAATATTTTGGATCCTACATCCAACTTAGCGACGATATCGACAATGATGTCACACATTGTATTGGGGCAACATGAACGAAATAGAAGTTTGCCTCTGAGTATTGTGTGATAAGAAGATACCACCGAAATTCAAAGGTAAGTTTTACATAATAGTGGTTAGACCGTTTCTGCTATATAGGGCAGAGTGTTAGTCAATCAAAAACTCACATGTTCAAAAGATGCAGGTTGCAGAGATGGGGATATTAAGATGGATGTGTAGACATACCAGGGGGATAAGATTAGGAATGAGATCATTCGGGGGAAGTTAAGGGTGACCTCTGTGGCAAACAAAAATGAGAGAAGCGAGACTACGATGATTTGGGCATGTGTAGAGAAGAAGTGGTGACACTCTTATTAGGAGGTGTGTGAGGTTAAATGCAGGGGTCATACGGAGGGGTAGAGGTAGATCGAAAAAGTATTGGGAGAGGTGATTAGACAGGATATGGTGTAGCTTCATATCACCGAGGACATGACCTTAGATATAAAAGAGTAAGATCGTGTATTATGGTAGGAGGTTAGACAAGTAGTAGGGGTAGGATGATGCCTGACCTTGTGATATAGTAGGTTAGTAGAGGTAGTCGTGTCATTTTATATTATGTTGCTATTGTCCGTCATTCATTTTGTTACCTTAATGGTCTTTATAAATCATCATTTGCTTTTCATTCTAGTCGTTTGGTTTCATATCTAGTATTATCTACTTTTGCAGATGATATTTTTGAGATGAGTTCTTTCGAAAACAATTTCTCTATCTCTATGAGATAGTGAAAAGGTTTGTGTATATTTTACTCTCTCCAAACCCACTTATGAAATTTCAGTATGTTATCATTGTTATAGTTGTATTTTTAATGTTCTTTTCTCTTGTTTTGTTTTAGTCTAGTATACAGTTTCTTTTATGTGTTTCCTTCTTTTAGTGGTTTGAATGTAAGTTGTTTGAGTTTTTATTAAAAACAACTTTGTTATTTATAAAGTAACTTTTTTCAGATTCCGCTAATAAAATTTTGCTCATTATTTATTTCAATTTGTTGATTAATATTTGACTTCATATTATAAAGTATTTTGTACGTTAAATTTTTACTTATACATTTTTAAATTTTACATATATTTTAATAATTAATAATATTATATGATAGTATTTATATTAATTGATGTATAGCCTTAAGTCGTAGAAAATAACTTGAGAAATAAGCATTTTTAATATTAAGGGTATAATATATTCTTTTAAATAATATTTTCTAAAATCTATTTTTGAAATACTGGACAAATAAAAGTAAATAACTTGTAATCACAATTAGAGGAACTTACCTAAATATATAATATTTACAAAATATTTATAATATATATTATTTCAATACATGTATAATTTACTTTTAATACATAATATAATTTTTTTTATCAGAAAAAACTTAACACACGTTAGGACAATTATAATACATCTATAGTGCATGTTAAAAACTTTTATACATAGTGTATTATATCTATATTACATGCATAATTCATTTTTAATTCATAGTATAATTTATTTTTTTTAATCAAAACTAGTATAATATATTTTAATACCTCTCCCTCATTTTATATGACGTTTTTTATTTGCCACGATATTTATGAAAAAAAGAACTTCTGAGTTTTTGATATAAAATTATTTTTAGATATTTGTGTGCCTAAATATTGTTTTATTAAGGGTAAAAAAAGAATTTTAAACTTAAATTATTTTTAATTCGAGTAAGATAATATTTTTTTGAGACGGACAAAAAAATGTCACATGAAATAAAACAAAGCGAGTACTATTTGTTTACTTTATTCATAAAAAAAGAAAAAAAGATTGTTTTTTTAATGGGATTTTTTTTAAAAAAAAATTGTTTTTCCCCTCTATATACACAGTAAAAGTATATACAAACTTTTTTTTTTCCTTGTCTATGTTATTTCATGACAAATAGGTGTAGACCTTTGAATAAATATTACTAACCACAACGTAGAGCTATAACGAAGAAATAACTTTCTATTAATTTCTTATTCATTATCGAGATTCAAATATAATTTTTTTATAAAATAAAAATTTTATTCAACTTCCGCAGTTTTAATAAATGGTAGTGTATAAGTTTGTAAGACCATCTTCAACACAATATCAAATTCTACATCATTTTAGTATGTGAACGGTGTTATATCAAATTTTAGTGTAACACTATTTAACACATTAATTCACTTTATTGAATATCTTAATGTTATTTTATTATAAATTTTTTTAATTAAACATTATAAATTATATATTTTAATTAAACCTCTTGTATATTTAATTATTTTTATGTGAATAATATTTTCAATATTAATTTTAGATTTAAAATTTAGTTTTTTGAATAAACTAATTTTTCTATATACGACTCTTTTAAGAATAAATTTATGTTAATTCTACTATAAATTATAATTGAATATAACTATAACTAATCTTCAAAAAATAAAAAATGCAAACATATAATTGTTAGACAAATAATACAATGTACTTTAAAATAATAAAAAATAATCAACATTCAACAAAAGTAGTAATTGACAAACATCAAAATTAAAAATATAAAATATATAGTAATTTATAAAAAGTACAATAAAATATTTTAAAAAAATTAAGGGTAAAAAGGCTCATTTTGCACTATGTAATCGTTAATAGAGTATGTACGGAAGCAACTTAGTGATCTTGAATATTAAATAATTATGGAGAATTTAAAGTAAATTCTTTAATTATGTAATATTTATTTAATTATATTTCGTTGATTTTTACTTTTATCTGTATTGTTTATTACTACGTGTATGATGTATAATATTTGCTAACAATTTATATAATTTAAAATATTATGATTTAAAATAATTTTATATTAAACAACTATAAAAGAATATAATATGAATTATATATGATAAATATTTTAAAACCAATTTATTTATACAATAAAAACTAAAAATAATAATATAATAATAAAGAGAGATAAAAGTATATTTTTTTTAAAATGTAAAATTCAGTAGAGTTGGTTAAAATTGATTTATACTTAAAAGAGAAGTTTCTTTAAAGAAGTGCAAGAAATTGATTGGTTAAAATTACTAGTATTAGCTGAAAGTGGGTGGCTGCTGTTGACCCAACCAAAATCTTTCTCCAATGTGAAAAAGTTACATACGCCTTTTGACTTAATACGATATTTAAAAAAAAAAATTTTAAAAAAATTATTTAAAATTATTCATACATATTTGCGTGATTGAATATTATTCCATTAAGGATAATTTTTTTAAGTTAAAATATTATTAATTTTAATAAGATGATATTATTTTTTGTGAAGGAAAACCTTGGAATAACTGGTAAAGTTGCTGCTATGTGATCAAGAGGTCACAGATTCAAGCTTGGAAATAGTAGCGGCAAGATAAGGCTGCATAAAATAGACGCTTGTGGTGGGTCCTTCTCCGAATTCTACACGTAGCGGACACTTTAGTGAACGGAGTTTGGCCTTTTTTTGATATCTTATCTAATGAATATGAAATTGCTATATAATATTCCTTTGCCTAGCTGCCTATTGCTAGAACTTCAGCGCTAAGATGGTTCTTTTTAGGATAAACTAAAAAAGAAAGAATGTCATTTAGAATAGGACGGGGAAAGTATAATTTATTGTAAAGCCAATAAATAAATATAGAAGGAAGGATAAGACATACTTCCATTTTTAAACTATCAATTACTTTACTTTTCTTGTCTACACTATGGTTTTACTTCAAATTCAAAAAATAACAAGTAATAGTAGGTAGAAAACTGACACCCATAATAATTAGTGCAGATAAAGAGAAACCAAATATGGTATTTTTCTGCAAGACATTTAGCTAGCTTATAAGGTGTAAACTGTAAAGGCATGACTTTAAGCTGAAGACAACTTGGAACCTAACAAAAATAATTGGAGAATGGTCTGTTATTATCTTTTCTATTTCCTCTCATTATTTGTCTGCACTTTACACCAGCCACTGTTTCTGTACATATCTAAAAAAAAAACTGAATAAATGAATGAATGATGACTGTGAGTTGATTCTGACACTTTTCACCCAAAAAGATTCAATCTTTATCTGATTTCTCAAAAATCTGAAGCCAACCATTTCATTTTCTGGGAATTTGTGCTCAGATTAGTGTCATTATGCTGTATTATTAGTGAGGTGAGATCTCATTGGTTCTTTATTAGTAGATTTTAGTATTGCAGTTTACAGTTTTTTAAAATATGTTGTTCGGACTCTCTAAAAATGATGCTCTACCCGTGTTAATTCTTGAATAAAGATTCTACTTTTTGAAGGATCCAACTTATACCTAATGATATTTTGAAGAGTTGGAGCAGCATAGTTTGTAAGGGGCCTTTTTTTTTGGGGGGGGGGGGGGGGTTAGCGTTTGGATCTTGTTAGCTGTGTGTATATGGTTAATTTGTGTATTGTGTGTTGATGTGGATGACTATATATTGACTTTACTTATACTGCTGGTGGAATATTTGTCTTAGACGTGAAGAAAAAGCTTCCCAAGATGTTTCTGAAAACTAATAACAAAAAGTTTTAAGTCCTTAACTGATTCTGATTTTATGTAGCATTGTTTAAATTAATTTATAGATTTGGAATTTTCTTCTCTATCTTTATGACTGTTGTCCTTTATAGATAAGTTTCTTGATCTGGCTACATTTGACTGACTCAGAGTATTCAAGGTTCTTTTACATTTGCTTTGCTTCCTCATTTCTAATTTATAGTTTCTTAAATCTACTTATGTAAGGTCTATAACAACCTCTCTATCTCCACGAGGGATAAGATTTGCATTCAATCTACCCTCCCTAGACCCCATTCGTGAGAATATAGTAGGTATGTTGTTGTTGTGGTTGTATTTTCCATTTGTGAAAATATAGTAGGTATGTTGTTGTGGTGGTTGTATTTTCTTAAATCTACATTTAGTTGTCAAAATACAATATTTGATTCAATTTATATATTTCCAAGAGATAAGAAATTCAATTTATGATATCGAGAAGCGTACTGAAAAACCTAAATGAGTTTGTACTTTTCAACTAAGATTCCTGGAAACACCATGAAGTTTTGGATTGGCAACAATTAATCACGTTGTCAAGCTGTTGAAGAATAGAGCCACTATTTTTTTTGTATAATGTTGTCCAAAGAATGTTACTATATTAGTATTCTTGTTATAAAGAATAACTTACAGTGAATGTTACTCTATTTGAATTCTTGTCAGAAAGAATAACTTACTCCTTACAAGTCTCTTGACCTTCATATGTTTGCTTCCTCTTGGAAGTATATGATTAGGTTCAAACAGCGGTGAATTCTGGAGGTTAATCTTCTAATGGACTTCCGAACCTTCTTGTTATTCTTTTTGGCACTATGCCCTGCATTTTCAGCACAAACAGTTAAAGAAACATCACTTATGATTAATCCATCTGTGAAAGTTGCCTGGACAGATGCTAATTACATTTGTGCTACCATTGATTGGTGGCCTAAAGAGAAGTGTAACTACAACCAATGTCCTTGGGGTTCCGCATCTATTATAAATCTGGTAATTCCTACTAGCTTGTTGACTATGTTGTTTTTTGATATTTAAATGTATAAATATCTTATCGAGTTTCTGATTAAGGAATATGAGTGGTCTGTATTCATAAATGTATTTTGCTTTGTCAGGATTTATCTCATCCATATCTGGAAAATGCTATACGAGGTTTGCACGTACCATTATGCCATAAATTTAACTTGATTCCAAGTTTTTTATGTTATTACTTATTATCATAATCAGCAAACTGAGACACAATGATTTTCATGAAGTGCTCTACTTGTAATGATAAGAAAATCAGACTTCTTTCTCTATGTCTCTTAAATATGTACTCTTTTCTGATTTTCATTTATTGGTGATGCAGCTTTCAAGGGTTTGAGATTACGACTCGGAGGTTCTTTACAAGACCAAGTAATATATGATGTAGGCAACTTGAAATCTCCTTGCAGTCCATTCACTAAGCAGAAGGATGGGTTGTTTGGATTCTCTAAGGGATGCTTACATATGCAGAGATGGGATGAGCTAAACAACTTTTTCAAGAAGACAGGGTAAGATTGGCAAAACGTGTCTTCTCCTAATGCATGTAACCATGTCCTGGTAAATAATCTGTCTGCTCCTAAGCTGCTCGTTCCGTATGGATTCTCTACTTATTCTTCCTTTCTTTTCTTTCCATTTACTATTTTCAATCTATAGAAGCTATTGAGGAAACATTTGCCTCCAAGTTTGGTTAACGCCCAAATTTTCGCACTTTCATCTTTCCGAATGACTCTTTGAAGGTCTAAATTTATGGAAATTGGAGTATTCCTCATGTTACCAACCAGAAATCTGACACTAGTAAAATCTACCTGTAATCTGCATTTCTTTGGAATTTGCACCTGAAAAATTGATGAACAAATAGGGGAGGTAGTTTTTGATATGTCCCTTGCTGAAATGCATCCTGAATTAGCATCCATGGCTCTTTTATGTACTACTTCTGAATCCTTATTTTGTATCCATAACATCGAGAAGCCTAAAAATGTGGAGTATTGTTCTTGAAATGTATATTTAATTTTTAATGGACCATGACGTATACCGAAAAAAGTGAAGTAAAAATAACTCGAGGACTGTCAAAAACTTTCCATCATTCAAAAGTTTCTCCTTTGAAGTTCATTGAAATTCCGCTATATTTGCTGCAGAGCACTTGTGACTTTTGGCTTGAACGCACTGTATGGGAGACGGCAAACATATAGGCATGTGTGGGGAGGAAATTGGGATTACAGCAATGCCCTTGATTTCATAAAATACACTGTTGCCAAGGGCTACCAGATACACTCATGGGAATTTGGTATAATTTCTGTCATAATCTTTTTTCTTGCAACTTTATGTAAATCTCTCCTAAACCAGAGCCAAAGAGGTTCCTTTCCTTAATCATGCTTTCTCGTTTTGTAGGAAATGAATTGAGTGGTAGTGGGGTTGGTGCAAGTGTTAATGCTGTACAATATGGAAAAGATGTTATCAAGCTGCACAAACTCTTAAACAAAATATATAAGAATTTCCGAGAACGTCCTCTACTGTTAGCACCAGGAGGATTCTATGACCCTGGGTGGTTCAGCAAGCTCCTTCAGGTTTCAGGGCCTGGTACTATCAATGCCTTGACACATCATATTTATAATCTTGGCCCAGGTGAGCTAGTGTGTATCTTTTCCCCTTTAAGATTGGAGCTATATAAAGAGCCTCCTCGACTTAGAAAATCTAGTTTGTATTGGAAAAAGTAAGCTTCAATTATAATTAAGAACGGAATACTTTAAACTCATTAACCATGGAATCTTAAATGTTTTTGTTTATCACACATGGTCTCCCTTTTGCTTATTTGTTGGTAAGATCATTTGAGATAATAGAAAGCTACATACAAATTCTTTCTTCTGGTCATTTGAATTTATCACGTTATCTAATAAAAGAAATTAAATATATTCCCATGGAAAAAGAAGTTAGTATATGTGCTTTATGCATGGAAGAAATAAAGATGAAATTGTAGACTTTAAAAACCATTTTTAATCAAAAAAATCTCATACCATCATGATTTTTTGTTGTTGAAATTTTTAACTGGTGTAATCTTTGTTCTTCATTACACCCTTGAAAAATTGACCATTTCAATCTATTTCTTCATGTGATTATTATTTAGTGTCTCAAAAGACTCTAGAAAGAAAGTTATCATTCTGATTTATTCTTATGTAGTTTCTTTCTATTATCTAAATTCCAGAGCTGATGAATTTATTTATGTTCATTAAACCAGAAATGTTTTGTTTCAGGGTCCGATAGCAAGCTGGTGGATAAAATTCTAAATCCTGAATACCTGAGTAGAATAACAGGCACGTTCCGCGGTCTTACTCAAACCATTCAAAGAGATGGTCCTTGGACTTCAGCTTGGGTTGGAGAATCTGGTGGAGCCTACAACAGTGGAGGTCCTAATGTGTCTAACACCTTTGTAGATAGCTTTTGGTAAACTTTCTTGCTTAATTTGATTGATAGTTTTATCTAGCAGTCAAGTGAAACAATTCCAAAGACCTTTAATATGGAATATAGGTACTTAGATCAGCTTGGGATGGCAGCCAAGCATCATACTAAAGTATACTGCAGACAGACTCTGATAGGTGGAAATTATGGGCTCCTTGATACCAATACGTTTGTTCCAAATCCTGATTATTATAGGTTAAGTGCTTGACTACTTTATTCAAGTTTGGCTTAACTCTATCATTAGAAGGAGCTGGCTGTCAATTTCATATTTATGTATTAAATCCGCCAGGATCTAAGAAAAAAGTTTTGATCCTTCCGTTTTCAAATTTGATACAGTGCACTTCTTTGGAATAGACTGATGGGAAAAGAAGTTGTTGAAGTTGTCAACAGCAATGCACCACATTTGCGCTCTTATGCCCATTGTACAAAAGATAGAGTATGTGCACATCCTGATTCACTTACGTAACATGAGATGCCTTACTACATTGGGTTAACTATCTTGATACAATGTGCTTTAAAGGTTTCCCAAAAGAAATTCTTGTGTTTAATTGCTTCCTTTGTTTTCCTTCCCGTTGCATAAGCTGTCATGTCAATTTAACATACAATGTGGAGGCTTAGACATTAGATATGCTCGTAGTTAGACTAACAAAGATGCAACGACTGTAGTGTTTCTCTGATATTGTTTTGGAATATTTGGAAGTTCTGACACATAAGGACCATATACACTTAAGCTTTGTGAAACTTAGGGGGGAAGTTGTAACTGGAGTTAACTAGATATAATATGTTTCATTCCTCCATTTGTAGGCTATGAAATAAGCCTTTATTGATTTTTCTTGTCCTGAGGTAACATTTTATTTCACTGTCAAGGTTAACTTATTTGTTTTGGTGTAAACACGGGGCACGGTTGAGTTTTTACCCACTGACTCTGGCATTTGCCTTTGTTTGAAAACCAACCTTCAGATTCTTGCATATCAGAAATGCAGCCAATATCTCAGCTTATGCACTGCCGCTTTTTGTTGGGATTAGGCTTGGTGGGAGTTTGGGAGCACAATGTCTATTGTAATATTAGCCTTATACATGTAGTTTCTTGCTTTTAATATCTGTTACCACCTGTCGTCCATTGTGTTTTAGTAAGGTCTGCCTACACTCCGCTGCATATAATCAAATCTCTCAGTTTGGTGTTGCTTAGTCCACTTTCCTCTCAGTTTTTGTTCTCATTTATGTATATGTGCTACTGTCCTCAATCTCTACTTGATATTTGCATCTCCATACTGCTACATATGCCAAAACCGCGTATTACCTCACTGGTGTTCCCTTTCTGCAGGCAGGTGTGACTTTACTTCTGATAAATTTAAGCAGACAGATTCAGTACCGGGTCAACATCAAATCTACTGCAGATACCAGCTCGGAAGTTGGTGAGAAAAAGGATAACAAGAACAGCAAGTCCCTCGCGCACAGTATTAAAGAAAGTGTTTCGTGGATAGGAACCAAATCATCAGATGTTACATTATCGCGAGAAGAGTACCATCTAACACCAGAAGGTGGCAACATTAGAAGCAGAAGAATGCTCCTGAATGGGAAACTATTGCAACTAACAGAAACAGGAGACATTCCAAGTTTTTTTCCAATGCTTGAAACTCTTCAATCTCCAATATCTATTGAACCATTGTCCATCAAGTTCATTGTATTCCCCAACTATAATACTCCCAATTGTAGATAAGTATTATTGAGAGCTTCAATAAAAATATAGTGTGGCTACAATAATACCAGCTCAATTATAGTTTTACTTGGAATAACTCATTATAGATTAATATATATAACTTAAAAAGTTTCTCCTCATTTCCATCTACTTCTGTTACATCTCTTCTTATACTTATTTATTTAATTGCTTCTCAAACAACTTTTGGTTTTACCGAGGGATGATAAAATTAAACCCAATCTGTTCAATTAGTAAAAAAATATATTCTTGTACTACTCTGTCGATATATTGATACTATATCAGTATCATATAGGACTGAACATAATTCTCTGTGGTACTCCACCGGTATATTGATATCATATATCGGTATCATATAATTTTGGGATCTTTTTTTAACAAATAAAATAATTATAAGAAAATTATTAAAGTCACAAACTTATTTATTAAATTCTAAATTAGTAGAAAATATATTCTTTGTGATACTTTGTTGGTATATTGATACCATATCAATATTATATAAAATTAAGTTTAATCCTCTTTGATATTCTATCGTTATATTGATATCCTACTGTTGTATCATATAAAATAAGCGTTGATGTCAGCACATAAATGTGGGAATGTCATATTGTAGCACAAAAAATAATTGAGGGACCAAATGTGGAATATTGAAAATATTTTTCTTTTTTATTTTTAGAACCAGAGATTTTTCTTGATAAACCTCACGCCGCATCGACAAACACAATCGTACGTCTGGATCGGAAATACCTTGTCGGTGTTTCTGTTTCCTATAGAAAAAAATGGCATCGCCGTCACGCCGGGAAGTTCTTACTCTTTTCCGGTCGCTTCTACGGACGGCGCGTGAGTTTCCCGATTACAACATTAGGGAATACACTAAGCGCCGAACAGTCGATGGGTTTCGCCAGAACAAAGACCTCTCGGATCCTTCTAAGATCACCACTGCTTACTCCGATGGTAGGGCCCAACTCGAGGTCGCTAAGAGACAGGCCGTAGTTTACTCTCTCTACGCACCCAAAGTCAAGAGCGTTATGGAATTGAACTAGTAACACTATTCGTCAGTTTTAATCATTTTTTATAATAGAATAATTCTGTGAACGTTGAATAGTTCAGCAATGATGGATGTGAATCCCTTGAGTTGAGTTATGAATGGTGTTTTGTAGAAAGCCCTAGGGTTTTGGTTCTCTTTTTGGTATCATCAAAATATATTAAATGTGATGAATGTCACTTCCCTGTATTGTTGATGTTGTTTAACTGATAGTACTTGGTTATGTATTCGAAAGAATCAAATTCTCACAATGCTCGAGCCTTACTTCAACTTGAATGCTTTTATTAGCTTAGCACAATTTGATTAACAATATTTGGTGGATGTATTAGGGATTGTTGTTTTTCATGTTCGGGGTGAATGCTTTTGTTAACTTAGCTTAGTTTGATAACAATATTTGGTAGATAGATTAGAGATTGTTGTTTTCATGTTCACCAAGAATGCTTTTGTTAGCCTAGCATAATTTGATAACAATATTTGGTAGATAGATTAGAGATTGTTGTTTTCATGTGCCTGGTGAATACTTAGCTCAATTTGATATACAATATTTGGTAGATAGATTAGAGATTGTCGTTTTCATGTGCCTGGTGAATGCTTAGCACAATTTAATGAACAATATTTTGGTAGATAAATTAGAGATTGTTGTTTTCTTGTGCCCAGTGAATTGCTGGTTGCTGAACTTTATGCCCTGATGGCATTGTTGGCTGGCCGTCTATCATAGGTCTTGGTTTCTAGAATGTTGGCGTACATGGATTCGTTAAAGTTCTTCAGATTATTGACCTAGTGACTGTGGGAGTACCTTGATTCAGATTTAACTGATGTTGCGCTTGTTTATTGTGCAAATATTGTACAATTTAGCAGTCTGTTCTGCAAAAGTTTGTTACTTCTGATATTATGAATTATATGGGATTAGGAAACTGCACGGCTGAATGTAACAAAGCTGTGAAGAAGTTGGTTTGCCTTGATGACGAGAGGCAAACTACAACTAACTTAGTTTAACAAACCACTGCGGGTAGCTGTAGGAAGTACTTGAACCTAGAAATTCTAGCTTGCAATGATTTCGAGTATCTGGACCCTTCAAGAATTGAACCAATGGTGAACTAAGTTTTTTTATGTGGAGTTGTCTTTCCATGATAAGACTTTATGTGAGTACCAATTTAAAGGGGAAGGCTACTTTCAATAACTTTCGGAAAGAAACCAACACACAGAAGGTTACAATATTTCTTCTCTTTCTCAATTCCACTCTCTGTTGATATTGTGCTAACCCGAAAGTTAGGATTAGATATGCTTCCTTTTTCCTCTTCTTTTCTTGGCTGAGTGTACTTCCTTTTTCCATGCTCCTTCTTAAGCTTTCATCCTCCTGTTTGCTTTTGCTCAAGGGAACAACAGAAAGGAAGTCTGAAAAAACTTTTCTTTCGTTTATCTCATCTTTTTCTTGTTTCCTGTTGGACTGCTTTACGTAATTACTCTTTTCTTTATCCAAATGTCTTTTCTGATTATTGTTTTCAAAACTGATGTGGAGGGGCTTTAACCAGCTTATCTTATCAATTTATGCTCAACAAGTTGGCAGATAATCTATATACCCTCTAAACTAACTAAAGCTACAGTCTGCCTCATGTTTATGTTACTTTGCAGAGAATACAGCATTTTGACCGTGACCACTCAAACACCTTTATAGGATGGCTTTAGTCATTGCTGCAAAAATAAACTATGAATGCATTCTTTATAGTTCATACGAAAATTTTCTTTTTGTGTGCGCCCTGTTGCTGATATTTTTGGTGTGTCATATCTTGTGCATGAAATCGATACTGTGAAAGCTGCGGGGTTCCTTTGAATCTAATGGCGTTTGATCTTTGAAACCAAGTCGTCATCATGTGGGCATTGTTCATCATTTCTTCCTACATCGTCAGAACAAGCACTTTCTGTTGATGGCTACTCTTGTCCAGAACGGGGCCAAAAAATGGTAAAAACAGAGCACGGAATGTTAACAAGTTATTAATACGCTTGCAAAATGGGAAGATGAGAAAGTTGAAATAAGTAAATTTCAGCAATCTGTTGATCTGCAACCTAATTTACCACGAAATTGATTGATTAGCTCGATCTGATGTCACCCGTGTATAAAAAATTCAGAAGCAACGGAGAAAAAAATTGGCATTATGAAGAATTCAGAATAGAAGTAACAAAGTAAACCAGAAAAAGCATGAGCACGTTAATATCTAGTGCTAGCTAATACATGAGATAAATGCTACGTTATTTTCCAAGTAGGCGGCGCCCACGCTGGTTGGCACCTTTAACTCGGAAATTGAGTTCATCTACATCATCTTGAAAATGATCCAGGGATTTGTTCTGCCTGCATATCCAACAATGGATGCAGAAATTCTTAGAAGTGATTAGAGGAATAACATAGTACATGAAAGTACAACAGGAAGCATATAGGGGAAGGGGAAAAGAGCAAGGATGCTTATGATCCTTTTAAAGAAGATTAAACTATCTTGAATACTAACCTCTCGATTTCAGAACCCATGTCAATAGCCATATGTTTGAGCTCTCCCAACAGGTTACTGAGATCTGATAATGCGTCATCTTGCTTCGCATGCTCAACCTGTCAAAATTTCAAAGTCATTAGGGTTGTTTCCATGGCTTTAATGCGTTAACAAAAGAGGCTCTTCTAGAGCTTAATGAGATGCAAGAGTGATTCTCTCCATTGTCCAAGTCACGCTCACTTCTTTCTCTACCCCTGTGAGCAGACCCACTCTTTCATTCTACAAGGAAACACGAAAAGGACACTCTTTCCCAACACCCCAGAAAAAGGTGGACATTAGCCCATGAAGTCCTCTGTCAAATGTAACTTTCCTTTTCCTCTAATTCCTTATAATTTAGCTAAGAGTTGAAGCTAGAAAGCAGTAGGGTTTCTATAAATCATCAAACATTATTCTGCTTCAGAATTTGAATTTGTATCCAAAAGAAATATTAACAGTACTTTACACTCAAGAAACAAGTTCTCTAAGAATGAATTCACTAGAAATAAATTCAACAACAACATACGCGTTATTGACGAGAGGGAGTTGCACGGATAGTAAGCACCCCTTACCTCCAACACTAAGGTTGTGGGTTCAAATCATCTAGGGAGCAAAGAGGGCGGAGGATCAGGGAAGGGTTAGAAAAAAGGAAAAATACCTAGTATGTCCCACAAGTGGGGTTTGGAGAAGGTGAGGAGTACACAAACCTAACTCCTACCCTTAGTGGGGTAGAGAGGTTGTTTCTATAGACCATCAATTCAAGAAAAAATTAGAATGAGGACATTCCCATAGAGATGAAAGTAGAAAAAGATTTCCAAATCAAACAAATACTAAACCTATAACAAACCAAAGTCAGCAGCCATGCAACAAAAGACGATGTTGATTCCAATTGGTCATATGTGGTGCGGTGTAGCTTTCTCCAACCCCAACCCCCATTGCCTGGTATTTCGCAAATTCTAAGCTTTTACACCTAGGGTTTCAAAAGTGCACAATAATAGGTCAAACTGTCAATGAATTATGATACCATCAAACAAATTTGTTTTTTCCTCATTCAAATAATGGGAACTAAAATCCCTGTTTAGTTTAGGGTCGCTTGCCAAAGAGAATGGACTGTTCAACAGGTAAGGGGGACACGCGGGGTTGGGACATTTTGGGATTTGAAATTCAGGAGGAATTTACAGGATTGAGAGGTGACTAAACTTCAGAGATTTTTGACCTTACTTCATAAGCAATCGAGTCAGTCGATAGACTCGATCAAATTGTTTTCTAAGACTTGGAAGCACAAGTGAGAGCAAGTTTATCTTCCTATTATGCAACAGGCTAGAGCCAATATCATTCTCTGAACCATTTATATAAAGGAGTTCTTAATGCCAGTCACTATTTTGTCCCAAAGTTTATCTTCCTATCATGCAACGGCCTAAAGCCAGTATCAATTCTCTGAACCATTTATATAAAGAGGTTCTTAATACCAGTCTCTATTTTTTCAAGTAACAAATGTACCTCAACTTTCTGCAGTGCATTTGTAGGTTCCGGAGGTGGTGTAGTTAAACTTGAGCGTTCCTTACGTGCAGAGCTCAACCCCAACTTTTCTCTCTGCTCCAGGTGGTTACCCCTTCTTTGAACTGGATCATCTGCCAGAACAACAGATAATCAGCAGTTTTCTCAATAACCACGACCTCAAAATATTTTTTTCTATATCTTAACGCCCTGTTATAGTTTTTTCTTTCCCTGCTCAGAAACACCAAAGCATATTTGATGAACAAGAACAAATCTGATGAGTTACCTCTAGTAATTACTGGCCCTGTAATTGTGCGTGTCTTCTTAGGCTTCCAAGTCTTGGAAAACAAGCCCCCTAGAGTACCCAAAAGTTTTTCACCCTGTAATTAAGTTTGAAGCTTTAGTTTCCAGATGATAAGCACAATAGCAGAAGGAAATAACAGAATCTTCCAGAGCAAGAAAATGGTAACGAAGAATTTTGTAGTTATGAGGCAAATGTAGGATAAGAAGGTGGAATGGGTTGAAGCAGACTAGTTATGTATGCATTATAAAAGTTCAAACAAAATCTATTTTCCCTGCTAAAGACCATATAAAGTTCCATCTCAAAATGAACAAGGAAATAACCTACCATTCAGCATAAATTTCAACAATATTATGAATCATTCAATGAAATGCCTGAAGAATGAAAATTTGCAGAAACAAGAATGACAGATGGGTATTGGTTATCCATGATGATATAACGGGTAATCCCTAATCCATAACAAGTTCTTCTTTTGCAAACAAGAAAATGCAAGACTTTTTAAAGCCATACTCTGCTAAGGTCGTGCTCAATGTCAGCTGCAGTTAGGTGGGTTCTTGTAATTTGTTCACCCTGCTGATGTAAGGTGATTACAGTTTTTGTTGCATCTTGTCTTATGTCTTCTGCAATCTTCAGGCAGTTGTTAACGGCCTTCGTTGTCTCTTCAGCCTTGTATACTGCATAGTTTTCCAACTCCTGTACAGTTTGGTTCTCAAATCCTCCAGAGTCCCTGAACTCATTTTTGTATCTGTTTCTTTCTGTTGAAGTCGCAGAGTAAGCAGATGAATGAGTCTGTTTAATATCATCATCATCATCAAAAGGGTTTGTACTCAAATGCGGGGCAATTAGAGAAGGCTCCGATGAAGTTCTCCTAGCAGGCTTCATAGTTTGCTTGGTGTCAGATTCATCATCAGAATCAAAAGGATTTGAACTAGAATAACCGTTGAATCCAGGAACCACAGAGTGGTTCCTAGCATTCCAATGCAAGGGTGACTTCTTAAGCCCGAACATTTTCAAAGGATAAGAGGTAACCTTGCTTTGGTAGGAAATATTCAACTGATTATGAAATTTACCTGGAGAAAGAAGCAAGACAAAGCTATTAACACTGTGTTATAACAGTTCACATTAGTTATCAAGAATCAGCCATAACAATAAGATTCACTTGATCATACTACTCACAAACATTAAAAGTGAATGTTGGTGGATTCTACATGGAAAAGTTCAAAAAATGCAGAAACGACAAGAACACTCAGGGCCAAGCTTTGTACAGGAAGAGGAAAATTACAATAACAATGTCCGTTGAAGTAGCAAATTCCTAGATTTAAGCACACAAACTAGTAGTTAGTATATTATGAACAAGAACAATTAAGGGTCCCTTTAGGGGGTTTACAGAAAATGGATCCAAAACACCCACCAAAAACCGTCTTACAGCAATGATCTGAATATTCAAGGAATATCATTTACAGTTCCCTGTGCAACTTCATCATAACTCAATAATGTTAAAAGTAAGAAATAAAATACTAATCATCTCTATTTCATATCAAATGAACCATCAAGAAAATTCCCCAAATCATCTTCCTGCCGTATTCCTTCATGCTGAATTCTAAAAAAAAATAGAAATCAAGCAAAAGTGATAATCTCAAAAGTGCAGATTGTTGCAGTTAACAGTAGAAAAAATAGCCGCAAGTGATAATCTCAAAATCACAGGAACAAAAGAAAAAGTAACAGAAGCAAATCAGTACAATAAGCTTTGCAATTTGAAGAAAAAAGTACCTGCAAATGAAGGAACACTGTGGATTAGGATTTTGGGAGCACCGAGATTAACGCCCCTCTCTCACAAAACCAATCCACTGAGAGAATCTAGAGAGAGAGAGAGAGAGGGGAGGGAAGAGAGAGAGAAAGAGAGGAGCCTATTAAATTCAAAAATGGGGAACACCCATATATGCATAAGTCATCACTAAATGTATGTGCCTAGAAGGAAAGCAATTAAAAATGTTGCAAACATTAGCATTCCCTTTTTAACGAAGAAATTTAAGTTCTATTCTATTTATTAATACTTCGGTCTCATTTTAATTATCATGATAAGATTTGACATAACTTTTAGCTTATCACGATTAACTTCCTCACGAAGTTCAAAATGAAAAGGGAAATATGATCTCTTAATAACGGTTCGAAATCTAAATAAGGAATCAAGAAAAAATTAATTAAAAGTATTGTTTGACTAATATATCTCTTATAAATAATTAATTTTTATCTATATATGTGCCGTTTAATTCAAAAATAATTAATGTTAAAGGTAATATTACCTTTTCTTAATCCGTCTTAGAAAATTAAATTATTACTCCATCTGTTAACTTTTACTTATCATTACACTTTTACATGAACTTTGACCAACATTTTAAGATATATTTTTTCATCATATTAATATAAAAAAAATTGCGACTTATAGAATTTTTCGTATAATTTTCAACTATCTAAATTTTAAATATTAAATTTAGCTACTTCAATTTAAATTGACGATGAAAAGCGAAATGGCGACAAGTAAAAGTGAATAAAAGAAGTACTTTAATATAATTAAAAATAATTTAATTTGAAATTTCTTTTTTATAATCACACAATATTTAAAATTTATTTTAAATTACAAAATTTTAAATTTTTTTTTTTTATCTATCATATTAAATCAAAGAATGCGAGATAAAATAAGATGCTAGAATTATGAACTTCCAATTTGATATAAAAAAAAAAATAGAGAGAACAATAAATATATAAATAAATAAGCGCGTATAGGACGACTTTTGAATTCGGCCAAATGGGGCATATTAGACCGTTTCTTCTCCATATTGCGTAAGACCCAACCCGCTCCACGTCAACAAAAATTAATTAATAATTTGCCTCTTTTTTCCGCAATAATTTTTTTTTCCTCATTTTAGTTGTCACGATAAAATTTGTTACATCTTTAAAAAAGTTAATCAGCAGTGCTTGTTAGCTAATACATTTTATATAAATAATTAAATTTTTATCTATATAGGTACCTTTTAATTCTAAAGATAAATTTAGAAAAAAAATTATTATCTAAATTAAGTATTAATTTTAATATATCTTGACGATTAAAATAGGACCGATGAAATAAAAAAGAAAGTCTAATAAGTTCATAAGGAGGTTGCTTTTTTAATTTGTCTTCTTCCATTTCTTCAAAACCGATGCCAAATATCAGCGGAAATTATATCTTCCTCATCACTTTCGCCATTTTGTTCGTCCCATTTATCATCATATTGAGGAAGAAGTTCCTTTGCTGTGCCGGAGAATCGCCGGCACATTTGAATACTGCCGCCGATGGAACCTCTTCATGTCCGCCGGAAAATGGAGCTGGTGAAGTAGCGATTGGTATTTGCGATGAACTGAAAAACAGTGATTGTTCGATTTGTATTGCGGAAATTAGAGTAGGTGAGATTTGCGCGATTCTTCACCCTTGCTGCCATGGATTTCATGTTGATTGTGTTCGTCCTTGGTTAGAAGAAAACGAGACGTGCCCTTTATGCCGGACTACTGTTAATACTAATTTGTCACGTCTAACACGGTATCGAAGAATAACGAGCTAGCTAAACCGATGTGGTTCCAATGGAATCTCGCGTAAATAAGGTACAAAGCAAATTCTTTTGTATATATACATTAAATTTTTTGCTAACTTTTAGTTGCATTGATTTTAGTAGAATTGTTGCATCATGTTTTAGTTGTTTGAGATTCTACTACTATTTCTAGCATTTTAAGCTTCCATTTCACCATAGATCTTAAAGTTGAAATTCAAAATTTGAGGTTATGAAGTTGCGATTGAAAATGCATTTACTTGGAAGAAAAGTTATGACCAAATGCCAGCTAAGTAGGCCTTTTTATATTTTAGAAAAAAAATTCTTTTTCTTTTTTTTTGCAATTTCCACTCAATATAGAGCTCTTCAGAACAACTTTAATTTTCTTACTAAGATCTGATTATGAGCTTTAAGTAGTAAGATGTTAATAAGGCTTTGGTGAATGGAAGAACTTTAATTTGAAAAAACACTCTAAAACAGTTTTTTCAGAAAAAGCACATTTTTTGCACATTTTTTTCTTTTTTATTAATAATGTTAGTAAGAGTGTCAAAATACGTCCAAGTATAGGTAACCCGTCAAAAATTTTATAGATTGGATTCAAGATAATTTGAATTTGATTCAATCTCAACCCATTATGAAAAAATCTTCAATTAAACCCAACTGAATCTCTAATTTCAATCCGTTCGAAGGTTTTTTACTATCATTGATGTAATGTATATTTTCTATGATTTATCTATCTATTTGTAACTTTCTATTTTTATTTCTTTGAGTTGAAATTCAAATTGTGGTTATGAAAAATATATAATAATATTTTAGAACTATTGAGATTGGGCGGCTCATGACCCAATCCAAATTTTAGCCATTTGAGCCCAAAGTAAATTTGGGCGGGTCATAACGCAACTCAATCTCTATTTCAACTCATTTTAAAATTCTCAATTTCAACCCAATCGGTCCGTTTGACACCCCTAAATGTTAGTGTTCAAACTAGTTTGCACCTACCTCGCTTTTCCAGAAACCCTTCAGGAAGAGAACCTATTAACCACCTTCCAGGAAACAAGCAAACAGATCATAAATCCCTAAATACATAACTACTAAGTATTTCATTTGTAAATTAGTATTAGATATATACTATACTATATTAAAGAGTGCATTCCATACACCAGAAAAATAGTGCAAGAAAATTAGTATTCAAGCAACTTGCATTGAAGACCAAGAATAAACAATTTGAGATCACATCAGAGGCTGCATCACACAACCTATTCTGTCCAATCTTGATACGTGCATTTATAGGATAATCTTTAATACGTGTCTAGATTTACAGCATGTTTATATTCATTGAATTTAGACATCTAGGCATGAGAATATTGGATGATATTTCAAAATATTCCATATACCACAGAATACTTAACATGGTGATATAGCTATCAGCAAGGGCAGCATAATACAGCATACACAAATTGACTGCATTCTAAATAGAAATGAAATGTCATTTATCAGACTCCTCTAAACAACATAAAAGTAGTGAACAAACAAACTGTAGAGTGCAGACACTTTTTCCCACCAGAAGACTATATGACACTTTTTTTTTTACCAATATCTATGCTACACAAACATGCCTGAAACTGGTGTTGGATGTACTATGTGAAGGATTTATGTGTCTGTTCCAATCTTGATAAAACTCTCTGTTGGGAACTTCAACATATTGCACAAGGAACATAGTGCAAATTAGGTTAATATTTTCAATGTGTGTATCTGAGATATCTTATTTCTTTGAACAAAGAGGGTGTCCACCTTCTTCTATTTCTACATCTAGAATTCAGACTCGTACTATTGATACTATTAGGAATTGAAGAATGTAATGGAAGATAGCCAAACGAGCTTCCAACGTTGCTATTTTTCATAAAGATAATTGTTCAATGTGGGCGACGTGTATATAATGTGCCATAGATGATGAAATACAATTATAACTTAAGCTGCTTTACAAGTTATTCATAGTTCTTTACTTGACCTGCAATTTACTCATGTCTTGTCCATGTCATGACATTGACTTCTGGTGGTTCTAGAACAGGCAGTTTGTAAGGAGTGAACCAAATATCTCCATCAATGGAAGTGTGAGGTAGCAAAAATGAATGGAATTTCTTTTGCAATCAACATTGAATTGCAGAAGTCATTGCTAAAGCTTTCAAAATCTAATTTTGATCAGTATTCAACTTACAAATTTAACATCAAACATTTGTTGCAACAGCTTAAATCGCGAGGCAACAAAAAAATTCTCAATCAACGAAGCTTCTGTTTGAAATTGAATGATCAGAAGTGGACCAAATATCTCCATCAATGGAAGAGTGACATAGCAAAAACAAAGGTATGATAGCATTTCTTTGAAATCAACATTGAATCGCAAAAGTCGTTGCTAAAAGCCTAACACTTTCCCAGAATATCTAATCTTGATCAGTATTTAGCTTACAGATTCAACATCAAACACTTCTTTCAACTACTTAAATCGCCGGGCAACAAAGAACTTTCTTATGAACAAAGCTTCTGTATAAAACTGAAAGATCTGAAGTGGACCAAATAACTCCATCAATGGAATAGTGACATAGCAAAAACAAAGGTATATAGCATTTCTTTGTAATCAACATTGAATTGCAGAAGTCATTGCTAATACTTTCCCAGAAAATCTAATCTTGATCAGCATTAAGCTTACAGATTCAACATCAAACATTTCTTTCAACAAAGAACTTTCTTTTGCACTTTCAAATCAGCAGGACAGAACATTCAAAATTGCCAATTCTTATTCAGCTCCCCTATTGAGATGTAATACTGACCTGAGAATTAATTACTCAATCTAGAGAATACAACAAGGATCAATCCAAGAGATGTAACAGCAACACAAGAGTAAGTAACACCTTGAACGCGAACAAAGAACAAGTTCAATTGCTTAGCAGCCTGGAGAGTAAGAGTCAAAATCTGCAACCTAGCTTGTTCTTCCATTTTCTTAAAGAAGTAAATCGGCTTCAGCGCTCGCCTCAACATGAATGCCAAAGAAAATGGTAACCCAAAAGCCAAGAAACTCTGTATTGAGATCTCAGGAATTGGTGAGGACTGAGTCTTGTAAGTGATCCAAGCTCCTAAACCAAGCTGAACAAGCCCAAGTACAGCAAATGCTTTGCTCAAACTATACATTCTCTTGAGCATTTTCTCAAGCACTTCACGGGTCTCATTTGCAAGTGGCGTAACGTCACGCTCAACCGTTGGGCCTGTGATCTCCTGGTGCTTAAATTCAGGGTTTTCACTCGGATACTCACTATGGCTTTTAGGGTTTCCATCACCAGAGGAAAAATATCTGGAATGATTAGTACAAAACTTGAGATTGTCCATGTACTGAGAAATATTAAAAAATGGTGGATGATTTTGACTCTGGTGAAAAGGAGTTGATTTGACATATGAATTGAAGGGGGTTGAGAATTTTGGATCTCTGAGAAGTGGAGAAGAAAAGGAAGAAGCATTTCTAAGAAGTTTGGTTGTAAATCTGCGAGTTACTGTAGACGCCATAGCTGCAAAAACAGAGAGGGAAAGAGGAGATCAACGAGGAGCACAAGGTTCTTGATTAGAGAAATTTATCCACAGCAGTAGTCAATGGCTGCTTTCCCCACTTTTTTGCATTTTCCGGTTGGGCCGAACTGTGATTTTCTTCGTGGGTCTCCCAGACCCGATCTTTACAATTAATTTCTACTTTAATTTTTATATTAATATTAAATTAATAATGAAAATGGATAAAGGAAATATGTTAAATGAATATCGATTTAATCAGATGGATTGCAAAAAGTCCATAGCAATAATGGAACTAGGGTCCTAATTCATGTACTATTGCTCATTTTGTCTCGTTTGATGTGATACTTTCGAGGTTAAATTATATAGACTTTGATTAATATTTTAAGATGTATTTTTGTATCTTATTAATTTAAAAAGAATTGCAATGTATAACATTTTTCGTATAGTTTTCAATCATATAAATTTTAGATTTCAAATACAAAATTTAACTATTTTAATTTAGCTTTGAAGTTTAGTCAAGCTGACCTTGAAAAGTGAAACAATGACAACTGACAAGTAAAAGTGAACAAAAGTGAACAGAGAAAGTACTATTTTATGTGACGTGATATTTAAGGTTTTTTTAAAAAAAATTTATGATCTAAAATAATTCTTAAATATTTATGTGGTTGTAAAAGAAATTTTAAAGCAAAAACGTTTTTAACATTGTAAAGTATATTTTTTAAGAACAAACTAAAAAAATATGTCACATAAACTGAGACGAAAAGAGTATTAGTTTTCCGATTCTATCTTTAGTAACGGGTAGAGCAATGTGGTAGCTCCTAAACTCATAACCTTTAGGTCATGGAATATGATTGAAATATACAAAACAAATACTCCATTATATATATATATACATGCACAATCTACATTTTTTGTAAATGAGTCTTTGGAAAACATGATTTTATTGATTTCATCTTTTTAAAATGATAATTTAATTCATGATAGATTATTCAAAAAAAAATTCAGTTTTAATATACCATGATTTTATATGTGCTATTTCAATTTTATCTAGCTTTTTAAAAGTACTTAACTTGTGGTCTTTGACAAATTTTATACTGTGTTATTTTGCTCACATCAATCATTCTCATGCACTGCCATCAAGCATTACAAGCTTTGCCAAAAGATGCCAAAGTCCATTATAATTTCAAATATAATGGCTGATTCACATAAAATATTATGTTATTTCATTTATAGAGATGTAAATGTGGAGATATTATCATATTAAACTATAGATATGGGCTAATGCCAATTTTAGAATGGGATAATTTTGAATATATACAGTAAATTAATTAATTTATAATAAATATAGTTATACTTTATTTATTTAAAAAAAATAGCTCAAAATCATAGAAAATATACAGTAATTATACAATATAACTCGCCAAAAGTCATAGAAAGTATACGTTGATTATACAATATAGATTACTTATATATGATACACTGAATATATAGTATGGTACACTTAAAAAGTAAATATAATTTGACTATACATAAAAGAATATACACTGACTATACATATCTATACAACGAATGATCATTCTTTCCGATAATAACTTTTCCGAATGGCCAACTAGCGTGATTATCTCTTATATATATTATGATTTGAAATTAGCCTTTAAAATTGGGCTTTACAAAGCCTAACTTCAGACTTAAATATCCGATAGACTTAACTATTCAACATTCTATATGAATTTTGAGATGAACTAATATACATAAGTAAACACCAGATAAAGTAATTTCATATTTTCTCGTAAAATTATTATCCTTATTCCATTGATCAATTCATGTATAAAGGGTCAGTCGGTCCAAAGGATTAAAAAAATTGTTTTCCCTAAATTTCTATATTAAAATGCCAAGGGCTAGTTCCCAATAATTGCAAAATCAATACAAGCCATAACACCGTCAAAAGATGTGGTGAAGTTAATGGAGTTACTCCTCTCTTAATTTGAGGTCTCGTGTTCGAGCCTTAGATATGAAAAAAAAACCTTGATAGAGAGTGTTTCCGCTAAAGAGGCCCTACGTGGAACGAATTCAAAATAGTCAAGTTTCAATATAAATATCAAACAAATGTGTGCATCGGTTTCCTAATAGTCTCCGAAATATACAATCCCTCCATTTGTATCTTACATATGTTTCATTTTACTCATTTATTTTAGTAAATTAAGAAAGTTTTATTACCTTTTTTCATTATATAAAATTGTATTCAAAAGTCGAATTTAAAATTTCAAAATATTATTAATAAAATTAATTTAGTAAAATAATATGAAACGGAGGGAATATATATTTACATTTACACGTTCTATCTTTGATTAATTCCACCTGTGAATAATCACTAAATCACTTTACTTCAATTACGACTTTTTCAATTCATTAATTTTCTGCCATGTGCTGTTAGCCACAACTAAATTGTATGACTTTATCTTGAAGTGCCTGAAAATTTTATCTAAAAAATTTTTAATTAAAAAAAAACTTACATTTTAAAATTATTTAATTATATCTTCAATTCCTATGCATTTTTTTTCCTTTCCATTTCGTCATATTTAGTATTCTACTTATGGGTTGCTGAAACGAGGGTTCCCAGGAAACAACCTCTTTAATTTTATGAGATAGTGCTAAAGTCTGTGTACATTCTACCCTCCTCATACCCCACTTTTGAGATTCTACTGGGTATGTTGTTGTTGTTAATTATATCTTTAACATCACTAAGATAACCATCAACCACTGTCTTTGATTCTCTCCATTTGTATCTGTTAAAAATTTCAAGTAGAAAATTCTCTTTCTTCCTCTGTTAATATGTATATATTCCAGAAATGGAGTTTGGTAAAATTTTATATTAAATTTTAAAGTAGACTAGGTAAATGAACAATATAGAATATTGTGGAGTGCAAGAACTGTAAAGATAAGTTTAGTCCTGATTTTTTTTTTTTTAAAGAAAATATTCTTTTGAATTGTAGAAGTGGTCCAATCTACTTAAGTCTTCCTTTTTCAGTTGCGTGATAACAGTTTGTATATAGCATTAAAGATAATTGAAAAAAGCACTAGCATATTGTGAGACTAATAAGATGAGTTGTCAACTTGTCATGTTATTTGGCAGGTCACTAAATTAAACAACCATCTTTAATTTTGAGCGAGTAACTGATAAAGTTATTGTCGTGTGATCAAGAGGTCAGATAGCCTCTAGCAGCAATATAAGGTAAGGATGGTCGAATCCTTACGCGCTTGATGACTTAATAGTATATAGTCCCATCTTCACTCATTTTTCCTTCAATCCCAAGAAAAAATTATTACACTAGAACTAGATTTACTCTTCATGACAATTAAGTCAATGTATTCAACAAAAGAATCCAAACTAGGAAAAAAGAAAACAAAAAGTTACATCTTGTACACATGAATTACCATTCCCTAATTAAAATTTGTAAGACAAAAAAAAATAAGGGGTGCTTAGTATATGGTTCGATGACATGTGTCTGCTTGCTCATATTGTCGATCTCAAGGGAGGATAGAGAGGGTAAAGTTGCCGATTTTGAATTGCGTAGTGAAGATTCATATAGCTGATTCCGACGTGTGAGGCATAGTTATTGATGCCACCACTAGTTAATTCAAACACTTCATTCAATCATGTAAAGAATCAATGAATCTATACAATTTGATGAAATTACTGAATGATCAGTTAGAAAGAAGGCCCAATAGTTGCTCATGTTTGTGTGTGCTGTCAATCCACCATTGCTGGAATTCAATGTGCTGCTCAGTACTGCTAGAATCCAATATGTTATCTTCTTCTTCAACAGGAGCAGGCAAATTTAGATCCAAAAAGTTTCTGATTTCTGGTATTGGTTTCTGTACTTCAACAGCTTGGTTATTGTTGTTGGTGTTTTTTCTAGACTCAGCAATCAAATGGGATCTCTTGTGACCACCTAATGCTTGGCCTGATGGGAAAATCTTGAAGCAAATTGGACACTCATGCATCTTTAGCTGCTTCTTGGATCCACAATTTTGCCCAAATTCATTAACTTCACTCTCATTGCTGCAATTCTTGATGTCAATGCTAGTACAATTTTCACCTTTAGTGTTTTTGTGGCTTGCCCTGTGACCCCCAAGTGCTTGATATGAGTGAAAGCTCTTGTTACAAGTAGTACACTCAAATTTTACCTTGGTGGAGTTGTCTTTTGGATCAGAGATAACTAAACCACTCCCTTTGACTGACTTGTTAGGAACAAATTCAACTCTGTTTTCATTGTCCACTTTAATCCTCTTCTTTTTCTCATCTCCAAGAATTGGAGGCTCTGATTTGTCCCTTTTTTGACCATTTGTTGGAGACTTAGAGCTCTCACCTTGTTCTGTTTTCCCATTTTTGACTTTCTTGATCAGCTCTGATTTGGTGGTACTCAATCTTGATTGCAAGAAGTGAGAATTGTTATCAGAACACTGATCAATGACATGATTGTGACCAACCCAATTGCCCACATCCCTTGAAAGTAAGATCAAACTCATAGCAATCTCCTCTTGTTCATGCTCAATTTCAGATACACAAGGGGAAGAAGCATTAGCAGCAGGGGTTAAAGAAGAGGAAGTTGTTGGAGCCATATACCTTTTCATCATTCTTCTTCTTGATGATCTCTTCTTCTTGTTTGGTCCTGGTGCTGCTGCTCCTGCTGCAGTATCAGATTCACTAGCACTGTTCCAAGAATCTTCTTCTTGTGATGATGAGTGACACTTCATATGCCCAAATAAAGCTTTCCAAGATTGGAAGCTTTTGCCACATTCCTTGCAAACTTTGGGAAGCAAAGTATCCAAATCTTCAGCAAATTTCGAAGTTTTCTTGGGATTCTCTCTTAGCCCATAATTAACACTCTGACTCCCCATATCCAAATTAGCATTGTTGCTGCTGCTGATGATCAAAGCTGGAAGCTTCTTCCTTGAAGTCTCCCCATCAGTTGTATTAACCATATGAGACCTCATATGACCCCCTAAAGATCTACCACAATGAAAACTCTTGTTGCAGAATTTACAAACATGTTTCAATACTACTTCATGATCTTCATGCCCCATCGAATCGAATCGAATCAAATCAAAATTCAAGTATCAAGAATATCAGATCAGATGATGTTCAACAAGTCCAACTTTTACCTAGTCTTGATCCTCTCAATTGCTCAAAAATGCTACTAGTACAACTCAGTATGTCATACTAGAGACCAAATCAAGAAACAGTTAACAAGTATCAAGAAAATATCAAGAACAAAATACTCTTTTTTTTTTCCTTTTCCTCTCTCTCTTTTACAACAAACAATAGACTATGTTTGGCAAATGGGAGGAGAAATCCATGCATGGAAGCAAAGATAAAAAGAAGTGGTAAAGAGGAAAAGATAGTACTAGTAGTAGTAGCACGTGTACTCAACTGACAATTTTACGCCAACTCAAATCCAACGGCTCAGATTTAAGCATCTCTATATTTGTTGTAATGAGCTAAAAAAAACTTACAACTGCTCTCAATAACTATTCTTTTCTTTGTCTTCTATTAAAGAGAAGAAGCCCACAACACTAAAAACTAATTTTAAAGCTTCCATTCTTTGGCTGTTATTTTTGTACTACTATGTACTATTACTTCTTTTGTTTTCTACTCTCATAATCTCAATTTACGATACTCTTCCCGAGATAGTGATAAGGTCTGTAACCCCACTTGTGAGATTCCACTAAATATATTATTGTTGTTGTTTATAATCTCAATTTACGTGATATCGTTTGACTTTACACAAAATTTTACCTTTTAAAATTGGTGAAAAGCAATGCTTACCCCCATCTTAACATTTTTTATTTCTAATAAAAGATCGCTAGACACTCTGTCTAGTAGCTAAAAAAAAATAAGATTTATTATTTAAGTCTGAAATATTCTTTGACCATTTTTGTAAATCGATTCATTAATGATAAAACAAGAAATCTTTTAAATTGAATTATTTTCAATTACAAAAAGGTGATATTTTTTATTAGACAAACTAAAAAAGAAAGTGCATGACAAAATTGAGACATATGGAGCATTAATTTTATGAGATTAAAATAAAAAGTTTTGTGTTATCAGGTCAACTAGATGATAATCAATGGCAAATCTAAAACATGATCTATAAATTAAAAGATTCAATACCTTTTGGCTAGATCTTGTATGTACATAAAGAAATTGCTTAAAGTAAATATAAATATTTGATGGTAAATTTAGCTATTTTTATGTATTAATTTGAGATTATTGTAAAAATTCATAAATTTTGAATCGTAATTCGATGATAATTTTATGTAATTGGCGCCTTTTGCAAATTTAATTTTAATTACTATATGTCTTTTTTACGGGAAGATGTTTATTTTCACTTATTAAGAGATCCTTTTTTTTTCTTTTTACAAATGAAAGATTTATTTTGGCATAAAAGGATATTTTTTTAAGTCATTACCTTTTTTTCATTTTACAAAAAATTAGAGCACGGGAAAGTGAGTATAAAAAATAATTTACGAGACACCTAATAAAATTCATGATAATTTGGAGATCTGAAGTCAGCGCTAAAGTCTAAAGGTTTTAAGTTGAACAAGACTAAACAGAATACATAAAAGTGCAAATTCGCAAATACCTCACAAAAAGTAAATGAGTGACTTTTGGGTTTAAAAAAATAAAATTGAAATGACTTTTTGACAAAATAATTTAATGAAATTAAGTATACACTTAATTCACATAGTAGTAAACTAGGAAACTTTAGCTGGCTAACCCATAAAATTTTCTTGAAATTAGCTTCAATTAGTATATTGATTAGTACGTACTATGATATAGATGTAACACAAAGCTGAGAGTAAAAACTAAACGGCAAGCTCGGTGCACTAAAGTGTTCGTTATGTGCAGGATCCGACCACAAAAATCTATTGTATGCAGTCTTTATTTACATTTTTGCTCGAAACTATATCCAAGGCTTGAAAACGTGACCTCTTGGTCACATGACAACAAGTTTACCAGTTACTCCAACGCTCCCCTTCAAAGCCGAGAGTAAAGTAATTAGTAAGTTAATATAAGTTGCCGGCCTAATTAAGTTGTTATTAGCCGGCATTTCATAGCACTAACCGCAACGTGAATATGTCTTTGTTATTATTAAGTGGACAAAGTAATCACATTTTTGGCCTATTAATATGAAAGTTCCTCACCTTTTGTGCCTGTTTTAGCCGGCATTATTAATAGTACAACTTTAGCTGTGAATTTACTTGTCTAATTAACTTGTTTACATATAATTAATATATTTTTGTGTCTTTACAAGAAACAACAACCAAAAAAAAAGTTAATTAAAAAAATTAAACATCTTTTTAAAGATCAAACATGCATGTGCTTGCACATTATTTTGTGCCCAACTTTGGCTTGTGAAGCTATGCACAACTACATGAACTTATGATGATTATGTGAGGCAAAAATGTCTCGTGATTGGTTGAAGAATCTTGGATTTTAAAAGCATAGATTTTTAAGTTTTCTAAATTGATAGGGGAGTGACAGCGCCAGGATTTTCGTTGACGGGGTTCAAAGTACGAAGATGTAAACACATGAACTAGCCGAAAGGGATTCAGTATATACTGCAATACATAAAAAATAATTTTAATCATATAGAAATAGTGTAATTTTCCTTCGAAGAGAGTACAGATGAACTCCTAGCCCCAAGCTGGCTCCGCCTCAGCTGATAAGTAGGATTGATTAAGTAGAGAAAAAAGTATTAAAAACACCCTTGAACTTGACACAAGTTATTAGTTTCATCCCCGAATTATTGATAGTCTTAAAAATACCTCTCCACTTGACTAATTAAACTAAAATACACCCTCAATCTATCACAAGTGTTAAAAACACCCCTTAACTTGGCAAGAATTTAGAGGTGTATTTCGCTCTTGTTACAAGATCAGGGGCGTATTTAAGTTTAATTAGTCAAGTAGAGGAGTATATATTTTACGACTATCAACAGTTCGGGGATGAAACTAATAATTCATGTCAAGTTTAAAGGCGTTTTTAATACTTTTCTCTTAATTAGATACCTCGAGTTTGAGCTTATGAAAGTATTAAAAAAAAATCTATCAAAAAGCATTTTCCCCTTTAATAGTCCCTTATGCGACACAAAAAATAAATTAGTCAGATCAGTAAACTCCGATTATCACTTGGTTAACAAAAGATAGGCTAGCTTGACCTGTTAATCTGACTTCTTGTTGCATCCCAAAATATAGTGTTGAACAATATTACAGTTGCCACATATTTTACTCCCAAATTAAAGAAAGATATAAAAGTTATATTTATATTGAGTGTGGTAATTATGTATGAAAGCATGCTAAATACAATAATATATTCCTACTGTTTTTCCAATTAGCTCCAGCTGACTTACTAGTTGTCTGGTGAGAAAGCTGCTCAACCACTTTTCTCCTTAATTAAGGTGTTACACCAAACCAATTGGTGTCAAGTGGTGATTCCACATATTTGATATCCTTATATCATATAAATAACTGGTGTATGAATCAACTTGTATGCATTTTGACTAATTTCATAAATATCTACATAGAAAACAGTTGATATATTTGCCTCCGTTAAATTTTATAAGCTTAAAATCTTGTGTCCAGGAAGTCATGGGTTCAAGTCTTGGAGACAGCCTGTGGCATAAATGCAAGGTAAGGCTACGTAGAATAGACAGAGGCGGAGCTACTTTTTGTCAGGGGTTCATCCGAAACCCCTTCGATGAAAAACTATACTATTTATGCATGGTTGGATAGTTCATGTGGCTACTTTTTCAGATTTTGAACCCTTTTAACGATAATCTTAGCTCCGCCACTGGACCCTTGTGATCGAACCCTTCCCCGAATCCTGTGCATAGCAGGATCTTTAGTGTACCGAGCTTGCCCCAAAACGTTGTGATTTTCAACTCAATGGATCAACCACTCCATAATTTTGACAAAGAGATCCAACATTTTGGCCTAGTACAATTAATCCCTTACTTTTTGTGAGCTTGTAGCATGTGGCTCAATTTATTACATACTACTACTTGACTAAGTAGCACTAATGGACCAAAGATTAGGTCATCCACATTAAGATTTTTTTTTTTTTTTGTAAGAAATGAAAAGCCTACTAATTAAAAGACAATTGGTGAAAATGATGAAACACATAAAAGACATTTTTATATGATATGTTATTATAAATTGCCCAAAAGTGACTTCACTTGAGAGTGAAGAAGTCTTTTAGGTATTTTGTTTTACCAAAAGTGGATGCTACATATTGACAACTAACACTCTTACAAGTAAAGTTTGGCCACTCTTTGTCTCTTTTCTCCCCATATATGCCCATTATATATAAACATTTAGATGCCCTACTTTGCCTTTATGCTTGCTCATCTCCTTCACTAAATTTGAGGAGATGAGAGAAATTGTGAATCCTGCTATTACTATAGTCTTATTTAATTTGATTTGACATGAAATTTAAAAAGATTAAAAAAATATTTTTTGATCTTATCGTCCTAAATTAAACTTATATCAAATGTACCAAGATATCCTTTAATTTTGCGGCTTGAAACATGCCACGTGATAAATTAAAATGAAAATATTGTTAAAAAAGATAATCATTTCTTAAAACAAACTTATATTTAAAAATAAATCTTTTTTTAAAAAAAAAAAAACAAAGTGAGGAAAATGGGGAAATGGTGAATTTTCTAAATTATGGTCTAGTTTGATTAAGCACGAAATTTAAAAAAATAAAAAAGATTTTTCAATCTTATGGTTCTAAATTTAAGTTATGTCAAATGTACGAAAATATTATTTAATATTATGATCTGAACATGACTCGTGAAAAACTAAAATTAAAATATTATCAAAAAAGAAAAGTCATCATTTTTTAAACAAACTACTAATATTTAAAAATAGATCATTTTTCTTTCAAAACAAAGTGAGTATTAATTTAGCAGATAAGCTTTCTTTCCACTAGCTAGAAGCAAGGCTCTAGGTACACTAGCATCCACAATTCCCTATATCTAAAGTCTAAACATTTGACAATAATTTTGTTAATGTTTTTGTTCAAAATGTATTCGCACTTGATATTTATATCAGATTATTAAATTATTATAATTAAAATATTAGTAAAATATTATGGACGATCATTATGCTTTCTTATTAATTCTATCGATGAATTGATCAAATTCATCGATTAAAGTTGACTTCAGTCATTATGTATTGAACAAAAGCAAAAGCTAATTACATATAATTTAGTGATATAGGTTTTCCTATTTTATGCTTGTTTCACCGGTTATCACTACTAAAAGATTTTTATTTTTTTTTATCGTGGATTAATGAAAATTTTATATTATAAAACATGATATTTTAATCTGTTTTCTATTAAATTAGTTCATTGAAAAACGCGTGGTGAAAAATAGATTTTTATTGAAATATTGAGAAGCCTCTCTGATCTTTTTAATTTCATGTGAAAAATCTACTACTATTTTTTTCTTTTCTCACTAATTCAATCATCAAAATAACCCACGGACATTTTTCCGCGGAAAATTTAGATGGAAAAATAGAATTTTTTTATAAGTGTACGACTCTTTTCTCAAACTCAATTTTTGTACTTTTTTCCTTTGCTGTCTTTTCTTTGTTACAAAAATGTATTTTACAAGGCTCTATAATTCAGCAACTAATTCCCTTTATTGTCATACATTATGAATCCAAAACTGAAATTCACAATTAAAATATTAATAAGGTTTAATTTTTCTAACTGTAATTTGTCGTAATAACTAAGTAAACTCTTATGGTGTTAGGCAAATTACTCTTTTGGAATTTCCTAATTAGGTACGTAATTATGATTTTGGTCCTGCAATTTTTGATAAATTATGATTTTTGTCCAATGCTATCTGGCTAAACATATTTAATTTTCAATTAATTAAATTGTGTATGTTAGTTTTATTAATTATTCCACCACTTAGGGATGGCAACGGGGCGGGTACGGGACAGGTTTAGCGCTGTGCCGGGTGGGTTGCGGGTTTAAAAAATTAAATAGGAATTCGAAGAAATTAAATTTTTGTGATTAGTAAAAATCAAAGATATAAACTTTTTTATATGAAATATTGACTTTAATTTTATATTTTTCTAAATTTTAAACTAGACATGTCAGGTAAATTGTTAGTTATTAAAATGTTAATTAGAAAATTTTAAGTAACGATTAAAAAACAATTGTTAAAATGTCAAGTAAAAATAGTTAATTAGTTGTTGAGATGTTAATTAGTCCAAAAAAACTAAATTCAATTAAAAAATAAAAGAACTTTAAAATTTAAGCGGGGCGGATCTATGCGGGACGGGGTGAAGCTTGTTGAAAATAAAAAAAAAATCATCATGCAGAAGGGGACAGTTTAAAAAATTTACAAATTAAGCTCAATCCGCCCCGCATCTGCCCCATTGCCATCCCTACCCCACCACTTAATTACTCATTTGTTTTGTTTAGCTACTATTGATACTCTATAGTTAGTGGTAATATAATTCTTAAAACTATCCAATTATAACATAATTGTTACATAAAGAGATCAAAAAACACATATTTTAGCTAGTAAAGATTAAATATGCCGAATTATATATCATAAGAATCGAAATTAAAATTTATCAATAATTGAGACCCCAGTAATCCTCTTTTTTAAATGCCAACGAACCGAAAAAAGAAGCTAGACAATTTCTTCCTATTTTCTTGAAGTTGTGTGGATAGTTATTCGATATCTATGTTAGTAAAAAGAATTAGTAGAGTACACATAAATAGTTAATTATCATTTTTTTATCCTTTTTTAATTTATAGAAATCTCTTGAAAAATATGGCAATTCAGATACATTAATTCAGTAATTCGGATAGTTTCGAATACAAAAATTAGGATTTTCAAGTATCAGCAGGTAACATTTAAAGCATGATACATTAATTCAGTAATTCGGATAGTTTTGAATACAAAAATTAGGATTTTCAAGTATCAGCAGGTAACATTTAAAGCATGATACATTAAATAAAGAGATAATTAAGAATCAGAATTAATGTATCCAGATAGACAGAATGAATATTTGAAATTATTGAAAATGGGCATGAATAATTATAAAAAATGATAATATTTTTAAAAAAATTAATAAATATTCATCGTATAATACCTTAAAAATGCACGCAAATTAATCCGAACACTTATAAAAGTGTGAGTCTCGTGACAGATCCCTTTTACCTCAAGTCAAAGCAAGATCTACCAAAGCCCTTTGTTAATTTGTCGGTCAGAAATGACGGAAACTTGCTGAGGAGCTTCACTTATTCACAAGCAAAACAAAGCAATGTTATCATAGTACTTTTCTCGATTTTTCGTATCTGTTTTGAGATTTGACTAATTTAGATTTATGTCAAAAACTTTCGATAAAATGTTAGATGCTTTTATATATCATGCTCAAACTTAAAAATGTTTCTGATTAAAAATGAAGGAGTAATCTACCGCGATTGACTAGTGCAATTAGTAAAAGAAAAGCTACTCTTTAAGCTTAATTGGTTCACTTTGTGTGAATATGAGATATATAGTTATATATATAGTAATAATTTAATTTTAAAATGTTAATTTTATCTTATACACACAAAAATCCAAGAAAACATGTTTCAAAAATCCTTGTTTTTTAAAATCGTATCACATAAATTAGAGCGAAAAAAAAATATTCTTCACTCGATAATTAATTTTTCATTTAAGAATTTGATTAATGTGCACTCTCTACTAAAAAGCAACTTAATAATAACAACAATATACCCAGTGAAATCCCACAAGTGAGGTCTCGGGAGGGTATAATGTACGCAGACCTAACCACTACCTCATAGAGATAAAGAGGTTGTTTCCTGAAGACCCTTAACTCAAACATATCAGTCCCAAAAGCAGAAATAACTAGATAGAAAAATGACTATAGTGAAAAATAATTGAAAACCTATAAGTAAAATACACATAGCAAAAATCCTTTATATGTCAAAAAATCTCGATAAAATGCTAGGTGACTATATGTAACGCTCAAAAATCCTTACAAGTACTTTTCTCTTTTGATTTTTTGTATCTATTTTGAGGTCCAACTAATTTAAATTCGTATCAAAAACTCTCCATAAAATGGTAGATAAGTTTATATATAACGCTCAAACTCAAAAACCTGTCTGATTAAAAATGAAGGAGTACTCTACCAGGATTGACCAGCACAACTAGTAAAAGTAAAGCTAATCTTTAAGCTTAATTGGTCCCCTTAGTGTGAATGTGAGATTTGGAGAGCTAGGTGACACAAATGATTAAAGATATATTAGAATATAAGTAAAGTTGATTAATGATAAGCATGTCAATCCTTTTAATTAATAATATAAAATATAGTATCAACAACTACTAGCAAGTTTTTGCCTGGTAGTTAGGCTCTTGAGAGTTGAGAGTAGTTAGATAGTAACTTGTTACACCTTTCTTCTTAAAAGGGCAAATTCAAGATTTAAAATGTATAAGTTTGTATAGTAATCAAAAATTAATATATAATAATAGTTAGATTTACAGTCAAATATTTATAACAACAATAACATACCCAGTGAAATCCCACAAGTGGGGTCTGGGGAGGTATAATGTACGCAGACTTTATCACTACCTCATAGAAGTAGAGAGGTTGTTTCCTGGGAACCCTCGTCTCAACAACCCATAGACGGTTGTATCCGATATATCTAGAGGCGATTCTATGCATATAAAAGTAAGGCATTTGTTTTAGGCCCCAAAACTTGAGGGAGCTCATCTTTTAGCAACGATAAAATAATAATTATACTAACTATTTAATTTAAATTTTAAAATTTGTGTCAAATTAAAATCAAACAAACAAATTGAAACAAGAATTTTTTTCAAATAAAAACATAGATATAACCTTGCATTTTAAAATATTTTATATTATCTAACTTTGCATCTAAAAAAAATTAAAAAAATATACTTTAAATACATACATTTAATTTATTTTTGACTTTAGGTCACTAAAGCGAACGCTTAAAACTGATAAATGGCATTACTTCCTGTGGAAGCAAAACTAAGTAAGGGCAGAGACATATAAATGGAGTTACTAGGAATCCATCCACCGCTAATTCTTCATTTTTTTATTTTATTTTTCTTCTATATATTTATTTATTTATTGTATGTGGTTATAAAAAGGCTAATAATGATAAAGGGTGCATGTGTTATTTTTATTTTTTTATATACAGATAGATAATGGTTCATGTGATTCATGGAAACTTCTCTTCTCACCAGCAATGCTTATGGAATACTCATATATAAAGGGGTCAATGAAATTAAAAACAAAAAAAATCCCAACTGAACTTATTTATGTGGGACCTATGCTTTACCTGTTCCTCTGGATGGATATCATGCAAGAATTGGTTAGGGTAGAGCACTCTGCCACTACTTCTTTGACTTCATCATTTTTGTTAATAATTCCTACCGTTTTTCGAAAAAATCTTTGTGGGTAAAATTTGCGTACAATTTAATCTTTTTTGACTTTATAATTTTTGTTTAATAGGCTTTTTTCTCTTTTAATTAACCACCCTCACCGTCTTTCAGAAATAGACTCTCTATTTTTATGAGATAGTGATAAAGTCTGTGTACAACTTATCCTCCCCAAACTCCATTTGTGGAAGACGGCCCTTTCTTGGTAAAAAGCTCATGTGGGGTGCCAGAATAAAAGATTGTTTAATTCTACTTGTTAGACATATGTTATTGGCTTCTTCTTTTTTTCATGTCTGAACATTGTCATGATCTAATTAATTACTGCATAACAATGGAATGGTATTGGAAAGTGCAATATTTCCTTTTTTAAATAATCTATCATCATATTTTGTGTGACAAGATTATAGTAGTAGTGATAGCTAGAAATATGGTATAGTAATAGCTAAAAGTAAGTTTTATTTCAAAAAGTATCACACCAAAGTTAGAATATGAGATATTTGGTTTTAGGATGGGTGTGGAAACATCAAATTGAAAGTTCTTTATTATTATTATTATTATATAATATTATTACTACATTTCTCTTTATGTAAATCCTAGTGTGTTATTTTGATTAGTGGTGGATTCAAAAATTTTTTTAAGGAGGTTCAAAATTGTAAAAAGTAAATATACGAGCTAATCGAAGGGGTTCGACATCTATTATATATATATAAATAAAATATTTTTATTATAAAAAATAATTTAATTTTTTATCAAAAGGGAATCGAATGAATGAACTTCGCCACTTATTTTGGTGACTCAAATTCAAAAGCTTTTTGTCAGGCTGTTGTCAGGCTGACAAAAATAATGTAGAGTGGAAAGTAATGTAGAGTTTACAAGAATATTTTTACTTGGACAAAAGCTTGAGATGTGGCAGAGACAAATAGCCTTTATATTCTAATGCACCCATAAGCACTTAAAAGAGCACACGCAGATAGTGCTGGAATTACCCATTGTCTCCGCCTGCATCTAAGGGCTGATAATATACATGTTGACAGTCACACTGATGGCCCACAGCTGCATCTAAGGGTATTATGTGTATTGTCATAACAGGTACAGCAACTGTCTTTTACTCATATTTTATATTGCTGAAAAGCTTATGGTAAACAGATTTAGTCAATACATAAGTAGGCAGTAAATAAATGTCCTCGTAAAGAAGTGATGGCCACAACCAGTACCTGCTATGGCCATGAGCTTCCTCTTTACATGACTTGACTAGATTGATGCTGTCAAGTCAATCAAGCAGTTAATACTTCACTGTCGATGCAACCAACCCTCCTTCTAAGTCCAATCATACAGTTTACACTTCACTCTCAATACAACCAGCCCTTCTAAAACTTCTTGATGTTCTACTAGCATGGTACCTAATCAGTCAGACTTCTGGTAGGAAAATCTTTAACAAATAGAGACATATAGTCATACTATGTTAAAGGTATCAAAGGTATTCATATCCACTTGAGACTTGAGAGCATGGGGTGCAAGGAGAATAACTAATAAAAAAGAGAGGATATTCTGTACAAACTGAACTTATATAATTTAAAAAGAACTTCATCTTTCTTTTTTGAAATATGGCTCAATTGACCATATAGCTTAACTTTACAAATATTATTTAAAAACCTACTTCAGACAAAAGCTTCCTAGGAATCAACTGCTAAGTCAACAAAATAATGGCTACTGTACAGCTCCAAAAGTTTAGCATCCATCAGCTCATGAACACCCTTGCAATGCCATTTCTTACATCTGAGTTGAAAGAAAGAGCGAAAAAAAGAGAAAAACTCCCACCGTCATGAATATACAAGGAAACTGGAACCTGCATATGAATCATTACCAGATTGACCACACCACAGAGCCCAGCCTCTATAGCATGAATGTAAATATGTCAAAACTTAGCTAACCCCTTAATAAAAGAATCACACCCCATTTTTTTTCCTTTTTGTTGAAAGAGAAACTAGAGTCGGACTAAAGATAACCCCTAAGCATCTCGGTTCTTGAATATACAGGCTCCATCACCAAAGACTTCTTCAATCATAGTGTGTGTTGGTAACAAATCTACTTTGTTTCTTGCACAGCTCAAGTAGCCAACATCCCATTCTTTGCCGTTACATGGCTCCAACAGACTCTCATGCTTCGTGCCAATACCAATACCAGCAATATCGCTTACCCAGTGTTTATCATTGTTGATTTTCCGTAGTGATGGTTCTGAAGTAACCCCAACTGCATCAGCGATACAGGAGCCACCTTGGACTTCTTGCTCAACCACTTCATTTGACAGTCCATGGTCTTGAGTCTGCATACTAATTTTATAGCTGCTGTTACCATCAAACAACTTGCCAGGACATGATTCCTCCACATCAGTGAAGATCTTCCTGCTACCACAATTTACAGGCTTATAATCTTCCCATGTTGCTTCACCGACATCCTCATCATATGTTCGTCTATCGTGCTCCTCATGGATCATATTGTAGCTGAGATCATTATGATATGCTGGGGATTCAATCACAGAATCCTCATCTTCATCCGTCATTTTAGCTTCCTCATCAGCATCATCAACTACGTCATGCCACTCATCATTATCGCTGTCTATGTTCAGTGGATCAAATCTATTCTGCTCAGCACGTTTTCGCAAAATAAAGACATTAAAATAATAGCTGACAAGTTCTTCCCTACTCCGTGAAGGAAACTCAATTGCAAGATGGTTCCAGAAATTCCTGCCTAAAGATGCAGGATTGGATAATACAACCTCATGAAATAGTTCCTCCTCCTCTTCACTCCATTTTTCTGCCACTACCTCTCCCGTGTCACAAAAACCCAGCCTAACAAATGTCTCCTCACCAAGGGCTAGCTTTAGCTTTTCCCTTGCTTGAATGATGTCTAGCTGAACACATCTTATGGAACCTATATCTTCACAGGAACATTCAGCTCTTGTCTCTCCAATGTTCTCGATGTGATCTGAAAGCAGCTCCAGTTTAGGCATCGGAATGATAGTCCTTCCAGCAAGTTTATTTTCATCAGCTTGACGTGGAGGACTCAGAGTTTCATGTAAACCCTCTATGCACGGTTTATCCTTATAACTATATGGTTCCCATTCTGGTAGCTCTGCCTGGAAATCTGGTCCAATAGGGACCATCTTTTGAGGATTACTTAAAAGAGAAGAATACATCTCCCTGTGATGAGCAGCAGCCCTGAAGGGATGATCAAAATAGTAATATTCAGGAGATGTTGATATGTGAAAAGGTTCCTCAGGCCTGTTGTCTTCCTCACTGGTGCTACTGGTGGGCCAGGAAGAGTTTGAAACAGATCCATGAATGCCCATCTCAGTTTCCTTCTCAGAAGAAAAAAGAACTTCATCCACATTGTGACTATCAAATTTCTTGTTTGCATCAGGGATTATTCTCAAAGAGTTGCCATCATCACCACCTACCGAAATGCATAGACAAAAGACAGTCGATAAGAATATGGAGCAAAAATATTCATTTAAGATCCAAAATATACTCTTGCAAGGGCAATCCAATAACTAAGGTGTCAAGAAACCGCTTCCAACTTAAAAATAATTGGCAGGTCTTACAGCTTACTGCACTCCACCAATGACTTGAAGCATTTTTAACGACGGTAGATAAAGCAGCAAACACAGTGCAAAGATTATATGAGAGCTACCAAAATAAACTCTTGTTACCTGATGCATAGGCATCCACACCTACTGATTCACGAGAAAGTTCCAAAACTGAAACTAGCTGACTACTAGGTTCATGATCATGCCTTGGCTGCTTAGATGAAACCTCATACAGATCCTCTTCACTAAAAGGCCTTTTTTGCACCATAATTAGCTGGAAGGATCTAAAAAATATGAGATACGTGAACATAAAAAGGAAAGAAGTTCAAAGATAAAAAGCAGAAAAGGAAAATGCCTTTACTCCCACGTGTCCAAAGAATAATATGTAGCAATGCAATATAATTTAATAATCACAAAACTCTATTGTCTAGCTGAAAGAAATATACCAACAAAAAACCACATCAACTCTCAATACAACAACATACCCAGTGAAATCCCACAAGTGGGGTTCTAGGGAGGGTAAAATATATGCAAATCTTACCACTACCTCACGGAGGTAGAGAGAGTGTTTAATGGGAGACATAGTCTCAAAAACCCATAAGCAAAATAAACGGAGAAAAAACAAGACAATGTTGTTAGTACATGCATTTAGATATTCAGTCACAACTATGTCGAGAAAATGATAACTGTGCTTAATGATAGTAGTTGTCAGAATCTCTATTTCTATCCAGACAAGACATCTCATTCTTTCGTTTATGGGAGCTGCTCTCTTTTACCATTCTCCACTGGCTCATCAAGTGACTAGACAACCTCAGGACGACTCTGTTCGACCTGTCTTGATTGCCTAGCTAATACTACAGTAGTCACAAGCAATCTCTTAAAGAATATGAAGTGAACGACCCTTCTATCTAGTTTTTGACTCAGCTGGGGCGAGCTGTCAAGCATAGTATAGCCTGAAACCTCGTCCGAGCACCCTATATGACTATGAATGGTAATACACACTAAATGGCATTGATCCAAAACATAATACCAACAACAATTTCCCTTTTGGGACAAGAAATTACCAGACAAACAAAACACCCATCTCATTATAACAAATACATGCAAGACTATATTAACAAGCAAACAGCATATAAACCTATCAAAGGAGGCTAATTACGATAACTGCATACAGCTAATTAAGCTTCTAATTCCTAATTAGTACGAGGATAAAACAGTGACGCCACTGAAATTAGTTTAATTATCATAAAATTGTGGCCCTAAAGAACAGAAAACTGAAACAGAGACCCATAACTTTGACTAATAACAAAATTGACCCTAGGGAAAAGATGCCGGTTCGGGTACCTTGAACGTGACGCTGGTCTTCGTCAAAATTGAGGTAGCAAATTTTTCAATTTGAACAACTCGAGGACGGGAATACAAATTCGGGTAAAATAATTTATTTATTTTTTTTGGAAAATTGAGGAATAAAAAATAAGAATTGCAAATTTTATGAAAACCCTAACCCTAGATCCCCAAATCAGATTCAAATCTTCAATCAAAAATAAATTAATAAAATTCAGCCCAAAATTAGTCCAAAGAAATTAAATTAACGACGAAACGAAACGGATTAAACAAGAAAACCCAAATCCACAAACGAATTTATCGATCGATGATCAACCCTATTTTTTCTTTCACAAAAAACAGAGAAATCAAGGAATCAAAAACAAAATCAAGATAAAATACCCTATGAATTTTACAAAACAAGCGATGAATCGAACAGATCTAAAAAGATACCGAAGATATCTAAACCCTAAAATCGGAATTCGATTTACCTAACGAAAATAGCCGAAAGGGGTATCAATAGATAGAGGAGAGAACGAATTAGACAAATCCGAGATTGATTCGAAGTTTCAGATGAAGAATCGAGGTCGATTTGTGGGGAATAAGAAGAAGATGGAATATGGAATTGGGGGAAAAGTCGTTGAAGATAAAAAGGTGAAGCTAGAGCCCTAGTGGATTACGGAATCTGTTATTCGGGCGGGGGGTCCGAAATTAGTGACGCGGGAGGTTCCAAAAAGTTGCGCCAATTGCAATTTGGCTACACGGATCCCCATGTGATTTTATTAGTTTCGAAATTAAATTGGTTATTCACGTGGTGTTATGTATTGAATATCACGTGCTCGAATTATGTTACTGTATGTATGGGACAAGGCAAAGATGATTGCTTATCCTTTCTCGTCTCAAATTTCTTCACGTTGACCAACTTTTAAAAATTTGTATCGAAAGAGGTGATCAGATAGGATATGGTAAAATTTTATCTCATTAAGAATATAACTTTAAATAGAAAAAAGTGGAGGTCGCGTACAGGCTAATAAGAGTAGGTTGATGTCTGGACTTGTGATATAATAGGATTAATCGTGTCCTTATATCTAGTGTTGTCATTACTCATCCTATAATTGTTACTTTTATCGTATTTATATACTATCATTTGTTTTTCATTTTAGTCGTTTTTCTTTTTTCTTTTATTTTTCCTTTTTTCCATATCTAGTATCTTCTACTTATGGGACCTAATATTTTTTTAGACGAGATCTTGCAGAAACAACTTCTATATCTCTATGAGTTAGTAGTAAGGTCTGCGTACATTTTACCCGCCTCCTCAGATCCAATTTATGGAATTCCACTGGATATGTTGTTGTTATGTTCATTTTTACGTATTTATTATATTAAAAATAAATAGTTTATTTTTATTTTTTACTTCAGAAATCAATAGATCATTTATCACTTAATTTTTAATTTATTTTTATTATTAATTACGGTCTTTGTTCCATTTTAATTGTCATTTCTATTTTTAGTGTCAAACTAATAAACTTCCGCTAATACTTTAATGTGTATTTTTCATCATATTAACATGAAAAAAATTGCAATCAATAATACGTAGAATTTTTAAATATCTAAATTTTTATTTTAAAATATCAAACTAATTTAATTTTAAAATTAGTTAAAAATAATTTTTGAAAAATGCAACATAACAACAAAAAAGGGACGGAGGGAGTATAATTATTTCTTGAAGTATCGAATTTATTTTATTCAAAAGAATAATATAAAAAATTGTCATTCTATTTATTGTTTTAAGAGGTGTGTCAAATCAATATTGAACAAGTAAAAATGAATGTAAAGAGGCATTTTCACTATGAAAATTGAGACCGACACAAATGTGACATTTAAGAGGCAAAAACAACAACATACCAGTGAAATTCCACAAATGGGATCTGTAGAGTTCAAAAGGTAAGTCTGATACATTAAAACTCTCGCTATGCGCGGAGTCCAGAGAAGCTTACATTTCTTCGAGAGGTTATTTCTAAAGTTTGAACCCATGACCTCCTAATCACATGGTTACAATTTTATCAATTACTAAAAAAAAAATTCTACTAATCCTAAATCCACTTTACGCTTTTGTTTTCACACTTTGTCGAGTCAACGAATAGATGGCAAACTTGGATTTGCATTAAGGATTAGTATCTCTTATGAGTTTGGCCCATATACATTTATCTGAATAAAAAATATCGTAGCTTTTTGTAATAAATTAAAAGTTCGTTAAATATTAATAATGAATTATGCAAGTGAGCGGGGTGGGGTGTGGGACCGTGAGAGTGCATATAATTCTGGAATAGTTTTATTTTCATTTTTTTTTTCCTCAAAATGTGCAATACCAACTAGAAACTAGAAACAATGTGGTAATATTGTAAAAAAAATTAATTAATTAATTAAATATATGTAAAAATGCAATTTACATGTGTTGTAAATTAACTGAGGTAATAGATAGTTTAGAAAGCTTAAATCACATTTAGAAATTAAATTTATAAATCGCATCATACCAATGTAGTTTGTAGATATGCATGTGTATATTATAAGAACTGATATATTTATGTCACAAAACGTTGCACATATAACCAAGTTTAAGCAAATATATACATAGCTTTTACAAAAAGAAACAAGTGATTGGAACACTTGATATACAGACCATTCTAACACATCATAGATACATTGCTCAGTTTGTCAAAGTTAACAATTCCATGTAGAAAGGCTGAGCACATTCTTGGCAGTCAGCAGTAATAAGCTTTCTTCGAAGTCAAACAATTTCAACGCCTCGCATTTCCACCCAACTGCAATAAAGAAAGTTGGCCAAGCAATTAATCAAAATGCATCACCTGATCTGGCATTTCATCATACTCTGTTGAAACTTATTTGGCAATCAAATGAACTGGTAGATCTATCAGACTCAGAAACTAGTCAGACAACAGAATCCTGTTGTGAAGGGCAGTGTCTGTAAGCAATAATCATGTACCTTTTTTTTAGATTGAGCATGCTTTCAACAATGGATACCTTAACTGGCTGCCCTGTAAGCCTATAGTTTGTTAAACAAGCATTGGTTGGGGGTGTAAATGATAGTAGAAGCAATATCGGAGGGAGGCCATATCAAGCTAACATGCATATCCAGCAGTGGCATGAGCTATGCCTCTAACTGTCATACAAGCTCTGGTTGAGGTATAAATGATAGCAGAGGCAATATGGTAATTGGTAGGGCGGCAAGATCAAAACTAACATGCATATCAAGCAATGCCATGAGCATTTGACAACAATGAAGTAGGTGAATTTGGATATTAAAGAAATTTCAAGCTGATGCCACCTCTTTTTGTGAAATGTGGTTACTGCACGACCATGTAATATCAAGTATGGGAGAAGTTTCCTTTTTTGTCAAAACCCCCAAAATAGGAAGCAGCGACATAAATACAAGATTAATAAGACAGAGTGGAAAGGCTTACAAAAATTACAGCAGTATTGGTATCACAGATCAACACCCTCATCAAGCCCTTTAGAGCTAATTATCACATTTGAATCAATTTGTTTGTCGAACTTCATTTTACGCCTGGTTTCAAATTCTTGAAATCCTTCCATCTGAATGGAAAAAGGTTAGTTGGAGATCTCCATAATTGACTTTTTCAGAATGCACTGAAGTGAGCACAAAAGTGACTTACTTGTTGAAATTGATCCATGGTGATGGGATTGCCATGTAGGGCTATGTTCTGCAAGCTCTTGCATTCTCTTAGCAAATTTGAAGGCACCTGAGAAAATGAGAACCAACAAATCAATAGCTAAAATATGGCTGTATAATAAGCAGATATGCCAGGAGATGTGTGAACTCCAGGATGATAACACATTAAAGACAAGAAACTACTCAGAAGTGTAAGCAGATGACCTCAGATGTGGATTACAGCAAATATCTATGTTTGATCCAATGACTGCTTCATATCTCAAGTTCAAGACATGAGGATGTTTCATTTAAGGCCTTTTTATGCATGTCTTATGGTTGATGAAGAGCTATATAACATATTTATATTCAAGTCTGTTAAATAGCCTTGTGTGTGAGTAAGTCTCTGTGTGTGTGTGAGAGAGAGAGAGAGGGCGAGAGAGAAGACACTCAGGCATCAGAAGAAGATTTCGGTCTAACAAAGTAAATATTGCTTTCAGTTACATAATGAGAGACAGACAGTAAAACTTTGGATCTACTTATGCTTAGCACGTACATGACTGTGCGTGAGAGAGAAAGAGAGAGACAGAAAGACAGACACAGGAAAAATTGGAAATTACCTGTTTGAGATTATTATTGTTTAAACAGAGTGATTTTAGTTGACTGAGATTGCAAATTGAACCAGGAAGCTCTTCAATGGAGTTATCTGTGACAAAAAACTTCCAACCATGAGCCTTAGGAGAAATCAGTAAAAGTACTATCAGTGAATCAGAGAAAAAGAAAAGGAGAGAGGCAGAAAAATGATACTGTATATCAACTCAAAATGTATTCTACAAAGACAAGTCGGCCCAGATGTAAACAACAAAAAAATAGTTGCTAATGTTCAATTTGATATGCATACAAATCTACGACACCCAGGAGATCAAAGTTGAAGGAGAGACAGAAATAATCAGAAGACTGATGAACTAAATATGAAGGTACCATTTGCCTGCAGTTCTTCCAAAGAGGAGCAACTTCCAATTGATTCAGGAAGAAACTTTAGCTTGTTGTTTGAAACATTCAACAAAACCAACTGCGTTGCCAGAAGATATTATCAACTTGACGGCTCAAAACTTGCCAGTGAAAAAGAACTGCTAAGATGTCAGTCTAAGCAGTACCACCTTCAACAACATCATCTAGAATACTAGAACTCATAAGTAGCTGATAATCTTTTTATAACAATATGTGCAAGTGTAAAACAGTTCCAGAGTCAACAGAACCATTGAACTTGATTCAGCGCCCCCAAGTCACAATCGCAAGAATTTGAATAATAACTTATAACTGCAAGTCTACACAGTACATTATCTGTTAAACAGTGACAACTGACAACAAAAAAGATAACAGGAAAGATATTAAAACATTAAGCAAGAGGTGCACAACACCTAAATAAATGTCACCGTAAGGTGGCTTAATAGCACAACTTGATAAATCAGTGGGTTTCTTTCCTGTTACTGAACAATTCTCCAATCAAAGGCATTGGCAAGATCAAAATTTAAATAATTCTTTTGTCAGCTAAACACCTCTACAGTAAAAATATTTTAAAGATCAATAAAACTATGTAGGAGTAAAATCTTTATCAGCTCATTAACTAGAACTGGGAGAGCAGGTAACACAGAGAGTGTAATAAATCACTCACACTCCGTAAGCTCCCGATTGTGCCAGGCAAGCTGGTCAACAAGTTTGCTGAGATAGACAGACGCTCAAGTTTCACCAACTGCCCCACTGAATACAGGAAGTTTCTGTAGTTAGAACAGAGAGTATGGCTCATATAAGAGAAAAGGAATCCAATTAACGAGTTACCAAACATATCTAGACGTACATTCATCAGGCAAGTTTGTGATTCGATTCCCATCAAATGTTGCCACTTTCAAAGACTGAAGCAATCCCAGATTCATGGGAAGGCGCTCAATTATGTTATCAGCTAAAATCTGAATACAGATAATTGGATTTTTCCTCTTAGTATAAGATTATGAATTAGAAACATGTTCATGATTAATACAGGAAAAACCGAATGATATCATTAACGAGTAATAAACAAGAAAAATTCTCAGATAAAAGTCATTAGCAAAAACTACAAAAAATTAGTCAAAAAGAGAAGTAACAGGACAAGTAGAAGAGTTATTGTTATGGTCCATTGCAAAGTCTCATATTGGTACTACGAAGTGCTGATGTGGGGTATTTATAGCCTTGGGCTCTCCCACCTTAATAGCTGGCTTTTGGGGTGTGGTTCTCCCTAAACAACAACAACAATATACCCAGTGGAATCCTACAAGTGGGGTCTAGGGAGAGTAGAATGTATGCAGACCTTACCACTACCTCATAGAGATGGTGTGGTTCTCCCTAGATTATAACAATTATTCTACGTTTCATCTGCTCAAGATTACACCTTAATCAATGCTAACAAACTTTTAATGGAACACCAACAAAGCACAACCATCAGCTAGCAATAAACTTATAATGGAAAACCACAACTTTGCTTAAATATCATATAACCACAAATGGCATGCAACATCTTCTATTTCTTGACATAAAAAAATTATATCGTTTAACCTGCGAATATTGAGATTGAATAGTTCCCCAGTTATATTGAGAAACCAAAGACACTTCATCTGTCTAACATACTGCATACCTCAATATGTTCCACCTTGAGATCAAATTTTTGATAATTGCTCAACATATTTTACTAGCTCACTGGTAAAACAATGTCAAGATGTACTTTTTTATAATCAAAATTTACTCAGAGATTTAGGTGTGACTAATCAAGTAATCAGCAAGTGTTCTCTTCCCCGTCAAAAAACATCTTTTCTGTGTCTTGCTACATTTAATGTTTAACCTATACTCCTTAGGTCCCAATCAAGAATAAAAACAGAGAGTCATAGAGTATAAATGTTGTGTATTCCAGTTCCTACAATTACATTTTCAGGTATATTGTTTTTTTCTTCTCTGTGCCTTTAAACAAGAGCTCATATTAAGTTGTTTTCATTTTAGGAAAGATCATTTTCCAATATATTCGCTCAACACAAGTATAAATGGTCTCCCACTTATTGAAGTCTTTATGACAGAATGAAACATTGTTTTTCTTATATCTCTATTGACATTGATGTTTTTCTTATATCTCTATTGACATTGACTTCTGTAGAAACTTTTTTTTACCCAAGTGAATTTTCTCCTATAAAGATCGGGGAAAAAGGAAAAGTGAAAGGAGAACAATAACAAATAACACTCTAATTGTTTGCCCCATTTCTGCTCCATAAACCGTTTTCATTAGCTTTATATGCATTTTGACCGTGAGTATATGAGTTTGATACCTTCTCACCAGCTAGCATTTATATGATGTGACACCAATAACAGTACAATTTTCTTTGCAAACAGAATATTTTTTTTTCTAATTAATGAGGCCTCTTATACATACATCAGAGAAAAGAAAAAGACAGGAAGAGCAGGATGTCATACTTACAAGACGTTGTAAGTTACTTAGTTTGTTGATCTCCATAGGAATTTCAACTGTCACAACAGAAGAGTGAGAATTAGCTTCCAGGAAAACAATCTTTTTTAAGAAAATAGGATAAGTACACAAAAACAATCTTCTAGAATAATTTGTCTTTATACTCTGAAGTGATGAGAAGACAAATTAGGAGCTCAAGAAGCTGAAGAACAATACCCATTTTATTGTGTGTTAAGTCGAGGGTACGTACAGATCTTTCCAGGTCAAAAACTTCATCAGGAAATGTCTGTTAAAAAAAAAAAGGCTAGTCAGGAAAACACAAATATGTGCCCTTTTCAAATGGACTAAATATATTGCCTTATTTCACTGTTTTAGCATTTCATCACAGTAAGTATCATCCATCAAAACTAACAAACAATCAAAAGTAACTCCTCGGACAGTGATTTGTTGCAAATGGGTATGAAGGCAGCAGTTAATTACTATCGCACCTCTACTTCCCACAAAATGCATATTTTTTTCCCTTTAACCACCTCGTGAATCAGACAAGAAAGAACAAAAAGATTTACATGGGAAAATCTCCTCTACAAAGATGCTTGATTATATTTCAGTGTCCCACCTAAAGCATCTCTTGATGTGTAAACTACAAGTTCCTCCCTACAGCATCTAAGCTCCATGTCAAACTCTACCATGTCTAGCAATGTTCAGCTATATTATGGTACTTGGCTAGACAAGAGCGTTAAGATGTTAAAAGACGTAAGTCTTAGTGCAACAACAGCCCAGTGAAATCCCACAGTCTATACAGACCTTACAACTACCTCATGGAACATAAGTATTAGTGTTAGTGGAAAAGAATGTATGACTAACAACAACTACCTCACGTAATCACGCAAATGGGTTTGTACCTTTGTAGGGTAGAGAGGTTCTTTCCGATAGACCCCCAGTTTCAGAGAATGTATGACTAATACTTTACTTAAGAATTAGTCTAACAGAAAACTCATCACTTCAAAGTTCAAATTTTGAATAGTTCAATGGATTTGATTTGAAAACATTGAACAGAATAGTACTGAACATTTTCGGAACGACCATTGAAATAAACATACATCGTGATTACATACAAACGCTAATCAAATAAACACCAGAATACAACGAAATCAGAAATAATAAAACGAAAGGTCACACATAACTGATCATTGAAAAAACGTGATATAACCATTGTGAGATTGCAATTAGAAAAAAGAAAACGGAATAAAAAAAAAGTTAGATGTCTAATTAAATTTCTTAATAAATTAGAGGAACACGAAGAATAAAGAGAAATGCCTTCAATTTGGAGTCGCGTAAAGCAACGATTCCAGTGGAACGCCATCGCGAAATTGTGCCAGCATCAGTGGCCTTGCTACTACCGCAACCCATAATCTCTGAGATTAAAAATGATGATTTCGTTTTGTCCAACTTCTCAGAGTTATCGAAGAAAAATAGAAAAGGTCTCCAACTTTTTACGAGAATAAAGGCGTCGGAGACCTTTTCGTATAATGGAATATCCCCTAAGGCGTTGAAGTCGATGACCGGATACAGAAATGCCGACGACTTTTGAACGGGAAAGCGCGTTTGCTTTTCTATTTCCTTTTTCCTTTTTTTTTTTTTTGGTTGTCACACTCTGGTGATATAAATATTCCTCAATTTATTGGTACAATAATCCAGATTGACTAGTAAATTATACATTTTTATATGTTTTTCTTAAGGGGGTGTTTGGATTGATTAATACTTTAGATTTTTAACTTTCAAATATTTTTAAAGTTTTGAAAGTGGATAAAGTCAAAGCTAAAAATTGAAAGTTTTTAATTTATGATTTTTGATTTTTAATTTATAAGTTATTTAGAAAAAAATTAATTCAAACACTTCTAAAGTTAGGAATAGGAATCTCCAATTTTTTTACTTTTGACTTTTTTTAACTTTAAAAATATGTCTTTTTTTGTATTAATTAAAAATTTTAAAGCCGAAAGTTTTAAAAAAAAGACAATTCAAATACCCACCAAGGAAAAATAAGTTGTTATTGTTATGACATGATTCCTGAATTTATACACTTTAATGTGTTTTAAAAGTAATTATTATTAATTCTGAAAAAAAAAATGAGGAGATGTTATTGTTATACTATGGAAATAAGCAACTCTCCATAGTACTCATATTTATTTGCCCGTTATATTAAAAAAAATCATATTGTTTATTACTTTTAAAAATCATATTTTTATCCGTGTCATTAGCTATTGTTTCAAAAAAAAAAACAAATTCATTAAGATTATACATCAATTAATATGAATATCGTGGTAAAATATGCATTTCATTTATTTATTTTTAAAATGTCCAAAACTAAGCTAGCGTTTGACCCCAACTCATAAATATTTTTGATAAATTATTTTAGGATGAAATTTGGGTATGTGTTTCGCTCAAATATTTCCAAGAATATTTTACTATTTCATTTATACAAAATTTATACATGTAAGTACTAAAAAATATTAAAATATCTATAAGTTTGTATTATCATTCTATAATGAACATGTCCCTTTGAGAAACAATCTTATAACATAATTGATGACAATCAACAATGATAGAATAACGATGTGGACAAGATCAATACCTTAATCGCATACTCAAGTTTGTCACTAATTTAGTTGAGATTATAATCCAATTAAAAGCAAATTATTCACGTTTCTCGATCTTGTCACTCAAATTATAATTCACACTTTTTAGAAGAGGTAAATGAATATTAATTAGAATAGATAAATGATGGGTATCTTTTATAAAATTTAAAAGTCTGAGTAATTTTTAAATATTTAAAAATTCTCAAATACTAGAACTTTGCTCCAAATATTAATTTTTTCTAGTATTTAAAAACTTAAAATTTCGCCAAATATATTTGCCAAACATTATCGCCAAACACGACTTCTCAATTTTTTTTAAAAGTTTTTCTCAATAATATTTATGACCAAATGGTGCCTTATTGTGAACGAGTAAAATAAATAAAGAATTTAATAATAAGTATGTTTATAATACAAATTAACAATTAAAAGCACTGTTGAAATAATTATATATTGCACAAAGACTAACCAATACTTCTTATCAAATGAGTCAAGGTAGTCCCACTTCTGCCACATCTACCGTATAAAAGTACGAAAACATTCTTTTACCACTTTTATCATAAATCTCAATCTACATATTTTCATATCTAGAAGTGTGTTTCGATTAAATAAAAAATATGTCATATTTCTTCTAGTCATCTCCTCTCAGTTCTTTTTTGATCTATTTCTATCTCTCTAAAAACTATAATTATCGATCCTCTCACACTTCTTTTCGGTATATTTCATATACCTCCTCTCCGCATATCAAATCAATCTCATTTTCTTCAACTTATACAAAAGCAACTCTTAAACACTGCTTTTGAGATATCTTTGATAAAATGTTGAGTAAATGACAAAATTAGTTCCTTGTGTGTGGGGTAGATTTAAAATTATCCCCAAAACATATTTATATCTTATTTTGAGTTTTAAAGATTGTCAAAAGTGTTTTTTTTAAAAAAAAAATCTTTGTCAAATAATTAATAAATACAAATGACTAGATTTGATGATCATATTTAGAGGGTTATTATTTTGATATTTTTAGAGTCTTTTTGTAATATGCTGAAAGATGAAAAGTTGAAAGAAGTAAGAAAATGCACAAAAATGGACTAGTGCAGATTTCACAAGCCATAGCCATAACTACGACTCTTATAGACTAATCTACATGTAGATAGATACTTATAGATGACTGTTTGCAGCATATTTTTAAAGTTGTAGAAAATAATTTGCATTTGCAAATAAAAGGAAACAGATTTTTATTGATAAGTATGTGAGGATAAATCTGTTACTTCATTGATTCTTCTCATCTGTTACTTCATTGATTCTTCTCTCATTAGAAATCTCCATGAGATGCCCTCTTAATAAATATTTCCTTCAGCGACGTATTTCTCTGACGTATGATGATTTTGAAATCTCCATGAAATGCCTCTTAATCCGTTTAGTGGCATATTTCTAGGGCATCGCATTCCACATTTAGTCTTCAGTGGAGTATAAATCTGGTTCTCCCTTGATTCTTCTCTCATTAGAAATCTCCATGAGAGGCCTCTTAACAGATTTAGTGGTGTATTTCTTTGACGTATGATGATTTTGATCTCCTTCAGCCATATTTTGATCTCTTGATAAATATCCCAAAATTTATGAGATATTTCATATGCCTCTTGATAAATATTCCCCGGATATTTGAGATGCCTCTTAATAAATATTTTCAAGATTTATGCGATATTTGAAATATTTTTTCAATGGAATATAACACCCTTTATAGACATGAATTATGAAAGAAGCTCTGATTGAAATAAGACTCATTTTGTAGAGTCCTACAAAATTTTGACGTACACAATGACATTCATATTTAAATTTTGTTTTTGAAAAATTTGATGGACTACAAGCGAAAAGTACGAGCAGCAGAAGGATCCATAATCCATAGACACAGTGATCAAGAAGAACCAGCAAAACTAGCCCATAAAAAAATACGAATCATACTTGAGGCTTGTGAAATGCCCCAATATTTAAAATTCATGTTAATTATACTTATAAAAAAATTGAATGATCTAGGAGGCCTTTATACTTCTTCTCGTTTATCACATAGACAGGACTTTGTCAACTGAACACAAATACCCATTAAAATGCAATACAAGGACCTAGTAGATCATTCCGCCTAATAAGAAACAAAACTTATAAAAAAATATTTACAAGCCCAACGCAAGCAAGTTCTAATTGCACTAATATAATCTACCCAACGCAAGCAAGTTCAAATTAGCCCCATTCGGAGTCTCAAAATTTACAAGCCCAAAACCTTCTAGCGTTCGTGACGGAGCACGAATTCCGTTGGCCCGCCAATTTCAAACGACGCCGGAACTCTTCCGTCGAACTTGATTCCTTTTCCTCCGGTGAACTTCAGGCAATTTATTTCTCCCACAAAATCGACGTGTAAGTACCCAACCCTTCTATGTAGATAGAACTACTTGTCCCTCTTTCAGTGAGCTGTGATGGAGATTTGTTTGTTTTCCCTCTCCTTGCAATAGGGTTTTTTAACAAACGGGGTTGACATTTAATATTGATTTCTTCTCTTGTTGAACTATTTGATTTTTTCAACATACGGTTTAAACTACCTTACGGGTCCTCTGTTGTGTTGGTTCTTCACTCAACTAGTACAAATTCGAAGGGCAGTCCTTGTTCTGTATGCTCCACTTTAGGTAGGACCTCTAGCAATGTTGATGCGAAGATGCATATTAGTAAATCTAACTTCTCCATGATTTGTTGACCTCACTTTAAGGTAGGAACTCTGGCAATGTTGACGCAAAGATGCATATTAATAAATCTAACTTCCATTGTTGTGTATTTTGTTGCTTAATGCAGTAAAAAATGGGGTCTGAATTGAGGACGTGGGTTTCAGACAGATTAATGTCTCTCCTGGGGTATTCACAGTCCACAGTTGTCTCTTATGTTCTTAATCTGGGTACGTCTTCTTCTTCATTTTAATAAACAATTGTTGTGGCAACATTGTTCATAATATCATTTTCATGCAGCTAAGAAAGCTTCATCAGCTGCCAATCTAACAAATCAGCTCGTAGATGATATGGGTATGTCATCCTCTAGTGAAACAAGAGTGTTTGCTCAAGAGATTTTTGAGAGAGTTGAACGCAAGATGACAGGGCCAAATGTTAGTTTCTATTGCAATTTCTGTTAGTTTCTATTGCAATTTCAGTTATTTCACAGGGTCAGACTAGCAAGAATTCTTCTGGTTAAACGTTCTCTTTATCTCATAACTTTTGGTGCCTCTTGCTCACCAGTTATATTTACAACAAGAAAGGGAGGCTGCAATGTTGGCTAGGAAGCAAAAGACGTACACACTTTTGGAGGCTGATGATGAAGATGAAAATATTGTTGGTGTGGGAAGTAGTTCCGTTTCTTCTCAGATTAGGAAAGAGGATACCCGTATAAAGAAGTTTAGGAAAAGGGCTGAGACCCATGGAGACGAAGATGATGAGGCATAGTGCTTATACTCTTCTTCTTCTTGATAGAATTCAGTTTTATTTATGATGGTAAGCTGCTGTAATATTGAATCTTGTTTTAACAAGTTGCTTTGTTTTGACTGAATATGATGTTGCAGGTAGTTAGGGATGAGGAAGATGATAGGCGGGTTCGTAGACGAACTTCCCAAGGCCAAGATGATAGTGACAACTCTGAGGTACAAGTGTAATGTTTTCACTTTTTAGCTTGTTGACCTTCTCTGTAATCAGAACTCCCGATCCACTTGATGTTAATTGTGTGTCTTTCGTTTGCAGTCAGAAGAAGAAATACTTCGGGACCAAAGAGAGAGGGAGGAGTTGGAACAACATATCAGAGAGCGGGATGCTGCTGGGACTAGAAAGGTGAGCAATCTCAGCATTGTTTGAACTTCTGTGTGCTTAGGTACCAGATTGTGCTTCTATGATTTGAATTCACTGTCAGTTTGTTTTTGGTAGAGAGGAATGTTCAAGTAATCGAAACTATTAAGCTATTAGTTCTCAACCAGTTTAGAGTTGTACAATTGAAGCGTGGATGCACTCTCAACATTTTTTTCTGAACTTGGTTACTTTAATGCGCTCTTGACATGTAGAGATTGGTCTCTTACAATAACAAATATAGTAGGGTAGTCTTGCGATTTGACTATTTTAAGAATCTTTCTTTTTTTGATGAAGTAAGTATTTTATAAAAAGACATCAAGCAGATGCAAAATTACAGAAAACTGTTTTACGAATCTTAAACCAGCAACCTCAAACACAAAACAACTACGCCTCAATCCTGACATATTTGGATTGTCTGTATGAGCCCTCGCTGGCCATGTTCCCCAATTTAATTCTTCTCAGGCCAACATATGTGAGGATTCATCATGAATTGATTAGTTTGGCTAGTTTTACACTAACAGGGTACCACAACCCTCGTCCTCTTTCCGGGCTTGGGACTGCGATGTGATCAAGCTCACAATGGCAGAGATAAGCATTTGAAACTAGCAATTGCAGATAAATTTTTTTATTTGAACATCTTCGTTGCTTTTGTCGCTTTGAATTTTCTACGTGTAAATCTGTGGCACATATTCACTAGGTATTTCTGTGTTTTATTTGTTTTCATATTTATCATCTTCTAATATGTTGCCAGGCTGGCATCACATGATTTGATTGTGTTTTCTTTTGCATCTTTGCACTACCTTCTTGGTACTAGCCTTAGTAAATACTTCATCTTAGGAAAAAGAAAAGGAAGAAGCTTTGATTGTGCTTTCCGTTGATATAGCTATTTTTTTAAGGCCTCCTTTGGTTCGTTGGAATTTTCATTTTGAAGGTGGTAAAATGGAGGCACGTATGTGCCTGGATTTACAGTGTTATTTACTGTTATACATCATTTGTGTATATTTAAATTGGAACATTACACCCCTATATGTGTTTCTGCTTTGACATATATGCTAAACTTCTTGTTCCAATTATCTGATATGCTTTTTTCTGTGTCTATTAATGAAGGTCAGACTTGTCTCTTGTATGGCAACATTATTTGTTCATCTATCTTTGCTCTAATGCAGTATTTTGTCTTCAATAACAGTTGGCAGAGCCAAAATTAACAAAGAAGGAGGAAGGTACCTTACTGTATATATTTATTTGTTTATTTTTCCTGTTCTTCAGTAGAAAGAACAGCTTATGCAAATGAGCTCACACATGAATAAATGACAGAAGAGGCAATCAAGAGGTCTGATGCATTGGAGCGAGATGACATTGGATCTTTAAGGTTAATCACCATACAATCTGGTTCAGTATTCTATTATTATTTTGTACCTTAAAGAAATGCTTGCTTGGTAACCACATTAATCAAATTCTTGCTTTAGTAACCACATAAATCCATCCGTAACTTGGAACACCTCTTCTTTTGTGGTTCTTGTACTTGTCTAATTTGTTAAAGGAGGTAATCAAAGTGTGTTTGAGTAAGTAACCATAACAAAGAAAAGAAGAAAAAAAGATAAGGGAGGTAGGATAAATATGTCTTGCCGTTTCAATGTTATTGGTCTTGGGAAAAGATAATTTTGCTTGTTGGTAGATATGATAATAAGGGATTTAAATTGGAACTTTTTGACTTTCTTGGCTTAGAGCTTGGATGTATTAATTTTTGTTGTCGAATATTTCACTCTGAAAGGGAAAAATACAACAGATAGATATTCAATTCAGGCTTATCTGCTTTTTGATACAAAAACAATTTGATATGTTATACAGATTAAGAATACGGTTCAACCGAAGTCATTTGTCAAATCATCCCGACTGTCTAGTTTACAGCAAAAGTATAAATGGAACAATAAGTTCTTCTAATATGGAATGCGTCTGTCTGAATAATCTCATAGTTCTTTCATCCTAAAAAAGTTAAAGGAGACTCAATGGCTTTGTTCTTCAAACAACTTTTCTTTCTTTTTATCTTTTATACTCTCCAACTCATGGCGTTTCATCCGTTGTCCTTTAGTCTTCATAAAACAAGGAATAAAAAATTATTATATCTACTGTCCTTTTCAATACCCATGAATTGTTGAGCATCAAGATATGAGAGTCCATATTTGATTTCGATTGCGTCAGGTGGGGGTTTGTGCCCTCAGTGTGACACATGCCTGACAACACCAGCTCATGACAATCCCATCTCCTCTTTTAAGTTCTTGCACCTCAGAGCTGAGAGGGGAGATAGTACCTATGGACAGAAAAACACATCGTACCATTTTGTACTAGAGAACTATGTTCCTATCATCAATCTAGGATTGATTAGAGATATAATTGAGAATCACTTGGTGCTAATGCATAACAAGCTCTTGTTGAAATAGACTGATATTATGTTATTGATTAAATAACTCTCACACATTACATTTCTAGGGCATTGCATTCCACATTTAGTGTTCACTATTTTTTTTTCTGTTTTTGTTATTTTTACCCTTTTTCTTGTGGGATTTTTTTTTGGGGGGGGGGGGGGGGAGTACTTTTGTCATCTAATTTAAAATACATGGTCCAATTACATTTTCCAGTTTAAAATAAAAATAAAAATACACTGTATCTTTGCCTCTCGACCTCCATGAAGGACAATGTTATATTACAGGTGTCAGTAGTCAGATCTGCTATAACTATGTGAAGAATTTAGGGCAGAAATATGAAGCAAATACACTTATGTAAACAGTTTGTTTCGGCAATCTCACAATATCTTCCTGAGCTTTGAATGATATTATCATCCATCAATCCTTGTGGTTTGCACATTCACATTTCATTTGGCATTCTAATGTAATTTGCAAACTCAAGTTCCAATTTCATTTGACCCAGGAAAATTTCAAGACAAGAATACTTGAAGAAAAGGGAGCAGAAGAAGCTAGAGGAACTCCGGTATTTACATGACTGTACATTATAGCTTATGCCATCAATTGTTATGTGGAAGTAAATTACATTGTTCTGACTTCTGATATAATGTAAAAATAGTTCATTCTGGTTACTGGTCAGTGTCTAACCATATTTCTGGTATTCCAGAGATGATATAGAAGATGAACAATACTTGTTTGAGGGAGTGAAGCTGACGGAAGCAGAGGAACGTGAGCTAAGGCAAGAAAATACACTTCCCCCCTTGTTTTGATGCTCATTCGGAATTATTCTTAGTTTGAGATTTTCTTCTTGCAATTGATTCTATAGTGAATTTTCACTTTGTGGCGCTTGTATATTTCAAGACTTGTTTGTTGCTACTAAGAGATTGCATAATGTGAAGAACATTGCTTTGTGCTTGTCATTCTTTTCTAGGAGCTTATATATGGATGGGTATACATGCTTATGTTTCCTGTTTCAGTAGAAGTCCTAATTCTAGTTAACATGAAGTCATCTAGTTTTTTTCATCAGTTGCCTTTTTGATCATGAACTTGATTTTATCTCACTACTTGTTCCATATATAAATCCACTGATCATTCAGAGTGATATAATTTCATCGTTTTCTTATTATATGAAGATTCTGATGAGTTATTAGTGAATTATTGTGAAACGTGGAGTTAGTGCCTTTTCTGCAGTTGGCTTTTTTTGGGTGGGGTGGGGGTGGGGGGGATCTAACATTCTCTTTAATGGGCTCTGGTTGAATGTGGGATTGGCTTTGTATAAGCATGCTGTTGTGTACTCAGGACCTGTACAATTTTGCAGATATAAGAAGGAAATATATGAACTTGTTAAGAAGCGATCAGAAGATACTGATGACATGGACGGGGTAATTAATATTCTGCTTATTTTATTGCTTCCAAGAACGTGTTTCATTATATTTATTATTTTTATTGTCTCTGCCATTTCCTGCTTGTCATATTCTCTAGTATCTCCATTGCTTTCCCTCCCCCACAGCATACAAACAAAAAGTAAAAAAGAAAAATGAGGTATAAATGTCACTTTGTACTATGAGTTATTTATTGCTCCACTGGGTATGTTGTTGTTGTTGTATGAGTTATTTATTGCTTTGATCCAATAAAGGCTACATGTGTGTACTTCTAACTAAAGGATGAGCTTTCCTTGCACTAATCCTCCTTTATGAAAGACTTCTTTTATATCACATAACAATATTATTTCCTTGTATATATTCTCTTAAGGTTTGATAATATTTTGTACGGTGGACCAATATCCCTTTATCCATCCCTTATTGCTTTTTTGATGCACCCATGAGGTTTGTATATGTATAGATGATTCAATGTCATTTATAGGACATTGCATCTTTTGTATGGTTTCTACTTACTTTTTAGTGTTTTAGTATACTTCTTGTATTCAGATGTTTTTTGCCCTTTAAAAATAAAATTTGTTACTTAATGACAAAAGCTTCTCTCAAAGCTTGAGTGCAGTTTAATTCAGAACTTTGATGAAAAGGCCTAAATTCTGGATTCGTTGTATGAATTATATGTTTTGTTCTTAGTTAAAATAGTGGATGATGTACCTTCCTTAAAAGTATCAAGAATTGGAAAAGAACACCCTAAATATTGTTTTCGCTCTTTCATCATTACTCTATTTATACTTGATTTATTTTCTTATCCAATGTTTAATGTTGTACCTAAATTATTCATAAGATAAGTCCAGATCATGGCTAATGGCAGGGTGGAATTTGATTAAGGGGATTTAAAAAAGTTCTAAAATTGTCACGCTTTAGACATGGAACCTATATCAAGGGGATTATATACAAAAAAAAGGAATTTGTTTTGATCTTAGTTGCATAGGGTAATTTTTCGGTGAAGGATTCTGTTGAACTCCCTTCACAGATAACTACATCCCTAATCATGTTGAGTTGAATTTGATGGTTCCACCTCTGAAGAATTTGTGAACCAGTTGTAACTATTGGAAATTAGGGAATATAAAATAAGTTGATTCTGGGGGATGGAATTTGAACTCTATGCTTGTTCCAGTTTATGTCAGTTCTCATATGAAGATTCCTTATTGTTGCTTGTTTAAAATACAGTATAGGATACCTGATGCCTATGATCTTGAAGGTGGTGTAAATCAGGAAAAGAGGTTTTCAGTGGCTTCGCAGCGATACAGGTTAGTTATATCGATAAGGATAGTTGTAACAGTTGCTCTGGCATATAGAGTTGTCCAAAAGTGTGTGTTGGTCTTAGAGAGCCAATTTTCTACTTAAGAATTTTTTATGGTCTTCTATTTTTTTTTTGGGCATTTCCAGGGATCCAGATGCTGCTGAAAAGATGAATCCTTTTGCTGAACAAGAAGCTTGGGAGGAACATCAGATTGGTAATTGCTGATTCACCTTACTCAAAAGTTTTATGAGCTTGGAAGTTTTTGATTCTCTAAATTTGGAGTCATCACAACACAGGGAAGGCGAAGCTTAAATTTGGGTCAAAAGACAGGAAGTCAAGATCTGAGGACTATCAGTAAGTTCTAGCTTCTCTCCTTAACCCCCCCTGTATGTGTACAATGTACATGCATATTGGACGGTATGGATGAATTGGCTTCTGTGCTTTACATATAGTGTATTTTGCTGTATCGAAGATCTGAAGGGTAAGATGTTAAAGAACTACTTTGGTGCAGATTTGTGTTTGAAGACCAAATTGAGTTCATAAAGGCAGCTGTAATGGATGGTGTTAATGTATGCCTGCTTATTCAACCCTGTCACATGTTGTTATGCTAAATCTGCTCTTGCTAATTTCTTGATCATTATTTTAAGATTTATCTTTGGTTGTGTTTAGGTTGACCAAGAGCCTTCAACTGATTCAATAGAGAAAACTATTGCTAAGTCAGCGTTTGAAAAACTTCAGGTATTTATTTATCAGCATCATGCTGTGCAATAGAATCATCACTTATGGTTTTCCACTATTTTGTTTTATAGTTTCCTCATATATGCGAGACTGCTAAATCTCATTTGTATTATGTCCCAATATAAATACGACATCAGTATTACTGCTTTGTAAATCAAAATTTGGTTGAAGAAGAGGTGTGAAAGTGTACATATAGATAAAATGGAAGACACAGGAGTGTCAGTAACTTAAGGGACATTTAGGCGTAACAGCAGCATTCTGCAGCGACCAGTGCTGGTCTCTCCTTTCCTTCCTGCTTTAACCATTTCTTATCTCTTTGGCTTATTGTAGAAGAGTTATCGGCCTTGCAGGGTCTTTCTTTTCCTTTTACTATGATGGGTTGTGCTTTGGGACTTAAAACTAGCAGTGTATATCTATGTGTAACATTAAGTGATCATGAAATTTATGCTTTCTGTGCATTTCTTTGTATAATATATCGTAGACTGCCCTTCTAAATAAAGTATATCATGGACAGTATCATCTCCCCTACTGCTTATTCACTAAAAATGAGGTCCTGAAATTAAGTTTACTTTTGGAAGAAAAAGCATGACCTTAGATAGGAAGGAGTGGAGGTCGAGAATTAGAGTAGCAGGCTAATAGGGAGGATAGGAAGGAGTGGTAATTGTCTGTCTTTTATATGTTATTTATCTGCCTTTATATGTTTACTATCTTGTATCTAGGTATTATTATGTGCTCTTCTCTTTTTGCTTGTGTATCGTATCTAGCGTGTTCTGCTGATGGGTTTTTGTGACGAGGGTTTCTAGGAAACAGCCTCTCTACCTATGTGGTAGTGGTAAGGTCTGCGTACATCTTACCCTCCCCAGACCCCACTTGTGGGATTTCACTGGGTATGTTGTTGTTGTTGTTGTTTTGGAAGAAAAAGCATGAATCTGCTCTATGTATGTGCACGTGTGTAGATTATATTTATAGCGCTTTTGAGTGTTTGCCTAGGTTTTTTTCTTTTTCGTACTTTGCAAGGTGGGAGTTTCCGAGGGATTACATTGATCATATTGAGTTATAATTTTTTATATTTATTGTCAAAATGGGTGATTCACTTTGTAGAATTCGGCGGATGGAAATTGAGTATGAAGATCTGCATTTATAAAGTTGTGCCTCATCTGTTAGAATCCTTCGCTTTTGCTCTCTGGCTTTTGCAAGTTATCACTACTCTTAGTTTTTGATGAGACCAATTTTTCTTTAAAAACCACGGGTTGTATCTTCTATTTTTTATGTTCGCTTTGTTGAAACTCATTTATACTGATGGTCTTTCATGGATGCATTTTAGGAGGATAGGAAGACTCTCCCAATGTATCCTTACAGGGATGATTTGCTCCAAGCTATTAATGATCATCAGGTTAGGTTGATTGGTTGCTTGCATATGTTTTTACTTTGTCCATCTGAGGCTAGTTGTAATGCCCTTTCCACTTAGTTTGCTGTGTGTACATTGTATAAAAATCGGGTGCTTGTTGCAGGTTCTTGTTATTGTTGGAGAAACGGGCTCTGGGAAGACCACCCAGATACCACAGTATCTGCACGAGGCGGGATATACCAAACGTGGGAAGGTATGGATCTTTCTTATATAGAGTAGAGTATCTACCACAGCCTCCAAAAATAAAGACAATGTTTTCTTTTTTTAGAGGCAGACTGTTTCTCTGATATGGCATTAGCTAGCATACAAAGGGATGTGGTTTGAACTAAAAGAAATGCTGCATAATTAGTGTAGGGGGTATATGCTACCTTACAGCTCCTATTTGATAAGTTTGTATGGATTATTCACATAAGCACCAAGAAAGTGCTGATGCTACAAAGTTCAGAGAACTTATCCTTTAGTTCTAGGAGTCCAAGAATTCCACCACTTGAGCAAAATCATTTACATTTATTAAGTTACCTCAGCAAAGCTTTAATCTATAAGCGTCTAAAGTCGACATAGTGTACTGCTTTTGTATTCAATTCAAATCATCTACTATCTCTCTGCTAATGCAGGGTGCTTTGTGCACCGGGCTGCCCTTTATTGTCTCTCTCTAGACTTTGCAAAGTAATCAAAAAGGTGTTCTTCAGAAAGTTCTTATATGCTTTCTAACTCTTTATTCCTAGCCGCTGTATATAGCATCCTTTATGCCCTTTTTGTTTCCCATTGTACTCCAAAAAGATCAAGGAAGGAGTCCAAAAAGCCCACAATTTGTTCATATCATTACATTTTAAGTTATCCCAAAAAGTAAAAACCAATAAGCTATTAAATTTGACATAATATGCTGCTCCTTCCATATTGCCTTCAAAGGATTTGTCGTTTCTCTCTCTAGACTTCCTGGAGTACACAAACATTTCCTCCAGAAAGTTCTTATATGCTTCCTAACTTTTGTCCATGCTGTCTATTTATATCATCGTTTAAGGTCCTTGTCTCCAACTTAGCACTTTTTTCTGGGTGGATAGTTTTTTATTGAATAGAATTGTTTCTTGTCTAAAAGAAAAAATTCCTTGTAATGGCATCTGTACTCCAAAAAGATTGAAGACTCTCCAGATTTGACTGATGGGAGGACAACGCAGAAAAAAAGGCTTTTGGCCTTGGTTGATTGTTCGCAAATGTATTATCTACTGCAAGCAAGGTATAATCTCTCCCCTTGCAGATTATCCGTTGATACAGCCTTCACGAGCCTTGCTCTTTCCTGAAAACCTTCCAATGTCACAGACCACTTGCACCCTTTCCCGCCAAAATCTTGTAACAAAAGTTTTCAGAACAGTCCTCTTATCAGCTACTGCCTCCACATCTGATTATAAATATAAAATGAAAGAAGAGAACACATGTTTTGTCGCTTCCTTTCTAGCTATGCTGAACACTTGAGGGAAATAGTAGAATTCTTCCCATGATGGATGTAAATCATGGCATGCGTTGTCATGTAGAACCAACTCCATTTGCTTGGAGAAGGAATATGATTGGAGCTTGGTAAGAGTTGTCAATCTCACTTCAAACACAAATTTTGTTACAACTGGTCCCCTCACCTCTGTCTTCTTTTCTTGTTGAGGAAACCTCCTTACCTCTTTTTATCCCAAGTGTTGAGGATTTCTCAATTACTCCGACTTTAGTTGTTTGGCTTTCTGTTGTTTTAGGTTTGGTTGTGGATCTTCTTTCTTCAATTCTTGACAGTTCTCTCTCTTCCTCTGGTCAAAGGCACTTGCCAAGAGAACCCTCGTACCCACTGAAACGCAGCATTTTAAACACTTTTTTGACTTGGAAATGGTGCATGACTTACAAACGAGCACACGTAAATTTCCACGTCATTTAAAAATTCCCGTTAAAACTTATTTCTACATAAAAAAACATTTTTTTTCTCTTTCAAAAGTTTTTTCCCCTTGTTCTTCCACCTTTCAAGGTTCTAAATCATACTCAAGAACCCTAATCCAAACCCATGAACATTATTTTCTCCACATTTGCTCTCAAATTGAGCATCAAATTCACATCAAATGGGTGAAATTCTTACCGATTTGCCTTGAATTTCACACTAGAGGTTCACAAACACAAACCCAACAAATCTTCATTCCAATTTTGAATTTATGAATTTTGAATTTATTTCATAAATTCACAAAATCGATTAATTATTCTCAAAGCTTTATCAATGGAGTTTTTCAATTTTTCAACACCCACCATTATCCTTCACATTAACTCATATAAAATACAAAAAATAACACACACCCAACAAATCTTCATTACAATTTTGAATTGATTTCATAAATTCACAAAACCCAAATGCCCAAAGCTTTATCAAGCTTATCAATGGAGTTATTCAATTTTTCAACACCCACTATTATCCTTCACATTACTCATATAAAATACGAAAAATACTCAAAAAAATTAAAATTATGGAATGGAAACGTGACCAAACTAAATGAAAAGGACCGGGGGGTGATGTTGATTTGCAACAAAAGAAAGGAATTTTGAGAAAGTATTTGGGGATAAGGCAGTGATGGGAGGGCGATCGTTAAGAAGAAGAAGAAGAGGAGGAGAGTGAGAATGGTAAGTGGATCCGAAGAAGAAGAAAATGGTGGAATGGGAAGAAGAAATTTTTTGAAGAAAACTTTGAAGAAGATGACTTCTTCTTCTTTCTTTTTTGGCCATTGTTTATTTTATTTTAAAACTTTTAAAAATATTTTTTAATGTAAAATATTGACTCACTTGCTTCGAAGTGTGTGGAATCACGCGTTCTTCCAAATCAGCAATATTAATGCCACATATGCTTGGTCAATCGTTAGAGGTGTTTAAAATGCTGCGTTTCAGTGGATACAAGGGTTCTCTTCGCAAAGTCCTGAGTAGAAGGGTCTAGGTGACAAACAGGATCATGTATAAGGGCCTCCCAGGTCATTCCGCCTATATTAAAATGAAAAGGAGGCTGGTTGGTCAAAATAATGTGCGACACCTACATGTTCAATGGCCAGAACATGGAAGGATAATTGTCTCTGCCCAACTAAAGCTGTGGTGGAATGAACCTCCTAGATAGATTTCCTCTATTGCCCTTGCAACAAGCGAGGAACCCCAAGAAGGGGAATATAGAAGGCAGAATATCTGTCTATCCTGGAGTCATGTTTCCTCGAGATAAATATGGGTCCTAAGTAATGTACGACAGCTAGATCCTCTGCCAATTTCTTTTTTCATTGAATAACTAAACAGTTTTTGAACTTGATCCATAAGTTTGTTGTGATTTTTTGGTATTGATTTTATTTTTAAGGCAACGTCATCTATTTTATGTTGAAGCCTTCATATGCCTGTTCTTAGCAATGTAGAAATGGGATTGAATATATTGTCTATGGTTTCTGAAACTAATATTTGCTTCTCATAGATTGGGTGTACTCAACCTCGTCGAGTTGCTGCAATGAGTGTGGCTGCACGGGTTTCTCAAGAAATGGGAGTCAAACTTGGCCATGAGGTATGCTTCAGATGATATATTTTTTCATTTGTTTAGTTACAGATGGTATGTTTGCTCTTTTGTTGCAAATCTGTTACAGCTGTCTTGTTCAAATGATATTTTTACCTTAGAACTTGGAGACATTTTTTGTCGTTCTTTACATCAGGTGACCGATATGTAACAATTAAATCCCTCACATTCAGGTTGGCTACTCTATTCGGTTTGAAGACTGCACCTCTGAGAAAACAATTCTGAAATATATGACTGATGGGATGTTGTTACGAGAATTTCTTGGTGAGCCTGATCTAGCAAGTTATAGGTTTGTACTGTAGTAAATGATCTTATCCTTACCTAACTCTCAAACCCTTTGATTTCCCTAAACCAAGTGCCTGGATTTTCAGTGTCATCATGGTTGACGAGGCACATGAAAGAACACTTTCAACGGACATTTTGTTTGGCTTGGTTAAGGCAAGTTTTCCCTATTTTAGTCTTAAATCTTTTTTGAATCAAGTAGTCTTTAGATCTTAATATAATGGCTAACTCTTGGTAAAAATTGGGAGTTACCCTTTGTTTAGAAACTGGAAGCAGCCAAAACTACAAACTCTTTCCATGTTTGTTTGTCAAAGCAGCTTGCATATTGGATTCGTCCTAATTTCTCTACGTTTTGGGAAAGATATGTCGAGGAAATTTAATTAAAAAATCTCTTCTTAGAAGGGCTTTTCCCTAGGGCTCCCTAAAATTCACTTTGATACTCCAGGGAAGGAAAATGATTTTTTTCTCAACATTCTCATAAGAAACAGGCAACATAACCTGTTCTTTGTTATTTTTCCTTCCCTAGTCAAACAAATGATAAATAATTTTATGGTGGTTGGTGGGAGTTCACAGATTAGTGAACTAGGATGGTGTGTAGCAAATTTGCACGTCTTTTTTGGCCTTCAATCGCCATCACTTAGTGCGGTGTGGAACTGCATCCCCATGATCCTCTTGTTGCTAACAATCTACTTTCTTTATAACAGGATATTGCTCGATTTCGGCCTGATCTCAAGTTGCTAATATCAAGTGCTACTCTAGATGCAGAGAAGTTCAGTGATTATTTTGACTGTGCCCCAATTTTTAAAATTCCTGGAAGGCGGTTTCCAGTTGAAATACACTATACGAAAGCTCCAGAGGCCGATTACTTGGATGCAGCCGTAGTCACTGCTCTTCAGATCCATGTAACTCAACCGCCAGGGGATGGTGACATATTAATTTTTTTGACTGGGCAGGAGGAGATTGAAACAGCAGAGGAGATCATTAAGCATCGGATAAAGGGCCTGGGGACAAAAATTGCTGAGCTGATAATTTGCCCAATATATGCAAATTTGCCAACAGAATTACAAGCCAAGATATTTGAGCCCACACCTGAAGGGGCTCGTAAGGTTGTCCTGGCTACAAATATTGCTGAAACATCGTTGACAATTGATGGGATTAAGTATGTTATTGATCCGGGATTTTCTAAGATGAAGTCTTACAATCCTCGGACGGGAATGGAGTCATTATTGGTCGCTCCTATATCAAAGGCATCTGCAAACCAACGTGCTGGTCGATCTGGAAGAACAGGTCCTGGAAAATGCTTTCGGTTATACACTGCATATAATTACATGAATGATTTGGAAGATAACACAGTTCCAGAAATACAAAGGACCAACCTTGCAAATGTTGTGCTCTCTCTCAAGAGCCTTGGGATTCATGACTTGCTGAATTTTGACTTTATGGACCCCCCACCAGCAGAAGCTTTACTCAAAGCGCTGGAATTGCTCTTTGCCCTTAGTGCGCTTAACAAGCTTGGCGAGTTGACTAAAGTTGGTAGAAGAATGGCTGAGTTTCCTCTAGATCCTATGCTGTCCAAGATGATTGTTGCCTCTGACAAGTACAAGTGCTCTGATGAAATAATAAGTATTGCTTCCATGCTTTCTGTGGGGAATTCAATCTTTTATCGTCCGAAGGACAAACAAGTGCATGCAGATAATGCACGGATGAATTTTCATGTGGGAAATGTGGGAGATCATATTGCGCTGCTAAAGGTTAGTTGCTTAATGATAATAACCTGTTTATTCCGGTCAGTACAGGTTTTTCTAGCCATATGATATTGTGTTTTGCATTCTACTTCACCTTGATGTCTTTCCTTTTATCAATGATCAATCCTGTCTACGAAGTACATCCATGTATAGATAAAGTAGAAACAAGTGCATATGGAAGACTTGCCTCCAAGAGGATGTTTTGTAGGCTCGGAGGCAGGCATGACAAATCTTTTGAGTTGAAGGGTAAATTAGAATAAAGAAATACTCCCTCTGTTTAAAAAAGATTGACTGACTTTCTTTTTTAGTATGTTTCAAAAAGAATGACCCCTTTCCTTTTTTAGCAACATTTTAATTTCAGGTTTCCACGTGTCAAGTTTAAGGCCACAAGATTAAAGGTCATTTTGGTATATTTTTGACATAACTTTAATTTAGGACCACAAGTTTGAAAAGTCTTTTTTATTTTCTTAAACTCCATGCCAAAGTCAAACCAGATCATTCTTTTTGAAAAGGAGGGAGTATCTTATATGATTTGGTGGAAATAAGTGCTATCATGTAGACAACATATGGTTTTTTGGGTGTATGGGTACATCTGTAGGATTTTAAGGGAAACACGATGTCTTTGTTGCAATTCAAAATAATTTCGATGTCATGAGAACACACTATCCTTATTTAGTTATTTGAAAATTAGGTTGCTACCTTTAATGAATAAAAGGAAATACAGAGATGCTTGCATGTTAAAAAAGGCGATCTTCTTCATCTGTCGTTTTCCAGGTTTACAATTCTTGGAGGGAAACAAACTTTTCAACTCAGTGGTGCTATGAAAATTACATCCAGGTTAGTATGAATTTACGCAGAGATTAGTCTTTTCTTTTTCTTGTTACAAAAAAGGCATCTAATAGCTGAGTAAAATGCATGTAGATCACTTTCAAAGCCATCTAACCCGATAAAATGCATATTGAGCGATGTCTTTTGATGAAGGCATATTTAGCTATGACTTATGATTCTGGTGCTAAAAAATATTTTAGTGAAACCATGTCTTGTTTGATAATTCCACTGTCATCAGAAGATCATTTAATATATGGCGCTTTAGCTAATCTCCAGAATTTTATAACATTATATTAGGAGAGGCTTATATGGAGCGACATTGACAATGAGGACTCATATAGCTAATACCGACTTGCTTGGGACTTGGGCATAGTTATTGTTATTGTTGTATAATAGACAGGGCTACTGGAAGGAACTGTTCCTGACTGGACTGCAACTTTCATACAAAAGGGGTTTTAGGGGTGGGGGTGGGGAGGATTTTAACTTTGAATATGACTGAAGTTGATTCATCATTGCTACCTATAATGTATAATGAACACCGTTCTTTTAACTTTCCAGGTCAGAAGCATGAAGAGAGCTAGGGACATCCGAGATCAATTGGAAGGCTTGCTGGAAAGGGTGGAAATTGAATTGACTTCAAATGAGAATGACTATGAGGCTATAAAGAAGGCTATAACATCAGGATTTTTCCCCCACTCTGCAAAACTACAAAAGAATGGATCGTATCGAACTATTAAACACCCCCAGACAGTTAACATTCACCCCAGCTCAGGTTTAGCACAGGTAAAGGATTTTGTTTACGGAGAAAAATGGAAAAATAAATAGAAATAGAAGATGTTGCAAGTTACTAGAGACTATGAATTTCCTGGCAGAGGCAACAAAATCAAGATGCAAGAGAAACTTACAATTACTGCTTTTAATAAAATAAAATAACGGACATTTTGAATGCATAAATTAGCTTTCTTAGGATTATTTTTTTTTTGGCTTCGTCACTTGACCTGACCCCAAGGTATGGTATTCTTGTTGGCAACTTAACAGTTGAGATGTTCACACAATTTAAAGTAAGTGGACTGTAGATCAACCACCTATTGAGCTCACATCTGGTGGCACATTCATGGTTTCCTTCTTAGGATTGACTAATCTATGGATGAGCGTCCCCAAGAAATGATAGTTCTGTGTTTTTGAATAATTGTGATTTATGACTCAACCGATCAACGTGGTCTTATCTCCCCCATCCCGCCCATTTCAATCCTTCCAGTTCTCTGTGGTTGTGGTAAACAGTTCTATAATTCACTGAAAAGCTCCTGTACTGTAGCAATATGCCCAAATGCAGAGAATCTACAACTTAACGTGATCCTCTACTATAACATTTAATCATCCTGACTAATTGGGATCTCATGAATGCACCATGAACCGGGATCAAATGTACATATTGTACTCTATCCTGTCGAACTATTTTTACCTTCCACGGAACGTACACAGTGCTAGTGGGGCATAAATTTTCAGCTGGATAGTGTCTCTGCGTTGTACCCTTCATCACACATCACTGCTTCAACCATCTCAAAATCTACCCCACAAACGATTTTAGGTGGTCTACATGTTCGTGTGCACATGTGCGCTGACACATGCATTTTCTTTTTTCTTAAATGCTCACAATTTTGCCTTCTTCGTTGTCAAGTGAAATAGCTTCTCTGACATCAGGACTGTTATGTATAGAGAACTTGATTTTAACAACAGCTTATGATATAGTGGATTTATCAAAAGCAATATATCTTACTGCTCTCCCATCTCCATGAGTTGATTCTACTTACACCCCCTACAATGAAGGTTATGTTGTTGATGTTGTTTAACCGTCTCAACCAGCCAATGAGATCTTATAGCCCTGGGCCTTCCGTTTCAATCCTTCTGTGCTTTCAAATCGTTGCTCATATTTTGTTTTGCTTTGTATGTATGTATATATGTATTTAGGTATGTGTGTGTGTATATATTAATTTTTTGGAGAAAGAGTTCTGCTTTATATATTTATGTTGACAAGGCATGTAATGTGACCTTGCTGATAATAGCAACTTCATGAAAATCATTGTGCTTTTACACTTGCACGTTGTAGGTGCTTCCCAGATGGGTTGTTTACCATGAACTGGTCCTGACGACTAAGGAGTACATGCGGCAGGTTTGTCCGTCTCTTTTTCCTCCTTTTTTGTTTCTTATCAGGGTTTTCTCTAGCTGTAATGATTCACAGAGATTTTAATTGGGTGTTGTCCTGGCAGGTTACTGAACTTAAACCAGAATGGCTTGTAGAAATAGCTCCTCACTACTATCAGTTGAAAGATGTCGAAGACTGTAAGTTCTCTCACTCTCTTTTATGGCCATGGGTGTTTTAGTTGATTATTTTCAGTTTCTGTTTGGCTGGCTGCTCTATTGGTGTCTCACGGCACACTACTAAGCTAGCGTTTGGCCATAGAATCCCAAGTATTATTAGGAGACCAGATTTGCGTGATGTTATGATTGAACTTTCTGCATGTGTTTGGCCACAGTTTTTGGCATATTTCACTTTATTGTTAAAATAAAAAACTGAAACATGATTTTTATCAGTAAGTTGTAAAAACTGTCCAACATACCTGTAAGTTTGGCACACAATTATCATTTTTATATTGAACTAGATAATACATTATCCAAAAGTAATTACGCAAATTGCAGTCATGTTTGCCCCATAGCAAAGTACAACTAAAATAATGAGCTCCACTGTTTCACGCATTAGAGTGCCACATAACCAAATAAAATAATTCTCTATCTTTTGGTAAATCGTTAAACCATTGAACTTGATTTTTCCGGTCATATGAATGAATATCTGTGAAAACTAGGTTAAGGAAGTAAGGCACTGGCAATGAAAAACTTTTGTTGGCTAAGTTAGCTTTTCCTCGTCAAATTGTAACTGGGTCGTCACAACTACTTTGGAGTAGATATCAGAATAAAGAGTGCGTCTAATGAGTGGAAATGGTAGATAGAATTAGTTGGAGTCATAAATAGATGGGCTTTTTTTTAGGTTTTCAAGAATACGGAAGTTTGGGGTGAGTTTAAAATTTTAAAAGAAATCAACAACTATATTTTGGGCCAAAAACAATTTTTTTTCTTGTAGAATTTGTTCTTTTCCAAAACTAAACAAATTCTATGGCCAAACAGATTATGTCAATAAGTTTCCCAAAATGTGCTTGCGGTGTCTATGGAAAAATGAGTCCTACATGTAGCTTCCCATCTTATTGTCGAGGGACTTGCAATGACATTCGGTTTAAGCAAAGGGACTAGTTGTGGTCACTTTTGTTTTCAATTAAATATTAGTTGTTTCCATAGGAGGAATACTAGACTGCACCTGTTCAAATGATAAACTTTTGCAGAAGTAAATGAAACGTCATACTTTTTTCAGTCATATGTCTAATCGCCTACTAATAAAATGATGTCTTATAAGCTGTAACTAGTTTCATTTTCTGAAAGATTTATTATCTCATGACAATTAGAACGTAGAGAGTTAGATCCACTGAGCCTTGCTGAACTAGAGAGTCATCTGAAGGAGTTATAGTCCTTGGAAATTAAAAATGCTTGTGTGCTTGGGTGCATATTGGGGATTAATATATTCAAAGGATAGTCCTAGAAAGTTTAAATACTTTTCAGAGGCATCCCCTTGAACCAAAATATCAAATTTTGAGGCAATTAACTATCATATTTTTTCTTTGGAGGTTTGGCAGAATATGACTTTCAAGAAAGAAAATATGATTTTGTTGTTCCATTTATTCAAAATAATGACTAACATTGTTGCTCGATGTATATATGCTGTATGCAGCAAGCTCAAAGAAAATGCCTCGTGGAAGTGGCCGCGCATCTTAGGGTCAACTCCTTTTTCTTTGGCAAAGAGCAGTTTCAAGAGAATGGCTTATGTTAAAACTTGGATACAGGCCCATTATACTGCGAAGGTGGAAGGATTCTGCTAACTGAAGAAGCCCATGGACCTTAACTGATACGATTAGATAGTTGTATATACGATTTTGTAGATTCTTGTTTATGTAGAACAATGGCTGTAATTCTCTGTACGTGCCTCTTTACGTGGTTAAGCAATTTGTTTATCCAAAAGGTCAGATACATAGATGGCCCCTCAAAGTTGACACCAATTCCCACTCTGGCACCTCAACTAAAATTTGTTCCTATTGAACACTTCCAACCCCATTAGAAGTGTCTGTTGGTGTCAACACCTATTTATTTGTCCCTGAAGGAAACTATTCCTATTCTGTTACTTTAAATTTGATGGACATTTGAGCATAAGTTGAATCCGTGGGAACTATGAAACTCATTAAACTATACACTTTCATCTGTGCATAATTAGTTTAGCTAAACCATTCTTTCCTCTCAAGCAGCTGTTCTCTAGAACAAAGATGAAGAGTACCTTTTATCCTGTGCAACCATCACATGTGAGTTCAATTTTTTTTTCTTTTAGATTAAAGGTTATATCTGTTAAAAATTTCCACAACATTGAATGTGTTTGTTTTGAAGTCATATTACAGTAGTGTAAGAACCAGAGATCCCCCTCTCTGAAGACACAGAAAGCGTTCATCGCTGGATTTGAGGGGAGTAAAAGAGTCAAATAAAGAGACAAGATCTTCATAAATGCAGATCTAGAGAAAACGGATAAAGTGGTCTTAGGTTGTTCATGAGTTAAATAGCTTATAATTATAAGGCATATTTGTCGATAATTTAGAGAAAAAACTGGTCTTGTCTTTATTTTTTGTGCAGTCATTGATAATAAGTTTTTTAAACTTGCAAGAAAATCTTATGTAGACAATCAAACCGTGGCATTAAGAAACTTTAACACATGATATCCTCAGAAGTCTTTGAGCTTCTCTTTTGCTCATCTTTCTTTGAAAAATGAAAAAAGGATCTTTCTTGGTTCCAATGTTGGCAAAGAAAAGAGAGATTCTAGAGTTATAAAATGTATCAACAAGAAAATGCTCAAGTGAATCAAAAGATTTTCTTTATTATTTTACTATAGGGAGATTATATATTAAGAGGTGGGAAAACAACAATTTATGATGAAAGAGAAGTAATCATATTATAGGAATAAGTAGTTTATGGCCTGACTGGGGCAAAAAAGAAAAAATGGATTTTCCTCGTATTTCTAGTGCTTCACCCAGGGGAATATGGGAACCTGAAGTTTCTTATGCCACAGCTGGCATATCCTTGAGCCATGCATCCAAAGGTTTCCCAATGGAGTAGACGATGAACCCGATTTCTCTGAGCTTTGATGCATCAATAACATTCCTACCATCAAACACAAATGCAGGCTTTTGCATGTTGTCATAAATCTTCTTGAAATCAAGTGTTTTGAACTCATCCCACTCAGTGAGAATGCAGAGACCGTGGGCGTCTTTTGTTGCCTCATAAGCATCCCACACCACGTTAACTTGTTTCACTCCATAAGGGCTCATTGGCTGGAGGTGAGTTGGATGGTCCCAATCGAACTTTTCCATTGAAAGATCCCTTTGTATTTGGTCCTGAGTGACCTGTGGATCATATATGCTCAAGTGAGCATTATCTCCCAACAAGCCTTTGCAGACATCGATCGCGGGAGTTTCCCTAGTGTCACCTGTATCTTTTTTGAAGGCAAATCCAAGAATGGCAATTTTCTTCCCAGAAACTGTGTTAAACATGGAGGAGACAATTCGGTTAACAAAGCGACTCTTTTGATAGTCATTCACCTTGATCACTTGTTTCCAGTAATTGGCAACTTCTGGGAGGCCATTGCATTCACATATGTAAACCAAGTTGAGGATATCCTTCTGGAAACAAGAACCACCAAAACCAACACTGGCATTGAGGAATTTGGGTCCAATTCGGGTGTCCTTACCAACAGCATTGGACACCTGTGTAACATCAGCCCCGGTAGCTTCACAAAGGGCTGACATAGCATTAACAGATGAAATTCTCTGAGCCAAGAAGGCATTGGCAGCGAGCTTTGAGAGCTCAGCTGACCAGAGATTAGTGCAGATGATTCTGTCTTCAGGCACCCAATGCGCATAAACTTCTTTGAGGGCCTGGATTGCCTTTTGCCCTTCAGGGGTGTCTCTTCCTCCAATTAGAACACGGTCTGGATGAAAAAGATCCTGAATTGCGGTTCCCTCAGCAAGAAATTCTGGATTTGAAAGGATCTGATAGTTAATTCCCTTACTGTTGTGAGTGAGGATCTTCTCGATTGCCTCAGCTGTTTTAACCGGAACAGTTGATTTCTCCACAACAATCTTATCATTCTTGGAAACATCAGCTATCATCCGAGCAGCACTCTCCCAGTATGTAAGGTCTGCAGCTTTTCCAGCTCCAAGTCCTCGAGTCTTTGTTGGGGTGTTAACCGACACAAAGATGATGTCTGCTTCAGAGACATGTTTCTCTACTTCAGTGCTGAAGAAAAGGTTCTTTCCTCTGCATTGCTTCACCACATCTTCAAGGCCAGGCTCATAGATAGGCAGTTGATCGCTATTCCATGCTGTGATTCGGGCAACAGAGATATCAACAACAGCCACTTCAATTGAGGGACATTTCAGGGCAATGACTGCCATAGTTGGTCCACCAACATATCCAGCTCCAATGCAACAGATCTTCACCATCTTTTCCTGCACAATGAAACCTGGAAACAAAAAAAGGGAAATAACTAGATTTAGGATTGATAAAAGTGGGATATCAATCTTGTTTGCTTTATCCTATTTATATTCATAACAGAACATAATTTTCCATGTGAACTGATGTTAGGATAGGCTGTAAAGAAACACGAAATCTATCCAAAGCTGGATGAGTGCTGTCTAGATCTCATATTTACACTTGAACTTGAATAAAAATGGTAAGCAAAGTACTGTATCTATTAGAGGAATCATATTCCAAAGGCTATCTTTTTTAGTTTGTCCAATTAACAACCAACATCTTCCCCAGTGTCCAGAATAATGACTTCCATATGTGAATCTCTGATTAAAGATAAAAAGACAACTCAATAGACTTTCATACATCTTTTTTCTTATACCCCTGGTAAAAGGGTCGCGTCTACAGACTCAAGACGTGTCAATAACTTTTAGAGAGCATCATCCAGTGCATAAAGTTGATACTATAAATTAAGAGTTTTGCAGATAATTTAGCTTGCAAGTATCATCCAATGCACAAATATGTAGCATCAAAGCATATGCTACCACCAGCAGTTAACATAGGAACAAAAATGATGCCATGATTTTATTAGCAATACACAAGAATACACAACAACATACACAGTGTAATACTACAAGTGGGGCCTGGGAGGGTAAATTGAAGTGTATGCAAACTGTTTCTAATAGACCCTCGGCTTAAAAACAAAGGCACAAAAATACACAAAGAAACTGAAAATGCTGAAAATGGATGACAAAGAAAGGAGAAAACTGGGATATTATAACATAGAAACTGGACTAGAAATCTAGCAAAAAGAAACAAGAACTATAGACCACTTCAATACCTCAACAGGAATTCCCACTAACTTTTAGAAAAGGGAAATGATCACAAGAAGAAAAGATATGTCTTGATTCAGAAATCAAATGCTATAAAAGGGACTTTAAAAAGCTCCAGTGATGGTTCAAAGAATTGGAAGGACCACTTTATATAATGGCAAAGAGACTCAAGGGTGTAAGCCAATGGACTCTCAAAAACTAAGTAAAGTGCCAAATGAGATTTTAAAGTCTGATTTGGAATGTTTAATACGTTTTCAAGAGGGACCTTTCAGTAACTAACAAGGGAAATTCCACCATCTTGGTCTTTTTCCCTGTAGTAACTCAGCAAAGACTTTACACTTGGACTAGTTTCTCACCAAACCTCAATCAAGGTTCAATATTGAATGAATGCTTTAAAACTCTTACCAACTTTTCCTGCAAACACTGTACTTTTATTAGGGTAATATTCTAACTTCTCCAAATTCTACTTAAAAATTTCACTTGTTATGTTGTTGTTTAAAAGAATAAAAAAGAGATAGTCTTGGTTTTCCATCACGAGGAAAGTCAATTTATCCAACAACAACCTACCTAGTAAAATGTCATAAGTGGTTTCTCGAGAGGTGAAATGTACGCAGAGCTTACCACTTCCTCGTACATGGAGAGAGGTTATTTCCGAAAAAGCCTCACCTCAAAAGAAACTAGTATCAATTTTTGAAAAATTTGATCTTTTACTCAAAACTCAATTCAAGAATAGATTTTGAACAAAACCCAAGTAAAATAAATGAGAAAGGGGTTCAAAAAAGTTAACAAAAACGAGTCTTGGTTTTTCCATCATAAGAAAAGTACATTTTATCAAAAGAAAAAAAAAGTCACATTTTTGACAAATTATTTTGATCTTTTACTCTACACAAAATTTTCAAGAATAGATTTTGAAGTGTCTAAAAAAATCCTTTTCATGTGAAAATGAGATTGTAACCCCAACAAGAAAATTGTTTTGACTGATACAGTAACAGAAAAAGAAAGTTCAAGAAAATGTTTGTTCATTTGAGTGTGATTAAAGAAAGATTAATTACAGCTAAGCACATGTATTAAGTATGATTGAGCAAAAATAAAAAAAATGTTGAAAAGCTTGCTTTGAAGGCAACAGAGCCTGAGATGAACGTGTTGGGTACCTGAAAAATTGACCTTTAAAAAAAGGTTGCTGCAGAAGCTTAAACTTCACTACAAAAGAAATGTATTTTGCTTCTTCTTTTGGGGTCTCCCATTATTTTATGGGATTTTTGGGAATCATTGTTTGATTTTGATTATAACTCTGAAGCTTTTGGTTTGAAAAGATTATCTCAAAACAAATTAAAAGATTAAGTTCTTTAACATGCTGAATTTATTTCGACGGTCAAAAGTTTTTTCCAATTAGGTCTTAAATAAGAATAGGTATTTTCAATGTATATCATAATATATCTATTTATTTAAAGTGTAAAAAATAAAGATCTATGTATCTTTTTTGCTAAAATAATTTTATGGACTTTCGAATTTTTAATAATTAGGTAATGGCCTTTCTTCTTCTTGATTAATATTCTCGTAAAAGTAGAAGTCAAATTAGAAGATATTTGATAAATAAATCGAGAAGATGGAAATATTTGATGTGTAATATTTTCAATTTACATTGTCATTTTTGACAAATTAAAGAAGGATAGGTTTTTTTTTGGTTGCCTATTGTACCCTTAATTTATTAATATTGAGTTAATATTTTTTTAAAAATATAATAAGTGAATATGTTTGAGACTTTATTATTTAATAAGAATACAACAGTAAACTCATTATATAAATAATTATTTTCTTATTGCAAGTGTGTCAAGTTTAAATTTGACAAATAAATACTCTCTCCGTCCATCTTTACTTGTCCACTATATTATTTTGGGATGACTAACAATACTTAGGGGAAGGGTCAAAAATGTCTTTAACTATATGAAAGGAACAAAAATACCCTTGATTTATATTTTGGTCCAAAAATGTTTGTGTCATTGATACTTTGGTCTAAAAATGCTCTTATTGTTACCAAATGAATCTTTTTCTTATTTTTTTTAAAATCACATTAACTTATAAAAATACAAGAAAATAATTTTTTTTCTTAATCTTCTTTTATCAATTAAAATAGAACATCGAATCTCTGTAACAAATAATATACGTCATAAATATAAGATCATCGTAAACCCAACATTAATTTTTATTTAATATTTTGGTCCAATAATGACCTTATTGTTACCACATGGGTCAGAAATATCCTTCTCTAAATAAATATATATATTTTTTCTTTTTAAACATATGTGATCCTAATAAAATTATTACCTTTAAAGAATCTTTTTCTTGTTTTTTTTTATATCACATTAACTAATAAAATGCAAGAAAATATTTTTTTAATCTCATTTTATCAATTAAAATAGAACATCATACCCCTTAACAAATAATATATGTCATAAATATAAGATCATAGCAAACTCAATATTAATTTTTATTTAGATAACGATAAAAATAGTAATTATAATAAGCAAAATAATTAAATTTTTATTTTTTTCTCGAATTGAAGTAGGATAAATATTTGCTAATTAAAAAAATATTATTAGAAAAATAATGTGTTCAAAAATAAAATAAATAATAAATTTATTTGAAAAGGGGCATTTTTGACCTATTGAATTACAATAAAGGCATTTTTGGATCAAAGTATTGACAGCAAGGGCATTTTTGGACCAAACTATAAATGAAAGACATTTTTGTTCCTTTCATATAGTTTAAGGGCATTTTTTTACCCTTTTCCCCAATACTTATCCAGTTTATGAAATCAAAAGATAATTTTACACTTAGTTCCTAATTTGTCTTATCATTAAATATAGTCATTTTTCCATTACATTTTTCAAGATATAGTATTTATTATATTTAAAGAATGATTTGGTAAAATTATCTATATCATTTACTACTTCTTAATCCTTATGTCAAGTCAATAAGGGACAAGTAAAGATCGATCGAAGTAGTATTTGACAAGTAAATCGAGACGAAGGGAATACTTGATATGAATTTTTTTCTATTTACATTGTCATCTTTGACAAATCAAAGAAGAATAGTCCTTTTTTTTTTTTTGCCTATTATACTCTTGCTTTATTAACATTGAGTTAATATTTTTTAAAAAATATAATAAGTGAATCTGTTTGAGACCTTATTATTTAATAAGAATACAATAGTAAACTCATTATATCAATAATTATTTTCTTATTACAAGTGTGTCAAGTTTAAATTTGACAAATAAATACTCCCTCCATCCATCTTTATTTGTCCACTATATTATTTTTGAAATGTCCAATAATACTTATCCAATTTATGAAATCAAAAGATAATTTTACACTTGGTTCCTAATTTACCTATCATTTCCCTATTACATTTTTTAAGATATTATATTTAAAAGATGACTTGATAAACTTATCTCTATCATTTACTACTTATTAATTTTTGCGCAAAGCCAATAAAAAATAAGTAAAGATGAAATTATTAACGTTAATTAACAGTAGGAATAATTGTTAAATGCATTTAATTGGTAATATATTTTGATGAAAATAGGATTACTTAAAAAGATGAATGCATCTTAGTTAGTAGTACTACTAATGCAAAATTAAGGATACCTCTTTTCTTAATTTATTTGCTTGATTTTAACTCGATACGAAAATTTTAAGTAGTAATTGAATTTTTTGAATCTGTATGATCATAAATTAAAATACCTAGAAAAGTTGAAATTAAAGAATTATTAAAAAAAAATATTGTTTTAAACGGATTGAAAGGAAAGTAACCCAAACAAATTACTCCCTTCATTCACTTTTACTTATCCACTATTTCAAAAATAAAATTTCACTTTAACTTGTCACTTTTAAATATATGATGATTATGATTGAATAATTGTGATTTTTTCACCCTTAATTAAATACTTCGGATTCGAGTTTTGAAAAAGAAAAGATCAATGTTATCCCCAAATAAACCCAGCAATGAGTGATCCAGATTTAACTAGATTTCAAAAAAGATATTAGACATCAAGGAAAAAAAAGAACATATGATGTTTATAATCTTTTCTCGAATAAATAAAATCAATTTTTGTATTGCCATTATACCTAATTAATGATGATAAATATAATTAGAATCGTCAAAAGTCAAATATGTTCTTTATGATTTATGAACCATCAAAATTTTGTAAGTGCCACTAAAAAGGAAAAAAGAAAGTCAAGTTAGTAGTTTTTTAATTTATATTTATAATACATTAAACGTGATTGAAGTTAGTACCACATAAAATGAAACGAAAAGAGTAATAAAAAGAAAAAGAAAACATTGTCTGTGACTCAAAGCGAGCAGTACAAAAAACGGCTGCATGTGCCAATTGCTTTAGCTTTCAAGAACAAGCCATGCCGATCATGGCCCTTGCTGTCTGATCCTCCAATAAGGAATTTTTAACAAATTTACCGCTTAAATTTTTAATTATTTACTGTTTACATTATTCTTTTTCAATTAGTGATACATGTTGACTTTAATTTTTGCTTGTTTAATAAGACGAATCGTTATCATAAAATCGGTCATACGGACTATGATGTCAACTTGGGTATTTTATTGTTAAAATTAAAGTATAATCAGTTTTGACTTCGTCGTTCTTACAAATGTTACGATACCGATTGCTTGATATTTGCTATGATCATATGCAGGGTACTGGATTTTTCTTGAAAAAATCCAGAGAGGAAAAATTGTGTTGAGTATACTTCAATTGAGTGATGTGGTAAAGCAATTTCACATAGTCAAAATAATTAAATAATCCGTAAGAAATTGAACTTTGCATCTGTCGAGACTTAAAATACTAAGAAGGATGAAACTGAGGAAACAACAGTAAAATGGCAAAAACAGTTACCTTTTCACTTGAACGCTGACTAGTGTATACAAACAAGCATTTCTAATTTTCCATATATGGTATATTTTACACGTGAAATGAAAGAACCTGGGAAAAAAAAAGGGCAAGAGGGGAGCTTTTATACAAAACTTTGATTTACTGCTGCAAACTAACAAATGACTATTAGCGTCTACGAGAGCCTGATGGCCATTTCTTGAAGAAGTGCCCGCTTCTGTGACGCGTCGATCACTCGATTGGATTCGGCATTCTCAAGCACATCGGCGATGATTGCTGCTGCATGGCCTAGAGGTTCTTCTGCTGCTCTCTTCAGCATGAAGGCCTGTAATTCAGCAGAATGGACAAAATTTAGATACTGTAAGCAGTTTGATGAATTCAACGAGAAAGCCTAGCTAACCTTTGGCTAAAAAAAGAAAAGAGCAAAGAAATATGTAAGTGATGGGATTGACCTGTCCATGATGTGTTATTGTCAATGTGCAGGGTTGCTGATACCAAGGTTCACCGTCTATTTGAACAGGAAATGCAGCGAAAAGTTGGATTTTGATCAACTGACCCTGTGCCAGCCTCCGAGCTTTGGAAAGGCCTACCTGTTCGCAAGAGCAGTAACCTTATCACAAAAAGAGTAGAACTAAAAGGCAGCCGAAGATCAAATAGACAAATCGTGCCGACAAATTTAACCCGGAATAAATTTCATTCTTCTAAAATAATAACCATCAAAAAGTGCTTTAGCAGTTGAACATCTGCTGCAACTCTGGTCAGAGAATCACCAGGTGTAGTTATCAAATGTCTTTACAGCAACCATATGACCACACAACACAAAGGAGAAGCTACTTTAACACACACAAAAATTTCCTCAAGAACCATTAAAATTATTTTTGCCACATTAATGCATGTAAAATTGTTTCCTATGTACCTGAAGCTTCCCAAGATGCCACGTCCCAGAAATGCTAACAACCTCCAGCATCTTATCATGCATGGATTGAGGATCAAAATTGTCATAGTGTTCATCTTCATTCTGCCACAAGTCAACTCCACCCATGTAGCTTCCAATATTAGCTACAAGAACACCTTCTGCATCCTAGAGATCAAGTCACATAGTCATAACTCATCAATCTTCCTCAAAGATAAATAATCTTTCAGTTACTTAAGCAGTTTCAAGACGGTTACTCGCTAAACATCTCGAAGAAAACACTAAATTATCTACCGATATTCCAATATAAACTTTAGCACCTTTTGTCCATGATGGAAGATTTGTTAGTATTTTCAGGGAGTTGTACGGTTGCATCTTCTATAAGGACTATGAAATTTGGAAAATTATAGACTGAAGTAAGAAATCACACATTAAATCACTAAGAAAAGCAAGCATTCACAACTCAAAATGTATTTTCCACAAGGACAGTTAAGTCTTTTGACACCACCTCGGGAACTTCAATCTCAACACCATCAACCTCCACCCTAACTTGCCATGGGAAATCCGCAAATGTCCAATCCATGATACTCCTGGCACCTTCTCTAGCATAAAGAACTTTGTTCATGAACTGCAACATTGTTACAAAGAACTTCAGTCACAAATGCATATAAAATACGGGAAAAGGTCAAAAACGCCCTTAAACAAACTATGTGAATGAGCAAAAATGCCCTCAATTGATAGTTAGGTCCAAGAATGCCCTTGCCTTTGAATAGTTTTGGTCCAAGTACGCCCTTATTGTTACTTGATGACATTCTTGGATCAAACTATTGAAGGTAGGGGCACTTTTGGACCAAACTATCAACTAAGTGCATTTTTGTTCATTTCACATAGTTTAAGGGAATTTTTGACCCCAATCCGTAGAGAATAAAATGATAGACATGGAACATAACTCACTTATATGTACCCAAAAAATTCATACAAATGCCACAAACAAGACTAATACACAAATGATGCAGTTCACTACATAAAAAGAAAACAGAAAACTATCAGACAGTGAAATCTTAACTTAACAAAACGGCATTTGCAAAACCACATTATTAGCCAGTGCAGGCATTGGCTACCCAACTCAGTATACAGACTAATAGGGGTGGACTTAAGCTTGCTATTATGCTCTTGGCGTAGAATTTATTCATTTTCATGGAGGGTGGTGGACTTGTCTTGCTATTTAACTTTTTCCAGAATTATCCTTATTTATTTAATGTTACACAAAGGAATGTTGATCGGATGCTCTGCACTTCATCTTTGTTCATCTGGCTTTTATTTTTCAAATGATTCATATCATCAAGTGCACCCATTCCAAATTTATTGGCAGCTAATATATCTCATGGTAACTAAAATATATTCTTCTGGGGTTATCAAGGTTCATCTTTGGTTCATAATTCGTCAATCAATCCTTCCTAATTCACGTCTTTGTTGGAAGTTTACCTTTTTTGTAATTACGTACAGAAGGATTCAGAAAATACAGGATCACCACCTACACAGACAAACTGTCGATAAAACTCCAGAGTAGCACTTTCTTTTGACCCAATTTTCTTCACTCCTTATCCCTCGGAAAAGAGAAAAAATTCAAGATAGCAAACATTCTCTAGAATTTCTCTTAGACCCCATAGCTGATGATAGAACTAGAATACATTTGCAAGGTTTGAAACTCAGTAAATGATGGGCTTCTCTCTATTACATACCCGTTTTCTGTCAGAGGCAAGGTTTGAACCCGTGATGTGCATCTAACCCACCCAACATGCCCTACTCTTTACCGCTAGATCAGAGCCCTGGGGACGATAATAACATAATGACCAATATAACAAAAGGAGTTGAGCCAGAAGAAGCAAGAAAAGTTAAGTGTTCTTCAGCAGGTAACAGTGAATGGGCCTTTTCACAGAACAGGTCTACTCATTCTAATGTGCTTTAGACATAGCAGAGCATACAGAAACATAGGTATCAACCCCCTCAAAATGATTGATAGTAAGAGTGCAAAGACAGAAGATTTGAAGCTATCAAGCAGCATGTACGAGATATTCAGTTACCAGTATCTTCAACAATCTAGGAGTATCACAAACATGCAGATATGCTCATAATCTTGACATTGACAGAGAGACATAAAATGTCGATACACAAAATCCAGTAAGACAGCTTTACAGTTAGCACCATAATACATGAACAGGGCGTGGACATAGAATTCAGGGCTATAAAATAGAAACATCAAGATGCAGGTTCATCATTGACCATTCTGCATCTGGAGTACGCTAGGACTAAAATATTGTGCAATGGAAGTGTTATCTCTCGTCTCAACTTTGACCAAAAACACTTGATATGACAAGAAACATCCACCCGAATAAAAAATGACAAGAAAACATCCACGCCTGAGAGGTTATGGTAGCTACGGCCCACAAATCCAGATTCTTCTTTGAAGAATTCCCTCCTAACCCCAAAAAATACAAAAACGTAGATGTACTTACCTTATTTGAAAATAATGTCATAGACAGCCTTAGAAAATAGGCTGAGTACAAGAACATTTTATCGGAAGAGATGACCATTACAAGCATATAAATCTATCCACAGTAATTTCATATCTGAACAGTTCATTGACTTTCAGCTTTTTTAAGAAAAACAGTTCATTGACTTTCATTCCCACACACAACAGAGGCAATTCATAGAGAAATAAATATAGTGAAATTACGGAAAAAGGGGGCTGCAAAACCCCCTCAACAGGAACTAAGAACACTTTGAAACTATAGGATCCAGCTAAGCCTAAAGTAAAGTTCACATGGAAGCTAATTTGTTCGTTTTTCCACAACCTGGAACTAGTCTTATCATGATGTTAATGATGATACATGAAGATATCGATTTTCACAGAAGTTTTAAGCTACAGACCTATTCCTTGTCAAACCAAATTTGACAACCCAATTTTGTGTTCAGATGCTCCTGTAGAACATAACTGAAAGTTTACATGGCAACTAATTTGTTTGTTCTCTCAACCCAACACCAAATTTATTGTGATGGTACACAATAAGTTCATCATCAGACATATAACGATCGATGCAATAGTTGAAAGCTATAGACCTATATCTTTATCAAACCAAATACAGTAACACAATTATCATGCTTCACATGATCTTATGGAACATAATCTGCATACCTGATTGTAGAACTTCTCGGGGTTTTCCTCCCTCATATTATGGATTTCTAATGCAACCTTCGCATCACAACCAACCCCTGGAACATCAACAGAGGACACTATCAACTTTTGCAAGGAACAATAACAGAGAATAAAATTGGTGAAATGAGACAGTGATCATCATATTCTCCAGTGATGGAAATTTAATATACTATCTGCCGTCAAGAGAAGATCAGTCATCATACCAAGATAGTTGTTCAAGAACTTTGGGGGTTGAAGCAGCTTTCCCTGCTGATCTACAACAGAAACTTTCCATCGATCAAGGATAGTTACTGCTGCTTGTTCTATATCATGCAAAAGTGTGCAAAGACCACCTTGTCTCTCAACTGAACCTAAACCACCTCCCCAGGAAAGAACTCGAGCCAAATCATTTCCTGTCCCGGCAGGGAGTATTGCCACTGGTGGAGGAGAAACATAGTTTTGTTTATCTATGGTATTCAAAACCCAACCAACAGTACCATCACCTCCACAGACAAGAATCCGGAAGTGTGGCACCCTTTTGAAAAGATGCAGACCAACTTCCGGTCCTTCTGTTGAACTCAACTCAAAGACCTAAGTAGCATATCCATGGAAAGTCACAGATCAAAACACTGGCTCGCTGGAAAATATCCATAAATCTACTGTAAATCTAAAATACATAAAAAGTATTTAAACAGGAAAGACAAGTCGCATCTTTAATGACGTTCATAAGGCATTATCAAGTCGCATCAAAAGGAAATTAGCAAGCCGGACACACCGAAACCTGGTAAACAGAATAATGTAATCATATATAATTCCATATTTGTTCCTTCTCCTGATAGAGATCTATCTCCATTCACCACAAGACCAAAAGAGAGTGAGTTTTAATTTACAACTATATTAGTAGAATGAAAAGATATTTTATGCAGATAAGTGGATTTCTTAGTTATATGTTTAGATAAGTCAATCTTTAATAATTAAATATTATTAGGGGCACACAATTTAACAATAGTAGATAGAAATGTGCCAAACACTCTGAAAAGCGTGGGGAGAAAAAGCAGACAAGTCATAAAATAAGACTAATGGGATCTTTTCCAGTAGCTACAAGCTCTCTAAGCCATTTAAAGGACATAAGAATCAACTAACACCTTATGGTGGTAACATTCCTTAGAATGTAGTAGTTGTGCTGATTGATATAACTCTACACATAGATAGGATAGCAAGCAGTTCACACTGTGGATGCTAGAACAGCGATTAGATAAGGAGCTTCACCTCACCTGAACTGGGTTTAATAGAAGGTTCAACCGCTGCCTAAGTGAATCTCCTCGTTGAGCTCCACTTTTCTTGTTTATAAAAACTAGCAGAGGTCTGGCATCTGTAGGCAAATCAGTCAGTTCATACTTCTGCACTAGCAGTGGAGATTCATCCTTCTGATTAATGGAGGAACTCCTCTTGAAGCTGGGTATAGATATCAACTTTTTCACACCGCTGTCTTGCTGTTGCTCCACCCCCTCTCTATTTACACCACTATTGCAGTTTTCATCTATTCTACAATTACCATTCACTTGATGAGAATCAGCAGTGCATTCAGCAGTTGTATCCCCAACAACATCACCATTGCTCATCTCTGGAGTGGTCCCACTCCCATGTTTCTCATTAATGTGCTTGTATTTCTTGCTTTGACTTATAATACTAGCACGCACTGAAGATGCAATTTCATTGGCACCTTGTGTGATAGAACTCAGCAGTCCGCCTCTGTTAAACTCTTTGACATAGAGTGGCGATAGAATAAGCCTTCTAAAAGGGCCCAGGTCACATATATCACCTGTTTCATTGAACATATTGGCATGACAATCAACATGAACTAGGCGCTGACACCACAAGCAACACCATATAGGGGACCCACCAAGAAATGAACTTGGCTCTTCACAGTAACTACAGAAATAAGATTCATCGGGTTGATCAGCTACCTCTGTCCAGCGCACTGCCCACTGATGTACCACATGCGGGTATCCAAACATAGATGCACATTTACAATCCTTGTGAGCACTCGATGAGCAACTTAGATGAGCTGCTGCACCACATATACTGCAACGATTAAAAAATCGTTCTGAAGCAACAATCGGACCAAGAGTCTGAGATGGAGAAATGGACTTCAAACAGACACAGCATTTTAAACTTTTCCCTCGAGAAATGGTTTCCAAAGACCAAGTATGAGGAGCCGCAGGGACCTTATTCTTTGTTCTCGGGTTTTTCTTTGACCTGGCTATGGCTTTCATCCAACTACCGTTTATGTTTCTTCTCCACTGGAAAGCTGTGTATAATATAGTTAAAATTCCAACTAGACCAGCAATAAAACAGGAGAGAACAAACAGACGGGATTCTGCCATCTCAGAAGGATTTTTGCTGATCCAGCTAAGAAGTGGAAACTCTGATTCTCTATAATCTTCCATTTTAAAATTCTATATTTCTATACTTAAGACACAACTACATGTATTCTAGTATTAATCTGAACCTAGACGAGTATTAGGCTATGAAGAAGAGCATCATGCACCTCCTTAACACGATCACAATCTAAAGCCATACTGGCACTAGTATCCCATGTCGAGTTCCATTTTCCCAATTATGCCAAGCATATTAGCTTACTATTCAGTATAAGCCCAACCAACTACAGCCCCTGGAAACCTTGGTCCAGAGATGATGACACTTCAAGTACACACATCCTTGGAATCCTGCTTAGTCCCTTTGACTCTTGAAGGGTCCTAAACCTTTGAATCAACACAACAAGAAACAAAAATAACCTGCACAAGATGAGAATAACATTTATATCAGACGCTGCCCAGAAACATTCCACTAAATCTTAGCTGATATCGTGTAACATTAGCCTAATTTTGGTTGAGGGAAAATATTGAACATGAAATACATTTACCAAATACCAACCAGAAAGTAAAATTATGATACTGAATATCACCCAAGGGTTTGGCCTACCGAAGTAGTTTGAGAACTAGCAGAGACAAAATCACAAAAACATTAAGGTGATCTCTTACCATATATATAATCCTAACATTGATGGACAGAGCTTCCTAGTACCCTATTGTTGATCCTATTATTGGTGAGAGGTGACAGATATCCTATGTGGTGCGCATCCAAACACCACGGTTATTTTAAAAACAATTATACTGCATTAGAATATTACAAGTAATTCACATATGCAAACTTTTGCACTACACAACTATCATTAGCATTGAAGCAAAAACGCATTATACTTGTTTCTCGAGTTAATTGGTTGATCAAACAAAAGCGATTGACGTAGCGCAACGATTAAACAAGTTCCAACGAAACCTAAATGATGGCAAATTAAACCAAAAAAGTACTCATACTGATATATTATGAACAAACCGACAATCAGAAATTGCTCAAAACGAAGAAATTAACATGATCATGTATATATACTCATAGTTCGTCAATAACATGTCAATCCAATCAGCAGAACCATAATAAATTGGTAGTTAACAAACCCTTACCGTATTAATTAACAAATTTTCAAAAAGTCGGTCACCGTTTGTTCCTCCGAACAGAATCGTAGCTGCAAAACCCTAGGCGAAAAATGGAGAATCGAAGTCCAATTCGGCTAAATGTTCTTTTGCTTTAATCAAATGCAGAATTTAGTCGTGTTGATTCGTTATTAATAAAGTGTTAGACAAGCAATGTGTTAATTGTGGATTTTATTTATTATTATACAAGTTTCTAGAGTGTTTATATATATTCCTAATCCTAAATCTAGAGGAGGGGCGACGCTTCATGGATCAACAGGGCTACACGTGGATTCTCTCAGAGTGTGTCGACTCTAGAGGGCCCATTCTTAATTGGGCCCATTCCGGGACAACACCTTCGGGACACGGTACTCCTCACCTATGCCAATTGTCTTTTTAAATAGGAAAATTTCATAACTGCGCAAAATCATATAAATTAACTATAGTTTTTTAAAATTACATAAAATAGTCAATGTAAGGAAAAAAAAATGGCTATAAAATTTTGTGGGACCCAAACACTTTTTGCATAAAACTTTTCATCTCCCATATTCATCTTCTCTCTCTTTTCTATACAAAAATACCAAGATTTTCTTTTCATAGTTGTCTCATTCAATCTCTCAACAAATCATTAGTTACACATGTAAGGATTTCAAATTTTTTTTTCCTAATATTCATCCAGATCTTGTAACTTCAATTTCATACCAAAAACGTGTAATTCAAAAAAGAAAAGTCTTTACCTGAGGCTATTTTTTTACTTTTATATCTTTCATTTTTAATAAATCTTAGGTGCTTGATATCATCAAGTGAAATTATTTCATACAATCAAAAAATCTGTACACTCTTGATATTTATGAAAATCAATCCACAAAAAAGACTGTGATTTTAATAAATAATATTGTGACTTTAATAATTTTTTTATAGTTGTTTCTTATTTATTTTTTAAAAAAGAATCTAATCTCATAAAATAAAATATTACAGAAGATTAAGTTCAATTTTATATTGGTTCAATATGACACCGCTATGGTATCATATAACAATGAATTATCAATGAGTTAACCTCATGCACGAAATTAAAAAAAAAATAAGGGTAAATGAATAAATAGTTTGGTCTAAATCTATTTTTGATAAATAATTTCACAAGCATACTTTTTCCTTTTTTTAGTTTTCTAATTAAAACTTGGAAGGTATCGAAAAGGATTTGGAATGAAATAATATCGATTCATATAAAAGAAAAGGTTTACAACTTCAATAAAATCAGTACTTTGACAGCAAAAGAAAGATATTTCAAAAGAATGTTTGGATAAGCTTGATATATAAAGGTTAATGAATATACAATCTCTTGTGGCAGGGTTTATGAATTCAAACACCTCGTGAAATTATTTAGAAAATGAAATAAAAATAAAGATGCACAAAGTTATATCAAGAATAAATTAAATCAATAATCTATACACACTCACTCTTCTACAACATAGGTTGAAAACACAGCTGCTTCATTTGTTGCATTTCATGTGAAGTGGAAGGATTTACAAATACAACTAACAGAACTTAATATTACAATATTGCGTGTATCTATTCAGTCACGCAACTGAGTTCATAGGCTTTGACGCTTTGTGCAGAGCTTTTATTGCATCGAGTATTTGGAATAAACTTTCGTTTGATTTTCAGAAAGATAACTCACACCTTCTCCTTGATTTTCAGAAAGATAACCCAAATGACCAACACAATCTTTTGCCACCAATTCCTCCTCTAAATTGGGGGACAATCGCATTACAATAGTACTTCTCGACTTAAATTAGTTAATTTTTACAATTAAAAAAACTGGACTACAAAATGCAATCAGCATGGATAAAAGTTACCCGTCGAATACTATAGGCTAAAGATACTTAGCCTTAAAGGAAATCAATATATGAATATCAAATGGATATGTGAAAAATTGACGCGTGATTATCAAATATGCAGTATAAGATGTCTAATAGGAAAAGCAGATCAGCACGGGTATGATTTTAAGATTTTTTTGAAAAACAAAAACTGACATTTACCTCAATGCAATCACAGAAAATAAACAAGGCGGCCACATTCAGATAGTTAGCAGTGCATGTAACAATTGCAGTAACTTCGAGGACAAAACTAGCATACTGAAGCAAAAAGAATCCCAGATTAAAGATAAAGGGCAAAACATTGAAACCAAAAAAGATTCAACAACACCCTACCATCTATATAGGTCCAAGCTGAAATACAAATCAAGAACTCATGTATTCATAAAAACGCCTGCTTTTACATCTCTTAATTGGCAGCAGTAATTCTTCCAGCGACTTGATCAAGATCTCTTTGGCCGTTGGATGTGATTCTCCTTCCACTGGGTAAACCGAAATAGCAGACATAAGTCAGAACACCAAGTATCAGAAACACAATAAGTAGCAGCACAATCTCAAAAACAATGTGACAAAGATGACACTAGATATTTGTTTTGAAGGTACTCCCTCAAGATACTTTTCGGTTAACATTTCTTAATCAGGACAGATAAGAAAGACAACATGTTAACACAAATAAAGCAATCATTAAATAACAACATAATTCCATGCAAACAAAGGACATTAATATTTAGACACCAATACGAGTTCTTCCTAACCAAAGGAAATCCATGCCTATAGCAACACCAAAAAAAAAAAAAAGATGCACTTCGATTGTGCAGAGCCTACATACCCCTTGGGGTCAAAGTTGATGACTTGTCCAGAATAATGACTTCCGTATGTGAATCCTCTCATTAAAGATAAAAAGAGAACTAGATAAACTTTCACATATCTTTTTTCTCATACCCCTGGTAAAAGGGTCGCATCTACATACTCGAGATGTGTCAATAATTTTAAGAAAGCATCATCAATGCACGAAGTTGACACTATAAATTAAGAGTTTGCAGATAGTTTAGCCTGGCAAATAACATCCAATGCACAAATATGCAGTATCAAAGCATATGTTACCACCACCAGTTAACATAGAAAAAATTATGCACAACAATACACAACATATGCAGTGTAATACCACAAATGGGGCCTACAGAGGGTAAATTAAAGTGTATGCAAACTGTTTTCGATAGACCCTCGGCTTAAAAACAAAGGCAGAAGAATACACAAAGAAACTGAAATAACGAAATGCTGAAAATAGATGACAAAGAAAGGAGCAAACTGGGACATTATAACATAAGAATTGAACTAGAAATCTTGCAAAAAGAAACAAGAACTATAGACCACTTCAATAAAAGTTACCTCACAGGAATTCCCACTAACTGTTAGAAAAGGGAAATGATCACAAGAAGAAAAAATATGTCTTGATTCAGAAAACAAATGTTATAGAAGGGACTCAAAAGAGCTTTCAGTGATGGTTCAAAGAATTGGAAAGACCACTTTATATAATGGCAAAGAGACTCAAGGGTGTAAGCCAATGGACTCTCAAAAACTAAGTGTCCAATGTAAGATATAAAGTCTGATTTGGAATGTTTAATTTTCAAGAGGGACTTTTCAGTAACTAACATGCAGTAACTCAGCAAAGACTTTACACTTGGACTAGTTACTCACTAAACCTCAATCAAGGTTCAATATTGCATGAATGCTTTAAAACTCATACCAACTTTTTCTGCAAACAATGTACTTTTAATACGATAAAATTTGCGTACACCCTAACTTCTCCAAATTCTACTTAAAAATTTCACTCAATATGTTGTTGTTGGTTACAAAAACATACCAGTGGAATCCCACAAGTGGTGGTGTGGGGGGAGGGGTTGTCTTGGGAGGGTAAAATGTACACAGACCTTCACAAGATGCTTTCCGGTTTACATTTCTTAATTAGGATTAGATATACAGAAGAAAAAGAAAGACAACATGTTACCACAAATAAAGCAATCATTAAGTAACAACACAATTCCACGCAAACAAAAGCCACTAATATTTAGACACCAATCTGAGTTCTTCCTAACCAAAAGAAATCCATGCCTATAGCAACACGCCAAAAAAAAGATGCATTTCGATTGCGAAGAGACTACGTACCCCTTGGGGTCAAAGTCAATGATGTTCATGGTCTGCAATTGTTGAAGAATGTGACGTGCAACTGAACCACTGCTCTTGCAGAAATGACGTGGACGACTGCCATTCCTCTGGTTACCACCATAGATTCTTCGGAATCCACCAACTCCAATACCTCCTCTCAAATAAATCTTTCTTGCCATAGATGCTATCCATAAAATCAAAACAGAACAACGAAATCAGTAAGCTGCAGTATTGATTCACAAGAATCTCTTCTTTGGTGTGAGGGGATAAGGAAAAAACATACCAGCCCTAATGTAGTACCAATCAGGGTCGTATGGGGCGAGCTCTTTCAGTTTTCCAGTCTTCACAATGTCAGTCCACTCAGGAAGCTCCATCTACAGATATGAAATTTAATAAGCAGCAATCAAGTAAGATCCACTTGATTTTAACCTCAAATCAAAACCAACATTCTGCAGCAAAGCTAGTCCAAATACAAAACAATGGAAGGGTGGCAAAATAGACAGTCTAACTAAAGGGCACTCACCTCAATGATCATAATGTATAAAATCTACTACTGGACTGTAAAGGAATATTCATACTTGAGTAGAGAAAGGAGCCAGGATTTCAACTTTATGTGTTCAACATCACAAATTCAAGTGCTAATAACTGGATTATAAATGTACATGTATACATAATCAATGAATTTCTCAATGCAAATACACAGAGAGCAAAAGCTAATGGTTTCAGCTGAAACTGTATATATAGACTTTCACAAGCCCCCAACATGTATAAACAGGCCATCTCATTCTATTACCCCCAGACTACATATTCCAAAGAAAATCAAACAAGATATACACACAGAGCATGCACCTTAACAAAATAAGATACCAGATTCAAGCATAAACCAGATACATCTAGTATACTTGCAACAAGCCTTGTTGTCCAAAAACAGTAATTAAAACACAGTTTGGCATGATTTTAGAGAATCTAAATGTATGGATTGGGCAACTTCCTGACTCCATAAAACTTCTACAGTTTAACCACTTATTAGACAAATCTACAATACATGTCAAGGGACATTCTAGCAAAAAGTATCAGCAAATCACATAGAACTTAGCGAACACGAAATGATCAAATTAAAAGCATTACTTTTAACGCAAAAATCTACCAAATCAGAAGAAAAACAGACCTTGCCGGAGCGCTTGAGGTGAGCGGCGTACGCCTTGACGAACTCGTGTGGCGAAACGTCCTTCACATTTCTCGCCGGCTCCATTTTTTCTTCTTCGCTAACCCTTCTACTTGCGGCGCCTGGTGCGATACTCTGCTGCGCAAAGGGTTTGTATAGTAAGCCGGAACAAGGAGCTAGGGTTTATTTATTTATAGGTGTAGGATTAGATGGATATGGAAAGGGCCCAATTACAAAGCCCAACATTGCAATTTTAAGTGTGGAAAATAATTAGCGAAAATTTCATATATATATATAAAACTAATTTATATAAGAAATTTTTACACAAATAACAACTTTCACCCCCAAAATTACACTTTAAAATTTATTTATCAAAATACCAAAAAAAACACACTCTTTTTCATTTTCCAACACTATTATATCATACCACACACCACAATAATCACACTCAAAACACTCTCTCTCCTAAATTTGTAAATAAAGTTGGTATTTTATATGGTATTTTTCAATGATTCGGTAGGGACATGTAATTTTTATCCAAAAATTTGGTATTTTTGAAAACTCCCCTTTATATAAAAAAAAAGTCAAAATGGGTCCAATTATTGAGCCCAAGCTAAATCAGCCTAAGGCGTAGGCGTTTCTTTAGTTCCTTTATTTTTCTCTTATTTTCTCTTCCTTTTGCAACATTGAATTTTTTTCTTAAAAAAAAAATCAAATTTATTTTTTAAGTTATTTTTTATTGCGTTTTCTAAAATAAAAAATATCTTTTATTTTGTTGTGATTTTTTATGTATAAATATTTTTTTCCAAAAATAAATTTTTCATGTATTTTGGGGTAACATTATTGTTTTATTAAAAATTATTTTATTTTTATTGTGTATACAGGTGTATAAACGTAAATCAATATTGTATAGATAGTTAAGTAATAAAGCAACATTATATAAATTATGTATAAGCATGTATCAATATTGTATAAATAATATGTAAATATGTATCGATATTGTAAATTGTATATAAATGCGTATTGATATTATATAAATAGATATATATGTAATGTATCAACATTATATAAATAGTGCATAATCGTGTATCATATGTAATGTATCAATATCGATATATTTGGTTATCATGCATTCCCCATCTTAATAAATAAAAAATAAACAAGGCATAATAAAATAATGTAAATATTCATTTTTTCACAAAATAAGTGAAACGATGTCAAAAGGGAAAAAAAAAACTTCTTAACAAAATAGCAACAAAAAATTGTATAAATAATTATGTAATATATCTATATAGATATTTATTTGACTATCATGTATTTCCACCTTAATAAAACAAAAGAGCAAATAAAAAATAATAAAATGACAAAAAAATTCACAAAAGAAGTGAAATATTTTTTTTAAAAGTGCAAATTAAAAAATGTATAAAACAATTATATTTAAAAGAATTAATTTAACATAGCACAATCAAAAAAATAAAAAGAGATCTATTTCGAAATTTAAAAAGAAAAAAGGCCAAATAAATAGAGTCAAATTGTGAGACGAAAAATAATTTTAAAAAATCAAAAAGAAAAAAGGGCAAAGGAAAAAAGAAGTGAGAGGAAAGGAAAAGAACTAAAAAAAAAAAAAAGGAGTAATTAACTAAAGTTGGATTAAAAAAATATAAAGAAAAATTATAGGTTGATAGCCCATGTAATTTTTCCAAATAATTAATCATCACTTTTTTGTTGAGCCTAAAAGAAAAATAATGGGAATCACACTTTATAATAAATTGTTTTTTCTTTTATGAAATTAAATAATGATTTATAACTTGTTTAAGTGAGTGTTTGGATTGACTTATTCTAAGTAGCTTTTGGCTTTTAAATTATTTTTCAATTTTAAAAGTGTACACTTTTTTTCAGACTGAAAAAGTAAAAAAAAAAGGCAAAAAAAAAAAAAAATTTAGCTTATAAGTCACTTTTTAAAAGCTAATTCAAACACTCCCTAAATTGACCCAATTAACACGCTCTAATTAAGGCTGATCATATTATTGTATTGTACGTTGTTTATAACATTATTATATTATTATTATACCAAATTAATTTTGATATAATTCAAAAAAAATAAATCTAATTTTGATATTTTGTGGTACAATAAATTTTATTTTCATTTCTCTTTTCCCTATTGCTACTTTGTCTTCTTTTTTGACTACCCTTTATTTAGAGAGTCGAGCATGATATTGTCATTTTTCTATTTATTTCAAACTTTAATATCTTAAAAATTGAAAGATATAATATATATCATACATAATGTTGCTGTCTACAACTAAAGTATTTTAATAATTCGTATTAAGTACTACGCATGATAATTAAACACATAATTTTTTTTGCAGTTCATACGTTAAAATAGAAAATCCACATATCCAACCCTACCGTCTTACACATGCATATATATTATACTTTCCTTGTAATAAAATTATCTCATCTGTAGTATGTGTGTTACATATTGACATGTGCTTTTCGTTAATAGTCGTTCTTTCTGTTCCCTTTCCTTTCCTTTTTGTCATATCTAGTTTATTCTGCTTATAGGTTTTTGAGACGAGGGTTCCGAGAAAACAATTTATCTACTTCTATGAGGTAATGGTAAGGTCTGCGTACATTCTAGCTTCCCGAGACCCACTTGTGAGATTCCATGAATATGTTATTATTATTGTAATAAAATTATTTTTGTATCATCTATATTCCGCTATTTATATGTGTGATGATAAGTTAACCATTGAGGATTAATTACATTGCAGTGTGATGGGTTGAGTAAGTAGAATTTGATCTTTAGATCTTGTTTTATAATTTTGAGTTCCTTAGTCTTCAATGTGATCAGCTAAAGATATCTAACTTGATTGAATCCATTCTCTCAAATATTAAACAGACATATAAACACATATGGGTAATTTTACATGCAAGATTAATATAGATAAGCGCTCTCTCTATTCCAAAATACTCAAATCGTTAGAGTATTTTTAGTATTCAAAATAATTGACTTGTTCACTATTTAAAATAAATATCAATTTTTTTTTTAATTATATCCTTCATTAATTAATATTTTATTGACTTAATAATTAACGATCATTATCAATATTTTGGAGTTTGAAAAGGACAAAAAAAAAACACTCATTTATGTCTTTGTTTTTTCTTTTAAGGTGTATGCCATAAAAGTGCTGAAAACAACCAAAACTTGCGAGAATCTTAAAGTGTATTTCACTCATGTTGGAAGATCAAAGGTGTATTTAAACTCGATTAGTCAAGTAGCGAAGTATATTAAGACTATTAATAGTTGAAAGACGAAACTAATAATTCGTACCAAAAGTGTGTTTTCAATACTCCTTTTCATGCTTAAAAGAAAGATGATATTTACAACACAAACCCACAAAATAAATAAGGCAACATATCGGATACACAGCAGCCCATATAAATTCTCTATATTTGAGTGGACATTGAGCAAGGAAGGAACAAAAAAAGAAGCCAAAGGTGTAGTCTCGCAGTAAATGAAGCACGAGAACTATGAGGTCGTACGTTCAATAATACAAAACTCATAACATTCAGCCACTTGAAAATTCTATCTATTTGAATCTTTCCTAATATTGTGAAATAGCAGCTTTAGACTAGGCTAATTCTTCAGAACCGAGGCAAAAACTAGCAGCAAAACACAACAAGAATCATCACTGACCCTTATTAGTCAAAATTAGAGATAAACTTCACGTCTTATTGCCAAATGCTTGAGCATGAGTTCTGGCAAGAATAACCATCAGAGCGCCAATTCCAGCAGCCATCCCAGCTCCAAAGAAGAAAGAGGGCATGTGAACAATTGATCTTCCTTTGTTTTGCATCACTTCCCAATGCAATTGAACATCATCTGCATGCCATAAGCTCATGTGTACAGCCAGTGTCATTTTCAGATCAGAATCAAGTGGTGTGCTTAGAACTTGCAAACACACTGGACAAGAAGCTTTCAAAGTCATCCCTTCTTCCATTATAGTTACTCTTCCAGCAACTGCTATAGCCTTATCTCGCAATGGCTTTCCAAAGGGCCTGGAAATCTACACAAGAGCTTCAGAGGAAGAGAAATTGCAAGATTTGCTAATAAGCATGACTTAGTCGCAGGTCAAACTTCAATTAGAGTAACTGGCTTACCATTATGTCTACAGAGCCGCTGCCATGACATCATCAGCTGCCTCGTCATCTTCTAGGACTGAACTACAGTGAACAATTAAAATGAAAGTTGTTCTCTGCAATGATATTTCAAGAAAAGAAATAAATCAAAGTAATGTATCACAAAACATCAATTCGTGTTTCCTTGGCTCGATGGTGAGGTCTAGTGGTTAATGAAGTAGATTGAGAACCATGAGGTCTCACAATTAAATACCCGCGGAGACAAAACCATTAGGTTGTTTCTACAATAGCAGAAGCAAGAGATACCCTGTGGAATTACTCGAGGTACGCACAAGCTTGGCCTCAACACCACGGTTATAAAAGAAAACAATACTACTCTGATTCATGGTTCTAGTTCCGATAAATGATTTTTTACCTAACTAAACACAAACCTCAATGAATTCTAGACATAACAATAATCTAACCCTACGTTTCACTCTTACATAAGATTAAGAAGGATTTCAAATAATTTATTCATTATCCTAAGAAACATCAACAAAAAGAAATTTTGAAATACCGACAACATACCCCGTGTAATCTCACAACCACAAGTGAGTTCGGAAAGGTAGAATATACACAAACCTTACCCACACCTTTACATGGTAGAGAGGTTGTCTCTGGTAGATGGTACAAGGAAGAATTACTAAAACAGGCAGAAAAATAAAATAATAATTGAAGCATTGAGTAAAATTAACAAAGGAATATATTATACATTGCTCCTTGATTAAACTAGATTCTTCTGATAGCAACTCAACTCATACTTAAAAGTCAATTTCTCCATATTCTTCTCTTTTCCTTACAATACTCATACAGGTCCGTTGATGCTTCAAGGAAGACAAAAACGAGCGGTTCAACCATAAAAATCCAAATCAACACAACAATGAGCTGCCAATTTAAGCAGAAAGCGAGCAATTTCTCCTTGCTTGGTGTAAAAAAAAAGCGCAAAATTTTCAAAAACAGCTGGAGAATTTACAATGCACCTCTCGATGTCTTAGCAAGTTCAAAGGAATGCACATATATGTACTAACCCTTGTGCAGCAGAGAATCTAGTGATATAGTAAGATATAAAGGTTTCCACAAGCCTCATCATCCAAGGGCATTTTTATTTTCTATTGAGCTAGTTGCAGCCTTGCAACCTAAAATCCCTGTTTCCAGACATGTTCTGAGAGATGCAAAAATCAGTCATTCACAACCACTGATGAAGGATTCCTCGATAAGTTAATTATACAATTGGATACAAAATTATCTATTTTTGAAACAGGAATCTTATAGATTTCGAATTACGGGGAGGAAAAAGTTCAAGTATATGGCCTCTTAAGTTGCATGATCTTATCATGACCAGATTCTAAGAGAAGATTTCCTGTTCATCTCGGAAATATGCGGTTTTCCAAGTACATACAAGCTCCAGACTTTCCTCGAGTGAATTTCATGAGTTCAATCTAGGATCGAGTTCATAATGAATTGACCAAAATTATTTTACAATTATACAGTGCCAGAGGTGGACGTATCCATAAAGAAGCAGAATATACGTACTCAATAAACAAATAACTAAAGCAGAACTTATATCAGAAATTATTACCAACCCATGATATCTTTCATCAAATCTAACTCTTTCAACCACTAAAACTCTACCCCAATCATGAAATCTCAACTAGGCTCACCTTTGAGTCCGTTGTAATGGAAGTTCCAGATAATTAGTTACTAGTACTCAATGGCATATTGGTAGATTTTATACACGAGAAATTCGAACAGTACAAGTCTAACAATATTAAGTTTTCACTAAGTATACAGATTGAAACTAAGCCTGTCAACCTAGTTTATACTTCATTTTAGCCTTCCTTTCACTATGCATTAGTATTATTCTTGCTTTTCATTATTTTTCAGTTTCTATTTCTACGTGTTGTTGCTTTAGTCTCGGTAATCTTATAATCTTGCTATTGTTTCTACTTGTTGCTACTGCTACTGCCTCTTTTATATCATTCTTTGAGCCGAGGGTCTATCAAAAACAGTCTTTCCACCTTCTCAAGGTAGGGGTAAGATTCACGTACACTCCACCCTCTTTACCCCAAGGCACAGGGTTTTTTGTTGTTGTTGAACCTGTTTTAACTTGGGAAAAGTTAACGAACTAGACATGAAACATTATCAGGCAACCATAGTGGATGAAAATATTATGAACAAAATACAATTAACTATATTATCTTGACACACATTAACAATATTGATTAAGCAAGAGAGTTTTCACCAATCAATAATTAAAAATCACCCACAGAAAAATCACTTTGTACTTTCAGTTTAAAGATGGTAATTTATGGAAGCATGGCGATTCTTCATGTGAGAATGGAGGTTATTCTAGACATTTTGAATAAACTCTTTCGAGAGACTGAAAAAAGGAAATATGTATTGTTTTAAATTTGGTATGTAATTAGTCAGGGAAGTAAAATACACGGTACCAATAATCTATTACCAGGAGAGGCTATCGAGTCTAGTTCCTAGAAGGTAAAATACAAGTCATTACTAAAATTGTAGTAAGATGAACTCATGTATGTTACCTTTTATGGACATCCCTGAACATGTCAATCAATCTTAAGCAAACCAAGAAACAAGTCTCCTCAACAATCAGTTTGTCAACTCCAGAACTCGCAACTTATACTTTCATCTCTTGACATATCATGGGGCATTCACAAGCTTTGTACGTCGAGTCACGGGATCAACTTCTACTCGAAGCCCAAGTCCAACAAGTTCTGGAACATCTACAGTTCCTTGAAGCTCCAAATCAGCAATAGCCCCTTGGTTTTCTGCATTCCCTTCCAATAGGTTTCGCGCACACCAGATTCCCCACTCCCTTAAGAAAGGATTATCTTCATCTATAACACACTGTTGTAGCAGTAAAAGGATCCCATTTTTATCCCTAATCTCATCTTGGACGTGCCTTCTCCTATAAGCACAATTTCCAAGAATGGCAACAATGTCTCTCCGGAAACCCTGGTATGGACAACACCTAAATGAAGAAGATACTGTCCCCTCCTTGATCTGTTCCTGCTTCATTGCTTTCCTAATTGTCGTTGGAGGTTCAAGATCCCGAAGCAAGTCCAAAAGAAATTCAATAAGCCCAGAGGAAACAAGTACGTCAGCGACATCCTTTGAACTTTCTTTCTCAGAGCTAGTCAAGTGATCATAAGCACAAATGTCTCTCAAGATGGCGAGGGAATACCCTAGAACATCAATAGGAGCAGACCCAACTGGAACACCACTTTTCCCTCTTATTGAAAAGTCAACCATCCCGGCAGCACTCTTAAATATCCCAAAGATACTTAAAGCAAAATCATGAGAAACAATAGTACCCTCTACTAGTTCATTCAAGATTTCTGAAAGTATACTCAACAAATAAGGCTGCTCAATAACAAATTGATCAGCTACATTTGTAACAACACCATTGTTCTCACCAGAAGGATACGAATGTAATTTGAAGAAAATAGATGAAATGTAGGAGCCCTCAATGCAAAGTTTTGAGAGTAACAACTTTAACCAATCTTCTTTAACATCAACTGCAAAAGAGTCAGAAAGCATAAGTTTACCATAATAATCAAATAAAAGCTTTGAATATATCAGAGTTACAAAATTCACTGGTTTTTACCGGCTGATGCAGTACGCAAAATTTCTATCAGAATGGGCAACCCTTGGTCCGAACATAATTCCGTTAGCAGTCTATCAGTACCTTCACAGCAAGTGTAAATGACCATACATAAAGGATCACATAGTTCCCTGCTTCTAACTCTAGCAATCTTCAAGAGCTTATGAGGAAACAGTTGGTACCACACATCCAATTGACGTTCTACCCCACCCACTGAGTAGTTCCCCAGAAGTTGCAGCCCCATTCGAATAATCGCACAGCCAGGATCAGGAGTAAGTCCTACAGATATAATAACATCCACGACAATTTGAACTCCTCTTTGTTGAAGAAACTCATTCAGATTTCTTACCTCCCCAGCACACAGATTTCTAAGTAGCTTAAGAGACAATAAAAGGAGATGACGGTAAGAGATAGATGACAGAGACTGGCAGAGTTGGAGAACAGTGGTGACAACATTTTTGGACGACAGATCAAACCGTCCACCCGCCTCCTTGGCAAGTTCTATCAGCTTCTCCAGCGCCGATTCTAAAGAAGATGAGTTTGACACAAGTACTAGTGCATTGGCAACATTATCGGGGATGGTAAGCTCTGCTACAATTTTATCATCCACAGTAAGCTCCGTTACAACTTTATCATCCATCATCTAACAAGGAATGCAGAAAAATGATGAAAAGGAAATTTCAATTGCCTTGTGGATGACTATAAACACTTGAAGAAGTGACGGAAAAGTTGCATAATGTATTGACCAAATACAACACTTAAATCCCATCTAGATGATAATCTATGTTATGCTAAAGCATAACTACAGCAGATGACGATAAACTAAATCTAGAGATAAAAGAGCAGGGAAAGCTTAAAAAATTGAATTTGAAGGGAAGTATTAGACTCACCTGAAGAGGAAGATAATCGAAGCACCAAGCCGAAGCATACGTAAAGAGAAAATCGAACAAAGTGAGAAAGGAGAACAGCAAACCCTACTCTGCAATGGCTAAATCCACATTGCCCAGGGTCCTTTTCTTTTCAATTAAACCCTATTTAGACATTGGGTATTAATTTCAACATTCTAGCTGATAGATGGATTCTCCTCGCCAATCGATTAAACAATATATTAGCAAAAATAATGCAGGTATTATTTAATTTGTTTTTTGCAATATGTATAACTTTCTATTTTATATTAAGGTGTGATATTATTAATACTATCAATTTTTAAGTATTAGAAATGTAAGAGGTCGTTTGATAGAGTATATAAAAATAATGCTAAATAAAGTGTATTAATAATGTTGAATTAGTAATGCATGTATTAGTTATATTTACATTAATTATACATAAAATATTTTTATGAATTGTTTGGTTTGATGCATTAAAAATAGCATGCATTGCATAAAAAAAATATATTTACAAATATACCGTCAACAATTACAGTGGAAAAAATGTGAAAAAAGTTTTGAGGACAAATGCGTCTTTAATCATGCTAATGTGCATTGAAATCATTGCAGTACTAATACCTACAAATCCATGGTATTAGTAATACACACCTAAATATACAATAGATTGCAGCATTAGTTAGACAAAGCATGAAAAAGAGTATCAAACAAGGACCAAGGTATGCACCAAGTTAATGCATTACTTTTACCAATACACTTTACCAAACGACCTCTAAGAGGATTTAATGCACACATTAGCGTGATTAAAGACTCAATTGCCCTCAAAATCTTTTTTTTTTTTTTTACATCTTTTCCATAATATTTACAGAGGATATCTTTGTAAATAAATAAAAAAAATTAAAATTATGCAATGCATGTTATTTTTAATATACCAAAGCAAACAATGCACAAAAATATTTCATCATAACTAATGCAAATATAACTAATGCAACTATACAAGTATTACTAATGCACTCTATTTTGCATTATTTTTATATCAAACAATCGATAAGTTTTATTTTATTTTATTTTTGATGTTTTTGTGTCCTTTTTTAGATTTGTGAGGTTTTTTCTATTTATATTCATTTCATCTTATAATTCATTAAGACATTATTGAATTGAGATTAAAAATAAATTTCATATGTTTATATCAATATAAATCATTTTCTAAATAGAAATAATAAACTTAAATTATTTTTAATTATAAAAAAATTAAATGATGTCACATATATAAAATTTTGAGAGATGAATATTTTCATATAAAAACATATTAGGAGATACCACCTTTCTCGGTGTATTTGAATCATACCCAAAAGCTAATGGTTTCAGCTGAAACTGTATATATAGACTTTCACAAGCCCCCAACATGTATAAACAGGCAATCTCATTCTATTACCCCCAGACTACATATTCCAAGGAAATCAAACAAGATATACACAGAGAGCATGCACCTTAACAAAATAAGGTAGCAGATTCAAGCATAAACCAGATACATCTAGTATGCTTGCAACAAGCCTTGTTGTCCAAACACAGTAATTAACACACAGTTTGGCATGATGTTAGAGGATCTAAATGTATGATTGGGCGACTTCCTGACTCCATAAAACTTCTACAGTTTAAACACTTATTAGACAAATCTACAAGGGACATTCTAGCAAAAAGTATAAGCAAATCACATAGAACATAGCGAACACGAAATGATCAAATTAAAAGCATTACTCTTAAAGCAAAAATTTACCAAATCAGATACTGTATAAAATTATATACAAGTACATCCTGAGCGCTGTATTGCCACAGAAGAAAAACAGACCTTGCCGGAGCGCTTGAGGTGAGCGGCGTACGCCTTGACGCACTCGTGTGGCGAAACGTCCTTCACATTTCTCGCCGGCTCCATTTTTTCGCCTCGTGCGATTCTCCGCTGAGCAAGGGTTTGTATTGTAAGCCGGAACCGAAAAAAGGAGCTGGAGTTTATATATTTATAGGTGTAGGATTAGATAGATGTAGAAAGGGCCCATTTACAAAGCCCAACATTGCAATTTTAAGTGTGAAAAATAATTAGCGGAAATTTCATATATATATATATACTAGATACGGAAAGGCCCGTTAACGGGCCCAATGTTACAATCTTAAATCGTATTTGTATGTGATTAATCATATTTTTAAATAATTTATAACTTGTTTAAGTTGCCACAACAAACATTAAAAGATTATCTAATCCAATATTCATTTAATATTATATCAGACACAAACATTGAATTGAACAAACATATATTGGATATAAAATATCACACTTTCTTTAATTATATGTATTTCAAATGAAATTAAATATTTTATATGGTTAACATAACGATATAATAGACGTTTGTGAACATGCATACAAAAAAAATTTATTTTTCAAAATTTGAACAAAAAACGTCTCATATGAATATGTATCATGTATTTACGTGCTCATTCGGAAAAAATGTAGCTCAAGTGTCAAAATAAATTTTACTAACAATTTTAATAGTGCTATTAATATATTAAGCCAAACAAAAATTTATTTTATAAAATAATACCAAAATAATATTTTTATCCAACATACAACCACATTTTCATTTAATTTTGTTGTATATCACAAATTACAAAATATTGGAACAAAAATATATTTATTTTGGCTATCTTAAGTAAGAATTTTTTTTATTAGAACGCTATTAAATTTTACTTTGTTAAAAATATTTTAAAAATATATGAAAAAGCTAACTTGATTTTAAATAGTGAATGCTAAGAATAGGATTGATAAAAAATAGAGTGAAAATTGAATGAAGTTGGTAATGAATAATAAATTTATAATAGACAATAAAATTAAAATGATACAAAAATAATAGGTCAATATGTATTACATGTGTTTAGAGACTATTGGTGGAGAAATAAGATAATGCCAAGTATATAGTACAATTTATAATGCTCATTGTACAACTCTTTATAGCTATGGTTGTCCTTCCATTGACTCTTCTATATAATAGAAATATATATATATATATATATATATATATATATATATATAAGATAAAAATTAATTTGTATATAGTAAATATAAATCATATTTTATTTACATAAAAAATAATTAAAATGGGCGCAATTATTGAGTCCAAATTTGGGCCCAGCTAAATATGTGTTTGGATTGACTTATTTTAAAAAGCTTTTGGCTTTTAAATTATTTTTTAATTAAAGTGTACACTTTTTTCAGATCGAAAAAGTAAAGAAAAAAGGCAAAAGCAAAAAGTTTAGCATATAAGTCACTTTTTAAAAGTCAATCCAAACACCCCCTAAGCTAGCACAATTAACACGCTCCAATTAAGGCTGATCATGATATGGTATTGTACGTTATTATATCATTATCAATGTTTTGGAGTTTGAAAAGGAAAAAAAAAACACTCATTTATGTCTTAGTTTTTACTTTTAAGGTGTATGCCATAGAAGTGCTGAAAACAATCATAACTTGCGAGAATCTTGAAGTGTATTTCACTCATGTTGCAAAATTAAAGGTGTATTTAAACTCGATTAATCAAGTAGCAAAGTATATTAAGACTATTAATAATTCAAGGACGAAACTAATAATTTATACCAAAAGAGTGTCTTCAATACTCCTTGTCAATACTTAAAAGAAATATGATATTTACCTCAACACAAACCCGAAGAATAAATAAGGCAGCACACTCAGATAGACAGCAACCCAAGTAACATTCTAGGTATCTCTAAAAGGACAAAACTAACATGCATACTGATGCAAAAGGAATTCCAGATAAAGATAAATGGTTATGTTCAAAAATGTACCCCATAAAAGATGATCTTGATATTTTGTCTCTCGTAAAAAATGTCTTATAAAAATGTCCTCATAAGAGGTGTAGTTTGACTCAACTTAAAAAGAAAAAAAAAATAAATTGTAAGACTTTTCTTAAGGAGGGTAAACGATCAAGATCACTACATTTGGTGGACATTCTACGTCATTTTTTGAAAGATTAAAAGCGCAAAATGTAAGGAAAAAAAAAATTCAACTGTACCCTATATCTTCTATTTTTTACTTTTTTTATTATTTAATAGTTTTATTTTATCATTTACTCTATTTTTTCATGGTATCTACCACATATCCTACAATTTTTTGTAAGTTTATCGCTCAAAATTATGGATGAATGGCATTATGTAACAACGGAGAACAATACAATCTATCCAAACATTGAATTAATTGAAACAATACAGTACAACACAATATAATACTACATCACGACATAATATAATACATTATATATAAAACAATACATAATCAACCATCCAAACAAAATGTTAATTGGTAGTAGTAATTCTTGCAGCAACTTGGTCAAGATCTCTCTGGCCGTTTGATGTGATTCTCCATAAAAAGGAATTAACACACATAAATCAGTACACAATAGGGGTACCAGAAATACAATTAGAAGCACAAAACAAATATATCGCTAATATCAGGGGCGGCTCAATTATATCAGTGGTCTAAGGCGAAAATCAATTAGAGGCCTTAAACTTAAAAAAAAAATTAATATATTTTCTTACGAATTTTATTCTTCTATCTCTTTAAAATGCAGAGTTATTTAAAAAAAAAAACATAACTAATTTCCTTCAGTAATTCTTTTCAATTGATCATATAATGACAATTCAGATGTGTCAAACTTATTCTAATAATTCTTTCTTTTTATACGAAATAAATAATTTTTATTGTAAATAGTATTTACTTAGTATTTTTTTTCTAGAAATAATCTATAATCTATTATTACTAAAATAAAAATCGAGGCCCCTCAAATTTGAGGACTTAAAGCGCTTGCTTTTTTTGTAACACTGTTGAGCTACCCCTGATTAATATCATGCGAATTCATAATCATGTCATGCATGAAAATAAAAAAAAAGACATGTGCAAGTTTCGTTATTACTTTGGGCTAAGTATATATTCACAAAGTTAGTTTATGATTGGACTATTATACGTAATTATTTTACCTAGAAGGGACAATTTGTATTGAACAATTGCCTTGATGTTCTCAAGTAAACATATATCGCTCTTTTTATTTCAGACTACATGTCGTAATTTTTAATAATAATTGTCTTAAATTATTTTTCAAGTTAAAAATTTACAATAAAATTATTTTTTTGATTTTATTTTTAATAATTATTTTTCTTGGAGACTATAAACACTTAAATTGATATTCATATTCTAATAGTTCGTATATCAATAAAAGGAAAAGGGGCTAAGAATCCTTTTTAATTAACATTATTTAAGAGACACGTAAAAAGAAAATCACAATAAGTAATTTAATCAGCGCAAGAATTTCATTAAATTTCACAATAAGGAAAATTAGGAGTAAATCACGTAGTACGATGTTTTCCTTATACAAATAGAAGATAATTTTAAGGTAAAATAAATAAATAAATAAATACTCACGTTTTCTTAATCATATCTCACAATTAACTATAATTACTCACGTTTTCTTAATCATATCTCACAATTAATGTAGAACTTACTATAAAATCAAATACGAAACTAATGTAATCATACAAGGAAGGAAAGTAATCAATCAAAATAGTTGTGAATCAAAGTTGACACAAAACCCCAAAACTAAAGCTGAAAATGGGGAAGTAATTTTTACAAATAGAACTTGCCAATAATCAATTTTGATAACGATGAATAATTTTGATAATGATGAGATTACAAATAGAACTTGCCATTAATCCTGAAGAGATTTACATGATTAATTTTTTTATCTTTTAATAATATGAAAGTGAACTGAATTTTAACTTATTCTCTTTATTCACCATGCAATTATACTTTCTGATGCTTTAGTTGATCCCCTCCCTCTCTTTTGATTTACTTCCGGACTCTTTAAAAGAGATATTGAGTGCGTGTTAAATTCGTCAAAAGCAATGTATTTTTGGAGAATTCGGCATGGATGCGACTTGATACTACGACAAATTGAACTTTAACATTTAGGATAATTTATCTTTTAAAAAAGATAAAACTTCAATAAATTAATACTGCAAATATGGAAAGAAATTCAAATATCCATCTTGAACTTTAAACAATTTAACTATTTTAAATTTGAAAAAAGCCTAAAAAATTAAGTTAATACGAATTAAAGAGAGTAGTAAACATCTTTATAAATAATCTGATTATATTCACATTTAATTACGTTAAAAACCCAAAATTATAGAGTAACAAAAATCACTAAATCTCTATTTATCCACTTTTCTCGTTAAACTACAAGATAAATGATTAATTAACTCCCCTAATTCTTTTAGCAAATCAAAACTGATGCAAATGCAAATCCTAACTAATTCATTTACTTAATTATATCAAAATTTCAATATTTAATCTCTATGATTTTGTTTCCTTCTTAAGAGAATATTTGCCTATAAATTATATGTTAATTAAATCAAATTAATTAGTTTAGGGAAAAATTGTTTTAGTTAAAAATGGCCAAACACCAAAGTTTCTTCATTTTGTTTATCACATTTGCTGTTATTTTTTCAGTTGAAGCATTTGAAAGTGAAGAGGTAGAAGGAGTTTTGCAAGCCAATGGATGGAAAAATGCACGTGCCACATTTTATGGTGACATAAAGGGTGGTGAAACCATGAGTAAGTTAATTCCTTATACATTATATACGTGGTCGAGATGATGACTAAACTAGAAATTTTATTTATGAAAAATATTCAATGGAATTTTTCAATTGACAATCTTTTATTGTATGTGGCTACAACACGATGCTGAGATATGTTAACAGACTAAAAATGTTTTTTTTTCATTGCATTGCACCCACCGTAGCCATCTTCTAGGAAATTAAAAAATTAGGATCGATAATGTGAATAAGCTCACACTAACAATACTAACAAAAGTTTATTTTATTTTCATTTATTTTTACTACTTTCATTTTGACTTTTTATTCTCTTTTATACAACCCCTTTTTATTATAAATGAATTTCTGATACTTTTTCTATGATCCAATTAATGATTTTTTTTTAAATACCAAAGATGTATTAAAATTTTCATTTCAAGATTACCCTTTCCTTTAATTTTTGGAATTATATCGCGTTATAGAAGCATTTTCACCTATGCACGATTAGTTTGATTTTTCTGAGTTGAGGGTCCTTTTTGACATATATATATATATATATATTAACATTTGTGACAAATATTTTTGAAAACTATATTGCAGAAGGAGCTTGTGGTTATGGAGACTTATTCCAGCAAGGGTATGGCCTGGAAACAGCAGCACTAAGCGAAGCACTCTTTCATAATGGAGCTGCCTGTGGAGCTTGCTTTGAAATAACGTGTGTCAATTCTCCTGCATGCCATCGAGGTCAAATCATAACTATAACTGCCACCAATTCCTGCCCTGCTAATTACACAAAAAATAAAGACATTTGGTGCAATCCTCCACAAGAACACTTTGATCTGTCATTGGCAATGTTCTTAAAGATTGCCGAGTACAAAGCAGGAGTTGTCCCTGTTGTTTACAGAAGAGTCACTTGCCACAAAAAAGGAGGTCTAAAGTTTGAGATCAAGGGGAATCCTAATTGGATTCTTGTTCTTGTTTACAACGTAGGAGGTGTTGGAGATGTTGTCAATGTCAAAATCAAAGGATCTAAAACTGGATGGCTACCAATGTCGAGAAATTGGGGACAAAATTGGCAGACTTCTCAACCTTTGGTAGGACAAAGCTTGTCTTTCCAAGTACAAACAAGCGATGGCAAATCGGTTCAATCTGATAATGTTGCTCCTCCTAACTGGCGATTTGGTCAGACATTTGAAGGAAAGTTTAATTTTCACTGATTAGTTTTTACTCGTATAACTTTCACTCATATAACCTTAGTCGTTCAATAATACAAAACTCAACATTCAGCCACTTGAAATGTTCTATCTATTTGAATCTTTCCTAATATTGTGAAATAGCAGCTTTAGACTGAGCTAATTCTTCAGAACAGAGGCAAAAACTAGCAGCAAATCACAACAAGAATCATCACTGACCCTTTTTAATCGAAAACAACCAAAACTTGCGAGAATCTTAAATTGTATTTCACTCATGTTGGAAGATCAAAGGTGTATTTAAACTCGATTAGTCAAGTAGCGAAGTATATTAAGACTATTAATAGTTGAAAGACGAAACTAATAATTCGTACCAAAAGTGTGTTTTCAATACTCCTTTTCATGCTTAAAAGAAAGATGATATTCACCTCAACACAAACCCACAAAATAAATAAGGCAACATATCGGATACACAGCAGCCCATATAAATTCTCTATATTTGAGTGGACATTGAGCAAGGAAGGAACAAAAAAAGAAGCCAAAGGTGCAGTCTCGCAGTAAATGAAGCACGAGAACTATGAGGTCGTACGTTCAATAATACAAAACTCATAACATTCAGCCACTTGAAAATTCTATCTATTTGAATCTTTCCTAATATTGTGAAATAGCAGCTTTAGACTAGGCTAATTCTTCAGAACCGAGGCAAAAACTAGCAGCAAAACACAACAAGAATCATCACTGACCCTTTTTAGTCGAAATTAGAGATAAACTTCACGTCTTATTGCCAAATGCTTGAGCATGAGTTCTGGCAAGAATAACCATCAGAGCGCCAATCCCAGCAGCCATCCCAGCTCCAAAGAAGAAAGAGGGCATGTGAACAATTGATCTTCCTTTCTTCTGCGTCACTTCCCAATGCATTTTTTCAAAAATAAAATTTTAATTTTAATTTATTTTTATAAAATAATAATTTGTTTGGGAAGGAAAATCATGATAGGGATGAGATTAAAAAATTAATTTGAAATTGGATAAGAATTCTGAAAAATATTTTTTTAATTTTTGGAAGAAAATTATTTTTCTCAAGTTAATTTAAAAAAATATTTTTTGAAGCGGAAAGAGAAATTTCTCTTTACAAAAATGAAGCAAGCCCGTAAATAGACGACTAAGCAAGCCCGTAAATAGACGACTGTGGGTAGTTCAGGTGGTTTCCCGATTGAATACGAATATGAAACTGGATATGCAAAGGAAGAAAGGCTTGCCTAGATCTCGTAGAATCGTACTACCGCTGTCGATGCCGATGCTGCTTCCGTCTTCTATTAGCATTGCCTACTTGTAAGACATATTAAGCCGCAAACATTCCGCCGTACCAAACACACCCTAATGGTTATTGTTCTGAGGACCACGAATAGTAGAAAGGAAAAATTGTTAAAATCCTTCCTAATAAATTTTATTTAAGAGACACGTGAAAAAAAAAATCACAACATGTAATTTGACCACCATCAAAATTTCATTAATTTTTCCTTTATTTGTTTTATTTTCAATCTTTGCATTTTTTCTATGATATTTTACCATTTCCCACTAGTATATGTATCATTTTTTCCTTATTCAATTATTCGTAAATTTTTTAAAAAAAATTAAGACAAGCCTTTTTTTTTCTTTTAATAATATGAAAGTGAAATGAATTTTAAGTTATTCTTTTAGACACAAACTATTAAATTAAAGAAACGAAGAAAATATTTAGTTCGTAGTAAACATCTCTATAAATAATCTAATAATATTCACAATTAAACATTAAAAACCCAAGATTATGGAGTAACAAATCCCTAAATTTCTATTTATCCCACTTTTCTCATTAAAGTAGAAGACAAATGAAGTAATTAACTCCCCCAATTCTTTTAGCAAATTACAACTGATTTAGATTTGCTTATATTTATAAGCTCATAAATGCAAATCCTAACTGAGAACCAATATTGGCTATAAAATGTATGTTCAAAGCAACAGCTTCACAGAAAAACTATTTTAGGTAAAATGGCCAAACACCAAAGTTTCTTCATTTTGTTTATTACATTTGCTGTTATTTTTTTATTTGAAAGTAAAATGACAGAAGGAGATTTGTATGGCGACGGATGGAAAAATGCACGTGCTACATTTTATGGTGACATGAAGGGTGATGAAACCATGCGTAAGTTAATTCCTTATACATTATATATATGTGTTGTCGAGATGGTGACGAAGCTAAAAATTATATTTATGAAAAATATTCAATTGACAAACTTTTAATATATATGGCCATAACAAGGTGTTGAGATATGTTACAACATATAGATCAAAATTGATTTTCTTTCATCAACATTTTGCTTGTTGTAGCCTTTATTTGTCCAAAATTAGGATCGACAATGTGAGCAAACTCGTATTAATAAGACTGACAAAAGTTTTAATTTTTTTTCATATATCTTTACCATTTTAATTTTTTTTTTCATTTGTACACCCCCTCCATTCTATTATAAATGATTTTCTGATTTTTTTATGATCCAATTAATGATTTTTTTCAAAGTCCAAAGATGTATTAATTTTTTTCTTCAAAATTACCCTTCTCTTTAATGTGTTTTCACTATCTCTTGTTTTAAGCAAGTTTGGGAAGAAGTAAAAGGATGATATTGACAAATTACTCTTTAATTAATGATGTCTTTAATCAACTTTTTTAGAAATATGTCATATTTTGGATCGGAGGGAGTACAATATTTTGATCTTTTATTGAATTTAAATAGGGAATATAGTCAATAGATTCATATTAATCGAATTTCAATATTTTTGGGACTAAAACATAATAATTATTGTTGTTAAAATAAATTTACCATCCACAGAGAAAAAAAACACAAGTTAAACTTGCTTTAGTTGGTGAAATGTCTTTTATCTCCATTAATAAAATACTAATATGCTAATGGTTTGTGTCACTCCCCTGTAATTGAAAATTATTACGAACCATCTCACTTATGCATTTAAAAAATAAATAATCAAAGTTTTAAGTTTGATTTTCACAAGAGTGTTAGGTCTGTATACCTTTTACCTTTCCCGAACTTTACTTGATGCTGCTGCTTTTTCGTAACATGCATATTAACATTTGTAACAAATTTATTTGAATACTATTATTACAGAAGGAGCTTGTGGTTATGGAAACTTATTCGAGCAAGGGTATGGCCTGGAAACAGCAGCACTAAGCGAAGCACTCTTTAACAATGGATCTACCTGTGGAGCTTGCTTTCAAATAATGTGTGTTAATGCTCCTCAAGCATGCCATCCAGGCCAAATCATAACTATAACTGCCACCAATTTCTGCCCTCCAAATTACACAAAAACTAAAGATACATGGTGCAATCCTCCACAAGAACACTTTGATCTGACATTGCCAATGTTCTTAAAGATTGCTGAGTACAAAGCAGGAGTTGTCCCTGTTGTTTACAAAAGAGTCACTTGCCACAAAAAAGGAGGTCTAAAGTTTGAGATCAAGGGGAATCCCTATTGGATTCTTGTTCTTGTTTACAACGTGGGAGGTGCTGGAGACGTTGTCAATGTCAAAATCAAAGGATCTAACACTGGATGGCTACAAATGTCGCGAAATTGGGGACAAAATTGGCAGACTTCTCAGCAGTTGGTAGGACAAAGCTTGTCTTTCCAAGTACAAACAAGCGATGGCAAATGGGTTCAAGCTGATAATGTTGCTCCTGCTAACTGGCAATTTGGTCAGGCATTTGAAGCAAATAAAAATTTTCAATGAGTATGTATTGTGGAAAATGAGTAGTTTTTAATCAAGATTATTTATGATCTTTTCTCTAAGTTTTTTGCTTACAAATAAATTCTCTATATTTGAGTGGACATTGAGCAAGGAAGGAACAAAAAAAGAAGCCAAAGGTGTGGTCTCGCAGTAAATGAAACACAAGAACTATGAGGTCGTACGTTCAAATTCCAGCAAAACCTAGACGCAAAGCAATCAGTACTTGAATTGGTGGAGTAGCAGGTGCAAGAGCTGGCTCATGCACATTAAAAAAAGAAACGAACTATAAAGGTCACTGATAACAAATAAGTGAAGAGTAACTAGGGACACATATCCAGAACAAAATTCACATCATCTAGGTATCACAGAGAAATAGGAAAATCACTTTTCGGTCTCTAACTACGATATCATTTATGGATCTTCAGATAACCTTAGTCGTTCAATAACACAAAACTCATAACATTCAGCCACTTGAAAATTCTATCTATTTGAATCTTTCCTAATATTGTGAAATAGCAGCTTTAGACTAGGCTAATTCTTCAGAATTGAGGCAAAACTAGCAGCAAAACACAACAAGAATCATCACTGACCCTTTTTAGTCGAAATTTGAGATAAACTTCACGTCTTATTGCCAAATGCTTGAGCATGACTTCTGGCAAGAATAACCATCAGAGCGCCAATTCCAGCAGCCATCCCAGCTCCAAAGAAGAAAGAGGGCATGTGAACAATTGATCTTCCTTTGTTTTGCATCACTTCCCAATGCAATTGAACATCATCTGCATGCCATAAGCTCATGTGTACAGCCAGTGTCATTTTCAGATCAGAATCAAGTGGCGTGCTTAGAACTTGCAAACACACTGGACAAGAAGCTTTCAAAGTCATTCCTTCTTCCATTATTGTTACTCTTCCAGCAACTGCTATAGCCTTATCTCGCAATGGCTTTCCAAAGGGCCTGGAAATCTACACAAGAGCTTCAGAGGAAGATAAATTGCAAGATTTGCTAATACGCATGACCTAGCCGCAGGTCAAACTTCAATTAGAGTAACTGGCTTACCATTATAAGTCTACAGAGCCGCTGCCATGACATCATCAGCTGCCTCCTCATCTTCTAGGACTGAACTACTGTGAACAATTAAAATGAAAGTTGTTCTCTGCAATGATATTTCAAGAAAAGAAATAAATCAAAGTAATGTGTCACAAAACATCAATTCGTGTTTCCTTGGCCCGATGGTGAGGTCTAGTGGTTAATGAAGTAGATTGAGAACCATGGGGTCTCACAATTAAATACCCACGGAGACAAAACCATTAGGTTCTTTCTACAACAGCAGAAGCAAGAGATACCCCGTGGAATTACTCGAGGTACGCACAAGCTTGGCCTCAACACCACGGTTATAAAAGAAAACAATACTATCCTGATTCATGGTTCTAGTTCCGACAAATGATTTTTTACCTAATTAAACACAAACCTCAATGAATTCTAGACATAACAAAAATCGAAATCTACATTTCACTCTTAGATAAGATTAAGAAGGATTTCAAATAATTTATTCATTATCCTAAGAAACATCAACCAAAAAATTTTTTGAAATAACAACAACATATCCCGTAGAATATACACAAACCTTACCCACACCTTTACATGGTAGAGAGGTCGTCTCTGATAGATGATACAAGGAAGAATTACCAAAATAGGCAGAAAAATAAAATAAAAATTGAAGCATTGAGTAAAATTAACAAAGGAATATTATACATTGTTCCTTGATTAAACTAGATTCTTCTGATAGCAACCCAACTCAAACTTAAAAGTCAATTTCTCCATATTCTTCTCTTTACAATACTCATACAGGTCCATTGATGCTTCAAGGAAATACACTACATTACGACAAAAACGAGCGGTTCAACCGTAAAAATCCAAATCAACACAACAATGAGCAGCCAATTTAAGCAGAAAGCGAGCGATTTCTCCTTGATTGGTGTAAAAAAAAGGCAAAATTTTCAAAAACAGCTGGAGAATTTACAATGCACCTATCGATTTCTTAGCAAGTTCAAAGGAATGCTCATATATGTAGTAACCGTATGTGTTAGAGCTAACAAAAATCCGAGAGAAGGGTACCTTGCTGAATCAGCTTCGCCGGAAAAACCTCGCCGACGAACTTTGAGTTTACCGGATTTGAATAATGGAAATTAATTTGTGGGAAGAAGAGAATTCTTTCGGAAGTAAAATTGGGAAAGTTGTCTTGGTGGGGAAGGAAAATAATATGGAAAATTCTTCTTTTGGTCAATTGTTTTTGACTTATGTAATATGCCATAAATTAAAATAAATCAAAAGTTATACATTGATCTACTCTAAAATAGTTTTAAACTTATAATTATTTTACTTTGACTAAGCATTTTAATAGGTGGATTTTGGTGACGAGAGTTCCTCGAAATTAACCTCTCTATCTTCATGAGATAGTGATAAGGTCTGCGTATATTATATCCCATTTGTGAAATTCTACTGGGTATAGGTTGTTGTTGAAGCATTTTAATAGATATTTGGCCATAAATTTTAATTTATTAAAAATAATATGGAGTTGAAAATAAAATTATGTTTAATTACTTTTTACAAAAAATCTTTGAAATAATGTTCGTGATTAAATGTATTTAAATGCAATGTAAAAAGTAAAATATGAATTAAGAAACATGTCTTAAGTCATTTTTCCAAAACTGAAATGCAATTTCAAGTTTGGTTTAGAATTTTCATGATCAAATTTAAGTATTAAATAAAGTAAAAAAAATTAAAATTAATAAATATTTTATTGGGCGAATCAATACTCATTATAATACTTTTTCGAAATATAACTCCTAACGTCCTCCTCATTTTATATATGTCATTTGCTCTTTTTTCACGTACCAAAATACTTGTCAATTTACCCAAATTAATTATTTTTAATTTAAATGGGCTCCAGAAAAAGTTGTTGTAAGATTCAAGGAGCTTGCCACTTAATTAAGGAAGTTTTATGGAATGCATAAATAGTTTTCATTTTACAAATTTATCGTAGTACTTAATAATTGTTACTGTACATTTAATTTGTCGAGAAAGACAGAATGGTCCTTGATTTTCAGGTTTCCTCTATGTTACGTCCATTCAAGAAAACTTTCACTTGTTTGAAAGGTAAATTTATTCATGAAAAAAGAGTTGACCGTGTAGAAATTCCTTCGAGAAGTCCTGTGAAAAAACGTCTTTTTAATTTATACAAAAAGTAATTTATACAGATAAAGAAATTCAACATTACTAGTCTTGCTTGTTCTCTAGAGTGACTGCCCTCCTATAAGTGATTAAAAAATGCGCATAACACAAATTCTAGCTAAAATTCTTCTCGATGAAGCCCTTTAACACCTTGACTTCAAAGCCTTAATTCAAATTAGAAATCTCCCTGTAAAACTGATAAATAGTGACAGCGAAAAAGCTTTTAAGCCTAATAAACAAATGAGCAATGTAGGATAAGATTATATTTCAACCAAGGTTTAGGCCCTAAAATCATGCGTTAGTGGTCACGAGGGAGATTATACCCAACATAAAATAATCCTTAAATTCTAACTTAATTTGTATGTATTATTTAGTACCATTGTATTTATACCAATTATTCTCCCCATTCTGTCCAACCAAACGACACTCGAGGTTTACGATAGTAAAGTTAGGAAACACTTCACAAGGGGAAAAAAAAAAATCTTTATTCCGTTTAGAGTGATTTTTATAACAACATATAACATGATAAAGTAGGGGCAGCACAATTAGCCAATAAGAAAATAAACTTGAAGCGACCCACTCATTTTAACCGAACCATCTAAATGTGGACTCATAGGTTGGGTGATATAGACTAAATTGAGCTATAGAAATCATACAACATATGCGTAATCCCATGGCGTGTAAGCAATCTTATCCCTATCTAATAAAGATAGATGTTATTCAAGACCCTCAACTCAAAGCAAGACACAACAATCAAAATAAAAGCCATAATATAAAAGGAGGTTTTAACATGTACTCAAAAAATTATAAAAGAACACAAATAAGGAAATTCAAAAACTTATTAAAAGTTGAACTGATTGCATGATGACTTGCTTGTTAGCCCAAACCCATTACAGACGGTAATTTTTGTGCAGATCCTCCAATTTATTAACTCAACTCATTTGACACCTCTATGGCGAACTCAAGTAGATGAAGGGAAACAATTCCATGCAATTTAAGTGCCAAAGTAGTTATTCCATAACTTGCTTTTTGGGAGTTAACTCATACATTACCAAAAGCCATGTAGCCAAACGCACCAACACACGCATCTAAGAAAGTGCAATCATGCAGCCTGATTTCTAGTAAATAGAACAGTTAATAGAGCTATAAATAGTTCACAGTATTCACGTTGCTCTGGGCAAAATACTCGTTCATTTTAAGTAAAATAGAGCTAGAGATTGACCTAATGCTCGATATCTTTAAGTCAATTTATATGCTTTTGGCTTTCTTTAAGTAACCACATGGAACAAAATGTTAAGCCAAACCTGTCAAAAATTTCTTCCCACTCGCACCAGTTAAATTTCAAAGCCTGGCTTGATGCGCAACCATTCCTAGCCTGAAGCAGCAGTGACCAGATAATACCGAAATTGATGCTGAGCTGTTAAGGGATTCTATTGGTGTATGGATTTCTTTGCAGGGTCTACGGGGGTGGGTGGTGGGGTGGGGTGAGTTCTGACTTGTGAGTATCAAAAAGGTACAAACAAACAACACAGCAATTTTGCAAAGCTGACATTCATATTTACCTACAAAGATAAGGCTAGGCATCATATATTTACCTAGAAGATGTGAAATTCAAGTACACTACATCTGACCTTAAACCATTACCATTACATTCACAACACTGTACTAACTACATATGGACATCTCTCTAGCTCTAACTATGGAGAGAGACACATGGAACGAACCACATTTCATGAAAATTGACATAATTGGCCTACATGCAAAATGGACTGCCTATATTGCATTCGAGGTACAGTGTAGAGATCTTTCTGCAAATGCATCTTTGTGTGGCTCTATTTCTGCATCTGCTAGTGCCAGTACATAATTAGCAACAAAACTTCCAAGGGATGTGGAGCAAGTGGATTGATGAGAATGTGGAAAAAAATATTAACTAAATCAATGATCACAGTGAAAGACATTGAACCCTATCAGGGAGATTTTGAGGCATTGGGAGCGCAGTTACGTATCTTTGTAGAAAAGGTTTATGGCTATGTGCAGCAGCATCTGTTGAAGGTGACTCAGTGCCATTGGATTGCCCCCGACCATGAAACTTTGCAAATCGATAGAAGACTGAGAACTTCTCGAGATCTTGTCCTTCCACTATCATGTCTACTAGTGATGCTCTCTTCTCCAAACTGCACGATAATGGCAGAAAAATAGAACCATGTGAATTAACAAGTGTCCTTGCCAGTAACACAGCAACAACATACCCAGTGAAATTCCACAAATTAGGGTCCTTGTCAGTAACACATCAAAGATAAAATGAACTACTCATATTAACAGGAAGCATTTATGGAAACAAATACAAGGACAACAGCAGAGTCACTGATTTAAAAAAGTAGCAGAGTGCATTTTCTCAGAACAGACAAGATGGCTTCATGCACAAGCTGTGACCGAGCAAACGTAGGGCAAACAAATATGCACCCTCTGGAAGATTTTGTCTAAATTAGCCCTATTTTATTCATTACATGAAGTGGGAAAGTGCGGTAATGGCGATAAACAGACCTATTACCCAAATCTTCCAATTTTTCAAAGATGTTCTGAATCGTCAGAGATGATGTGATTCCACGTTTAAGTAAACCTCCATGTGTCCTTGAAATTTACATCAAGTTGATAATCTATATCCATCTTTATTATACTAAGGCATGAATCCCTAACTTGGAAAGTTGAATTACTTTAACGCCCCTCTAATCTTAAAAACCTAATACACTTGCTAAAACAAAAGAAAAAACACTGCAGCTACAAACTTCTCCAACCAAGTTTCATGCTTTTGAACAGTGAACCATTTTTTTTTTTGTTGGAACTGGTAATTTGTATTCCTCAGCATTAAGGGCTATGCTAGCCACCTCCAAAAAATAGTAACAGAGAAGGAAGGGAAAGAAAGAGAAAAAAACAAAAATACTTATAAAGAACCTATGAAATCCACTAACTGGATTTCCTCTTCTATATTTTGTTCTTTACACCAAAAACCTAATTACTTTTTTCTTTTTGATTTGCACCGGGTGTCCGAGTCTCTTTGAGCCCGACTAAGTCCGGGGTGCAAAGGCCCAAAAACCTAAGTAATTAGTTTCCATTTAATCTTCTGTATTGAGCATTCTTTTCCTCCCTCCTCCAGTTATGGATAGACCCCACTTATACAATCTATTGACAGAAAATCTTCCATCTGGCTGATGCCTCCATAATAGTCTGTCTGTCCCCAAATTAGCGCCTGGAAAGCTTTCTATCATATTCACTGGTTGAATTACCCTTTCTATCTCTCAATCATCTAACAGTCTTCTAAATACCAAATTCCACCTTTGTTGAGACCACAACTCACTCATTTTGCTATCCGGATGCATACTGATAGAATAAAGTCCAGGAAACAAACTTTGAAGAGATCCTTGACCAGTCCAGTACTCTCTCGAAAATAAAACCTTATCCCCCTCCCAACTTTAACTTTTGTATTAACTTGTAGAGCCGGCCACAGTCTTCTGATAGTCCTCCAAACTCCAACTCCATAAGTGGTTGTTACTTCACCTGAACACCATTGCTGTTCTTGGTCGAATTTGTGTTGTATCACCTCTTTCCATAGTGCATGCTCCCCTTGATTGTACCTCCATAGCCACTTGCTTGGTAGACTTTTGTACTGTAACTTGAGCTTCCTTATTCCCAAACCCCAATAATTCCTCCCTTGTTGAACTTCTGCTCATTTTACCAAATTGAAACTTTTCTCAATTTTATTTCCTTGCCAGAAGAAATTCCTTCTCAAAGTATCTAGAATTTTAATCACCTCACCAGGTATCAGGAAAAAGGACATCACATAAATTGGTAGAAAATCTAGCAGAGTTGATCAAAGTGACTCTACCTCCCAATAAAAGCTACTGAGACTTCCAAAGTGCCAACTTCCTCTCAGTTTTCTCAATAATTCCATCCCAAATAGTGATTGCTTTATATTTTGCCCCCAAAGGCATCCCTAGATAGACTGATCTATATAACAAATTTACATGTCAAAACATATAAAGGAAATGAAAAAAATTGAATGTGGTAGAAAACAATACTATGCTTTAATCTTAAGATGATGTCACTTTTCCAGAGAAGTTTTGTTCAGTTTCTCCAGATTTCACAAGGCCAACATCAAACCTTCTGTTTTGACTATGTTTTGGACCTTGAATATTTTCACAAATTATATGAACCAAATTAAGATTTGAGCACGGCAGGGAGAAAACTACAGTATAGAAGTTGCACGACAATTATTAATTAGGGACTTGGTTTAAGTCTTTACCCAGACCCCACTTGTCGAATTCAACTGGGTATGTTGTTGTTGGTTAAGTCTTTACCTTATTTTTTCCTTCACATTCTGCTTTAACTTAACTTCTACATCTTTTTTTTTTTATAAAGGTAAGGAAACTCCCCCCCCCCCCCCCCCCCTTTTTTTTTTTTTTTAACTCTACATTCTACATATCATTATTTGTAGAAACAATTCTAAAGAATCATGAATTGTAACATCAAATGACTATTGGTTACAGGTTATTTTAATTTGATAATCAATAGGATGGGGATGATCCCTAAGCAACTTATCAATATGTACACCATGAGCTGCTATTTTAACCAATTAAGATGTCAGCTTTTACTTATAATTACGAATGTTTAGAAATGAATGTTTAAAGTTCAAAGATGTAAGGTATAGCATTACTCCTCTATATATATGCTAGTAAAAGCAGCCCGGGCAACTAAATCGTATGACGAAATTTAAATTTAAAATATTATTATATTTCGTTCGTTTTAATTACTTTGTCATTTTTTTAGTTCATCTAAAAAAGAATGTTTCTCTCTCTTTTTTGATAACTTTTAAAATTTAACTTTCCACGTGACATGTTAACACAAGATCAAAAAATATTTTTGACACATGAGTCAAACAATTTGCCATATATTTAATTTAAGATCATAAAATTTATAACTTTTATTAATTTTTTTGACAAATTAAATAGGAGCAATTAATTAAAATGAGCGATATTTAGTTTGGTTAAAAAATTAATCAAGCATGGACCCATACATGTTTTTTTTTGTTTTGATTTATGCGATGATGATAGATTTATATATTTTTAAAAAAATTTAAGTTGTTAATTATTGCAACTTATTATAGTATATTTTATGTTAATATTAAATAATATAGGTTACCTATTTTGTTTCAATTTATGTTCCGCATACGAAATTTTGAGAATCAATCAAAATTTTCCAATTTTTGGTAAATTATTAATTGTTGTAAGTGGACCCCACTTCAGTTGGTATGTAAAAATGAAGAAAAATGAAAGTGATGTTGATGAGGTTCGAAATCGTGTTTGGTCTGAAATTTCAAGGAAATAGAGGAGGCACAAAGCTGAGTAAAAAAAATTTTTGCTGCTGAGGTTCGATCCAGGCACCTTTGTATTAAAATGTCAAGCTTGAACCACCCCCAAGCCAAGCAGCTCCTTTATGTGGGAAAGCACACATGTTAACGGAAAGTTTTGTGCTTATTCCCACTATATGTATATGTGTAAGTATATATACACGCATACACATTTTTAACTGCTTTATCCTATTTCACTATTTATCAATTCAAGTATCTCAAATCATTTCATGAATGACACTAATTTTACTCCGAAGTTCCAATTGTAGTGTCTTAAATTGATTGGATGTGGTCTGGAATGAAAGATATGTGTAGTTCTTTAAATCCTATGGTCATAAACTTCACCGGTAGAATGGTGAAACTGAAAAACTTACTAAATATAAAAAGAGGCATTCTTTTTGGGACATAACCCCCCCCCCCCCCAAACCCCCCCCAAAACAAGTAAGGTACTAAAATTCGAACAAGGGGAGTAGGTATTTACTGTTATTGATTATTTCTGTTTTATAGGAAGCAACTATGTTCTTTATAAAAGTGTATTTATGTGATCGGGCTAGAGGTCATTAATTATCTTCATCATTTGATTTTTTGTAAATATTATTCTTTTAAGTTTGTCCTTATTTCTATATTTAGTTCATTTAAGTATATTTTTGTCAAGCGTATCGATTTATCTATTGGATGTCCAAAACTAAATGAATAAAATGAGACTTAATATCATGTTATAAGTTAGCTTTGAGTTATTGGTTGTTCCATCTTTGACATAAATTATCAATTTATTGAATAGAATGCACTACATGTGTTTTTTGCTTCTTTATTAGTTGAATTGATAAGCTCTTTTTCCTATAAACTATTGTCAAGAAATAAATTCACTTTATAAGTACAACAAGGTGAACTTTTTACATTCGTATATACACTCAATGAGGATTAGTTGTGCGACTTTTAACCTTTTTTGTTTTAAGAAAAATATATAACATGTTGAAAGAGGTTTTGGTTTGAGAAGTTGAAGAACTTTTTACACAGCATGTCTCGTTATTAATCATTAATAATTGCTAGATGTGATTAAAAGATGCTTCTACTTTGGTTGTTATTAAAAAAGAAGTTGATCAGGAATATTGTAAGCATAGGTATTTCCTTACAGTTCAGCAATGTAACTTTCATAAAACTTTACTATATTTGACAAGCTGTAATTATTTACTCAAAAGTTTATTCAATAATATAAATATTATTTTATGATAGGGTGTACTTCATGGCTAGGCATACATATGAATGCACATGGCGAGAAACAAGTGTATTCAAAAGCACGAAGGTTCTTAGTGAGATGATGTTCACTTTTCTACCCTTTAAAAATTGCTATCGCACGTAGATAAAGTAGCTATTAACTATTTCTCTAATATCTAGGACTTTAAAATAATTTATTTTTATTAAATCTTTCTTTATTTGAACTATACAAGCAATTCTAGTATTTAGGACTAACCAAAATATTGCTCACTAAACCTTACCATATTTAAACTACTATTTAAAAAGTTAAATCAATCAAAATTTGATTGATGGCTCTGCCAAAGCAAGTCCAATAACAAAAAAAATAGATCTCATGAAACGTGCAAATACTAATCTAATGAACACAAAACATATAATAATAAATAAGACATGTTTATATATCATCTCTCAAGACTATCCAACCCAAACTTGACCCACCATCCCACACACAAAAAAAAGAGACTATCCCACCTGAGCTATAATATTTGTCATTCACGATTCAAACAACAACAACAACATACCCAGTGGAATCTCACAAGTGGGGTCTGGGGAGGGTAGAATGTACGCATACCTTACCGCTACCTCACAGAGGTAGAGAGGCTGCACCTGGGAACCCTCGTCTTAAAAACCCATACGCAGAATAAACTAGATATAGAAAAAGGAAAGAACAGGAAAAGCACATAATAGTATGCAAATACGATAAATTTAACATAACAAAACGGAAAATGACAACACAAGACAAGGCAATGTAAATACGCTAAAAGTAAATTTCAAGATTCACTTTAATATTCTTACTTCTTCTAGGTAAACTATGACTGCCATTTAATTTGAAGCAGTTTTTCCCTTCAGTTGAAAAAATACAGAATTTTACATTTCTTAGATTTTCTTTATGTATTTATATTATGATTATTTCTTTCCAATACTTCATTTCAAGAAACAAGGAATTGCAACTCATAACTATTTATTCTTTTTTCTATTGTACTCCCTCTATTCCATATTAATTTTATTTTTGGACCTTTTTTCACTGTTCAAAATAGCTTAATTGTTCAAATTTCAAGATGTTAAAAATATTTTCCATGTTTGCCCTTTCCTTTAATGAAATTTTATATTTTACAAACAAATAATTTTTCGCTCATATTGCTATTGTGATTTTAGTTATTTATATATGCTATAATATATTTTAAATTTTTGGTATTAATTGGTGCCTCACTTCAAAAAGGGTCTTCCCTCTCGCCGTAAGGCAGACCCTTGTCGTCGTTCGCCGTCCAAAACGCTGATTGAGAAAGTTTGATTTTTAAATCAAAGTTGAGTGTAAATGATTTTCACCTAATCATAAATTATTCCTTAGATGAAAAAGTAACACCAACAAAAAGAAAAATCAAAGTAGAAAACATGGGCCTTGAATGGTGCATGTTGTTGGTGGAAAATGACAAGTATTCCATGGAATTAGTGGAGATGTGTAATCAGCTCACCCGAACATCAAGTTATAAAAAAAATCACATGCTTAGTGTTCATTTTAGGTTTAGGAGTCTTTATTTTTCACCATAGAAATACATAATATAAAAAAGCGACACCAAAAAAATTTCATAACTCCACTAAGTAAGAAATAGCATAACTACACTAAGTTTATGAGCCTTCATTCTATATTATAAAATTATAACCTGTCTAATTAGTTATAATTTGTTTATTTTAGTGAAAAATAAGAATTAATTGAAAGAGAAATAACATGGGAAACTAGAAATAACAGACTTTTTGTAAGCTTTATTTCTCTATTATAATTTAAACAAATATTTTAAAATTATGCATTATATATTAGAAGATTGTCAGTCTTAAATATAAATGTTATAATAATTTCTAGGCTACATGGGCAAGGCACGTACACGTTATATCAAAAGCATGAAGTCTCATGGTGAAATGTTGTTAGCCCTTTTTACCCATTTTAAACAGGGTTCACATTGAATAAATTTATAACTTAAATTATTTTTTGAAATTGAATAAAAGATTTCCTATAAATTCTTTCCTCATTTGATCTGTGTAGGAGGTTCTACTATTTAGGATTTAAAACTAATTATGATTTTACCTTGTGTAAGTTTTCTCCTTATTTTAATGTCCTTGTAGTGTTAGTAATCATTAATCACTACAAATGCTATTGAAAGTCTCTATCACACTCAATTCTTAGAGAACTAGGATTTCTAGAAAGCAACTACTTTTCAATATCTAATTCATCATTGTTTCACATTACACCTTCATTTTTTCCTCTTCTTTTAATATTCACTAATTGATTGCTAACTTGCTATTTGCTTTATTTTCAAATTTGAATGTTATTTACTCATAGAAGAATCACACAAATCCAAAAAAACCATAACCAGTGTAGTCTACAAAGAAGGATCTAGATATGTAAATATGATAAAATAAACACATCTACGACAGAAAATGACAACACATGATATAAAACACGACCACTCCTACTACCCTGCTATGCCCCAAGGCCAGATAACCACCAAACCCTACCAACCAATTAGCCTACTACTTTCGCGACCTCCACTCATTTCTATCTAAAGTCATATCCTCGGTGAGATCAAGTTTCGCCATATCTTGTCTGATCACCTCCCCCCAATACTTCTTCGGTCTACCTCTACCCCTCCGTGTAACTCCCAAAACTAACCTCTCGCACCTCCTAACAAGAGTATCGGTACTCCTCTGCACATATCCAAACCATCACAGTCTCGCTTCCCTCATCTTATCAGCCACAGGGGCCACCTCTAGCTTCTCCCGGATGGTCACATTCCTAATCATGTCACTCCTAGTGCGACCATACATCCATCTCAACATCTTCATCTTTACGACATGCATCTTCTGAACATGTGCATTTTTATTAGCCAACACTGTACCCCATACAACAAAGATGGTCTAACCACTATTTTGTAAAACTTACCTTTGAGTTTAGGTGGGATCTTCTTGTCACACAATACTCCAGAGGCAAGCATCCATTTAATCCATGTTGCCCCAATACGATGTGTGACATCATCATCGTCTGCAAATAGCATACACCATGGAACCTTCTCCTAGACAGATCGCGTCAACTCATCCATCACCAAGGCAAACAGGAAAGGGCTCAACACAAATCCTTGATGGAGTCCCATCTCAACAGGAAAATACTCTGAGTCTCCTCCCACCGTTCTTACCCGAGTTTTGCCTTCGGCGTACATGTCCTTAATCACCTTGATATATGCCATTGGGACACCTTTCACCTCTAAACACCTCCATAGGACATCCCTTGGAACTTTGTCATAGGCCTTCTCGAGATCAATGAACACCATACGAAGGTCCTTCTTTCTTTCCCTATATTTCTCCACTAACCTCCAAACAAGATGAAGTGCTTCGGTAGTTTACTGCCCCAGCATGAATCCAAACTGATTCTCCGAAATAGACACTACTCTTCTCACCCTCATCTCTACCACTCTCTCAGACCTTCATAGTGTGACTTAACAACTTGATACCCCTGTAATTGTTATAGTTTTGAATATCCCCCTTGTTCTTGTACAATGGAACCATTTTACTCCTCCATTCATCAGGGATCCTGGCAGTCATCATAATAGCATTAAACAATTTAGTCAACCGCTCTATGCCCCCCTTGACCATGTTCTTCCAAAAATCTATCGAAATCTCATCAGGTCCAGTCGCCTTCCCTCTCTTCATCCTACTAATAGCCCTTCTAACCTCCTCAACTCTGAACCGCCTGCAATAACCAAAATCACAATGACTTTCGAAATGTGCCAACTTACCCAGCTCAATATCTCTTATCTCCTTTTTCGTTCAAGATTTTATAAAAGTAAGCTTGTCACCTTAGTTTAATGGAAGTGTCATCCACCAACACCTTACCCTCCTCATCCTTGACGCACTTCACTTTGTCCAAGTCGCAAGCTTTCTTTTCTCTCTTTAGTGAGCCTATGCAATCTCTTGTCCCCACCACTTAGCTCCTCATATAGGCACTCAAATGTTGTTGTCTTAGCACTCATCACCACCATCTTTGCTTTTGACTTAGCCGTCTTATAGATCTCCTTTTACCTTCGCTTTTCATCCTCATCCCTACACTCCAACCACTTCGTGTAAGCAACCTTCTTATCTTTCACTTTGCCCTGAACTTAATCATTCCACCACCAATCGCCCTGACGTCCACCAAAGGTCCCTCTCAAAACACCTAGTACCTCGGTAGCTACCTTTCTAATACAACCAGCAGTACTGTCCCACATATTGTTCACATTTCCGCCACTACTCCAAGCCTCTAAGTTTCTCAACTTTTCTTCCATCTCTCGAGAAAGGGCAGGAGTAAGGCATCCCCATCTAATCCTTGGTTAGGGATAAATAACCTTCTTCTATTCTCTCTTGATCTCTAAGTCCATCACTAAAAGCCTATGTTGAGTGGTATTTTCACTCGGAATAACCTTGTAATTCTTACAGACTTTTATCGCCCTTTCAGAGAAGTAGCTAATCAATCTGAGTCTTAACTACCGTACTACAGAAGGTAACCAAGTGGTTTTCCCTCTTTGGGAAACATGAGTTAGCATTAACTAATTCAAAGGCTTTGGCAAAATCCAAGAGAGATGTTCAATCTCCCTTCCTCTCCCCAAAACCAAAGCCTCCATGAACATCTTCAAAGCTGCTAGTGGTTGCCCCGATATGCCCATTAAAGTCACCCCCAATGAAGATTTTTTCAGTCTTCGATATGCCTCGCACAACCTCATCCAGGTCTTCCCAAAAGAGCCTTTTGACTTCCTTATCTAGGCCTGCTTGGGACGCATAAGCACTAACTATGTTCACTACATGCTTACCAACCATGAGTTTGATAAACATCATCCTATCATTAACCCTCTCTAACTTCAACGACATAATTCCTGAGGTCCTCGTCTACTAGGATACCTACACCATTTCTATCCCTAGAACCACAGCTTAAACCCATCCACATCCCGAGCTTTGGTACCTACCCATCTAGTGTCCTGGACACACACTATATTAATGTCTCCTCCTAAGACATTTTACTAGCTCTATGGATTTCCTTATTAGTGATCCTAGATTCCACGGCGCTATCCTTAACTTAAATAAGCCTGTGACCCTCTCACCACCCCTACCCCAACCCCAACTGACAACATGACCCTAGTCTATCATGAGATACTAAGGCACTAAACTAAAGAAGTAATAGAAAACTAAGCTCCCAAGATTAGGAAGCAAAATATAAACAACCCAATAAGTTCAGAAACCGTAAAATATAAAGTATACTAAACAAATAACCCAATATAAATAAAAAAATCAAAGTGAATACTGAACGCTTAAAAAATACGACCAAGCGCAAAATCAACTTCTGAAATATCTCGTAACTACTGAACTAATCTTCTATTCAAATGCCACAAGGAAAGACAACTCTGATTTCTTACATGGCTTGATTCCTTCAACTACTTTTCTTACCTCCCACCAATATTAAAAAATAAATGATGTGCGTGTAGTATGCGTGTAGTATATACGGATAGTTTTTAGTGATGGATGCTGCTTTTATTAGCATAAAATAAAGACGAGCATAAACAAAACATGAACCATTTACCTCAAAAAATCAGTTTCCAACTTCCTAGATCTTCCCATTAACTCCTCCACAGCTCTATCAAAGTGATGTCTATCATTTCTCATAGATGCCTTGCACTTGTCATGAACACTAGTAATACATCAAACAAATTATGAGAACCTCAGCAACAAATTTTTAGATGCAAATTAATCAATCTCAAGTAATAAGTAGAGCATCAACAAAAAAAAAAAGCAGCTGAAATGTGGACGTCTCAAGGCTGAGAACTTGTAGTAAGGAGAATGTTGAATGATTGGGAGGTAGCTAGGTTGACTGAATTCTGCAAACAGATGGAAGACTTTGAAGGTTCACTGAGGGAGTAGATACATTGTGGTGGCAGGGGCATAACAGTGGCAGTTATAAGGTGGCAGCATACAAGATCTTATCACAGCAGATTATTCATTGGCCATGGAAGCATATTTGGAAAACCAAGATACTCTATAAAGTAGCTTGTTTCACTTGGCAACTAGCAAAAGAGTCTGTCTTGGCCCAAGATAATCTCATAAAGGTAGGAATTTCACTTTGTTGAAGCCTCAAGGTGCTATGTGTGGGCAAATAGCTGATACAGTTAGACCCTTATCCTTGCACTGCAGGATTAGAACCGTGATTATTACCGTGGAAGCATATTTGGAGAATCGAGACACCCTATAAAGTAACTTGTTTGACATGGCTGCTAGCAAAAGAGTCTGTCTTGACCCAAGATAATTACATAAAGAGAGTAATTTCACTTTGTTCAAGCTTCAACGTGCTATCTATGTGGGGAAGAAGCTGAGAAGTTAGCCCTTTATTCTTACACACTGCAGGATAACAGAACAGTTACGGAAGATCTTTATCAATCGCAGAGCTACATCCTGGACAATGCCTAGTAATATATTGAAGCTCTTTTATGTTGGGATGAGGCTGGTGCTGGAGCAAGAGATAGAGGTAGATGGAAGGATCCTCCCAGCATGTGTTTGGTGGACAATCTGGAAAGAGAGTAATTCGAGATGTTTTGCAGCTAGTGGCAGCTCAGTGCAGAAGATCACACCAACTTTTATTTTGCTGTACTGTTTTGGTGTAAACAGAAGGCACTGTATCAATCCTAGAAATTCTAGAATCTTGATAGGAACTAAAGAACAGTTTTTTCTTTTAATTCGGCTCATTGTAAATATGGTCTCAGTAAAACCTTTGCACTGATTTTTTTGTCATCAACAAAACAACCTCAAAAATGGTTTCAGTACAACCTTTGCACTGATTTTTTTTTTGGTCATCAAAAAAACAATCTCAAGGAAAAAAAAGAGTAATAAGTAGAACTTACAGTTCTTTGCCAGCATGAGGCATATTTGTATCAGCATTCGAGCAAGAGACCATGCTGCATGCATCCCCTAATGCCAATCTGGAAATGGAGTAAGCCACACTCTCATACTCTGATTTAGCATCAGCAGATAAAATTGCTGCGGGTGGAGGATAAAATAGTTGCTGCGTAAGCTGAGTGGTCAACATAAGCCTTCTTCTAGCTTTAAGCCTGGGTGGCCCATCATCAATAGAATCAATTTCTTTAACCTGTTAACAGACAAATATAGGATGTCAGAAACAAAATGGCAACCAAATAACAAATAAGATGATTATAGTAGACAAATCAAGACACCTTTTCAGTAAGCCTATTAACTGCTTTGGCCCACTCTATATCTGACAGGCTGCCAAAGGAAAATTAACATGCATCAACAAACATGATGTTGGAAATAACATAACAACCAAAGTGAAAACGACAGATGGAATTACAGAAGCCGACAAATAGCTTCATAGCAAAGAAATCTATCAAAGTTGTTGCACAATAGGAACCTGATTGTCTGATCGCTCCACAAATCCAGAGAAATTTCTTTGTACCAAGGAGTGAATTCATATGTAGAACGTGTCCGCTTTTTGGGCTTCATGATTGGATTCTGCTGATTAATGCTCATGGGCAACATTTGTAGAGAAGAAAGATGTTCAGTTCCAGCAGAGTTGGAAACTGCACTTTGCCCGAGATTATCAATTTGACTTCTATCAGCATTTGCAGGGATCATATGCTGAATAGAGTTAAAAGCATACAAACTACTTGTGGACTTTGCAGGAGTGAAAGGCTGTTCCGCTGTCTTCATGGCAGCAGCTCTGTGTATATCATACACCTGTAACATCTGCCCGTTCTTGAAGCTTCCGTACTGATTGAACCATGATGGTGCCATATGTGGACTAATCTGAGTTTGCTCAGGCTTAACAGAACTAGTATTGCTGTTATAAGAGCCAGCCTGATATTCATCCTGCCGAAATGCAACATCGTGAGGAGTCATCCTTCCTCCATGTTGAAATGATAGACTTCCCTGCAACTCATCTGGCCCAGCATAGTTTCGCATTCTAGAATCAGTAGATGGAACTTGCTGAGTAGCTGCACTGCTGTCTGGTACCATCATTCTTTTGAAGGCCATATCACTTGTCTCCGCATTTTTCATGGTCCACATTTGGTTTAGTAAGGAATAACTTTGATTAGGAAAGCTACTTGGTTTCAGTGATCGTCCAAAAGCTTCAATATCTCTCTGCATAGAGGTGGATTCGCGGAGATTCTTGACAATAGATTCTCTACCCTTTGAATCATCCATCTCCTGCACTAAGTCCACATTTATCTTAGGAACTGGCTCGGAAGTGTTCTCCTTTTCTTGCAGTTCTCCCCCCTCGACAGAATGCAGAGAATTCACTGAACTACTACCAAGCTCAGACATGGAAGTCCCTCCTTTATTGGCATCTTGATTACCTTGCCTCTCTGGGGCAGATAATGATGACTCCAAAGTATTCATCTGATTCGAGTGGGGAATATGAGAAGGATCCTTGCTATACTGACTACTGAAAAAGTGCGGTGGTGGTGGAAAGTTGGTCCGCATATTAGTTAACTTCTTGGACGATGAACCCTGCAGAGATATCCCAGGCATTAAAAAAGACGGGGAAGCTGACACTGACTCATTGGACGAAGCTCGATTAATAGAGACGCTTCCATGGGGACTATTGGCATTACTCACCTGATACATTAACATAGAGCGCGCAGGACTATATGGTGTATTGCCAGACCCATCCGGCAACGGCCCTCTGCCAGAATCTCCTTTTTCTGTTGAATGGGAAGCATGTTCATCAAAAGCTACACCAATAGACTGATCTGTTGAATCTCTCCCACTAGCACTAACCATCTGGGGATTTTGAAGCTGATTTCTCGAGTAAGTATGACCAGAAGCTGATTCAAATGCTGAAGAAAAGTTTCCAGACATGGTGTGTGTATCAGTATCTTTGATTGTACTTCCTGAAACTCTAGATGTGTTATGCTGCGACTCTGGCTGTAAGAGATCAGAAGGGGAAGGCAAGGATTGAGCCTGATGGGGACGGAGCATCTGCCCCTTAATTTTCTCCGTAATTTCAGCGACAGAATGACTTGACTGTGAAGAGCTAACTGCTTCAATAGGACCTTGAGATGACAAGAGATGGGTTTGGACTGAGATCTGCTGTGATGGAGGGCCAAGTTGAAGACCAAAACCTTGAGAGGCAGAAGACTGACTTTGCCAGAGGTGTCCAGCAGACCCATCAGAATTTTCGGTTTCCGGCACACCAGACGAGGATTTATGTTCATAAGTGTTGAAGTGAGCCGTAGAACCACGCTCTCTCGATGGATCCACCTTCTGAAGAAATTGTAGCATGTCTGGACTGCAATGAGAAAACCAGTCAAAGCATCAGATCTGTACAGCCTGAATTAAAAGATTACAGCTGAATGTTCCAAAGAACATCTAGAGTTATAACAGCTAACTTATTTAAGCTATCACTGTGTACCTAGGAGATAACAGAGCACGTGTATGGGCAATTTTTGAGTTGAAATCGGAAAAATAGTATTTGAAATTCAAGTTGAGAAAAGGTTTGTGGAAATCAGAATTCTGTTTAGTCATAAATTTCATTTAGAAAAAGAAAATTTCTCAAACTCATAAAAATTCTGAGGTGAAATGTCACTTGAATACAACTTAAACTACTACATAGTTCAGATAAGTTCAAATAATATTCCACTTGAAACCCAAAAAATCTAGCCAAACACCAATTTAGATATAATTAAGTTCAGTATTTGAGCGCTGAAATAATATTTCCTGCCAGACGGGCCTTTGTAAATTATGAGAAACATTGAATTGACAACCTAGATTTTGGAGCCGTATTTGGTGGTAGCCCAATAGATCTATTTATCAGTGCAGACATGTTAGATGCACCGCCAGGAAAGCCGGCACCAGAGTGCACCCCATATCCTTTTCCATCAGTCAGCTCATTAGATGCATGCACCTGTAAATTAGGACACTTTCTCCTTTAATTACTGACCAAAGGTTTATAGAACTTAACAAAATTATATTATCATAAATCAGATGTAACACCTTTGCCAAATCTGCCTCAATGTTAGGAACCTGAGCCAACAGAGACTGTCCATAGTGAGCGGCATTCTGCTGCAACATAGGCTGAGAATGAGTGGCGTGTCTCATTCCACAAGTAGGATCTGCAACCTTATCCACATTTCCCATAGGATGATGCTGAAACTTGTTAGCCCGAGAATTTCTCTGACCAACCTCATTAGACAACTTATGCTTCCCAGTAGGCAGAAACCTTGAATCACTAGCATCTGACAATACATTTTCCCGAACATCACCAGCAGAAGAATGACGGGATAAGTTAGAGCGATGACTGTCATTTGAGTTCTCCTGTTTATCACTGTTCTCCATCTCATGCATTTTACCCTCTTTCTCACAAATATCCAGAGATGAGTGCAAAAGCTGGTTGTCCTCAGAAACATGATGCTGTAAGACCTCTCTTTTACTGACACTAGATTTTACCAACCGATCAGCATTATTCCAATAAGTAGATTGATGATTATTTTTGAAGAACAGACTGGTTTCCTTGCCACTCATCATGGTACTTGAGTTTTGTACTGCAGCAGAATTATGCAAGCCGGAGACCTCAGAATTTGCCTGGGGACTACCCATAGATGATTCTGCGTGAGCCATATTAACAGTAGTATTACGGCCAGGATTAGAATTCCATCCCGCACTCCCATGAATTTCACCTTGAATGAACTTATTCTGATTGTGATCTTGTGAATTAGATGAGTGCTCTCTCGAGGCAGTTACTGCATCTCCACAGGGCATTGCTGATTCAAGAACACTCAAACCAACTGATCTGTTGTACTGTTCCTTAGCTTCACCAATCTCGGGGGCCAAATTACTAGAAATGTTTTTTGAAATCATTTCCCGGTCAAGAGTTGAAGTTTTTTCAACCATCTGGCAACCACCAGCACCTAACAATTGTGATTGACCTAACTTAGACCATTTATTTCTTTCGTCCAATGACAGCACACGTCTCTGAGAAGAATTTGATTGCAGACTCTTGCCTGGCTCAAATGGAAACCTCTGCCCCTGAGCATTGTGATAGCTATTTCTCATATCGGGGCTACCAGAAACAGAGTTCATCAATGAGGCTTGGGGCAAGTTGTCTTCGGCATAAGTTGTTTTATTTCTCTCATTGTTGTATGTCAAGTTGGAACTGCCAGAAGGAATTTCAGCACTATGAAAATTTAAACCAGTCCACTGCTCCGGTAGACCAACATCACTGCTAGAAGTTTCTGCAACAGCAGACTGCATAAGAGCACTCCAAGTACCACCTTGGATAGAAGGAGTCCCATCAAGCAATTCAGCACCATCAAAAGGATTACCACCTTCACCACTCATAGGGCTCTTGCCAAAGGCGGCCCATATATTATCATCTGAACCAAATAAAATTCGTTCTTCTGTAGGATCTAATCCAACTTCGTTCTGTGAGGGAGAAGCTCCCCCTGCTGCTTCCTCCTGAGCGGTCTCTGGAGGAACAGCTATATCCAGTCTGCCACGGAATTCCTGTAAAGCTGACGCATTTTGCATACTATCAACTTGCTGAAGGTTACCCACATCCATTTGATTAGAAAGAGTTTGGCTTGGAGCATCTCCAAAGACATTTTCAACTTGGAGTCTCTGTCTAGAGAAGAAAATTCCATCCTGCCCACCAACTTGATCTGCTAATGGCGTATAGTGATCAGCTGGAAATGAACTATTAAAAGTTGGCATTTGCTGCACAGCTTGCTTATCTGTCACCCCTTGTGAAAATTGGTTTAGAGATGGTCTTGAACTAGAAACAGGAACTCCATACAGAGATTGATCAATCTGTTGGGGAACCAAACCCATTAAGTGTTGTGCTTGGCCATTAACGGTGGGAATGAGTCCATTGGGGGACCCTTGAAGTACTAGAGAACCACGCTGTGACCAGTTTGTGTTGCCAAGCTCATTTGCCCAGGAATTATTTAATGCACCAGAATTTGCAGTGCCATTAACTAATGCCGATGAATGGACATCAGATAATATCTTCGGACAGGAAGAAACTTGATTCAATGTATTTTGTTGCCTTGCTTCCAGTTGATGAAGTTGTTGTCTCTGAAGTTCTTGCATCTTCATAAACATAACCTGTTGTTGAAATTGTTGCATGTCATTAATCCCAGACTGCTGACGCTGCAATGGATGCAGCATGTTTGATTGCTGATGAGAGACTTGCTGACCACCAAAGAGACTGCCACTGACAGGACTATCCGAAGGTTCTGATCTAACAGATACTCCTGTCTGCTGCTCAGGACCCAACCATTGCTGTGACTCAAAAAAAGATGAGCCTCCTGAGGCTATATTACGTTGATCAGAACTAGTATCCACAGCAGGAAAGTTTGTTTCCTCCTGCCTTGTCTGGTAAAACTGATTACCATACATGTAGCCATTCATATTTGGCTGCTGGCTCTGTGACTGACTTTTAGCCAACTCAGGCCTCGGAATTGGCTGTGTAAAATTTACACCATGCTGCCCATTGAACGGATAACTGCTTATTCCTCTCCCAGCATCTGCATGCAGGAAAAGTAAGAAATTAAACACAGCCATTCAGCAAGCAATTAATAGTTTTAGAGAGCACACAACATGTTAAATTACCAGAGCTCTGCAAATTGTAATTTTTCGTGTTGGAACTCAGTACACCTATTTGTCTCTGACTTCCAGCCCACATATTGCCCCTTGAAGTTGGCCAATTGATGTCCGCTACCGGGGAATTATGTTGTACTTGTGACAAGCTGTCTTGTGCAAAAAAATTGTGTACACCATCTCCAAATTCATTGCCAGGCATAGATGATTCTCCAGAACCTTTGACTGTAAATTTTTGCAACTAAATCTTCTAATACTTGGCATTACAATCAATGTACTATTCAGAACATATGCATAGTCACTTTGGATAGCTATTCTCAGCTGTCCGTCTTGAAACTCCTGCAATAAGATCATTCAAGTTTTAATTAAGAGTTGAAAAACCATGTTGTAAGTGTCACATTGTCAGGTTCTTCGAGATATTATGTCAGATGAAAAAGGTGGTCAGACATAAGAAATGAGCATCAACATTGATGAACTACTTCCATGCATAAGCTATATAAACTACATAAGATAAGTCATAAAGGAATAAGTGCAGGTATTGAAGCCCAACACTATCCTTCCACAGAAAACAAAAAAACGACCAAACGGATGAAAAAGAGGACATGATATAAACAACGAAAGAGTTGAATTGGAAATGATCCACTATCGGATCAATATAAACAGTCTAAATGAGACTACCAAGCGCAGTAGACCATCTAAATTTCAAGGCAACTTTTCAAAAAAAAAACCTCTCCCCCAGTAAACCACACAAAGGGTTAGATGGAAATATGTGCAAGAACTATTATTCTTTTTTGTGTGTATGGGGGTGGGGTGCGATAATTTAGCAATCAGATGATGTGCTCACAAGTCACATCTAATGAAGACACAAGGATTCAATTGGAATTGTGGTAGACAGAAGAGAACACACAGGGCATAGAACGTGGCTCCATTAGCACGCACTTGAGTTATTCGGAGAGCAACAAATAGGAGTGTCTCTAAGGGATAGAAATGAAATTTTTTAAGATTGAAAATCAGAATTTTATCCCTTATTTCTTTTGGTGCATTAATGAGGTGCGAGAGGCTGGTTTTGGGAGATACACGAAGAGGTAGAGGTAGACCGAAGAAGTATTGGGGGGAGGTGATTAGACACGATATGGCGGATCTGGATCTAACCGAGGACATGACCTTAGATAGGAAGGAGTGGAGGTCGCGAATTAGAGTTGTAGGATGATTGGTTGGTATGGTTAGGTGGATGGGTGATCTAGAGGTTTAGTGAGGTAGCAACGATAGGAGGGATTGATGTTTATCGATTGTGTGTGATTTATCGTATTTACATATTAATATGTGCTTTTCGAAGATAGTTGCCCTTTTTTCGATCTTTTTAAGTTTTATTTCCCCTTTTTGTTCCCTTCGCAATATCTAGTTATTCTACTTATGGGTTGTTGAGTCGAGGGTTCACGGGAAACAGCCTCTCTACTTCTTACGAGGTAGTGGGAAGGTCTGCGTACATTTCTACCCTCCCCAGACCCCACTTGTGGGATTCAACTGGGTATGTTGTTGTTGTTGTTGTTGAATGAAGTTCCTCTTTATATCGAAAATTGGGTGTTGTTCTTGGAGAAACATACTTCTGTGTAGCTCTCTACTTTTTGGTATACCTCATGTATATGGGTTTTTATGCCTAAATACTTTTTCAAAAAAACAAAAAGATATAAGTTGCACACATACAGAGAAAATCAGGAGGTGGTCTAAAATGGTAGACTCTATCTAATGTAAACATTCAAATGCTGTCTCTTCAAGTTATAATGATGATTGAACATGTTAAAGAAGGACGATGTGACCCTAAAAATACATGGAGCAACCCTCAAGGGTTGGTCGGGTGGCAATTGACTTGAGCCTTGGGGTTTGCTCCCTTTCAAGGTCTCAAGTTCGAAACCCACTGGGTGCAAACAATTTCTGAGGGCCATCGGACTGGGTAAAAAACCTGAATTAACAGTGGTGCACTTGTGGGAAACTCCTTGTCGAGGACCTGTGCACCCCCGGGATTAATCGGGGCTCAAAGAGACTCGGACACCCGGTGCAAATAAAAAAAAACATGGAGCAATATTTTCCTACAAAACCTATATCCTCTGGAAATCTATAAATGGATAATAAAGCAAAAAAAAACATAGCAAAGTGTCCATACAGCCGATACATACTAGCTGGGATTAAGGTTCAGACATTATTGATCCACAGTCCACTTACATGGTCTGGTGTTTGACAAACGCGTATTTAATCAGTTAAGGATTCTATGTTATTGCATGGTCAAGTGTGACAGTGAGAATCTCTACTTTTAAAAAGACATGACAAGTCCTAAAATATGTATCCTTGAGAATAAGCATTCAACGAGCTTAAAGGATTAACTGGTTACATTTGATTAGTAATGTCAAACCAACAAGTTTGAGAATAAGGCGTAATAATAATAATTGTTTGTTGTTAACCCTCAGGGGTTGTCCTGGTAACCTCAGGGGTTGGCCTGGTGGTAGTAGACTTGAGCCTTGGGGTTTGCTCCCTTTCAAGGTCTCAAGTTCGAAACCCACTGGGTGCAAACAATTTCTGAGGGCCATCGAACTAGGTAAAACCTGAATTAACCGTGGTGCACTTGCGGGAAACTCCTTGCCAAGGGCCTGTGCACCCCAAGATTAGTCGGGGCTCTAAGAGACTCAGACACCCGATGCAAATCAAATAATAATAATAATAATTGTTTGTTGTGTCTTCAAGATAGATTTTGCCTGCCAAAGACTAGAAATCCTTCCAGGAACAGTCAAAGATGGGTCATAAGGACTCATAGGATAAATTCTCTCCACATGGTTGTAGTGGGGAATCAAACTTGGACCTAACATACAAATCAATGCTTACTTCCCTTGGAGTAAGATATATAATTCCAAATAATGAAAGGACTTGCATGTTGGTCTAAGGAGTTTTAGCTACTAGCTTAGTAAAGAATGCATTTTTGCACATGATCATGAAATGTCCCTATGTGGACTAGTGGCATACATCAGGACAGCTACAGAACACAGCACAGGTCGAGTTGAAAATTAATCCCCATTATTAATACATTTGTGATGATTGTTCTTATTTACCATGGTCATCTAGTCCAGTAAATTAAATGATTTAGCACTATAAAATCATTGCTCATGTGACCACTTTGTTTTGCATTATAAGGAAGTCAAATCCCTAATCACAATTGTAACATCACACTATACTGTTCTTATCATAAGGCACTACCCTCTCATTGAGACCCTACAACTCATTCATTGGTACCCTTCCAACTACCTTCACTTCTGCAAAACTCATTTCTACTGCAGAACATTCGGATCACCTTCCTAAGATGTGAAAGGTTTACCAGGAATAAACACATTTATATTTGTAATGCTACATGGTAATTGCATCTAATTCCATATTGTTGTGGTTGAGAAGCTCAATTTTTTCCATTTGGCACTATTGACACTTGGTGCCGCCATATTTGTATAACTTGCTGTATGGAAGAAGTATCAGCAAGAGTCAATCCCAACTACTCACGCTAACAATACAGTAAAACAGGATCCACCATATATCATCTTAAGAAGCGAAAAAAAAGGTCTTTATTCCACTAGATCCGAGATAACACAAAACAACTATCATCCTAAACTAGCTGACAGATATCTATTTAACGGGATCAAAAATGAATGACTCAAAGCCATCAAAAGATCATATGAAGGCAACAATTCAAAGATGACGGCAAATGCAAATCTGATTGCTGATTTGCAGAGGTGGTGCTTTGTGAGGAACTATCTAGTTCATGTTTTTGCTTGGGATTCAGAGAAGGAAACACGATAGTAAGAGTAAAAATGTCCAAGTTAACTAGGGTTGACACCAAAATCAACATAAATCAGTATTTTGTAAGGTGCCTTAACAAAAACATATTGAAGTAGGACAAAAGTGAAAGTGTATCCCATAATGAATCGTTGATAAGAAATGACAAATCTGAAAGTTCATCCCACCAGCAGCAGTAACAAGATGCTGAATAATTCAATGACAAAAGAAGAAAATGAAGAAATAATTAATACAGAAGAAGCAGCGAAGCCACAAGTTCATAAGGAAGGCCATGCTCTTTCCCCAGTCAATTTAATAGGCCTTGAGGTTCATGTTTTAACAGCTTGTAAACTAAATCAAGCACTCAACGGAGAGTAGCTTCCAGTGTACGATTGAGCTGGACTCTAAGGAGAAGATAGGAAGTGCAGGACTTGGCACTTCTGTGGACAATGTCCAATGGCTTTTAGTAGGTTGGACTGAAACTGGGTACACACTAATAACACTTGCTTGTAATCTTTGAAGACTTTTAAAAGCATACTAGCATGAACAGTCGGTTGCTCTTCTTTGCACCCAAGGCAAAGGGTTCTTTCCTACTAGTCAATTAGATGGAGGAAAACCATTGGCAACTGCACAAATCTCATCAGAGACGAAAAACTGCAGGTGATTTTTTTCCATTTCCCTATTCCTCGGCAAACAAAGCTACCCGGTACAGTGTTGTTGCCTGTTGGTAGCATGTACGCCGTGGAATAATCATGATGTGTGCAATTTGGCACAAACACTACCATTGTAAAAAAAATGTTTATACTTCTGAAGAAGACACTCTACTTAGTCATATCCCTTTTCTTTACAGCAGTACAATTATTATATCAAACAAGTGGCTTTTGATCCTTAATTCAATAAACTTGATAGCAGCTCGCTTGTAATCTATTTGAATGCGCGTTGTATTACCTAATGACAAAAGTGACAGCAATCCACATTCTTTTGTCACCTGAAACACTTTACACAGCCAGAATATATACTTCTAGTATCAGTTGTCAAACTTCATAAAATAGCCAAGTCATTTTGACAATAATGTTCCTAGGAGACAGCTACGATTGTTGGTAACATTAGCAAAAAATTTAGCACCTTTTGTTCTTTGAAATGGTAAGTATTATGGATGTCAAAATATCAAAGAATTTTCAGAAAAAGTAAATAACTTTAAACCATCAAAGAAGTTGCAAAGATGGATCTCATACTTAATTTCCACTTAAACCTACAGATTAGTGCTAATCATCCGTTCACATTGCACTCATTTGGAACAACCTCGCTCATCACAGTCTTTACGAAAAACATATAAAAATTCTAAATTATAGGCTAGAGAATCTAATTATGAGGAAAAAAAAACATCATTTTCAACAACTCCATGTGTTATTTGAAAAATACTCAGTTAGTATCATAATACAGAGATTTACACAATCAAAAACAAAGCTGATAGGACAAGCGGTCTAATTCACTGTACTCAAGCCGGAAAAAAAAACAAGAACCGTAAAAATCGAGTCCATCCAATTAAAAACAGTGCATTCCACAGAGATAGTTGGAAATTAGGGTTTTTCATAAGATATGGAAGAAAATTGTTAAGCAAACTTACCTAAATGTCGAAGCTGATGTTAATGGATCTCGGAATCGGCCGTTCGGTTATCGGAATTCTAGGGTTTTGAATCGGCGATGGAAACTGCGGTGCTGCGAGAGAGAGAACGAGAGAGGAATGCAAGAGCCCGTAGAGAGAGATAAAGTAATCGAAATAAGATTTTAACCGAAATAGTCCCTAAATTTTAAGGGATAGTTTAACTGGGTCCTTGAATACTACATTGAGCGGAAAATACAGTTAAAATTTACCATTTAGTGCACTTTGGTCTTCATTGTCAAGGCTAGGGATGGCATAAATATCGAAAAATCTGAAAAATGAATCGAATCAAACTAATTCAATTTTTTGATTTGACGTCGGTGTTATTTTTATAAAAGTTCAGTTCTTCGATTCGATGTATGGTGTAGGAGTCTTAAAATTTCAGTGCACCGAAAAACCAAACTTTTATTAAAAAAAAATTTAAGAAAATTATACACATATAGACCAAAAAAAATAAAGTATATTTATATACATAAATCAATTAGAAATTAAATCATTCATAAAACAAGCCAAAGTAGCAACAAATTTATACTTTATATAGTTGACTTGAAATATTATTTTTCAAGAGAAATTTAAACATATTTTCGCCAATTGATATCATCTAAAGGATATGTTCGTGCTTATTTTCCTCAAACAATAGTTGGAGACGCAAGTTCTTGTCAAAGATAAATATAGTTTTTAAGCACAATAAGTGTACCATGAAAGCATAGCGTCACTTATCATGACTTTATGTTTTTAAGTGTCTTATACTTTGATTTTGTCCTCATTTTATTTTTCATTAGTTTGCATCAAAAAACCATTTTAAAAAACACCGAATAAAACTATTCTGAACTTGAAAAAATCGAACCGAATCAGTTCGGTATATGATACACTTTTCCAAAACGAAAACCGAAGAACCAAACTAAAATTTACTAAAATCAAACCGAAGAACCGAACGCCCACCCAAGGCCAAAACAGAAGTTGATATGCTTAATGAAAATTTTAGGCCACATCATGGCAAAAACTTAGAATAAGCACATATGTTTGTGTCAATATCAAAATAATAATATAATCTTACTTAATTATAATAAATTGATAAGATTTAATAGAGACATATAATGATTTGAAAATAGATTATAGTTCTTGTATGAATTAATGAAATTAGTTTTAGCTATAAATTGATAAGATATAATATAGACATATAATGATTTGAAATTAGATAATAATCTTATATCAATTAATGGAATCAGTTTTACCTAGCATCAAATTTTTTTATAACTATGTAAAATAACTTGAGGTCTTTTATAATAATTTGATCTTTATATTTGTAACAGTTGGATCTAGACTTTTTCCTTATGTCTTTTATATTTTTTATAAAGAAGAATTATTAAAATTACAAATGTAATGTTAAGATTGATTTGTTGTGTGATATTCATCACTATACAACATATCATTGTAGGCCTACAAAATTACCACTAATAGACGTATTGCTTTATGAAATTAATATATATTAAAACATAATTTACTTAGGTCAATTTGATGTCAGAAGCACAATATATATGAAGTCAAGGGGATTCATTCAAATCTTTTTCCTCAAAATATTATATTGTTAATATGTAATAATTTTTTATTTTACGTGTTTTAGCAAATGTTGAACTTTATTAGTGTCACTCCACGGGAGGGTACCCTTGGCGTGGCCGGCACTCAGAGACTATTGCTAGTCCCCAAGCGAAACACTTAGCCTCATCACATCATTCATTCAATAAACTCTATTGAACAACAGAAAGTATAAGTAAGTGAATGGGCACGTCTCGTCTAAAGTCTCAAAATAAATAGATAATAATAATAAAGGCTAGTAGAAAGAACTAGTTTACAATCTCAACATCCTCGCTCAACCATCGTCTTTTAAGCCTCTATCACTACTCAGGTGGTGCCAATGACAAACTCATGGCTACCCAAAACAAAATAAAGGAAATAGTTCAATCTAACTCTAAAGCATAATGAAATAAATGTAGTGGATACTCCGGAGTAGGGGAGGTTCACCAAAACAGTTGTGAGTCTCATATCTTCAACGAAGCGCATGTTGACGATCTTTAGTACCTATCTCTGCATCATAAGATAATGCAGTCCAAAAGGGACATCAATACTTGGAATGTACTGGTATATAAAATAGCCGAGTGAAACAGAAACAAGTAGAATAATATGGAAACAACATCAACTCAAAGTAATCATCACATAACATCAACTCGTCAAATGTCTATCTATGCATGAATAAAGAGTAGACAAGTGACCCATCAACAACTCAGACTCATCAATCATCCCAGACTTATCTCAAAGGAGCTCACCTCCTCTCCTCTCCTCTCATCTCATCTTAGAGGATCTCACCTCCTCTTATCTCATCTCATCTCAGAGGAGCTCACCTCTTCTCATCTCATCTCATCTCGATTCAGAGTACTCAAGATAGGAATTTATGGGAGTTTCTCTTATCCGACAACAATCAGTTATGAGCCAGTGAATATACAACAATCTCACTGATGTTGCCACAGCCATTCCAAACTTGCCAGGTGGGGAACGCTCCAAAACTATATCAGCTCACTAAATATGGAGTCAATACTCAACATATCTGTTGTTGCTTTCAGGGACTGTTACTCTCGAGGGAACCATAATATATGTGATGGTTTTATGCCTCATCTACGTTTGGCGACGTGGTTAATGAGTTCGAGTGGGACTCACTCTTACCTATTTCGGTGCTCGATACTCCTCCCGTGACTCAATGCTCATAAAACCTCCATCTCAATCAATCTCATAGGGACTCGAACTCCCGTCAACGATCAGTATCTCATAGGGACTTGAACCCCATAACCATTCAACTCATAAGGACTTTAACCATCTCATCAATCAATCTCTTCAATGACTCTAGATTTAGAACAATCTTTGGGAATCTATTAAATAGACACATCTGTAGAGTTCATTTATAGAGACTCGTAAGACAATCAAATTCTATCAACTCATCATCATTCTCTCATCACAATCAACAATCTTGACTCTAAGCTCTAGACTCAATTCTCAAGTTCATTGTGCATGCTTTTCAAATTAGTCATGTAGAATTATGCAAATTCTCATGAAAATATTCAATTTAAGAAAACAATCAGTATGATGATCATCAATATAGGAAAACGTGTAAATTAAATCAATTTTTCAAGAAAAACCATTAAGTATTTATACATGTAGACTCTTGAACCATCAACTCATCTATGACCATCTATGAGGCACATGAGAGAACAATCTCATGCTTTTAGTTTAGCCTCATATACCTGGGATGCAGCTATCAATCAAGCACGTCAAGGATTTATTCTCAATTCTCTCAAACTCAAGCTCTTCTCTTCTTTCCTCAAGCCCTAGCCTTGATAGAATATTGAAATAGGACTTAGAATAGGGGTTTTAGACCCTTTTTACATCAAAATGATCTTATTAGATCGTGTATAGAGTTTAGGAAGGGTGGGAAATTGACCGGAATGCCCCTTGTAATAATTTAAAAAATTTCAACTCGAAGAAGACCTAGTCTGCATCGCGGACTGGTCGCGGACTGTGTATTTTAGAAAAAGTTTTTGAACAAGTTTTCTCAATCCCGTCGAAATTTTTCAGAAAAATATAAGTGCTTGTCCGCGATGGAGGCGCGACGCGCTCCTGTCACGCACCAACACTATTTGCGATTTGGATCCAAAAAATTATCTTTTGATCGAGTCGCTCTAATAATCAACCGATACCATTTTCCCACTCAATTTTTTGTGATGATCGCAGATCCGGCCTCGAATTTGCCACACGAGCATTGAAAGATGCGTTATGCGCATACCCTCCCTCTACGGGTATTTTGGTATTTTACCGAGCGTTACATCATCTCCCCCTTGGGATCATTCATCCCCGAATGACGAATGATGAGTAAAGGTAGATATCAAGGCACGAATAGACTCAAGACTCATCTCACCACTCAACTCTTCCTCGACCTCAATCAATCTCAAACTCGAGAATAGAACCCACATGGCCAATGATCCCAAGGAGAAGATAACGTAACACCCCCTAATTCTTTCCATCTAGCCTGAGTAGAGGATTTATTGAGTATTTTGTAATTCCAAACTTATTCATTGGAAACTATAAATTAGTAGAGTTGTTTCTATCTTGATGCTATTTTTATTCTATTCGAGTAACTTCTTCCACTGTTGAGTTGATGTGTCGATGAGCCTAGGTGGTTCTATAATGGTTCTTTAAGTGCCGGCCACACCAACGGTACCTTTTCGGGCGTGACAAGGTCTGCATTGTGAACCTGGACACCTCTTTTTGTCCGTATTCAGCTTTTATTTAAGGGCATTTTGGACTTTTTCCTACCTTCCCAACATTGTTATTTTGAGATATTTTTCTAAGCCTAACACTATCCAAAACTCCCAAATTTCTCTCATTCTCTTATCATCCCCTACAAAAATCCTCTCTAGAAAAGCGCATTAATCTCCATAGAAGACAAGCAAGGGTTTCTTCCAAATTCTTTATCAAATTTCAAGATTTTTTCAAATTTTTCCTAGATTCTACTCCAAGATATGTGCGCATTCATTCATGGGTCCCTTCCACCTATAGAGCCCAAAACATTCTTCACTTTCAATAGATTTCAAGTATGCATATTTATGTTTTTTCATAATTTCTGTTCAATTGCATAAATTACAATTTATATTAAGACATTTGACTTATTTTAACATGAATTGATGATTAATTGCATGAACTTGATGACTCTCAAATGAATGCAACGTGGATTCCTACAATTATGATTTCAATTGATGATTTCTATTGTAATTATATGTGTAATCTAATTAAATGACACGTTTTTAGAATGTAATGAGGTACTCTATATAAATAATGATTTTTTATGACTCAAGTTATGATATATTCTTATTATTTTAGCTAAAATGATCAAAAATAGCCTCGGGGAGTGTAATATTTTAGCCGGTTAATTATTATAATCATGATACTTTTTATATAATTTTAAATATATAATAAATTAAAAATAAGAAAAATAAATTAAAACAGAAAACATAACTCAAAATGACAAAAATAACTCCAGGAAGCAATCTGACAACACAATGAACAACTGCTTCTTGGCCTCTTATATATATCTCTATCTATATTTTTTAATATATATAAGCGGCCGCTTATATATATACCTATATTTTTAAAAGCATGAATTTTTCACTAATTTAAATGTCAAATTACTTAATTGTAACACCTCTCACGTGCCTCGAAAAATGCAATATAGTGCATTTCTTTAATAACTTTAAAATCTGTGTGTTATTTTGCAAATTCGATTTTATATTCTTGTTCAGGAGCCAAAATTATGTGGACGATGGTTACCCACAAGGTATAGGTTGCCCATCTCAGAAAATAATTTTTTTGATGAAATTGCGGAAACCAGTAGGGTCCACCACAAGTCCGCGTCGCGGGCTTGATGCGCCATTGGTCAAAAATTTTTAAAATGCTCTTTTCCAGCTGAGGGCAAATGGGTAATAACCCATATAGACGGGATTCTCTCATTATTTATCCATTTTAAGCCTAAAATCACACAAAAACTCTCTCAAAACCCTCTCTAGTCTTCACCAAATTCTTCGTCAACTTTCAAGGTTCTCAAAAAGTTTTTTTGGATTTCAAGAACACAAGTAAAGCCTCAAGGTTTTTCTCAAGTTTCCTTCAAGAGATTCCAAGGCTTAAAGGTATGTGGGTTTGTTTCTTGGTTTACTTTCAACCAAAAAGTCCTCTTCGAAAACCTAAATTTTGAATTACGAATTTTCATTCTTTGATTTATGGATAATTGCATATCAGTTGATATCTGTTTAGATTATGGTTATTTCTGTATTTTTATGATTATTTATGAGTATTTATCAAGGTTTTACATGATTTGATTCAAGCATTACAAATTTGCATGATTTAATCTAATCTACACTTTCAAACTTGGAACTCTCTTATGGGATAATATGATTTTGAACTTATATTGCTTAATGGATTATTTAAGTCTGCTTATGATTCAATTACACGATTTTAAGAACCCAAAAAATGAATTAAGTTGATTTATGAATTTCGGATATTGACCTTTATAGCATGGGCTTGAGCATAAGAGGGAAGTTCTACTTTTAAGTTAAATAAGAGGGAAGTTTTATTTTTAAGCTAAATAAGATGAAGGTTTTATTTTTAAGCTAAATAAGATGAAAATTTTATTTTTTAAGTTAAATAAGATAAAAAATTTATTTGAAGCTAAATAAGATGGAAAATTTATTTTCAAGTCAAATAAGATGAAAGTTTAATTTTAAAACACATAGCACAATCATGAAAATGCCTACACATATGTTAAATAAGATGGAAATTTATTTTTAACAATGAATAGTTAAAGTTTGCAAAGAAAATAAAATTTTAAAAAAAAAACTAAATAAGGTGAAGGGTACTTTTGTAAATAAAAATCTTATTCTTGGAAATTGTACCATAAATAGTATTTGGAATAAGTCATGCCAAACCAAACAAACAATAAAAAGTACTCTTAGCATGACTAATCTCAACATAATTAATCTCATCAAAATTTGTCTCCAAACCAAACGGTCCACTATAGCTTCTTTTTCTTGGTGGCAAGAAAAACAATGGTAATTTTAAAAAAATAAAAATATAATAAAATAAAATTGTAAATAACTCTATGGTGAAATGCCCCCCCCCCCACCCCCACACCAAATTACAGCTTGTTTACCTGGGGTTTGTTTGGAAATTTAGTAATTTTAACTTTATTTAAGTGCAAAATAATAATTATATAACTAATGGTCAGAAGAAAAATTTAGAAAAATTCATACAATTACTAATTTAAAATAAAATATGTTAGGATAGTTAAATTTTTGTTTCTAAAAATACTTTTAAAGAATACTGCGTAAACATATTTTTGGTATTAAGTTATATATTATGATCACTACTAAAGTTTATATCTTAATGATTAAAATAGTCTTTAAAATGATGTATCAATATTATTTATTTAATTTTAGAAAATGCCAAATTTAGTGACTAAAAAGAGAAAACAATGTTTGACTATCAAGAAATTAATAATTTAATAATGTAACCATTGAAAGATTAAAATTTATTAATTTTTTATTTCTATGTAGGATATTTTCTTAATATCAAGTATGATAAACTATTTAACAAAGAAAAATTTAAAGAAAAAAGTTTAATAATCAAATTCTGAGGAATATTAATATACAAACTAAAGAAAAATGAGTGAGTTAAAAAAAAGGATCTATAATCATTTAAAATTTATTAAATATAAATTTTAAACTGATTTAAATTATATTAAATTCATGAATGTATTAGTCCAAATAAATACTATGAATTAATATAATCGAGTTAATTGTTTCAATTCAATAAATATGAATTTAATTAAAGTCCAAATGTAAGGACCCGGACTTCGTAACACCTAACCGAGGCATTAAATCATGTTTTCAGGAATATTTGACTATGGTACCCGTCAAGGAGCCCTTTATGGATCGTGGTGTCCACCACTGTTCGTGAAAGGGTCACGTGGAGGAAACCCCTGGCCATTTGGTGGCTGCCACAATGAAGTGACACACCACGAACCACACCATGAATTGTGGTACACACCACGGACCGCGGTGGTCACCCCTCGCTTGGCCCTCATGTTTTTGTCAAGGTTGCACAACATAGATCCCACGTAACGCACACCATGGGCCGTGATTGTGTGCCTTGGTGGTGCCAAATTCAACTCTCCAAGAATATTTTCGTAAGGGCATGTTGGTCTTTTTCCTAACTTCTAATGTTTCTATGGATGATATTAGACTATAATGATATTCTAATGAGTTCCTGACCTATTTATCATTTCCAAGCACTCATAACAAATAGCCGCACAAGATTATTCATCAAAAACACTCTTAAATCCTCATTGCAAGCTCAAGTCAAGAGTTTATCAAGGACCCTTAGGTTTCAATCTAAATTCACCTTCAAATCTTCAATTCAACCTAAGGTATGTGAGATTCATTCATGATCTCCTTTCAATCTTGGAGCCCAACCTATTTTCACCTAATTCGTCTACTTTCAAGTATGTTTGTTCAGACAACTCCTTGATGTGCTCTTGGTAAGGACTTATTATGGATCCATAAGACATGTATATATTGTACCTGGTAAGGTATGAAATTTCTTAGCTAATCGGGTCGATATCAGACTTCATGTGCTTCCATGATTGTTATGTCGAGCTAACTAAACAAGATGATGTATTACGAAATGAAAAGACTCTACTTATGAATTAATAATTTATGAAAGATGATTATTAGCCAAGGCCAACCTCGTAATTTTAAAGCTTATGATTTTATTCTATTACTCATTGTCTTTAGTTATGCATTTTATTTTAAATTTCAGTCATGTTTTATTCAGTCATTTTACACACAATACAATTTCATATTTACTTATGGCCTTTCTATTAGGAGCGTTGTATTTTAAATGATGCAAATTTAGATATTCGAAATGTTCGAGCAACATGTTAAGTTCTATATTTCAGCTATTGGCGAGTTTATTCATCCTTGAAACATATTAATCAACTTGTTTATGTTTATTGGTCATACTCATGATTTGTCTCGATAAATAGTATTTCCTCTGTTTAAAAAAGAATGACCTATTTTCTTTTTTGGTAAAACTTTAATTTCAACTTTCCACGTAGCATATTTTAGGCACAAGATTAAAGAGCATTTTGGTACATTAATACCACAAGATTGGAAAGTCTATTTTATTTTCCTAAACTCCATGTCAAGTCAAAGTAGGTCATTCTTTTTTAAACGGAGAGGGTATTTAATCATGTTAGAGGATTCGAAGATGGTAAATCAATATGCTCTTATGTTTTGAATACCAATTTTGACCTACGTATAATTATGGTTCATATCTTAAACTATTTACATATGAAAAGCTTTTATTTAAAGACTTAATTTTTTGTGCTCAATGAATTTCTCAACAGTTTATTTTTGAATTATGTAACTTGTCTTAGATCAGATGAATGCTCTATGTTTCATGCCATGTTATACGTTTGCTCGAGCCAGCATTGAACGAAAATTTGAGGGAAGGAACTTTGAGCCAAAATGAATTGTAATGGATAAATACACATCTGACACACGAATGGAGAAGACCAACTGCTGTTCCAACTCTTGTCGACAATCGACACACGCATAGAGAAAACAGTAGACTGAGGAACATGAAAATTCTATGGGTGAGACTCAAGCTCCTAGGATCAAACAAAAGTTCCAAGAATAATAGCAACTATAGACAATCAAGTCAGATGTGTATGCATTTCAGGTCCCTTCGTATTGGCGATCATCTACTTCCACAGCTTTCGTAGTGACATGTTCTTCTCAGTCTCTTTCTTCATTACTTTAGCAACAGCCATCTCAAAATCTTCTTGAGTCACATGAACCCTCCGCTCTCTTAGAGCAAACATCCCTGCTTCCGTACATACAGCCTGCAAATAGTAGATCGAAAGAATAGATCAAGAACAAACAAAAATATAACGTAGCAAGAAATGCATTTTGATTCACATCAACTCATGTGGAAGAGCACGGCACAGGTGAGATTACTTCATCACACTAGATCAGAAGTTTTAACTGCTAAGCTAAATAGGCCACTCAAAATGCACATGAATTTCATCTGCTATTGTATAGCAGAAAGTGCATGCTATCACCACACCTTAAGTTCAGCCCCAGAAGCACCACTCATCTTCTCAGCAATCTTCTTCAAATCAATCCCCCGCATTAAGTTCATCTTCCTCGAATGGATCTTCAAAATGTCCAGACGAGACTGCACAGTGATCAAAAGATAAGTTGATTTAGAAACAAATCATCAATGCATTCTAAAATGATAACTAAAGGATGAAGCAAGAGGTTCAATCGCTCCAACGAGGAAGCAGATAAGGATGACGAGCATAGGTTGCTTCTAGTCAAACAAAACGGCATCAGTACGCGTTCCCAGTACACTCAGCACATTAATCAACAAGCACAAGCAATCAAAATGAGCAACCCAAGAATGTATGAAGTAAAAGAATTGACCATCTCAACCACATTAAAAACTATATGAAGCACAGACCTCTTCATTGGGATTTGGAAATTCAATCTTCCTGTCTATCCTTCCTGGTCTAAGGAGTGCTTGATCTAGAATATCTATACGGTTTGTGGCCATCAGAACCTGAAGCAAAAGCAAATCTTGTCTCAGCTCCAACCCACTCACATTAATAAAGTTATACCCAAACAACATAGAATTGGAACAGCCCGCTGAGCTTGCCTTTATTTTGTTTGATGCCTCAAATCCATCAAGCTGATTGAGAAGTTCAAGCATTGTCCTCTGCACTTCACTGTCACCATTGCCACTCCCTGATTCCATCCTAGCAGATCCAATGCTGTCTATCTCATCCATAAAAATGATAGAAGGAGCATGTTCCCTGAAATTTAAACAATGCCAGGGCATTAGCAAAAAAGAGTTTAAAATTAAAACAAGTTGATCCATAGATATATAACAAATGGGCAAACATTTGCAGGGAGGAACAAGATTCCCCCTCACACACACCCCTTGCGCCCTTAATAGAACCTTTATTTCTAACAAGATATAATCAGTCTAAAATTAGGTGAAGGTTGTCAAAGAACAGTCTAAAATCAAAGAATCCCAATAGCATGCATTTGGTGCTCAATATGAACCCTGTTTTCTTGCAATACCCGTTAAATTAGGCTAATTGACCTCCATCATGGACTGGTAAACCAACACAATAGAATCCCTTTCCTCTTAACCAAAGGTCTCAAGATCATATCGGGGAGAAAGCCATGGTAAAGCACTTCTCCCCTTACATGAGTCCTACACTACAACAATCTCGATTAGTCGATCAACAGATAGCGCTTCCAGATATTAGATAGTTAACCAAAAAGAAACGTGACTACCACAACAAAAAAACGTTCGTGGTATAATTCCACAACTGAGGTCCGGGGAGGATAGGAGGTATCCAGATATGAACCACACCTTTGTTAGGTAGATAGGCTGTTTCCGATTAACCAAAAAGAAACGTGACTGGTAGGCTATAAATATGTGGATAGCTTGGGATGATGGATATCAACGCACCGTCCAAAATTATAGGTGACAAATGTTACAAAAGATTTATCTTCAAGAAATCTTAATTCATAGAGGAAAAAAATTACCTAATGATATTATAATTAAGAGAATATTAAGTATTTTAGAACTAATAAGTCATACTTGTCCAGTCGGCGGCTTACCTACATAAATCATAAGATCTTAATACCCCAATAATATGTCAAGCATCTCCAGGAAGCAGGAACTTCATCTAGAATTAAGGCAAGCCAAGTTTCATCAAAATCTTGGAAAGGAGAGTTTAAGCTCAAGAACATACCAAAATAGAAGTACAAGGATCCACATGATAAGACTACTTGGAGTAGTAGGGAGAAAGTGGTTATGAATGCAAAGTGGCTATTCGTAAAATGCAAGCCTCTTGAATAAGAAGACTAAGAAGACCCTTAATTGATTAAGGGTATTTTTGTAATATCAATCATTAGTCTTGGGTCTCATTTATTTTCATTAAGATTAATATGTCTGAATTTAAATGCACGTTTGAATGGTTAAGGTATTGTCTTTAGGTCTAGATACTGAATGATTAAGATTGATTGTGTGTATATCTATTAGATTATATTGGATGATACGAATATCCACTTAAATTGTGATGCTCTTGAGAGAATTAGGGCTTAAACGAATATTCACTTGCATAGTGATTCTCTTGAGAGAATTAGGGCTTAAGGTCATCGTTGCTTGGTGTTAGTTGATAGATTGCTTGCAAGAGGAAACCATTCCTCTTTGAGGGCTCATCTCATAGGTCAAGTGCTTGATTTGGTTTACTAATTGGAGGTTTTAGCTATCTATAGCTATGGTTGCCAATTAATCCTTCTCTTATGTCTTGATTTTCCATCCTTTGTGTTTTGCTTAATTGTTGTTTCTTGTGCATTCGTTTTCCACATGTCAATACTGTGTCAAGATTCTAGATTGATCATGAACTCTCTCACACTTTATCTCCTTCAAAGATCCAATTCGGGTGTACTTAGCCCAGTGCCTTGCCCAGGAAATGACTTCAATATTGAATTTAAGGTGATACAAAAGAAATTCAATACTATTGGCTTCTCAAAATTAAGAACTAACCTGGCCATAACAAAAAGTTCTCTCACCATTCGAGAACCTTCTCCAATATATTTCTGAACTAGTTCGGAACCAGATACTCTAATGAAGGTACAATCAGTGTGATGTGCAACTGCCCTGGCCAACAATGTTTTCCCAGTTCCAGGAGGTCCATAGAGCAGCACTCCCTGTCATTCATAAAAGAGAAGTCCAATCAAGATCATTATTGATGCTGATAATAAACTAAAGGAGAACTTCATAAGCTGAATATACCTTTGGTTGAGCTATTCCAAGAGACTCAAACAACTCAGGATGCTTAATGGGAAGCTCAATAACCTAATGCATCATAGATCCAAAGTTAAACAAATTATACAATTACTATGCAAGAAATTAAGAGTCCGAGTTAACAAGACGGATCAAGAAAACACAAAATAAAATAAAAACAAATAGGTACCTCTTTAATCTCCTTGATCTGCTGGTCAAGACCACCAATCATGTCATAAGTGGAATCTGGCACTTTCTCAACTTTCATGAGGTTGACCAATGGATCAACTTTGCTGGGCAAAATTAGATGGAGGACATAGCTATCATTGCGCAGGGCAACTCTAGTTGATGGAGTGATCTTTGTAATGTCAATTTTTTTGTCAATATCAACAACATATTTGCCTTCAGGATGAACCTAGAGTTTGTTACAACACAAAGATGAGTAATTCGAAAAAAACAAAGATAAGAAGAAAATCATTTTAAATAAACTAGAAATATAGTAAGAGAATGACACGGCTCAAATATTTGTACTAGAGAATCTTTGTAAATTAGAAAACAGCATAATCCAAACGAATCCATTGTAGCACTTGTTGCTTAAAAACTAATAGAACTGTTCTCATATTAAAGGACAAGTAGGAACCCATGGCATGCTGAATGAGGGTAAAATGGAATTGACATCAGAAATGGCAACACAAAACAAATTTGTCATTTTTTTGGATATAAAATAACCAACTTTGTCATGTACGCTAAGGAGTCAAAATAACTAGATACCCTAAAATAAAGCATGCAAAACTAATAAGACAAGACAGAATTGGTAGATGGAAGTCTAATGAGTCGCATAACACAAGATATTCAAGTGAAGAGTGTAAGCAAAGGATACGAGCTGAAAGTACAATATTCTACTACAGCACACAACCTAACAACATTCTTTCCCAGCCTAGTGACCAAATGAGACATGCTTTCTTATGCACTAAGTTGTGTGGACTCTTTACTTCTGATGCCACACCCGTGTCGACACAACATGAGTGTGGGGCCCGTACCAGATATAGTCAATCAAATTTGGGTACTTTGGCCAAAATCAATTGATAAATTCGAGACAAATACATTGATTTCTGAAATCAAAACAAAAGCTAGGGTGAAAGCATAATTTTGGCATATGTATTTTACCTTTAAAAGATATTTGCAGTAAAGAGTCCACAATCACAAGGTGCTTTAAAGATATTTACAGGTTAACATCAGAACTAAATGTGCAATAAACCCAAGAAGTCTATCATGACCTCTATATCATTCGGAATTAGCATGTTAAACCCCCCCAAAAATAGAAAGAAAATGCATCTGTACTTATATAATCACACATTTAAACTTGCTCTAAAAATTTGTTCATTCCTTTCCTTTCAAATAGTCCACCATAATTGAGGAATTTTTTTATAACTGTATTCTAGATTTTTGAATTATTAGAAATTGAATCCTTGCACCCGTATCAATACCTGAACCCGTACCCTGAATCTTAGGATTTAGATCATGAAAGATCTGACCTCTGAATACGCATGTCGGATAGCCGCACTACTCTAATAAAGAATTCAGATGACTAAAAAGATGTGGATACACTTACTTTAACGAGAACCTTTGATTTCCCCATTACTTTAACAACTTCACCAACATAGGATCCAGGCTCTTGAAGCAATTGTAATTCCTCTTTGAGCATTCTTACTGCAAAGTAGACATTAAGGAGAATTTTATGAGGCCATAGAAGGTTTAAATTACAATTGAAATAAAGTAGATAATGCCATTAGTCATCAAGACACAATTTTAGTACGTTCCTCAGCAAGAGTAGAACAACTGTGAGAAGAACACCATGGTAGATTTATAAAGAAAAACTAAAATTTTAATCAAGTCAACAAGATCCCCAAAGCCGATAAAGACCAGGAAAATAAGAATGAATATGTGGTCCATAACTCATGATATGCTTGGGAAGCCAAACCATTACAATCTCTACCCAGTAAACAAAAAGTCTATGTCACTAAACTACTAGGAAATTAATAAAGAAAAAAAAAAGGAGCAATAGCACCCTTTTGATAGAACAAGAAAATGGTAACTGGTCCTTTCTTTTCAAAACCTACAATTTCTCTTCCCTTTGTCTACCTAAGCTTTGATGGTCAGAATTACATTCTGGTCGAAGATAGCAGGTTCAAGTGTTGAAGAGTGTGCCCTTTGGGCTATTAACGTTGCAAAATGCAAAGAAATGATGGTTCACTGTGAATTCTAACATATTTAAGTAAATAAATTCTTGAAGTAACACCACAGAAAAGGAATGGACCTCTACTCACCTCTCATGTTGGACTATCATAATGGAACAACAATTTTTATGGTGATAAATGACACGGGATTAGTTTCAATTCTAAAAATAGAATCCCTTCACCTTCAATCTATTATCAATTCAATTCCTTAAGTTTAACATATTAGCAGCCTTCTTACACTAAGATTTCTGTATCAAAGAAGGGAACCTTACCTCAAAAAGTAGACACTAAACAACACGAAAAAGTCGTACAAATCTAAGAAACTGGTTAAGGCTAGGGTTTCATTACAAACGTGAAAAATGTTTTCTTGGAGAGTTAGGGTTTCTAGATTCAGTAAATCAGACCTTTAGAATTGAGCTCGTTTCTCTGGGCTTCAAGGCGATTAAGATTGTGATTCTTTATGCGGACTTGGAGCTGGAGATCATGGATGTGCTGCATGTAGTACTGTCTCAGCCCTTCTCCTTGCTTCGTTGGTTTCGCCAAACAGGCTTCCTCTCTCTCCATATCACTCCTGTTCGTCTCAACATCAGCTGACGCCATTTTTGAAGATAGATTTTGAAGAAATAGTCGTGATTTGCGTTGCTCGGATTAATTGGGTTTTGGGAGAGAAGAAGAGTATATGAGCAATTGGAAAGCCCTTTCTTCTATCGTAAGGTGCGAAGATACGGGAAGCTAACCGTGGGATAATTTTTTTTAAGTGATTTTAGTTTATTACCTAATTAAGCAAACTTAAGACTAATAATATCATTTATTATCTACATTTCAATTTTATTACATTAATGGCATACCCGTTATTATCTTTTGCTATAAAAGATGTGGTCCCCACCAACCCAATGTATAAAACCTAATTCCTTTTCCCTCCTTCTAGCCTCCATTATACACACGTTTACACTCCACCTTCCTTAATCGTTTCCGCCATTTAAGCCACCATCACACGCTTAAATCTCTCGAAAATCTTAACAAATCAAGTCAAAATCTGCTTAACTAAGGTAATATTTCAGTTTTATTTTAAAATGCATACTTTAAATTTCAAGTTTTAGACTTTTTGGCGCTTTTTTTATTTTTGCTCACACTGCTCAAATTTTCCCCAAATTTTTTACTTTTTAGCCGGAATTTTCAACTCATCTTCCATCCAATATGGTGAAGGAGTCTTCATCAAAAAGGATTACGAGAGGTATTCATTGTGCATGTAATGTTCATTTTCCACAATTTGTAGATTTCACAATACATGTGTCTTTTATTTTAATTTTTATACAAAAAAATATAATTGTCAGATCTGATGATGTTTTTATAAAATCATGGGTGTATAAGGGTAGATTTATACAAAAATAAACTCTCACAGTATATGATTTTGAGTATTTTATACAGTCATGGAATGTATGTGAAATGCAACTCTGTATATATAAATTCAGTACATTGGAAATTTTGGATAATGTTTATACAACCCCTGAAATCCACCATTTAATTATAATGTAAATTTCCATGGAATCCATCATTTAGCCCTCCTTATACATTATATAAATTATTACGGAGGAAAACTTATACAAACCTGGTCCATGCAACTTTAAAAAAAACACAAATGTTCAAGTGTATAAATTTATTACAAGTAAGCACACATGTATAAGTTCATGAAAATTTTATACACTTAATGACATACATGTATAAATTGATCTGTATATTTATGTGTAATTATACAGTGAGCAACATTGTATAAATTATATTAGTTTTTATATAAATTGAAAACTCACCAGTAACTTCCTTCCAAAAAACCCAGGAAAAAAAAAATTACGTTGGCAATTTTTTCTGATAGAAAGGAAATTTTTTTTTTATTTAGAGTAGAAATATCATCTTATTTTAAGATGAAGTGTTCAATTAGGAAAAGGATTTTAATTTGTTATTATACTTCCTTTATATATGCAACCGTTTCCTATAATAATTACCTAAAAAAACGCCTAATTAATTAACAAAAATTTGACACTTCCGATTTATACATTACCCTGAAATCCGATTTATACATTAAATTTGCTATAGCCATAGTTATAAAAAGTAATTTCATGAACATTGGCTATTTTAAGATTTTAAGATTTTTAAATTTGCCATTTATGAAAAATCCCCATCTTTGTTTGCACAGGTGTGGATAACTTATCTTACATATTTTTTATCAAGGAGGAATAAGAATTTTAGAATAATTTATTTTGAGATTAACTAGGTGAAATAATAAATATATCTTCCTTAAACTATCTTATACATTATTTTTATATTTATATTAATATATTTTTTAATAATATTCACAACCTTTATTAATTATTATTTTTATATTTTATAAATACAATTTTTATTTATGAATATATTATAAGTTGAATTTATTTGCCTAATGCTTATGTCTATTTATATTTAGATTTTTCACTACTTAGTTCTATATTTTTTAAATTAAATAGTATATTACTCATTTAAATATATATATCAATTAAAATGTAAATTATTTTAATAATTTTTTTTTTACTTTTAGTAAACTTAAAATAAAAGTTCTATTTTTAAGCTGAATAAGAGGAAAGTTTTATTTTTAAGCCAAATGAGATGAAAGTTTTATTTTTAAGCTAAATAAGATAAAATTTTTGTTTTTAAAGTTAAATAAAATGAAAAATTTATTTAAAACTAAATAAGATGGAAAATTTATTTTCAAGTTAAATAAGATGAAAGTTTGAAGACTTCATTTTTTGTGCAACAGTTTATTTTTGAATTATGTAACTTGTCTTAGATCAGTGAATGCTCTATATTCCATGCCATGTTATACATTTGCTCGAGCCAGCATTAACATCTAATATCGATTCCACCTAAGGTCTAAGCTCGAGGCAAGACAGTCATGTCACCTAGCGATTTAGGCGTCTTAGGTAAAATTGAACGAAAATTTGAGGGAAGGAACTTTGAGCCTAAATGAATGGTAATGGATGAATACAAATCTGACACACGAATGGAGAAGACCAACTGCTGTTCCAACTCTTGTTGACAATTGATACACCAATAGAGAAAACCAATTGTTCTTCCAGCTCATCGGAGATGAAGAGCCACAAAAAAATGTTTATCCGAGTCAAATCTATCTACGTTTTGATTATTTTGTCAGTCTGCCGCTTGGGGTTGTAGTGTAGTTTATTATTTGGTTATAAACATTTGCAGCACGACCTACTCCCAATGTTTAAAAAAAATAACTTACTTTTTGACATATTTCAAAAAAAATATCCATCATTAGCCAAGTCAAATTAGATATTTATTTCAAAGAGAAAAAGTAAAACACGTTTAACGCCACAAATTTTGTAGACAATTATGACATTTAAACAACAAGTTTCATAGTTCTTCATTACTTTATTAAACTTACTATATAATATAAATTAAAGTGGATGGAATACAAGTAGAACTCTTAGGCAGGGCTTTCAAGGAAGAGAGGAAAAAGTAGTACAGCAAGTCAATAAACAAGAACACGAATTAGAAGCTGAGTGTCAAATACTAGAACTGTCCAGCTGCGAATGCCCCAAACAGCCAAAGAAAACAAAACAGTAGACTGAGGAACATGAAAATTCTATGGGCGAGACTCAAGCTCCTAGGATCAAACAAAGTTCCAAGACCAATAGCAACTATAGACAATCAAGTCAGATGTGTGTATGCATTTCAGGTCCCTTCGTATTGGTGATCATCTACTTCCACAGCTTTCGCAGTGACATGTTCTTCTCAGTCTCTTTCTTCATTACCTTAGCAACAGCCATCTCAAAATCTTCTTGAGTCACATGAACCCTCCGCTCTCTTAGAGCAAACATCCCTGCTTCCGTACATACAGCCTGCAAATAGTAGATGGAAAGAATAGATCAAGAATAAACAAAAATATAACACACAGAAATGCATTTTGATTCACATCAACTCGTGGAAGAGCACGGCACAGGTGAGATTACTTCATCACACTAGATCAGAAGTTTTAACTGCTAAGCTAAATAGGCCACTCAAAATGCACATGAATTTCATCTGCTATTGTATAGCAGAAAGTGCATGCTATCACCACACCTTAAGTTCAGCCCCAGAAGCACCACTCATCTTCTCAGCAATCTTCTTCAAATCAATCCCCCGCATTAAGTTCATCTTCCTCGAATGGATCTTCAAAATGTCCAGACGAGACTGCATAGTGATCAAAAGATAAGTTGATTGAGAAACAAATCATCAATGCATTCTAAAATGATAACTGAAGGATGAAGCAAGAGGTTCAATCGCTCCAACGAGGAAGCAGATAAGGATGACGAGCATAGGTTGCTTCTAGTCAAACAAAACGGCATCAGTACGTGTTCCCAGTACACTCAGCATATTAAATCAACAAGCACAAACAATCAAAATGAGCAACCCAAGAGTGTATGAAGTAAAAAATTGACCATCTCAACCACATTAAAAACTATATGAAGCACAGACCTCTTCATTGGGATTTGGAAATTCAATCTTCCTGTCTATCCTTCCCGGTCTAAGAAGTGCTTGATCTAGAATATCTATACGGTTTGTGGCCATCAGAACCTGAAGCAAAAGCAAATCTTGTCTCAGCTCCAACCTACTCACATTAATAAAGTTATACCCAAACAAGATAGAATTGGAATAGCACGCTGAGCTTGCCTTTATTTTGTTTGATGCCTCAAATCCATCAAGCTGATTGAGAAGTTCAAGCATTGTCCTCTGCACTTCACTGTCACCATTGCCACTCCCTGATTCCATCCTAGCAGATCCAATGCTGTCTATCTCATCCATAAAAATGATAGAAGGAGCATGTTCCCTGAAGTTTAAACAATGCCAGGGCATTAGCACAAAAGAAAAATATTGAAACAAGACAAGTTGATCCATAGATATATAACAAATGGGCAAACATTTGCAGGAAGGAACAAGATTCCCCCTCACACACACCCCTTGCGCCCTTAATAGAACCTTTATTTCTAACAAGATATAATCAGTCTAAAGTTAGGTGAAGGTTGTCAAAGAACAGTCTAAAATCAAAGAATCCCAATAGCATGCATTTGGAGCTCAATATGAACCCTATTTTCTTGCAATACCCGTTAAATCAGGCTAATTGATCTCCAACATGGACTGGTAAACCAACACAATAGAATCCCTTTCCTCTTAACCAAAGGTCTCAGGATCATATCGGGGAGAAAGCCACGGTAGAGCACTTCTCCCCTTACATGAGTCCTACACTACAACAATCTCGATTAGTCGATCAACAGATAGTGCTTACAGATATTAGATAGTTAAACCAAAAAGAAACGTGTCTACAACAACAAAAAACGTTCGTAGTATAATTCCACATGTGGGGTCCACGGAGGATAGGAGGTATGCAAATATGAACCATACCTTTGTTAGGTAGATAGGCTGTTTCCGATTAACCAAAAAGAAACGTGAATGGTAGGCTATAAATATGTGGATAGCTTGGGATGATGAATATCAACGTGCCATCCAAAATTATAGGTGATAACTGTTACAAAAGATTTATCTTCAAGAAATCTTAATTCATAGAGGAAAAAAATTACCTAATGATATTATAATTAAGAGAATATTAAGAGCCTGTTTAAAAGGACACTGGTTATAGGATTTGGGTGTAATTACACTGTCTGGCCTGTTTGGTTGGAAAGTTAATTACATGGTCAACAGGTAATTGGGTGTAATTGATGAGTGTAATTACACTTTCCAATTCACAGGGGAAGGCTGTGAATTGCAGGTAATAACATGGTGTAATTATATACTGATTACTTTTTAATTTCTTTGGAGGCTTGGAGACACGCCTTGGAGTCCAAAGGATTCAAACTGAACAGGACCAAAACAAAATACTTGGAGTTGAAATTCAGTGTTGCGAGGGATAAAGCAGACATTGATCTGAGGCTTGCCACTCACCTATCCCCAAGAGGAAAAACTTTAAGTATGTGGGGTCCATCATCCACAGTAGTGGCGATATTTGGATGTCACACATCGTATTGGGGCAGCATGGACTAAATGGAGGCTTGCCTCTGGAGTACTGTGTGACAAGAAGATACCACCTAAACTCAAAGGTAAGTTTTACAGAATGGTGGTTAGAACATCTTTGTTCTATGGGGTTGGAGTGTTCGCCAATAAAAAATGCACATGACCAGAAGATGCATGTCGCAGAAATGAGGATGTTGAGATGGATGTGTGGTCATACAAGGAGGGATAAGATTAGGAATGAGACCATTCGGGAGAAGTTAGAGGTGGCCCCGATGGCTGATAAGATGGGGAAGCAACACTGCGATGGTTTGGACACATGCAAAGACGGAGTACCGATGCTCCTGTTAGGAGGTGCGAGAGGTTGGTTCTGGGGTTACACGGAGGGGTAGAGGTAGACCGAAGAAGTATAAGGAGAGGTGATCAAACAAGATATGGCGAAACTGGATCTTATCGAGGACATGGCCTTAGATAGAAAGGAGTAGAGGTCGCGAATTAGAGTAGCAAACTGATTTGTTAGTCAGGTTAGGTGGATGTGTGGCCTTGAGGTATAGTAAGGTAGCAGGAGTAGGCGTATTTTATATCATGTGTTGTCTTTATCTGTCATATATGTGTTATATATTGACATATGTTTTTCGTTAATAGTCGCTCTCTCTGCTCTCTTTCAATTCCTTTTTTCATATCTAGCTTATTCAGCTTATGGATTTTTGAGACGAGGGTTCCCAAGAAACAACTTTTATACTCCTATGAGGTAGCGGTAAGGTCTGCGTACATTTTACCCTCCCCAGACCCCACTTGTGGGATTCCACTGAATATGTTATTGTTGTTCTTTCTTATTCTCAATCTTTGTCATGTGATTTCTTACAATTTTTCACATTATCTTTTTTTTATTCTATGCTTTATTTTATTTTTTACTAGCATATTTTATTAGCATACTAATTTATAGATTAAAGTTGAATTCATTGTTGGATAAAGTTACAAATATACATATTTTTCTCTTTTAAATCATATTTAGGGTAGAAGGTTAATAGGTTAGCAGGGTTAGGTTGATATCTAGTCGTGGGGTATTGTAGGGTGTTGTCTTTATCAGTATTATATGTGTTAAATTTATAGTATTTACATAATATTATGTGCTTTTCATTAGTAATCACTCTTCCTATTCCTTTCTTTTCCGTTCATTTTGTCATATCTAGTTTATTCTGCCTACGAGTTGTTGAGACGAGGGTTCCCAGGAAACGGCCTCTCTCCTTCTATGAGGTAGTGGTAAGGTTTGCATATATTATACCCTCTCCAGACCCCACGAGTGGGTTTCCATTGGGTATGTTGTTATTGTTGTTGTTAAATTTAAAACTTATGTTATATTTTTTAGTTTCATTTGTTGTTATAGTATTGACTTGATATTTCACATTACAAGCCATTTATTCTTTTTAGTTATATTAGATGGATTATTTTTTTACCAAATATTTTAACAATTTTACTATGACATCATATATAAAATATTTAATATTTTTGTCAAACACACATTTTATGATGTTCACATAAAAACTTATATTTTTAGTTTTTAAATTAATTTAATTAAAAAATAGATTAATTTCTTTATAATTACTGGGTATGTTGTTGTTGTTGTTGTATATATTTAATAATTAATATATTTTTAAAAGACAATATATATCTTAAATATTTGATTTAATATTATTTATAAATACTCATATTCGTCCAATATAAATTTTTAAATTTAAACAATTAACTTTAATTTTTTTAAATTTAATAGAACTTTGTAATTACACTCGTGCAACCAAACAGCACGCTTGTAATTACACTCTGGCAAACAAACTGGACAATGTAATTATCGGGCAGCAAACAAACAGGACAATGTAATTATCGGGGAGTGTAATTACAGGGTGTGTGATTACTACCCTAGTAATTACACCAATTCCAATTACAAGGTGGCTTTCCGAACAGACCCTTAATATTTTAGAACTTATAGGTCATACTTGTCCAGTCGGCGGCTTACCTACATAACTCATAAGATCTTAATACCTCAATAAAATGTCAAGCATCTCCAGGAAGCAGGAACTTCATCTAGAATTAATGCAAGCCAAGTTCCATCAAAATCTTGGAATGAAGAGTTTAAGCTCAAGAACATACCAAAATAGATGTACAAGGCTCCACATGAAAAGACTACTTGGAGTAGGAAGATAGAGGTTATGGATGCAAAGTGGCTATTCTTAAAATGCAAGCCTCTTGAATAAGAAGACCAAGAAGACCCTTAATTCATTAAGGGAATTTCTGTAATATCAATCATTAGTCTTGGGTCTCATTTATTTTAATTAAGATTAATACGTCTGAATTTGAATGCACATTTGAATGATTATGGACTTGTCTTTAGGTCTAGATACTGCATGATTAAGATTGATTGTGTGTATATCTATTAGATTATATTGGATGCTACGAATATTCACCTGAACAGTGATGCTCTCGAGAGAATTAGAGCTTAAATGAATAATCACTTGCATAGTGATTCTCTTGAGAGAATTAGGGCTTAAAGTCATTGTTGCTTGGTGTTAGTTGATAGATTGCTTGCAAGAGGAAATCATTCCTCTTTGAGGGCTCATCTCATAGGTTAAGTGCTTAATTTAGTTTACTAATTGGAGCTTTTAGCTATCTATAGCTATTGTTGCCAATTAATTCTTCTCTTATGTCTTGATTTTCCATCCTTCATCTTTTACTTATTTGTTGTTTCTTGTTCATTCGTTTTCCACATGTCAATACTGTATCAAGATTCTAGATTGATCATAAACTCTCTCACACTTCATCTCCTTCAAAGATCCGATTAGGGTGTTCTTAGCTCAGTGCCTTGCCCAGGAAATGGCTTCAATATTGAATTTAAGGCGATACATAAGAAATTCAATACTATTGGGTTCTCAAAATAAAGAACTAACCTGGCCATAACAAAAAGTTCTCTCACCATTCGAGAACCTTCTCCAATATATTTCTGAACTAGTTCGGAACCAGATACTCTAATGAAGGTACAATCAGTGTGATGTGCAACTGCCCTGGCCAACAATGTTTTCCCAGTTCCGGGAGGTCCATAGAGCAGCACTCCCTGCCATTCATAAAAGAGGAGTCCAATCAAGATCATTATTGATGCTGATAAAAAACTAAAAGAGAACTTCCTAAGCTGAATATACCTTTGGTTGAGCTATTCCAAGAGACTCAAACAACTCAGGATGCTTAATGGGAAGCTCAATAACCTAATGCATCATAGATCCAAAGTTACACAAATTATACAATTACTATGCAAGAAATTAAGAGTCCGAGTTAACAAGACAGATCAAGAAAACACAAAATAAAATAAAAACAAATAGGTACCTCTTTAATCTCCTTGATCTGCTGGTCAAGACCACCAATCATGTCATAAGTGGAATCTGGCACTTTCTCAACTTTCATGAGGTTGACCAATGGATCAACTTTGCTGGGCAAAATTAGATGGAGGACATAGCTATCATTGCGCAGGGCAACTCTAGTTGATGGAGTGATCTTTGTAATGTCAATTTTTTTGTCAATATCAACAACATATTTGCCTTCAGGATGAACCTAGAGTATAACACAAAGATGAGTAATTCAAAAAAAACAAAGATAAGAAGAAAAACATTTTAAATAAACTAGAAATATAGTAAGGGAATGCCACAGTTCAAATATTTGTACTAGAGCATCTTTGTAAATTAAAAAACAGCATAATCCAAACGAATCCATTGTAGCACTTGTTGCTTAAAAACTAATAGAACTGTTCTCATATTATAGGACAAGTAGGAACCCATGGCATGCTGAATGAGGGTAAAATGGAATTGACATCAGAAATGGCAACACATAAAACAACTTTGTCAGTTTTTGGAGATAAAATAACCAACTTTGTCATGCAAGCTAAGGAGTCAAAATTACCAGATACCCTAAAATGAAGCATGCAAAACTAATAAGACAAGACAAAATTGGTAGATGGAAGTCTAATGAGTCCCATAACACAAGATATTCAAGTGAAGAGTGTAAGCAAAGTAGGCTATCAACCAAGGATACGAGCTGAAAGTACAATATTCTACTACGGCATACAACCTAACAACATTCTTTTGCAGCCTAGTGACCAAATGAGACATGCTTTCTTATGCACTAAGTTGTGTGGACTCTTCACTTCTAATGCCACACCCATGTTGACACAACATGAGTGTGGGGCCCGTACCAGATATGGTCAATCAATTTGGGTACTTTGGCCAAAATCAATTGATAACTTCGAGACAAATACATTGATTTCTGAAATTAAAACAAAAGCTAGGGTGAAATCATAATTTAGGCCATATGTATTTTACCTTTAAAAGATAATTGCAGTAAAGAGTCCGTACCCACAAGGTGCTTTTTAAAGATATTTACAGGTCAACATCAGAACTAAATGTGCAATAAACTCTATAAGTCTATCATGACCTCTATATCATTCGCATTTGGCATGTTAAACCCCCCCAAAAAAATAGAAAAAAATGCATCTGTACTTGTATAATTACACATTTAAACTTGCTCTAAAAATTTGTTCATTCCTTTCCTTTCAAATAGTCCACCATAATTGAGGCATATTTTATAACTGTATTCTAGATTTTTGAATTATTTGAAATTGAATCCTTGCACCCGTACCAATACCCGAACCCGTACCCTAAATCTTAGGATTTAGATCATGAAAGATCCGACCTCTAAATACGCACGTCGGATACCCGCACTACTCTTATAAAGAATTCAGATGACTAAAATGATGTGGATACACTTACTTTAACGAGAACCTTTGATTTCCCCATTACTTTAACAACTTCACCAACATAAGATCCAGGCTCTTGAAGCAATTGTAATTCCTCTTTGAGCATTCTTACTGCAAAATAGACATTAAGGAGAATTTTATGAGGCCATAGAAGGTTCAAATTACAATTGAAACAATGTAGATAATGCCATTAGTCATCATGACACAATTTTAGTCCGTTCCTCAGCAAGAGTAGAACAACTGTGAGAAAAACACCATGGTAGATTTATAAAGAGAAACTAAAATTTTAATTAAGTCAACAAGATCCCCAAAACTGATAAAGACCAGGAAAATAAGAATGAATATGTGGTCCATAACTCATGATATGCTTGGGAAGCCGAACCATTACAATCTCTACCCAGTAAACAAAAAGTCTATGTCACAAAACTACTAGGAAATTAATAAAAAAAAAAAAAAGAGCAATAGCACCCTCTTGATAGAACAAGGAAATGGTAATTGGTCCTTTCTTTTCAAAACCTACAATTTCTCTTCCCTTTGTCTACCTGAGCTTTGATGGTCAGAATTACATGCTGGTCGAAGATAGCAGGTTCAAGGGTTGAAGAGTGTTCCATTTGGGCTATTAACGTTGTGAAATGCAAAGAAATGATGATTCACTGTGCATTCTAACATATTTAAGTAAATAAATTCTTGAAGTAACACCACAGAAAAGGAATGCACCTCCAGTCACCTCTCATGTTGGACTATCATAATGTTGGACTATCATAATGGAACAACAATTTTTATGGTGATAAATGACACGGGATTAGTTTCAATTCTAAAAATAGAATCCCTTCACCTTCAATCTATTATCAGTTCAATTCCTTAAGTTTAATATATTGGCATCCTTCTCACACTAAGATCTCTGTATCAAAGAAGGGAACCTTACCACAAAAACTAGACACTAAACAACATGAAAAAGTTGTACAAATCTAAGAAACTGGTTAAGGCTAGCATTTCATTACAAACATGAAAAATGTTTTCTTAGAGAGTTAGGGTTTTTAGATTTAGTTAATCAGACCTTTAGAATTTAGCTCGTTTCTCTGGGCTTCAAGGCGATTAAGATTGTGATTCTTTATGCGGACTTGGAGCTGGAGATCATGGATGTGCTGCATGTAGTACTGTCTCAGCCCTTCCCCTTGCTTCGTTGGTTTCGCCAAGCAGGATTCCTCTCTCTCCATATCACTCCTGTTCGTCTCAACATCAGCTGACGCCATTTTTGAAGATAAGTTTTGAAGAAATAGCTGTGATTTGAAAAATACTCAGTTAGCATCATAATACAGAGATTTACACAATCAAAAACAAAGCTGATAGGTCGGCCCAATTAAAAAAAAAAAACAGTGCATTCCACAGAGATTTGCAAATTAGGGTTTTTCGTAAGATATGGAAGAAAATTATTAAGCAAACTTACCTAAATGTCGAAGCTGATATCAATGGATCACGGAATCGGCCTTTCTGTTATCGGAATTCTAGGGTTTTGAATCGGCGATGGAAATTGCGGTGCTGTAAGAGAACGAGAGAGGAATGCAAGAGCATCAAGTAATCGAAATAAGATATTAACCGAAATAGTCCCTAAAGTTTAGGGGATAGTCTAACCGGGTCCTTGAATATTACATTGAGCGGAAAATACACTTAAAACTTTACCATTTTAGTGCACTTTGATCCTTCATTGACTGCCTAGGCCAAAACGACAGTTTTTGTGTCAATATCAAAATAATAATATACTCTTAGCTTAATTATAATAAATTGATAAAATATAATATAGACATATAATGATTTGAAAATAGATAATAGTCCTTATATTAATTAATGGAATCGACTTTAGCTATAAATTGATAAGATATAATATAGACATGTAATTATTTTAAAATAGATAATGGTCCTTATACCAATTAATGGAATCAGTTTTACCTAGCATCAAAATTATAACTATACAAAATAACTTGAGATCTTTTATAACAATTTGATATTTATACATGTATTATCGACATGTAACGGTTGGATCTAGACTTTTTCCTTATGTCTTTTATATTTCTTATAAAGAAGAATTATATTAAAAATACAAATATAATGTTAGGATTGATTTATTATGTGATATTCATCACTATTAGGCCTACAAAATCACCACTAATAGAAGTATTACTTCATAAAATTAACATGTATTAAAACATAATTTACTAAGGTCAATTTAATGTTAGAAGCACAATAATATGAAGTTAAGGGAATTCATTCATATCTTTTTCCTCAAAACATTACATTGTTAATATGTAATCATTTTTTATTTTACGTGTTTTCGCAAATGTTGAACTTTATTAGCATAGAGCAAAAGCATAGTTTAGCATACATGCAGTTTAAATATTTTAAGAGTTTACTAGACACATTTTTTTAAGGGAGTGGTACTTTGGACGTAAGGATAAAGAAGCTATCAAATTTTCAAGAATATCATATGTTTTAGATACTCACTTATGAATTAAGAAATATTAATATGACCGTAAATAATACATCCGAGCATTTTTATAGAGTTATGTTTTTTAGTTCTAATTATAAGACTATGATAGATATTAATTTGATAAATTATTTACTAGCAACCATAACAATTAAAATAAATTTATCTTTTTCAATAGCGATAGTGTACTAACTTTTTTTAATTATAATTATGAATTTACGAATGTCGAATGGCTAAATTGTTTAATACACAAATTTTACACGTTGAACATGTGTACCAATCAAATATATTAGGTCTTAATCAATTTGATGTGATTTAGTTTGTACTTTAATCAACACTTCCATTCTCATTGTCATGCAAAAATAAGTAGTTCAATTTTTTAAGATTTTTTGTGCACTATTTAAAAAAAAATCAAATAAATCAATTTTATTTGTATGAAATTTTATTTTATGTAATTATGATTTAATTTTTAACTTTGTGGTAACACGATAGTTTTTTTTTATGTCATGTCCTTTACATAATTCATGAAAGATGATTTGAGAAATTGTCGATCAAGAATGTGTATATTAGCTTATTCACATCTACTCAATTTGTTTATTTGCAAGCATGGTTATTATACTTATTTTTCTCAAAATTCGTTTTTAGAAATTTTGCCTTTATTATTATTTAAGATATTTGTATTTTGATTAAATTTATCACACATAAGCTAATCATATTAAAGCTTATATTTATTTGATACTATTTACACTTAAAAGTAATGTCTTGCCTAGAGTTAATTACTCAATAGTTGAACATTCATATGATTCGTGACTATATTTCTATTTTTACAAAGTTTATTGTAATATCTTGTAAGTCAAGTTAAAATAAGAAAGAACAGAAAAAAATGTAAAAATGACCTTGGAGGAAACAACCCACGAGGGAATTTTCGGTCATGGAATTGTTGGAAAAAAATTTGAGATAGTAGAGTCTGCGCCGAGTCTGCAATTCTTGTAATCTTTTTTTAAAAAAAAATGAAATAGACCAGGTCCGTAACACCTATTAATTCTTTCCACCTAGCCTGAGTAGATGTATAGAGGGCGCTGAGAGAATGACTGAGAAAAAGTTGCTGAAAGAGAGTCCACGAGGGGCATCTACCACCCATAGAAGGGGGCCTCGCAAACCCCTGGATGACTTAGTGAAATTTTCTAAGTCTGAGGCCCATATACGAAATAACCTATGGCCCGTAAAGTGGTTTCGTGAATTGGTGGTCCAAAAATCAACTTTTCAGTGTCTTGAGTTACTACTTATCAGACGACCCGTAGAAGATTTTACGGCCAGTAGAAGAGGTTTCATTTCGAACTAGTATCGCGAATTTCAAGACCCCTTATTTACGAGAGGTCGTCTATGGCTCGTAGAATAGTCTGCGACCTATAGACGGGGTCTCGTAGACCCAGTCGACATTTTTTAAGAAGGGTATTTTTGTCTATTCATATCCTTTTTAATTAAACCTTGGACGAAGTTGTTTCGACCCATACCCCTGTGTTACCACTTCTCTCCCCCTTTCTTCCTTCTATTCCGCACCTTGAGTCATCAACAAGAAGAACCTGAGTCAAGTGATCAGCCGTCTTTTAGAATTTTAAAGTCCTAAAACAAAATCCTAAGTGTATTTTCACCATTCTTCATGCTTAGGGATTTATTGAGAAACACTAGAGGAGGGAGAAGAGCGATGGTTTCAATTCAAAGGCGAAAATTGACTGAAGTTTGTTATTTCTTCTATTCCCAGGTATGTAAGGCTTACCAAAGTGTGGAACTACATCGGTTCACACGCCCATTCCATTAATTAAGTCGAAATTTGAGAACAAGAGTTGAGTTTTGTATATCTATCATCCAATTATCGAATTTCCTACATTTATTCTGAATCTTTACGATGATGTATGAGGTACTTGCTGCATTGCATGATTATTGATATGAAACTGAGATAAAGACTTATATATAAGAGGCAGTTTAAGTTGTTCAAGCAAGCATCGGGTCGATATGCCTGCTTGAGCAGCTTGAGGGTATATTCATAAATTTCTTATGGTTCTTCCATTTTAATTTGTTTGTCTTATTTTAAGTGTTATAAAGTAGTACTGATCATGATAATTAGTAAATTAAAATATTTTAAGAAAATATGTTATGATTCTTCCGTTGTAATTTCTTTACCTTATTTTCAGTGTTAAAAATGCTACTTATCATGATAATTAAAACTACTCAAGTAGGCATCAGGTCCACATGTTTGTTTGAGCAGTTTGAGGGTATATTCGTAAGTTTTAATGGTTCTTTTGTTGTAATTGCTCAAGCAGGCAACCAGTCGACATGCCTGCTTGAGCAACTTGAGGGAATCCATAATATTTTATGATTTTTCCATTGTAATTTATTTGTCTGATTTTTGGTGTTAAAAAATGCTACTACAACAACAACAACATACCCAGTGGAATCTCACAAGTGGGGTCTGGGGAGTGTAAAATATACGCAGACCTTACCGTTACCTCATAGATGTAGAAATGATGTTTCCTCGGAATCCTCGTCACAGACACCCATAAGCTGTTAAAAATGCCACTAATCATGATAATTAATGATTTAAAACATTTCTAAAAAATATGTTGCGTCACAATATTAATAATATCAAATATTTAAAAATCATATTAAAATTTTAATTAGCTCTCTAAATTCTATCTAATCACTTAAATAAAATAAATAAAAAAACAGATATTGGACATGTGCTAACGCGAACGCTGATGTCTAGTATGATAAAAAGAAACAAAATATCAAATTGAATTGTTGTATTGACATGGCACACTCATGTTAAACCCGTCACATAATGAAAGTATTATAACATTCAGAGTTGTTTGGTTGAGAACAACTTATTCTGAAATTGGTTATCTCACCACATATATGGTATAACCTATACCAAAACTATGATATAAATGGTGTGATAAATTATCCCAAACTCGACAATCAAATAAGATACCAAAATTTTATTCCTTCATTATTTTTTTATCCATGACTATTTATTTTTATCCATTCACATATTACTTTTGATTTAGAGGGGTATTTGGTTGGTGTGCAAATTATTTTTTCTATGAAATTGCTAAGGAAATTTATGACTTTTCCTTAAAAGAACTAAAGCACAAAATTAGTTTCAAATAATATTTGACCTTCTTGTGAATAAATCCAACTCAGATTACGTTACGGACCCACAGTTTGTTTCGCTCCCAGACAATCTCGGTCACCGCCAAGATGCTACGTGTCAAGAGAATAAATCAGTCACCGCATGTTACCAATATAGAAAAACAAACAAATATAATTGGTCCGTCGTATATTAAATGTAACAGGCAGTGAGTTTAGTAAAAACTCCAAGTACAGGTGTGATATTACTCAGCTTCACACAGTTTTCTGAGAGGCGTTACAAAACAGTCTCAGAAACTCAGGAAAAAAGCACTGAATTGAAGAGAGAAAAAAAGGAGAGAAAGAGAAAGAGTGAGAGAGCAAAGAGGAGCGCTATGGTGGGTGAAGAGAAGAAGAGGCATCAGATGATGCAAAACCTGTTCGGTGACCAATCCGAAGAGGAGGAGGAAGAAGAAGAGGAGGTTGAATCGGAACACGAATCCAATCGTCAGCCTTCGGTTCGATTTTCTCTCCTTTTTTTTGATTAATCGACTTGTTTTCTTGTTGAATTTTCTGTCAGTGAATTAATGTGATATGATTTTATTTGATTTTCTGCTGAATTGTTAAAACTTGGCCCTAATTGGCTATATCATTTATGTTTATTGGTTCCATGTCTATAAGAATGATTTCAAAGGGAGAAATGAGTAGGTTTAGTCCATTTTAGTTCTACTTTTTGAGGGGAAAAATCAAGAAAAGGACTCTTTAATGTGTGTAGCCAACTCAGTGGTTTGAATGAACTGTCTTTCTATTATGGCATGCTCGCCGAATGGATGTTGAAAAATGTGCTTTATAATGATAGCTTCGAATTTCCTGTTGAATGAATTCGTAAAAGTTGAATCCCTTTTTGAAAATTTAGAATTAGGGGATGCTTTTCCTATCATCATTGATGTATGCATTTTGTACAGATGGTTGGAATCACGGATGATTCTCTCTGATGCTGAATCTTATTGCATATTGGTGTTATTTATAGCGGTAGTTTATGAAGATTTATCGGGCCATAGTTGTGTAGTTCTCTTTGATTGTTTTAATTTTTTAAAATTCCATCTTTTGCCCTCTATTTGACTACATTCCTTGAAGTGATTTAACACGCTCTTATGTTTTAATGTCTTGGAAGCACAACATGAAAGCTTCATAATTTCAGTTGATGTTACCTTTGCTTCTTGGAATTGGAATTCATATTTTCCATTCGTATTTGTGTCCGGTTACATAAACGTTTTACTTTGGAACTGTTCTTTGCAATTATTTTCTTCTTCAGGATGACGGGGATGGAGGCATGGAACCTGAAGGCGAAGGTGATGGAGAGGGAGAAGGTGATGTTGATGTCGATGGTGATGGTGATGCCGAAGGTGATGTCGATGGTGATGGTGATGCTGAAGGTGATGTTGATGTTGAAGGTGATGTTGATGTTGAAGGTGATGTTGACGTTGATGGTGAAGGTGAAGGTGAAGGTGAAGTAGAAGGTCAAGGGGAGGCTGAGATGGAGAGTGAAGGTGAAATGCAGGAAATTGATCCTGGGCATGGAGAGAGTGAGGGTGAAAGAGATCAGAGTTCTCAGGAAATAGAGGTTGGTGATCAAAGGGTGCAAAGTGAAGGAAGAGATTCAGAGAGTGATGAAAAAGAAGAATATGGTCAAAGAGTAGTGACTAGTAGGAGGCGGGAAGTAATTGACAGTGAATCAGAAAGATCTGAGGAAAACCGCTATGGTGACAACGAAGACGAGGAAGTAAATCAAACAAGAAGTCCAAGGTAATCAGTTTTCTGTTCCTTCCTGTCTCTACTTCTATTCCCCCTTCCTCCTTTTTCCTCCCGATGTTTTTGCTCGGGGAGAATATTGAAGCATGTTTTAGTCTTCTTAGAACCAGCTCATTGATGATTCTGCTCGAGTTTATCCGTTGTAAATCCTTCATATCATATGAGATCATATAGCATATGAGGACCAATAGCAAAAAACACATTATAAAAGGATTGGTTACATAAGTTGGTTGGTGTAATTTCGATTTCTCATCTTGGAGAAAGGAATTCTTCTCTGATGTTGTGGTGTTGTTTTGTAGCATCCAAATCTTTTTTGATCACAGTGATCTTTTATTTTGCAGTAAGTCTCCTGGGGAAGATAAAGATGAGGCTCACTTATCCTCTGCTCCGGAGATTCGTGATGTGTTTGGGGATTCAGAGGATGAAGAAGAGGCTGATTATGTTGTTCAGAATAAGATCGACGAGGAGCAAAATGTTTGTACAAGTGCTAAATGAGAAGTACATGTCAACTTTAGTAGTTGTCTGGTTCACTTATGGATTTTAAATATTTTTCATTGCAGATATCCCCAATGGAAGAAGAAAATAGCTATGGAAAATTGAGGCATGAAGATATTATACCTGAAGATGATGGCAGATATGAGTCTGAAGAAGAGCCTGTGGAATCTAAAACTAAGGAAAAACCAGTTGGGCCCCCACTAGAGCTGGAGATTCCATTGCGTCCACCACCAACTTATTCAGACAAGGTTAGTATTCTTTCTTGTTTCTACTGATGTAATTCAGAAATATTTTTCGTGTTTCTTCCTTCATCTCTCCGCGCTGTTGAATGGGACTCCCCTGTAAAGTCTGTGTTTCAATAACTTAAACTTGGTTGATACTGCATACTGATTGCAGTTTCTTTGTATGATCCTTTTGACAGTTGACATGATTGGCTTAGCAAGGCTTGATTATATTCAGTTGGTCCACATGATGCTAATGCTCATGTGGAGTTGTCAAATGTTTAGAACTTCATTCATGTTTGTCAATATTGTTTCTGCCTTTTTGATCAACCTAGAACCTTAGTGATTGAAAAATATCATTTGTTGCATAATCCTGAACTTTTTACTCGTCCACTTTCTTATGATGCAGATGAGCATGATCAAGGTTTCTAACATAATGGGCATTGATCCCAAGCCCTTTGATCCAGAGACATATGTTGAAGAGGACGTGTTTGTGACTGATGAATCTGGATCCAAGAAGCGCCTCAGCTTAGTTAATAACATTGTTCGATGGAGGAAAGTTAAAAAGCCCGACGGCACAACAACTGTAAGTGAACTATATTTCTCAAAAAAAAAAAACTGTAAGTGATATTGAATAAACTCGTTTATATCTATATGCTTGGACATAGATCAGAAAATCATCTCCTCTTCTGATTTTCCTGATGATTTGGGCAAGTTATTTTTCTTTATTTGAAAGTTGCATGCGATTCATCAGATATAAACGTAAGCTTTTAAACTCAGTGTCGCGGTGTTGTCTGGCGCCCTTGGATTTTTCCTTCCACTAACGTTTTGATAATTTTAATTATTATGTGGAATAGACAATTCACAACAACAAAAGTTCCGTTTCTTTTAAAAGAAAAAAAAAGTCTAGAGAATTAGTGTATTAATCATAGAATCTGACATAGAAAGTAGAAACAGGTACTTGCATGTCTATATAACTTTACAAGGTGGACTGCTGGTAAGTTATTTATCATTGGTCATACTTTGGGAACACTTTAATATTTTGATATGAGTTTGGATCCACAAATCAAGAAACTTTTTGGTAAGTTATTTATCATTGGTCATACTTTGGGAACACTTTAATATTTTGATATGAGTTTGGATCAAAATATAATTCAGAAAACACTAGTTTTCTCGAAGCTTCTTGTTCATAATAGAGTTTTTTTTTGAATAATGGATGGAGTTCCTTTTTCCATCCTATCCCATTCACCGGTACTGATCATTGATAACAAATCAAGAAACTTTTCTGGTACATTTAGCATTTCTTGGAACTGACTGAATGGATGTTTCTGTATGTAGGTTGAAAGCAATGCACGTTTTGTGGAATGGTCTGATGGCAGTGTGCAATTAATGATTGGAAATGAAGTTCTGGACATATCTACGCAAGATGCGCAGCATGATCAATCACACCTGTTTCTTAGACATGGAAAGGTGAAATCTCATGTGCAAAATCCTAGTTACTTTGGCTGGGAAATTTCTGGTAAAATAGTGGTCCTTTCGTCATATCAGCAGATACACACACACAAAACTTCACAAAAAAACCCTCCTTTTTAATTTTTTTTTTCAAGTTGTGTGTGCTTGGTGTCTGCTGATTTGACGAAAGGACCTATGGAGTAGAATCATTTCTTTTCTTTCTCAAAAGAAATGATTTTACTCCATAGTACTTAGGGAATTGAACTCAGGGCTTGACTGAAAATAGGGTTAGTAGTTGACTGATATCTGTGTTGTTTAAGTAGATTATGTGGATTAAATTTAAAGTGACTATTTATTCCTGTAGCATAAACAAGATGAGGGAAGATAATCTGCCCATCTCTCCTTCCTCCTCTCTACTTAGTAGCCAGCAACCTTCGTTCTCTACCTTGCTCCATTCTCCTGTACTGGTTCTACTCTGGTGACTTTTCTCGACCTCAGTTCTGATTACCTTCCCCACTTTCCTCCTCCCTGATCTCTTCTCTTCTTCCCTACCTGGCTGTCTCTTAATCCATCCCTAGATTGCTTATCTTTCCTCACCACTGGAAGATTCCTTTTCCTTAACTTCTCAGACAGTTTGCCAGTTCCTCCCTCAATCTGTGACCTTTCTCTCTTTTGCAAATGCTCGGTTGTGTGTCTCCCCCATCCCTCTTATTATATGACATCAGACTCTGACCATTCCGTCCCAACTTATGTGCTTTTCTATGATGGATACGTTGGACACCATTCCAATATTAAAAATTTCTACACAACTTTGAAGAAATCAAGTCATTTTAGCTGTTTAAATTTCAAACTAAGATAGTGTTTTTTCTCTATCAGAGTAATTTCCACCTAATATAGTAATACTTCTTTCCATTACCAGCTAATGATGTAAAGAAAATGCACATCTGGATTGGGCTTAATGAACCTTAGAAAGCTAGCTAGCTCATGAAATAAAATTGTCCAAGATTTTATAAGGAGTTAATATGACATTCCTCAACCTATTTGGAACACTCTAACACCCCCTCACTTCCTAGGACCAGACATCTGAAGTTGATATAACATACCATGGGGCTCAGTATTCTCTTTAGGATTTGGTCTAGTAGTAAAAACACAACATGTTTGTGAAGTTGCTGCAAGTTTCTTAGGGCAATGTGATGGATGTTGCCTGATAGTTAAAAGTTTCTTAAAGGAACATGCTGAATTTTGATGACTGTTGCCAAATATATGGCAAAAATAAAATGTTTGTCAATTTGGTTATCAATTGATTGAAGTACTTGATGGAACTTTTGTATTAATAGGATGAATGCTCCTCCTGACAGTCTCTGCATAAGAGATCTCTTTGTCAATCCTTCTGTAATTCTTGCAAACTGTCTCAAACTTAAATACAATTATGTAGGCTGATGTCAAACTTAAATACTACCTCATTTAAAGTGGAATAGCTTTGATCTTCTGATCCCTCGTCTTTAATAGGCATAAAGAAGATATAAAAAATACAAATGAATCAATTGATAACTGCATATGAACTCCCTTGCTAGCCAAATGTCCAAACGGTAGTCTTCATTGAACATAAAGTAGCATGACAAAGGAATGGAATCAAAATGGGAAACGCCCGATCGAACTACGAACCTGATATTCCCATTTTGATTCCATTCCTTTCTCATGCTACTTTATGTTCAATGAAGACTACAATTTGGACATTTGGCTAGCAAGAGAGTTCATATGCGGTTATCGATTGTTTCTTTTGTATTTTTGATATCTTCTTTATGCCTACTAAAGATAAGGGATCAGAAGCTGAAAGCTATTCCACTTTAAGTGAGGTAGTATTTAAGTTTGAGATCAGCTTACATTATTGGATTTAATATTAGGTTGACATCTATGACTTTCAAATATTAATATTTGCTGCAATTGAACTTTGACGAATCATATTTAGATTGAATGCTATTAAATTTTCTATCTCAATACCTATAGTCTATGTACTTATGACATTTATTGCACTGTGATGCTTAGCATAAACACCTAACTTGCAGGGAATACTACAATCACAAGGGAGGATTTTAAGCAAGATGAGGTTTATGCCTTCATCATTGACATCAAACTCTCACCGTTTATTGACTGCCCTTGTTGATTCACGCCATAAGAAGGCTTACAAAGTGAAGAACTGTTTCACTGATGTTGACCCTGAGAGGGAGAAAGAGCAAAAGGAGAAGGTAAAATTGATGAGTAGTGGATTATATTTTGCTTTTGGTACATTATAGCTGGTAAATGGACTTTGACTTTCTTTTTGTCTGTGAAGGCTGAAAGCCAGACAATCAGAGCAGGTGCACTCCTCAATCGGAAAAAGGAGAAGGTCAGCCGCAAATACATGCCTACGTTACGTAGGGAACGCCAACTCTCTCCTGGTTTCTTGGAGGACGCCCCTGAGGAGGTTAGATGTTTTTTTCATTTGTCATGCATATTGTAGGAAAACATTATTAAGTAGCATGATATACAGAAGCCTCCTGCTCCCTGCTTGCTCTGAAATGAGAATTATCTGTTCAACACGATTCAATGTTTGTATAAGTGTTGCCTTGCGGAAGACGTTAATCGAACTACTCGGTATTCCATAAGGAAAAGTTGCCACTCTGACCTATCATATCTGTCTATTGGATTTCTCCCATTATCAGGAAGAGGATACTGATTACTATGACTCTCGACGGTCTGCTGCTCGCCGTCGCTTTGAAGAAGACTTAGAAATGGAAGCTCAAGCTGAGAAACGAATCATTAATGCAAAAAAGGTGAAGATGTCAAGTGGAATCAAAGATTTTTTTCCTTTTTTTTTTGGCTACTTTTTCAGCTAACCTGAATTTTCTCCCCTTTGTCAGAAGGACATTCCTAGGCAAGCATCATCATCGCATGCTTCAAAGCATTCTCGACGCCCTGTTGATTTTGAAGACAGTGAGAAGGAGGAGTCTGAGTATGAAACTGAAGACGAGGAAGAGGAAGAAGAAAGGTCTCCACCACGTAGAAGGGCTGTCCAGGAGGAGCCAGAATATGAAGAAGAGCAAGAGCATGATCAGGGTGAGGAGGAAAAAGCATATGATGAAGAGTCGGAAGAGGAGGCTGAGGTAGGGACCCGTTCTTCATTGTCTAGTAATAGCCCATGAATCTGAATGATCATGTATTGCATTTAATAATTGTCAACTGTGAGAAGGTTAAACTTTTACTGGAAAGTTCCGTACTTTTGTTTGATATTTAATAATCTGCCTGTTTAAGCTAGTTCCTGAACTGTTGTAAACTTTCTAGACACATGGGCCTTCTCATATAAATTAGTGAGATGGTTCAACAAGATCATTTAATGTTCGACTCTGCATGCCATTTTACTGGGCAGATGTGTCAGATGTTCTCTGCTTTAATTTGTTTGAGGATAACTTAAAACATTTTGATCAGGTAAAGCTTCCTCAGTTGGAGTTGCTGAGTAAGACCATAATGATTGCTAGATATGCTAGTGAGACTTTCAAGATCACATGGGCTACTTGCCATATCCCTGTCCCCTACTTTTTTTCAGCAACTTGGTGGCACTACAAGCTATCAACTGCTGTATCTCGTTTTCTATGTGGTGGCTGTGTAATAATTCAGAGATAGGATTTTTCTGAATGTGAAACCTGTTACATAGTAATAAATTAAATATCTAGGAGCGGAACAAAAGCTAAGCTGCCAGCTTGGATTTCGAAAAGGATAATTACCTTATTAGCTTATTCATCTAGTGTTCGAATCTTTGAAATATTAGTATATTTATTAGATCTGATTTAATAATGATAAGTACTTTTAGCATGAAAAGCACTTATTCCAGTATTTAATTTTTTGAAAAGGCAATTGTTGTTGGTAGAGGTTTTGGAAGAAATTGTGAATTCGAGCTTTTGTTCCTAAAACTTGGGCAATATTTCTGATGAACAACTTGCCTCACTAATTTAACCAGTGGAATTTCTTGTTGAAGTTCATTTTTCTAATGAACAATAGAAGCACGTTATATAATGATTGTACCAAACTCCACCAAGTGGATGTCATAAAGGTAAAGGAGTTTGAGACGTGGAGGAACAACCTTGGAACCAAAGTTCGAATCCCAACAAAACCGACTCTAGGGGAATCTTTCCATTTGTCCTACCCTTGTTGAGTAGAGTAACTCAATACATATGCTAATGAGAGGTAGTTGGTAATCAACGAATTAGTCCTGGCATGCACAAGTTGGCTTGGATGTTACTTTAAATATTAAAAGAGAAGTAACCATATCAAACCTCTAAGTAAGTGTTTGTATACATAGGATATGTCTCCAAGATGTAGTGCCTCCCAAAATGGGGCATTACAATTGTATCATTAATGTGGACTAACTTTGCCAATATGAGCTTTTTGCAAAGTTTTATTGGTATGAAGCTGAAATAAAGATTTTTTTGGTATGTGGACAACTACAACCACCACCACCACCACAACCAAGTATAATCTCACAAGCAGAGTCCAGGGAAAGTGTGGTGTACGCAGAGTCACAGACCTTACCACCATACATTTGCAGGGGTAAAGAGGTCGTTTCCAAATGACTCTTGGCGGTATGTGGACGACTAGTTTAGAAAAACTTCGACTATGATGAATCTTCTTAACAGGGCCTGAAAGGATGAGATTGACATAAAAGGATTCATGTTGCCAACTCAAAATTAGTTCAGATCAAGGCTTAAATGACTAGAATTGGTATGTAGATTATGGACTAAGAAGATTTACATCAAAGGTGCACAAATATAAATGCCCGTCGTTCACTACCTCTTTGAACCTAAAACTTTAATGGAAAGGAGATCAAGTTTTGAACCAATCATGCAGCTTCATATTTAATAATTATTTCTTCGCTGCTATAGTAATTTTGGCGCTCGTCATTGCACGGAAAAGAGGGATACATTACCAGGCTGTCACAATCCATATGTCAACATTTCCTACGAAGAAGACTTTTTCTAAACAAGAAAATTTTGGGCAAAGGTCACGACATTAAATATTCCCTGAAGAAGACAATGCAAAGGAAAATTGGAACAAAATGCAAGATTAGGTATTTGCGTAGGTGCCATTCCGATAGCAGAAGAAAATGGTTCTCTAGTGCTTTGACGTTGAAACTGAAGCGTCTACGTTGCATGAGCAAATCAAAACTTTTAATGCATTTAAGCTGCCTGAGTTATTGACAACAATAAATGACCTTATCATCTAGCCTTGGATAAATGATGTGATCGGGGTTCCGATGGAAATAGAAGCTGTTTTTCCTTTTTCTAGCAATGTCCATTTATTGGTCAATGTTTGGTTCATTGTTAGCAAGGGAGGAAGAACATTGGATGATGAATGCTATTCGTTTCATCACTTACGAAATATGGATGTTACATGTTCCTGCTATTTCATTTTCTTGAGGTCTCTTGTCCTCATGCATCGAGGTTCGTAGGGTTGTTCATAAGTTACTCTTTCTAAAATGACATGTTTTTATGCAAGGTCACCACTTCCTCGGAGTATTAGTCTTCCTCTTATGGTTGAATTTACTTTTTTGGAAACTTATTTGGATTTTGTATAATAGGAGATCAGGTTATAATAGCATTAACATGTGCGTGGGATTAGATGGTTTTCCACTCCATATTTCTAAATCATTCCACTTCATGAATGACCTAATTTTACTTGTTTAAGTGAGCCTTTGGTGTCACTTCACAATTAATATAAGGACTAATGTCTGGATATAAGGTTTTTGAAATGCTGGATGACACACCAATACAATAAAAATGACGACACACCTAATGTAATCTTACAAGTAAGGTTTGGGGAGAGTCGAATGTACTGAGACTTTACCCCTATCTCTACATAGAGATATAGAGATTATTTTTGATAGACCCTCAACAAGAATGGCACAATAGCAAACAAGAGTAAATTGTTGCGAGTGTCGACAAATGCGAAATTCCATTTTGGAGAAGTTAGTGAGGTCATTCGGGGTGTCAAATGGACGGGTTGGGTTGAAATTGAGAATGCTAAAATGGGTTCAAATAGAGAGGGTTGGGTTATGACCCGCTCAAATTTACTTTGGGCTCAAACCAGTTGCGCTCAAATAGGCTAAAATTTAGGTTGGGTCATGACCCGCCTACTTTGATCCGCTCAATCTCAATAATTTTAATATATTATTATTTACTTTTTATTACCACAATTTGAATTTCAACTTAAAAAAATAAAAATAAAAAGTTACAAATAGATAGATAAGTCATAGAAAACATGCATAATATTAATATAAGTAAAGAGCCTTAGATGGGTTGAAATTGGAGATTAAATTGGGCTCAATTGAAGATTGGTTCAAAATTTGTTTAGACTTGGATGAGTTGAGAATGAGCCCAATTCAAACTATCTTGAGCCCAAGCCATAAAATTTTGGGTGGGTTACCTATATTTGGGCTTATTTTGACACCCTTAGAGGTCGTCATATGCAATGCGTAGTTATTTGAGGCGTAGATCATCAATAAATTAGCATGGGTTATACATAATGTATGAGTTAAATTTTTTTTACCTACATGCTAATACATAATGTATGAGTTAATTTTTTTTTACCTATTAAGAAAAAAATAGGACTTGTCAGAAATGGATGAAATGAGATGTGTTTTGAGAAGTCTATATTGATTTTCGAAATAGTTGAGCTCATATTTTTTCACATGGTGAACTACTTGAGCCCATTGCTTGATTTTTAATCGATGCCAACTTTGGGGCTGGGTGTATGGATTTTCAAATGTTTTAGGTATAGGTAGTTTGATGTGTGGTTATGCAATTCTCTCTCTATTTTCCTTCTTTCAACAACAATAACATATCCGGTGTAGTCATACACGATGGGGTCCAGAGAGGGTAGAGTATATGCTAACCTTAATAAAACGAAAAATGCATTAAGTTCTATATATAGGAAAAGTTCTTGAAGTGAAAGGCAGAACACCAAGTTTTATAAAGCCCATCCCTAGGAGCTCCCACTCTTTTTTTAAGGCTCCTACAGTGGGTCGAACCCACAACCTTGGAGTTGGAGGGTTCTTACTACTTGAGCATCCCCCTCTTGTCGTAAAACCTCCAAATTTGATGTAGTTCTTTAACAATAATGAAGAAGTTGGAACGATATTTGAATTGCCAAAATCTAACTTTTGTCCTCACGTACCATATTCCATTGCGCTTTCCTTGTAAATTTGTATCGTATACTGCTAGCAGCTTGCCACCATCTTCAACTTACCAAATTAGTGATTGCTTTTACTTAAGCCAATGATTGGTATCAATGGCAATCACCACCATCACATAAATTTGCCCAATCTCTACTCTTCCGTCTTCCCAAAATTATTTCAGTATGATTAGCGAAGTTCTCGTTAACGAATCTAATCTCCATGTTAGAGGCTAGATGAAGATGCATGTTCTGAGTTTCGTGCTCCTATATTCATTCCAAGACAACATTAGTGGCATCAAATGTGAGAGAAGAGGGATAATTTGATTCGCAAACATAGTGGAAGATAAAATGGAATAGGACTTTAAAACAAACGAGATCATTGTGAAGTTACTAGCTTCGGGGGCATAAGGTGGATTATGCCTGAGAGAGTAGGTCAGGATCTATAGTAAGCTGGAACAATGAGGGTAGTGGCAGTCTAAGTTGCTCGAACTCTTCACTTTTGGTGTCGCGCCCCTGTCGACACGATATGGATGTGGATGTGGGATCCGTACCGATTGGGTCAATCGGTTTCAGGTACTTTGACCAAAATTGATGGAGAAAGCCTGGACAGTTTTAATGATTTTTGTAATCAATAGAAAAGCTAAGATGAAATTCAAGAAAATGTAATAATTTTTATATAGAAATTTCTATCACTCCTTTTCCTTTAATCTCCTCCGAGGATTCTCCTCAAGCTCTCAAGGTAATATCTCATAATTTAGGTTTTATCACTCTTATTTTTAGATATTTTAGTTATATTTAGGCAAATCCGTGCACCCGTATCCATATATGGATCCATATCCCCGAATCTTAAAAACTAGATCATGAAAGGTCCAACCTCTAGATCCGCACTCGTATCGGACACCCGAGTCCGAGTAACTTAGGTGGCAGTATAGTCAAAAACAGACGGAGAATTGTTGTAGCAGCGATATGGTAGAACATATGGAAGGAGAGAAGTTTAAGATGCTTTGAAAGTATAAGTAGCCCTTTACAACAACAACAACATACCCAGTGGAATCCCACAAGATAAGTAGCCCTTTACATATGATTAAAATGAACTGCATTCTCCCTTTTTGCTAATGGTGTGATTCTGAGCACATAGATTATCCTGTAGCCATTATAGACGTCTTAGGATCCTTGTAAGATGAAATAGGACCTTGAGATAGTTTTTCTTTTTATTGTTGCTGAGCTAGCCTGCAGTTGTATGTAGCTGTGAATTTTTTGGGATCCCAACTTTAGGGCTGAAGATTTATTTACAAATTTGTTACCTTTGTCCAAAAAAATAAAAAAAAAGAGGTCTTTTCAGAAACAGTATGAATGAGATCAACGAATCTGTAGATTTTAATGGTAGATGGAAAAATATTTATGGCACTGATCTTGGAAATTTCCTGCCTTCTATGTATTTCACTCTTTTTCTGTGCAATCACTGGTTATGTTGTCGTTTGTTGTACTCTCCTTCTGTGCAATCGCTGGTTATGTTGTCGTTTGTTGTACTTTCCTTCTGTGCATTCTTTCTTTAATTTCTCTTCTAAAGTTGGATTCTTCTGAGTATGATGATGATGGCCATCATATTTGGTGATCAGTCCTGTTTGGAGTCAACAAATGCAACAATCATGGGATCTCCCAGTAAAATTTGATTATTCGATGATGGTATACATGTTTCACTTTAGTTTTTAATTTTGGTTGACAACAAGTTATCCAAGTGGGATTTTTACCTTGTTACCAATCTCAGTTTTAAAAACCACACCCTCAGCAGGAAGCAGACTTCGCACTTATATGGTGTCTGGCTTCTAGGTGGAGGATTGGAAGGGAGCATATTTCACAGGGAAATCAATCTAAAAATTTCAGTCTTTGGAACCAGAATGTCCCCCATTAACATGCTACCTCCTACCTGCATTAAAGTTGATGGATCACAGAAATATGCTTTCCACCTGTACCTTCTAGTCTTTTTTGGAGTTTCCTATTATGGTTTTAGAAAAATTGTTCTGTGCTCATCAACCTGCGTTGCATGCTTAATCATTAATTCAGGATTCCGATTCCATGCAGTTTGATGAATTTTACATATCTGAATTTTGATTGTTGAAGTCATTTACTCCATTTCTCTCACTTTTCTTCCTCTTTTTGTGGTTCAAAATTCATCAGGAGCCGAAGCAAAATGTTAAAGCATCAGCACCAAGTAATAAGCGTAAAGGGATTGAGTCAGATGAAGAATCTCCTCCAAGGAAGAACCCAACTCATCGCAGAATGGCAATTGTTTATGACAGTGATGAGGACTAAAAATTAAGACAGGTGAGTGTTGGATGTGAACTAATTTATTCCACCTGTATGACATGCTTCTTCTGTGATAAGATGTCAAGGCTTCTTTTGTGATGAACGTATGCCATGCTGAGCTGTATTTTTCATCTTGCAGATACATGTCTTTTGTCTTCAACTCTACTAAATCACAATTTTACTGCATCCTTTGAAAGATTAATCGGGGTCCTGTTTTGCTAGTAAACTGATTACTGGAGTTTATGCATAGTTGCTGGCATTTGGTTGTAGCAATTGAACTAGGTCAAAGTGCATGGATTTTTTTTTGAGATTTGCTGACTAGTTGCAATAATTATTTTTCATCCGAAGACATTGAGATTTTAAGCTGGAAACTTTTTTGCTATTTACTCCTTTTGTTTCAATTTGTTTGTGTTTCCTTTTTAGTGCCTCTTTCTTTTGGCAGCTCTCTAATTCCAACTTTCTACCTGAGATGTTTAAAATGACAATATTAAAGGGTATTTTGGTACGTTATACATATCTTTAGTTTAGGACCACTAGTTTCAAAAGTCTTCCTCACTTTCTAAACTTTTGTCAAGTGAAAACCAAACAAATGAATTGAAACTGAGCAAATGTTAAGTTTGTACTAGTAGCAAAATTACCATCAGTTAATGAATTGTTATATTGGTTCTAGCATAATTATAATGGTTATTATATCTGTATGTATCCTATCGAGAGTTAGAAATGACAGTTCATTCTCAAGAAAAGAGTTAGGAATTTGGTGAAGTGGTGGTGCGTTCTTTTCTCATGTATGTACATCTTTTATCAACTTTTAACCTGAGATGCTATGAAGCTTTAATGCTAAATGCTTATCTGTAAAGACCTGTATTTCTTGTTTTTCACAAGAGTGCATGCACACTGGATTTTGTTGGACTGAAGTTTGAAATGTTCGAAACCTTTCTTGATTCAGGTTTGCATTTGCAGGAAAATTTGCACAGGATGGAAATTTGAAGAGAGGCATCAAGAGCTTGAATGTTGTTCAGTTATACATCACCGACTTACCTTAGGTTTATACTTCTAGATATCTTTCTCATGCTGAATTTGGCAATGAGCCGTAGCATAACTGATATTACCTTTTTCTTCCCTTTCGTATGAAGTGTCGTTTATTATGGATATAAACTGTTTCTTTAAAATAGCGACCTATTTATAAATAACAACTTGAAACTAGTACAGCTTGCTGTTGTCTTTTCTTTACATGTTCATCAGTTTTTTCCCTTGGATGGGGCAAAAGCATGCTCGTTTTGCACCATTTGGTTTTGGTTAACCAAAATCTGGTAAGTCTTGATATTGTTTCGGCTGCAAAGAAGCAGTTTGGGCTTCTGTTTTCTGGGTTGATTGAGGTTTCCAAGCGTCGGCAGGATATGCTCAATGTAGTGGCGAAGCATGCTTCATTCTGTTTTAAATTGTGTCTGTCTTTTTGGTTAAAGATATCTAAAAATTAGCATTTGACAGGCTAGTGTGCTAATTTTTAGATTTCGAGTCTTTTTTGGTTAAATTTTTGAAATCAGCTTATTTTAAATAGATTTTTTGGTGATAAATAATTTGTGTTTGGTTAATCAAACTAATAGTGAATTTGAGCAAGTAGTGTTTGGTCAAACTTTTAAATAAGTGTTTCTAGTTGTATTTTCTCAAAAATGTTGGGAAAAAAAAATTCTTTTACCTTCTGGAAAAGTAGCTTCAGTTCCACTCTAAAATCACCCATTTTCTCCCAAGAACTTGATCCAGTTTTAAAAATATTGAATACGTAGTATATTGTTAAACAAAATAGCAAGTCTGCCTTCTTAATGTTGCTTTAGATTTTGCATGGGTCCATCATACTTGTAAAATCCTGCGATCAGATTCTATTTGTTTTTTCCAAAATATGCTTCATTGTTTGATGTAGGGTTGACAAAATTAAATTTAATTAGCCCAAATCCGTTGAAGTTTGGGCGGGTAAATAATCCGTCTATTTATTAGCTTAACTCATTTTAAATTTTATCTTTTTAAAATTGGGTTGATACGCAACTCGAATTGATTCGAGAGATCTTGTCAAAATATTTTTAATTTTTTTAATATAATATGTTTTATATAGTCAGAATAAAGAAACATATGATTTAATTATCTATCTAAATATTTAAAAAGAACAAATAAAATAAGATTTAGTAAAAGTTGGGTCTTGATTCGCTCTATAACTCATCATTTAACCTGTTTTGATTCAATCTATTTTGATCCAAACAAAATTTGGATTGAATTGTGTCTTGATCCATTTGTTACTTTGACCCTTTACAACTTCTTCAAATTTGACCCAAATCATCCAACTGTCACTCTAAATTTGGTGACATAATAACCATTCCGAAGAAGGGTTATTGTATACACACCTTTGTGTATTAAATTAATAGAATTCAATAATTGTAAGTTTATTATATCGGTCTTCTCTATTTTAATATCTTAATCCACTAACCATGTATTAGAGTTCAAAGTAATTTTAAAACAATTTATTTAATTGAAAAACGATCGCACCATTTCTTTTCTTTTTTTATATATTTAAAGAACACCATGTATTATAATCCTATTTTCCATATAATCTTTTCTTATAAAGTAGTTTAGTGGTAAATCAAATCTCTTGTGTTTCTACCTTTTTATTGTTGTAGAACCGTACATCTACTTTGAAATAACATTTCGTTATTAACTGTGTATTAAAATATTAAAATATGAGGTTAAGATCTTTAAACCTATTTTTAGTAAGACTAGTTCTTCTACACGTACATTACACGTGAATTTTAAATTATTTAATAGATATAGTACATCAAATTAATGATCTATTTTATATATACATGTGTTATTTTAAATTATTTTTTATTTGTAATTATTATCTTCAATATTTCGCTTTATATTTTTCAATGTGATTTTACTATGACTAATGCACACACTAATTTGAAAAATATATAACTAGGATAAATTTTAATTAGCAATTATTTGTGAAAAATGATTCATAAATTCATATAAAGGATTAACAAATTAAAGATAGTGTTTTTTCGCTTGTCTCTTCTAATGATTCAAAATCCTTGATGTTTTTTGAGTGGAAATATATCATTGTCAAATTCCTTTGCAGTGTTGTTATTAGTAAAAGTTGTTTTAACTTCTTAGTGAACTGAGCTGACTTTGTGATTAGCATAATCTAAGCCCTCAATAATATAGTATAACATCATACTTTTTATATGATAAATAAAAGTGAAAAGAGGAAATATCATCTTTTTATCTTAATATTTTTTCTACTTTACTTTTAATTATTTTTTTTATCCGGGGCAAATAGAAGTTCTTATTAATCCTTCGTAAAAGTGTTTAATTGTGCAACTTCGAACAAAACTTTGGGATTTGGTTATGAAGGATTTTATTTTCTTCCTCCTTGGAAACATTCATTGTTTCTTCTATTTTCTTCCTTATCTATTAAAAATACAGGATACACCCATGAGAATTTAAAGGTACTTATTTAGCGACAATAATAAATATGAGTACTATAGTCAATACTCTATACAAATATCATTAAATTCTTTAACGAATCTGGATACAATGACATTATTTAGTTATTACACCAATAGCTACTAAGAAACTCTCTTGTTGTGGTGACCATGAATTCCAAGAAGGTGATTTGCTTTTGGATAATGAACAGCTTGTAATGTTCTTTTTTATTAGGCCAACTATATTATTTCTATCAATTAGAATTATCATTGCAAAATTTTAACCCCAAATGCTCTTTTGTGTTCTTCATGATTATACAAAAATTGAGTTTTCTTGAAACCTAAATACCCCAACAATCATTTAAATCAAAAATGAAAAAACATACTAATTACCAAAATTCTATTTACACAAAGAATATTGCAAAATGGGAAAAGGCTTAAACTAAACCAAAGAGATAGTCATTTTAGTTGATTACTACACAAGTAACTGCTACAAGTATGAAATACAATTACAATAAGCATCAAAGATCTATTTGCTCTAATTAATTGGTTAAGAACTAAAACAATTAGTGATGGAACGATAACATGACTTATCCAAACCAAATAACAACAAAAATTTTACTTCGGAAATTGAAAAATTGATAACTCTACTTATCATTCAAAATTATGTGTGATTTAAACTACACATAGTGAGTAATGTCAACAATCCTTAATCCAATCTTTGACAGAGTAAGGTTGTATGTTTGGTTGAGCGGGTGCAATGGCAGGAGGTGGCGTTTGATAAGTATTTGAGAGTAAGTTAATTGTTTTAAACAGAGAAAAGTGAGAAGTTGCATATATTGGGGATCAGATAAAGTTGGCGACTATCCAGAATGCTGGAGATGGAAGTAGTGACTCTTCATTAGGAGTTTGTAAAGATACATTTTTTTAGTTGGGGTTTCTTTAGTTAGGGGATATTATAATAATTTAATATTAAAAATTTTTAAAGTTCATACTTTTAAGGTAATATATAAATAAATATAGATGGAGATACGTAGAATCTAATTTTATATTTTAAATTCAATTTTAAGGCTAATCACACTTCTTATAAAGAAAGAAAATCTTTTAATACGTGAACGTATATTGTGTTATGAATAATGTATTAAATTATTAAAATATTTGGTCAAGATTTTGAAATAAATTATTAGTAATATTGGTATAGATTCTATTTTTATAAATATAGAAATATGATGATAGTAATTTATAACTATATAAATATCAAATAATAAATTTCAGAAATTTTTAATTATATCTTAAATTTTTTTTTTCACTCCAATACCATCACATAAATTGAGACAGAGAAAATAGATGATTCAAATGCGTGACATTGTAATTTTGATAAATGAAATTGTTTTCTATCATCTCCCTCTTGAAAAAAAAAATTGCAAAATAAACTTTTTTTCTCAAAAATAAAATAAAATGATTTTTTTTAGAAAAGAAATGGGACCCAAAGGGAATATGCAAAATATGGTTGTGAAAAATCTAATTTCCAAGATCAGTCTAGTAGCCACCAGAAACACAAATCATATATTGCCACGTTGCAGTTATGGAGTAAAATAAATTCTAGTAAGTTCTAGGCTTTTATTTTACCCTTTTTTTTCTGGTAAGTTCTAGGTTCTTCGTCTAAATTTCCAGAATTCTGTTTCCTGTAACATAAAAACACCTCTCTCTCCTTCACTTCTCAGCGAAAAAAAGAAAGGAAAATCACTCGAAACTCAAAAACACTCATTCGGTTTTATCCGAAGAACAAATCAAAAGGAAGAAATCATACAATTTGTTGCTTGTTAAAGGTATGCTAGCGTGTCCGTTTAGTTTTCATGTTTTAGGAGACTTTTGAGTAATCTCTTAATTGTTGTTGTTGTTATCTAAGTTGCGCGGCGTGTTGGATTTTCTGAAAATACACAACGCACATGCTGACACTGTTGAGTTGTCCGAGCAACATTGGTTATTATTATTTTGATTGGGTCTTGTTTAGTTCTTTGAGAATTCATGCATTGTTGTTTGGTTTTATGGGTTTGATGGAACCCATGTATTCTTTTCGTTATTGAGTTGGTTGGGAAAGTTTCGCGGGTTTTGTTATTGATTATTATTCTCTGTTTTCTTAGTTAGATTTTTCTTGGGTTTAGTTGGTATAAGTGAAAAACTTGGTTTCTGATAATTATTTTCAGTTGGATTTTCTTAGTTTTCCATCTAGGATGATTTAATGGTTTCTCACTGAGTGTTTTGTTGTTGCAGTTTACTGAAAGACAGAGTAATTCATCATGAATCCTGAAAAATTTACCCACAAGACAAACGAGGCTATTGCTGAAGCACATGAACTGGCTGTATCAGCAGGGCATGCTCAATTGACACCCTTGCATATGGCTTTGGCTCTGATATCTGATCACAGTGGTATTTTCCGGCAAGCAATTGTCAATGCTGCTGGTAGTGAAGAGACAGCGAATGGAGTTGAAAGGGTATTTAATCAAGCAAAGAAGAAAATCCCTACTCAGTCACCAGCACCTGATCAAGTTCCAGCAAGTACTTCGCTTATTAAGGTGTTACGACGAGCACAATCGTTGCAGAAGTCTCGCGGTGACAGCCATTTGGCAGTTGATCTGTTGATTTTAGGGCTTTTAGAAGATTCTCAAATTGTTGATCTTTTGAAAGAATCTGGTCTTAGTGCTGCAAGAGTGAAATCAGAAGTTGAGAAACTCAGAGGAAAAGATGGAAAGAAAGTGGAAAGTGCTACAGGGGATACAACATTCCAAGCACTTAAGACTTACGGTCGTGATCTTGTGGAACAAGCAGGAAAACTTGATCCTGTGATTGGTAGGGATGAAGAAATCCGAAGGGTAGTTCGGATTCTATCAAGGAGGACAAAGAACAATCCAGTGCTTATTGGAGAGCCTGGTGTTGGTAAAACCGCAGTTGTTGAAGGGCTAGCACAAAGGATTGTTCGAGGTGATGTCCCAAGTAATCTAGCTGATGTTAGGCTTATAGCATTGGATATGGGAGCATTAATAGCTGGAGCAAAGTACAGAGGTGAATTTGAAGAGAGGTTGAAGGCTGTTCTGAAGGAAGTGGAAGAAGCAGAAGGCAAAGTTATTCTCTTTATTGATGAGATACACTTGGTTTTAGGTGCTGGTAGGACTGAAGGGTCAATGGATGCTGCCAATTTGTTCAAGCCAATGCTTGCTAGGGGCCAATTAAGGTGCATTGGTGCAACTACACTGGAAGAGTACAGGAAGTATGTGGAGAAAGATGCTGCATTTGAAAGGCGTTTCCAGCAGGTATATGTCGCTGAGCCTAGTGTTCCTGACACTGTGAGTATCCTTCGAGGGTTGAAGGAGAAGTATGAAGGGCATCATGGTGTCAAAATTCAGGATAGGGCTCTTGTGATTGCAGCCCAGCTTTCAGCTCGATACATCACAGGTATGATCTTTTGTTGCTTGACCCATTGTGTCACTAATTATTGTTAGATATATTTTAATACAAAGATGACTAATATGTAAGTTTTTTACTTCAGGTCGACACTTGCCAGATAAGGCTATTGACTTAGTTGATGAGGCTTGTGCAAATGTGAGGGTTCAACTTGATAGTCAACCAGAAGAAATTGATAATCTTGAAAGGAAGAGAATTCAGCTAGAAGTTGAACATCATGCTCTTGAAAAGGAAAAAGATAAAGCTAGCAAAGCTCGACTTGTTGAAGTAAGTGTTGTATCACAGTATGATTTAACCTATTATTCTTGAACCTGTATAGGGAATGTGTACTAATAACATTAATTACTTTTCAGGTGAGGAAAGAGCTTGATGATTTGAGGGACAAACTCCAGCCTTTGATGATGAAGTATAATAAAGAGAAGGAACGGATTGATGAGCTTCGAAGGCTTAAACAAAAGCGCGATGAACTCATGTATGCTTTACAAGAAGCTGAAAGGAGATATGATCTTGCTAGAGCAGCAGATCTAAGATATGGTGCTATCCAAGAAGTGGAGGCTGCAATAGCAAATCTGGAGAGTAGCACAGATGAGAGTACAATGTTAACAGAGACTGTTGGACCCGATCAAATTGCAGAAGTAGTTAGTCGGTGGACTGGTATTCCTGTCTCAAGGCTTGGTCAAAATGAGAAGGAGAAATTGGTTGGTCTGGCTGATAGACTGCATCAAAGAGTGGTTGGGCAAGATCAAGCCGTTCAAGCTGTTGCTGAGGCTGTGTTAAGGTCTAGGGCTGGATTAGGAAGGCCACAACAACCAACTGGTTCATTCCTTTTCTTGGGGCCCACTGGTGTTGGAAAGACTGAACTTGCTAAGGCCCTTGCTGAGCAGCTCTTTGATGATGACAAATTGATGGTGAGAATTGACATGTCTGAATACATGGAACAGCATTCTGTTGCCCGATTGATTGGTGCTCCACCAGGGTGAGGACCCTTTAATCATGCTAGAATCATCACTTTTCTTATGGTTATAAATTGTTTTATGTCTCAAGTGCTGAATGCTGAATATGTTTATGTGTTTGCAGTTATGTTGGACATGAGGAAGGAGGACAACTTACTGAAGCTGTAAGGAGGCGTCCTTACAGTGTTGTGCTATTTGACGAGGTGGAAAAAGCTCATCCTTCCGTGTTTAATGCTTTGCTCCAAGTGTTGGACGATGGAAGATTAACTGATGGCCAAGGTCGTACTGTTGATTTCACCAACACTGTGATCATTATGACCTCAAATTTGGGAGCAGAGTATCTCTTGTCGGGATTAATGGGCAAGTGCACCATGGAGAAGGCTCGCGAAATGGTCATGCAGGAGGTATGTTTAGAACTCCTACTTGATGCAAAAATTTGAACATTGTTTGCTGGTGTGAGTAATTACATTGTTACTTAGAACAACAGGTTCTCACACGTTCTTTTTGTGACAGGTGAGGAAGCAGTTTAAGCCGGAGTTGTTGAATCGGCTTGATGAGATTGTGGTATTCGATCCTCTATCACACGAGCAGTTGAGGCAAGTCTGCCGTCACCAACTGAAAGATGTAGCAGGCCGTTTAGCTGAGAGGGGTATTGCTTTGGGCGTTACTGAGGCCGCGTTGGATGTCATACTTGCTCAGAGCTATGATCCGGTAAGTACTTATATCCATTAATTTAACTCGTGAAGATCGTTTTCTGTCAGTTTGACAATGGGCTTGTACTAACTTTCGTTATCAATTGCGTTCAGGTGTACGGTGCAAGGCCTATTAGAAGGTGGTTGGAGAAAAAAGTTGTCACTGAGTTATCAAAGATGCTTGTGAAGGAGGAAATTGATGAAAATTCGACTGTGTACATCGATGCTGGACCTGGTGGAAAAGATTTAACTTACAGGGTGGAGAAAAATGGAGGGCTCGTGAATGCTGAGACTGGGAAAAAATCAGATGTATTGATTCAGCTACCTAATGGGCCAAGGAGTGATGCTGCTCAAGCAGTGAAGAAGATGAGGATTGAAGAAATAGATGATGAAGATGATGAAATGATGGATTAAAGGAGAGACTGAATCACCACTCTCTTATCAAAGAAAGATGAAGAAATGACTTACTTTTGTTTACTCATCCAATTTTACATCTACAAGAAGTGAATGTGCATATGTTCACAACTTCTGTCGTTTATGTTGTGCAGCTTTTATGAAATTTGAAAATGTCTAAATAGAATTTTGTATTTCTCGATTTTCAGAAAAATAAATCTTTCTCAATCAATTTTGCATTCGGAATTTCTTCTTGCAAGTCTTTTGAGTTCAGAAAATTATTTCAACTTGAAAGGTACAAAAGTCATAAACTGAACTTTTTGCCTTTCTGGACACAAGTGACAAATACAATTTTTGAGGGGGAGAAACATCAAAATAGGAATAAAAATTAATGATTTTGTCAAAACCCAAATTGTACTATCTATCCTTAAATTGAAAAGGACAAAAATAAACCTAAATGGCAATTAGCAAGTTACCAATTCCTAGTTTTGCGCTCTCGGCGTGAAATTGGACTGGCTGGGCTTTTCCTGCAAACTATTCCAGCTCAAAGAATAGATACATAGGACTCGCCGTAAAATTTGGGCTTCCTTGCAAACTATTGCGGCCCAAAGAATAAATCCATTAGCCTCACAGTAATGTCTGGGCTTTCCTACCAATTTATCACTTATACAAATTTCATACTTTTTTGAGCTAATTTCAATCAATATCTTTTCAAAATTATCAAAAATTCCTTCTTTTTGATACAAAAAATGAAATCAGTGATACATGTCGATAAGGTAAGAGCATTAAGGGATTTTAACTATGATATATAGAGAAGTAGAAGATTGTAATTTGTATCAATAAGTGTTGCAGTTTGTATCATTTAAGGGATTTTTGTAAATTTTTAAAAGAATTGAGATTACATGAAATTAGTAAACATAAGTTGTCTATTTTTGTAATTTATCCTTATAAATTTCATTATATACCAAAAAAAATTTACAAAAAAAGTAATCCATTTTTTTGGGCAAAATTTTCATAAATGGCAAACATATAAAATCTAATCATATTCTATAGCTATAGTTTAGGTAATTACATGTCGTAACTATAGTTATAATTGTGTTTATATAATTTGCACAACATTTGTTTATATTTGTATAGTTCGCTATACAATTCACAGTTTTTTGTATAACATTTATATATTTCGCTATACAATCTGTGAACAACATTTGTATAATTCGCTATACAATTATCGACGTTTATAGATTTCGCTATACAATTTGATTCGCGCATAGTTTTTGTATAATCTCGTATAACATTTGTATAAATCGAACGAATCATACAAAACTCAAATTGTAATTACAGCTAGATGTTTATCGTCAACCGTAATTAATTCAAAATATAGCTACATTAGTTATCAACTAATATATATTTGTTTACCACATTATTTTTCATTTTTTTTTCTTTATATAGAATATAGCCCAAGAAGGTTATGAGCTTAAAATCGCTTTATTGAGCCCAAGGCCATTGGGCCTTTTTTGCTCAAATCAACTTAAGATCGAAAATTTTGTCCTTTTTTTTTGGTAAATTTATGAAAATCCCAACCTTTTTTATCCAAATATCAAATTTTCCCAATTTTTTATAAAAATTACTAAAATCCCAACTTTTCTAAAAATTTCATTTATTTTTGATACCTCATTATTATATTTTTTATTAAAGAATATAATTAGTAGAATTTTTAAATTTAGAAGTCTATTTATTGTCAATCACTTTTTACATTTTAATTTTTCCTTTTTTAAATCAGTTTTTTTTAAAATTTTTATATTTTGATTTTTATCTGTGTGACAGTTACCATTTAAATTTTAAATGTTCCTTTTTCAGTTTTTTCCACAGAAACGTTTCTCCATTCTCATCTCCATCTCCTAAACTGTATCAACTGCTCCATCGAACAAGTACATATCAATCTTCATCTTTGTTTTCATCTTCAACTACTGCACGAGTACCATTGCCCAAGGTAATCGTTTTTATATTCACAAACGCACAAATACACAAATTTGTCGTCGTTAAAAATCTCTGATTCATCTTTCTTTGTTGTATTAATGAACAAATTTAAACTTTTGTTGCTTGTAAAATTGATACCTAATTTTTTGGGGATTTTGAAGTTAATGTGTATACCTAATAATGTAACTATGTTTGATACTTACCCAATTGATTTCTTGATATTTACACTGATAGGTTGGTCAAAATGATTTCTAATTTTTGGGGATTTTTGAAATTAATTGTGGATACCTAACGAATTAAGTAATTTGATACCTACATAACTGATACAAATTATTTGGGGGTTTTGAAAGTTGATGTAGATACCTATCAAATTAATTGGAATTGATACTCAACTATTTGAAGAAAATTCGAAACCCTAAAATCAATGCATTTTGATTGTTATTATTACAAGGTAAGTAATTGTTTTTTTTTTGTTGTTATTAATTGTTTTGAGTGAAATTATGATTTCATTTTTTTTTTATGTTAGGGGAAGTTGATACCTAGTGATGATAATAAGCAAGGAAAAACCACCAGAACCACTTGATTTCTTCATCTGGACAGTTGAGGTACTTGGGATTTTTTAAATTTTGTTGTATTTGAATTCATGAAGTTCCACTTTTGTAGATCTTGTGAGTTTACTATTATTTTAGGGATTAATTGCATAATTTGTAACTTACAACCTTAATTCAAGGGATACTGCTAGTTGGCAGTAATTTCTTTTCCTTATTTAACGTTTCAGCATTAATTTTCAGTTACAATTAGGTAAGTATCAAGTGGCCTCAGAAGGTATCAAATAAATGTCAAAAATCGGGATTTTTTGTAATTAGGTAAAGATTCGGGATTTTTAGAGATTTTTTAAAATCAGTATGGGATTCCTAAAAAATATACTTTTTTTTTCAGTGTTTTTAAAAAAAATGTTTTATCTTTATTTTGTTGTGGCATTTTATATGAAAAAAGAAAATTTATCTGTTTTAAAAAAAAAAAAAAATTCATGTATTTTTTTGGTAGCACTATTTTTTATTAAAAAGTTATGCATCAATATTGTATACACGTGTATAAACATATATCAATATTACATAGATAGTTATGTAATGTATCGTCATTACGTAAATTATGTATAAACATGCATCAATATTATATAAATAGTATGTAAACGTGTATTGATATTATATAAACTGTATACAAACATGTGTCAAAATTATATAAATAGGTATGTAATGTATCGATATTATATAAATAGTATATAATCATGTATTAATATTTTAGTATAAATAATTAATTAATGTATCGAAGTCAAAACTTATTTGACTATCATGCATTCTCACCTTAATAAATAAAATAATAAATAAAAAACAATAAAATGATACAAATATTTATTTTTCCACAAATAAAGTCAAACAATCATAAAAATAAAAGATTTAGAAAAGGCAATAAAAATATAAACAAAAAATAAAACTCTTTAATAGCATAATTACACACACAAAAAAAGAAAGATTAGAAAGAAAGAAAGAAAAAAAGGTCAAATGGCCAAAGGAGTTATGCTTGGTCAATATTTGGCCACCAAATATGATAACTTCTTATTTTCTTTACAAGTTAAATAGCTGAATCATGAATGGTTATTTAAATTATGAATAAAGTCGACAGGCCATTTTAAATAAAAAAAAATGAATTATTTTTATGTAAATAATTTTTTTAATGACCTATGAGTATAATTATTCCAGACCAACCAGCAAAATGAGAGTAATGTAAAGTGAAAGTAACACTTTTGTAACGTACCTTTTCCATGTAACGTCTAGCATTAAAATTCTTTTAGATTTTATAGTAAATTTTTTCTTTAGTTATTTTTCTTCATTATAAATATTATTGGTCTATGGATGACTGCAGTCATAAGTCTTATTGGTCTATCGTTTAGTTAATGTCACATAAATGATCACCATGCTTAAGTAATAGTCCGTCTAATTTATATTAAGTGAATTTTTGGAATATGACATACTTTTTAAGAAAAATATTTAATGATGAAAATTAAAGACTATTTTTCATTATTACTCTTTTATTGCTACAACCTCATTAAGATGAAGGGTAAATATGAAAAACTATCTCAATAGTTGTTTTGAACTACGAAAAATTTACTTATTAGGAATGAAATAAAAAGTCATAAATATATTAATTATTCTTTAAATAATGCTTTTACATAGTAGAAACAATCTCTTCATGTTGAACGTGAACCTCTTTTTTAATTGAAAATTTTAAAATGATGATTCTTTTTCTACAAGATATAAATTTATGGATTAAGTTTTACATTTAAAAAAAAATCAAAACCACAATTTAATCAAAATATAATTTTTGAAAATTTAAAATTTAAAATCACGTGTTCAAACTATTTTAAATTGCATATCTAAATATCTGCTTAAATTTCATCTTCAGTCCAACACCTTAGTGAATTGAATTCAAAAAAAATGAGTTAGCATTGGGGATGGTAACAAGGCTGGGTTGCACGGGACGAGTACGGAGTGAATTTAAAGCGAGAGTGAGATAAATTTAAAGTTAAATGGAGCGAAACGAAGCGAATTTAGAGCTAGCTTGGCATTTGGTTTCTTTTTAAGTCGTGACAGAAAAAGGTAAGGAAGGGGGCCAAAGAATTGAATGAAGATTACAAGTTGTGGGAAGATATTATTGTGGCAGTTTGGATGTCTAGTGTATTTGTTTCAAAATGTCACAAAAGTCAGTTGTAGGTAGAATTTGTGGTTCATAAAAATTGCACTTTTGTTAATATTTTCAGTTTCCAATATTAAAGACGTCCACTTTGCTACACCAGATGCCACGTAGTAGCTTCTAATCAAAGGAATTCCTCTTTCAGTTTTATTGAAAAAGGGTAATTTATATAGACAGTCACATGATTATAGATTTCTTTTTTTCATGCAATTGAATTGTCTGAATATATATATATATAAAAACACATCCGAACTATTAGAAGTCTTTTGAGGGTAAACCGGCTATTTTCCTTTATTTGTTATTTTCGGATGTTTTTTCTTATTTGAGGATGAGCTCGGGATTTGTCCTGGCACCCGACCCTTTGACTAGAGGCACTGTTGGGCACTGTGTACTTTGACTATCGTATTCGTTACCGCGTTCTCTATACGATTCTCGAGTTATGTTGTGGTTGCTATCATGTGCTTGAGTGCTAATCTTGAACCGGTAATGTGGTTATGGTTACCTGAGGCTTGTTTGGTGCTCTTGGGTCCCCAATCGTCGTGTCACGTGTAGGCCCCCACCCAGGGTCGTGACAAAAGATGGTATGACAAGAATTCAGAAGTGTGTCTCACTATTATTATAAGATCAGGGGTGTATTAAGTTTAATTAGTCAAGTAAAGGAGCGTTTTTAATACTATCAATAATTCGGGGATGAAACTAAGAATTCACGTCAAATTTAAGAGTGTTTTTAATATTTTTTTCTATATATATATATATATATTTTTTATCGGGACAAATTTCAGAATCAAGCAAAATAATGAACTAATTATAGTACTCTTGTTCATTTTACTTGTCACTATTTAATTTGGTATATTCATAATAAAAATTGGTATGGATATTTTATTATACTATTCCTACTAATTTATATTTAGTATTAGATTTTGAAAAATAATTTAAAGAATATTACTAACGTTAAGACTAAAACTTGAAAAAAATAATTATATTTTCTTGATATGTTAAAAATAAAAAAATAAAAATTTATTTTAAAATTAAATAACAAATAAAAGTGAACTAAGATTTTTGTTCTTCTCACTAATTTTTTTTTTAAAAAAAGTGATCATTTGTTTAAGAAGTGAACAAAAAAAAATCCACTGGAAGTTATACCTTTAAGCTGTTGTGGCCGGTTGGTCATCAATGCTTTTGAGTAATAAAATAAGAAAAATTGTCCTTTATATTTTTTTCGAATTGAAGTAGGATAAATATTCGTTAATAGAAAAATATTATTAGAAAAAGAATACGTTGAACAAAAAAACAAATAACAAATTAATTTGAAAAAAGTATTTTTGACCCATTAAGTAACAATAAGGACATTTTTGGATCAAAGTATTGACGGCAAGGATATGTTTAGACCAAACTATAAACAGATGACATTTTTATTCATTTTACATAGTTTAAGTGTATTTTTTATCCTTTTCCCTAATTTTTAATCATATACTCCCTCTGTTTCAAAAAGGGTAATCTATTTTCTTTTTTGACAAAATTTTAATTTCAACTCTTCACATGGTATGTTTTAAAATCAAAGATTCAAGAGTATTTTGGTAAATTTGAGATGAGGGTCTTCCGGAAGCAGTCTCTCTATCTCTATGAGGTAGTGGTAAGGTCTACATAAATTTTACCCTCCCCAAACTCAACTTGTGAGATTCTACTAGATATATCATTGTTGTTATTGTTATTAAGATAGAAACTTTTCCTTTATTCCATTAAACTATATGTCAAATTAAATTGGATCATTAAAAAATAGAGTACTAACAAAATTAGGTACATTTAATGTTGAATACCCTACAGTTATAATTATGTCAGGTGACAAGACACTAGTGATAGCACAAGAAAAAAAAAACTTGAAATTACCTAAAATTTATAGAGTTGGACGTAATTTGCCATCGTTGACGTTGCTTCGTGTTTAATCATTCACCAAGCAACGCAACCAATTATTTATATAAAAAAATATATTAAACACATTCATTTGTGTTTGTTCTATAAGTGAGGTCTAGAAAGAGAAAAATATACGCGGATCTTATTATTACCTTACAGACTTAAAAAGGTTATTTTCGAAAGACCCTCATCTCAAAAAATCATTTCAAATTAAAAAATACTAAATATAAAACGTCTAAAATAGACAATAAATAAAAAAATATAACGACAACTTTATAATTTGTTTGTCCTTACCGGAGAAGAATTAATTAATTTTTGACTTTTAACCATAAATTTGTTTTGGGCAATATGCTATTAGTATAGACGTATTGTTATCTACAACATTTCTAGTAAATACATAAAGATTTTTACTTATTTTCTCAGATTTCGGCTCATAATTAAGGGATCCTTTTTGACTATGTCATGACCAAATGTTATTGTATCAGGTGTTTATATTGAATTAATAAATATATAATATATTTTTGTATGCATATTTTTATTATTTAATCGCAATTAATTAATACATATTTTCATTTTATTAATCAATTAATCATAATAAGTTTTATTGATTGATATGAAATTCCACCACGGATATATAAGTATTTACCCTAATGCTTCTCTTGTCAAAACAAAAAAAAAAAGGAGAAGAAATATGTAAGAGAGCTTTTGTCCCTTCAATAATTTTAATATATTTCTTCAATAAAATACCTAATAAAATGAGTGAATACACTATTTAGCATAATTATCATTAACAATCACTTTATAGTGTGCATTAAAATAATATTAATTACAGATATTATTAATATTTACATTATTTTTAATGTATTATTCGACATAAAGTATTAAAAAACATGCATTGCATATATTTTTATTTATAGAGTATTTGGGTGTGGATATTATGTGTTTGGGTAAGTTTTTTAATTAATCGGATGGGACTTTTATTTTTGTATAAATTTTTTAATAAATAACAAGTGTAAGGATATACGAATAAGACATGTGTATGTCCGTTTCTTACGAGGTAGTGAAAAGGTCTGCGTATATTTTTATTCTCCTAAGACCCTACTTGTAAGATTTAACTGGGTATGTTATTGTATGTCCGTCAGTATAAAAAATATATACGCTCCACAATTTGAAAAGTAAGGACACTAATGTTCTCAAAGTATAAAGAAGGATATATGCATATCATTTATGATAGTGTAATTGTTTGACATCACGACTTTATGTTTTGTTTGTACATATTCTTTTCTGGTAATACAACGTTAAATAATGTGATAGAAATTAAATAGGGGATTTTTCACAAATATACAATTTTGGGGATAAAATTACATGTCCTACCGAACTCTTTGAAAAATACCATGTAAAATATCAACTTTATTTACAAATTTAGGATTTTTGGTATTTTGTGTGTGATTATTGTGGTGTGTGATGTGACATAATAGTGTTGGGAAATTAAAAAAAAATGAACGAGTGTACTTTTTTTGGTATTTTCAAAGAATTTGGTAAGACGTATAATTTTGTGCCCAAAGTTGTATATTTGTGTAAAAATTTAAATAAACTCACGGCAACTTGACAGCTACCAACCCCGTGCTGAAAAATAAGAATTAAACAAATAACTGTAAATTAGTAAAAATTTACTTTTACCTGATGTTTATATTTGTGGAATTGTATGATTATTATGACTAAAAGTTTAAGTTATTTAATATAGGAAAAAGAGTTAAAATGCTTTCAAACTATATGAAAGAAACAAAAATACTCTTCATTTATAATTTGGTTTAAAAATGTTCTTACTGTCAATATTGTAGTCCAAAAATGCTCTTAATGTTATTTAATGGGTCAAAAATGCTTTTTTTTTCAAATAAATTTGTTATTTATTTTATTTTTGTACACATTATTTTTCTAATAGCATTTTTTTAATTAACAAATATTTATCCTATTTCAATTTGAGAAAAAAAAATAAAATAAAAATATTTCTTGCTTTATTATGATTACTATTTTTATCGTTATTTAAATAAAAATTAATGTTGAATTTACTATGATCTAATATTTATGACATATATTATTTGTTACAATGGTACGATGTTTTATTTTAGTTGATAAAATGAAATTAAAAAAACTATTTTCTTATTTTTTTATTAGTTAATGTGATTTTAAAAGAAACAAAACAAGAAAATGATACTTTAAAATAATATTTTTATTAGAAATACAATATGTTTAAAAAGAAAAAAATACACATTTATTTAAAGAAGGGTATTTTGATTCATTTAGTAAATAATAAAGGTATTTTTGGACCAAAGTATTGACTGCAAGGGCATTTTTGGACCAAACTTTAAACCAAGGGCATTTTTGTTCCTTTCATATAGTTAAGGACATCATTTACCATTTTCCCTTTAGTATATGTGTGCATGTTTTAACGCGTCTCTTACGTTCATGTATATGCTTGATTTTCTTTTTCATGGTATAAACACATGAAAATTTCTTTAAATAACGAGTGACACTAAAACTCGAGCTTATGAAATAGTCATATATTTCAAAAATATCAAATCATAAAAGGTGAGCTAGTTTTCTTTTTCTTCTTCTAAAATTGAGGATATTGGGCAGAGAAAATTGAAAGGAGATTATAAAAAGGAAAATTCAATTATCATTAGTAAAATAAAAATATAAATAATGAATTAATTGAGCTATTAAAATTGAACGTAAAGAGATTTGACCGTGTGTAATGAAAAATATTATGACCAAAGAAAAGCTACCAGAATAGTAGCATGATCCCTCTCTTTATTAGCAGAGAGAGAATTATAGAAATTAATGGAAAAGAGAAATTTGCAAAAGTTAATGAAGAGAAAGAAACAAAAGAAAGAGTATTTCATTCTTTGTTTGATATTTAGGGTAAAAAAAAAAGTAATGCTGTTTTGGATAAGAGCAAAATTCTATACTAAAATTTGTAATTTATGCTATAAAATATACTCTTTTCGATTCTTTTTATCTGTTATTCTTACTATAAATAATGGTACTTAATATCTATTCATTCACAAAATTAATGTATAAATGACACTATTTTTCCTATTTTACCCTTAAAACATATTGAGCTTTGAAAATATATATTTGACCAACTAGAAAAATTTAAAAATAATTAACGCATATTAAACAAGGACAAAATAATAAAATTTAGTTTTTTTTTAATGTAATTACGCCTGATAATAAATAGCAAGTCCAATAGTAGCGTGGTCCTGCTTTTTTTTTTTTTTTAAAGAAAAAAAAAATTCTCTCTATATATAGTCCGTGTTAGATAGTATATTGAGTGTCCAACTTTTCCTCCTAATTACACATTACAAAATGGCAATTTTTTCCTTAATTCTATACACTTTTATTTTCTCTTTTCTTCTACATTCCATTCTTACCTTATTTTTTCGTAAACGTCATCCAGGGCCACTACCACCTGGTCCAAGACCATGGCCAATAATTGGAAACATAGTCCATCTAGGTCCGAAGCCGCACCACTCCACTGCATCAATGACCCGAACTTACGGGCCACTCATGCACCTTCGCATGGGGTTCGTGGATGTGGTGGTTGTGACTTCGGCTTCGATGGCGGCTCAATTCTTGAAAACTCATGATGCTAACTTTTCGAGCCGCCCACCAAACTCGGGTGCAAAGCACATGGCTTATAATTACCAGGACCTTGTGTTTGCCCCTTATGGACCCCGATGGCGTATGCTTAGAAAAATTTGTTCTGTTCATCTTTTTTCCGCCAAAGCTTTAGATGACTTTCGTCATGTCCGACAGGTATTACTCTATTTAACTCAACTTATGTTACATTGATTTTGAGATTCAAAATTTTTTTTTTGTGTGTTCTCCTATCAATACATACTTTAAAGTTATATTAAGCTGATAAATGAATGACAGATATTTGTGTATATTTGTATATAAAATCTTATCACTTAATCATAACTCATCAACAAATTTTCATCTCATTAAATAGTAAATTTATAAGATTTAATGTAAATAGAAAAGTGTGATAAATTGTCTAGTGTCTGTCTATTATCAATTGGCTCTGGAGATCCATTTAATAGGTCACGTTCTAGATAAGGGTGCTTGTAATTAAAAACGTTTGCTTTTTTCGTCATCATTAATGCTTAATTACTCCCTATTAGGCATGCTAAAATCAAGTTTTATTGGTCCAATATATTCAATTCATTTAAGTTTATTGAGTTATTGATTCATTTATTTATCAGCTCAATTAATTTTAGCCGGTCAATTTCACCTCACTAAAAATATTGATATATAATATAAATTAAAACATATATTGATATATAATATAAATTAAAACATGAGAAATTTTGTGATTTTTTTTTTCTACATGTTTTATATAGCTGTAATAAAGAAAAAAAATAAGTTTACTAAATTAAAAAAATTATAAATTGACGGGCTCAATTATAATTCGCATTTTAATCCATTTCAGGTCAAGTAGTGTGAGAAGATCAATAACCTATGTCCATTGTCAATTAAGCCTATTTTAAATCGTCCAAATTGAGTCTAACCTGCTCATTTAATATCTTTTGAATATGATAAATACAATACGTTGAAAAATGTAATAAGAAAATGATTATAATTAATGATAAGAATAAATTAGAAATTAAATATAAAACTATCTGTTGATTTCATAAAGCGGACAAGTATTGTTGGACATCCAAAAATGGTATAGTGAACAATTAAAGATGGGCAAAGGGAGTCTAACTATACTATTTTGGGATGTCTAATAATATTTATCCACTTGATTATATCAGGAGATAATTTTAGGCTTAATTACTAATTTATCTTATTATTAATTATAGTCTTTTTCAATTATATTTTTGAAAAAATTATATTTATTATATAGAATTATTTGTTATCTTTATTATTTTTTTAAATCCTCTGTCGGACAACTACAAAGATGATTTGGCCTAATTACAACTGCAGGAAGAAGTGAGAACACTTGCGCGTGCACTAGCAAGTGCTGGCCAAACGCCAATCAAGTTAGGGCAGCTGTTGAACGTGTGCACCACGAATGCACTTGCGCGGGTGATGCTCGGAAAGCGGGTATTCGCCGACGGTACCGGCGGTATTGATCCGCAAGCGGAGGAGTTTAAATCAATGGTGGTGGAGATGATGGTTCTCGCCGGCGTTTTCAACATCGGCGATTTCATTCCGGCGCTTGATTGGATGGACATTCAAGGCGTAGCTGGAAAGATGAAGAAACTCCACGCGCGTTTCGACGCGTTCTTAACCTCGATCCTCGAAGAACACAAGGGAAAAGGAATTGGAGAAACGAAGGAACAGCACGGGGATTTGTTGAGTACGTTGATTTCTCTGGAAAATGAAGAAGACGATAATGGAGGAAAGCTCACTGATACAGAAATTAAAGCTTTACTTTTGGTACGCCTCTCAATTCCATATTTTACGTCAAATTATATTGATTTATTATGATTCAATTATTAATTAAAATGAAATAAGTATGTATGAAATAACTATAATTTTTTTGATAACGAATATACGTGAAGACATTATTAAGGTATTGGGTTGATAATGGTAAGATTTCGGATTAAAATCTCAATCTAAACAAAAATATTTAATAATTTTTGTTCATGTGTCTTGATATGACTTGACATATTATTTGTCTTGATTTAGCTCGACATATTCACTAAGATTCAATAAATAAAATGATAATTATATAATATCATCATGTCGTTAAGTCACATCACTCACTAAAAAGTGAATCGGAGATGATAATTAGTAATAGTACATAATGATAAGGCTAAAATTAATTTCATATTGTAAATTATATTTTAGTTTTTAAACTAGACAAATAAAACTTGAATTTCATAAATTTTTGAAACTCCGAATAGTTTGTTAGAGCTTCACTTTTCAAAGCTTTGAACTCGAGCACAAGGGTTGTTTAGATGAAATGTGCAGAAAGCCACAACTACCTTGAATTTTTGTTGAATTTATTGATGAAAACATCTACCTAGTTAATAATAACTCGAGACAACTTTGAAACGAACTTTATTTCATGGTCCAACTGGGCTTCAATGCTTTTGTTGCTGCCTTTAATATTTGAATTATAGTACTCCTACATCCTAGGTTAACTTATTTTTTATGATTTTTTCGATGTTCAAATGCTCGAATTATTCAAAGTTCAAGATGAATAATACTTATATTGGCCCTTTCATTCATTGAAATTTTATATTTTCTAGGAGATAAATTACACTATATATTTGTGACTTCACAAAGGACAATAGTAAAAGCATAATTTAAAGTTTATCTTTAATATTTTTCTTAATATATATTCATTGTCTTATAAATTAAATTAAAATGGGCCTAGAGGAGTAATTGCGATGGTGATCTCCCATGAATAGTTGTTCCCCGTGATTTATTTGAGTCCATCTGGACCTGAATGCCCTGCCCCCACCCGATTGGACATATATAAATTGTTTTTTTTTTATGTGAAAAATAATGTTCGGTTACACATTAGGGTAATCTTTTGATTAGTATTGCTCATTTAGTTTCTTGTCTTTTGATTTCTATTATTATCTATTGATTCATTGTATCTTGATTACAAATTTTTGTTCTGTTGCTTTCCATTACTTCTGTTTTTAAACTGATTTAGACTTTTTTTTTTTCCTCGAATAGCCAGTCTATTAAGAATCTATTTGAAATAGCTTGCTTACACTCGCTACAAATTTCACTTGATGGGACTGCACTTCTTGTTATTGTTGTTCTTGTATATGAGTTTTTCGAAGGATATTCATTCACAAAACATTAACTTATTTCACAAGTGAAATACACGTTCTAAGACAATTTCAACTTCAGATATCAGTATGTCACTCAAGTTTATGTCCAAATGCATGCTTAAATTTTGGTTGGTGCATTACTGCAGAACCTGTTTGTTGCTGGCACAGACACGTCCTCTAGCACAGTGGAATGGGCCATTGCAGAGCTTATTCGTAACCCAAGAATACTGGCCCAGGCCCAACAGGAGATCGACAAAGTAGTTGGAAGGAACCGGCTCGTCACGGAATCTGACTTGGCCCAATTGACTTATTTGGAAGCCATAGTCAAGGAAACCTTCAGGCTTCATCCATCAACCCCCCTCTCCCTCCCTAGAATAGCATCCGAGAGCTGTGAGATCAATGGCTACTTCATCCCAAAAGGCTCGACACTTCTCGTCAACGTGTGGGCCATTGCTCGTGACCCAAATGAATGGGCTGATCCATTGGAGTTTAGGCCCGAGAGATTCTTGCCTGGAGGTGAGAAGCCCAAAGTTGACGTGAAAGGAAATGACTTTGAAGTAATTCCATTTGGAGCTGGTAGAAGAATATGCGCCGGAATGAGTTTGGGTATACGCATGGTCCAGTTGATGACTGCAACTTTGATCCATTCATTTAACTGGGCTTTGCCCACTGGACAATTACCAGAGAAGTTAAATATGGAGGAAGCATTTGGGCTGACTTTACAACGGGCTGATCCATTAATGGTCCACCCAATTCCTCGCTTAGAAGCCCAAGTATATGGTGGGTGATCCAGCCCAATTAGCAGATGACATGTTGGCTGAATGTAAAATTAAGTCTATATTCTGTCTGTTTTGTTTAAGCTTGTCTGATTCTTTCTCTTGGTATGGTCAAAAGAATTTGTAATTTTTTTTTAATTAATACCACTAGGCGGAGAGTTTAGTGGCCTTTTATTAAAAAAAAATAAAAATCATGGATAAATACAAGGAAGGGGAGCAGGTCTTATCTTATCAAATCCTCATGAAACTATTGAACCTTTACCAATTAAAAAGCGTGAAAAAAATAAGAGTTAGAGAGAACTAAGTATTTTATGATCACCGTTGAGTTTGTTATATACTCTATAATGATATTATAAATGAAGATGATTAGATAGTGCAAAAAATATAAAAGCCAAGAAGAAGGTTGAATTTTCAAACTCAAACTTCCTTTACAAACCTATAAATTAAAAAGGATAAATTGTTCGTCTAAAATCACCCGAAGTATTTTTCTCTTATCTTCTTCTTCAAATCTATCCAACAACAATTATTCTGAAACTTTTTTTTTTGGCTTAAGTCATCGATAGACACCTAATCTTGTCTGCATTTTTCACTTAGACACCTCAACTAGAACTTGTCAAATAGACATCAATTTTAAGCAGTATAGATATTTAATAGGTACAAGTCCTAGTTGATGTGCCTAAGTGAAAAATGTAGACACACTTAGATGTCTATCGGTAACTTAAACTTTTTTTATTCATTAGACACAACAGTAAATTTAGTAATTGTCACTCTGCTTGCTCATGCAATTCAAGTGTTGTCTTTATGTTTGCTCATGCAATTAGAACTCTAGATGAAAAGAAATAGAGTAGTATACTTTTTTAATTGTTGATGCATTTGAGCCGCGGATTTTTCAAAAATAACCTATTTATATTTACGAGATAGTGATAAAATTTGCATACCGTATATACTTTCCAGATTTCATTTAGTGGAATTTCACTAAATATGTTATTGGTATGAAAAATGTTTCATCAACATCAAACTAGTATATGAGTTACTAGTTTGGTCATTCAATAGCTTTGATCCAAATTTTATATATCTTGATAAATTTATAGAATTTGTACAAATTATACATGAATACATACTTTTTTCATTCACTTTTACATGTCGAGTTTAGATTTTATGTATCTCTTAAAAATTATTAATTATATAAATGATTTTACCGTAATATTTATATTAATTACTCCCTCCATTTCATTTATGTGATACCCTTCACTTGGCACGATGTTTAAGAAAAAAAAATTTTTTAAAACTTGCGGTTTAAACTTATTATTAGATATTTGTGTGACCGAGAATCATTTCATTAAGGGTAAAATAAAGTTAAATTATTTCCAATAAGATAACATTCTTTTTCAAAAAAATAAATAAAAAAATTATCACATAAAATTAGAATGAGCGAATAATATTTAGACTTAAAATCTTAAAATATGATTCAAGAAACAAGTAATTTGCACCATCAAAAATTCTATTATTGGAAAACATTATAGTTTACAAATATCATTCTTTCTTACAAGTTGCTCCAACCTTGCATTGAAAAAGGTATGGCCCCCAAGCGGGGTAGGCTTATGCACTACTAGACCCCATCCCTTTTTTTTTTGAAAAAAGGTAAGGCCACCAAGAGGGGCCACACCATCTAAATCCTCATTATTACCACTGTATCACCATTGTTGTATTTTTGTGTGTGAAAATCCTGTCACTTTACCCAACACAGAGAGCACTACTCAGTAGTCACTCTTTCACACTCACACATACAACGTACATTTTTTTATCTTCTTCTCTACTGCCCCATTCTTCATCCCAAGCCTCTGTTATCCACAGCTTATCATGTCTGCTTTTGTATTTGCTCTCCTCCTTTTGGGCATGGCTGGCCACTCAAGTAAGATCCTTTTTTATTTTCATTTTAACAGCTTTTAAAGCTAATTTGTGCTTCTCTTGCTCAACGCTCCGTATCTGGTGTCATAATGAGGGGCAGATCCATAATGTCGGAGTTATGAGTTGATGTGAATTCAGTAGCTTTTGCTTAAAATCGCTGAGAATTTCCTAAATATTTATCTGCTTGACTGTGAATCCGATTATTATTGATATACATTCGCTTGAAATTGCCATAAAAACCCATAAACTTTGAATTCTAGATCATTTCTAGATTGTTATTGTTGTAACATCAATAACATACCCAGTGGTATTCCACAGGTGGTGTTTGGGGTATAATATACGCTGACTTTACCACTATCTCGTTAAAATAGAGATACTGTTTCCTGGGAACCCTCGTCTCAACCTACAAAATCAGTCTGTTGTTGTTATATCCACTTTTTTGTTCTTTCTACACTTGCAAAATTGTCTCTGATTTTGAGCATTAACTTCATTTTTTCTGACCTTCTCATTTCAAAAGTAGGACCTGTTTTCCCTGAAGGTAAATTCCGGAAATCATGTTTAGCCAATTCATAAATTTATTTGAAGTTGAATTCTAGAATGTAAAAAGAAGCAATTTCAATTTATATTCATACACAATTTCATTCGTTCATGCATATACTAACCCACAATAAATGAGCTCTAATTTCGTCGACGGTCACTAAACTCATTTCTCTTGGAATATCAGATGCCGCATGGTGCGCTTGCAAAGGACTGAGTGATGCAGTGTTACAAAAGACACTGGACTATGCGTGTGGAGCCGGGGCGGATTGCAACCCGCTCCATCAAAATGGACCTTGCTTTAACCCGAATACCGTAAGAGCTCACTGCAATTACGCTGTCAACAGCTATTTCCAGAAAAAGGGCCAAGCTGCCGGAGCATGTGATTTTTCTGGCACCGCCACTGTTACCGCTACTGACCCCAGTAAGCAATAAGCCAATACCCCTTTCAAAAAAATCTGTAAAGCTAAAATTGTTTCTCACACTGTGAAGGACCCTCTAGTACATAGGAGTAGTACGGACTATTACGTCGCATTAATTTCAAAATTCAAATAAATATATCTTTTATATTTGAATTATTAATTTAATTTTTTTCCCAGTTTATAAATATATATAAATTTCATTTCAAAAATTTTGAAAATTATATAAGCAAATTTTTTATTAAATTAAATTATTTAACTTTTTAAAAATAAAAAATATCATATAAATTGAGATAAAGAAAAAATAATAGTATTTTTTGAGGTATTATTTTTGGCGGTGATAAATGTTTCTCATCTTTTTGGGTCTTATTACAGGCACAGCTGGCTGTGTTTATCCTGCTACTGCAAGGTAAGGCTTTATAATGGACGTTGCCATTTTCATTTTACAAGTCCTTATTTCGGCCAATCCTTTTATTTTGTCCAGTTTTGTTACCACTTGCCTTTCTATTTTTTTTTAATTTTTTTAATACACTATCTATATCCTCTTCTAATAAATGGGGTAGGGGTAGGGGCAGGGGTAGCGTAGGTGAAGGGAAAGCGAGATTGGAGAATCAAATCCTCATTAATAATATGATAGGGTAAAAATATAAGGGTGCGTTTGATTGGCAACATGTTATCCTATGATAACTAATTTTGGGGTAGATAAGTTAGTTTGGGATAAGTTATTTTACATGTATATATGGAATAAGTTATCCCATCACTAAGGAAAAAATGATGGGATAAATAGTCCAAGAATTACCTTATACCTTCAACCAAACATGGGATAAAATAATCTTACATTTTATCTCGAGATTATTATAATTTATATCTCATACCAAATGACCCCTAAGTATCAAGATTATCTTGTTCTTTTATACGTATGGGTTTATACTTTGCCAAGAAAATTCTATTATATTATTTTCTCTGTTTTATTTTATGTGACATTATTTAACTTGACATAATATTTAAGAAAAGAATTTTTTTGAGTATGTGTTGTATAATTGTAAATCATTTTATTAAAAAAAATTAAAATTAAATTATTTTTAACTATAGTAAAATAATATATTTTTTAATACACTAAAAAAAGTGTCATGTAAAATGAAATGAAGGAAGGATGTATAGAACTATCAAATTTAAGGGCAGTATTATTTTAAAAAATAAGGCATGTTATGTAGCGTGAGAATAAGAATTTTTACTAATGAAATTTAAAATATAAAATAGTAAATTTACATCTAAAGATAATTCTGTTTGTGATATAATATGCTATAACAAGTTCAAAATATATAGTGAAAAATCTACTCGGTATTATCCAAGTCTTATATGAAGTTCATTCATCTCATTAATCATTGATGTATAGATTTTTGTCATTCTTTAACACCTTATTTCACGCTCACTGCTTAGCATCTGATGCATGAATTCTTTTAATCTTGGGGATCCAATATTGAGTGAAAGGAGGTCTACTCTGATATCATATAAAACTAGATTTTGAACTAAACTCACACTTCAAAAAATAACTCAAAATAAAATAATTTTCAAATCTTATAAAAGTTCACTAATTTTATTAACCATGAATATAAATTTTTTTTTTTATCATTCTAAAACCTATAAGATATTGTAGGTATAATGAATGGCGAGAAATAGCCTACTGCCTAGGTAAAAGATTTTTACTGGCTATGCGTAAATATCTAAATTAGCGCTCATTGCTCTCTTCACTTAGTTAATATGCAGTTAATTCCTTACTGACCATGGTAGAACTACAACAGTGGAGTTAAAACGGGAGGTAGAGGGGTTCAAATTTGAAATCCTACTACACAAAAATCATAAAAATAATTCTTTGCTTATATATGAAGTATGAACTACTGAATTTTCTTCACATATGGAAACAATTCTAGTACAGTAGTAAAATTGCTTCAAAAATTACTTAAAAGTCATAGGTTTAAATTTTATGTGCGATACTATCTTATATTTTGAATTTTTTTGTATGAATTTCTCTGGTTCTGTGCTGCTGGATAAATAAAAGCATCACTTTAGAGTCGATTTGAATTGACTTATTTTAGATGGGCTTTGTAGTGATTCGATAAAATAATTGTTTAAAAATGACTTATAAACATTTGTTTTTAGATCAAAATAATAAAAATAGACAGAAATCATAAATTAATTTTTGATTTTTAAATCACAAGTCAAAAACTAATCCAACCTGGTTTTTAAGTTCTTAGGAAGGGAAACTAGAGTACTTTTATTACCCAAAAATATTTCAGCATTTCGATCAAGTACAAATAGTGAAAAGTCGTTTGGCCATTATTTCTTTTTTTAACTTTTTTTTGAGAGTTGAACCTCGGAAAAAATTTTATCAAGTTAAATTTCAAAATTTTGAAAAATAACAAAAAAATATTCACTTTTTTCACTTCAAAATAACTCACAAAAAATCAAACGCAACTCTAATTTATATTAATTATCAAACACAATTTTAATTTCCAAAAATCATTTTTTATTTTAATTTTTTTCTTCATATTCCTTAATTATCCTAGACATTGTTTCCTTTTTCTTCTATTTTCCTCTTTTGTTTTCTAGACTAGATTCTGTTTCCTTTTCCTCCTGTTTTTCTCTTTTGTGAGTCTCGATAAAGTGCAACATTATAAAGCATGTTTCCATCTTTCAAATTACTAGTACATATTTTTGAATTGTTTTTCTTACTTAGGTATATGTATGTGTGTGCCAAATTAAGTCCAATCACCCTCTAATTTATTTATTTTTCACTTTTGATCCAATCTATGTGAACTCTTTTTGTCTTTAATGTTGAAAAGTGTGTTGTGTTGGCATCATCATGCTTTTGACTCATTGACAAAAGAGTAATTGCTTCTACTGTTTATTGGAATTATCTTTTTCTTTTGTTTTTTAACTCTTTTGGTAGCTTTTTCACAATGCTGCAATTATTGAACATCCAAATATTCACATCTTCTTTGCACACGTCAGGAAAATATTCAGCTATTATGGAATACTAAGTAGGTGTTTGGTCATAATTTTGAAATAATTTTTAATTTTATATAAAATTTATAAAGTTAGTGTTGAAAATAAAATTGTATTTGGTTACATAAAAGAGAGGAGAGAACACTTTATCTGCAATTCGTGGAGATGAAGTTGAAAAAATAAGCCTAAGAATTTTCAAAAATTTGAAAAATAATAAAAAGTTGATTTCATAAAAATTCAAAAACAACTTCAATTTCTATTCATAATCAAATGGCTTCTTGAAATTAACAAAATACTCCCTTCGGTCCTTTTGTATGTCACCTTTTGTGATTTCACTTGCATTAAGGAAAAAAAAAGTAAATTTACTATTTTGTCCTTAGTTAAGTTACACTGTACGTTAGTTGTTTTTTTAGTTCTTCTAGTTGGCTAAATGTATCTTTTCAAAGTTCATTAACTATCAAGGATAAAATAAGATGAACAGTGTCATTTATGAATTGATTTTGTTAAATGACATATATTAAAGACTAGATATAAAAAGGGAACGAAGGTAATACAGTAGTAGTCCTACCTTAAAGAATCAAGTGGTCAAAAGTTGGTGGAGGGTAGGGTTATAAATGTCTTGATCAGACACTTTGGCCATTAGACAGTGTGTTGTCTTTGTCCTCATTGAAGAATATCAAATTGATGCTTGCTGGCAAAATAGTATTTACCAAATCAGTAATTGAAAACTGTAAAAAGCCTTCAAGTAAGGGCTGGTAACTGGATAAGGGTTTTCTTCTTCTTTCTTTTTGGCTTTAACACATCCATAGCTGTTTCAACTTAGTCATTAAATTTCATTTAAATACTCAAAATAAGATATATCTCAATTCGACATTAGACACATAATAAAATGTTCATATTAAACACTTTTGATTTAAATTTTGAAAATGTGTTTTGAACTTGTTTATAAGATAAACACTTTCGAACCAGAGTTACTCGATTCAACTATCTCGATGGCTAGCTTCGCCCTTACTACTAAAGAGTTATAATTTGATGGCTAGTGGCTTCTGTAAACATTAAGTTATAGACTTGGCTATGGTTTTTTCTTTTTGCATTAGATGACACCTATGGAAAAATAAGAAAATTTTCATATTTAGCTACGAAGTTTGTCATGGTTGTATATGCATAATGTTGCAGTGATTGATTAAACTAAAGAGGAATAACTTGATGGTTTAAAATCTACACTACACATTCCATTTGAATTCATTACATAGCGATTTCTATCTAGAAAACGTGTTTTCCCCTCTTTGATTTTCTAAATTATCTTGTATATTTAGGAGACCTTCTTTTAGTGCATTTTTTTTTTCTATTTTCCTCTTGATCACACACATGACAAGTTACTATTTTTATTTAGTGGCACCACTCCGACAACTACAGGCTCCACCACGCAAACGCCATCCACAACCACAGCCAACACGGGCGGATCTCCTTACATGACAAATCCAGGTGTAATAGGAGGTGTCAACAACGGTTTAGGCCCGTCGGGCGCTGGCATGAACACAGATATAAGCCATGGTGGGATTTCACTGCAAAAGGCTAATCTGTTTTCCTTTATAACCATTACTATTAGTGTTATTTCTGCACTTGCATTAGTTTGAGCTGAACATGAGAAGAAGTTCCACTGTTTGTGTACTATAGGGGTAGTTCTGGGAACTTATGTTGAAATTGTATGAGCAGAATTTGGCATATGCCTATATATGCATGTGATACTATTACTATATATAATTTTAAATTTGTAATTTCCCTTTTTGATGTTATTCTTAATTCTTCTGTCTCAATTTATGTGACATCTTTTTCATTTCTAGATTTTAATAAGTTTTTATTTGACTGTAATTTTTCATACGCTTTTTAAATATTTTAAATTATTTATCATGACTTAGAGTACTTTTTACTCAGTTTTCGAATATGTAATTTTATTTTATTTTTAAAAATTAAAGATTAAATGTCCAAATTCATAATAAAAAATAGAAAAATTACGGAAATACACAACTTATGTTTACATAATTTCATATAATCCCGACTCTTTTTAAAAAATTACAAAAATTCCTTAAATGATACAAAACTACAACACCTATTGATACGAATTACAATCTCTACTTTTTCATGTATCATAGTTAAAATCCCTTAATGCTCCTACATTTCCGACATGTATCATTGGTTTCGTTTTTGTATAAAAAAAAAAAGATTTTTCATAATTTTGAAAAAGGTTAGTATTAGCTCCAAAAAGTATGGGATTTGTGTGAGAAATCCCTTAATGCTCCTACTTTTTCGACATGTATCACTGGTTTCGTAGAAAATATTTTTTGTAATTTTGGAAAAAATTAATATTAGTTGAAATTAACTCCAAAAGGTATGAAATTTGTATAAGTTATACTAAAAAATAAACTATTTTAATTCTTAAAATAATTTTTGTCCAACCTAGGAACAATAATTATCGAATAAGTCTTAATTTTATGCAATATTTTACTCATTAAGTGCTTAGCCCTCAATACTAAAATTGCTATTCATCAAATATAAAAAATTGCATCAATTATAAAAAAATGTCCTAGTGCTTAATTCTACTCAAAATTGATTGCACAATTTTACCCAAATTCAAAGTGATGATATTTTAAAATAAATTTAAATATCATTGATTATTTGATAATATCTAAATAACTAAATTTGCAAGATGAAGATGTTAATTAAAATAACTTTATCATAGAATTGAATTGACGATGTATTGACATTAAATATGCTATACGATATTACAGAATTATATAATTTTACATAATTTCATGTTCAAGATGTCAATAAATTATGATTTTTTTATGAATAAATGAATGGCAATCTCTCGTCGCCCCTCCCCCTACACCCCCATATTAAAATTATATTTTGTTAAAATCTATTGACTTGTAAAAAAAAAAAAAGATTTAAAAAGTAAAATACTAAATGTATGATAATTGATCTTGTTGATTCGACTATATAAAAAAGATATTTTACAATAGTCATTAATCTTTCAGTCAACTAACAAAAAAATGTCCTTTTTTTTTTAAAAAAAATGATCCTAATGTTCATATTCAGAAATTTCTAAAAAATTATTATTTTACTCCTTTCTATAGCAACCCGGATTCTTATTTGATTTATTTATGTGACTAGGTTTGATATTTCGTCGAAAAGTTAAATATTTTAATTTTTTTTGAATTTTAATAATTTAAGTTATTTAAAAAATAAATTTTGATATCATTCTGAATTTCAAATCTTGTAATGAAATACTGTCAGTTTTATCAATTTTGAAATGTGAAAATTAGTCCGGGTCTAAGCCTTACAAGTTACAACTAAATTATTCCCAAACAATGCTAAGAACCTTCTAGAGATGCATCACAACTGTATACTTTGTATCAACTAGGCCAGAGTTGTATGTTTTTATGGAGAATTTACACATTAAATATTGATTATTTAAGCAATAAATAAAAACTATATTTAAAAATAATAAATGTTTTATAAAAATAATTCAAAAAGGTATTCTTATATTTTATCTAATTTTGGGCTGATCTTGGCCCAAACCTAAATGTTTCCATTCCATTTGGCCCTTTGTTAACTTGTATGTATCGTTCCTTCTTTCACAAACTTTGTGAATGCTCTTCTTCATCTGTCTCGAGTACCGCCTCCTCCTTCTTCTTCTTCTTCATGTTTCTGCGGATTCCAATTTTTTTTTCTCTGCTTGATAATCATTCGTTGATTGATTTTCTCTTCAATCAATTCCAGCCATTCCATTTTGAAGACTTCAAAAGTAGTTGATTGATTTACTCTTCAATGGCTTCCGATTCCTCGAGGTCATCGGAACGATGTTGTGTTGGATTGATATATGACGAACGGCTGCGCAACCATTTTTATCCAAAAGATGAAAAAATGTACAAGGATTCTGTTCCAAATGAATATCATCCGGAGCGCCCAGATCGTATCCTTAAAATCTGGAACAAGCTTCATTCTTCGGGAATCGCTCAGAGGTATATCTTCACTTTCCTTTTCGTTCTATCCAATCGTTGACAACTTCCGATTTTTTTTTTCGATTTTTTTTTTTGGTTCAGATGTGCTGTTATGGATGGAAAGAAGCGGCGGTGAATATATAAAATTGGTTCACGCAAAATAGTATGTTTATTTTATCAGAAATATTGGTTCACAGGACGAGGGTTTCAGAAAAAAGATGGCTAAGAAGTAACATTCTGTACATTTCAATGTAAGCTATTCAAAAGCAGCTTATCTTTCGGCTGGTTCTGTTATCGAGGTAATTAATCACGTTTACCACTCCCTCATACTTGTCCATTTTAGCTAATTAATAGAACTTTATAGTACCGTTTTCCCATACTACCCGTTAGTATTAAATAATTACATGTGTAACAAAGACTATACTCCTGAACAATAGCAATAGCTCGCAAAGACCCTTTTGTATTAATAAACTGACCCAACTACAACTTCTGGAAAACAATAAAACTTTGACACTCTAATTGAAGTAATTTGAAATACGAGAAGAAATAGCTAGAGATAAATAGTTAAGAGAATAGAGATGAGAGGATAGCTCGAAAGAGGTGATGAGAAATTAGAAGAATAGAGGTGAGAAATTCGAATGATCCATCATGTTTTTGCTTGCCCTCATCCTATTCAGACGTTCCCTGTTTATACATCTTGTTGCAATAAACTCTCTCCTTCGTCACGTGACCTCCCACTCTTCCAAACGTATTCGTCAAGTCTTTTAGGAGGAATTACTCTTCTAGAACTCCTACGTGGCATATCCATGTGATAATTCTCTGTGGCAGCCCAAGTGTCATCCTGGTCAGCAACTTCACTTCTCGTGTTCGCTAGAATACTCCCCTCTTGAAAAACAACCTTGTCCTCAAGGTTGGGGTCAGTTTGATTTGTTAACGATGTAGTGTCCGTGAGCTGCAATGGTGTGACTTGTTGGACTGGTTCACCAACACATCGTTTCAAGGCAGACACATGAACACAAAATGAATTTTTGCAGCCTCAGGAAGATCCAATTTGTAAGCCACGAGACCTACACGTATCAGAATTTTGTAAGGCCCAAAGTAGCACCTATCCAACTTGTGATCTTGTTGCAAGCGCAATGTAGACTGCTTATAAGGCTTAAGCTTCACAAAAACCCAGTCCCCTACCTCAAATGTAATCTTAGTGCAAGATTTATCTACAAAGGTCTTCATGCGATTTTGAGCTCTTGCCAAATTATGCTTGAGTAGTTGCAACATTTGTCCCTCCGTAGCAAGGACACCACTAACTCACTGGATGTACTCCCTAATATGTAGCACGTGACGGTGGGAGGCTTGCACCCATAAAGAGCCTGAAAAGGAGTCATTCTAACAGAAGTTTGGTGCGATGTATTGTGCCTGAACTCTACCTAAGGCAACATGGAAACCCAGGTAGCAGGAACATCAACAACAAAGCATCTTAGGTATGCTCAAAGCATTTATGGAGTGCCTCAAATTGGCCATCAGTTTGAGGATGATAAGCCGTACTCATAACCAATGTTGACCCCTGCAAATGATGATCTCCTGCACAAAAGGGTGAAGCAATTGAGGATTTGGATTAGTTACAATAGTCCATGGGGTTCCGTGTAAGCTGATAATCCTCATCACAAATGCTTTAGCAACCCTATAAGTAGAGAAATTGAACGGTATAAAGTGCCCATATTTGGTAAGACGGTCCACCATAGTCATGATGATAGTCTTGCCTTTGGAGCTAGGAAGGCAAGTAATTAAATCCATGGAAATATCCTCAAAGACTTGGTTTGGTATTGGCAAAGGCTGAAGTAGACTTGTCGGGTGCAAGTGAGAGTTTTTCATCTTTTGGCAAATGTGGCAAGTTGCATCAAAAGACTGGACATCCTTGCGCACATGCTTCCAAAAGAAGTTGGAAGCCAATCGATGGAAGGTTTGAGCGATCCCAGCATGACCTCTAATGGAAGTGGCATGAAACTCAAACATCAATGTATGGCACAAAGGTGAATAAGTAGGAGTCACTATTCGACCTTTTTAAAATAATAATCCCTCCTTAAAGTAGTAATCAACAAAGATCATCTAATCTCTATTTAGCTTGTTGTATTGCTAGTAACTCCGGGTGATTTGCATTTAGTTGTGTCAAATTCTTGTTCTAGTTCAAGTGACGTAACAGAAATGGTCATATAGGCTACCTCAAAGTTATGAGAAAGTGCATCTGCAACACCATTCTGTTTCCCAGGCCTATAGACTATCTGAAAATCAAACCCCACTAACTTAGTGAGTCATTTTTGTTGCTTCGGAGTTTGTATAGTTTGATTTGTGAGGTTCTTCAATGATTGTTGATCAGTAATAATAGTGAACCTTCGCCCTAACAAGTATTGCCTCCATTTACTCATAGCTTCAATAATTGTGAACATTTCTTGATGGTAAGTGGATGCCCTTTGCATTCGTGCACTTAATTGATAACTGAAGTATGTAATTGGATGGCCGTTCTGAGAAAGTATAGCACCTATGCCTTGCCTTGACACATCATTCTCGATGTGAAATTCTGGCTGAGAAGTCAGGTCAACATAGGATAAGAGTAGAAGCCAACTTGGACTTAAAGAGTGTCAAAGGCATGCTGCTCTATCTCTGTCCACTGATAAGAGTCTCACCGCAATAAGTTATAGTGTCCCTGCTATAGTGGTGAATAAAATGTCGATAATACCTCGCTAATCCAAGGAAATTGTGCACTTCTTTCACGGTTTTCGGAGATTGCCATTGTTGTATCACCTTAATTTTATCCAGATTACTAGCAAGCCCTGTGTTGAAATTATATGGCCTCAGTATTAAACTGATGTTTGCCCAAACAATCACTTAGAACGCTTAGCCACTAATCAATGTTGTTACAGTATTTGTAAGACAATCTCTAGATGCTCCAAATGAGTTCTCCAAGAAGGGTTGTAGACCAAGATATCGTCAAAAAATACGAGAACAGAACGATGTAAGTGCGACTTAAAAATCTCATTCATAGTTGCCTAGAAGGTTGAAGTGGCATTAGTTAATTCAAACGACATTACTAAGAACTCATAGTCACCATCATGAGTTCAGAAGCAGTTTTAGGCACATCCTCAAGCATCACACGAATCTGGTGGTAACCTGAGAGTAGATCAAGCTTAGAAAAATATTGAGCCCCATGTAATTCATCAAATAATTCATCAATAGTTTGAATTGGGAATCGATCCTTCACTGTGATTGCATTGATTGGTCGATAGTCAACACAAAAATGCCAAGTGCCATGTTTCTTTCGAACCAACAACACGGGCGATGAAAATGTGCTAGGGCTAGCCTATATAACCCTTCTTTAAGCATCTCTGAAACCATTTGTTTCATTGCTTGTTTCTGAAAAATAAGGATACCTAGGGTTTAACATTCACCGGCTATGCCCAGAACTAAGATGAATAGCATGGTTCTGGAGATGGGAAGTTGGCAACCTCACTGGCTTTTGTAATACTTTAGCATATTGTTCTAACAAAGTAGCTAGTTCCGCAGTAAGTTGTACCATAACAAAAATGTCTCCAGCAACTATCTTTAGACAAAAGCATGATGCAGTGGCTTTTGTAGCCGCTGTTCGTCTTAAACAATGCAGTTGTACTAGTTTGCACATTCGTCGGAGATACACCCTACCAAACCACTTGGTTTCCTTCTAAATAGAATTCTGGTGTCCTCGTTGCATAGTTAGTGAGCATTGGACCTAGTTTTTCCAACCAAGAAACGCCAAGAACAAGGTCAACACCATGTAGTGACAAGATATGCAGGTCTTTAACAAGTGTGGTTCCCTAAATCAACACAGTAATTCCTCTGGCCACTCCGTCACACCGAAGGCACTGGCCACTTCCCACGACCACAAGAAAGCTAGGGATGGTTTCAATGGACAATTACAGGAAGCGTGCCACTCTTTCCTGATTGAAGTTATGGGTACTTCTTCTGTCCACTAAAATCTGAATTGAAGTCCCATTCACTTGCCCTGTAAATCAAAGTGTGGAAGGTGAACTTCCATTCGTTAGTGCATGGTAAGAAATGGCAGAATGCCCCTGTGCCTCCAAGCACTGAAAATACTTTGCCGAAATATCATCTGCGACAAAAGGGTACGGTAATAGAGGGTCCTTAGCTGATGACACACGGTCTATCCAGGAGGTTCCATGAGTAATCAGACTAGGGATAGAGCTAATGATAGGTTGGAGGTTTGGAGACAAACTCTGGAGTCTAAAGGGTTCAAATCGTCACTCAACCTATTCCCAAGAGAGAGAGCTTTAAAAATCTAAGGCCGATCATTCAGAGTAGTAGGGGCATCGATGATGATGTTATACATTGCATTGGCGCAGCGTGGATGAAACGGAGACATGCCTCTGGAGTATTTTATAACAAGAAAGTACCACTTAAATTTAAAGGTATGTTCTATAGAATGGTTGTTATATCGTCTTTGTTATATGGGGTGGAGTGCTGGTTGGTCAAAAATTCACATGTCAGAAGATGCATGTTGTAGAGATGCGGATGTAAAGATGATGTGTAGGAGTGACAAGATTAGGGATGAGGTTGTTCCAAAGAAGGTGAGAGTAGCCTCTGTAGTAGGCAAGATGAGAAAAGCGAGACTAAAGTGGTTAGGCCATTTTCAGAGGAGGTGCATCGATGCCTCTGGCAGAGGTGCGAGAGGTTGGATTTAGGGGTTACACGGAGGGTTAGAGGTAGACCGAAAAAGGATCTGACCTTACATAAAAAGGATTGAAAGTCGCGTATTAGTGTAGAAGATTAGTAGGAGTAGAATGTTATCTAGCATTGTGACGGTTTTTAGGTATGTCATAGATTAGTCATGCTAGTATGATTGTGTTGTTATTCTTCGATTATTCAGATACTTCTATTGTTTTTTCTCGTAGAATTGACATTTCTCTCCTTATTTGAAGCTTTTACATAAAGTTGTAGTTATAAAATTATTTTTTAACTAGAGAGACTTGACAAGGTATCAAAAACCTAGGGTTGCAGAACATGTGTCTACTGACAAAGTGGCTGTGGAGGTATGGCAAATAGATTCAAGCATTCTGGAAAGAGGTCATTAGTAATAAGTATGGACAGAGTAACTCATGGTACTCTAATGGGGTGAGCAACACATATGGAACAACTGTATGGAGGTCCATCAGGAACCTATGGGGACATTTCCAACAGTCCATCAGATTCAAAGTGAGGGATGGAACCAGGGTTCTATTCTGGAAGGATCATTGGATTGGTCAAGAACCACTGATATCTTCCTTTTCAGAATTATATACCATCAGCTCAGTTTCAGATGCCATGGTAAATGAGGTTTGGTCTGTACAAGGTTGGAACCTAGGCTTTAGGAGACCTTTAAATGTCTGGGAGATCAATAAAGCAGCTGAGATGCTAAAAGCTTTTGATGACTTCAGGGGCACAAGCATGATGGCAGATGCAATGGTTTGGAAGCACAATCAGGTTGGTACTATCTCAGTTAATAGTTTGTACAAGGAAAGAGTGAAAGAGATGACTGGTGCAGTCCCAGGCCCTTATAAGAAGATATGGAAGAATAAGGTCCCAACTAAGATTAGATGCTTTTCATGGCTTGTGGCTAGAAAAGCATGCCTCACTTATGAGAAGCTACAAAGATGGGGTTTCCAAATAGTCTCCAGATGCTATCTGTGCAATGAGGCCCTTGAGACCAACAACCACCTCTTTATACACTGTAGTTTCACTTCGCAATTATGGGCAATTTTCTTGAGAAGAATAGGCACTAACTGGGTAATGCCAGAGCACACCGCTGAACTTCTTAGCTGCTGGGGAAGGGTAGGGGGCAACAAGATCCAGAAGAGATGGTGGAACATAATACCTCCCTGCATATGGTGGACTGTTTGGAGAGAAAGAAACAAGAGATGCATGGAGAACACTGCAGAGCCTTTACAGAAGATCAAGTGGATTTGTATGAAGACCTTAATTTTCTAGGGCAAGGAGGAGAACACAGAGAGCAATAGCCAGATATTGGATTTTTTATCCATCCTGTAATTCTAGCAGCAACTTTTTATTCCGCTGTACTAGGAATGTAAATACTTTTTGATGGTTGCCAACACTCCCTTATTGCTGAAGAATACAACTTTACCTTTGTCAATTTTTTTTTTTTTTTTTTACCTGATTTGCAAAACAAGATAAATACTAAGCATGAGGTAAGCAGATCAAGGCCTTTTTTGTGCTTATAAAACATTTTTTACTTGTATTCTAATTGAATCAACAAAAACTTTATTATATCAATAACTCTTCCTCATTTTTCAAGACACCAAACATCAGGAGATCCAAAGTGGGAACCAAACGCAGAATGAGAAATCAAAAGAAAAAAAGGATGTCTAAGGCTTCTGACAAGCATTTTGGATTTCATTGATTATAAGTAAGATTAAGTAAGGAGAAGAGAGGAAGTAGTAGTTAGAACTTTTGCTAAAGTTCTGTCCTGCAACGACAACCTATTTGATACATTTTGCAATATAAATTCATGTATGAATGTATTTTGTTTTTTCTTCTATCATATCTATCTTTTTTTTCATTTGAAGTACTTCGAATTTATAGGAGAAAATAATGATAGTGTTCAAGGAAAAACCAATTTTGCGGGAATTTGCATAGAATTAGAATATAAATTAGAAAACATAGGTAATGGAGATATGGAAGGATAATGAAAACAAGAGGAATGAATAATAAAGGATAGGTCCCATGTAATATGGCTGAAATTAGAATTCGATCAGCAAATAATGATTCATTTAGTTTGTTTCATAAATAGTAGTATTACTTTATTCCATATATCGTCTCTTTAAATCTGTAAAAAATATATGTATTGTTCTAATGGTAGGGAATATTACTTAAGGAAAGCGACTAAAAAAATTGGAGTAAATTTAGAGTTTAATTACAAATATAAATATTTCATTTACAATTTTTTACGAGAGCCCATTTGAGTAATTTTAGAAGCTAAATTGAATTGTATAATTCGACATTTAATATTTAACATTTAGATGTTGGAAAACTATATGAAAATTTTTACTCCCTCTTTCTTATTTTATGTCGCACTGTTTGATTTGAAGGGGAGCGTTGGAGTAATTGGTAAAATTGTTGTCATATGACGAGGAGGTCATGGGTTCAAGCCTTGGAAACAGCCTTGGGCAGAAATGCAAGGTAAGGCTGATTACAATAGACCCTCGTGGTCGGGCGCTTCCTCGGACCGTGTCCGTAGCATGAGCTTTAGTGCATCGGGCTTGCCCTTGCCCCATTGTTTGATTTGGCGCGGTGTTTAAGAAAAAAAGTAAGAATTTTGAAACTTTTGGTCTGTATCCTCAGATATTTGTATGGTTGTAAATGATTTCAATAGGGATAAAAAAGACACTTTAAAGTTAAATTGTCTTTAATTATAGTAAGATACATTTTTTTGGGACATACGAAAACTAAAAGGGTGTCACATAAAATGGGACAAGGGGAGTATAAGTTGCAATCTTTCACGTTTTAATATGATGAGAAGATATATCTTAAATGCTGGTAAAGTTCATGCAGTTTCACTCTCAAAAAATGAAATGTGACGAGTAAAAAGGACCTAAGGCAACAATACAGAGTACTTGTCAATTTTGCAATGACAATTTTTAGGAATTTTTGTTCCTACTAAATACATTCTTATGCATTTTGTTACATTTTTCTTTCATGCAAATTTTGTACATATAAAACCCTAAACTAAAAATCAAATAGGAATGAACTAAAACATGTATTCCTAAATAAAAATCAGAAAAGGAAATGATAGATACTTAAATCATTTACTTTATACCTCTCTTTTTCAATTTTTTCTTTTTCATTTCTTCCTCGCAAATTAGAACTGCGCCTCTCATAGTTGCACAACTTCAATCAATACATTTGGCATCATCTGTTCGTGTCGAAAAATTACTCTTAAATAATAAGGCAATTGCCTCATTATTCTCCTCATGACAATTTGAGAATATCCCAATTTTTTTAATCGCTTTCCTTAAGTAATATTCTCTACTATTAGAACGATACATCAATATTCTCTATAGATTTAAGGAGACAATATATGGAATAAACTAATACTACTATATATGAAACAAACTAAATGAATCATTATTTGCTTATTAAACTCTAACTTCAGCCATATTATATGGGACCCATCCTTTATTATTCATTCCTTATTGTTTTCATTATCCTTCCATATCTCCATAACCCATGTTTTCCAATTTATATTCTAATAATATGCAACTAGCCGCAAAAATCGTTTTTTTCCGTAAACACTATCATTATTTTCTCCTATAAATTCCAAGTGCTTCAAATGAAAAAAATGATAGACATGACAGAAGAAAAAACATAAATACATTCATACATGAATTTATATTGCAAAATTTATCAAATAGGTTGTCGTTGCAGGACAAAACTTTAGCGAAAGTTCTAATTACTACTTCCTCTCTTCTTCATGCTTAACCCTACTTATAATCAATGAAATTTGAAACGCTTGTCAGAAGCCTTGGACATCCTTTTTCTTCTTTTGGTTTCTCACCCGATGTTTAGTTCCGACTTGAGACGTCTTGGTGTTTGGCGTCTTGAAAAATGAAGAAAGAGTTATTGATCTAATAAAGTTTTTTGTTGTTTCAATCATAATACAAGAAAAAAAAGCTTTGTAAGTACCAAAAAAAGCCTAGGTCTGCTGACCTCATGCTTTGTATTTACCTTGTTTTGCAAATCAGGTAAACAATAATTTTATAATTGAAACTTAATGTAAAAGCTTTAAATAAGGAGAGCAATGTTAATTCTACAAGAAAAAATAATAGAAGTATCGAAATAATCGAAGAATAAAAACACAATAATACTAGCATGACTAATCTCTAACAAACCGTCACAAGGCTAGACAACATTCTACTCCTACAAACCTTCTATCCTAATATACGACCTTCACTCATTTTTATGTAAGGTCATGTCCTTGGTGATTTAAAGTTGTGCCATATCATGTCTAATCCCTTCTTCCTAATACTGTTTAGGTCTACTTCTGCCCCTCCGCGTAACCCCTAAATCCAACCTCTCGCACCTCCTAACAAGAGCGTCAACACTTCTTCTCTGCACATGCCCAAACCATCGTAGTCTCGCTTTTCTCATTTTATCAGCCACAAAGGCCAATCCTAACTTTCTTGGAATGATCTCATTCCTAATCTTATCCCCCTGGTATGTCCACACATCCATCTCAACATTCTTATCTCCATAACCTGCATCTTCTGAACATGTGAGTTTTTTATTGGCCAACACTCCACCCCATATAGCAAAGAAGGTCTAACCACCATTTTGTAAAACTTACCTTTAAGTTTAGGTAGTATCTTCTTATCACACAATACTCAGGCAAGCCTCCATTTCGTCCATGCTGCCCCAATACGATGTGTGATATCATCGTCAGTATCACCACTACTCTGGATGATGGACCAAGATATCCCTAAATCGTAGAATTTAGATCATGAAGGATTTGATATCTAGATTTGCACCCTAATCGGACATCCAAGTGTGAGCAACAAACAACCCTAATTGCTCTAGTATTAAAAAATTAATGAATTAAAGCTAAGTTATTCGTAACAATTCCATATGGATGCGCCGTTTGCAAAACGATGGAGTATTACTGTTTTCTACAGTGTAGGCAGTTTATGACAACCTAAAGAGGAAAGGGATAGGTTGGTGTTGCAGAAGGACAACGGAACTAAACTCAAACAGATGAAAGGATAAGGAATCTTCGCTGAGTTCAATATTATATAGTTATATAAGGAACAAAATTCATCAGAGGCACTGGAGGGATATTGGCCATGGAAGATAATTTAGAAATCAAAGATGTCCCTGCATGCATTTGGTGGACAGTGTGGAAAGAAAGGAAAGAAGATGTTTGAAGATGAGCAGCGCAATGACCTATAGATGTTCAAGTTGTAAATTGTGATAGTACCTTTGAAGGGGATTACATACTTTGATGTAAGCATACCTGTGAATGTATATATTAACGGTTACCATTCTCAAAAAAAGAAAAAGAAAAAAGAAAGAATGTTTCTTGTAAGGTTGCTAGATAAATTTATAGCCACCACACACAAATGTGTCAAAGAGAAAGCAGTCAAATAATATTAATAATTATGTCATTCCCAAAAGTAACAAAGTCTGTCCCTGTTTATAGGGAAAAACTATCCTAAATAACATGGGATTCGAATCTTACTTCTGTGAAATAATGAAGACTAATACCTAATTATTAAACTTTTAACCGTGGTGCACTTGCGGGAAACTCTTTGTCGAGGGCCTGTGCACCTCGGGGATTAGTCGGGGCTCAAAGAGACTCGGACACCCGGTGCAAATAAAAAAAAAACTAGGAAAGCTTATTAAATTAATCCGAACTTCTTCCCTAGCAAAATAAGGAAAAAAAGTAGCATAGTATGCACCAAAATTCATGTACGGCTTTTTGTGAGGGTAGGTGTTAAAGTGGTGAATGCAGCGTCACTTGTGAAAGGAGTGGGAAAATGGATTGAGGTGTGAAGGGAGTCTGCAATCTCAAATCTATGAGCATGAAATAGTAGAATATTGTGTACTGTTTGTGGGCGTTATGGCGTTTGAAATTTTAAGAAGATTTATGGGGTTTGAATTTTGTATAGGACTCAAGAAGAGGAGTTCTGGGTTGGAAAATGTTGCTGGAAAAGTAGTTACTTGAAATGCTTGAAATCCATTTTACTGCGAAATCTTCGTGTCCTTGTCAAGTTGAAGGTGCTACCTATATATTCAGCTAAAAGAAATATGAAACAGCGGTACAATTAGAATAGAATGATGTGAAAAATTTTCTTACCAGATAATAGTGTAGAACATTTGCCATGTATATTACCACCTTGAAATGGTTTTTGCGTATTGGGTCATAATGATTCCACAAAACTTTAATGACTCTCAGTTAATCAGGCATCATATAATTAAAAACTAATCTAATGATATGACATGATTGTTGCTGTTGAAAGGATAAAGAGTATTGACCTTTCAGTGTGTCTCTATGTTCTTTTTATGCATTCCAGATGGAAGTCATGCAAAAGCCATGTATTGGTTCGTTGGGTAAAAGCAAGCCAAAGGAGATCATATGTGTAACTTTTCCCCATTCTCTATTCTTTGCTCGTGAGCATATGGCTACATGGGGTCCGGGTGCCGTTGCTTTTGTTCACCCTGAAAGCAACAGTGACAAAAAATCTTACTTGTGCGTATACAAGGTAATGTATGTCATTCTTTCCTTTATCTGAAATGTTTCTCCTTTCATGATAATTAGGAGTTTGCCATTTTGTGTTGGCATTTTTTAATATGGACCTTCACCTCTTACTGGTTTAGATTATAACTTTATATTCTTTTTCATTTGTTTTTGAGGTTGTTAACTTCAGTTTTCTGGAAACTACCTCTCTATCTTTATGAGGTAGTGGTAAGGTCTGCGTACATTTTACCCTCCCCAGATCCCACTTGTGGGATTTCACTGGGTATGTTGTTGTTGTTGAGGTTGGTAACTTTATTCTATAAATATCCATACTTATACTACAACCAAAGTGTAGTTCCCCTACCAAAGAGTATTACATATTTCTGAAGTTTTGAGCTTAATCAAATTGATGCCTATAGACAATCGAGTACATCAAAGATGTTTTTTGTCCTAGCTAAAATATCTTGTTTACACCAAAAACGGCAAAGGGCTAAGCAATTCATTCTAATCTTCTGAAGGCTGTTCTGCACATTCTCAAAAGCTCCCATTGTTCCTCTTATTTCCAAATTGTCCACCAAATGCATGCTGGGACAATCTTCGATCTCTCCTTTTGAATCATTGCCATCCCTATTCCAGCTACTTAGAACTCCTTTGATGCTTCCTGGTTTCACCCACCTAATTTCCTTCATGCAAATGAACATTCTCCATAGCTGCTCCGTCTACTCACAATGCAAAAAAAGATGGTTAATTGTCTCTATTTGTTCTCCGCACAGAGTACTTCTAGAGGCAAATTAATACCCTCTTTTCTTAAGATTTTCATGGATCAGAACTGCTTCTTTTGACAGCTACCACAAAAAGCAGTTTACTTTGTGGGGCACCTTTGGTTTCCAGATCATTTTCCATGGCCAGTTTGTCTCTTGGTATGCAGTCTTGTTGAGTGCCTTATATGCTGAATTTACTATGAATTTGCCATGAATGTCCCTCTGCCAAACCAGTGAGTCCTTCCCCTCAGTAAGATTGCTGAAATTATCTACTGAGTTCTGGAATGCGATTACCTTCTCTATTTCCTTCCCCTCGCACTTTTCAAGAAGATTGATAATAGAAGACAGGCTGCCAAGGCAGATACAGAAAAAGAGAGAGGGGAAAGCAATAAAATCAAAGGCACACAGGAACTCAAGGGACTGATGACAGAACTGAAATTCCAGAACAAAGGCACTAGAAACGGGGTAGGGGGAAAACTCTAGAGATCTGATGAGTATCTCTTTAGTTTCATGGAACGTAAGGGGAATAAATTGCAGGGAGAATCAGAGAACCACTAATAGTGCTATTAGAGATTGGAAAGCTGATGTAATATGCTTACAGGAAACAAAATTAGAAGGCAATCGTGGGGAAGAAATTAAACAAGTGTGGGGTAGCAGAAAGATCAAGTATGGGATGCTGGAAGCTAGTGGCACTAGGTTCTTAGAGTTTGACTTGTTGCTTCAAGTCTACTGCTAATGATTTCTCATGGCATATGACAGGGATGTATGCACCACTTGCAATGGGAATTAGGGGCTGTTAGGGTTCTATTTTCAAGACCTTGGGTGTAGGGGGTATTTCAACATTGTCAGATATGCTTCTGAAAAGAGGAACTGCTTAAGAACCTCTGGGTACATGAATGACTTTGCAGATTTTATAGAGGAGATGAAACTCATTGATCCTCCACTTGAAGGGGGAAGCTACACTTGGTTAGGGGGACACAATATGGAAGCAGCCTCAAGAATAAATAGAATCATGTACTCTAATGAATGGGGAGAACATTTCAGTAATGTGAAACAAGAGTTATTTCCCAAAGTTTGTTCTGATCATGTGCCAATAACATTGAAAAGTGGCAACTGGAACCACACAGTCTTATTTCAAGTTTGAAGGTTGGTGGTTGGAAACTGAAGGTTTTGAGGAAAGGGTAAAAAATTGGTGGACTTCTTTTGAGTTTAAGGGGAGGCTTGACTTTGTCCGTGCCTCTAAACTGAAAGCAATGAAGACCAAATTGAAAGAATGGAGTGTAAGTACTTATGGGAATCTGGAGAAGAGGAAAAAAGAATTGCTCAACAAAATACAACATTTTGATATCATACAACAATCCAACTTAACCATAGAAGAGGCTTTCAATAAGGCAAATGTGGTACAAGAATTTGAAGAATATGCAAAGAGGGAAGAGATTGCCTGGAGGCAGAGATCCAGGACTTTATGAATAAAGCAAGGGGATAAAAACACCAAATTCTTTCAGAGAATGGCAAATGCACATAAGAGGATCAACCACATTGACAAATTGGTGGTGGGAGATCAGGAGCTAGTGGAACCTACTGACATTAAAAAGGAGATTGTATATTTCTACAGGAAATTATACATGGAAATTGAAAGCTGGAGGTCTTCTTTCAACATGAATCAGTGCCTTTCAGTAAATGCAGAGGAGCAACAACAGCTTCAGAAACCTTTTGGAGAAGAGGAAGTATGGTTGGGACTCAAAGCTTGTGCTGCGGACAAAGCTCCAGGTCCAGATGGATAAACTATGGGTTTCTTTATCAAATGCTGGGAAATTGAGAAAGGAGATTTGATGGCAACTCTGCAAAATTTCCACTCCAATGAGTTCTTTGAGAAGAGCTTAAATGCAACATACATTGCTCTCGTTCCTAAGAAGAATGGTGCCAAGGAATTGAGAGATTTCAGTCCAATCAGTCTAGTTGGGAGTGTGTATAAATTGATAGCCAAAATTCTCACTGAAAGATTGAAGAAGGTGATGCATAAATTGGTAGACACCCAACAAATGGCTTTCCTAACAGATTACTTATGCAGTTCTAATAGCAAATAGGTGTTTGCCAAGAATTAAGGAGAAGATTCTAGGAATCATGTGCAAACTGAATATAGAGAAAGCTTATGATCATGTCAACTGGAACTTCCTGTTTGAGATAATGAGGAGGATGGGTTTTGGCTCGAAATGGATTAGTTGGATTAAATTTTGTGTCAGCACTGTCAGATTCTCTGTTTTGATAAATGGATCACCTGAGGGCTTCTTTCCATTAACCAGAGGTTTGAGACAAGATAATCCCCTTTCACCTTTCTTATTTATTCTAGTGATGGATGTACTCGACTACATGCTAAAAACTGCACATACAAGAGGATGGACAAAGGGCTTTAATGTAGCAAAGGTTGGGACCCAGAGGGTGAAAGTCACACACCTACAAAATGCCGATGATACCCTCATTTTTTGTGATGCAGAAGAAAGCCAACTAAAGATTTTGAGGGTAGTTCTGGTTCTTTTTTAAGCAACTTTAAGATTAAACATTAATTGGAGGAAAAGCCACATTTTTCCGGTTAATAAGGTAGATGGAATGCTAAGCCTGACAAGAATTTTGGGAGGAGAAGTAGGTCAATTGCCCACAACATATATGGGGATGCCTCTGGGAGTAAATAGCAAATCCAATGAAGTCTGGAGTGGTGTGATAGAGAGATGTGAAAGAAGATTGTCAAGATGGAAAGCACAATACTTGTCTAGAGGGGGAAGACTGGTTTTGATCAACTCAGTGCTAGATGCCTTACCAACTTATTTGATGTCAATTTTTCCTCTTTCAGCTCAGATGGAAGGTAGAATTGATGCTTTAAGGAGGAACTTTTTGTGGAATGGAGAGAAGGAAAGCAAGGGCTACAATCTGGTAAAATGGAAGGCTGTACTACTCTCAAAGAAGCAAGGTGGATTAGGCATCAAAAACTTGAGAAAACATTATAGAAGTCTAATGATGATATGGCTCTGGAGGTTCACTAGAGAGGAACAGGCCTTATGGGCCAAAGTAATCCAAGCCAAATATGAAATCTTGAATAAATTAGACAACTAAGGAGGTAACAACAGCTTATAGGGTTAGTCTTTGGAGATCTAATAGACTTCTGTGGGTAAAGCTTCCTTGGAAAAACTAGCTTCAATGTAAATGATGGCAGAAAGGTCCTATTTTGGGATGATGACTGGCTAGGAAATGGCTGTCTCAAACAACTTTTTCCAGGCATCTATTTGCCGAATCAGCAATAGCAGGCCACTATTCAGGAAGTTTGGAACAACAATGGGTGGAATTTGACCTTTAGAAGGATGATGAATGATTGGGAGATAGATAGGTTAGCTGAGTTCTATGGAACCATACAACATTTTCGAGGATTGAAAATAGGAGAGGACACTCTAAGGTGGACATCTGACAATAAAGGTAACTTCACTGTCAGCTTAGCTTACAAGAATATGATACACATGGAAAGTCAGCTTAGTTTTTTGCCTTGAAAGCTCATCTGGAAAGTAAAAATTCCTTACAAGGTGGTGGTATTCACTTGGTTGGTAGTAAGAGAAGCTGCACTTACACAAGAGAATTTGATGAAGAGAGGGATACACATGTGCCCAAGATGTTTTTTTTTGTGAGCAACAAGCAGAGACAATCAACCATCTGTTCCTTCACTATAAGGTGACTAGGCAACTGTGGAACCTATTCACCAATCTCAGAGGCATAGTCTAGACTATGCCAGGCAAAGCAAAATAGGCTATAGTGAGCTGGAATTATGAAAGCAATGGCTGTGCAGACAAGATCAGATGGAGAATTGTCCCATCAGTAATTTGGTGGACAATTTGGAAGGAGAGGAATTTGAGATGTTTTGAGAACACTAGCTGTCCTTTACATAGGGTGAAAATGAACTGTATTATCACTTTTTGTTATTGGTGCAGTTCCAAATATGTTTATGATCCTGTAGCTATAGTAGATATCTTAGGTTCTTTGTAAGAAGTAGAAATTAGTTTTTTTCTTTGTGAGCTGTTTTGAGGCTACATCTGTTGATAGCTTATGATGTAAATCTGGTTTCTAGCCTTTAGTGCTGATGATCTATATACAAATTTGTTACCTTTGTCAAAAGAAAAAAAAATCTCTTCCAAAAATTCCACGCACTATTTTTACCCAGGCCGCAACGCCGGACCTGGTTCACCCCATAGTACATTTTCAAATTTTTTTTCCGATTTGATCTGGTCTTAGCTAGGATGACTATGGGGTGTTACAGATAGAGTGTACACAGACCTTAACCCCTATCTTGCATAGAAGAGTGGTTATGATAGACCCTTAGTTAAAGAAAAACATTTCAAATGTTAATTGAACTATTCACCTCATCCAAAACAAACTGGAAGGACTAGAATGGGAGGGATGGGGGTGATAACTGATAAGACCTTGTTCATCGGTTTGGCCATAATTAGTCAAACAACAAAGAATCATCAGTTCTCAGAGATGATCATCCGAAGACTAGTAAATCCTAGGAAGGAAACCATGAATGTGCCACTAGATAAGCTCACTAGGTGGTTGATCTACAAATACTGACTTTAAGTTATGTTAGCATCTCACCAGTTAAGTTGTCAACAAGAATACCATATCTTGGGTCAAGTAAAGTGATGAAGAAAAAAAACATCCTAAGTAAGATAATTTATGCTCTCAAAATGTCCGTTATTTTGCTAAAACAGCAAGCATAAGTTTCTCTTGCATCTTGAGTTCGTTATCTCCGCCAAGAAATTTAGAGCCTTTAATAATTTACAACATCTTCCTTTTTTATTTCCTTTTCCATTTTCTTGGCTAACAAAACCCTTTAGCTGAGCTAAACCTGAACTGGGGTGAATGCTAACTGTCTGGGGGTGCTACAGTTTGATAAGATCCATTCTTTTTTAGTTTTTCAGAGTGAGATTTAGTGAGCCCAAAATTTGCCAAACAACTTATTTACCATTGGAATAAAATGAAATTGATGAAGCAGAATGGATATAAGTGACACATATTGTCTGATATAGGACCAAGATGTAGTTGATTGATTGATAGTAAAGGATGACTAGTATTGCCTTAAGAAAGAAATTAGAATATCTTGGAACCACAATATGGTTATCCCGTTGTGCATCAAACCTGTCAAAGCTTGATAACAGGCCAGATTGCTTTTTATCCTATCCTAGTAGAATGTTGTGACTGTGCTTCCTGCTTGTTTGTTTATACAGTTGCGAATCCAAAGTGCAGTATGGGGGTAGCTGCTAGATAATTATGTGAATACTAGGCCTAGCAACATATGCTGAGAAGTATAATTCCGTATATTTCAATGAAGGCTCTTCAGAATCAGCTTATATATCTGCTGGTTCTGTGATAGAGGTAATTAATCGTGTTTATATCTCCCTCTTCATTTTGCTTGGCCCTTAAACAAAACTTGATGTTTTATTTTACTTGTCTGTTTTAGCAAACTAAGAGAAATTTATTATTTTCTCCGGTACTATCCTTAGTATTAGATAACTTTAAGTTATCAAATTTAGAGTTCTAAATCATCATTAATAAGCTTAGTTTAGTAAAATACACTACTAAGTAAAACTGGCTGAAGGGGTATGCCAAGTCAACAATGGCCAAATAACATCAAACTGAGTGAGTACTCAGTTTTTTCCCCCCATAATCTATCAAAAATGGTTGGATTTTGGTTCTATTATACATGCTATCTTTCTTTATAATCGAGTATTTGGCTGGTCATCATGTAAACTTTGTGCAATTAAAAGGGTGCTCGTGATCTGCTTCTTGGTAATTGTATTGTGGATCTTGTTTTTTTGGATGGTTCTTTTACGTGTGCTTTACTGCGTATTGTGATGATCAATATGTTGTGTTCTCTCACTATTGTTGCATCCATGGTATTGATCTTGAGTGTACCATATAGTTTGTTGAGAAAGTTGTCGAAGGAAAACTAGACTCGTCATTTGCCATCGTCGGGCCTCCTAGACATCATGCAGAAGCAAATAAACCAATGAGATTTTGTCTGCAAAATAATGTTGCTATAGCTACACAATATCTCTTAGATGGACGAGTAAAAGTTAGTTTAATTAGTGAAACGTTAGGTGGATTTAAATCTTTGATCAATTTTGTAAATTTAATCAAAGGTTCTACTTATTATCTGGTTAATTTTCTTGCAACCTAATTTAGGGTTTGAAAAAATTTTAATTGTTGATTGGGATGTCAATCACGGAAATGGAATTCAAAAGATGTTTTGGAAGGACCCTAAAGTACTCTTCTTTTTGGTGCATGGGTACACATGAAAGTGCTATTCGATTCATAACTAGCTTATTTAGACCCTGAAGCCCTCAAGCAGTAGAGAATTACCATAAAGTCTATACAAGCAGTGCAGAAAGAAGAGAATAGTGATGGGCAAAGTTTGAGCCGAAATTCTTTCCTCAAAGCTCAACATTGTTTCTATTTAAAGTGCCAGAGTTGATGGATATAAACGAATAACACTTACTTACCTATGCACAGAAAATGAGCATTCTGAGGGATCCAAGTTACATGTCTTTGCTCAGATTTGTCAGTGTACTGTGCAACCAAAGAAACATGATAATTTCCTAGTAGGCATTGTATCAACTAGGAAAATGAGGTACAGATCGGGAATCAAGAAATATGATCTCCACTGATAAATACTGTCTCCTCATGAGTTAGGTCAACCAAATCCATGGCAACAGTGACTCAAGGGAATTTTCACAAGCCTAGGGCTCAAATTTCAAATTCTTTTCTTGAGAAAAGCACAACACAGCAGTCTTTAGGATCAGAGGATAAACGAAACTTAAGAATCTTCAAAATGCCAAAATCACTGAACATAGCAAAAAACAAGTACAATCATCTAAAGGTTTAAGTGTTCACCAACATCTATCATATACATTACTGGGTTTGATTTCTCCTTTTCTTATACCTTTATTCTTCTGAAATTTCATTTTCTATCATTTACTCTAATTAATTCTTTTTTTTTTTTTAAAAAAATGATGTTGATATTATCTTTTGAAATGATTTTTGTTACACCATCAATATCTGTAAAGCTCTCATAGCAAAATTTATTTATTTCTGTACTTCCATCCAATTGTTGTAGCCTATTTTTTAGGTCCGGGTGGTTCTGCCATTCTGGAGCATAGGAGTCCCGGTGCTGTGAATAAGAGTTGAATGGTGAATCCATCTACAACACACCCTCGTGTTCCTGGAACTAAGTACCCTTCGTCATACACATTAATTACTAACATAGGTTAACAGGCTAAACTGAGCTCCAAAAAAAAAATTTAAATTCAACTCATCTCTGTTTCTGCATGCTAGCGTTTTGGATGACCCATCCTTGCTATTAGTCAGCTGACTCGTTAATCTTTTCTTTGTAATTTCCCTATTGATTAGTAAAGAAACATACGTCATACTTTTTACTTAATAACATAATGTTCGTTCTCTGGGGGATGGCCTAGTCACTAAAGCATAGGAGTAACAACTTGGAGATTCCAGGTTTGAATCCCAGTGGCAGCACCTGGTGTGCGCATCTGGTTTAGCCTTGGTGGGCAGCATTACCTTGTCAGTATGTGCTATCTCCTCCAATTTTCGCTCTGGTTTCCACTTTTTGCGCTTGTGTATGGTGTTAAATATTGCTCCTTTTTACCTCGTGACTTATTTGATGCGAGCAAGTCAAACTTTTACATATGAGTTCAAGAAATTCCACCAATGGGATGGACATGTTGCCTAGCGAATTAGTTCGGGTGCATGCAAGCTCTTCGGGACACCATTAGTATCTCACTAAAAATATGAATAGGGCATTGTAGAATATATGTGCTACCATGGGAAAGAGTTGTGCTCATACATAGTCGCGAGTTGTGACATAATGCTAACCTGAATAAATACTGCTTAGTGTGATGATAGTAAACTTGATTTGCATTATGGATAAATTCCTTGAGGACTTGAAGTTACTACCGCTCTATGTCATTGTATTATGGACCATTGTATGTTTTCAGGTATGGAAAACAAGAAATTGTAGGTAAGTAGGTTTTTTTTTTCGATGACAAGGAAAATGTGTAGCCGCTACCCTTTGGGTGTGCATAGGGTAAAACTTCGGCTCCTATGCAATAGCTCGCAAACTACATAGGAGGGGTAACCTGCACTAGGCAAGCGTGGTGCGATGGGCTCGACCCTGAAGGCAAACCCCTTTCTTTCACTGGTCAGAGGTTTCAAACTTGAGATCTCCAACTTGGAAATCCCAAGCCCAAACCACTAAGCCATCCTGAAGGGTTTAGCTAAGTAGGTTATATGGAGGCCATGCATTGTCTATTTTCTTACTTTATTAGTTTTGCACCTTAATGAGATGTCGAGTGCAAAACAAATTTTAGCTCCATGTGGAACTTCCTCTTTATGTTTTCTTGTCTGAGAAATTGCAATGTGGATCTTTTTATATCCTTGAAACTCGAATATGCCTTTCGTTATGCTTCAAAAAGCAGAGAAATTTCCCTTTGATTAAAAACAACAACAACAACATACCTAGTGGAATCCCACAAGTGGGGTCTGGGAGGGTAGAATGTACGCAGACCTTAGCACTACCTCATAGAAGTTGAGAGGTTGTTTCCTGGGAACCCTCGTCTCAACAACCCATAGGCGGAACAAACTAGATATGACAGAAATTTCCCTTTGATTATTCCACAAAATACATATATGAAGATCTTTTTTTTCCTTAAAGAATTTGCACCACTCAACGGGAATACATGTTCCTTCCCTATAATATAGTCTTTCTCTTCTTTGCATTTTAGGTGAAGTTTTGACATCTTAGGTGCTCTGGAACTTGCACATAGGATATTTAATAATTGTGTCCAGGCTCATCCTCCTTCCAAAGTGACGTAAGGTGCATGTACATGAGTTCTCAGGGCTATTGCCTAATACTCTTAAATTTGAACTAGTTCCGCATGGGGATATTTGCACAAGTCTATTCAACAATCATTGTCGGGGTAAAGAAGATATAGGGCTGTATTTCTTTGCAAGTAAGGGAGGAAGATCAGCTTCTGCCTTATATATCTATCCGATAAGGGGTAGGGGTTGCAAAGTAGAAGTGCGCTCTTTTCCAGGAATGTTTTTACTAGAAATTGATTTGCATTTCCCATTATGTGTAGGTTTGAGATGTATATCGCTCTTGTGGAGTTCATGCATATCAAAGATTTGGTGATAGGAATGCTTATAAATGATGTTGAGTTGCTTACACTTCCATCCACAGCCCTGTGCAGTGACTTTCAAAGTACATTCATAATCTCTATGTTCTTTTCTCATTTTCATAATCTTTTTTAATGAAATTATTAGGTAATATGTATATTATACCCTCCCCAGACCTTACCACTACTTCATAGAGGTAGAGAGGCTGTTTCCTGGGAACCCTCGTCACAAAAACCCATAAGCAGAATAAGCTAGATATGATAAACATGAAAGAAAGAGAAAGAGAAAGTGCACAGGAAGAGCAATTAATTACGAAAAGCACATTATAATAAGTAAATACGGGACAATTAACAAATAAAAGGCAGACAATTAACAACTCCTTCCTATCAAACCTATTAGCCTGCTACTCTAATTCGTGGCCTCCACTCCTTCACATCTAAGGTCATGTCCTCGGTGTCGAGCACCATTGTTATTAAAAAGTTTAAAAAAAATCCCCTTTGTAGACTTTCACGAGTCAGACATGCTTTTCTGATCACCAACCAAGAAAAACACCTCATTTTCAATGGTGCTTTTGCCTTCCAGATTTTCCTCCAGTGACAGCTTTGTATTTGCTGTCTGGTGGAGTTCAAGAGGAAATATGCTGACTTTACTGTGAACCCCTTCTTTGCATCCCCTCTCCATATAATGGAATCTTCATTCTGGATTGTACCCTTGAAACTCTCTAGGGTATTTGTCAGCTCAATAGTTCTAGTGATTAGTCACCTACCAATCATTGAAGAGTTTTCTAAAAGAATAGTTCCATCCTTGCAAACTCCAAGCATCCTCAATTGTAGCCTCTGGTAACAGGCTTAGACAAACTTATCTCGAAACAACTCTTCCTAGATTTTTTTCCATTTCCCTTAGCAAAGCTCTCATTTGTCATTAGATTTGGCCGTTGAGTTTTGATGGATCCCCATATGCACAGCTGTAACAGGCTTGGTGCCCCAATTGAGCATTGATGGATCCCCATATGCACAGCTGTAACAGGCTTGGTGCCCCAATGTATATTGTATCTTCATAACCATTTCATCAGGAGACTCTTGTTGTGTTCTCATGTTTTTACTTCCAGGGACACCCTCTTTACGCCTTGGTGACTGCTTTCCTGCTAACTAAATGAAAACACTTCTAATTTCTGTTTCCTTACCACAAGAAATTTCTTCCTAGAAATTTCTGTTTCCTTATCAACTCATTTTTTATAATACGAGATAAGCTAAAACATACAAGTCAAACAATTGAATTATTATCAACCAAGATAATTTCGAAAAATAATGTGAAAGCAAAACAATCTCCGAAGAACTGGTGTTACATTGTTATGAGCAAAATTAAAATAAAATAGTCCATAAAGCTAGAAAGGACTACGTCCAAAGTTACTCAATTTAGCCAAACACATATGCCATGAATGTAGTTGTCCTATTATACATAGCCAACCAACAAATTCACAAACTAGATTGTAGGTAGCAGCAAATGCAGTTTCTGTTGAAAGGCTAGAAATCAAAGCCATTTCTGAAAGTGGTTGTCGAGACAACAATGCCCAGTCTTCCTACTCTTTGTTGCTAGCACCTTCAACACATCCTTCTGTGTCTTGTTTGGTGCGGTAAAATAATCCCCACAGGAATTGTTTGTCGTTCCACAAGGTACAAGATAGCTCTACGATAATCACATAATATATTTTTAAGAGAGTATATTTGTCAGATAAATCATTGAAAATGAGAAAAGAATATAAAGATTATAGACGTACTTTGAGAATCACTATGCAGAACTGTGGAAGCAAATACAAGCAGTTCAGCATCATTGATAACCGTACTCATCACCAAATCTTTGTTGTGTATGTACTCCACCAGAGCATTATATATCCCATACCTACATATAACGAAAAATGCAAATCAATTTCTAGTAAAAACATTTCAGGAAAAGGGTGCACTTTTACTTTGCAACCCTTACCCCTCTACCAATAGATATATAAGATAGAAACTGACCTCTCTTTCTCACTGGTAAAGAAATATAATCCTATATCTTCTTTACCCGGAGTGTGATCGTTGAACAGATTTGTCCATATATTTCCACGGGGAATAAGTTGAAATTTTAAAGTATCTCGCAAAAGATGCGAGAACTCATACACTTTACGTCGAACTTTGGAAGGAGAATGCGCTTGAATACAATTGTTCAGCATCTTGGGTACAATTTCTGGAGCACCAAAGATTTCAAAACTTCCCCTGAAATGCAAAAAGAGGACTCAAAGAAAGAAAGATCATCAATATATATATATATATATATTGCAAAATAATTTAAGTTATTACTTCTATACCTTAACCACTAGTTCATCTCCTTGGGAACCAACATTATGTTGATAATTAAAAAATATTATATATTTATTCGTACTAATCAATAGGAAAAATTAAAAAGAAGAGTTAATCAGTCAGCTGACTACTAGTAAAGATGTGCCCTTCCAAAACAAAGATGAGCTGAATTTGAATTAGTAAATGTATTTGATGAAGGGTACTTACTTCCAAGAATGAGCTTGAGCAGGATCATAACGTGTCATAAGTGGATTCATTATTCCACTCGTTTGCATGGCATTTGGACTCCTAAACTCCAGAATGCTAGAATCTGCCATACCTAAGAAGCAGGATACATCAATTAGATGGAAATATAAAAGTAAATAAATATTAATTGGAAAGAATTGCAAATATAAATGGTGTAAGGTAGATTATCATTTTTAAAGATAATGTTCACTTTAGATATATAGAAAGAGGATAAATTTGAACTAATAATGAAGGTAAGAGATGCTTGTGAATACTTAACCTTTAGATGATGAGGGTACTTGTTTTTTGCTCGATTCAACTGTTCTGAATTTTGAAAGGCTGTGAAGTTTTGTATATCCTGTTGATCCTAAAGAAATTTGCACTGTTCTCTTCTCAGGAAAAGAGTTTGATATTTGAGTTTTAGGTTTGGTTGAATTCCCTTGAGTCTCAATTGTCGTGGATTTTGTCGACACAACTCTTGAAGAGACACTATTGAATAGATTGAGTGCTTCTTCAACCGGTAAATATCTAGTTTTCCTGGTTTTTACCTCCTTTTCCCCGTTAATATTATGGCCACCACGAAACTTTATACGTTTCTTTGGTGGCAGAGTACTTTGACTACGTTTTTCGGAGGACTGTAACTTGGATTCCTCGGAGTGCTTATTTTCTAGTACTCTTAACACATTCTTCACAACTCCAGTCATTCGGTGCATCTTCATAACAACCCACCACGCAATATCTAAAAATAAAAGAAAAGCAGAAATTTTTAAAACAAAAGAAGACCAGGTGTGCATAAAAGTATAGAGAATAGTTATAAGATTTACTAAAAACATATAGATATGGCACAAGATAATGAAGCAAGGATGGATCAGAGAGCCATGACTTTCAGCTTGCCTGATATATCCCTCTTTTCATGCTAGCTAAAAGAGAGAGAGTGTGTGTGTACTCATGCACGTACACATATTTACACTAATAGCATATAATAGAGAGAGTTAGAGAGAGAGAGAGAGAGAGAGAGAGAGAGAGAACATACTGATGCACGTCAACGTTTTTACAGCGATAGCAAGTAATAATTGCTTTTCGAAAACCTGTATCACCACAAATTTCACAAACTTTTTCCTGCAAATTTATACAAAAAATAAGAGAAATTCATAAGCTAATCGACTCTTGATCTAACTCAGTTGTGTAGCTCATATATTAATTTTGCAATGAACAAGGATCCTAATGCTATAAAAATGCCGCACTTATTAAGTAGACAAAGCTATATCATAACAATCAGCAAAATCAAGTTTTTCTATTCTTTTAGCTAATATGCTTATCTTTCACAAACTTTTTCCTGCAAATTCATATAGAAAATAACAAGAATTATAAGCTAATCGACTCTTGATCTAAGTCAATTGTGTAGCTCGTATTCTAATTTTCCTAGGAAACAGCCTCTCTACTTCTATGTAAGTACGAGGTAGTGGGAAAGTCTGCGTACATTTCTACCCTCCCCAGACCCCACTTGTAGGATTCAACTGGGTATGTTGTTGTTGTTGTTGTTGCAATGAGCAAGGATCCTGATGCTATGAAAATGCCCCTCTTATTAGGTAGACAGAGAGCTACATCATAATAATCAGCAAAATCAAGTTTTTCTTTTCTTTTAGCTAACATGCTTATCTTTCATAACAAATTCCAATCCCCCTTTTACAGCAAAACTACATCTACCAATGCATTATCTAAACAAATTATTTTCACAGAATTTTTTCATTATATCTTATCCAAACAAAAAAATACTAAGTACTTCTCCTGTAGCTATAGTAGATATCTTAGGTTCTCTGTAAGAAGAAGTAGAAATTAGTTTTTTTCTTTGTGAGCTGTTTTGAGGCTACATCTGTTGATAGCTTATGATGTAAATCTGGTTTCTAGCCTTTAGTGCTGATGATCTATATACAAATTTGTTACCTTTGTCAAAAGAAAAAAAAATCTCTTCCAAAAATTCCACGCACTATTTTTACCCAGGCCGCAACGCCGGACCTGGTTCACCCCATAGTACATTTTCAAATTTTTTTTCCGATTTGATCTGGTCTTAGCTAGGATGACTATGGGGTGTTACAGATAGAGTGTACACAGACCTTAACCCCTATCTTGCATAGAAGAGTGGTTATGATAGACCCTTAGTTAAAGAAAAACATTTCAAATGTTAATTGAACTATTCACCTCATCCAAAACAAACTGGAAGGACTAGAATGGGAGGGATGGGGGTGATAACTGATAAGACCTTGTTCATCGGTTTGGCCATAATTAGTCAAACAACAAAGAATCATCAGTTCTCAGAGATGATCATCCGAAGACTAGTAAATCCTAGGAAGGAAACCATGAATGTGCCACTAGATAAGCTCACTAGGTGGTTGATCTACAAATACTGACTTTAAGTTATGTTAGCATCTCACCAGTTAAGTTGTCAACAAGAATACCATATCTTGGGTCAAGTAAAGTGATGAAGAAAAAAAACATCCTAAGTAAGATAATTTATGCTCTCAAAATGTCCGTTATTTTGCTAAAACAGCAAGCATAAGTTTCTCTTGCATCTTGAGTTCGTTATCTCCGCCAAGAAATTTAGAGCCTTTAATAATTTACAACATCTTCCTTTTTTATTTCCTTTTCCATTTTCTTGGCTAACAAAACCCTTTAGCTGAGCTAAACCTGAACTGGGGTGAATGCTAACTGTCTGGGGGTGCTACAGTTTGATAAGATCCATTCTTTTTTAGTTTTTCAGAGTGAGATTTAGTGAGCCCAAAATTTGCCAAACAACTTATTTACCATTGGAATAAAATGAAATTGATGAAGCAGAATGGATATAAGTGACACATATTGTCTGATATAGGACCAAGATGTAGTTGATTGATTGATAGTAAAGGATGACTAGTATTGCCTTAAGAAAGAAATTAGAATATCTTGGAACCACAATATGGTTATCCCGTTGTGCATCAAACCTGTCAAAGCTTGATAACAGGCCAGATTGCTTTTTATCCTATCCTAGTAGAGTGTTGTGACTGTGCTTCCTGCTTGTTTGTTTATACAGTTGCGAATCCAAAGTGCAGTATGGGGGTAGCTGCTAGATAATTATGTGAATACTAGGCCTAGCAACATATGCTGAGAAGTATAATTCCGTATATTTCAATGAAGGCTCTTCAGAATCAGCTTATATATCTGCTGGTTCTGTGATAGAGGTAATTAATCGTGTTTATATCTCCCTCTTCATTTTGCTTGGCCCTTAAACAAAACTTGATGTTTTATTTTACTTGTCTGTTTTAGCAAACTAAGAGAAATTTATTATTTTCTCCGGTACTATCCTTAGTATTAGATAACTTTAAGTTATCAAATTTAGAGTTCTAAATCATCATTAATAAGCTTAGTTTAGTAAAATACACTACTAAGTAAAACTGGCTGAAGGGGTATGCCAAGTCAACAATGGCCAAATAACATCAAACTGAGTGAGTACTCAGTTTTTCCCCCCATAATCTATCAAAAATGGTTGGATTTTGGTTCTATTATACATGCTATCATTCTTTATAATTGAGTATTTGGCTGGTCATCATGTAAACTTTGTGCAATTAAAAGGGTGTTCGTGATCTGCTTCTTGGTAATTGTATTGTGGATCTTGTTTTTCTGGATGGTTCTTTTACGTGTGCTTTACTGCGTATTGTGATGATCAATATGTTGTGTTCTCTCACTATTGTTGCATCCATGGTATTGATCTTGAGTGTACCATATAGTTTGTTGAGAAAGTTGTCGAAGGAAAACTAGACTCGTCATTTGCCATCGTCGGGCCTCCTAGACATCATGCAGAAGCAAATAAACCAATGAGATTTTGTCTGCAAAATAATGTTGCTATAGCTACACAATATCTCTTAGATGGACGAGTAAAAGTTAGTTTAATCAGTGAAACGTTAGGTGGATTTAAATCTTTGATCAATTTTGTAAATTTAATCAAAGGTTCTACTTATTATCTGGTTAATTTTCTTGCAACCTAATTTAGGGTTTGAGAAAATGAGCATTCTGAGAGATCCAAGTTACATGTCTTTGCTCAGATTTGTCAGTGTACTGTGCAACCAAAGAAACATGATAATTTCCTAGTAGGCATTGTATCAACTAGGAAAATGAGGTACAGATCGGGAATCAAGAAATATGATCTCCACTGATAAATACTGTCTCCTCATGAGTTAGGTCAACCAAATCCATGGCAACAGTGACTCAAGGGAATTTTCACAAGCCTAGTGCTCAAATTTCAAATTCTTTTCTTGAGAAAAGCACAACACAGCAGTCTTTAGGATCAGAGGATAAACGAAACTTAAGAATCTTCAAAATGCCAAAATCACTGAACATAGCAAAAAACAAGTACAATCATCTAAAGGTTTAAGTGTTCACCAACATCTATCATATACATTACTGGGTTTGATTTCTCCTTTTCTTATACCTTTATTCTTCTGAAATTTCATTTTCTATCATTTACTCTAATTAATTCTTTTTTTTTTTAAAAAAAAAATGATGTTGATATTATCTTTTGAAATGATTTTTGTTACACCATCAATATCTGTAAAGCTCTCATAGCAAAATTTATTTATTTCTGTACTTCCATCCAATTGTTGTAGCCTATTTTTTAGGTCCGGGTGGTTCTGCCATTCTGGAGCATAGGAGTCCCGGTGCTGTGAATAAGAGTTGAATGGTGAATCCATCTACAACACACCCTCGTGTTCCTGGAACTAAGTACCCTTCGTCATACACATTAATTACTAACATAGGTTAACAGGCTAAACTGAGCTCCAAAAAAAAAATTTAAATTCAACTCATCTCTGTTTCTGCATGCTAGCGTTTTGGATGACCCATCCTTGCTATTAGTCAGCTGACTCGTTAATCTTTTCTTTGTAATTTCCCTATTGATTAGTAAAGAAACATACGTCATACTTTTTACTTAATAACATAATGTTCGTTCTCTGGGGGATGGCCTAGTCACTAAAGCATAGGAGTAACAACTTGGAGATTCCAGGTTTGAATCCCAGTGGCAGCACCTGGTGTGCGCATCTGGTTTAGCCTTGGTGGGCAGCATTACCTTGTCAGTATGTGCTATCTCCTCCAATTTTCGCTCTGGTTTCCACTTTTTGCGCTTGTGTATGGTGTTAAATATTGCTCCTTTTTACCTCGTGACTTATTTGATGCGAGCAAGTCAAACTTTTACATATGAGTTCAAGAAATTCCACCAATGGGATGGACATGTTGCCTAGCGAATTAGTTCGGGTGCATGCAAGCTCTTCGGGACACCATTAGTATCTCACTAAAAATATGAATAGGGCATTGTAGAATATATGTGCTACCATGGGAAAGAGTTGTGCTCATACATAGTCGCGAGTTGTGACATAATGCTAACCTGAATAAATACTGCTTAGTGTGATGATAGTAAACTTGATTCGCATTATGGATAAATTCCTTGAGGACTTGAAGTTACTACCGCTCTATGTCATTGTATTATGGACCATTGTATGTTTTCAGGTATGGAAAACAAGAAATTGTAGGTAAGTAGGTTTTTTTTTTCGATGACAAGGAAAATGTGTAGCCGCTACCCTTTGGGTGTGCATAGGGTAAAACTTCGGCTCCTATGCAATAGCTCGCAAACTACATAGGAGGGGTAACCTGCACTAGGCAAGCGTGGTGCGATGGGCTCGACCCTGAAGGCAAATCCCTTTCTTTCACTGGTCAGAGGTTTCAAACTTGAGATCTCCAACTTGGAAATCCCAAGCCCAAACCACTAAGCCATCCTGAAGGGTTTAGCTAAGTAGGTTATATGGAGGCCATGCATTGTCTATTTTCTTACTTTATTAGTTTTGCACCTTAATGAGATGTCGAGTGCAAAACAAATTTTAGCTCCATGTGGAACTTCCTCTTTATGTTTTCTTGTCTGAGAAATTGCAATGTGGATCTTTTTATATCCTTGAAACTCGAATATGCCTTTCGTTATGCTTCAAAAAGCAGAGAAATTTCCCTTTGATTAAAAACAACAACAACAACATACCTAGTGGAATCCCACAAGTGGGGTCTGGGAGGGTAGAATGTACGCAGACCTTAACACTACCTCATAGAAGTTGAGAGGTTGTTTCCTGGGAACCCTCGTCTCAACAACCCATAGGCGGAACAAACTAGATATGACAGAAATTTCCCTTTGATTATTCCACAAAATACATATATGAAGATCTTTTTTTTCCTTAAAGAATTTGCACCACTCAACGGGAATACATGTTCCTTCCCTATAATATAGTCTTTCTCTTCTTTGCATTTTAGGTGAAGTTTTGACATCTTAGGTGCTCTGGAACTTGCACATAGGATATTTAATAATTGTGTCCAGGCTCATCCTCCTTCCAAAGTGACGTAAGGTGCATGTACATGAGTTCTCAGGGCTATTGCCTAATACTCTTAAATTTGAACTAGTTCCGCATGGGGATATTTGCACAAGTCTATTCAACAATCATTGTCGGGGTAAAGAAGATATAGGGCTGTATTTCTTTGCAAGTAAGGGAGGAAGATCAGCTTCTGCCTTATATATCTATCCGATAAGGGGTAGGGGTTGCAAAGTAGAAGTGCGCTCTTTTCCAGGAATGTTTTTACTAGAAATTGATTTGCATTTCCCATTATGTGTAGGTTTGAGATGTATATCGCTCTTGTGGAGTTCATGCATATCAAAGATTTGGTGATAGGAATGCTTATAAATGATGTTGAGTTGCTTACACTTCCATCCACAGCCCTGTGCAGTGACTTTCAAAGTACATTCATAATCTCTATGTTCTTTTCTCATTTTCATAATCTTTTTTAATGAAATTATTAGGTAATATGTATATTATACCCTCCCCAGACCTTACCACTACTTCATAGAGGTAGAGAGGCTGTTTCCTGGGAACCCTCGTCACAAAAACCCATAAGCAGAATAAGCTAGATATGATAAACATGAAAGAAAGAGAAAGAGAAAGTGCACAGGAAGAGCAATTAATTACGAAAAGCACATTATAATAAGTAAATACGGGACAATTAACAAATAAAAGGCAGACAATTAACAACTCCTTCCTATCAAACCTATTAGCCTGCTACTCTAATTCGTGGCCTCCACTCCTTCACATCTAAGGTCATGTCCTCGGTGTCGAGCACCATTGTTATTAAAAAGTTTAAAAAAAATCCCCTTTGTAGACTTTCACGAGTCAGACATGCTTTTCTGATCACCAACCAAGAAAAACACCTCATTTTCAATGGTGCTTTTGCCTTCCAGATTTTCCTCCAGTGACAGCTTTGTATTTGCTGTCTGGTGGAGTTCAAGAGGAAATATGCTGACTTTACTGTGAACCCCTTCTTTGCATCCCCTCTCCATATAATGGAATCTTCATTCTGGATTGTACCCTTGAAACTCTCTAGGGTATTTGTCAGCTCAATAGTTCTAGTGATTAGTCACCTACCAATCATTGAAGAGTTTTCTAAAAGAATAGTTCCATCCTTGCAAACTCCAAGCATCCTCAATTGTAGCCTCTGGTAACAGGCTTAGACAAACTTATCTCGAAACAACTCTTCCTAGATTTTTTTCCATTTCCCTTAGCAAAGCTCTCATTTGTCATTAGATTTGGCCGTTGAGTTTTGATGGATCCCCATATGCACAGCTGTAACAGGCTTGGTGCCCCAATTGAGCATTGATGGATCCCCATATGCACAGCTGTAACAGGCTTGGTGCCCCAATGTATATTGTATCTTCATAACCATTTCATCAGGAGACTCTTGTTGTGTTCTCATGTTTTTACTTCCAGGGACACCCTCTTTACGCCTTGGTGACTGCTTTCCTGCTAACTAAATGAAAACACTTCTAATTTCTGTTTCCTTACCACAAGAAATTTCTTCCTAGAAATTTCTGTTTCCTTATCAACTCATTTTTTATAATACGAGATAAGCTAAAACATACAAGTCAAACAATTGAATTATTATCAACCAAGATAATTTCGAAAAATAATGTGAAAGCAAAACAATCTCCGAAGAACTGGTGTTACATTGTTATGAGCAGAATTAAAATAAAATAGTCCATAAAGCTAGAAAGGACTATGTCCAAAGTTACTCAATTTAGCCAAACACATATGCCATGAATGTAGTTGTCCTATTATACATAGCCAACCAACAAATTCACAAACTAGATTGTAGGTAGCAGCAAATGCAGTTTCTGTTGAAAGGCTAGAAATCAAAGCCATTTCTGAAAGTGGTTGTCGAGACAACAATGCCCAGTCTTCCTACTCTTTGTTGCTAGCACCTTCAACACATCCTTCTGTGTCTTGTTTGGTGCGGTAAAATAATCCCCACAGGAATTGTTTGTCGTTCCACAAGGTACAAGATAGCTCTGCGATAATCACATAATATATTTTTAAGAGAGTATATTTGTCAGATAAATCATTGAAAATGAGAAAAGAATATAAAGATTATAGACGTACTTTGAGAATCACTATGCAGGACTGTGGAAGCAAATACAAGCAGTTCAGCATCATTGATAACCGTACTCATCACCAAATCTTTGTTGTGTATGTACTCCACCAGAGCATTATATATCCCATACCTACATATAACGAAAAATGCAAATCAATATCTAGTAAAAACATTTCAGGAAAAGGGTGCACTTTTACTTTGCAACCCTTACCCCTCTACCAATAGATATATAAGATAGAAACTGACCTCTCTTTCTCACTGGTAAAGAAATATAATCCTATATCTTCTTTACCCGGAGTGTGATCGTTGAACAGATTTGTCCATATATTTCCACGGGGAATAAGTTGAAATTTTAAAGTATCTCGCAAAAGATGCGAGAACTCATACACTTTACGTCGAACTTTGGAAGGAGAATGCGCTTGAATACAATTGTTCAGCATCTTGGGTACAATTTCTGGAGCACCAAAGATTTCAAAACTTCCCCTGAAATGCAAAAAGAGGACTCAAAGAAAGAAAGATCATCAATATATATATATATATATATTGCAAAATAATTTAAGTTATTACTTCTATACCTTAACCACTAGTTCATCTCCTTGGGAACCAACATTATGTTGATAATTAAAAAATATTATATATTTATTCGTACTAATCAATAGGAAAAATTAAAAAGAAGAGTTAATCGGTCAGCTGACTACTAGTAAAGATGTGCCCTTCCAAAACAAAGATGAGCTGAATTTGAATTAGTAAATGTATTTGATGAAGGGTACTTACTTCCAAGAATGAGCTTGAGCAGGATCATAACGTGTCATAAGTGGATTCATTATTCCACTCGTTTGCATGGCATTTGGACTCCTAAACTCCAGAATGCTAGAATCTGCCATACCTAAGAAGCAGGATACATCAATTAGATGGAAATATAAAAGTAAATAAATATTAATTGGAAAGAATTGCAAATATAAATGGTGTAAGGTAGATTATCATTTTTAAAGATAATGTTCACTTTAGATATATAGAAAGAGGATAAATTTGAACTAATAATGAAGGTAAGAGATGCTTGTGAATACTTAACCTTTAGATGATGAGGGTACTTGTTTTTTGCTCGATTCAACTGTTCTGAATTTTGAAAGGCTGTGAAGTTTTGTATATCCTGTTGATCCTAAAGAAATTTGCACTGTTCTCTTCTCAGGAAAAGAGTTTGATATTTGAGTTTTAGGTTTGGTTGAATTCCCTTGAGTCTCAATTGTCGTGGATTTTGTCGACACAACTCTTGAAGAGACACTATTGAATAGATTGAGTGCTTCTTCAACCGGTAAATATCTAGTTTTCCCGGTTTTTACCTCCTTTTCCCCGTTAATATTATGGCCACCACGAAGAAACTTTATACGTTTCTTTGGTGGCAGAGTACTTTGACTACGTTTTTCGGAGGACTGTAACTTGGATTCCTCGGAGTGCTTATTTTCTAGTACTCTAACACATTCTTCACAACTCCAGTCATTCGGTGCATCTTCATAACAACCCACCACGCAATATCTAAAAATAAAAGAAAAGCAGAAATTTTTAAAACAAAAGAAGACCAGGTGTGCATAAAAGTATAGAGAATAGTTATAAGATTTACTAAAAACATATAGATATGGCACAAGATAATGAAGCAAGGATGGATCAGAGAGCCATGACTTTCAGCTTGCCTGATATATCCCTCTTTTCATGCTAGCTAAAAGAGAGAGAGTGTGTGTGTACTCATGCACGTACACATATTTACACTAATAGCATATAATAGAGAGAGTGAGAGAGAGAGAGAGAGAGAGAGAGAGAGAGAGAGAGAGAGAGAGAGAGAGAACATACTGATGCACGTCAACGTTTTTACAGCGATAGCAAGTAATAATTGCTTTTCGAAAACCTATATCACCACAAATTTCACAAACTTTTTCCTGCAAATTTATACAAAAAATAAGAGAAATTCATAAGCTAATCGACTCTTGATCTAACTCAGTTGTGTAGCTCATAATATTAATTTTGCAATGAACAAGGATCCTAATGCTATAAAAATGCCCCACTTATTAAGTAGACAAAGCTATATCATAACAATCAGCAAAATCAAGTTTTTCTATTCTTTTAGCTAATATGCTTATCTTTCACAAACTTTTTCCTGCAAATTCATATAGAAAATAACAAGAATTCATAAGCTAATCGACTCTTGATCTAAGTCAATTGTGTAGCTCGTATTCTAATTTTCCTAGGAAACAGCCTCTCTACTTCTATGTAAGTACGAGGTAGTGGGAAAGTCTGCGTACATTTCTACCCTCCCCAGACCCCACTTGTAGGATTCAACTGGGTATGTTGTTGTTGTTGTTGTTGCAATGAGCAAGGATCCTGATGCTATGAAAATGCCCCTCTTATTAGGTAGACAGAGAGCTACATCATAATAATCAGCAAAATCAAGTTTTTCTTTTCTTTTAGCTAACATGCTTATCTTTCATAACAAATTCCAATCCCCCTTTTACAGCAAAACTACATCTACCAATGCATTATCTAAACAAATTATTTTCGCAGAATTTTTTCATTATATCTTATCCAACAAAAAAATACTAAGTACTTCTCCTTTAGAATCACTTCAAGAAGGTATAGGATTGTAAGCCAACAGTATAACCCATTTTTCATCCTACCACTATAAATAAACGAAAAGCAATTCATTTGTTTTTCTTTTGATTAATCAGAAGAAATTTCATCTGTATACTTAATTTGACAATTCTTTAATTTTAATGAGTATTTTATACTTCCAACATTACTATAGTTTTTTTTTTAACTTTCTGTTACTCTATATAAATATCAAAATTTGTCAAACAATAAATGAAAATTGGAATAGTAAATACTAAAGAAATGTATAATATACTTTGTTATCCCAATTTATGTGGTACCTTTAAAATTATGACAATTAAATGTTCCTTAGTAACTTCTTTTTGTCGTTAAGATATTATGAATTATTAATATGGTTTAGAATTTTTTAATATAGTTCGAAATGTGTAAATTTTACTTTTAAAAACATCAAATTTCATGTCAAATTCAATCAAAATTCAAATTGTGTCATACATAGTAAGAGCTTATAAAACAAAAAGTTAGAATTTACCTTGTGGGGTGGGTGTCCTTTCTGCCTCGAAGTGTGAGAGGCCATTTGTACTCCAAAGTGGTACACCAGTAAAAGAAAAATCCGAACGAATCCTACACATCACACAATTTTTGAGTAATAAATTTAATTTCAGACTAAAAAAGTTATAGTTGTAAATTTTGCACATTTTGTGTTTTTTCGTAGAGAGTATACTGGACTACCAGGTGAAGATTCCTTTTTGTTCAGCTCATACGTTTTTTCGTAATTGTTTGAGTGATTTGCATTATTTCTCTTGTACATTTTTGTTACTTTTACTTGGGGCATCCCCCCCCCCCCCAAACCCAACACAAAAAAAGAAAAGAAAGAATAACTCATTATTTTGTCATTTATTGAACTAAATGCGAAAAATTATTTTATATATTTAGTGTAAAATTGATTTCTATTGTTTAACAGTTACAACAACAACATACCCAGTGGAATCCCACAAGTGGGGTCTGGGGAGGGTAAAATGTACGCGAACCTTACCACTACCTGATATAGGTAGAGAGGTTCTTTCCTGGGTTCAATTTTAACTCCGCTTTTGAAAATTCAAAATAAAGTGAAAAATAAAATATTTTCATAATCAAACGCCGACTTAATAACAAATTATAATTGCTTGATAGTATTGTATCTGATTAGAGTTGTCACTCCTATTAAGAGATAATTTTAATAAATCAAGATAAATTAATCGTGACTATAAATTCTTTTTTGAAAAAAGGAAAGTGTAAGAGAACATATATGTTAATTAATTTTTTTTCTTTTACGGAATTTCACATAACCCTAGTTTATTCCGCCTATGGGTTGAGACGAGGGTTCCCAGGAAACCGCCTCTCTACTTTTGTGAGTACTACCACCCCAGATCCCACTTGTGGGATTCCACTGGGTATGTTGTTGTTGTTGGAATTTCACATAAAACAGAGATAAACACATAAAATTAACAATAAAAAAGTAGATATCACATCTAAAAGTTGAAACACTTGTGTTAAAACATCCAAATCAAAGTCTATCATAAATTCATGATGAATATTTCCTCTTCAGGCATACGTATATATGTAGAACTTCACTTAAAATAAAAATAAAGAGCACATATAAAATGAACAACGAAAGATAGATATCACACCTTAGAAGTTGAACTCTGATCTCAAAATGTGTTAATCAAAGTATATGATAGTGAATTGGTTTCATTTTGAGGTATACATATATATAGGTGAAAGTATGAATACAAAGTCAAAAGGATAAGAATGGAAAATAATAAATGTGGAATCCGATGTTATAATCCAAAAAGTATGACCAAATTATATAAAAAGTAACTAATTAATAGTAATATATTGACTAGCAATGTACAAGTCAAACCGTCAAGTTAAATTGAAGGGAGAATTAAGTCAAACTAAAGAAAAAAGCTAACTTATGATTTGATTTGATTGGTTTAACGTTCAAAAAACAGCTTGGCAACTCTTTATTTGATTAGTATTAAAAAAAATCTAAATCAAATAAACATAATATATATGATTTTACTTTTTATACATGGAAGGCTATTAAGTATAATCTTTCTTGTAAATATATTTTAAATTGGTTTATAATGTTCAATGTTTGGTTGTGTTATTTTTATTGATAATATGAAAAAAGAAATTAATTAGTCAAAAAATAATTTGTGTCCAAACTAGGAATACTGATTATCGAATAAGTGTTGGTACTTTACACAATATTTTACTCATTTTGTGCTTAACCCTCAATAATAAAATTGCTATTCATCAATATAAAAGTTGCATCAATTATGAAAATGTCCAAGTGCTTAATTCTACACAAAATCGATTGCACATTTTTACCCAAATTCAATTCAAATTGATGATATTTTAAAATAAACTTAAATATCATTAATTATTTGATAATGTTTAACTAAATTTGCAAGATGAAGATGTTAATTAAAATTAACTTTATTATAGAATTGAATTGAGGATGTATTAATATAAAAGATGTTATACATTATCAAAGAGTAGTGTAATTTTAGTTAATCTTATGTTCAAGATATTAATAAATTATATTTTTTTTCTTATGAATAAATAAAGGCATCTCTCGCCCACACTCACACCCACACCCCCACCCCCACCTTGGATTGGCCCAAATTCCTTTCTTGATGTCTATTAAAATATTTAAAGAACATGTTATCTTGTCAAATAAAAGTTTTAAATGTAAAGTACTAAATATATGATTGTTGATCTATTTGAATTAACTATAAAAATTATATTTCGTTAAAATTTATTGACTTGTCAAACGAAGATTTAAGAAGTAAAATACTAAATGTGTGATAATTGATCTTGTTGATTTGACTATATAAAAATTATATCTCACAATATTCCTTAATCTTTCATTCAGCTAACAAAAGATCTCTTTTTTTTTAAATATCCCGACTGTCATGTTTAGAAACTTTTGAAAAAATGTCGTTTTATCCCTATAGCAGCCCAGAGTCTTATTTAATTTATTTGTCTGACTTGGTGCGGTATTTTTGTAACAATCCGACCTAGGAGTCTAGTCGTCACACAACGAATGAGATACCCGAAGGCACCTCATCTCAAGCATCTTAAGCATTCATAGGTATTTAATGAAAATAAATTGCGAAAAATCTAAAGGAAAGGGGCTAAGGGCCAATTTGACAATGAAGCAACTTTAAAAAGCATTCTAATACTACAATCATTCGTTTGTCCATATGCATATTAATTACATTATAAGTCGATTGGACCGGTATCGGTCGATCTCCATCAAATAGAAAGAAGTCTAAAACAGTGTAACATAGAACATAAAAGCCTCAAAAGGACTACAAATACATTGTTTTAAACACAACAAAGATACAAAATAAAAGGAAAAAGTGGCGGAGTACCGAACTAAGGGCCACCACAAACAAACTAGTATTGGATGCTGAGTACTAGACACGAGCCGGTAGAAGAGTGTCTGTCCCTACATGGTTAAATCATGCAGGCAAAATATGCATTAGTACGTTTGAATGTACTATGTATGTTAGATGCAATGCATGGATGAAATTGTAATGTCATCATTATTAAACATAAAGTATAAGGATACATATGATAAAAGATGCATAAAGTAAGGTTAAGCATGCACAAGGAATATGACTCAAGATCAATATGAGACTGCATAAAAAGGCATATATGAATGAAAACATAACATGAGATCATAAGCTTGTTTCAACTTAGAAGAGCGAAAAGAGAAGACATAGGGACCATGTGAGCTACTATATGCAATCCAGTGAACTACTTCCATTGGGAAAAGACCACTGCACTCCTTCCATTGGGAAAAGGGTAATCTACTAGGCAAGGTAGATATCCAAACTTAGTAACTTTGCAATTGCATCTTTCATAACATTTGAGCCTACATGGATCCACTGGCCTAGCCTACAAAGGCTCCTCTGGTGGCACATAGTTAGGGACATTGAGATTCAGCTTTACGGGATCATGCCTCAACTAACGGAATGAGTCCCAATCTCTAGTCCTCTCAGTGCTAAGTCATCCCACAAAATCTTTAAAACATATTCTTAGAGTCATAGGTAGCAATCAACAAGAGTAGCTCGGAACTTAAGAATTTTTCTTAAACATCTTTTACGGCAATTAACATCATACTTATATCTTTGATGAACTTTGAAGCTCTTCATTGATCCCTAGTCATCATCATAAATCATCGAAAACTCTACCTGAAAATTAGGTGAGCTTAGTTTCATCATGGAACAATCATAAATCACATATGTCATAAGGAAATTTCTCTTCTTTATTATATGAGGCCCATAAAAATACTCCTTCCACTCATTTTACTGTATCGCTCCGATCAATTATTTTAAGTTATGTAAATACTGAAATTAGGATAAGACAAATTCCTCCTTACATTGGACAAATAAAATTAAATAACTATTTTAATATCATTTAGTGATTATATTTGTGTTAAAAAAAGGAAGTAATTCTAAAAAAAATATAACATAAATAAATCAAAGAATTTATGAATGATGAAAAATACTATAGGTCACAATAATTGTCAATTTGTGTTGCATAAATTGGGATAGTGAGAATAACATATATTATTTAAAATTTATGTAAAACATATTATAAATTACACAATTAATAATTTAAAATATTTTTTAAAAATAGAGAAAATTTTAATTGAAATTGAAACAATATAAATAAAATATATTATTTAAAATAAAAATAAAATATACTATAAGTCGCAACAATTAATAGTTTAAAATTTTAAAAGATATATAAAAAAAGGAAAAACTAAGCTTGTACCTGTTTAAAGCAAACTATTTACATCCATATACCCCTTTACATTTTATACCCCCAACTATTAAAATTTGCTCCCCTAATATTAAAATTCATGCGCTAATGTCATGCTGACGTACAAGCTATCGTTCATTAAGGAACTAGATTTAGAGAAACTTTGACAATTTATTCAAACTATCATTCTTTCCATTCATCAATAGTGTGGTACTAAAGTTTCGAATTTGATCGTCAAACAATGTATCAGCTAAAGTGATCCATGATGTATATCACTGTTCCACATCTATTAGCAACTTCGACTTTATTTACAATGGTAGGAAGAGAATCGGTATCATACCACTGCTTTTTACTGTCCGTTACCTCCTTAAAGTGCTTCTTATGGAGAAGTATCTGAGATGTTTCTGTTTGGATGAGATATAACCAAAGAATGTTCAAAGAAAATAATTTGTTTGGATAATTCTTGGAATGCGTTAGATATGTGTCTCCTGCAAAAGAGGGATTTTTTACATATATAAGTATGTGAACTAAGATGAAAACATGATTTTGCTAATTATGGTTTAACTTTGTGTAACTGATTGGATTCTCACAGAGTTTCATTGTCAAAATTCTAGAACGACCATTTCTAGAAAGACCATCCCGCCATATATTTTCTAGCAACCGAATGAATGGCAGCAATCCACCCCTCCTTTCTTCTTCATCTTTTTTCTTTATTCTTCCTGTTTCTATCTACATCGGTTTTGACTAACATTGCTCTACAAATTACAACTCCGGCAAGCTCCGACGATCCTCCGACACCACCAAGATGTAACTAGGTTTTTGTTTCTCCAATTTTGCAGCTCACACATGTTTGATCTCAACAAACTATTTATATTTTCATCTATCTTCCCAGTAACTGTTATTTTCAACACTTATTTTATGGCTTTTATGGCACTAGATGAGAGAAGCGAGACTGAGATGCTTTGGGTATGTGGAGAGGAAGAGTGTCGACGCTCCTGTTAAGAGGTGCAAGAGGTTAGAGCTAGCCAGCTAGGCATTATGCAGAGAATAGAAGTAGTTCGAAAAAGTATTTGAGGGAGGTATTAACAGGTACAGCGCAGTTTCATATCACCAAGGACATGACTTTAGATGGAAAGGAATGGAGACCGCGTATTAGTGTAGAAGCTTAATAGGTTAGTAGGGATGGGATATTGTCTTGCCTTGTGATGTAGTAGGTTAGTAGGATTAGACGCGTCTTTATATGTTGTTTGTTACTGCCGTCATTTATTTTGCTATTTTTATTTATTTATAAAAATCATTATTTTTCATTTTAGTTGTTATTCTATTTCTAGTATGTTCTGCTTTTGGGACTGATATGTGTAAGCTGAGGGTCTTCAGGAAACAACCACTCTATCTCTGTGAGGTAGTGGTGAGGTCTGCGATCCCACTTGTGGGATTTCACTGGTTGTGTTGCTGTCACCGTTTGTCTAAGTGATGACGTTTTGTTTCCTCATTCTTCATTCTGTTCATATGGTAATCTTGATTCTGTGTGACAGGGAAGCTAAATGGAGCACTTTGATAGCATCTTTGTTCATTGCCAAATCAGAAGACAAGATGAGCTTCACTTAAATTGGTAAAGAGTTGGTCAGCTAATGAATTTCCTGTCTTTTCTTATGAACTTGCAGAAAAATATTTGTGAAATTTGCAGTGATATAGGTTTTCAAGAAACAGTTTACCTGCTATCAGAGTGAAAATCTTGGCGTGCACATGTAAGTTCTCTTTTTCTCTCTCTCTCACTCTCTCTCGATTTTTAGCATGAAAGGGCAGTCAGGCAAGCTAAAAGCCATGATTCTCTGATTTGTACTTGCTTCATCACCTAGTGCCATATCTATAAGTTCTTTGTAAACCTCAAACATGGTCCCAATCCCAAACCCTTTTCTTTTTGGTAGAATTTGCCATTTTTTAGGGAGAAGTTAATCTTTTCACACAAGAGGCTGCTCCTCTTGAAGGAGATTGCTAGTGAGATTATCAGCTTTGCTTCCCTCTTTTTGAATCTTAAATAGGGCTGAGAAGTGGAATAGAACTGAAAATATAAATGGAAGTGGTATTACCTCTTAGGGAGAATGTGGACCTCTTTGAGTTGTCTGATCTTTCTGGCATTCTTCACAGCCGGATCCTAATGGTATTGGATATTGGTTTCCACCTAAAGTATATATTGATTCGTTCATTAGTATGTTGTGGCATTTAATTCTTATAAATACCGCCTGTATCTGTTATGCATACATAGTCCTCTTCCTGTTTAAAAATTCTTCTTTTCTCTTCCTTTAAGATATTGCATGGTGGGCTATTGTGAAGATGCACCAGTGGATTGGTCTTGTGAAGAATGTGATATTGGCAAGGCAGTAGTGTTGAGGGATCCAAGTTACATGCCTTTGCAAAGATTTGTCAGAGTACTGTGCAACCAAAGAAACATAGTAAATTTCTAGTAGGCATTGTATTAACTGGGAAAAGGAGGTACAGATCGGGAAAACAAGATATCTACCTGTTGAAGAAGCACTTGGTTGTCATCGAATCAAGAAATATGATCTCCAGTGATTAATACTGTCTCCTCATGATTTGAATCAACCAAATCCATGGCACCAGTGACTCGGAAGGAATTTTAGCAAGCCTAGAGCTCAAATTTCAAATTCATTTATTGAGAAAAGTACAGTACAACAGTCTTTAGGATAAGCAGGATATATGAAACTTAAGAATCTTCAAAAGGCCAAAATCACTAAATAAGTACAATCATCTAAAGATTAAGTGTTCACCAACATCTCTTGTATACGTTACTTGGTCTGATATTTCCTTTTCTTATACCTTTATTCTTCAGAAATTTCATTTTCTATTATATACTCTAATTAGTTCTTTTTTTCTAAAAATGATATTGATATTTCTTTTAAAATGATTTTTGTTACACCATCAATATCTGTAAAGCTTTCATAGAAAAATTTATTTTTGTACTTCCATCCAATTGTTGTAGCCTATTTTTTAGGTCCGGATGGTTCTGCCATTTTGGAGCATAAAAGTCCCGATGTTGTGAATAAGAGTTGAATGGTGAATCCATCTATAGCACACCCTCATGATCCTAATCTAGTTCCTTCCTGGAAATCCTAATCTAGTTCCTTCCTGGAAGTAAGTACCCTTTATCATACACATTAATTACCAGCATAGGTTCACAGGCTAAACCAAGCTCCAAAAAAATTCAAATTCAGCTCATCTCTATTTCTGCAGACTAGATTTTTGGATGACCCATCCTTGCTATTAGTCAGTTGACTCATTAATCTTTTCTTTGTAATCCCCTAATTGATTAGTAAAGAAACATACAACATAGTACTTTGTAGTTAATAACATAATGTTCGTTCCCTAGAGGATGGCCTAGTCACTAAGGCATAGGAGTAACAACTTGGAAATTCCAGGTCTGAATCCCAGCTGCAACACCTGGTGTGCGCATCTGGTTAGCCTTAATGGGCAGCATTACCTTGTTAATATGTGCTATGTCCTCCAATTGTTGCTCTATTTCCACGCTTGTGGCATGGTGTTAAACATTGCGCCCTGGTTACCTCGTGGCTTACTTGATGCCAGCAAGTTAGACTTTTGCATATGATTTTTAAAAATACCCCTACTTACATGATGTCTCTCTTCCCAATTCCGACTGGGGTCATTGAGAGATTAAATAAAATGAGAAGAAATTTTCTCTAGGAAGGGAATAGTGAAACCAAGAAATTTCATTTGGTCAAATGGGATGCTCTAATCAGTGACAAGCAAAGGGGGTTTGGGGGTGAGAAATATTAAGACTCAAAACATTTGTCTCATGATGAAGTGGCTGTGGAGGCTTGCAGCGGAAGAACAATCTTTGTGGAAAGAGGTAATTCAGTCGAAATACGAAATGGAGGATCATTGGACTTCCAAAATGGTCACCAGTACTTACGGGGTCAGTTTGTGGAAGACTATCAGAAACTTGTGGCCAAGATTAAGGGGCAACTGTAGCATAAGAATTGAAGATGGCCGGAAGGTGTCCTTCTGGGAAGATGTCTGGCTGGATAATGACTCTTTAAAGGACAGCTTTAATGACATTTACAACCTAAGCCGACAGAAAAGAGCAACAGTAGCAAAGGTGTGGTCAGAACAGGGCTGGAACATGAGTTTCAGGAGACCTTTTAATGACCGGGAGATTACAAGACTTAGCAACCTCCTCAGCAAGCTGGAGCAGTTCAAAGGTACTTCCAGACAACAAGATAAGCTGGTATGGTTGAGCCGGGGGCAAGGTGAATTCAGTGTCCGAGGGGCATATAAAAAGTTCAACCCATATAACAACGAAATCGACAATTGGCTTTGGAAGCTCATTTGGAAAGTTAAAACTCCTTATAAGGTGTCTTGTTTCACGTGGCTTTGGCGAAACAAGCCGTGTTAACTCAAGAAAACCTTATGAAGAGAGGAATTCAGCTAAGCCCGAGATGTTTTCTATGTAAAGAGGAAGCTGAAACAGTCGATCACCTATTCCTACACTGCAGGATCACAACTCAAATCTGGAGAGCCTTTACGGACATGAAGGGATTGAATTGGGTGATGCCAAGGAAGATAGATCAGGTCTTGAAGATATGGAGCAGCTATGCGAATATCTCTGCACACAAGGGAAGATGGAACAGGATTCCAGCCTGCATCTGGTGGTCGGTTTGGAAAGAAAGAAACCTTCACTGTTTTCAGAATAAGGAAAACAAACTTCAGTTGATGAAGATGCATTGCTTAGCCTTATTCCACTTTTGGTGCTTACAGGAGTATAGGGTAGATCTAGAACCAGTTATCTGAGGTTGTAAAGTTTGCTTGTAAGTTTTTGTCCATAGGCTCTTAGATCTCCGTAATACTTTCTTTCCATTTGTAAGTAGGTCCCTATTATTTGTTGCAACAGGATTCTGTATATTTTGATATATATACAACTGTTACCATTTCTAAAAAAAAAATTCCCCCGATAGAATGGACATGTTGCCCAGTGAATTAGTTGGGGTGCATGCAAACTCTACGGGACACCATTAGTATCACTAAAAAAAATGAATAGGCCACTGTGGAATATATGCGCTACTATGGGAAAAGAGTTCCACTCATACATAGTTGCGAGTTGTGACATAATGCTAACCTCAATAGATACAGTTTAGTGAGATGGTAGAAAACTTGATTCCTATTATGGATAAATTCCTTGAGGACTTGAAGTTAGCTACCGCTCTATGTCATTGTATTATGGAGGATTGTATGTTTTCAGGTATGGAAACCAAGAAATTTGTAGGTAAGTAGGTTTTTTCTATGACCAGGAAAACCCGTAGTCGCTATCGTTTGGGTGCACACAGGGTAAAATTCCCCCTTTGCATAAGCTCGCAAACCACACAGGAGAGATAATCTGCACTAGGCAAGCCCAATGCGACAAGCTCGACCCAGAAGGCAAATCCCTTGCTTTCGCTAGCAAGGGGTTTCGAACTTGAGACCTCCAACATGGAAGTCCCAAGCCCAAACCACTGGGTCACCCCGAAGGGTTTTGGTAAGTTGGTTATATGGGGGCCATACATTATTTATTTTCTATTTTTTAAAGTTTTGCACCTTAATGAGATGTCGAGTGCAAAACAAATTTAGCTTCATGTGGAACTTTTATTTATGTTTTGTTGTCTGAGAAATTTCTTGTGGATCTTTTTTATGTCCTTGAAACTAGAATATGCCTTTCGTTATGCTTCAAAAAGCAGTGAAGTTTCCCCTTGATTATTCTATAGACTACATATATATTGAAGATCTTTATTTCCTTGAAGAATTTGACCACTCAATAGGAATACAAGTTCCCTTCCCTATAATATAGTCTTTCTCTTCTCCTTTGCCTTTTAGGTGAAGTTTTGACATCTTAGGTGCTCTGGAACTTGCACCTGGGATATTAAATGATTGCATCCAGGCTCATCCTCCTTCCAGAGTTAGATGTAAGGTGCATTAGTTCTCAGGACTATTGTCTAATACTCTTAAATTTGAACTAGTTTTGCATGGAGATATCTGGGCAAGCCTATTCAACAATCACTGTCGGGGTAAAGAAGATATAGGATTGCATTTCTTTGCAAGTAAGGGGGAAAGGTCAGCTTCGGCCTTGTGTATCTATCCAAGAAGGGGTAAGGGTTGCAAAGTAGAAGTGCGCTCTTTCCCAGGATTGTTTTTACTAGAAATGGATTTGCATTTCCCATTATATGCAGGTCTGAGATATATATTACTCTGGTAGAGTTCATGCATATCAAAGATTTGGTGATAAGAATGCCTATAAATGATGTTGAGCTGCTTATACTTCCATCCATAGCCCTGTGCAGTGATTTTCAAAGTACATTCATAATCTCTATCTTCTTTTCTCATTTTCATATTCCCTTTTACTGAAATATTTAGGTAATATGCATATTCAGTTACGCTCTGTAGAAGATCAATTTTCCTGTCTATCCAGAAGATTTTGTCTTTTTAAGTCGGCAATACTTGTTTTATTTCATTTGAGTATAAAGGCTTTAATGCGTTAAGTCATCAAGCCATGCTCTAGAAGTACTGATTGTACGTTCTCTGTGAGTTCAACTGCCCTTCCTTCGGAGAATGGAGTCAGGGAAACATTCAGTGGCGGAATTCGCTCACGATAACGCTCAGCCACTCGATCATCTCCGATGACGATATCATCGCCGAGGATAGCGTAGCGTGATCCTTATGAGGAAGCCTAGATCAATTATCTGTTCCTTTTGCGCAATCGGGGGCTGAGAAATCAGGTATGAAACTTAGCACTTGTTTTCTTATTGATTCCCGGGGCAGTGGCATTCTTGTATGTAACTTGGATTGTTTTATCTGTGGTTTGTGTGCCCTGAATGTAAGTTTAAATTGTGTCATGCAGGCATCTAGAAAGTCAAAAACACTGTTTCATTTGCATAAGTAACCATACACAAGATGTGATTACCATTTCTTCCGTCTTCCTCTACTAAATATCCATCCCCCTCCCCCCCACCTCCCCCAAACAATTTTCTGACTCCATTGCGGTTGGTGCCATGGTCCAGTAGAGGCCAAACATAATCAAAAAGATCTGCCACAATTGTCCAGTCTCTTTGCAATGTAGTATTAAGTGGCTACATTTCTGACATAAAAAACATCTTGAAGATAGCTAGATTCACCTTCTTTATAGAAGCACCCAAGGGTGTGGCCTAGAGGTCAATGAAGTGGGTTAAAAACCATGAGATTTCATGTTCAAATCCCAGCATAGTCAAAAACACAAAGTGCATGAAAGCTGGAGCAAACACCATGGTTATAAAAAAATTAAAAAAAATCCCCGACTTTCACAGGTCAGACAAGCTCTTCTGATCACCAACCTAGAAAAACACCTCAGTTTCAATGGAGCTTTTCCCTTCCAGATTTTCCTTCAGTGACAGCTTTGTACTTGCTGTCTGGTGGAGTTCAAGAGGAAATATGCTGACTTTACTGTGAACCCCTTCTTTGCATCCCCTTTCCATATAATGGAATCTTTATTCTGAATTGTACCCGTGAAACTCATTGTCAGCTCAATAGTTCTAGTGATTAGTTACCTACCAATCATTCAATAGTTCTCTAAAAGAATAACTCCAAGCATCCTCAATTGTAGCCTCTGGTAAGAGGCTTAGACAAACATATCTGGAAACAACTCTTGTAGAGGACCATGCCCTAGCCGATTGTCATGGCAAAAGCAGATATTATTTTCCATTTCCCACAGCAAAGCTCTCATTTGTCATTAGAATTGGCCGTTGAGTTTTGATGGATCCCCATAGGCGTAGCTGTAACAGACTTGGTGCCCCAATTGAGCTTTGATGTATCCATATGCACAGCCATAACAGGCTTGGTGCCCCAATGTGTATTGTATCTCCATAACCATTTCATTAGGAAACTCTTGTTGTGTTCTCAAGTTTTTAATTCCAGGGACACCTTTACACCTTGGTGACTTCTTTCCAGCTAACTAAATGAGAACACTTTATTTCTATTTCCTTACCACAAGAAATTTCTTCGGAGGGAATCTAGCTTCTTTTCCACCTTTGCAGGCAATAGAAAGAGAGACATTACATCAGTAGGTGTGGAATCCAGACCGCATTATCAAAATAACCTACCACTAGAGATAATTATTGAGATATCCATCTAGCTAATTTCCTTTTTGCTTTCTCAACAATTCCACTCAAACCTCCGTTACCTTATTTCCTTGAGCCAAGAGACAGACTCAATGACAAAAAGATATGTGACATGGATCGATTTTTATCTGTAGTTTGTGTGTCTTGAATGTAAGTTAAACTTGTATCATGCAGGCATTTGAAAAGTCAAAAACACTGTTTCATTGGCATATATTACCATACACGTGTAAGATCTATATGACACACTTGCCTTCTTTGCATAGTTATCTTCATCAAAAGAAAAGATATCTATAAGCCTTGCTAATTTGCTTTGTTATATACTACCTGAGTTCTCTTGATGCATACTTTAGCTATGGAGGTTCGTTAAAATTCTCTTTAAGGAGTTTATCCGATAATTGCATAAAAAGGAGGTGGTCATCTGATAATTCTGGAGCTGCTTCTCACCTTGTAGATGTTCTTGCAGGATGGAACAGTGAGCACTTCCTCTGGTAATTATTTTACCGCATGGAACAAGATATAGGCGGATGTGGTGAAGGAGGAAGCAACAAAGTGATTGATATTGAAATATGGGGGGAAGATGTCTGTACAGCCAATAAGGTTGACATGGAGGTTTATCAAAATGAGGTTGAAATGGAGATAGACATGATGGGTGGAAAAGTTGTCATGACATTGTTCGCTCGACAACTATTAGAAATGGCTTTGATAGCTCTTTAAAAGAAACTGTTACTTCTGCTACCTGCATTCAGTCTGAATCAGCTACTCCTTCGGTTTTAAGAACCTCCAAGGTTGCAAGGAACTGCTTCGAGTAACCAAACAACAATAGCTTCCTGTGATTATCACTAAATTTCAATCACTTTCATTAGTTATTGGACTAGCTTCGACAAAAAGATCAATTTATGTTAGAGCTTGGCTAAGATGTTTGTTCCTACCGCCTATATAAGCTTCGATTGAACACTTGAAAGTGAATTTAGCTTGAGCATGAAAGTTCCTTTGAGATCCTTTGACTAGAGCTTGAAAGGAGGATTCGAAAAGCGTTTTGAGTGAGTGATTGACCTCCAAAGGTCGATATTATTTTTCTGCTTTTTTTTCATTAAATACCGACTTTCTAAAGTCAATTTTCTTAAGTTTTTTTAGATTTTAAATTTTCCAACAAAATCAACTTCTAAAAATCGAACATTACCGATTTCCTGACAATTAGGTGGAAAAGTGTTGTTAGTATTTCTTTTTTGTTATCTTGACTCCTTTTGTAGATGAGATCAGCAAGTAGGTCTAGTTTGTGAATCGTTAGTTGGCTATGATAGAGTAACTATTTCCATGGCATATGTTAAAAGGTATATATGTTTTGACCGAAACGAGTAATTTTGGTTCAAATTTTATATTTATTTTTAGAAATTCATTTAATATGTTTAAAGTATTTAATTTGGGAGCCAATAATTTAAGTTGAATGTAATTCCCAATTCATAAGTATATAATATTTCTTAATTATTGCTTTAATAGCTATAGGTTGATTAACATTTTAAACTTCATAGTTCATATTCTGATCATATGGTCCCACTTATAAAATGAAAATAAAGGAGCAACACTTCAAATTGAAACCAAAAGCATTAAATGAAGTGGGACTATACTTTGCTCATTTTGTTAAAATTAAAACCAAAAGCAAAATCATTTTTTAATATTGCCTTATTATGTTATGGACTATATTTTGCTCATTTGTTAATATTCTATACGAATTAGGGACATTTTGATTGTTTTCGTAATACGAAGGATTTTTAGTACTTACGATTAAAAAGAAAATAATTTTAAAATTTTAAATCATATGTCCAAATTTCAAATAAAACTTGAACATCAAATTAATCTAATATGAAATTATGATTTCATATCACACAAAGATATTGATATTCCTTATATAATTAAGTCAAGCAAAGGAAACTTACGGAAAGGAAAAGAAAAGAAGTAATTTTTTATGATTTTTTATGCCGTGTTCGGATCCTCATTGAAGTGCATGGGGCTCTATTTGAGAAGTAACGTGTCTTGTCAAGGATTTTTTTTATACCCAAACTCATAAATCGCATTCTTTTCCTAAGAATTCACACCTACAACATTTTCTTCTCTTGTAAGTACATTTTTCATTTTTAAGTTTTCCTCCATTGTGTTTAAGTATGGTCTAACATATGGACGGGAATTAATTGAGGAATGTTCACTAATAGCTATTAATAAGTATCTTAATTATACTTCTTAGTTATAGCTTGTCTAATTATGCTCCATATCTATAGTTTTATTTGGTATGGGTATTTTCGTTTCCAAAATATGAATTCTTTTGTATGCTACGTTGGCAATATATCAATAGGGTAAGTATATATAAATTATGTATTTATACATTAGGAAAATTTCAGAACTTATACAAATCAACATGACAATTACATACAAGCTAGATGAGCATATACAAATTCTTGATTTATATAACTAGAAGAATTTTGAATCTTTACAATTAGGAACTAAATTATAAAAATTCTAAATTTATACAATTAAGATACGCGAGTAATACAAACAAATATGAAATGTATGGACATTTTAATTAAACATTGAATGCAAATAGCAATTATAAAAAACTATAATTATGTTGATTCATCCACTAAAATATGTTCACTTAGTTACATTATTTTGTCTTAGTTGTTCCTATTATTCAACACAGGAATTTTTCAAAAAGAACAAACACTTGAAATAAGGCAAAAATAGTTCTAATTTACTTAAATTACGATTTGTGGCTATATATTATAGGAGAGAGATAAGTGAGATCGACAGAGGAAGGAGAGAGGCGAGCGAGATACGGCAGAGAGTGAAAAGAGGCGAACTTTATATGTATATTTGTCAAATTATATGTGTATATCTGCCAAATAATTGTATATGTGTAACTAATATACATATGTATTTGTATCTTTAGCAAGCAAGATTGGGAGATGGAGGAGAGAGGCGAGCTAGAGAGGACAAAGAGTGGAGAAAGGCAAATTATATATGTATATATACCAGATAATTGTATATATGCAACTAATATATATATAACAATAAAATATAGCTATAAATTATTATTTTTTTCAAATTATAATAATATAATATGAATATATATTATATGTTTATCTGATTACGTAATTTACCCATAAAAAAAACAATGAGCTTTTCTCAAAGAAGGGTCCATTGTTTAATGGGCTCCTTGCTTACTCTGTGAAGATTCATCATTAGTTGTATATTCTTGCACATTAAAGAACCAAGTTTCAGCCATAGCATTTTGAAGGCTTAAAAAGTAGTAGATTGATTTACTCTCTTTCAATCATCACTACTCTTCTATGGCTTCCCATTCTATAATTTTCGTTTTTTTATACATAAAAAATTAATTAAAATATTATCTATCAATACAGTATTTTCTGCTTTTAAGAATGATATTTTTGAAATGAGGGTTTTTCGAAAACAGTATTTCTAACTTTGTAAGGTAGTGAGTAATAAGGTCAGCATATATTTTATCCTCTCCAGATCCACGTATGGAATTTCATTGAGTATGTTATTGTTGATTATTTATCAATATAATTTGAATTATCTTATAATTTTCAATGTTTAGATATACTAGTTTAGTCTTGCACGTGTCTATCATGTCAATCAATTTATGCATATGAAAATAAAATTATTAAAACATAGCAACTGACATTAAAATAAATCTTTTATTTGTGTATATATATATGATATAAATAAATATTGTATCTTAAATATATTATTGTCTATTCTTTCTCATTTGATCTATTTTTATAAATGATTTGTTGGTTACCTTTTTTTCGTACCACGATTATTTTATTATTCCCAAACAAAAAAATAATTTATATGAAATTAAATCTTGGTCGATTTGAAATTCATGAATATTAGGATGATCAACATTGTTTGAAAGATCTAATCTCAAAATTTAAAAATAATGAATATAATCCAAAGCTAATAATTTATATTTCATATTTTTTTAAAAAAACTACATTTAATTTCTAAACATTTAGTACAAAAAAAGTATGGTGAAAGGCAACTTCAACTTTCAAAAATTCAAATAAAGTGAAAAAATGTTTTGATAATCAAAGGCAAATTGTGTTTTTTTAAAAAAAATAAATTGATTTTATTACCAAGTAAAAAATATATTTGCATCACCTTCTGATCTTCTTTGTCTTGACTATACTATTTCCTCTCTAAGAAAATAAATGACACATTATTGATAGTCTTGTGTGTGATTAGATTTTGTCACGTCAGTCAAAGAAATAAATTTAATAAATTAAGATTAATTAATTGGATAATTATTATTTTTTGAAAAAAAAAACGTGTAAGAGAACATAAATGTGAATTAACAAACTTTTTTGATAGAATTTCAAGATAAAGATAAAAAGTAAAATGAAAAGCACAAAGATAGACATTACACCTTAAACTATAATTCAGGAAGTATAAATAGATTATAAAAATTAATTAATTAATTGTGATATGTTAATTAATGGTGTGCGAGTCAAATTGACAAGTTAAATTGAATCAAGAATTAAGTTAAACTTAAAGAAAAATTGGAGTGCTGACTTGATTTGATTGATTTAGCGTTGAAAGAAAATCAAGCACTCTTAATTTAATTTTATATTGACTAAAAATAGTCAAATGGATAGAGAGATCAAAATAGAAAATAGTTAATTAGAGCTAAAAAAATATAATCCTAAATAGATTGTATAAAAAATAATTAATTAGTTGTAATACTATTAGGGGGTATATTGTTTAAACTGTCAAGATAAATTAAATTCACAATCTAAGTTATATTGATAAAAAGAAACTGACTTATGATTTGATTGATTCAAGATTGAGAAATTAATAATCTAATTATTCTTGATTTGATTTGAATACATATTAATAGTTTCTTTATGTGATTAGAGTTGTCACACCAATCAAAAATAAATTTAACAAATTAAGGTATACTATAATTTTTTTTTTATAAAAAATGTGTAAAAAACCATAAATGTAAATAAACAACGTTTTGATAGAATTTGACTTAAAAAATAAAAAATAAAGAGAGCATGTAAAATAAACAATAAAAAGATAAACATCGTACCTTAAGACTTGAAACTCTAATCTCAATTCTCAAACATCCAAATTGAAGTGTATCATAATAAATTAGTTTTTCTTTAATGTATTTGTACATACTACTTTCTAGAGATGTGCATTATACATGTGTCTCCTATATAGATCTTCTTTTATAGATTTTGTTAAAATAATTAAAATTCTACAAAAATTATGTGCGTAATCCGTAATAAAATGTTCAATAATTATAAATAAATTTTTAAGAGTGTGACAAGAAGCGTCGAGTGAGATAAATAATTTCTTTTAATTCGTAAAAAAATTAAATAAAGAGATTACACAAAAAAAGTAAAATTTTTATAAATCACATACTATATCCCTGCTCTTTTTCATTTTACTAAAATCCTCAATTTATTAAGAGTGCGGGTACATTAAATCCCAACCCGATACAACAATGTCAATTCATTAATTAGTAGTTTCGGTTGAGCGAAAAGGGGAAATAACCCATAAATTTTAATTCTGTATTTCTAAAATCACGCAGATCTAATTGATATCAAACTTTTTCATTTGTAACAACTTTTCAAAATTTAAAATTCCCAAAAAAATTGTTGGGTGCATCTTTCCAAAATAAACATACTTCAGCTTGTTGTATACCCATCTCTGTTGTAATTGATATTTCAAAAAAAGGCAGACAACTTGATTTTATATCATATATGATTGTATTTGAGATAAAATAAATAGAAATACAATTTTGTATTTAAAAACCGATGTATTCGATACATAATTTTACATACTTCAATACATTTTGTCCCCCTTTCTATTGTACTTGGTACAAAATATTGTATCAACCGATGTAGATGATACAAAATTTTACATATATCAATTACAAATATTACCATTGTTGTATTCGATATAAAAAATACCCCAAAACAAAAAAAAAACATACACATAATGTAATATCGTATCACGCACTGAACTTGCTAATCTCTGGTCAATTTTCCGGCGACCTAGTTGTAAGTTTACTTCTCCTTCGATCTACTTGTTCAATTTCTGACGAAGTCGGTTTGACAATTCGTGAGGTTGTTAGTTCTTCCAGAAGAGCATTAAGCAGTGTAAATTCTTCAGATAACATTGAATATATGCTCATTTGTTCTTCTCGACGAGCATTGATTTTCGTCGAAAAAATAGGGTGATGAAGCCTAGACGTTAATATCTTTTAAATTGGGGATTCTAAATTATGTATCTGCTTGAGAGGGTTTTAGGAGGAGAAATAGGAATTTTTGAAATATTTTGGTACAGTATGAAAGAATAGTAAATAAGGTAAAAAAAGAAGTGCAGCTAGGTAAGAGGAAAATAAAGAACGTCAACTAGAAAGGAACAAGGTCTTACGGCACGATCACTATATCTTTGATTTTCCTTTTGTCCCATGCATCAGGTTTTTTTACCTTTAGAGGGTGGTCGACATTGCTTCTTTGCCTGGTTCGTACTTATTTTCCAAAACAAAAAAATAGAGAAGAAAAAAGAAATACAACATACACATCCTTCAAAAGAATTTAATCATAGCAATACAAGAACAACAACATACCTAGTAAAATCCCACAAATGGGGTCTAAGAAGGATAAAATATACGTAAGCCTTACCACTGTCTCATATAGAAAGAGAGACTGTTTCCGAAAGAACCTCAACTCAAATATATCAGTCCCAATCTAATTATAACAATATAATGAAAAAAAGAAGTACAAAATCAGATATAATTTTTTGAGTTCTTGACGACACTTCTCCCAGAACCAGATTCAACTAAAGAATATTTAACACGTTTCGCGTTTCTGCTGAGAGTACTGAACTACTAAGAGTAGATTATTTCTCGTTCAGGTCCTCTGTTTTCTAGGATCTGTGTCTGTTATCGAGTGGTTTTACGTTAAGATGACGGTAGCACCATTTCAATGTAAATTAACTCCAGCTCACGCTGAAAAGGAATATTTTTTCTCTCTTCATTATTATATTGTTATTTCTTATTTCGTCGGGAATTACACAAATTTTGTCCAATAAAATAATATTAAAACATTCCATAAAGTAAATTGGTAATGAATACCATTATACCAAATTTGATATTTTGGAGCTTCATCCCAAAATACACAACTCTTCCCATTCATAGCTAAATGCCAACATATGAGTCATTTTATATATATCTTTTGGGGACCTACTGCGGTATTGCTTAAGTTTATTAGTAGTATCAAAATATATAAAGTGAAATTATCAAAACTATATGGTAACAAATGAATAAATTATGAAAAAATGGAGGAGGTGAATGAGAAACAATTTCCCCCAAGTAGTACAGTACAGTCTGCAAAAAGGTCATATATAGTTAATTTTTTCCTGTCTAAATTAAAATTTATTTCCCCAAAAATTGTGTGCTCTGTGTAGGACCCTTTGAACACTTTTTGTTCTTTGTTTATCTGTCTGTGTGCCGCCGTGGAGCTCAAATGGCCACTCTTTCAACGATGCAAAAGGAACCACACACCATTCAAGAGGCCCACATGGTATAACTCTAGTTATTTTATACTAGTAGAGTATAAGTTTGTTTGTTTTTCCCCATACCTCAGGTTGTTTATGAATTCTGCACTTGTTTTTGTGTTTTTTTTTCATGGCAAAGACTGACGATCTTTTCGAGATGATGATTGGTATGGTTCTGTGGGATTGAGCGTTTCTTTTTTGTTAAAAAAAGATCCTTTATGGGAAATGTAAAAGGAAAAGTTGTAAACGTGGAGTATTTAATTTAACTATTATTGAAGGATGTGTTTCAGTTTACTTTCATTCATCAAAGGATTGAATTTATGAGTCATGGAAAATGAAACAAACAACAACGACATATCCAGTAAAAAAATTAATGAGTAATCGAAAAATAAAAAAGATTTAGAGGGTTTTTTGTTTTATTGGGTCCATTGATCGGATAGATGTTGCTGAAACTGCAGAAAAATTGATTATCGATCGGTTTTCTATGACTTGAATCAGTTGCTAACTTATCTTTTGTTTTGTGTAGCATTTGTAAAGGTACTGCAGCACTGCGAAGAAAAAATTATGTTTGTTTATTAAGTGTGTATATAATCTAAATACTTGTTTTAGCAATGGAATGGAAGCCTTGGCTTAATTGGCAAAGTAACTGTCAAGTGACTAGAAGGTTACGGGTTTGAGGAGTGGAAACTGACTTTTACATAAATGTAGGGTACGGAGAAAAATTATATTTGTTTATTATGTATGTATATAATCTAAAACTTGTTTTAGTTATGGAACGGAAGTCTTGACTTAATTTGTAAAGTAGCTGTCACGTGACTAGACGGCTACGAGTTAGAGGAGTGGAAACGGGCTTTTACATAAATGTAGGGTAAAAGTAGCTGTCATGTTGCATATAATGGAATCTTATAATCTGACTTTAGCACTACGAAGGAAAAATTATATTTGTTTATTATGTATTAATAAATACTTGTTTTAGTTATGGAACGAAGGTCTTGACTTAATTTGTAAAGTAGTTGTCACGTGACTAGAAGGTTACGAGTTAGAGGGGTGGAAACGGGCTTTTACATAAATGTAGGGTAAATGTTGCATACAATGGAATCTTACAATCTGACCGTAGAACTATGAAGAAAAAATTATATTTGTTTATTATGTATGTATGTATATAATCTTAAAACTTGTTTTAGTTATGGAACGAAAGCCTTGACTTAATTTGTAAAGTAGTTGTTACGTGACTAGAAGGTTACGAGTTAGAGGGGTGGAAACGGGCTTTTACATAAATGTAGGGTAAATGTTGCATACAATGGAATCTTATAATCTGACTGTAGCACTATGAAGAAAAAATTATATTTGTTTATTATGTATGTATATAATCTAAATACTTGTTTTAGTTATGGAACGAAAGCTTTAACTTAATTTGTAAAGTAGCTGTCACGTGAGTTAGAGGGGTGGAAACAGGTTTTTACATAAATGTAGGGTAAATGTTATATACAATGGAAACTTATAATCTGACTGTAACACTACGAAGAAAAAATTATATTTGTTTATTATGTAAATATGTAATCTAAATACTTGTTTTAGTAATGGAACAAAAGCCTTGGCTTAATTGGTAAAGTAGTTGTTACGTGACTAGAGTCTAAAAGGCTACGGATTCGAGGGGTGGAAATGGGCTTTTACATAAATGTGGGGTAAATGTTGCATAGAATGGAATCTTATTATTGGTCCCTTCTCTGAACTCTATGCATATGGAAACTTAGTGCATCAGACTGTCCTTTATTGAAGGAATTTCAGTCCTTAGGAAAATTCTCCGCATGCTAACACATTTTGTATGTCTTTCCACAAGCTTCAGTGTTCGTCCAATAATAATTGATGATGTCATCACATCGTCCTCCTTAAATACGTCATTAATATTTAACTTCCTAATCCATTCTCCAATTGCCTCCTCCCTAACAACAGGCCCCTCACTACACTTTCATCCTTGAGTCTCATTCCTTACTAACAAACAACACTTCATAGTCTTACCAATGGGTGGTGTCATCACTCGAGCCTTGTCCTTAATTGAAGGAATTTCAGTCTTTAGGAAAATCCTCCAGATGCTAACACATTCTGTATGTCTTTTCACAAGCTTCAATGTTTGTCCAATAATAATTGATGATGTCATCACATTGTCCTCCTTAAATACGTCATTATTATTTGACTTCCTAATCCATTCTACAATTGCCTCCTCCCTGACAACATGCCCCTTACTACACTTTCCATTTCATCCTTGAGTCTCATTCCTTACTAACAAACAACACTTCATAATTTGCTATGGTTAACAGTCTTGATGTATATTATATTCATCTTTCGAAATTTTTTATATATTCCATTAGATTGAACATATATAAGCATGCGAGCTAAATGAAGTTGAAAACATGATTTTGCTGATTATGATTTACCTTTGTGTAACTGTTGACATTGTGTTTCTTCATTCTTCATTTTGATTGTATGGTAATCTTGATTATGTGTGACAAAAGAAGACGAGTGGATCACTTGATAGCATCTAGATCCTTGTTCATTGCCAAATCCAGAAAACAATATGAGCTTCAATTAATTTGGATCAAGAGTTGGTCAGCTTCTAAATATCTTGTCTTTTCTTATGAATTTGCAGGAAAAAATTTGTGATATTTGCGGTGATGTAGGCCTTCAAGATGCAATTATTTCCTGTTATAAATGTAAAACTGCTGAAGTGCATCAGTAAGTTCTCTCTCTCTCTCTATATATATATATATATTTTTTTTTAGCATGAAATGGCAGTCAGGCAAGCTGAAAGCCATGACACTCTGATCCATACTTGCTTTATCACCTTGTACCATATCTATATGTTCTTTGTAAACTTCAAACATTGTCCCAATCCAAACCCCTTCTTTTTTGGTTGACTTGCCATTTCTATGGCAGAAGTTGCTTCACACAAGGCACTGCTCCTCTTAAAGGAAATTGTTAGCCAGATTATCATCTTTGCTTCCCTTTTTTGAATCTTAAATAGGGATGAAAAAGTGAAGTAGAAGTAAAAGCCTAAATGGAAATTATATTACCTCATAGGGAAAATAAGGACCCCTCTGAGTTGTCTAATATTTCTGGCTTTCTTCACTGCTGGATCTAATGATATTGGATATTGGGTTCCACCTAAAGGATACATTGATTCTTTCATTAGCATGTCGTGGCATTTAATTGTCTTAAATACTGCCTGTATCTTTTATGCATACATAGTCATCTTCCTGTTCTAATAAATTCCGCTTTTCTCTTCCTTTCAGATATTGTGTGGTGGGCTATCGTGAAGATGCACCATTGGATTGGTGTTGCAGAGAATGTGATACTGCCCAGGGGCTAATGTCTTCATTACGTGGAGTAGAAAATGAGCCTTCTGAGGGATCCAAGTTACCAGGCTCTGCTAAGATTTGTCAGATTACTGTGCAACCGAAGAGACATCGTAAGCTTCCTGGTAGGCATGGTATTAACTGGGAAAAGGAGGTAAGGACAGGAAAAACGAGGTATCTACCAGTTAAAGAAGCACTTGGTCTGACATCAGGCATCAGGAAACATGCATCTCTGTTGATAAATACTGTCTCCTCGAGAGTCGTGTCGACCAAATCCACAGAAATCATGACTCGAGGGAATTTTAGCAAGCTTGGAGCTCAAATTTCAAATTCGTTTCCTGAGAAAAACACAGTGCAACGATTTTTAGGATCAGCAGGATATATGAAACCTCAGAATCTTCAAAATGCCAAAATCACTGAACAGGGCAAAAAACAAGTGCAGTTATCTGAAGGTTCGGTGTTCATCAATATCTCTTGTATTCATTACTTTGTATGATTTCTTTCAGAGTTTTCATTTTCCATCATATACTCTAATTATTTTTCCTAAACGATATTGATACATATGGGGTTGATAATCATCAATTCTTGTAAAGTTTTTTACTTCTGTACTTCCGTCCAATTGATGTAGCCTATTTTTTAGGTCCAGGTAGTTCTGCCGTTTTGGAGCATAGGAGTCCCGATGCTGGGAATGAGAATCAAATGATGGATCTATCTAAGACACACCCTTGTGATCCTGCTCTAGTTCCTTCATGGAAGTAAGTACCCTTCATCATGCACATGCTTACTAAGATAGGTTAACACAGGGTAAACTGAGCTCTAAAAAGGTTCAAATTCAGCTCATCTCTGTTTTTGCATGCTAGCTTTTTGGATGGCCATCTTTGCTAGTAGTCAGCTAACTCATTAATCTTTTCTTTGTAATTACCCTATTGATTTGTAAAGAAACTTATATAATACCTATTAGTTTATAACATAAGTTTGGTTCTCGAGGGGATGACCTAGTTGCTGAGGCACAGGAGTAATAACGTGGAGATTCCAAGTTTGAATCCCAGCTGCAACACCTGGTGCACCCATCTGGTCTAGCCTTGGTGGGCAGCATTACCTTGTCAATATGTGCTATGGCCTCCAATACTTGCTCTGTTTCCACACTTGTAGAATGGTGTTGAATATTGCTCCCTGGTTACCTTGTGACTTATTTGATGCCAGCAAGTTAGACTTTTGCATATGAGTTTAAGAAATTGCCCGTGCGATGGACATGTTGCCCAGTGAATTAGTATCATTAAAAGATGAATAGGGCACTGTAGAATATATTCCCAACTATGGGATAGAGTCTGCTCATACATAGTTGCGAGTTGTGACATAATGCTGACCTGATAAATTACTGCTTAGTGAAATGGTAGTAGACTTGATTCCCCTTATGGATAAATTCCTTGATGACTTGAAGTTGCTGTCACTCTATGTCATTGTATTATGGAGCAACTGATGTTTTCAGGTATGGGAAACAAGAAATTGTAGGTAAGTAGGTTATATGGGAGCCATACATTGTTTATTTTCTAAATTTTTTCGGTTCTGCACCTTAATGAGATGTAGAGTGCAAAACAAATGTTAGCTCCACATGGAACTTTCTCTTTATGTTTTGTTGTCTAAGAAATTACTTAGTGGATCTTTTTTGTGTCCTTGAAACTCGAATATGCCTTTCGTTATGCTTCAAAAAGCAGAGAAGTTTTCCTTTGATTATTCTACGGACTACATATATATTGAAGATCTTTTTTTTTCCTTGAAGAATTTGCTCCACTAAAACAGGCATACATTTCTCTTCCCTATAATTCTTATTTTTTCTCTTCTTTGCATTTTAGGGGATGTCTTGAGATCTTCGGTGCTCTGGAAGTTGCACCTGGGATATTCAATAATTGTGTCCAGGCTCATGCTCCTTCCAGAGTTAGACGTAAGGTGTATGAGTTCTCAAGGCTATTACCCGATATTCTTAAAGTTGAACTAGTTCCGCGTGGGGATGTTTTGACAAATCTATTCAACAATCACTGTCCAAGTAAAGAAGATGTAGGATTGTATTTCTTTGCAAGTGAGACAACAAGGTCAGCTTCTGCCTTGTATATCTATTTGAAAAAGGGTAAGGGTTGCAAAGTAGAAATGCGCCCTTGCCCAGGAATGGTTTTTACTAGAAATTGATTTATATTTGCCATTATATGTAGGTCTGAGATATATATTGCTCTGGTGGAGTTCATGCGTATCAAAGATTTGGTGATGAGAACGCTTATAAATGATGTTGAGCTGCTTATACTTCCATCCACAGCCTTGTCCAGTGATTCTCAAAGTACATTCATAATCTCTATGTTCTTTTCTCATTTTTTTATTCCCTTATATGTATATTCAATTATGCTCTGTAGAAGATCAATTTGCTAATTTGCTTTGTGATGTACTACCTGAGTTCTCTTGATGCATACTTTAGCTACGGAGGTTCATTAAAATTTTGGAACACTGGCCTACCCCTCAAGATATGATTCTTTTAAGGAGATTATCTGATAATCGCATAAAGAAGGTCATCTGATAATTCTGGAGCTGGATCTAACCTTGTGGATGTTCTTGCAGGATGGAACAGTAAACGCTTCCTGTGGGGATTATTTTACCGCATGGGACAAGATACAGGAAGATGTGCTGAAGGGGGTAGCAACGAAGTGATTGATATGGAGATAGATATGATAGGTGGCAAAGATGTCTGTTCAGCCAATAAGGTTGACATAGAGGGTTATCAGCATGAGGTTAAGATGGAGATGGGCATGATAGGTGGAGAAGATGTCTGTGCAGCCAATAAGGTTGACATGGAGGGTTATCAGAGTGAGGTTGAAATGGAGATAGATATGATAGCCGGACAAAATGTAGGCGTACAAGACATTGTTGTCCCGATAACTGCTACTTCAGCTACCTGCATTCAGTCTGAATCAGTTAATCCTTTGGTTTCAAGAACCTCCCAGGGTTGCAAGGAACTGCTTCAAGTAATCAAACGCGAGCCTGTTGATAACTTCCCAATAATCAAATGCGAGCCTGTTGATGACTTCCTTGCAGGTTTTACCCGCCGTTTAACTTCTACTAGATGAGCGGCGCCACCTGGATTATGTTAGCTTTGGCTAAGATCCAATTAGGTGGAAAATTGTTGTCAGTAACTTGTCCATAATTAGGTCTGGTTTGTGAATTTGTTGGTTGGATATGATAGAGCAACTATTCTCATGGCATCTGTTGAATGTGTGTTGTTTGACCGAATAATTGTGCTTCAAATTCTATACTTATCTTAAGAATTTTATAAATATTGTTGTAATATTTTCTTGTACTGCTATAGGTTAATTAACATCTTAAATTTCCTTTTTTGATTCTAAGGTGCCATGTAAAACTGAAATGAAAGGAGTAACACTAAAGTAAAACCAAAAGCAAAAGAAGGCCTCATTTGGTAGTGGAACCATAAAAAGTTCAATAGCATTAGACATTACAAAATGAGTTTCTTGAATTTGTCCTTACAAATTCAGAATCGAAATAATTTTGTTGTTAATAAAGAAATAATTTTGAAGTCTGAGAATGACCAAAATGAGTTTCTTGAATTTGTCCGTACAAATTCAAAATCGAAATAATTTTTTTGTTAATAAAGAAATAATTTTGAAGTCTGAGAATGACGTTAGAGCAAATTTGATCCATTAGAAAGTTACATTTTTAAGTTTTCTTAATACATTTAATATTTTTTATTCACTGGGCGGAAAAAGATACATTTTTTATGATGTAAATTTTTTATTTTTTTTTAAGTGTAATTGATATGAACAAAGGGAGAAAAAAAGTAAAGTATCAATCTATTAACGATTTCTTAATTATTGTGTAAATTAAAAAATACCCAAAAGGAATAAAATAATATTGCAACTTGCATTATTTTCCTAAAAAATAGCGCCAAGAAGATTTTCTCATCTCTCATTGAAAAGAGTCAATTATACCCTCAAAAATTAGAGAAGGGAGATACATTAATGATTTTTTTTAAACAAATAATTTATTCTTAAAAATTGTACCGTAGATACAATTTGAATATCACAAACCAAATAAATAATAAAAATTACTCTTAATATAACTTATCTCAATATAATTAATCTCAACATAACTTATATTCAAATCAAATCGCCTAAAGATTATAAATTCAAATCATTCAGAAAAAAAAATCATAAAAAGGCAAAGATGTATTTTTATATTTTAAAGTTTCCCTCCATGCGTTTCAATTTTCAAAACCAAATTGGGCTTTGTGTCAGAAAGTGGGCTTTTCGAAGAAGAGCCCATTGTTGTTTAAATACCTCAGCTTCGGTTCTGCAAATCACTTACTTTTACTTTCTTTCTCTCACTGCTCTCCAATGGCTTCCAATTCCATTAGATCTTCGGAACAACGACGCGTAGGACTGATATACGATGAAAGAATGTGCAAGCATTTTGATCCAGAAGATGAGTTACATCCAGAGTGCCCTGATCGTATTCGTGATATCTGGAAAAAACTTCATTCTTCGGGAATTGCTCAGAAGTGTGTTCTCAATTTTCCTTTCGTTTTACGTAATCCTTGACAACAACTGATTATTTTTTATTTTTTTGGTTCAGATGTACTGTTATGAATGGAAAGGAAGCGGAGGATGAACATATAGCTCTGGTTCACACCAAAAAACATATTAGTTTAATCAGAAATATTAGTTCACAGGACAAGAATTTGAGAAAAGAGATTGCTAGGAAGTACAATTCCATATATTTCAATGAAGGCTCTTCAGAAGCGGCTTATCTTTCGGCTGGTTCTGTGATTGAGGTAATTAATCGTGTTTATACTCCCCGCATTTCATTTACTTGGCCCTAAAACAAAAATAGATATTTTATTTTACTTGTCTATTTTAGCAAAGCAAGAAACTTTATTATGTTTTCCCCATACTATCCTTAGTACTAAATGACTGTAAGTTCTCAAATTTAGAGTTCTAAAGCATCATTAATAAGTTTAGTTTAGTAAGATACACTTTTAATTAAAGCTGGCTTTGGGGGTGTACCATATGAATACTTGAATAGTGGCCAAGTAATATGAAGCTGATAAGAGAGCAGTCAGTGTTTCTTATAATTTGTCAGAAATTGTTGCATACATGCTATCTTCTTTTCTATTGAGTATTTGGTTGGATACAATCTAAACTTCATGCACTTAAGGGCATTTCATAATCTGCTTTTTGGATATTGTATTGTGAATCTTGTTTTTGGATGATTCATCTGTGCTTTACCCTGTATTGTGATGATCAATTTTTATTGTTCTCCCACTATTGCTGCATCCACAGTATTCCTTGAAGTTTTGAGATTGAGTGTACCATGTAGGTTGCTGAGAAAGTTGCCCAAGGAGAACTAGACTCTGCCTTTGCCATTGTTAGGCCTCCTGGACATCATGCAGAAGTAAACGAACCAATGGGATTTTGTTTGTACAACAATGTCGCTATAGCTACACAGTACCTCTTGGATGAAAGAGTAAGAGTTAGTTTCAGTTAGTGAAATGCAATATGGATTCAAATCTGTAATTAGTTTTGTGAATCAAATCCAAGATTTCAGATATTATCTGTTTATTTTCCCTGCAGCCTGATTTGGGAATTAAGAAAATTTTGATTGTTGATTGGGATGTACACCATGGAAATGGCACTCAAAGGATGTTTTGGAAGGACCCTCGAGTGCTTTTCTTTTCTGTGCATAGGTACGTGTGAAAGTACTATTCATTCTTATCCATCAAATATAACACTTTAGATGGAAATAATGTCGAGCTTTGAGGAAAGAACTTTGGCTCAAACTTCACCCATCTCTATTCTGTTCTTTCTACGCTGCTTATATAGTCTTTATGGTATTTCTCTCCCGCTTGTGGGCTTCAGGATGTTAAAAAGCTGACAAAGATGATTATTTGTTTAAAAAGGTGTCAAATTCAGCCTCTTATGGTGTATCATTGTTGGTCTTTAATTAGGCATGATTTTGGAACATATTATCCTTGTGATGAAGCTGGGTCACATAAAATGACTGGTGAAGGACTGGGAAAAGGATACAATATAAATGTTCCTTGGGAGCATGGTGGTTGTGGTGATCCAGACTATCTTGCTGTGTGGGATCATATCTTGATTCCTGTTGCCAAAGAATTTGGTCCTGACATTATTTTGATCTCAGCAGGATTTGATGCAGGTTAGCTATAGCTTGGTTTTGTCCTCTGTGGGTCTTCTCATCATTTTCTGTAATGTTTATCATATTTCATCTTTTCTCTCTGATGATGCAGCTTCAGTTTTCGTTTTTAAGGCTCTTGCAGTATTTTAGGTGTTGCTATTCTTGGTTACCAATGTGGTATTGTTATTGTTGAGGAATGACAAAAGTCCCACATTGGTGGATAATGAGATGGGTGAACTCTTTATAAGGCTTGGGCAATCCTCCTTCCTTTGAGCTAGCTTTTGGGGTGTGAGTTAGGCCCAAAACCTAATTTTACATGGTATCAGAGCAGGACCCATCTCACCCAATGTTGGGCCCCCGAATTGCCCACGCACTAGATGCTACTAGGCGTGAGGTGGGGTGTTGAGGAATGACAAAAGTCTCACATTGGTGGATAATGAGATGGGTGAACTCTTTATAAGGCTTGGGCAATCCTCCTTCCGTTGAGCTAGCTTTTGGGGTGTGAGTTAGGCCCAAGACCTAATTTTACAGTTATTTATGTCTGCATCATGCAGTGTTTGAATTAATTCTCTATTTTACTTTTAAAAATCATTTTCCTTGTACATGATATTTGTAGTTTTATTTTTTATTTTAAACATGACTTGGACTTCCCTTAAGAGAAGGTAAACATTGTTATCCTTAACCTATGAGACTAATCTGAAACACTTAGGACCCGTTTGGACATGATATGAAATCATGATTAGAAATCAAATCAATTTAAAGTTGAGGTTTTATTTGGATGTGCAGTTTGGATTTCTTAAGTTGTAACTCTTTTCATGAACATGAAAATCCCACAAGTTGTGGAGCCTATCAAAATATTTTCAGTTCTTACACAATCTTACCAAATGAGTGCCATAGTTCATAAGATATTGAAATATTATAAGACATCATAAGTCCTTTATGAAAAGGGATAATATAAGAGACATCTCCTGTGAGTTTGACCAATAACACATACTTTCCTTGTGGTTTTAAATATTACACAAACCTCCCTCCTTTTGTATTTGGTGTAGCAAAACTATATTATGACCTAAAATAGACAAATTTGGCCCTCATAAGTTATTTTACTTTTTTCATCTATTTTTAATCTATAATTAAACCACGTATCCTTAATTTAGTTTGGAAATAAACATATTAATTTATCCATTATACTTCACATTATTTTAAAAATAGCAAAACTATTTTCTCACATTCGGTGGGATTACGAATTTGATAATTTAATCTATTCATCCAATTTCTTCAAATAACTTTTTCTTTAAAAATAATCAAAATAAAAAGTGAAAAAGATTATAACAAAAATATAGAAAGGGCAAGCTTAAATTCCAGTCATTTGAGTTTTGACTTCAACAAAAGTAGCCAGATTAAACTTCATCAGCATCGGTTTTAGCCTTAGTTATTTGTCCTTTGATGCTTTTTTTGCTATCATTGCTTTGGTTTATAACCTTAAAGTAAGTTAGAAATACCTTTGGATTATTGTTATATATTAATTATGTTTTCTTCTTCATTTGTTTAAGTATGATTGTATTAATATGATTTAAACAAATTGAGGGACTTATATGACTAAAATATACTAATTCAATGATAAAAAATAAAGTAAAGAAGTGAATGTTGGGACAAAAATCAAAAGTAAAAATAAAATTAACATATGAAGGGCAAACTTGTCCATTTTAAATTACATTATAGTTTTGTTGCATGAAATAAAAAAGAAGGGAGGTCTACGTTATATTTAGAACCACATGTAAGGTATGCGTCATCAACTGAAACCTCAGGGAATGTTTGTGGAGTTATCCTTGTAGTATGTAAATGTTTGCTATTACAAACTTTCAAATATATACAATTTTATAAAGATTCATCGGTCAACAAAAATTATAACTAATTATTGTTTAATGTAATCGTTTCACATGGTACATACAACCTCTTCATGCAAAGCATGGTCTTTTTCTGTAAAATTTAAATGTTGAGACTTTTTACCAAATATAAACTTATGGGTCAAGTTTTATGTTTTAGAAGAAATTGTAATCATGCTTTTTGGAGAGTTTGGGATATGAAATCAACAACAACAACATACCCAGTGGAATCCCACAAGTGGGGTCTGGGGAGGGTAGAATGTACGCGAACCTTATCACTACCTCATAGAAAATGAGAGGTTGTTTCCTGGGAACCCTCGTCTCAACAACCCATAAGCGGAAGTTTGGATATGAAATCATGATCTCAAATTGCAGCGAAGTATAGAGCTATGGAAAATAATTTATACAGCTGTGGAAAAGAGTTTTCCTCTAAAGCTCAAGGTGTTTTCTAAGCTCGAGGTGTTTCCTATGCAAAGAAGAGTCCGAGACCGTTTCCCATCTATTCTTACGCTGTAGGATTACGAGTCAAATTTGGAGAACCTTTACAGACATGAAGGGATTAAACTGGGTAATACCAAGAAAGGTAGATCATGCCCTGAAGATCTGGAGCAGCTATGCTAATATCTCTGCTCACAAGGAAAGATGGAAAATGATACCAGCCTGCATCTGGTGGTCAGTTTGGATAGAAAGAAACCTCCGGTGTTTTCAGGATAAGGAAAATAACATCCGGAAGATGAAATTGCATTGCGTAGCCTTATTCCACTTTTGATGTATCCAGGAGTATAGGGTAGATCTAGAATCAGTTATTTGAGGTTGTAAAGTTTTTGTCCATAGGGTTGTAGATCTTCCAGATACTTTCTCTACTTTTGTAATTAGGATCCTGTAACTTGTAATGGCAGGATTCGGTGATTTATAATACAACTGTTAATTTCTCAAAAAAAAAAAGAATTTTCCTCTAGAAAACTCATTTTTTAGGTATTTATATGACACTCTTTTGAAGTGGATTTAAATTTTATTTGTTATAATATAAACAGCATTGTAAATCCAAAAGGATTGGCGCGTAGATACAGCTACTTATGAAAAAAAGGATCTGGTCTTTCAGTTAAATTGATTATTTCTGCTATTTTGATGCTGAAACCTTTCTCATACATCTCTTAAGATATTGTTTTGGGATTGATTTCTATACATGTGTTTGTTCTCGAATCTTCAGTAGCTTTCTTGTCAAGACCTTTTCTCATCGGATATTTTGCTAAAATAGCATAAGTTTGGCAACATAGGATGACCAGACATAGTAAAATCCCTGAACTAACATAATAAATTACTTTTTTTATCTCGTTGCCCTCATGTATCTGCCGATCTGCTATTCAAATTGCCATTGTAATTTTCCCGCTGTCTAATCTGATACAACAGTCTTTAACAGTTTTGATGTTTAATTTGATAGCTATTGGTGATCCTCTTGGTAGATGTTGTGTTAGTCCACATGGATATGCTGTAATGTTGAATAAGGTGAGCTCAAAAAGACCGCTGCAAGTAGTCGTTGATTTTTTTCACAATAATAGTCTTTTCTTTTCTTCTGTTTATGTCATTCTTCCGGATTTATCCTTCTTTTGTCACTTGTTTCTATAAAGTACTATTTTGGAAATTTTACTTACTAGGTGAACTATAGGAGAAAAAAATTATTGAATTGTGCATCTACATTGTTACATTGAGACCCTATTTATAATCACTACATTAGGCTCTTTTTCCAACTAGGACATGACATTACAATCGTTTTCCAAGTAGGATTCTATATACTATTCCTATTCCTAATCCTATTCTAATGAGATCGTATATACTATTCTTGTTCCTATTATTATTCTAACACCTACTTTTTTTATTTGCATATTTTAGTTGCTGGAGTTCGCCGGAGGCAAGATTGTAATGGCACTCGAAGGTGGATATAATCTGGACTCTATAGCAAATTCTGTACAAGCTTGTATTGAGGTGTTATTACAGCAAAAACCAATTATTGGATCTTCTGAGGCTTATCCATTTGAATCCACATGGCGAGTGATACAGGCTGTAAGGATGTTTACTGCTCCTTGTTCTTTCTTTTTATCTAATCATAGCCATAGGGATTATCTTTGGCTGAATTTTGTGACTGAGCCATATTTCCTGCATGTTAAGAGTTACATTTCGGCCTTAACAGTTTAAGGAGTGTGTACTTAGTCTTGCATTGTACACTATAAATTTGTTCAGGTACGTGAAAAGTTGAGTCCATTTTGGCAATCACTTGCGGAGAGATTACCAGAGAAAGTTACTAGCATGAGCACTTCTTACATTCAGGTCAGATTTCTTATACTTGCTATTTAAGCATCACCAATAACCTTCGTGAGGACAATCTCTCCAACTCAAGTTGTTGGGGCATGTATTGTAAGGCATATGTTTTGAGGCATGAAATATGTGCCTTTTAGTTTTTATTTTTAACTATTAGAAAATAAGAAAAAGCATCTTTTTGTTTTAGAAAAATAAAAGATATAGTTAAAATGAAGAACACGAGATGGAGAAGAGGTTGAGATGCAATGAGTGATATGCTTTGAGTTTTGAAAATTATTGATATTAGGAATCGCCTGCCACTCAGAAACCTCTCTACCCTTGAGGTAAGGGTTTCGATCCCACTTGGTGGAACTACAGTGGGTATGTTGTTATTGTTGTAACAATTGTCTGCCAGAGATGTAGACTTTGCTTAAACCTCCACATGCTGTAGCCTCAGGGCTTGTAAGAGGCATCTGGTCCCATAAACATTCTATACTGTAGCCTCAAGGCTTGTAAGGATTATTAAAGCTTTACTATGCTTCCTAAAATTAATGAACCTTTCATTCATAATGTGTCACCACAGAATCCCTTGGAAAAGTTATGTAGGCTAAATTCTTGTTGCTCCTTTTACTTTAATTTCATTCAATTCTTCAGACATGTGCAATATAATTGTTGCTATATTAACTCTAAATAGATTTTGTCACTTCTACTTCAGGTTGTTAGCTCTGATTCTGAAGATGAGTACAACACCTTTACTAACAGGATATCACAAGATTTGGATAAGGATATTGAGAATGTAATACAACCATTTTCAGACCTGAAAGTTAACGATGGCACAGGTATAACAAGTACAATATTATTTTTACTTGCATAAATTTGCTGTTTTATTTCTGGAGATGACTTTTAATGATCTTCGAGTTTACACAGGTCCGGCTAGCACTAATGCTCACGCTTGGAGGGCAGAGCTTTCAAAGATTGATATATGGTATGCCACATTTGGGTCAAATATGAAGCTATCTAGGTTCCTTTGCTATATTGCTGGAGGACAGGTATAGCTATCATTCATTCTTTGAAATGTATATCTTCATCGTAAACCTCCTGCACCATGGAGTAGTGAGTAGTTTAGCCACTCCCTCACTAAGTGTGTGGCTTTATTCTTCTTGAACTTCTACAACCTCATCTTCCTTAAATATCAAAATGATCTTAAAACTTACCTCATGCAAAAACCAAATACTTAGTGTTCCACAGTAGTATGAAAAAGTTCTTCTAATGGTTGATAATTTCTGAATAATATAAAAAGAACTGAATAAATTACCACAAATGTTTCTCCAAGAAAAAAGACTGAATACATTATCAACCCCATAAACTTGTCCTGATTTTTCATTCAAACACGTCAACTGAGGGCATGGCCTATCAGGTTAATGTTCCTATTGAATCCTTTATGGATGGACAATGAAAAAAAATAAAGAGCGGGTAGCTCACACGCGGGTGATGTGACAAAGAAGTCAAATAAAGAAAGACATGTGACTCTCTCTAAGTAATTCTTAATTATATGATTTTTTGGAAAAATAATCTATTTTTACACACATGGACAGACACACAGGGTCCACTGCCCCTCTCTTGTTCGTTTTTCTTCTTTAAAGAGAAATCATCTAATCATCTTTCCCCCTCTTCCTTGTTCACCCCATGATAAGAATTGAGTTGCTTGAAATAAACATGAAAATAATGTGAAAGTGCAAATAAAAAGATTAAAGACATAAATTTTAAGATATGCGAAATTCGAGGATAGAATTCTCAAATTTCTAAGTTAAATGCTAAGAACCTATGTTACTCGGATTCTTCACTTAGGGTGCCTCACCTATGTAATCACAACGTGAGTAGGGATTCATACCGGGTATGGTTTGGGTGCTTTGACCAAAATCCATAGAGAAATTCGAGACAAATATAATGATTTCCGATGCAAACTTAAATATAAATAATAAAGTGATGCATTTGTACTTAATAGTTATAGGATCGAACTTGCTCTCAAAAATTCGTGCTTTACTTTCTTTCCAAATAATTTACTATAATTTAGACATTTTCTATAGGTCTACTTTTATATTTGAATTATTATTAGCCTAATCCTCATCCCCATATCTGTATCTAGATCCATATCCCAAATCATAAAGGATTTGATATCTACATTCGCACCTGAACTGAACACTCAAGTCCAAGCAACTTAGCTAAGAACTCTAATTGCTCTCAGTACTCAAAAATTACTGAATTAAAGCAAAGTTATTCATAACTTAATACTTTTGGTTTTTATTAAAGTAAATTAATGGATTAAAGCTAAGTTATTCATAACAATTCCCATATGGATGCACTGTTTGGAGAGCAATTCGAAATTTGTGGCCTTCAATGCAAACCAGAATCAGCTTCAAGGTTGGCAATAGAGTGTATAACTGCTTTTGACAGTACAGTGGCTGGTTTTAACAACCTAACGGAGGAAAGGGATAGGTGTTGCAGGAGGACAACACATGAACTAAACTCAACACATGACAGGGTAAGAAATATTCACCGTCAGACCGTATTGCAGTATATAAGGAACTAAACTCATCAGAGGTACAGGAGGAGGATTGGCCATGGAAGATGATTTGGAAATCAAAGATGTCCCTGCAGCATTTGGTAGACAGTGTAGAAAGAAAGGAATAGGAGTTGTTCTGAAGATAAGCAGAGCAACTTGTAGGAATTTAAAATGAATTGCTTAGCTCTGTTTTAGTTTTGGTGTAAACAGATAGATGTTCAAGCTGTTAGTTGTAATACTTTTGAAGGCGACTACATATTTTGATGTAGTGTACCTGCAGATATATAGATTAACTGTTACTGCTCTTAAGAAGGAAGAATGTTTCTGGTAACGTTGCAATATAAATTCATAGTCACCATACACTAATGTGTGAGAAGAAGAGAAACCTCTCAAATAATATTAATAGTTATATTCTTTCCATAAATAACAAAATCTGCTCCTATATATATAAGGGAAAATATCCTAAATTACAAGGGATTTGAATCTTACTTTTACGGAAATAATGGATACTAATACCTAATTATGAAACTTTTCTACTAGGATGCTTGTTAAATAATGCTGAACTTCTTCCCTAACAAAATAAGGGAAAAGTGGCATAATATGCACCAAAACACATGCCTATTCTTGACTCAAATTGGGTGTGAATCAGCCCCCTTTTGGTAAAGATTTCAGACCATCTTTGGGCTGAATTTTCATGTCTTTTTGGGATGAATTTTCAGCTCCTTTCTTGAGCTCCATGTGGATCCAATCTTCCTCCTCTTGGACTTGGAATTGGACTTGGACTTGAACCATGAAATACGTGTAACACTTAGCCCATTCTTCACCATAATTTTTTGGATTTTTTTTTCCACAATAAACATCTTCTTTGGCTCATCCTTAGACGCTCACGATAAGCATCTTCTTGATTTCCCATTCAAACCTGACAACCTTCTTCATCAGGAAAAAAAGGGCACGACTACTACCAAGTTCTCATCTTTCCCTGCAACAAGCAGAAGGACAAAAAAAAAGTTTAAATTAGAGAAATGAGAAAATTATGATCAACAATCTGATCCTAGAAAGGCCAAGATTAAGAGTTCTAAACTGAACTTCAGTAGGAATTAGGTACACATTTATGGTTTTTTGTGAAGGTAGGCGTTGAGTGGTGAATACAGTGTCACTTGTGAAAGGAGAGGTAAAATGGAGAGGCGTGAAAGGAGTCTGCAAGTTCAAATCTGTGGGATTGAAATAGTGGAACAGGTGTACTGTTCTGTGGGCCTTATGGCATTTGAAAAATAAGAAGATTTCTGGGGTTTGAATAGGACTCAAGAAGAGGAGCATTGAGTTGAAAAAAGGTTGCTGGAAAAGTAGTTACTTGAAATAGTAGAAAATTCATTTTACTGCAAATCTTCGTGTCTTTATCAAGTTTAAGGTGTTATCTATGTATTCAGCTAAAATATTATGAAAAAGCATCCCAGGACAATTAGAACTGAATTATGTGAGAATATTTCTTGCTAGATAATACTGTAGAACATTTGCCTTGTTTATTACCACCTTTAAATGGTTTTACATAGTTGGGTCATAATGATTCCGCAAAACTATAATGGCTTTCAGTTAGAGACATTATATTGTGATAAGTAACTAATCTAATGTTAAGATGAGCTTGGTACTGATGAAAGGGTAAAGAGTATTGACCTTTCAGTGTGTTTCTACATTCGTTTTATGCATTCCAGGTGGAAGGCATGCGAAAGCCATGTATTGGTTCGTTGGATAAAAGCAAGCCAAAGGAGATCAAATGGAAAACTTTTCCCCATCGTCTATTCTTTGCTCGTGAGCATACGGCTACATGGGGTCCGGGTGGGGTTGCTTTTCTTCATCCTGAAAGCAACAGTGACGAAAGAGCGTACTTGTGCCTATATAGGATAACGTATGTCATTCTTTCCTTATCTGAAATGTTTCTCCTTTCATGATAATTAAGAGTTAGCCCTTTTGTTGGCATTTTTAAATAAAGACCTACTCTTTGACGATTTAGAATTATAACTTAATATTCTTTTTTACAGGCTTGAGCAATTTAATGATGTTTTACTTCAAGAGAATAGTTCAAGCTTCGACTTGAATCACCCTTTGTTTGACATAACTAACTTACAATCTATTGAAGAAAGAAAATGTGTTCAAGTGGATGCTGTCAAGGTGCGGTTTTAAGCTCTGTGTATTGTTCTCATGAGTATTATTCTCTGTACTCCCATATTAATGGTTCAAGTAGTTAGGGATAATGGTTCAAAAGCTGTAAGATTCAAATGGGCATAAAACAATGGTAGCATAAGATATAACCATATATTTTCTGCTAATTAGTTCACTAATATACATTCCAGTCTATGATGGATGGAACATTTTATCCTGACAGTGAAAAATTAGTATTAAAGGAGGAAGGTTGTGTTTGGTTGACAGCTAGCTAAATATAGTTGAAGTATTGATGAATCCTCTTGGCATTTAATTCAGGCGGATTCTCTCCCGGGCATGTGTTTACACCTGTATTAATGAGTTGACCATGTAGGGATAAAGGTGAGATTTACTTCAATAATAACACATCTAATGTGCCCACAAGTAGGGTCTGGGGAGAATAGAGTGTACAACAGACCTTACCTTTATCTTGTAAGATACAGGTTTCCGATAGACCCTCAGCTCAAGAAAAACATTTTAAATATTACTTGAATTATTCACCTCTTCCAAAAGGAACTGGAAGGACTAAAATGGGAGGGATGGGGGAGATAAGACCTTGTTCATCGATTGAGTAGTAGCCAAACAAAACAGAATCATCAGTTGTCAGGGATGATCATCAGAACACTGGTAAAAAGGAAGGAAACCATGAATGTGCCACCAGATAAGCTCAATAGGTGGTCTAATCTATAATGACTGATTTTAAATTGTGTTAGCATCTCAACTATTATGTTGTCAACAAGAATACCATATCTTGGATCAAGTAAAGTGATGAAGCCAAAAAAGAAATATTATAAGATAATTTATGCTCTCAAAATGTCCGTTATTTTGCTAAAACAGCAATCATATTTTTCTCTTGCATCTTGAGTTTGTTATCTCTACCAAGAAATTTAGAGCCTTTTATGATTTGTAACATCTTCCTTTTCCATTTATTTTTCCAGTTTCTTAGAATACAAAATCGTTTACCTGAGCTGGAGTGAACTTTTAACTTTCTGGGGATGTTTAACAGTTTGATAAGATCCATTCTTTTTTAGTTTTACAGAGTAAGATTTAGTGAACCCCAAATTTGTCGAACAACTTATTTACCATTGAAACGAAATGAAACCAATGGAGCAGAATGGATATAAATGACGCATACTGTCTATTCCAGTTGATTTTGGATTGACATGTAGTTGATTGATTGATTGTAAAAGATGACGAGTATTGCCTTAAAAAAGAAACTTGAATATCTTGGAATTACAGAATGGTTATGCTTTTGCACATCAAACCCATAAAGCTTGATAACAGGAAAGATTAATTTTTATCCTATCCTAGTAGTGTTATCCTTACCCGCTGCCCTAGACATTTGGTCTTTTCTTGACATATCTCTGAGCTAGATGATTTTTCTCATTGTATGATTTTGCTCTACTTTCATGTAGAATGGCTGGTATCATAATGTGCTTTACCTGGGAAAGGAGAATGGTATACCCATTTTGACAATGACGTAAGCATGCTGCCTTTTAATTTGTATGCTCTCTTGTTTATGTATTATCAGTTAAACTGAATCTCATCCATCACTTTCTGCTCTTCTATCAGATGCCAACTCTCAGATGTTGATAACTTCAAATCTGGTAAAGCAAGTATGTGTAAACCATCTAAAGCATATGCCAACACTCTGATTAGAGGTTTGGTAGAAGGAAAGCAGCTCTCAGAAGAGGAAGCCACCACTTACATACAAGAAGCAGCTAGCAGAGCGTTGTGATTGATGATGGACTCTATTATTTGCGAGTTCAGAGTAGAAGTACGGGTGTAGCTGCTAGATAATTATGTGAATACTATGCCACATTTTTTGAGGAAGCAACTTCTTCCCACTTGGTCAGGGTGTATATAACTTACGACCAATGTAGATTTTTGCATGGGTAAGTTGTTACTGGTTCCTGCTTTCATTGCAGAATATTGGCTTAGCAGTGATGTATTTTGCCCACAAAATTTATAAACGATAACTGTGACCATGTCCGTTGAATTTGCCAGTTAGTAGCTGATGCTGGTATTTGTGAATGAATGTATGTGATAGAGTGGTTTAGAAATTTGCAAGTGCAGTTGCTCAATACGACAGTTTTTGGTATTCAGTATCATCGGAGTTAATACTTTCTAATCACAGAGAAATTACTAATGATTTGAATTTTACCATAGCATAATGATCCTGTGGAATATTAATTCTTGTCTATTGCATCAATTCAAGAATTTGCATACAGTTGAATTGAAGGAAAATGGAAAGATTTTGAGCCCAAGTAATTAGACCCATTGGTAAAGTATCGTCTGTTGACAAGGTGTAAAATTCTTTGAATTTTTCAACTAATTTGAATATAGCATCAATGGTGACGCTAAAACGTACACAATAATCTATAAACCATAAAGAATAAGGAACAAATAATTTGCCCCAACCATCCAGCAATCAGCTTGAATTGCGGTTAATGAGGATTCTGTAACATCACCGCGGTTTTAGTTTAGCATGCCCTGTTGATCCTAGATGCTTGTGTAACTGAGTCCTGTGGTATGGTGGGAGAAGCAGATTAGATATGGAAATAAGCTCATTAATCAACATAAAGATTCATGACTGAGCCTGCATCACAGACCTTGAATCGAATTCCTCCCCACATGTCTCGCAAGAGTTGCTAGAAGATTTCGATTTTGCCTGAATTCAAATGAAATTGTGTTACAAAACATAATTCCAAAGGTTGGTTTCATTCAGAAACACATCACAAGACAACTAATGTAATGTTTTAAAAGATTCACTTGAAACCCCAAGAGTAGATAACTGCAGAAATGTAGTAAATTCTCAAAAATCACAGAAGAGTCAGGAGGGGAAAAAGAGAAAATCACCGAGAGATTGACATCAAACTAGACAGGATTATGTTTGACGGACGAATATTTAAGTACCTTTTGTTTCCTTCCTTTGGTCGCATCTTTGGTTGTATCTTTTGATTTGTTATTTTTGTCCTTTTTTGTGGTAGTTTTCTTGTTTGTACCATGACTTGGAACTTTTTCACTATTTCCTGAAACATCATCTTCTCCTTGATCATTTGCACTTTCTACTGGAGACTGGGATGACAGCCCCTGGCAAGCTGAGCTATCATTATTTGCACTATTTATCTCGACGCCAGTCCTAACTTCAGTCACATAAGATCCTACATCTCCTCCTCCGGCTGCTGCTGCTGCTGCTGATTCTTCTTCTTCTTCTTCTTGTGGTCTCCTGTTTCTTTGTCTCCTGCCGCCCCTATTTCTCCTAGTACTTCTAAGATTATTATATTCCATGAAGTCCATTTCATCATTACCAGTTTCATTCTTTGCTGAAGTTTGACGCCTGCCACCTGGACCTGCATTCTTCCTACTTTTGCGGCCAGATATCATAGCTTCGAGTACACTAGCTTCATCGTCGTCTAATCCAAGTTCATCAGCCACTCCCTTTAAATCACTGGCACTTTGATAATTACTGGTCTCATCTTCCTCGCTGCTCTGAACCTCATCATCGTCAGGCTCGTCTTCTTGAATTAGTTTACTACCTTCTAAATGCTCTGCTAACTCATCTACCCCATCATCAGCAGATAAATCAGTTATTCTATCAGCATCAGCTACCTTTTGCTCTTCACTTATCCCATCCTCCATCAACCCAGCATATTCATCATCTTCCTCGTCAAAAGCTTCTCTCAAAGCTGCCGCCTTCTCCTTATGCTTCTTGGACTGCTCGTGATTTTTCCATTGTTTCTCGCTCTTGAATTTCTTCGAACACACTACACAGTACAATTCCTTCTCATCTGCCTTCTTTTTCTCCTCCTCATCCGATTCCTCCTCAATTCCATCATCATCTAACTCCTCTGCTTTCGCCCAGTCAGGCTCTACGTAATTTCTTGCTCTCTCAGCCTTCTCTCTCTCGAGCTCCTTCCTTCTCTTGCGTTCCTCTTCCTTTTTCTTCTCCATTTCCTCATTCCTCTTCATCTGCATGTCAATCACTCTCTTATCTCTCTTTTTCACAAACTCTGCCAATCCTCTAACAGTCTCATTGTATTCCCTTCGCGCCTTTTTCCTCAGCTTCTTGTTCTCTTCCTCCATCACCCGCCTGGACTTTCTATTAGGTCCCGCCATCACGTCATACTGATCCGTCCAACAAAAGTCCATCACAGTAGCGAATCCTAACCAATAGTTATAGAATGCTGTCACCTGAGCATAAGGACTCTCCAAATTTCCCATCAGAGGAGCTTCTTTCGGCAAATCTGTACCTAACTTCCTCGCGAAATTCAAATCGTTTTGGTAGATTTTCTCGAAGAGATCACCATACACCTTGTAAAAACCCTTCCCTTTATCGGAATATCCAGAATACACTGAATTTGAAAAGAAGGAGAACAGGTCCGGAACAGAACCAGAATTAGAAGAATTCGTTGGACCGGAATTGGAGAAGAGTATCTGAGAGCGGTGCGAGTCGTACCAAGCGCGCTCCCGCGCGTCCGATAGAACCTCGTAGGCGTTCACAAGCTCCTGAAATGCTGCTGTAGCTTCGGATTCCGGCACGCCGGATCGGACCAGCTTGTCAGGGTGACGTTGCAGCGCGAGCTTCCTGTAAGCAGACCTGATCTCATCAGCGGTGCAGTCACGGCTCACGCCAAGGACCTCGTAAAGGCATCTTTTCTCCGACGACGACGCCATTATCGCCGGGAAAGAAAGAATAGTAGGTTTCTTTCCTCCTGTTTGGTTGGCGCCTGAAGGGGACTTATTAGGGTTTTTCAATGGGAAAAAAGGAGGTTGGTCGCTTAGGGGCTGTTTGGCGACTGTGGAGAACAAATTTTTATCGAACAAGAGACACAAGTTTTTACTTAATAATTCTTAAAATCTAAAATATGTGATAAAGCACTCATATCTAATTTCCCTCGTTGTGTAGCAACAAAACTATGTTATATACTTCCAACTTACATTAGGATTATGAATGCATATGATGAAATCAAAACTCGCGTAATTAAGAATAATTAGAGTAACTCATAACATTTTCTAATCATGACCAGGTTACATCGAACATCAATTCTTAGTTCATTTTTTGCTTGCTTTGATGATAGATAAATTGATGTGGCATCAAGAGGAGGTGTTATAATATATGTTACTTACAAATAATATACTATTAATTGACGAGACACAAAATGAGGTTTACAATAGATGGAAATTTGAAACATATTCTAAAATCTAAAGGTATTAAGTCAAGCAAGACTAAACAGAATACTTAGAGAACAAATTTAATAACACAACCTATAAAAATATCTAAATTGATCCAAGTATCATCTAGCACTTCATATTCTCCTTTCATAAGACTTAAACAGGATGATATCTCTTAAATTTCAATCTTAACAATATAATTTGATAGTCATAAAGATGTCATGACATGTTTCAAAATGTAAGATAACACATTCCTTTTTATTTTCCTTGGGAGAGCAAGCATGGTATAAAAAATCTATCATCCTTTTTTCTAGATTAGAAGGATCCTTATTTATAGAGATCTTTTTTCCCGTTCAAATCTAGGTCTTATAATTGACTAATGTTTATATGACATCTTTCTTATTTGCATGGATCGAATTTATGACTCCGAAAAAAGATATACACATGAAAGTACAAAGTTAATTGTACTTAGAGTTATTATAATTTTAACTAGTCTTTTTTTTTTTTTGTTAAAATTATGAACATTCTGCTTTTTCTTGTACATTTAATTCTATGTATGTATCGATTTTATCATGTTGTGTTATGCAATTTTGGAATAATAGGATGTGTAAGCAAGAATATAATGTGACAGATGTAAAGGTTGTATTATGCAAATGACAGTAATTAATTGTAGTTTTTCTAATCTAACAAATGAAAATCATGACTTAAATTTGTGAAGATGCATAAAATTCGTTGCTTGTTCCATAACTTGCTCTCCCAGACAAGAAGTATAAATAGACAAAAAAGAAGATCTTTTAATTTTACTTAAAGTGAGAACCTTTATCTTCATCACAATTTGAAAAAAAAATTGAAGCAAAAAATTAAAATACTTACACAAATTACGATATTATTTAGAATTTCAAATCATCATTAATTTTGCGATAAATATTTAAAAATCAAGTGATTGCTTCCTTTTGTCAAAAGTTTACATATTGTATGATTACTCTCGATCGCTATTATGTTAATTACCGTAATTACTCTCGATAGCTATTATGTTAATTACTGCAATGACTTGTGACTTTCAGCGAAATTTCAATTAGAAATAATCTGTTGTGTTGTGTCAACTTTTCAAATATATGGGCTAAAGAGGAATTGATGAATAGGTACAGAAAAAATTGGCACATCATAATATCTTATACTACAAATTAGTGAAAAAAAGCTCGTATTAGCACGGCTCAATATAAATAATTTTTTAGTTTTGATTTATGTGATATCAATGGATTTTTTTTATACATTAGAGAAGATATTGTAAGATTATAATTGAAGCAGCTAAAGAAATATTATGAAGTTGTTGAAGCAGATACGTCAATATACAGTCACCTTAAAAAGATTAAATTAAAAAGGTATAAATTTTAGGGATACCATACTGTGTTGGAAAAATCTCAAACAATCCCGAATCTTTATCAAATTACCAAAAATCCCGGATATTTATAATTATTTGATACCATATGCAGATCTTTGATACCTGCAAAATAAAACTGAAACATTTAATGCTGAACCGTTAAAAATGGTAATTAAAATTCTGCCAACTAACAAAATCCCTTCAATTAAGGATATAAGTTACAAATCAATCAATTAATACCTAAAAAACGTTTTTGGCGTTAGAATTTGAATTTAAAAAAATCAAAACTACATCACCATTACTAAACTGTGAAAAGAAAAAAAAGTCAGCCGAGTTTAAAAAAAAAATACAGCAAGGTGTGCAACAATGAAGGTATGTACATAGACATAGATTCATAAAAATAATGTATGTATAATGTTGAGGTATCAGTAACTACATTAATAAATAATGAATCTGTTGAGGTATCAGTAATTATAAAAGTTGAGGTATCAATCATTGCTGTGTAGAGATATCAGTAGATAAAATATTGAAGTATCAGTATTTACAATGTTGAGGTATCATTAAGTATATTAATAAATATGAATATGTTGATGTATCAGATAAGTCATTTACTTAAAAAAATTTATGTTTTTTTGATTTTACTTTTTTTGGTTTTAGGTCATTCCTTCCTCAGAATTTATTTTTTCAGTGTATGATGGTGGTCACAGATACATTGTATGCATTGAGAGAAAAATTTGCAGTTGTGGGAAATTCCAAATTGATGAAATTCCTTGTGAACATGCAATTGCTGCTTTGAAGAGTAAAAATGTAGTTGATATGCATCCATACTGCTCGTACTATTACAAACCGGAAGCATTACAAAAAACATATGAAGTTCCGATGAAGGAATAGAATCCATTGTTGATGGATAATGAAGAAGATGGAGGATAAAATGGAGAATGAGGAAGATGGAGAATGAAGAATGGAGAATGGAGAGTGACAGTTTCAGCGGTGTAGAAGAAAATGGAAAAGTTTTGTGAATCAAAAACCGTAAAAAGTGAAATTTGAAATTTAAATGGTAACTGCCATTGAAATAAAAATAAAAAATTATAAATTAAAAAAAAACTGATTTAAATAAGGTAAAAATAAAAATGTAAAAACTGGTTGACATTAAATATACTTCCATATTTAAAAACCATACTAAATATATTATTTAATTAAAAACATAATAGTTAGGTATCAAAAAAAAATGAATCTTATATAAAAGTCGGTATTTTAGAAGTTTTTGAAAAATATTGGGAAAAAATGATATTTGAAAGAAAAAGTATGGGATTTCCATAAATTTTCCATTAAAAAGCTCACAAATTATTTTTTATTGGCCCATCGGAACATGCTCATGCGAGCAGCCAATATTAATTATTTTTTTAGTCTCAATTTATGTAACATCGATAGATTTTTTTATATATATATTTCAAAAACTATTGTAAAATTATAATTGAATTGGCTAAAGAAATATTATGAAGCAATTGAAGCAGACACGTCAATACGTCACTACGCAGCCAAATGTTTCTTATTATATTTTTATTTAGCATTTATTAGTCATACTTTTTCTCTTTGTTGGGAAGTGGCAGTTTTCGGTTTTTTGATGATCCTCATTCCCCGGAAACAACCTTGTTGTATAGATATGTATAGTAACTATATATTTAGTGTATAATTCATATATAAGTAATATACATTGTATAGTAGTGTATATTTTCTATAACTTTTGACAAACCATATTATATAATCATGTATACTTTCGCTGATTTGGAGCTATTTTTTAAATAAATAAAATATGGTCTACTTTTTTTAAATTATTTTTTTTACTTTTTGCATATATATATATATATATATATATATATATATATATATATATATATATATATATATATATATATATATATAATTTCTCCTATATCTATTAATCTTTTATTTGGACAATTGACATATATAGACAACTCTTACGAGCCGTAAATTTTTCAAAAAGAGTCCATTTTTTCACTTCCCAACCCAACAAATTTACACCTTGTATACACAAAAATATATTATACCACCCGATCCCACGCCCATATTCTCTTAATTTCTCCCACGAGCCCCTAAGTTTTCCTTCTTTTTTCAGAACCATATCTCACTCGCCCTTTTCTCTCTTCTTTTGAGCCGAGGATCTTCCGGAAACAACTTTTTTTATTTCTATGAGGTAGTGGTAAGGTTTGCATATATTTTGTCCTTCTCAAAGCCTACTTATGAGATTTCACTGGGTATGTTGTTATTGTTGTTGCCTTTTCCATCTTCTATGTGAACACGATGAAATCAAAACTCCTCCAAATGACGACACTTTGCTTCACCCGTACTATTCCAACGTACCTAGCACGAAAAACCCGTATGAGAACGATTTTTAATTTTGAATGGGATTTTCCTCCCAATTTCATCCAGATTTCCCCTCTTTTTGAAATCCTATTTTCCCTTGTATATAAATCCTTGTTAATCACTGTCAAATGATCAGCTCCATCTCTGAAAAAAAAAAAACTTAAGAATATAAAAATCTCTCCAAAAATTTGAAATGTATGAATCTGGTCATAGGACTGGCTAATTTTTGTTTCAAATGTATGTATTGTTCTTTGATAAATACTCTTAATGGTAAAGTTACCGATTTTGACGTCTAATTCTTAAACAAGATGATTAGTTTTTTCTTTCTTTTTTTTTCTCGATAGATTTAGTGGTACAAATTGTATGTAACTCATGTCAAAACATGAATTTGTTTGTATAATACTATTGTAAATGTAGTATTCTCCACCTAGTATCACTACGTAGAATATAATTATTAGTCATATTGTATCTTCTTTTCCAGTCTGACCCTGTTCTTGATAATGGTGATGTATAATTTGATTTTAAATGATAGTGTATATGGTAATGTATATAATTGATGCGACATGTAGGTGTGAAATATGTAAAAATAATAAATCTATAAATTGAAAAGTAATCTAATTAAAGTTTCTATTTTACTTGTAATGACTAGGTTTTATGGCATAAATAATTTCTTAAAAATTTATAACCAAATAAATATATTAGTGCATCCAAGATCCCAAATATTGAGTAATTAATTTATTATTTTTTCCCTTAAATTTCGCATTGAGCAATTGGGCAGGTAATTCGATAACTTGACCCGTTCGTCAGCGGAAATCACAACGACGTCGTATCACATCAGGTTTAAGACATTGTCGGGGGTAAAACTGTGCACTCACCCAGCGACTCGGACCCTTATTGTGTGTCTCAGCTGACATTTCAAGCGACTGTAAACCCTAGCTCTGTAAATTGGTGGATCTGCGAAGAGGAAGAAGATACCGATCAGATCGAATCGGATCAAAAATGGCGATGGCTGCGTTGAGGCGTGAGGGAAGGCGTTTCGCTACACCTCTGATTTCTCCCAATCCTGCCAATGTTATTCGTTCTTCTCTCATTCCTTCCGAGTTAGTTTTACTCCAACTCTACACTTTTTTATCATGTTTATTTTTATTGTATGCATCGAAATCTGCAGACAGTAATGGCTCGCATTGCTTTTGGTTGTTATCTCGTTCTGTCAGTTTGGGCGTGTTTTTTTTCTTCTGAATTTATTCCGATTAGAGGTAGGGTGGATAGTAGTGATTCGTAGAGATGATACTAGCTAATTTATTCTGAATAGTTTGTGCGCACTTAGACCAATTAAGGCTTAGGCAGATGGGAAGGATTCATTAAGTTTCATATCTGGCGGAATTCGAACCTTGGTTCCCCAATGTTGCCATTCTATCTCTTCAACTGAAAGGCCATCGTAGACGGCATTTGCTATGTTTTGTCCGAGAGCACATTTATCAATGATGAAGCCTCAGCTAGCAATTTAGGGCTGAAATCACCTATTGAGTTTTGGATAACAATGTTTAAATTTTGTGTTAAATGTAGGTTTATTATTCAGTTGGTGAAGTAATTTGGTTTGAGTAATTGGCACAGTTCGCCTTTGTTACCTTGACAAGGATGAATTTCCCCTTTTCTCTCCAGTCAAAGGAGATAGCTTGCTTTTTATTCAATCTCTAAGCAGGACAAACACAGATTTGCTTCTCCTTATCTTTCCGAAGTGGCCTGCACCTCAAAATACTAAAAAATTATGGTTTACGTTTTAAAAGCTTTATGAAGTTCACTGGATTAAGATTTGTTGGCGAAACGATTTCATATTTGTTACAATTAGATACATTTTCCCCCCAGATTTAAGAACATACGAGCTATTTGAGCAAAAAGAAATTGGTTGCCTTAAATTTTGGCCTTATATAGACTTGTAATTGACATGATCTGAGATTGGGTAGTGATTTTGGAACTTGGAACAAGTGCAAAATATAAGGAGTTTTTGGGAACAGAAGTTGTATTGAGAATAATTGTAGAAATGGATGAAGTTCAAATAATATGTACTAATCGTGACTTCTTTTGGATGGATTACGGGGGTTTATGCACTGACATGAAGTTTGTTCCATGGGCCTTTAACAGGAGTTTGATGATCTCCCTATCTGCGTTGATAAAAGGCTCATGCACTGCACCTTGGCTTGGCTTATAATAATATATTACTATTCATTAGCCTGTCCCGTGTTTGAAAAAAATCATGTTCTGTTTTGTAGCGTTTCTACTTTTTTTATTGACTTACATTTATATGCAGGGAACCAGTCTTGTCAGGAGTTCGATGTATTTCAACTCAAGTTGGTAAGAGTTAACTGTAATCATTTGATGCACCCCACTTTCCTTTGTGACTCCTATGTTCTCGCGAACTTCTCTATCAATTTTGTTGTTGCTACGTTATGTGTTCACAATTGAGCATTCCCTTGGGCAGTCAGAAACCGGATGAAGAGTGTTAAAAATATCCAGAAGATTACAAAGGCTATGAAGATGGTTGCTGCTTCAAAGCTTAGAGCTATTCAGACTAGAGCTGAAAATTCACGTGGCCTATGGCAGCCATTTACTGCACTTCTTGGTGACACTCCTAGTAAGTTCATGACAAGATTGTCTGGATCTAACCAAATTCTTGGATTAGTTTGTGCGATAAAGTGGTGGAAGTATAGGGATAAATCACCTTATGAGAATGTCTATTCCGATAATATTTTGAGTAGAGATACTTCATAAATGTTGGAAAGCAGATAAAATGAAATTATCCGCCTCGGTCTGCCTGTTGATTTGCAGTCCAATGTTACTATTCTATGTATTTGATGCTCAACTAATAATCATCTTGTGGAAATGTGTATCATTGATGAGACTTTCTGAAATACCTTTAGTTACATCAGAGTTTGCAATTGGATGCCGTCAACTTTAAGCAGTCGACAAGATTTCAATCTTTGGCTGGTAACACGTCTAATGTTTACTTCAGGTGTTGATGTCAAGAAGAATGTTATTGTTACCATTTCTGCGGACAAAGGTCTTTGTGGTGGAATCAATTCTACATCTGTCAAGATAAGCAGGGCTATGCATAAGTTGAATTCTGGTAAAAAGCAAGATTGTTTAATGTTGAGTATATTATTCTTGAGGAACTAGTTTATCATTGCTTTATTTCTTATCGCTAGGTCCTGAAAAGGAAAATAAGTATGTTATCTTGGGGGAGAAGGCAAAGGCTCAGCTGGTGCGAGATTCGAAAAAAGACATTGAACTGATCATGACAGAATTGCAGAAAAATCCTCTTAACTACACACAAGTATGATGCTTCACATTTCCCTTATTACAACTTTGTGTGAAGCAAAACCACTATTTGTTTTCTTTATTGTTGCCAACTATTTGCTGAAGACGGTGCAGCTGGAAGCTCCTTCTTTGGTACATGTATTTTTTGTTTGTCTTAGCGTACCCTTGTAGCTGGTACTTTGTGCATGATATTCAAAACCTGATCGATACTGCTTGTATTTCAAATACCTCATACAGTGCCCAATACTGGCAAATTAGCAAGACACTGGACGTACTCGTATTATAATTTAGAAGGACCGAATCTACATGTATTGCCACAAAGATTGCATGTACCTGTATCAGATACTTGCACGCACCTTTTTTTTAAGGATACTTGGACGCACCTTAATTTAACCAGATCATTAGCTGAGTTTATGTAATATATACTCACATGTTTTCTTTGGTTTGATCTGTACCTGAATTTGTGATATAATATATGTGTTTCATTTTTTTTTTAAAACAAAAACAGTAGTAGATATTTGAAAGCTATGTTTCACTAGCCTTTGTTTTTGTTTTTCAGAATGTCAACTTTGGCAGATTTACATTCTTGTTAGTTTTACTCTTGTAAAAATGAACTTACCTTTTCTTCAAAACATGTGTAAAGATTAAAGTGAACAGTTTGATTGCATTGTTGCAACTGCGAATTTCTGTGAATTAAATGAATTGCAACACTTTTGCACTGAAAGAATATAGCAGCAGCTATTTAGATTGATTTCCCCAACCTTTTCCTTGTACTGATTTATGCCATTTCTCTTGAAGGTTTCTGTGATTGCAGATGACATCTTGAAGAATGTCGAATTTGATGCTCTAAGAATTGTTTATAATAAATTCCAGTCAGTTGTCTCATTTTTGCCAACAGTGTCCACTGTACTATCGCCAGAGGTGCCTAAACTGAAAGATCTTGTTGTTCACTATGTTTATTTCTATTGTGAGTCTGTTTCTTGGAACAAGTCCTTTTGTGGCTTAATGTAGGTTGTGGAGAGGGAAGCTGAATCTGGAAAGCTTGGAGATTTGGATTCATATGAAGTTGAAGGCGCTGAGACAAAGGCTGAAGTTCTTCAGAACCTAACTGAATTTCAGTTTTCATGTGTAAGTCTTGCCTTTTTTGTTATTGGATCTTCATGGCATCTAAATAGTACTGATTTGGTAGTGGGAGAATGAAATTAGTCTTGACCGTATTTCAGATAAATATATTGACTACTTAAAAAATGAATTCTTTCAAGGCGATGAATATAATATTGGTGTGTTCTAAAATCGGGTAAATGGTGTTGTCTCTTCCAGGTTATGTTCAATGCAGTTCTAGAGAACGCTACCAGTGAACAAGGAGCAAGAATGTCTGCTATGGATAGTTCCAGCAGAAATGCTGGTGAAATGCTTGATCGTCTTACTCTTACTTACAACAGGTCTTACTTTTCACCTTGTCTCTATCACACATGCATTTGCGCTACCAAGCTCTCATACATGCATATACATAACTGCATAATTACGAGGATAACGTTATAATATAGAAAGTTGATCAGTTCTTCATTGTCTGTCATTCTAATCAAGTCTTCCTCTAATATTTCTGTGAACCAGAACCCGTCAAGCATCTATCACCACAGAACTGATAGAGATTATATCAGGAGCATCAGCTCTGGAGGGTTAATTGGACATGCTGCTGCTTTCATTTGACTGAGACAATAAAAAGATGTGTAGGCTTTTTTAGCACTCTGTGATGACCAAATATCAGTTTTGATTTATGAATAATTTCCTGGTTAACTTTATTTCTGGGGAAAAAATGGGTTTCGCTGTTGCAAGATAGTCACAAATGCCATTTGATCTGTTTCCTTTCGTTCTTTGTACCAGGCCTGAATGGCCGTAACTTGTTCAAGAGAATTTTCTTGAAAATCTCGTTGCCTCTATCGACATGTTTTTGGCTTGCAAGTTGAAATGTAGGCACTTACGCCAAGTTTCTTCCCTATGTGAGATATTCTGGTCCACTGTATGGACCTTATGAGTGTTTCTAAATCTAATCTGGTTCCATCAGCCTAAAATATTGGCTATGGAGCATTTTCAACCATGGCAATTCAATGATATAAACATATGTATAGTTTATATTGGTGCACTTGCAAAGGTATTTTTTCAGAATGAAAGTGCATTAGGTGATTGTTATCTTCTGGAAGAAGCTTACGTTGGTGCTATTCATCAAATACGGATGGAGTCTGTACGCTAAATTTATCATCTTAAATGCTGCCCTTGGAATTTACCCTGGGCAACATTTTGTATTCCATTGTTAAAGATTTTGTAAATATGTGAAGAGTATTAATGCTCAATTACTGTTGAAAATACAGGTGCATCAATTTAGTTTAGGTTCTTTTTTCTGCTTAATAGCAGTGAAGATGAGCTCTTGCCATTGTTTTTATTATGAGAGACCGTACAACAAGCTTATTGCTCCAAAACCTTTGCTAAAGGAACTGGAGGTTATCTGCTGTAGATAACAATGTTGTGTTATCTTTTCTGCTACACATTGTCAACTAGATAAATGTGTTTTCTGGCTTTCATATCCCTAATCATGAATAAGCACATCCTTGTTTGAAGGGGTTACTCACTGAGAAAGGGATATGGGACCCAAATAAGGCTTCGAGTACTGTCTATATGTTTTCCCCCAGAAAGCTTGGATCATTTCATTGTTTTCAGAGGTTTTCCTATGGAAATAATTTGAAGATTCTGGAAGATGAGTTTTTATTTTCTTATGGCAACTTGTTGGAATTTGGAAATGTGGTGTGCTTTTAACTTATGTGATAATTCAGCACAGGAGCAGACGATCTCCTTGTAGTAAAGATTGTTTACTTTGTCAAATGCATAAAGCCGGCCCGCATAAGTTTCCTCCCCTAAAGAAACTGCTTTCTCTATAGTCTATCCATGACTAGATAGTACTATAATTTGTGAGTTACTTTGGTTTCCTTTGTGATTGGACAGAATATTTCTGTCTAAAATACCATCTATGTATTCCAATGATCAAGTGTCCAATTCAATCAAGAGGGAGGTGGGGGAAACATAACCACTGATATTTTATCTCTCAAAGTAATCATGTTGTCAATTCTTGTTCTTGTTCCTGTGGTACAACATTATTTATAATGCAAGATGGAATCATCTTTACTGACTCTTTGTCGATTAGCAAAAAGAGGTGAATGGTAATGGTCCCTTTGTCCTGCTAGGTTCGTTACAACCCATGAGGGAGGAATTGCCTTGTTACTAGCTAATCCCCACAACGTGACAACATGTCTCTTTAACTTCACCTTTATAGGATTTTGCGAGATCTTGCGGTTACGGTTGGGTTGATTGAGTTGGGGTCTAGGATTTGATATTATTTGCATGTGGTTTTTGATCGAGTTTATTGCATAAGATCAATTTAGTACGATTTACATTTTTTGTGTGATTTGCGGACTGTTGTACTATGATGAATTTACTTTATTTAAGGGTATCCGAAGAATAGTTATGAGTTCCATATTATCAAAAGTAAAAATAAAAATAGAAATGCCCAAATATGACTATCATCAAATTCAGTAGTGGCTGTGGGTTTGCTTGTTGCTCTCATTATTCTCCTTTAAGATAAAGTTAGTTCTCATGATAACTTCTAGTGCTGCATGTGGATCATATTCTTTTATATGGTTCAAGGACCATATTTAATTGAGGATAGTTCATAAATGACAAACGTATAAATCTTAATTATGCTTCATAGGGTTTGGATAATTGTATTTCGTAACAATAGTTATAAAATTATTTGTAATTCGCGTAACATTTCTATACATTGCATAGCTTGCTATACAATTCACAGTTTTTGTATAACATTTGTATAATTCGTTATATAATTTGTGCAGAATGTTTATATAATTCGCTATCCAATTCACAGTCTTTGTATATTTTTCTATGCAATTTGATTCGCGCACAACTTTTGTATAATGTCGCACAACTATAATTACAACAAGATGTTTGTTGCGAGCTATAATTAATTTAAACTATAGTAATGTTAGCTAATTAACTAGTATATATTTATTTATCCGCATAATATTTCCTATTTATGCCGGGCCCAATGAAGACCATGGCTCCAACTTACAACTTGTTTGGATGGTGGTTTGTCATGATTTCATAATGTATGGTATGATATGGTATCGTATCGTATAGTATCGTACAATGTTTGGATAGACTGTATGAGTTATTATTGTTTAATGACAATTTGTGGTTTGATTTGACTGTATGGTACTGTATCGTAACTTATAAATTTACAAGAACGTTCTTAATTATTATAAATATAAAATTTATCAATATTTTTTTTAATAAATTCATAGAATCAAGTAAGAAAAGATACAAGCTTATCTCCAATCTATACAAACAACACAAGAAAATAAAAAAAAGATTTTATTTTAAAAGACGAACCTCAAAAAATAAACTAAAACGTGAAAGAAAAGACAGGAGGCAGAAAAGACATTTCAAAAGTTGATATGGATGGAAATAAGTAATACAAAAATAATACATATATTAGGGTAAAGTTTAATAAAGAATAAAAGATAAATTCAAATTATTTAAATTTAAATAAGAATATAATTGGAAAAATAAATAAGAAAACCATGAGATACCATCAAATTGATGGTTTCAAAAAGTGGAGGTTTTCGTGATTACATAACTATGAAACTCATACTGTATAATTAATGAAATAATTAAAATAAACATCATTTTTTTAATAATTATGTCACGGAAAATCACTACCCAAACAAGCTGTAAGTTGACAAAAATACAAATAAACAAAAGGTAGCCGTTAGCCTTTTTGAAATACACATGTTTTAAAAGTATTCCAGTCACACGGTTCTCATGATCACCTTCAAATACTTATTTATTATAAGTCTTAGGTTTATATTATATACTTATGTTATACTGTTGAACTTTATAGAATTGAAAAATAAATATAAAATGAAAATATAGACTTGGTCTTTAGGATTGACAATTACAAGAGTGTGATGTTGTATTTAGTTCCATCTTTAATTAAAGCGTTGAATGATTTTCTTTCGATATGATTAAAAATTTTAATTATTTTTTTCTCTCCATTCTTCCAAGTAAATCTTGATTATCGAAAAAAATAATGAAAGAATATGATTTGTTATACTTTAGATAAGCTCATAGTAAAATTCATGCTTACATGTGCATGGTGAAAACATGAACCAAAATTACATTATTCTACTTAAGGTGTTTTGCTCACCTCGCGAAAGGTGAAAATTTTTTTAATTCAAAATTAAGTTATTCTAAATGAAAAATTTATCTTTACTAAAAAGGGTCTGATACGTTGACCGCCTTCCATAGATCAAAAAATCCAAATAGTCTAATCTAACACCGTAAAATTTAATGAAATCTCAAAATTTCTGATACGTTGACCGTCTTTCATTGACCAAAAAATTCAAGCGGTTTAATTTGATCCCGTAAAATTTAATAAGATCTCAAAATTTATTACTTAATCAATAATTTGATACCCATTGTTATATAGATCTGCAACTTATAATATTTCATCTAAACAAAAAAGAAAAGGCAAAAATAAAATAAAATTGGCATATAAAATTAATTATCATCAATCTTTCATTTGGGTGTAAAAGTCTAATGAAAAAACCATATTTTTGTCCAATTGGAGAATTTTTTTACTCTAAATCTGCGCCTTTCTGTGTAGATAGATAATGGGGCAAAATGAGAGGAGGACCCAAATCTACAACAAATGCCCCAGCACCTGCTTCAATCTTGTGTGACCCTTTTCTCACCAACCTCTGAAAAAGAGTGAGCTTTTCTCTGTCCTGAACACCCCCAAATCATTTTCAAGATTTCTTTTTTCATATTTATTGTTTTTTCATCACCTTACAGTCCTTTACTTTATAGTGGGGGCTGAGTTGGGTGAAGTTTTCTGGTGCAATTGGTTGGTGGGTTTTGCACTTCACCTGCGCCTTTCAAATGGGTTGTCTTTAGATTCTTCTGTTATTTTAATTGTGGGACAAATTGATTCTTTTTTTTGATGCGTCGTGCGCTGCAGAAAGGGTGTTTTTGCATATGTTTTTTTTTCAGGGATTGAGGTTGTTACTCGTCGTTATTGAACATGGCTTTTGATTGTTCATAAGGTTTTATAGGTTTGGCAAGTCGTATATGGTGTTTCTGGATATTGCCCTTCTTATCATTCTTCAGAAAGATTGAGAAAAATAGAATATTTTTGGACATTGGTTGATTGATTGAGGAGTAATCTTACCTCATTTGGTGATATTTTGCTCTTTCTTTCCGGTTGGCATTAGGTTCTTGCTATAGCTTCTCAAGAACAGAACTTCTTTCCTTTCTAGAGAACCTAGATAAGTTTGTCTTTGTTTCACTTGGAGAGATTGAGGCAATCCCTTTTTTCATACCCTTTTCGACCAAAGCAAAGAGGTTTAGTGTTAACTTCCTGTTCATTGTGATTAGTACCCTCCAATTCGATTTCTCTGGCACTTATCTTTTTTTAGCATTGGAGTAGTTTTTACCTGAGATGATTCTAACAGAGAGATCTCGGTTGTAGAACTAGGTTAGTATATCTGCTTTGAGGATTGCAGTGAACATGGATATTTGGGTTGTGGCTGCAGCTGCTGGTGCTGGGTATGTAGCCCAGCATTGGAAGAACCTCTTAAGAAGGCAGCATGATTTGTTAGAATCATCTCCTGCGAGTCCTAGCCTTGTGAGAAATGACTCATTAACGCATATGCATCAAGTTTTGGATAAGAATGGGTACTCCCCTGTGGAGACACCGAGAAAGAAACTAGGTGAGTGTGCTGCAGAAAGATTGGCTTTCCATGATCCAGAAGTGGCTTGCACCATCAGTTTTGATGGTGAAAATGTAGGGATGTCATGTGATTCTGATAAGTTCACTTTCACCTCTGGGTTGCTGAGTGATAAAGAACTTCAAGGAGATCAGGGTGGACGCATATGTGGTAACAACAATGAACTGGGATATGATTCATCGCTTCCCCCTTCTACGGCTGAATTGGCCTTTTCTTATGGCACTTCAAGGAGAAAGAACAACCTTAGGAGTAGAAGAAAAATTGGGCATCTTATAAAGCCTCTGAATTCTCTAGAAAACTGTCTCATGGCTCAGTTATACAAGGAACATGGCGAAGGTGAAGACTATATTTTCAGTTCAAACTCTTCACCATGGACTCCAACTGCGAGGCCTTTTGTAGTTACTGATGGGAGCAAAATTATAAGCAGAGCTAATTCTAATTCTTTAATTGTCCCAAGTGGTGCTGGACATCATAAGAAGCCGGATGATTTTTCACGAATGAATACTGTATTTGGAGTACCTCAACTACCTAGTGTTGGATCCATGGAGCTCCTGAGGAAAGACAAGGTGAAGGATCATTCCGGAAGATTTAGAGATTCCACTGGAATGAACAATGAGAGACACAACAGTTTACAAGGTACTTTTCCTGTCTGGAGTCCGATTTTTTCATGGTTTCCTTGGTAAAATTTAATGAAAAAGATACATATCATATTCCAATATTTTGAACACTGGAATAAGATCATTCTTTGGAAGAATTCAAAACCAGTATGGGATGTAGCTCCAGATAGTCCAAGATATTATTCTAGTACACAACTGTGCAAATGGTAGTTAACTAAACTTTCACATAATGGAATTCATGAATGATCCATCCTTTTACCTGCACCAGTTGATGGAACACAAAGTAATTTGTAAGAAAGAGTCAATTTTTACCTTAATCAGAGTCCCGTCTGTTTCTTTCTTTGGACTCTACTTGGATGCTAAGATTTTGAAAGCTCTCTACTGTCCATGACTTTCCTGCTAATCGCACAATAACTGAATACTATTGCTTACCAACTTCTAATTTCCTTTTTGAACTAGAATTACTAGCATCTTCTATAATCCACGCTTTTATGTTTGTGTTGAATCAGGATCATCTCATCGTGTGCTTCTTTTCTGTCTTGGAATATCTGTGGGTATGATATTCTCTTTTTGGAAAAATAGAAAGGAAATGGAGAAGTTAAATGAGTTGCTGACACAGTCAGAGAATTTGGTTCAAGATCTACACGAGGAACTTGAAATGAAAGAGTCATTAACTGTGAAAGAGCTTGCCACTGAAGATTGTGAGTCACAAGATGCACATAATGATTCATCATACGATGGAGCTTTACAGGTACCTTCCTCTAAACGGAAGTTGGATAAGTCATTCACAAATTACAACGAGGACTGTCAGAGCCAGAAAACAGAGTCATTCACAAATTACAACGAGGACTGTCAGAGCCAGAAAACAGAGGAAGAATCTAGGAGTAAAATTGAAGCGGAGCTTGAAGCTGAATTGGAGAGGTTAGAATTAAGTATGAACTCATCTAAGTTGGAGGGGAAGCTCGCAGAGCTAGATGAGGTAATAATGCTTTCTGATTCACTCATATCTATGTTTTTTTTCCATGAAGCAACTCTAATGTGCAAAACAAATTGCTTCTTTGGATACTCCATTCTGAAAATACAATTATCTTATCAGAGAACAGAGAAGTTAACTTAGGCACTATATTCACTTAAGCATTTTGGTTTAGGATCTACCGGTTGTTTAACTTCGACAGCTTATGAATTTATATTATTTCAAGGAAGCCCTAGAGCTTATGGTTGGTGATAGATATGCTTGATTAAGGTTTCATGGGTATATAGTGCTTGAATTTTCTTTCACTTCCGTTATTTTTTTCAATTTGCTTTGATATGCGTTTCCTTGAGCCGAGGGTCGACTGGAAACAACCTCTCTACCTCTCAACGTAAGGGTAAGGTCTAAGTTCACTTTACCCTCCCCAGACCCCACTTGTGAGGTTATTGGGTATGTTGTTATTGTTGTATAGTGCTTGAATTTTCTATTACAGTTAGTGTTGGAAGTCGGAACTAAAGAACAGTGGACAAAGAATCCTATGCTAGAGTTTAGAGCTTGGATGTTGAAACTAGTCCATAAGGTCAAATCAAGCAGCTAAGGGTATGACCTAGTGGTCAATGAAGTGGGAGGAGAACCATGGCCTCAAGTTAAAAGCTCAATAAGACACTAGGCGGTTTCTTCCCAATTGCCTTAACATTGATGGGATAAATATCCGGTACCTTTGTTGGTGGAAGGTAACCAGTACCGGTGGAATATCTATGGAGCTCTTTACAAACACTACAATGAAAAGTATGCCTCAATCTAAAGTTGGGGTTTGCTATATGAATCCTTTACTTTGCTTTTCACTCCATTGAGATGCTTAGCAAACCCTAAACTTGTTCAAACTTAAATGCTATGCAAGATAGATACTTCCATCAGTTTTCGCTATTAGAAATTGCTATTAAGGGGGATCCCTGGTGGGTATGTTGCATATTGTTGCTGAGATCTTTAATCTCTAGCTTTAGTCAAAAGATCAGAAGTCAGAACTAACATCTTTATTGAACTTCAATAAAAACATTTGTTGTTCTCTTAGACATTATATACTGACACTTTCTTCAAGTTCTCCCTATTTTTTTCTCTTGTAGCTCTCTTGATTTGGTTAGTATAGGTAGACAACTTTGTTTCAGTTTATACTATGTCAGGAGGACTCTTCTTTAGAAGGTTAAGAAAATTTTGTATCATGATGTTTCTGGCGAATAAGTTTCTGTGCTTCAATTTGCTTGTTCCGGTGGTTAGCTTTGTGATCTAGTGTGTAATTTGGGCATATCTTGTATATGCATTCTTTCTTTGTGTTGGAGAGATCTTAACGTTTTCTTTACCAGTTTTTTGTTGAATTTTTGTCAGTCTTTAATCAGTCACTATGATTTCTAGCTTTTCCAAGAACCATCAATCTCAATCTTCATCAAGTTGCTCTTTTTCTTGATTCTTTTTTGTTTTTTTTTGATTTGCACCGAGTGTCCGAGTCTCTTAGAGCCCCGACTAATCCCGGGGGTGCATAGGCCCTCGGCAAGGAGTTTCCCGCAAGTGCACCATGGTCAATTCAAGTTTTACCTAGTCCGATGGCCCCTCAGAAATTGTTTGCACTCAGTGGGTTTCGATAAGGGAGAAATTGTTTTCTTGATTCTTTAAAGAAGAAGTTTTCATATCTTTACTCTTTACTAGGAAAATCATTAGGTTTATGATTTGTTGGATCAGTATCATCAATATTTGGTTTCTAGAAGGATAGTTTGAAGAATTCGCAGTGGAGTCCTCAGGAGGAAACTTAGAATTTATAACTGCAGTAACTCTTTTATGTCCACTAGGAAATGAATAAATCGCATTGCTATACGACTTAAGCTACACATGTATAAGTTGTCTGCTACTTTATAGAAGCTTTAATAAGTGTTCAATCTTTTGCAGCTTGATCCAGACTTTGTGACAGATCTAGCCAATGGTGAGTTTAGAACTGATCTCTTTAATAGACAAGCCAGAGATCAACCTTATGCAGATCAGGATGGTACCGGAGCCTCGACTCCTCATCCTGTTAACTATGCCGTCTCACCTACAGAGCTGAGGTTGCGGCTGCACGAAGTCCTCCAATCACAATTAGAAGAACGGGTCAAGGAGCTTGAGATGGCACTTCAGAACAGTGAAAGGAAAGTTCGGTATATGGAAGCAGAACTTGTAAGTTCTTGGAGGGACTCCTCAAACAGTGAAGGGGGATCTTCTTCCACCCATGGTAGTCCTGTAACTAAAGTTGAACGTCATACAGCAGACCAGCCAATGACAATCAAGTTAGGCAGGGATGCTTTAGATGCATACAACGAGGCCTATGACGTGTTCACAAGGTTAAATTCAGAGGAGGATGTTGCTGTTGCATCAGGAGTTATGGACATCAACCACCAAGAGAACTCGCGTTCACGTGAGCATAACTTTGATTTGATTGAAGAAGATAGGATGAATGATGAAAGTGATGATGAGATGGAAAAGTTGTTAATTAGGCATATTGTGGAGAAAGCAAAGAAAGGCTCTCCAGCAGTTTTAAATGTGCAGAGAGCATTGTTCTCACTTGATGATGATGAACATTGATACATTTACAACATATAGATAGTAAAAGGGGATAAAAGATTTTGCAGTTAATTGACTGTTTCATGGGCACAACTTATGAGCCAGTTTGGCTGTATTCATAGATGAAGCCTTCTTCAGACCCCCAAATCTCCTGCTCGTCAGTTTGGCCAAGCTTCTAAAATCAGCTTATTTTGAAAATTATTTTTTTCCAGAAGTGTTTTTGATGAAAAGGTAGTTTGTGTTTGGCAATAAGTGAAAAAAGCATTTTTGAACTAGTGTTTGGCCATTTTTTTTAGTACTTCTAAGTGTATTTTTCGCACAAAAGTATTCTTAGACAAATACTTTTAGAGAAAAACGACTCTTTTAGCTTTTGAAAAACGACTTTCCTACTCCTCAGAAATACTTATTTTTTTTTTTCCAAAAGCTTGGCCAAATATTTTCCTTTTTTGAATAAACACGTTTGACATCTCAAAAGTTTGGCCAAATAATAATCAGCTTTGAACTACCAAAAATACCTGCTCCTGCGCTCTATCCCTACCCAAAAGAAAAAGGGCAGGCAATAATTAATTTTTTCAAATTAAAAAAATGACGGGATTGGAGTTGCGGTCAGTGGCGGAGTTAGAATTTTAATTAAGAGAATTCAAAGTTTTTTTTAAAAAGAACACGAACTAGTCGAAGGGATTTGACATCTTCTGTATATAGATAAAATATAATTTAACTATGTATAAATATTATATTTTTTCGTTGAAAGTGATTTGAATGAGCCTCCTAGCGAAAGAGTAGCTCCGCCGGTGGTTGCAGCCTATATGCACGGATGCACCTCCTAAAAGTACTTAAAGGGAAAAAGACGTACACTATTAACATTAAAAAGATGGGGATTAACTAGACATGAAATTAAAACAATAAGTAAAACTTTTAACTTTTGTGATATTAAATCAAAATGTGTGTATTATATGAGAATGTTATTTAAATTTTGTGATTTTACACTTACTATGTAAAATATTTTAACGTAAAAGTTATCAAATATAGAAAACAATACTGTATTAGCATTAAGATAAATTAAAAATAAAATACTTAAATTAAAATTGGTTGAGCATAATTAAGGCTTTATTATTAATAAATAAAAATTTACCTTCTTTTCCTTTTTAGTTCATCTCATAAAAATTTCTTCCCTTACTTTTGACCCATTATTATCTCACATATTACATCTTTTTTCTTAATTATTTTCCAAAAGTCCTTTAAAGAACATGTTACTATCGACTTTGTGTTTTTTTAGAAATTTTATGAAAAAATTGTTAATTTGTGATTAGCTAATTAAAAGTTAAGCCCCACCTACCAATTATTAAGACACGAGTCCTTAATCTCCTATGACTCAAACACTTAAAATTTGCCCTTTTCTTTTTTTCAGTCCCTATCCCCTCTCTATCTCTCTGTATATATACTAGTATATATTAGCCCATTATATTAGGTATTTTTCTTGGGAAGAAACGGCAAATCAGGTTAGATTTATCATTCCATATACGATAATAATTGAGTTCACAATCTAGAATTTATAAATGTTTCATGTATTTTTAATGTATATATATATAATATGTATAAAAGATACTAGGTTCCCGTGAAATTGTATGAGATGTTCTACATCAGTCATTGATTCACGTAGCATGTTCCTCACAATATGGAGTACAATTGTTATTATTATTATTAATTTTTGTTGTTAGCAGAGATATAGTTCAAATTAAATTACTATAGTTCTTTTCCTGGTGTTTTTGCTTTTTAAAAATTTTATTTGATGTTCTTGCTTTTAAACTGTGGTTTCAATTAAATCAACATTTTTGACACTACATATATATTTTTAAAAATATCCCCATCTCAAGTCAGTTTGCTTGGTCGTCATTAATTTTGGCACATGTATTGTACTTATAAGTTTCGAATTACTCTTTATTTCTATGAGATGGTGATAAAGTTTGCCTACCTTTTACCCTCCTCAGACTCTACTTGTTGAATTTCACTGACTCATCATCAAAACGAAAAAGTATTCTATAATGCAATAAATTCAAAAAGTTGAGTTTATCAAATCAAAAATCTTGAATTCGTTTTTTTGCCTGTTGTCATGACTAGGCACGGGATGATGGAGGAGAAGCAGACAACTCTCAACGTGATTTCTAGTTTCCTCAAGCGCGGAAATAAGAAGCAAGAAGCGCTAGCAGATACTACTAATTCGTCAAAAAAAGAAGAAGATGAATGGATGTATTTGTTAGAGAATGAAATAGATGAAAGGAGGGCAAATATACAACAAATATCAATACTCATGATTATGATTGGTATGATGCTGCTTTATATCAACTATTTTGATGTGCTTTGCCTAACAATAGGCAAGGAAAGTGGTACAATTATCTCAAGAATCATTAACTTGGGGGCTGCATTTGTTATCACTGTTACTGGTTTAATTGTGAGGGATAACACTAAGGATGTCAAGTATTAATAAGCCCTTTAAACACTAGTTTTTTTTTTTTTTAAAAAATATTTGGGTGTCAAGGTACTTTTTTCTTTAGTCGCGGTTATGTTTTGTCTTTTTTCGTTAGTTTAGGCCTTGAGTTGAAGTTGAAATTGAGTTGAAGTTGACAAAGAGTAATTGAAAGTTTTGATGTGGTGGTTTATTGTCTTTGCAATTTTGTTGTGTGGCTATGATATTTGATATTAGTTGTTGTCATTTTTTTTTCACGCACTAATCGTGTTTACGATGATAAATTAGTGCGATTTTACGAATAAGATATGAGATCCATTAGGCTCTTGACTCGAGAAAAATATTATTGAAAAACATAAATTAATCATATTATTCTTTTGCTCAAAAATGTAAAATTTACTGCAATCGATTATTTAAAAGTTACTACATACAATTTTAGTTAATGAACATTAATTGATAACTTTAGCTAAAGAAATTTCAATGACCTATGTTAGTGTATTATAGTAGTTTAAAAATTTAATTAATGAGCACTATTTTTGAAAAATATATATTAATATATCACAATTAATTCATTAGATATCTTTTCATGGAAGAATCGACAAAGCTTTTAGATTTCTCAAGTTAAACTTATCACCCTCATATTACTTTTAAAAATGATCTCAAATTACTATACGATAATAATTGAGGTCACAATCAAGAAATTCACGGGCGTTTTGTGAATTTTTTAACATATATATTATGAACTAGACTAATTGATAACTAGTCATCCCTATATTTGGGGAGGCTTCACAAATTCACAATTCGGGTCGGGTTGGTTGCGTTTATTATTAAGTCTTTTAAGATCCAAATTCAAAATTGGAAATACCCAAATTTTCCCAAGAGTATCCACTGAAGACTGAAAATCCAACAGCAATTCTCAGAGCTCGTTAAAATCCAAAATTCTCCCCGAATCCGAAGGTTAATTCAATTTTAGGGTTCCAATGGAAGAAAATCCAAAGCCCAGAAGCGTTCTTGATTCGCTGGGGGAAGAAATAGTGAGAATCATAACACCAGTCTCAATTTGCATGCTCTTGGTGGTTATCCTTGTTTCAGTACTAAACAATGATTCAGATTCAGGACCTTCATTTACCTCTATAGCCACAGTTGCCTATGATGAGAGCAGCTCAGACTCAAACTGGGACAAATTGAAAGGTGCCCTTTTGAATGCTTTAGTCTTTGTTGTTGTTGTCACTGCTGTTACATTCCTTTTGGTCTTACTTTTCTACTTCAGATGCACCAAATTCTTGAAATACTACATGGGGTTCTCGTCTTTTCTTGTTTTGGGATTCATGGGTGGTGAAGTATCTCTATTCTTGATTGGAAAATTCAGGATCCCCATTGATTCCATTACTTTTGCTTTGATTATGTTTAATTTCACTGTTGTTGGCGTTTTGGCTGTGTTCATGTCAAAGACAGCAATTATAGTTACCCAAGGATATTTAGTTGTTATTGGGGTGTTGGTTGCGTATTGGTTTACACTCTTGCCTGAATGGACGACTTGGGTGCTTTTGGTTGCAATGGCATTGTATGACCTTGCAGCTGTTTTGTTGCCTGGTGGACCTCTAAGGCTACTTGTTGAGCTTGCAATATCTAGGGATGAAGATATCCCGGCTTTGGTTTACGAGGCTCGACCCATTATTAATCTTGACTCACTTCAAAGGGGTGCTGTTGTGCGAAGGAGAGTTTGGAGAGAAAGACGGGACAATGATTTTGGCTCCGATGAAAATCTAGACTCTAGGTCTAACTTGAATTCAACTGTCAATTCTAGTTTGGAATCAAGTTCTGCTCTTGAAAGGCTTCCATCAATTGGCAGTGATGAGAATGAGAGGAATGCTGGTGATGTGGAGGATGGTCAAGTTTCAAGACCAGAATCTGAGCTGGCTGCACCGCTAATTCAGCACAGGATAAATGTCCGAATGAATTTACAGGAAGGGTCAAGTGATGATTTTGCTCTTGAAGGAATTGGTTTGGGATCCTCAGGTGCTATTAAGCTGGGCCTAGGAGACTTCATTTTCTATAGTGTGTTAGTTGCCAGGGCTGCTATGTATGATTTCATGACAGTTTATGCATGCTATCTTGCTATTATAGCTGGTCTTGGTATAACTCTGATGCTTCTTGCATTTTATCAGAAAGCTTTGCCTGCCCTTCCTGTGTCCGTTCTGCTAGGTGTCTTGTTTTATTTGTTAACTCGGCTATTGCTCGAGACCTTTGTTGTACAATGTTCGATGAACCTGTTGATGTTTTAGGAACATGATTTCCTCATTGACAATGAATTACTTTCAATTAATGATAATTCTTCACTGGTACCTGTTATTGTATCTTTTTTATTGATATTCCAAGTTGGCTGTTTTGTACTTGTTGATAGATTATTTGGAGCAGGGAAATTGTTTTTGTGAAATAAAAAGGAAAGCAGATATTGGTTCAATATGTCTGAAATGAAGAAGTGCTACTCCATTGATACGAAACATACATGCTAGCTGCACTATCTACTAAAAAAATTGAACTTTAGAAAACCATTATACGCGAACAGGTTGGTGGATAGTGTATGCCTTTTATAGTGGTGCATGCATGTCATAGAAAGACCAATTATAATTGGCACATGACACAAACTATCAGTGTTCTTGCACTGCCAGTCTGCCCACTTGCTTAGAGTGACCAATAACCTGAAGCGGGGAAGAAATTGATTTTAGGAAAGCACAAGGTGACTTGGGCCAATGGTCAAGTAGTTGTGAGTCAAGCCAAATAGAGAGGGAGGGCTAGGAAAGCGAAGTATGGCTGGAATGACTTTAGTTCTTCCTGGACAGTTTGTCTTGGATTTAGTAAGACTCCCAGATCTGTATCAGCTTTAAAGTATTTTTTTCTATTTTTTATTGGACCATTCATAGAAGTGATTGATATCTTCGATCTAGCAAGAACACTCTTGATTGATCTTTTTTAATTCAGAAAGATGGAGTTTTACAGTTCATTAACAGAGAGACACACATCTCCCGAATCTAACTAAATGTTGTCTTTCATGATTGACCTTCACAGACGCAAGGGTGAAACAAAATTATAAGATTGCTCTTCATCGCGTTTTTCTTGCCTTTATTGTGTTACTTTTTAGTTTTTAGAGATATATTATGCTCAAATTTCTTGAGTGCCTTCGACAGTTCTTAGATAAGTTCCTTCTTTCCATTGCACAGGAAATGTCATCTGACTGACCATGACTTTGGGATGTGAAAAATTAGCACTTTTATCGTCAAAATTTCAGCAGAAAGTATTGTTTATTCTGTTGTTAAAGTACGTTTAGAGTCTTGGTTGTCTGTTTGAGACAGCATGGCTTATCAGTAAAGTGCCTGACCTCTATGCTTGAGGGAAGTAATTTGATTCACTTGACAGAAAGTAAATACAAAACTAGGAGAATAGTGCTCTTCGAAAGCTGCAGTCATTGGAACTATAACTTTGGCTCAAAATCATGACTAGAACATTAAGCCCTTAACACATCTTAGTCTTTATTTTCCTTATTGTGAAAATGGTAATATGGAAACTCAAGAATTATTTTACAATTCTGCCAAAATTTTCCATGAAGTTAGTAGGAGTCATTTAATCTATGATTTCATAAAACAGAAAAAGGGAGAATATTAAGGGACATTAAGATAAATACCAAGGAAAATCTGAAGTCTCTTAAGCTGGAGTTGGCATCTTATGTTAGCGCTGCCTCCATCACATTCTTTGTCAAATTGATTACATTAATTCGTCTATTTCATTACACTGTTTGTTCTTTATACTTGTGAATTGTGATCGCTTGGATAGATAAGTATAATTTTGTTGTTATTTGACACTACTGAAAGCAGCATGGTTACTGAGAGGAGCATGTATTTCTTGTATAACTCATCTGAGAAACTGCAGTTGCCTGTAAATGAACAAGTTTCTGTTGACCTGCAATTTGTTTGAAAAAGAATCATGATGCATTGTGTATACTGGAGAGATTGACCATGCGTCTACCAGATCTTGATCTGATTACTCAAAGATTACGAGATTTTGTTTTTGTTACTGAAATACACTTGCAACAATGGTGGCAAAATCTCATTGTTCTTTCTGACATTTGTCCATACTAATGAAGGGTAGTAGTTATACAAGCTTTTAGTACTTCCTTCAATTATATTTTCCCCAATTGTCTGCAGATTGAGTGTTAAATGCAATAGTGCTCTTGAATTGTTGATTAGTTACCTGCTCAAGTTCTGAGGGCCATCGGAATAGGTAAAACCTAAATTAATCATGGTGCACTTGCGGGAAACTCCTTGCCGAGGGCCTATGCACCCCCGGAATTAGTCGGGGCTCAAAGAGACTTGGACACCCGGTGCAAATAAAAAAAATAATAATTGTTGATTAGTTACCTGCTTTTTCATGCTCAGGAGGTTGAGTCTCTAACTACACTAGTTCTTTATCCTTGGTTAGGAAAATCATTTAAACAGAATAGAAGGGGTTGTTTGGTAGCTGGTTAGACAGGTATTAATAATACAAAGATTAGTTGTGATGGAATTTATGTATTACTTATTTCATACAGGGTTTAGTTATTCCATCTTCTATTTAGTTATTCCCTAAATTATATGTATATTAATTATGTGGGTCTCTAAATTGTGAACCAAACATCGTATTAGGTGTATTGGATTTTATGCATAACAAAAAAATGCCACCAAACATAGTGTTATTTATACAGGATTTAATTGATTAATAACTTAGCTCCTAAGCAAATACTAGATGACCCCATAAATGTATCAATCACCAGTATATTAGCCCCTAGGACCACTGTTCACTCTACGAAGTCAAGACTTAAATACCAACAAAAGGTTTTACTTTGAAAAGTACAGTTACAGCTACAAGAGAGAAGACTTGGAACCACTTGACTTAGTTTTGAAACATTAATCATAGAAAGCAACAGAGGAGAAGAAAAATACACCGAGTACATTGAAATACCTTGAAGAAAAGAAAAACACACTGAAGTACCTTGAGTTGTAACCAATTGTGTGGCCTAGAGGTCAGTATAGACAACCAAAAGTTTCATCCCATAGAAACAAACAACGTTAGGTAATATTTTTGTCGTTGCGATTTAACTTAAGCTCTCATATTTTCAAACTCATTATCTTTCGAGGCCTAAGTTATTGGTAGGTAGCAAGTTTGACTTGTCTAATGGAATAGTCGGTGCGCGGACAAATTGAGCCGCACAGTATTGTTACTTTTAAAAATAAATCAATAAATAAAATCCCTTTGAGTGCTATTCTTTGCTCTAGAGCATGGGCTGATACAAGTTTTTCCTTTTTCCTGAACAGTTGTTATGTTAGAATACCAAGACCTAAAAGCTTATGTAAGGGATCGTTTGACACAATGTATAAGAATAATGCTAAATAGAATATATTAATAATGCTTATATTAATTATGAAAAAGATATTTCTTATGTATTGTTTGGTTTAGTGTATAAAAAATAGCATGCATCGCATAATTTTTAAAAAAAATTATTTTACAAAAGTACCCTCCACAAATATAGTAGAAATGATGTATACACAATACAGTATTTATTTTTATTGATACATTCTACCCAAGGACCTCTAATAGTCCCTTCAAAGTTGAAGCCGCCTATGCTTACTGGACAAAGTCAATTGAACTGATCAAGTATTAATTGGTAGCTTTTTTTACTTGTTGAGCCTGTCTTTCAAACTTCAATATCTCTAAGTTATATTGTGTCTTCCAACCTTTATGGCTCAATGGTAGGGACCACTTTAAGCCTACATTATTCGGATTTTCCAAAAATATCATCAGGTGGGATATCTGACCCTCCAAAAGTAGTGTGTAGCTATGTCAATTCAAGAGAGGATGACATCTAACAACTCACTCCGGTAGTTAATGCAGCATTATTGAATTTGGGAGGCCAGTAATTCTGTGAGCTTTACACAGTGATTTGGAACACTCTAGTAGCAAATGATCAGCAACAGAGTGTTAGCAAGTATAATCTAAAGTGGAACACAGATGAAAAGGCATGCATATGCCATAAAGTTACAATACTAGACTGAACTTGAAAACTATGGACAGCTACAACATTTTGTGTGTGATGGGGTGGGGGGATTATAAAGACACTGTTAATAAATTACAAAAGACAAGGCAATTGAAGGCTCAATGCAATTAAAAAAGAACATATGCTGCTGCTACTACTACTACTGTTATTCAACTTTCACCTCCTATGATGATTAAGAGACTTTGCTGAACCTTGAAAAAAGTCCAGGAGATACTTCTCCAAGTCTTCTTCTGTGTATTTGATGTGCTTGTCACTGAGAGATTTTTTCACCTGTCCAAGAAATGTCCGGTAGGCATGAACAACCCGTAACGCGATTGAAATATTCAAATCATCTCGAAGCTTAACGTCTGGAATAAACCATCCTGTCTGGTTCTTGTACACATCCTCAAAAGCAATACTGAAATTTCTACATCTCTCCTTCAGAACTGCCTTCCCTGACTTCTCATCACCCGTTATCAAAGACAGGATTGAATTCCATGTTTTTCTCTCGTAGCTTCTTTCATGCTGCACATATTTTACAATATGTTCTTTTATCCACTCATCACCAATACAGGTTCTGAGTTTGGAGTTCTTGATTTTCTTGACCATGTAATGGATGTTGTTCATCAAAAAGATGTGCTTCAAAGGATCATCTTTATATAAATTGGACCTATGTTCAAGATTGGATTCAAGCATGGATGCTATTGACTGCAAGTGAAGAGCCAATGGACATGGGAATTCGGGAGAAATGTCGAGCCTGACCAGTGCATTGACAACTACTTCTGAATTCTCAACCACTCTGTCCTCTAGAAGGAACCTCAGGGTATCATGATATTCCGACAGAAGCATGAAATAATTGATGACATACTTGGTCAGAGGATGAACTCCTCCTCCTTGGAAAGGAGTTGTTGAAGTGTTTGAAGCAATGCGATTCCCCAACCCCAGAAAGATTGCTTTTGCAGAATCTCCAAGGTTTTTGAGGAGTTCATGGTACTCCACTTGAATGAAATTACAATGATTTTCATAAAACAAAGCATCCACATCTTGACAAAGGCCTCTTAGAAGCTCGTACATATCGAGTAAACAAAAAAGACGTTCTGGTTGAAGGGGGCCAATAGCTACAGCTTGGCCAAAATTCAGAAGACACAACATGGCATCCTTTGAAGCCTCAATGAAACATGTTGAACTAACAGATCCAAACTCTCCAAGAATCTGATCAAAGAGGTTTTTCTCACTAGGGAGATAGAATGCAACGACACTTTTTGTTGCTTCGCGCCACTTCCTAATTCTGCAATTCAAGCAAGTCCAGTCCATTCTCAGCACATCTTCAATGCTGATTTGTTGCATACAGAAAAGCCTCAAGTATTCATGCAATGCGTCTTTCCAGAATCTGATAAAAACTTGGCAAAATTCCTGAACATAATGTGAAGCGAACATCAGATCTGCAATAGACTTGATGTGAGGAATAGCACCTGGATGGACCAATTCCATTATTATACATTCTTCTGATTCAGCTCTATTACTATCCAGGCAAGATGTTCCCTCAACTGAGTCGTCCTCGGTTGAGACCATTGTTTCCTCATCAACATTGATCTCTTCACAAGAGTGGAACGACACATATGCATGCCCAAAACACTGCTTACTCTGCTCAAGAATGTTGTTAACTTCTTCCTGCAGCCTTACCATTGCAATTTGCAACACACTATGAGCTTGGTTAGTAAGTCTGTTTTGTTTACTGTTCTTGTTTGGCACCATACTTTCCAAGCTCACTATTATAGTCCGAATTTCTTCTACATTTTGCAGATACTCAAGAAATTGATCAGAAGGACCAGTATCCCATATATTCAAACAATTTGACTGCAAGGTCATGATCTTTGCCTCAGCTGACTTAAACCGAGCTTCTATCTCTCTGAGACTTGCGGTCTCATCCTCATTCGCTTCGGTCATTGCAGCCAAATGAATGTCAAGATCGGCTAGAGTTCTTCTAACTTGATCGCTCAAGCTTGTCCTGTCTTTTAACGCCTTCACAAGGTGATGAGCTGCAGCAATTACATGTTGTTCCTCCAATTTAACTTCCTCCATTTTCAGGCAAAAGGTAGAACAGATTGATTTAAAGTAAAAGGCCTTAACTTTGGATGATCCTTCCTGGATCCTGAAACCAACCTCAAGCTCTATCTTTTAGGTAATCAAGAAGGACAAAATTCTGCTTTCTACCCCCTAGATAAACCTCTAAGTCCTCAACAGAACTCAGAAACAGACTAGTGACCAGAAAATACCCCCATAGGGAAACCTCAAGTCCTCAAGTACAGGCAAAGTCTCCCTAATGAAATATGATCAGTTTCAACAAAGGACACCAAATTCAATGTTCACAGAAAATTGGGATGTAATTCTCTTAAACCCTTTCACAGTCACTGACCTAAAAAGATTAGTAGGCATCAAGGGATGGACATGAAAACTTGTCAAATTTCAACAAATCACAAGATTGCAACAAGAGAGAGCACATGATACATGATAGTCATCAAAATCCAAATACAGTTAAGAGAATGTTAAAACCACAACACAACATAAGAAGGGATTAAAGAAATTTGTAGCTCTAGCCAAGATTGTGCTTGTTTCTTGGAGCTCTCTCCTCAAAGATTAGTTCTTTGAGCGAAGAAAAGAACAAAGGATATCTAAAGAACATGGACAAAGGTTTATTGAGATGTGAAGTTATTCAAACAAGACTTTCTGAATAGAAAGATTATACCTTTACGCGTTTTGTTGGAAGATAATGGTCCAAATAAGATGAGGACAAAAGAGGAAGAGTATTGAGGATTGAGACTTGTTGCTGATTTTCAAACAAGTACTTTCCACTAAAAGGCAGGGACTTTAGAGGTCAACAATGAAGAAGAAAGAAACTTCCTTGTCAACTAAGCATAAAAAAAATCAACCAACCTAAACTAAGACTGAAATTTCAAGCTATCTTTTTTTTTTAAATCAGAATCTTCTAATTAATAAGTACTTGTAATTTTGGCAGTTGTCTAGACTAACGTAAGTGCCGAGCTAATACATTTTGCTGTCGCTGCTGTCACCTCGTAGAAGACGAAAAATATAAATGTCTTTTTAACTTGATTTTTCAGATGATATTTATGTAGGTGATTCAAACATATTAGTGGCATAAAGTTAAATTCGAGCGGAGGTGTAACATACACAAATAAATACTTACGTTTATATAAATTTGAACAAATAAACACATGTTTTACCTGATATGCACGCAAACTAATTTGTGTTTGCATTATGATGTCAAGTTAAATAATACATTTATGTATCATGGAAATAAAAATTTATCCGCATGTTATGTTTTCACTGAGTTGTAAATAATTCGAAATTGATTAACAAATACTTTCACATAATTAAATTAATTTACTATAATTACTTCACATAATTTTGTATAAGCCTATGCAGATAAATATTTACTAGGTATTTTTTTTCTTCATATTTAATATTTATATTAAGTCAAAAAATACATATATATATGTGTTTGTACATAGTTTTTAAACTTTAATTTATAGTATAAAATTTAAACGCAAACGTTTAAAAAAAAGGATTTTATAAATATGATCTATTATATATGTCCATTTAAATTCTTTTATGGCCATTTGAAAAAACTTACAAACAAATAGTAGATACTTTTGAAAGTAAAAAGCAAAAAGCAAAAAGCTTGCACGTAATTTTTAAAAAAATGCATATTCTTTAAGATTTGCAATTAAATAGACAATTTACAAGTAAAATATATAGCAAGTAACTTAAACACATGATAAGCATCTTTCAAAAATCGTACAATAACTTTCTTTTATAAACAAAAAAACTCAATCAATTCACTTATATATTAGTTTCGCGAAAAATAAAATATTTCTCCCTTGACCTCTTAAATATTTTGAATACATATCTTATGAGTACTTTTATTGCTATTCTTTGATAGAAAAATTATTCTTGACTAGTCTATTTAATTATATTTTAGTTTTTTCTTTTACAAAAGAAATCTCCTACTTGAAATTTAGTGTATTATTTTTTCAATTAAAAGGTGGAATATAAAATTATTCTCAAGTAATATTATCGAAATAATGTTGTACACAAATTAAAAGGTCGTTGTTTAAGTGTTTTTTAATTCAAAAAATTACGTGACCTTTTACTACTCTCTCATTTTAATTTATGATCTTAAAATAAAAATAATGTAGAATATATTAAAGCTTCCTTTAATGTTATAATAATAGCATTAAACATTGGGGGAAAAAAGAAATTTAGCGGGTGTTTAAATTAACTTATTTTTAGTGTTAATTTGATTTTTAAACACGTTTTAATAAGCTTGTAAACTAATTGTGAATGCGGCCAAACACGGTGTTAATCTCCTAACTGTACTCCGTCCTGTGGGAAAAAAAGGAAGTTTGGGCACCATGGAATCCAGCGATAATGTCGGAGGATTGCTGTTCAGTTTGTGTGAAAATTTTCATTCATTTCACACAATAAGAGACTACATGAATAGCAAGGGTCAAAGGGGGCTTTTGGTTTTCAGATCAGCTCTCAGGGAAGTCGTCGCCGGCCGGCTGTTACCGGTTCGACGACGACCGGTTCCTTTTTCAGATCTTTAACTAACCATTTTTCGGACTCCATAGTTGGACGGTTCGTAATTTATCGCTTTTTTTCATTTTTATTATAGTTCTTAATTGTGTCATATTTCTAATGGCTAAATTACTGTGTAGTTGGATGGAGAATATTAATTAATAGAACACTAATTTGGTTAACTCTTGTATTATTTATTATTACTTTTTTTTTTTGGGGTGAAATTGGTAATGTTAGTTAGCTCTATGTTAGTGCCATGGGGGAATGATATATTAGGCCCTTTTTCACTCTGTTTATTTGTTCTTCTTTTGAGATAGTAACTTGATGGTGCAGTGTAGGAGGTTTTGAACTATGTTGCTAGGATACTTCAAAAATGCACTTCTTTTGGAGAATTCGAATTACGCCAGAGAGTGGCAAAGCCAGGATTGTTGGATTCAAAATCTGAAAAAGTAGCCAGACGAACTAGAGGGGGTTCGACATCTACTATATACATATTATAATTTATTTTAATCATGTATTAATAGTATAATTTTTCATCGAAGGGGGTTCGGATGAATCCCTTGACAAAAGGGTAGCTCCGCCCTTGACTCCAAATGGCATTAACATAGGTTTTGAAAGCAAGAACCAAGTAGTTTCTTGAAGTGATGCTATGACAAACATATTTGAGAATGTACTGCAAATTCTTGACCAGAAACTTTTGAGCCAACTTGAAGCATTAAGATACATTTCATCACATATCAGGAAAGCGTGTCCACCTTTAGATGAATTACACCATTAAACAGCTTTTGGAACTTGGTTTAGTCAAAGAAGAAAAGATTGAAGACTTATGTGGACTTTCTTTTGAAAAAAAAAAGAAGAGACAGTAGTCTCGACTATTACACTTCAATGTGACAATGAGTATGCAAGAGTGCATTTCAAGCTCAGTCATCTGAAAACCTTGTGTCGTCTGGCTGTTTCCTTCAGTGTAATCTTGTAGTTTTTCTTGATCTCTGATTTGTACTGTTTTCTTAGGGATGGTTTATGATTGGAGAGAGGAACTGTGTAAATGTTAGAACTTGAAACACATATCTTGCTTGTTTATATCCTTCTATTCGTGTTTTTCCCTTTAAATACATAGGCAGTCCTTGGGCTCAGGAATTTTGTTATAGTTGCATATTTTCAAGATATGGTGACTCATTTTTGTTTTTGCTAATGAAGATCACGGTGGCTCGTTTTAGCGTTTATTTTTATCTTTTATGTAATGGAATTGTTTGGTCTACAATAGCTTGAAGTGAAAATGTCAAAAAATATTGCTTTTGTATCACGCAAACTGTATTCCCTATAAGCACATTTTTGGGTGCCATTGAATTGTTAAGACATCTTTGTTGATTGTATCCTCTTACTTTAAACATTGCTGTCTAATATATTGGACGAATATGGGTTTTAAAGAAACTCTGGGCCTGGTTGCTATACTTTCTGCCAAAATTTAAGAGTTCATAAAATTTAGGGTTCCTAGGAAACAACCTCTCTACTTCTATGAGGTAGTGATAAGGTCTGCGTACATTCTACACTTTCCCACACACCACTTGTGGGTTCTACTGGGTGTGTTGTTGTTTATAAAATTTTAAGCAAGGATAGAGGGGTTGAACTCTTAAATGCCACAGACAACAAAGTAGACAGATCAATTGTTTTCCATGGCGCTAGCATACATACAAGAACAAAGTAGTACATGCTTTCTGGTTTTCGCTGTATGGCTTTTCAAATCTCTTGTTTAGCATGGGTAGTAAAATGCAGGATTGCCTTGGCTGTAACCTCAAAATTGGTACGACCCTGTCCTAAATCAATAGCACAAAAAAGTAAAGTTTTCACATGGAAATCATTGTTGCAAGCAAATGGCCAAAATCAGAAAGCTCACTGTAGATAGTTCATACCTGAAACTTCAATTTGAAATTTTAATCATTAGTTGACTTGAACATTGAAAGACTCTGATTTCAGTTCTTCCATGGCAGAAGAGGTTGAACTCTTTGGCTTGATATGGCAACTTTGCATGATGAATTTGGTCAGATGTCTTCAGCTATGGAGCCTGAGCATGTTAGCGCAACTGAAGGAAAATCAGGGACACCTCCTATCCTTGCTGTTACAGGACTTAAAGTCTGCCCTCGTGGTAAAACTTTAAGTTCCTCAGACTCTTCCTGCAATAGATCACCTGACTCAACACTGAATGACCCCTTTGGCAAGGCTTATTATGAATCTGATGATTACACTATTAATGCAAATAACCTACCCAAACTTGATAAGGATAGCAGACCACTGTTTTCAGACAACAAAACTCCTATTTCTGCGAGCTCTACCATTGGTAGTGAACCCTTGATCCATGAAATGTCACCTTCCATGTCACAGTCAGAAGCAACTCAGTATTTTTTCAGGTCAAGCTCTGGCAATACGCCTACCACAGAATCACCTCCCATGCAAGTAATGGAGCACTCCGCAAACAAATCTTATAGGATTCCTTCTTCGGTGTTTGCTAGAGATGAGTCTGCAAACCCTGCAGAGTGGAGTATAACTTCTCATGAATCATTATTTAGCATTCACTCGGGAACTATGAGTTTTACCAAAGATGCTAGTTTTTGGCAGTCAGATGAGCTGGATGAACTAGGAACTCCTCGTGACTTCCCCACATCCCCTGCTATGTGTGACTTCTCTCCTTACCTGTCAAATCATGAGATGGAAATGGCTGAAGTGGAGGTCTCAAGGGAAAATGAAGATTTAAATGATGAAAGATCTCTTGCTGAAGGACATATTTCTCCTAACTCAATGGAAAGTGGAATCGAAACAACGTCTTTTGCATTTCCAGTGTAGGCAGTCTACACTCAAACTCTCATATGATACATTGCAAAATTTTGTCCTTACTATTCATTTAGAATGTTGACGATCATTTCTTGTAGATATATTACTTCTTTCTATCTCTCTTTCGTGCATGCAAGTATAGTGAGACACCTACATTTGACACTAAAGACGCATGACCAATGGTCCATAAACTATTATCTGCATGACCTGTTTGCAACTTACTATGAACATATCTTATGGTTTCATCATTTAAATAATTGACTTTATATCTGGACCCTGATCTTCCACTTGGTAACGTAGACATGTTTCTTTTGATAGATTTCTTTTTCTGATCCTCATTTGTGTGGTAGGATCAGGGTTGGCACTTGAATAGAATGTTAAGGAAAAACTGAGATTAAATGAACTGTCTCTGCATAGATATGACTTTCAAAAGGTATCAATGTGAACATTATGCTTCTTTCCGATTCCCATATGTATGTCAGTATTCAGGACATGTTTTCATATAGTATTAATGAGAGATTGACTGACCCATCTGTCTAAAAATGAAGGCTGACAGGGAATCTGGATATAAATTATTCAGTGCGCATGGCTGCTCCAATTAAATCTAGCCCAGAGCAGAAGCAACCTCAGTTAGAATCAGCAGAGATGCGAACAGAATCACTGCCTCAATCAGAGCCAAAGACCCCGACTGCAACTGAAAATGCAGGGAAAAGGAAATGGTTTCCTTGCTTCTCATGCTGCTCATAAGGTTCCTAGGATTGCTTTCTTTGAAGTCCCTCTGTTTTTGGTGGTTTTAATGATGAATTGTAAAAAATGGTGCAGGGAATATTATGATTAGTCCAGAATTGCTGATTGGTGTTAAAGCAAGGAAGCATATTGTAAACCTCCTTCCCAAGTCAGGACGTGGTGCATGCCTGGAGAGTTTGTTAGTAAGCATCATCATTCATAAACAGTGTTGGTTGGAGAATAACAATGAACAAAGCAATGACCAGTTGACTCTTGGATATAAATTTTGTTCGACAGCGCTACTTTGATGCATTTAGTAAAGAATGATGACTTGATCATTTAGTTTACTGGTATGTCTTTTTGAGAGCTGTGCGTTTCATCCAAGAGTTCTAATTAGAAGATTATGAAGGCCTTCATCGAAAGCCCTGCTTACATTTATGATGGTTTTGTCCAGATGAAGCAAAAGGAAGAAAACACTCGCGTAAGATTCTAAATTTTCAATTGGTTGTGTCAAATCTAAATAAGCAGGACCCTTTTTTCCAGATTTTGTTTGATGTTGATTAGTCAGAAATTAGAGATCTACATGTTTGTAAGTTTTTCCCATCCATTTTTTGACATACTGAGTGTACATGAAGTTCCTAATTAATTATCAGTTAGTTGCAAGTCAAAATGTTCACTGTAATAGAGAAGGAGAAATCTTGTTTCTTCCTACTGTCCAAAGTTTTATATGTTTATATATAAAATCTTGTCCCTGAAACTTGAATATTTTGTTACGCCTCCCACTTCCCTCCTTGATAATGTCATATGATTGATTGTAGTGCTTTACGAATTTGTTTTTAGCTTTATGCCTCAGATTTTTATTTTTACACATAATAGATTTGAAAAAGTCATTTTCTGTTCAGTTTGAGAGTGGCAACAACAATAACATACCCAGTGGAATCCCACAAGTGAGGTCTGGAGAGGGTAGAATGTATGCAGACCTTATCACTACCTCATGCGGTAGAGAGGCTGTTTGAAGGGAACCCTCGTCACAAAAATCAGTTCGAGTTAAATTGTAAATGATTATATCATATCATTAATGAACTAATCGAATCTTGTTTCACTAATAATAACTAAATTCCAACATTGCTTTGAGGATCATTGTAGTGATTAATGAAGTCAATTAAGGTCCTAGGCAGTTGTAGAAATAAGGGGCCACAATAAAGTGCAGGGCTTTCATGAGAAAAAATTGAAATTAAACTAATAAAAATTAATTACTCGCCTTATTATTTTGATTTAAAACTTCACATAAATGACTCCTTTTTAAGAAAATAATCTCAATTTTGATTATTATTATTTTTATTTTCACTTTGAAAACAAATTTCAGAATGCAACAGTCAAATGCCCATTAATTTACCTATCTACTTTTGATAATAATTTTAAAATTTTTATCTCTTCGTCACTTAAGAATGAATCATCCATAATTTGTCAAGCAACAACTGTTCAAATCATTTTTATTAATCACCAACTACGAACAAATTTTTTCGAAAACAGTTTTTCTATTTCTATAAAGGTGGTAGTAAAGTCGACGTACATTTTACCCTCCCCAGATTCTGGATTTCCACTGGATATGTTATTATTTTACCAACTACAAACAAACGACTATTACAACTTATTATTTTCTTGTTGGGCTATGATATTGACATTTTTTAAAAAAAAACTCGAGCGTACTTTGACTATTTTATAATGAGTAAAAGCAAATAGCACAAGTAATATAATATTTGATTTAAGGGGTTAGACTAATGTTACTTTATATTTATCTTATATATGGAAAATAGTATTTAAATTCTTTTCAACCAATCACAATTAGAACGAAAAATAATAAAATAGATTAAAAAGAAAAAATTTCTCCGGTTCCCTAAAAAAAATATGGCGGCAAATTTAACTGAATCGTCAGTTTTTCCCTCGAAAATTAGAAGTTAAACATTTTCCCGCCAGTAAAGTCAAATGAATAATTTCGCGAAAATCCAAAATAAATCCCCGCCAAAAATTCTCCAGTACAAAACCTCCTCTTCTCCTTCCATCTTCTTCTTCATTTCTCAACTATTTTCTCTCTTCTCCACTTCTTGATTTCTCGGTTTGTTTAGTATAGAGGATTCTTGGAAGGAGAGTAACAATGGCGAAAACGGTCAGCCCGCATGCAATTTCAACTATTTTAGCGAACCCATCGCCGGATTCTTCTACAGATCTTCCTGAAATTATTGTTCAAGTGGTGGATCTCAAGCCCACCGGCAACAGATACATGTGAGTCTTTTTTTTTTCAGTTTCTATTTGTGCTCAATTGCTCATTTTGTGTCTGTTTAATCGTTCAGAAACTTGCATTTCATTCAGATCTATTTGTTTATTTTCAAAACATTACATGTTACTCGACTTGATTTGTTTATGTAGAAACGATGATGTAATTTTCTGTTATTCTCTCAATCTGGGCAGCTTCTGTATTTTGAGCTGATTGAATGAGTTTGTTGCTTCCCATTTCGCTGTTTGGGGGAAGAGGAACTTGAGTTGATGGATTGTTCATTTTGTGGATTTAGGGTTTCTCAAATGGCTTATGAGTCTCATGTGTTGTTTCTTATGTTTTATTGTCTTTAATCATCGAATGATATCTAATAGCAAAAACGAATAAATATTTGATTTGCAGGTTTTCAGCAAATGATGGGGAAATGAAGATTAAGGGCATTCTTCAGTCTAGTTTGTCATCTGAAATTGTTTCTGGGTCCATACAGAACCTGGGTCTTATTCGGGTTATTGATTACACCCTCAATGATATCCCAACAAAGAATGAAAAGTGAGGATTTTTATGGTGATTAATGTTATGGTTAATTTGTTTTGAAGGTTTATGTTTGTAACTAAATGAGTTGATTAATTTGCTTTAGGTACTTGATTGTAACTAAATGTGAGGCAGTATCTCCTGCTCTTGAAGCTGAGTACAAGGCTGAAGTGAAAAGTGAAGAGACTGGCATTGTTTTGAAGCCTAAGCAGGAAGAAAGTGGGATCGTTTTGAAACCAAAACAGGAAATTCAAACTAAATCTGTTGCTCAAATCGTACATGAACAAAGTGGAAAGTGAGTTTTTGTTGTTACTTTTATTTTTCTAGATTGTTAGCAAATGGTATATTGTGATATGGATGAACTGAATTAAGTTAATTATGTTTTATGTTGGTTCTATTTCAGCATGGCACCTTCTGCTCGAATGGCAATGACAAGAAGGATTCAACCACTAGTTTCTCTGAATCCTTACCAAGGAAATTGGACCATTAAGGTTAGAGTAACTAGCAAGGGGAATATGCGAACCTATAAGAATGCTAGAGGAGAAGGATGTGTATTCAATGTTGAGTTGACAGATGAGGATGTAAGTGTGGTTTCAATTATTTAATAATTTGGCAAGTGTATTTCTATAAAGAAGTTTGTTCAATTGATTGTATAGCTAACAAAGATCTGCCTTTTATTTCAGGGTACCCAAATACAAGCTACAATGTTTAATGAAGCTGCAAGGAAGTTTTTTGACAAGTTCGAATTGGGAAAAGTCTATTTCATTTCAAAGGGAACTCTTAGAGTTGCTAACAAGCAGTTCAAAACAGTACCAAATGATTATGAGATGACTTTGAATGAAAATTCTCAAGTTGAGGAGGCTAGCAATGAAGAAGCTTTTATTCCAGAGACAAAATTTAACTTTGTCCCTATAGATGAATTGGGTCCATATGTCAATGGCAGGGAGCTTGTTGGTAAGAACTTGCAAATCTAATGCTTAAATTCTTTATGTTGCCTTTTTCATACCCTTTCACCATGGAGTAATGTTTTCAAGAAATGAATTGTAGATGTTATTGGGGTGGTCCAAAGTGTATCTCCTACAATGAGCATACGGAGGAAGAGTAACAATGAAATGGTTCCAAAGCGTGACATAACTATTGCAGATGAGACGTATGTTTAAATACTGTTAACAACCTGTCTTGTAGATTTGGGCTTAAACTAGCAATGTGAATTTAACATCTGATACATTTCTGTATCAGGAAGAAGACTGTTGTTGTTTCTCTTTGGAATGATCTTGCCACTCATGTTGGACAAGAACTACTAGACATGGCCGATAAATCTCCAGTAGTTGCCATTAAATCCCTTAAAGTTGGAGACTTCCAAGGTCATTGCTTCATTTCATTCATAACTTGTTTCATATGCATGCTATCTTTGTTGTTCCAATCTCATAGTTCCTTAAATTGTGTTTCAGGAGTGTCTTTATCAGCATTAAGCAAAAGTAATGTTGTTGTGAATCCTGATTTACCTGAAGCCTCAAAATTGAGATCTTGGTATGACTCTACTTGATGGGATGATTGATTGTCTCTTTTAGTCTTAGTTGACTAAAGGTCACACTTTCATTTTTGTTCAGGTATGATTCTGAAGGTAAAGAAACTTCACTGGCATCTGTTGGTTCTGGCATGAGCCCCTCTATGAAGAGTGGAGCAAGATCTATGTATACTGATAGGGTTACCTTGCTTCATATAACCAGTAACCTGTCCCTTGGTGAGGAAAAGGTATATATTCTTAACCCTTGTTGAAGATAATTAGCTTGATTGTGAGAGCAATTTTGATTTTGTATTCTTTAGAAAATGAAGCATATTGAACAGAGAAAATAGGACTCACTAATACATGGAGCATTTTGTAACATCATTGTACTAAATTATTTTTTCTGTTTGGCAGCCTGTGTTTTTCAGCTTGAAAGCATATATAAGCTTCATTAAGCCTGATCAAACCATGTGGTATCGGGCTTGCAAGACATGTAACAAGAAAGTTACTGAAGCTTTTGGGTCTGGGTATTGGTGTGAAGGATGCCAGAAGAATGATGCAGAGTGTAGTTTGAGGTGAACATTGGCTATATAGCCATCTTAACCTCCCAATAGCTTGTAATGCCTACTTGTGTTCTTACCTTTACGTGTTTATCCCAGATATATAATGGCATTGAAAGTTTCTGATGCAAGTGGTGAAGCATGGCTTTCTGTGTTCAATGAGCAAGCAGAGAAAATACTTGGATGTTCTGCTGATGAACTTGACAAGCTTAAATCTGAGGTAAAATAGTTCGTAGAACATTTTTTTGGGTGCTTATTTTATGTCTCAACAGCTTGAAACTGACTTTTTTGAATATTACTATATCTCAGGAAGGAGACAATGCATATCAAATGAAATTGAAGGAAGCTACATGGGTTCCACACCTTTTCCGGGTCAGTGTTGCAACACAAGAATACAACAATGAGAAAAGGCAAAGGATAACAGTCAGGGCTATTGCTCCAGTTGATTATGCAGCAGAATCCAAATACTTGCTGGAAGAAATGTCTAAGATGAACATTGCTGTTTAATGAGGCTAGCCAAATTGAGAATATTAGATTTATTTTGTTATATTTAAGTCTGAATGCCCACTAGGATTGGTTAGTAAAACAGTTGTAAATATCTCTTATTGGCTTTGTTTAATAGCAATTCAGTCTTTTGCATTTTAGTGAATGCACATTTTGCAGTTTATCATATTTTGTATCTGTATTCACTTTTTAATGATGGTTCAACATTTTATCTAATGGAGCTCTTTCTAATTATGGCTATCACATCTGCGAGCAGCTTATTTATTTGTTCAATGTGCTGAAGAAACTTTTGCAGACTTGCAATTTAGAAGTTAAGATTCCACCAAAAAGCTATGGTAGATATCACTTTGAAACAGTCGTCGTCATACTTGATTAGGCTAGAGACCTTTTTAATAGTTAGTTGGATTTGAAATCTGAACTTTTTCTTGTTGCTGGATATCTGTTTGTTCACATCTTCTCTTTATTTCCTGTGCCTCTAGTGAGTACTAAACAGAACTTGAGGTCCTAAACACTAATACAGTTAGATGTTTTCTTCATAGATGAGCTTGGGATTTTGCAATCCCAGGTAAGATTGCTTCGGGATCATGGGATCCTTTGGTATCAGATAGAAGGGATTGTAGCATTTCTCACTGAAATCCTTACTGTTGCATTTTTCATTATTGGTACACCAAAACTGTTATGTATACTGCTGGAAATCAAGATTCATCTGAAAAAAGTTTGCTTAATCTAAATCATAAAGTTTCAATTGTAATTGTTCTATTTTATTAATTAATTTTGGAAGGGGGAAAGATGATGCTAAAAGACAGGTTTTTAAGCCTTGGTTGTGAAGTTGAAATTGGAACATGTAGTTTGGCGGAGCAAAAGGGATGAGGTAAAACCAAGTGTTGATGTAGCAAGATCAAATTGTAGAAGATTGTCCTCAAGTTGATATCCTCCCATAACTATTGAAGTAGTAGGTTTAAGCCCTCCATTTATAAATCCTAAGCAGATCACATCTTGGTTAACTTTCACCATTGAATTTGAATCAAAAATCCTCCAATAAACTCGTGTTGTCTGCATCACAAGATCAATGGCAGGAACAGCTGGTCCAACCCTTGTGTTACCAATACTTTTTGAGCTGAAACAAGTCTCGAAAGGTGCCACAGCAGCCACTCTGGTCACATTGGATAACTCATTGATGAAAGCTTTAGTCACAGCATCATAGATGGAAGATTCCAAGATTGAATAAGGACTCCCTGTGCTGATTTTGGTTCCACCATTACCTCTCTTGTCAATCACGAGCAGTTTTTTGTTAATTGTCACTGGTTTGCCATTCACTCTAATGGATTTCACTCCAATGAAGTACTCTGAGGAAGATTCATTCAGGGAAGGAACTGATCCAGTACCAAAAGGATTCGTGATCAATGGTGTAAAGATGAGATCTTTAGAGATATCAATATTTGGAAGCATCATATAAGGGCCATCACCAAAAATTATGACCCCAGAAGATTCTGTAGATGAACTCAAACAAACAGCAAATTTTCTTGGAAAGCTGAAGATTTGAGCTAATTGGGAAGGAAGCGCGATTTGATGCCTTCCCAATCCAGCAGTTCCTTTCACCCCACTAGCTAGACCTTCAGTCAAGAATGTAGGAACACAAGTGAAAATGAAGCTTGGAATCATAACAAACTTACCAGGATTTGATCCGTCAGTAGATTGTAGTGATAAAACATCTTCATTAATTTCACCACCATCATATAAAGTCTTGATAAATGGATTCTCTGGGGTGTTGTAACATGCATTATTGTTGCAGCCAATCCTGGGAGTACTGGTGGTGCAGTTTCCACAAGTGTTAACTTTGGCGATGGTACATTGAGTTGAGCCACAATGAGGGGGTCGATAAGTGGAACTCACATAACCATTTTCACAGTCTACCCATAGAGTTTGTCCTCCAAGATGAATTGTTAACTTGATGGACACAAGAGGAGTTCTTTGACCAATTTGTGTGATGTATTGGGGAGTAGGTGAGTCTTTGGTCACAGGAAGGATGAGTGCTTTGGTCTGGGGAGAGGTTTGGCCTTTGCAATAAGAAGAAACGGAGAGAAGTGAACAAAAGAGGATCAAATAGTAGCTAGTGAAAACCATGATACAAGATTAAGAAGTGATGTGGGATACTGGAATCACGAAGATTTTTCATGTTTTCTTTTATAGAAGCACTGTGTTTAAGTCAACTCCATAGCTTATTTAATTAAGTCAATGATTTGGGAATGGATATGAGTTATGACAGATACATATCGTCGATGAGGAGAAAAAGTCAGCGAATTGGAATACAGCTGCTAATATGACATTTGACTTTTGAATGCTCCACAATTTGTGTTTACACCAAATCAAAAACCTTATCACTACCTCACAGAGATCTTTTCGAAAGATCCTCATCTCAAAAATATCAACCCCAAAAGTAGAAAATACTAGATATGAAACCAAACGACTAGAATGAAAATCAAATCATAATTTGTAAAGACAATAAAAGTAACAAACTGAATGACGGACAATAACAACACAATATAAAAGGACACGACTACCTCTATTAACCTACTATATCACATCATCCTACCATTACTAGCCGTCTAGCCTTCTACCCTAATACGCGACCTCCACTCCTTTTTGTCTAATAGACATTGAAAGTTTCTGATGCAAGCGATAAAGCTTGGCTCTCTTCATTCAATGATCAAGCAGAGAAAATACTTGGATGCTCTGCTTATGAACTTGACAAGATTAAATCAGAGGTAGAACAGTTCACAGAACCTTTCATTTTTGTACTTGTTTTATGTCTAGCCAGTTTGTGGCTAATACAACAATGAGAGAAGGCAAACGATAAGACGTCTAAGATGAAGATTATGCAGCAGAAGTTCATTGCCGCGCAAAAGGCGCTGCTAAAAAAAAAATAGAGGGGTTCCCAGTTACCAAAGGAATCCACATACTTGACTGGAAAAGATGTCAAAGATGAAGATTTATTTGTAATGAGGCTAGCCAAATTAAAGAACATTAGATTATTTTTGTTATATTTTAAGTCTGATGAACGCTCATTAGGATCGGTTAGTAAAACAGTTGTAAATGTGTCTCATTGACTTTGGTTTATAAAGCTATTCAGAATTGTGCATTTTACTGAATGCACCTTCAGCAGTTTATCTTTTTATTTTGTGTATTCATTATTAATGATGGTGCAACATTTTATCTAATGGAGCATTCTAGTTTTTGCTATCACATCCATGGGTAGTTTATTTATTTGCTTTGTGTACTGAAGAGGCTTTTTGCTGACTGCATAAGTTAAGATTCCACCATAAAGCTATGCTAACTATACTTGCTACTAGAAATCAAGAATCATCTGAAATAAGTTTGCATAATTCTAATTGATCATAAAGTTTCAACAATATTTATTTCTTCTCTTTTAGATAATAATCCTAGAAGGGACTGTTAAAAGACAGCTTTTTAAGCTTTAGCTGTGAAGTTGAAGTTGGCACATGTAGTTTGGTGGAACAAAAGAGATGAGCTGAAACCAAGTGTTGATGTAGCAAGATCAAATTGTAGAAGATTGTCCTCAAGTTGATATCCTCCTATAACTATTGAAGTAGTAGGTTTAAGCCCTCCATTCACAAAACCTAAGCAGATTACATCTTGGCTAACTTTCACCATTGAATTTGCGCCAAAAATCCTCCAATAAACTCGTGTCGTCTGCAACACAAGATCAATGGCAGGAACAGCTGGTCCAACCCTTGTGCTACCAATACTTTTTGAGCTGAAACAAGTCTCGAAAGGTGCCACAGCAGCCACCCTGGTCACATTAGATAACTCATCGATGAAAGCTTTAGTCACAGCATCATAGATGGAAGATTCCAAGATTGAATAAGGACTCCCTGTGCTGATTTTGGTTCCACCATTTCCTCTCTTGTCAATCCCGAGCAATTTTTTGTTAATTGTCACTGGTTTTTCATTGACCCTAATGGATTTCACTCCAATGAAGTACTCTGTGGAAGATTCATTCAGGAAAGGAACTGATCCAGTACCAAAAGGGTTGGTGATCAACGGCGTAAAGATGAGATCTTTAGAGACATCAATATTTGGAAGCATGATGCCATCACCAAAAAATACGACACCAGAAGATCGTGTGGATGAACTCAAACAAACAACAAATTTTCTTGGAAAGTTGAAGATTTCAGCTAATTGAGAAGGAAGCGCGATACGATTCCTTCCCAATCCAACAGTACCTTTCACCCCACTAGCCAAACCTTCAGTCAAGAATGCAGGAACACAAGTGAAAATGAAGTTTGGTATCTTAACAAACTTACCAGGATTTGATCCATCAGTGGATTGTATCGTTAAAACATCTTCATTAATCTCACCACCACTATACAAAGTCTTGATGAATGGATTCTCTGGAGTGTTATAACAGGCATCATTGTTGCAGCCAATTTTAGGAGCGGTGGTGCAGTTTCCACAAGTGTTAACTTTGGAGATGGTACATTGAGTTGAGCCACAACGAGCGGGTCGGTAAGTGGAACTCACATAACCATTTTCACAGTCTACCCATAGAGTTTGTCCTCCAAGATGAATTGTTAACTTGATGGACACAAGAGGAGTTCTTTGACCAATTTGTGTGAGGTATTGGGAAGTAGATGAGTCTTTGGTCACAGGAAGTATGAGTGCTTTGGTCTGGAGAGTACTTTGGCCTATGCGTGAAGAAATGGAGAGGAGAAGTGAACAACAGAGGATTAAATAGTAGCTAATGAAAGCCATGATACAAGTTTAAGATGTGTTGTGGAAGTATGGAATTGTGAAGATATATATGGTCAATGATAAGGAAAAAGTCAGCAAACTGGAATACAGCTGCGTAATTTGACTTTTGAATGCTCCACTTGTTCCACAACTTTGTCAATGTTATCCCAAATCGGTAGGATTACACTGGGTATGTTGTTGTTGTTATCCCAAATCGATATAACTTAATATACGTTAATTGACCACAATTAAGTGGGTTCAACATATTTCATACATCAAAATTCACTGACAGCTACCAAACTATTCTTTACATGACAAATTGCATTGACAGCTACAAACTACAAGATGTCGATGCTTTCGTTTTCTTGAGTGAAATGCATTTCAACACAACTTCAACTAAAGGAGGAAATAGAGGGATGAGGTTTCTCTTGCTTTTGGCACAACTAGCATAACGAACCCACAATAGAAGGTTCATGTGACAGGCTATGAGCTCAGTGATAGAGCGCACCCCTGTTCATGTCCAAATCCCTAGCTACTCAAGCAAACTACTGTATTTCATGGAAATCGAAGCCAGAGCAGATTGAGAGGGATCCCTTTGTAGTCCTCAAGTGCCTGTAGCACCTTTTGCAAGACATTGGGCAACAAACGAACACAGTTGAATAGTAATTTTGGCATTTTAACAATTTTATGCACGTTCACATATAAAACAAAGCTCCCAACAGTCTCACATGGAAGAAGTTTTAATGGAAGGTTCCCAACGCTGTTAATCACAGGCATTATTGTTGCAACCTGGACCAGGGATGTGAATTGGTATACTCCGCAGGCATGAGATTTTGGTACATGACCCGTAACCTATAGTTCTGTTTAGAGTCCATCAAGCAAGAAATTAACAGGAAAACATGAACAACAGGCTAAATTTATTGGTCCTTCGTTTTCTTACTTTTGCTCTTTCACTTCCATGTCACAAACATATATAGAGTATCCAGAAATTTCAAGTACTGAGGGGCATCAGAACACACGGTAACAAAGTTGTCCTAGACAATTGAAGATAAGCTTCACTTTTAGTCATAAGATTTCATACTTCCATAAGGGGGAGGGGAGAGAGGAAGGCAGAAATTAGATCTTCATCCGACTTGAATCTTAAGCTGAGAATGAATATTAACCGCCCTTCATATAGCCATGAGATCACCATACTGGCGCATCAAAATGATGGAGCCAGCAAAAAGAGCTGTAGCTCGGAGCAGTTTCTGCAAAAGCAAAATGCAAAAAAGATTAAGGTAAAACACAGAAAATGAGAAATGTTGATCATATCAAATACACAAGAGTAAAAAAAAGTTTGCATGGGTATAAATCAATCTATATATATATGATTACATATATATAAAAAAAAACAAGTAACACTTTTTTCTAAAGTATTATTCCTAGTAACTTTGGACAAAATCATTATACATATGGTAGTTATATGCATGTTTACATATATATACAAAACGCAAAAACCTAAACCAAATATGCAACCATCCTATATAGTTTTAGTCAAACAGCCAAATTTGATCCGTAGCCCACAGTCCAACACATCCAAATCATGTCAGGTCAGAGCATGTCACATGGTCTTGAGCCATCTGTGCAACATAGATATGTGACACATTGGTTCAGACATTTTACCAACTACCGTGTTGTTGTTCCTTGTTCCCTTTGTTTTATCTCATTAAATAACTAGTTATTCATTGTAACGTTGATCCGGTACTGACCAATATAAACCTATTAGTTTAGCATTGTCCTAAGTTTTTAGGTTCAACCTGCAACATCGCAGTGTAGCTTAACATATACACATTTTCTCTCCATCGAATACCCCTAAACACGTTGATAATAAGGATGTTTCTTTCCCTCACCAATAAATAATTCCCACAGAGAAATCATCTCTAGCCACCTTTCTTGCCTCCAATCCCTTGTAACCAAGAGAAATATCTATATTTGCAAAAAACATTTCCTACTGCAGCAATCTTCAATCACCTTCTAGCAAATGCAAAGCTAAGAAGGGATCTATGGTGTTTTCTCCTCTCCAAATACCAAAACCAAACATTAGAAGGCTGAAAGAAAAAGTTCTTCGTATGCTTTTCTTCAAGCAATGAGTTCTCATGGGCCATGGGGTGTGAAAGCTTTAACGAGGCAACATCAAACCTCCAGAACGTAATGGCTTTAGAAAAAGCAACAATGAGCAATGACAAAAAAGTTAGTTTTTAGTGAACTTATGGAGAGGGCAAAAAGGATAAAAGAGAGCCAGGATAAGGGGAGAAGAGAATTATGTTTAATTTTCTAATTGAAAAACAAAAGAGTCCTCTCATTAAAATCTTGTTAATATGTTGGTAGGGACATTTAATGGAAGGCAAAAAGTGGGTACTATGCTAACATACCACATGGTCATAATAGGTTAGCATTGCAGTCACATTCTAGTTTCGTTACATGTCCTAACATCTTATTAACTAAGTTGCTCGGTCTCTTCACTTTTGGTGTTGTACTCATGTAGACACAACAAGGGTGTGAGTGTGAGATCCGTGTCCGATTTGGTCAACCAATTTCCGGTACTTTGACCAAAATCGATGGGGAAAGTTTGGACGGTTTTAACGATTTCTATAATCAATACAAAAGCTAAGGTGAAATTGAAGAAAATGGAATACCTTTTATATAGAAATTTCTTATGTCACGCCTTTTTCTTTAATCTCCTTCAAGGATTCTCTACATAATATCTTATAATTTAGATTTTATCAGTATATTTTTAGATATCTTGATTATTTTTAGCCGAATCCCCCCACCCGTATCCATACATGGACCCATATCCCCGAATCTTAAAAATTAGATCACGAAGGTCCGACCTATAGATCCACACCCGTATCCGAGAACCCGCACCCGAGTCCGAGAAACTTAGCTTATTAATAAGTATTAGAGTGACAGAGAGTTTTTAGTTGTCCCACCAAAAATCCATACCCAATTTTCCTTCCTGTTTTTACTTTAGCCACCCTCGGATGTAGCCCTGTACCAAAGCTATTCCCATCGCTAATTGTTGCTAATCAATTCAATTGTTAAAGCTTCTGCAGCCCATATTTGACAAGAATTTATTGCTTCTCATGGAATACATAACCATAAGTCTGTTTCTGGCATTTTCTGGCCTATGCTAATAGAATAACCTTCTTCTCACAAAAGATTTGATTGTTGTTTCTGTTCATACCTATCAACTTTTTACTTACATACAATTACATACTCTTGTGCTCCATTAATAACATTTTGTTTCGCTAGATGAAGAACAGAAATGACTAATGATTAGCATCATGAAATTAAAGAAATGCAGGGACCGAAATTTTTTACAGAAACAAAAAGATGAGTTCCGCATATGCTAAAAGAAGATGAATATTTTCCTCAGTGCCATTTTATAGTGAAACACAAGTCCCTCTTATTAATGTGCCAACGAGGGTCCTTTAAGGAAATCAAAAAATGAAGACAATGCTTACGTATGACATGGTTATAGTAGGTTAGCAAAACACTTATATGTATACATACATTCAATGAGTCATAATTTATTCTTTCTATTTGTTAAAGAGAGACCACGATTTGAACAATAAAGACACTAAAGACGTATTTACAAAAACAATAAAGAGTAAAAATGAAGATTCTATGTTTGAAGTAAGTGTTCAACAAGACAGGCTTATGTGTTTTGAGAAACATGTAAAAGCGTTAACAAGTTAATTCGAGAAATCAAACTGAACTTTAATTGAATTAACTTATTATCCTAATAACACTGTTTTAATAAACATATAAGATCCATCCTTCTCAATATTTGGTTTAGGCAGCAAATCGAACAAATTTTCAATCACATTTCCAGCAAAATTCTTTCTAATCCTAACCCAAATCTCTTAAAATTCAAACATAACAACAGACTTTACTTTAATTGACAAGTAAACGCAATAAAAACACTTTAGTTTGTTCATCATCAATATAATAACAATAATCGCCTCCACAACAACGGAAGAACACAAAACAAAGACCGAATCATATATGAATAACGCGAATTTAGAAAAATAGATAAAATAAGGAAAAAGAGATACCTTGTTGAGATTCCATTTTTCTTCTTCGTGAACCTGAGAGTGCCAGAAAGCTTTGACCTTCTCCAATGATATCACAGAGTCCGCCATTGAAGCTTGTCGAGAGAAGGAGAATGAGATTTGAGAGCAGCAGCAGATATTTCTTAACGGATTAGGGTTTTAGCTTTAGGGCTTTGCAGCTTTATTAGGCAATTTGATACATTGGGGCGGTCAATCGGTTTTTTCCAACCAAGGGCATTTTTGGGCTTTCCACCATTTTCAAATTCCCTTAAAATGTAATTGTTTTATTTTTTTTTCTTTCACCACATTTTATTTTTGTCGCAACAAGTACTCCTATTTAATTTATTTTTATTTTTAATTTAATAATTGTGAGTTTTAGCTTGTTTCATAAATTTTTATTAACGCTCTAACAACATATTGCATGTTAGATTATACATGGTGACACTTTTTATCTAATAAGTTTTAAAAATTTATTGTTAAGTGTCTATTAATTTTTTAATAACGTGTTGCACGTTAAATTATACACGTTGATATATATATTCTAATTTATTCTTGTTTTTTTTTTCTTAATTTCTTTTTATGTTATTATGTCATGGAGGTATGTTTTGCATGCCATATTATTATCGTTTCACATCTCATCTCTCACAAATATCTCTATTTTTATTACATTTAATCTCTTTTGCTTTTGTTAAAATTGAGTTTAACTGTTTTCAAGATGACTAGGAAGGTGTTTAAGTAGCCCTTTTATTTTTAAAATATTTTTTATTTTTAAGCACCCTTTAACTTTTAGAAGCGTTTGGTAAAGACATAAAATAAATTAAAAATAGATACAATAACAATAAAAATGAGATCTGGGGAGGGAAGAATGTATGCAGACCTTATGACTACCTTATATATTTGTCTTTTGACTTTTAAATTTCTTAAAAAAACTTATACAAATATCTCCTAAAAAAATTCAAATTGTAATGACATGTTAATTTTGGGTTTCTACTCTTTTCCCCTTCGTCACGTGAAGTATCAAAATTATTGAGGAATACTCAAGAATTTCTAATGGCTAAAGTTACTCCTCAATTGATTTGATTATTTTCTATCAATTTCATAACAATCAACGAAATTTAAGAGAATATGATGAAAATACAAAAAAGTCTTTAAAATACATTAGCTCAATGCTTTTGTTCTACAAATATTTTAAATTCCTTGTGATTTGCTTGTGTGTGCATTAGAATTTGCGAAGTTACACAATTCTTATACATCAGCATAAAACAATTCGATATATATTTTAAGGACTTACCTAGGTTAGAAAATAATGATATAATATTATATATGTGTTTTCGCAACGATGTGTAAATAACTGATCTATGATTAGATTTAACAAATAGTATTAACTGTTTAAAAGAATTTTGAGATGAATTAAATATATCAAACATTTTCGAGATAAATTAATTTTTTATTTTTCTAAATCATTGAACATTTGGAGAAAAATTGAATTTATCAAAAAGATATATTACTACTATAAAAATTTGCCTCTTTGTTTTTATTAAACAAAAAAATTGGTCACGTTAAAAAGAATTTCCCATTGAGGAAAGTTAGAGAATGGCAATCAGGGATAGGACCAGTATATCCAACCAGATACTGCCACGTGGATAATCGACCGGCTAGAAATTAATCAGACATTTGATGCTATCTTCTCTGGGTTGTGGCCTCACAAAGATGGAAACTTGCTTTAGCTTTGAACCCAAACAATTGAATCAGTGAAAAAGAAGATGATGAAGGCCATTGCGATTACACACTTCTCTGCTTCAAACACTCCACTGCTCATCCAATCCATGGCTACACAAAAACCAACTCCATCCTCTGCTAAAACCGTCACTTCTAGAAAGGTTTGATTTTTCATGTACTTACATTATATGCGAAAAAGTTCAATACCCAATTGAGTTAATAAGATTTTTCTAAGAAGCCAGATGTTTCACGGGTCGAACTCGTAATCTATATGGCATGTTTTTGTGTTCCTAAGAATAGGAAATTACCTATTTTGGGTATAAAGGGATGTATAAACGCATAAGATGTCACTCAAGTTGCTTTGGAATCGATAGCCAATCTTATTTTCGAAAGTAGTAGTTGATAATTTGAAGAGTAGCTCTTACTAATACAAATAAGTGAAACTCTGGTATAACTATGTGTGGGGTTGTAATTATCTCGTAAAATTACTTAATTTGTAGAAAAAATGTGACTTTTTGAGATAATATATATCTCTTCGATGAGAATCGACCTGCCATTTCTATATATTCAATGAACTCTATGGAAAGAGGAATATGTGTGCATATATGATGAAATTCATTTTTGTTTAACATTTACTGCAGACAACAACTGTATTTCCAGTAGGGGAGAAACCTCGGCCGAGCAATTCTTCATCTACACCACCAGTGAAGTTATTGACAAGAGTGGAGCAATTGCGGCTGTTAACTAAAGCAGAGAAAGCTGGTTTACTATCAGCTGCTGAGAAATCTGGACTCTCTTTATCGACAATTGAGAAACTTGGTCTTCTTTCGAAAGCTGAAGAATTGGGGATTCTTTCTGCAGCTACCGACCCTTCAACCCCATCTGCACTCTTTAGTTTGAGCTTGATATTGCTGGTTGTTGGCCCTGCTTGTGTGTATCTGGTGCCTGAAGATTACCCTTGGCAAATTGGTTTGCAGGTTGTAGTTGCTCTAGTTTCTATTGTTGGTGGATCTGCAGCTTTTGGAGCCTCAAATCTTGTTTCTACTTTACAGAAAGTAAAATGAAATGTAAGCTGCAAAATACTCTCTGTTAGAAAATCTCTCTTATATAGTATAAATGTTTATTTTGTTCAATCATGATTTCTTGTTGATTCCTTTCAATCCATATATGTAGTCCTTTCCGGTTGAGCATTAGTTCATTATGACATCAGAACCTTGTCTGGATGAAGAATCTTGATCTGCAATTATCATTTCAGCAATGTAGTTCTTGCAATCAAAGGATTGAACTTCTTTTATCTTATTCAACGTATTATTAACTGGTAGGGTGAAAACCAACTTCGATATATCTTTGGATCATCACACGTATAATTCTGGTGGTGGGTAAACTAACTGCAGTGACATTCAAATTACATGACTACAGAACATCAGTTTAGTTGTTTTTCCCTAGAATCTAACATAGGCCAATAAGTATATATGACAATCTGAGGTTTATCTAAATATTCTTTTGCTGACTATCTAAAGAGAAAATATAGCAATCATCTTCCGGCAGGAAGCTTATATGAGTATGGAGCGTGAATAGCTCAATGCAATGCAAAACTCTTATAGTTTCTTGATTTGTGCGTGTCATCCTTGTGGAGGGGCTATGTTAATTTCTCTATAGGATTTCTTAGAAGAGATCAAAACTCTTTAAGTGCACATAAAAGGGAATTGCTAATACACATGTATATCGTTTGAAAGTCGTTGTGCCACACTTGAATCTTGATGAACTTTGCAAATTTGTTGGGGAGAATGCTGTACAGTATAACTGCGATGTTCTGTGAAGGCATTGTCGTAACCAACTAGTTGAAGGGGTCAGAAACTTAGCCAGACTTTTTTCTTTTCACTGCCATATATGTTGTACAAAAGAACATACATCATATATCTATCATCTATGCATCAGACCAGAATGGGAATAAGAGACTATTGAACCGTCTTTTGATTCAAACGATGCGTCAACTAATCTGGATGTTATTGCAATTCCGGAATCTTGTGAGACTGCATGAGTTCAGAACACCAGTCTTGTTGCTCTTACATACAGTCAAACATAGGCCAATATGTGTGACAATCCTAGATATGTCCAGTGAGTAGTTTTTCTCTGATTTGCTCAAGACCAAATTAACAATCATCATGGATCAATTAACTCACAGAATGTGGAACCGCGTGAATACCTGAGGTTAACACCCAATGCAACTTATAACTCACAAAAACATGCATTTGAAAGGGAATCACGGATACACATCCATATCTTTCAGAAGTCAGAGAGTCATTTAGCTCTAGCCACGACCGGTTCTTCAACACACTTGAATCTTAGACAAAATTTGCAAAATAGCTGCGGAGACTGATGTTCAGTGTTAACTTATACTATTCTGTTCTGTTGTGTGATGGCATCATCTTTCTAGTTTGATAGTCAAATAGACAGGTTCATTTTAACTTTGTTAAAGAAGCTTTTATTTTCTGCATTTCTTTGGACCTTTTTGTGATGTTTGGGGAATTCAGTTGTTTTCCTCAATCAGACTATTCACAAAAACACTTTTGATACTCTTTGTGTTTCAATTTATTGACATGACGTTTATGATTGATTCAGCAAAACAACATAAAAATAAAAGAAGTTCAGATGAATACTCTCAATTGGAAAATAATTGTAAAGTGTCTTCAACATAACATATCATTCTGACTTCTGATCATTATTCGAGTGCCAGTACTAGTAAAATAAGAAATATTATAAAGAGTTTTACCAACCATTGTAACACAGAGGCAAAGCTAAAATTTGAAGTTTATGGATTATGAATTTTACAAAACACAGCTAGTTATCAAATTATTTATACCTAAATTTTCACTTTATTGGTGATAATTCAATTAAGTACTTTATAATTCCCCGTCCCTTATCCCCTGTGTGATAAAATATTACACTTAATGAAGGATTTATATATAGAGATGCGCTCTAGCTAAATTAAGAAAGACAAGGAAATTCGATTGCGTGCCGGACTTGTGCCTAACCATTTTATTCTGTGATGTTTGTGATGGAGGATGGGCCGATGAAGAGAAAGATTGATAAGTTTTTCCGCTGATAAGTTTTTGAAGAAAGAACACTTAAGGTATTTTAGACGAATCTTACATTAAAATGTTGAAAGAAAATAGAAAAGTTTTATAAAGGAATAATACAAAGTTCATATGATAGAACGTTTTTTAGCGCAATAATGACATACACAAAGGATAAATTCATAACATCCGTGCAGCTAAAATAGATAAATGTGCCATTGCAGCTGTGAGTGCATTCCAATTTGTTCATTTTAAAAGAATATTTTTTATTTACGTATCAAATCCCAAAAAATCACTTATTTTTTTGAAAAATATTTTCGGATCACCCCTTTAATTCTTGTTGTATTATCACTCTAATGTACCGTCATAATTCAACCAAAGGAGCTAAAATATAGTGAAAATCACAATAAGCTAATTCAAATAAGTCTTAATTGTCATTTGTCATATTAATTATTTGGTATGTATGTTCTCAACAAACAAGTTAGACAACTGTTAACCCAAAAAAAGTCAGACAATTAGTCTTAATACATTTGATTAGGACTCAAATTTTATCTGTATAGCAAAGTATAACGACATTAGCCTTTTTGATTTTGATTATCTACTTACCTATAATTTAATTATGCTAGGGTGATATAGTCATCTATAGTGAGATGAAAATCGTAACCTTTAAAATATTATAGGTTTTAGATTATTAAAAGTCATAATCTATCTAGATTAAGTAATTGACGTGACATTAATTAAGATAACATTTTTGTATTTTGTTTTAACACTTAATTAATACACAAAAAAATTTACAAACGCTGATTAAATAAAACTTTTAGGTTCAGCACAAATTGCCAAGTTATATGGTAAAGGTAAAGTTTTCCATTTTTATTTTTGGGAAAATTAGAGTTCAGAACCTTAAAATTTGAATCTTTGACAATGTTCTTTTGCAGATAGATTTTAGTAAAAATATTTTGATTAAAATTTCAAACAATTAAGAAAATAACCTCTTTGATCGTCGATTGATATACGACTTGCTTGGATGGTTGTTATATATGGTTGTATTATATTTTTTTTTTGATGAATATAATATTTGAGCAGATCCTAAATTTTTTACATAAATACATATATATACTATCTTGAAAAAACGAACTTTTAAACTTGAATGTTGAATTATTATATTATTTCTAATTATTTTGAAAGATTGTGATTTTTTCTATAAGTCGTGATTTTTTTTTGAAAGGGTTGTAACTTTTGTCCGAAGGCACAATAAAAAACACTTGTTCATACTACTCTTTGTTGGCTATAAAAGAGGGTTTTCTTCTTTTTTTTTAATAAAATATTTTAAAGATTTTTACCCTCTTAAAAAATTCAAGTGTGATTTGCAGTCAATTCAAAGTTCAACAGAATTTGAGGAACCACTATTCTCCTTTGATATGCATGCGAAGATGCAAATGTTATATATTATATTTACATAATATGATGTATTATATACATGCGCAACATGCGTTCAATCATAATATCTAGACCAACTTTAACATATTTTGATTAATTCTAAGATATACCTGTCACTTTTCACCAACAATCAATCGAAACATTTTCTTTTGGTTTCTTTAGGTCCATCCAGAAAGAAAATTCTTTTTCTGTTACGTTGATTCTTCATAACATAATCTGATAAACTTCCCTCTTTCATAATTTAACCTTTAATTGTGACTTGAAATCTTTTGTTAAGTCTTTAAATAGACTCTTTTAATTTATTTCTCAGCAATTCTATACAACATGATCAAATTTAAGTTTATCACCTTTTGAACTAATTTCACCCATAACGAAGCTGATATAAGTACACACATATATTTCGTATGATGTTTAAGAAAAAAAAAGATTTTTGAAATTTATGGTTTAAAATAATTCTTAGATATTTGTATGACAGAGGATAATTTTATTAAAGATTAAAAAATTAAAATTAAATTTTTTCTAATTATAATAAAATTATTTTTTTGGAAGAACTTAAAAAAAAATACCACATAAAGTGAGATAGAAAAAATATATATAATAAAGTTCCATTGTTTACTTGAGTTTGAATAAGAAAGAAAACTGAGGGATTTAATATGCAACAAACTCTTTTGTGCAATAGACAATTCCATTTGATTTTTATTTGTATTTAGTAAGGTGGAACCTTTCTATTAATAATATGTTATCTCCATTTTAAAACACACAACCCTCCTCCCCCTACCCACCCAACCCCCAAACCCCCAAAAACAAAGAAAAGAGAAGAAGAAAGGCAACGATCTTGTCCAACTTTCGTGCACCTCAATTAATTTTAAGGGATACATGTTATTTTCCATCAACAATAGGTACAATATAATTCTGTCCACTAAAGGTTAGGATAATGAAAAGGAATCACCTAGTGTATTTTGTCTTTATTGAAACTTGAACCTAAGACCTCATAATTTTCAACTCACTTCATTGATTACTAGGTCATTATACACGTACTCCTATTTACAAGCTACTGATCCCTCTATCCATTTTCACTTGTCCCATGAACTATTTTTGATGTATAACAATATTTGTTCACCTTATGAAATCAATAGATAATTTTATACTTAGTTTCTTATTTACCCTTATCATTAATTATAGTACATTTTTCTATTACATTTTTCAAGGGTGATTTGAAAAATACCCCTATCATTTACTACTTCTTAACCATTGTGTCAAGTCAACAGGAGATAAGTAAAGATGGACGGAGGGAGTAGATTTATATAAAATAAAATTATTAAGTAACAAACAAGGACATAACGTGAAAACTGATATTTATACTAAATTGATGGTTAATTACACAAATCGACATTGTATAATTGGCTCCATTGGTAGGCAATCTAGGATAGTGGCGGAGTCAGCATTTTTATTAAGAGTGTTCATATTTTTATAATATGGATGGATGATTTTTGTATCAAGAGTTATCAAAATATCTATACATTCAGAAAAGAATTCGACGAAGAGTGCTCATCTAACCACTCTTGAATAAATGTAACTCGACCCCTAATCTTGGATGTTGGTTATGAGTAGAAAATTAAAATAGGATGACTATCAGTTGTCTTCTTTTTGTGGAAAGTGAGTGCTAGTGTGCATTATTGGAAGCATGCATTTATCATTGAATTCATCACGTCTGCCTTTCATTTCTTTCTTTGTTTTTTTTCAATTGAAAGGAAAAGAAGAAAGTGTGTCAGTGTGGGGAAACCCAACTTATGTTACTGTATTGGGATCTCTAAATAACTGTCTCAATTGAAAGTGACTCTACATACCCCCAAATCCTCACTTTCTTTAACCCTTCAATGCATGCTCTCTTCTCATCTACTTCTTCTCTCCCTTTTTTATTTGTGTCGGTTTACGTTTTTAGAGTCAAATTATATAAATATTGATTAATATATTAAGATTTATTTATTTTTATCATATCGATATGAAAAAAGTTGTGATCCATAATATTTTTCTTATAATTTTTGAATATTTAAGTTTTTGTTTTAAAATATCAGATTAATTAAATCTAATTTATCTTTAGAAATGAGTTAAATTGACTTTCGAAAAGTGCAACATGACAACTAAAAATGGACGAAAAGAGTACTTAATAAGTATTATTCTCTCTGTTTATTTTTATTTATACAGTATTGACTTGACTTAGACATATTTGTAGGATTTTTTTAAAATAAATAAAATTTGAAAAAAATGAGAATTTTTGTGTTTTTAGAACAATTAATAAGTGGTGCTTTTGGGGACGACCAAGGGCATTCTTGTAATAAAACGTTTTCTTAGGCCCTTATGTGGAGTGGCAGTATTGTAATAACGCTGAATTCCTTGGTCATTTCGCCACCGTCCTCAGCAGCCAATCCCTCTTTGTATTGTACACGTGTTCCTTGTTGTCCGTTTTCTCCCAAAAGAAGAACCATAGGCATGCAGTGTTCTCATTTCTTGGTGCTGGAAATTTACGCCTGCGCTTGTGCTCCCCATCGAGGAATCCTTCTTCTTCGAGGTTAGATTTTCTTCTCCGCTTGTTTCTTCAACTTGGGTTTGATTCTTCCCTCAAGAATTCTGCTAGGCTAAAGTGTTTCTCTGCTTCTCGCGTGTATATGTATGTATGGTTTTTCGTCTACCTCCTGTTGTTCCCTTCTTGAAATACGTTTATCCTGCTTCCATTGAAGTTTCCAGGTATGATTTCAGTATGTGTGTTTTCTGATTTTGTATTTGTATATTGTGGCTTTCTAATCTGCTGAATTTTGTTAATTGCGATTTCCGCCTGCATGTTCACTGTGTCTGGCCTAAATATTTATAAGTGAATTGTGCATGCAAGGTGTTTGGTAATATGTCTCAATATTTGACTGTGTGTGGCTTAAGTATTTATAAGTGAATTGTGCATGCAAGGTGTTTGGTAATATGTCTCAATATAAAAATATGATTTCTGTATCTTATTGTTGTCCTAAATTTTTACATGCGTGTTCTGTCGGTGCTTCATTTTGGGGTTTTAACCGTCTTTTTACACCAATTATATGAAGAAAATAAGCTGTGCAGGGATTAAAGATGTAATCTAGCAACGAAATTCAATACATACAGATTGTCCATCAATATATTTTTACACATTTATGGTTGGCGTTTGGCGGGAACACTTGCCTGGAGTGAGGTGCTTTCATCCACTAACTCAGCATAAATTGAGAAAATCAAATTCTATGCTTGATATGGAGAAACTGGCAGAGAATATTTGTTTCTGGTAAAGAACTTCCTGTTCCATTGTTATTTTAACTTACAGAAGCAACCAATTTAGACTTGCATAGGATGATGACTCTTGCTGTCTCAAATCTGACCAGTTCCTAGAGGCTGCCTCAAAGTATCACCTGAATCCCAACCTTGATAGTCCTTTATACTGCATTAGGAAGCACAAAAATTTACAAAAGAAGAAATATCTAGGGCTCTAAGCTGAGTAGGTGCTTTAAATTAATAATGGGGAACAAAAGATAAAATGAAGGATGAAGGATATATCCACTTAAAATATCAACTCTTGGTTAATCCAGTCAGATGGTTATTGTCCATCAATTAGGAAATATTGATTCCATACTTTACCTAGGTACTTTCAGGGAGTAGCAGCTACATGCCTCCTAATGCAGCCTCATATAACAACCTGATAATCAAATTTGTTTGTGCATGTTACTTTTGAACCCCCACATTTCTGAGGCGATGAAGATTATTCAGAATGAAAACGAAAAGTGCAGAAAATCCAGAGTTGATTCGTGCCCTGGCTTGACAAGTTCAAACAGAAGGTCTTCAGAGGCAACTGTTGCCTCTGGCCAGGGCACTACTCAGACTGTGTTCTTTCTTCTTCTGGATGAAGTAGGCAAAAATCACGGCCTCATTCTTCGCTTTACTCATAGAAGTCCTTCGTCGTACAAACTTCGGTTGGAAGAAGAACAAATTTTTGCGCTTGCTCCCACTCTTTAAACCTCCAAGCTCCTGAGGCAGTGAAGATTATTCAAAATGAAAACGAAAAGTGAAGAAAGCTCCCACTTGATTCGTGGCCTGGCTTGACAAGTTCAAACAGAAGGTCTTTCCAGGCAACTGTTGCTTGCGGCCAAGGCACTATTCAGACTCTGTTCTTTCTTCTTCCGGATGAAGTGGGTAAATATCTGAGCCTCATTCTTAGCCATTCTGCTCTTTCTTCCTCCGGATGAAGTGGTTAAAAATCTAAGCCTCATTCTTAGCCTTACTCATCGATGTTCTCTATGGATGAAACTTTGGTTGGACGATGAATGACACTTTTCGATTTGTGCATGCATGTTCCCGATACGTCGGAGCATGTTTTGCCAGAGGATTATGATGATTGGTCGTTCCGTAATAACTATGTTTCCTCCCCGCATTTAGACGGTCCACCCACTGGTCAATTATGTCTTCCGTTTTCCAAGTGTCCCCTGTACGTTTTTTGCTCGGAGGTTTAAATGTTTGTCCACTGTTTTCGTGGGTCTCATATTTCCGGGCTCTTATATGTATGATGAAAAAATGGGTGCTCCGGTCTTTTCTGTAGTCTTGAATGTTGTTAAAAAGCCGGTGGTTAACACGGCATACTCATCGACTGCTGCGAGGTTGGTTCTTCCTGCCTCATTGAGCTTTACGAACTGGGCAATTTCAAAGGTCAGGGCTTTAGCGAAGAAACTCATCATTTGCTCCCGCTTGATTTCTGCGCATGTTACTTACTGGTCGAGGTGGTCCACAAACTTCGAATTCACGTCCACCGTCCTAACTTCATTCATCAGGTCATTCATAGTTGAGACTTCATTCATATTTCTATGCTTTGTACCTTTGCTCAAAGCTCCAAAGTCGAAATTCCTGAGGCAGTGGCGACTACTCACAATGAGAAACGGAGATTGAAGAAAGTTGCAACCTGATTCGTGGCCTGGCTACACAATTTCAAATAGAAGCCCTTCGGGGGCAACTGTTGCTTGCAGCCAGGGCACTATTCAATGTCCGCTCTTCCTTCTCTTCAATGAACTTGACAGAAAACCGAGCCTCTTCCTCACCTTCATTCAGGCAAGGCATTCATACATGCCAGCTTTGCTGGACGACGTCTGGCACTTACCGATACAATATTTTCCCAACAGGCGTAACTGGTTTCCACCCTCGCCCATTCTTCCAGATTTATACAACCCCGAGCTGTTTCTCTCGGGGGAGAATCCATCTTCGTGTCCTTCGTGTATCATAGTTGACATTACAAAATGTGAATAGAATTCCTTATATCTTGTGTGCTTTTGTGAATGAGAGACATTCCTGTCTTGGTTGTAAATTTTCTTCTTGTCGTGCAATATCTTAACACAAGGTACAAGCGATGTTTTGCTCATTGCCAGACTAATTAGCACCAAATAACCCCTTTTAATCATTGGAGAAAGATACTTTATGTTGGATGTTCGAGAATGAATAAAAAGTATTGACTACCTTTAGCATTGTAGCAATTCCGCACCTTCAACTAACTCAAGCATATTCAATCAGTAGGGAAAAAAGAGCTACATGGAAGGTCTCTTCTGTTCTCACCTCTAAAAAAGGAGGACCGGTTTCCACTGAGTAATTTAGGATTTCTCTTTGGTGTAGAAAGAAGCAGAAAAAAATCCTATGGTCATGGGAACAACTTGATTTTGAATTTTACCACCTTCATTCAGATTAAATGAGCTCTTTGAATCATGGGAGCTAAAGTAATTGGAAATTAAGCGTCTGCTCCTCCGTTGTAATATAGCAGCTCAGCTTTGAAATACCTGCCCGTTGTATGGGGGTGTTATGTAAGTTTGTTTATTTATTTAACATAATGGTATAGAATTATTCAACTTATGGTACCAAGTTGGTGCTGACAGAGGTTAGTAAGTGTGGTCTTTTTTAGATCATAGAACAAGAGGTTCCAACAAGTCCATTTTATCTGACAACTCAGTGGCAAAACTTCCTTTGTGCCAATAAGCTATTCCCTTTATACATTTAATTTTAACAACAGTTATACCCTTTGACACCATCCCCAAATACCCTGAAATTAGTGCCTTCGCATTCCTCTGCCACTCGAATTTCTTTATGTGATTTCTCTTACTTCGGAGGAGTAAGGCCGAACAGCATCGGCTTGCTCCGGCCGTAACAGTTTCGCACTCACTCCTCCTAGGCGATGAAGATTAAGCACGCTGAAAATGGAAAGTGAAGACAGTTTAAAGAAGAGTCCTATCAGAGCCTTCTTCCTGATATTTCTCCTCCACCGTAATTCATACCTGACATCTTCGGTGTCTGCGTACAGGTGGAAAGTTTTAATTCTACTTCAGCATAGTACTCTTTCCCATATATCCTGTCTGCGCGGTACCTTCATCATTGCGCTGACAACAATTGCTCGCTCTTCGGACATGTTGATGCTTATTGGTTCCTACCAAATGTACTCTCGCCATCACTTCTTCCCCATTTCCATTGTTGGGGGTTGCCGTCGGCTTTGGACGTCCTCCTTAGGACAGAATCACCCTGATTCACTGATGAGGGTGTCTCATTAAATTCCACTGGAAGGCGACCTTCAGCACACCGCAGATAACTCCTCATGCATTTTTGGGGTTACTTCTTCGTATGGTCTTCCTATATTCGTCTATCTCCCCAAATTCCTAATTCGTACCCTTTTTCCTACTGTCCCCTTTCTCTTCCATGGAGCATACGAAATGATCAATGGCTCAGGCTGCTCCCTAGAAAGAGAATGTTACCTGATGCCAGCTCTCTCCTAAATGGAGGGATGGCGTCACGACTTCTTAAACAGAGCACTATTGAGGGTCTGATCTTCTGGGCGTTTTACTGATACATGAAAAACATTCTCCATCTCTTTACTTATATTCATACGCTTCCCCCTTCTTCCCTATGTAAATGTTATGTGTATTGCTTGGCCCTTGCATGATAGACATTATGCGTCCACCATCAGCTCAGCGTACGAATAGGCGGCAGTTACGTAAACACGGGATTACGCATGTATAGCAACGGTGTTCACGATGTACATACAGACTTACTAATTAAGTACCACCTCCATCCTTTAGGTACAGAAATTCCATAATGCGTCAAATTTTACTCTTCCGGAAACCCATAGAACCTCTTCTTAAGGGTAAATTTCAGGGCCTGATTTCACAGTTCAACGTTCCCTATACAAAGCTTTCGTAATTCTACAAAAAAAATATGAAAAGATCACAAAACCAAAAGTAGTTGACAGTCCCAACCGAAGCAGATTCCTGCCTGAGACAATGCAACAGCGGAAATAACACGTGATAATGTCGAAAAAGGCCGAAACATTACACAGAAATCATGCATCAATAATAAATTAATGTGCGGCCAATCATTTTGGTTTGCGACGGATGCCGTTTGAAGCAAAGCCGGCCTATTCCTGGTCAGGCTACGCAATTGCACAAGTGGCTTTACCTGCTCAGCAGTCAACGTAATTCTCATTCTGAACGTACATCCGAAACAGCCAGTCCTGATATAGCTTAACAGACTATTTCATCATGCAGAGGGTAAACGCATGGAGAATTGGGAAGATACGCTGTAACAGCGTAGGTGATACAACAGGTTACATGCACACTGTGTAACAGCTTCTTTGGCGTACAATTTCTCGGCTCACACTGCACCATTACATGGCTACTCCGTTGAACGAGGCAAAGTGGTCGAATGCAAATGTGACGTCCATGGTTGCACGTCACTGGGCGAGTAATAATGTAATTTCCAGCGTCAGAGAGTTTGTAACATCGCTCTTCCGCTGTAAAGCTATGTCTCGCCTGCGTAATTTGACTGTTACTTTTTCTTCTCTTTAACTCAGAATGCGGTTGATCCATGCAATAATGTCAGCCGATACTTTGGATGATGAACTTTCTACAAAGCCTTTCCGCAGTGAGCATTAAAGGAGATTTCGGAAAGTCGGTGCCGCTTTCTGAAAGGCCGGCCTAACAAGGATGTAGTTCAACCATCATTGCGATGCAATTTGCATTTGCCACTTTTCTGAACGCCCTTCGAGAAAAGGGTACTGACTTCCACACTTTCCGTCCCAGACGGGGTGCCCGAAATCAGGGTAGAAAGTTCATCATCGAAAGTATCGGGTGAAATTATTGATCCTGACAACCTTGGTCTGGGTTAGCGACAAGACAGAGTACGCACATAGGTACCGAAACCCCTGCCATTCCTACATTGCAACAACTTGCGAACAGGTGAAATGGAGAATCGGCCAGGAACGACATAGCCTGCGAAGACTCGGAGGTAACTAAGGTTTCAAGAACATACCACCACTACGGTTACTGCTCCACGTATATCTTCCGCCTGACTTAGTAGGTGTTGTAGACAGGTGCTTCCATATAGCTCTTCTCAAATCCAGCTGCACGACCGTTACCTACTGTTTTATACATTCGTGGCCTCCCTGCGTCCAAAAAACCCATCCCCCAACCCGCACCTGCATCCAGCTACGGCAGGTACACTGGCCTTGGCCAACAGCGTTCCATGTAACGTACTTAGACCATACGAATATGGTCTGCACAGATAACCGACATTCCAGACAGGGCTTACAGTACTACTCATACAACATGTTGTGTCATTGAGATTATGAAATCCTCTTTCCAATACTCTACTTCCGCTTACCTCCGTTGTGCTGACATAGCCTGGTGAGCTATAACAGGACTTGCTGTTTCGGAAATGCCGAGAAACGACGTCTTCTCAAATGCTTCCAATAGAAATTTTGGTATCAAAATAGAACTTTGAAATTGTGTTCACTTTGGAGCAAGAAAACGACACCCTAGAATTACAACCAATAGTAGAAACTGTGGCAAAATGGTGAGAGCCTCTTCTTTCGAAATGAGGACAACATATCAAGACCAGCCTCTACTTATGCAGAGATATGCTCATCAGCTGCCCATCATTTCGCTCGAATACGTGAAGTTTCATTTAATCCAGAGGTTATCTATGTACGCATGTATAATACTTCTTGTACTTCCATAATATGAGAAAGACATTTGTCATGATCGTATTCACCATCAACCCTTTAAAGATTACCTTAATTAGAAGTGCCGATCAACTTAGTTTCTATTCCTACCTAAGCAATTGTGCGGGTCCATTATTCCGCCACTATTAGCTGTTGATATTTCTAAGGATGAGACCCACCACCTTCTGTGATGATCTGCTTTTCTTATTGAGACTACATTATTAAGTTTTGTCTCATTAGGATTTCATTCTTAAATGGCACCATCAGCTACGCAAGCATGCACGTCCAAATCCTAATATTAAAACACTTTTTACTGAACATACTTGTGCTTCTACCAATGGAACTCGGCCTCCTCCTCCTGTAAATACACGTCTTGCTGGACCAGTTCCAAAGCCTCGGACCTTTCCTCCGGTTGGAGCTGACAGTGTGAGTAGAGTTCATTTATCATGTTATTTATTTCCCTTGAACTAATACAAGGAGCTGCAAAATGTTTTGAATTTACAACTTTAGTGTATGAATTCACACCTCTTTTTGGTTAAAAATACTTTACCAACTTTGTTTCAGTCCAGTTCCTCGCGAGCCATATCCTGTAGAAAATCACGCTGCTCCTGCTCCTGCTCCATCACCTTCTGTTGCTGATATTTCGGGTATCATTAATTCTTAATAGCTTATCTATGTTCTTACTTTCCTGTTGGTTGATATGTGCTTTTCTTTATAATATCACTCAACGACAAACTTTGTGTCTGTATGTTATTTTTACTATTGCTTTGTTATGAGTTGCTTAAGTCGAGTGTGTTAAACAATCTCTTCTACGTCGTCATAACATCTGCGTACAGCATACACCCACGTAGCGGGATTAAACAGGCTATGTTGTTGTTGACCTGGAGAGGGTACAAAAGAACTGCACTTAGTTTGGCCTCATAAACCAGGTCACAAGAGTCCGCGACTGTTAAACCTGTGCTTAGAAAGACTATTTCATTCAGTCCCACTACTGAAAGACGTAACGTCAGCAGTGGATTTCGGAAGGAAAGACTTTGTTTACTTCCTGCAAATTGCTTTGGCCCAGCGTCCGTTGATTTTGTCATTTCCCACTCACAAGAGTTGCTGGGATATACTCCACCTGTGAGTCAACTTTCACATTCAATTTTGAACTACCCATGTTATAGTCCTTTGCTACTTTCATTCTGCATAAATTTTGTTCTGTTGGATTATCACACGGCAAGATATTCTCTATTATTGCAATGAAAGGTATAGACCTCTGTCTGAATATATGGTTTCGTCTTGGCAGTCAACTGGATTTAGCTTAGTTCCATCACCAATATTTCTTTTATGAGAAAATTTGTCAAAAGAAATTGAACAATGCAAGGAGGACAGGCTTCCCCTTACGTGAGAGGTATTATCTCAACTGTTTCTTTGATTTCCTGTAATCTTAGTTGATAGGTTGTTACTCTTTCACACACTGATGAGTTTATCCAACAATCCACAATAAATTCATATATCCCCGACAGTTGTAGCGTCAATTTGCCTAGGCACTAACCTTGTAATCCATTCAGTAGCTCTCCGTGCAATGTTGGTTTCCTCTTGGTACTGCTCCTTTCCCCCATTATTTTCTGATTTGAGATGCATCACTTGAGCCGAGGATCTATTGGGAATAGCCACTCCATCTTTACAAGGTTGGGTTAAGGGCGAGTGCCTTCTACCCTACCCACATTCCACTTGTGGTATTAGATTGGCTATTTTGTTGTCGTGTCAACAGGGTTGTGCATCGGCTTATGTGGCAAAAAAGGGATTATTTGAATGTAAAATGTTACTGGTAGGAGGAAAAAAGGCTAAATCGATCTTTGTTCTCAATTTTCAAATTCAGAACATAACTACACATGTCGCCGCTGCATTCTTTCATAAGTTTATGCCTATTTGGGAGGTAAAAGTTTGTCATTAGAAAGAAGTTTGTCCTTGACATTTAACGTTACTAATTTCACAAACAAATAAACACATTATCCTGGTGTTGTAAAAATATTTCTCGGATTCACACCGGAGCCTTATCGTTGTCTTAGCGGTGTATAACACATTATGCTGATGCATCTCACTGTTTCATAACGCAATCCTGCAATGCAGCACAACGACTAACCATAATATCACGCCGCCCGTGCTTTGCACGGGCACGTACTATCTAGTATATATAGAAGCGCTTCTTCTGGCTCTTAAAAAAATTAAAAAGAGAATCTCCTCTCGCACCATCGTTCTAATAACAAGGGACTATTCATTAATTAAGGCCCGAAGAAGCTCTAGGGTTCAAATTCTAATTGGGTTATGAACTATTCCTTTCCTCCGATGATCACTTTTACTTGTTACAATTTGCTTCTCGAAAGTCAAATTGCATGAACTTTGACCAATATTATGAGATGTGTTTTTCAGCGTATTAATGTGAGACAGATCATTATAACTTTACAGTATTTTTCGTATATTAATCAAATTGACTCTCCTAAAACAAAAGTAGTCGAGGAAAACCATTAATTGCCTCTGGGCAATTAGAACTGTGGGACATGATTTGCAGAGTGTATTCATAATCTGTAAGGCTTACAAAAATTTATATGTATTAGGTAAGTGACAGTTTATTCTACATTTTCAGAGTGAAAAAAGTGATGATACACCTAATTGAAGTTTAGTAGCAGTTGATAGCACAGTCCATTATTCATTCTGTTAGTCTGCAGGACAGAATATCACAGATACAGTATTATTTATGGCACGATCCTATTTCATCCGTTTCAATTTATTTTTTCTGTTTTGATTTAGTAAGGACCTAAGAAAGAGTTTTTTCCGTCTCATTTTATATTGCACCCTTTCACTTTGCATAATGTTTAAGAAAAAAAATGAAGACTTTTGAAACTTATGGTCTAAAGTTACTCTTAGATATTTACGTGATCGAGAATCATTTTATTAAGGATAAAATAGGAGTTTTAAAGTTAAATTATTTCTGATTAAATTAAGGTGACATTCTTTTTGGGACAGAGCAAAAAGAAAAAGAGTGTTACATAAAATAAAACGGAATGAATATATTTTTTTTTAATCTTGTAGTCTGATGTCAAATATACCAAAATATCATTTAATATTAGGCACAATACATAAATTAGCCGTTTAACTTGGCTTCAAATCACAAGTTGGAAGAACTTTCAAAATGCACAAACAGACTGGGTTAAATGATTAAAAACGAGTTAGTTGGAGTGCCTATTCGTGCATTTGAAAGTTGGAGTTACAATTTGTGATTTGAAGCTAAATTAAAGGACTAGTTTATGTATTGTGTCTTAAATAATACTTTTAAACATGTCATGTGAAAAATTAAAATTAAAGAACTGCTGAAAAAGAAAGAATATATATATATATATATATATATATATATATATATATATATATATTTTAAATGGATTAAAAAAAAAGAGTAGGATACACAAATTAAAATTGAAATGGAGAAAGTGGTTTTAGTATTTCTTCACAGTGGGGCAGTAAATTAATCATCCATTAATTATTTCTTGCACATTTTTTAACTTTTCTATTTTCTATTTTATTTTTTTGGTTGTTTTTACCTATATTTGGATTAATTTAATTTAAGCTCAAACTAGATGAATGTGAGTATTTTCCTGGGTTAGGTGTTTGACCTAATTTTTTAAAATCATAATTTAGTTTTCTTTTGCTAAAAGGAAAATATAAATTTTCATTTCTTTTGCTAATTCTTGTTGTTGAAGAAAAATGCTTTGGACTCATAAATTTAGGTTCTTCCCTGTTATTAATGAGAACTTTTTTTAAAAAAAAAATAAAAAAATTATAAGGTTATTTCTATGGATATTTTACACTCACTTTCATATAATAGATTTCTATCTCTTTTCTCTTTTTTTGTCCGATTAATTATCTTTCAAGATTGTTTTATTAATTTTCACGTGACATCTAGTTATTCCGATCATAATTTTCCAAAGAAGGTGGAGGAAGAAATTGAGAAATTTGGTTGGTTAACTTGGGAGTAATGAATTAATTAGTTTTTGTCTACCAAATTAGTTGGGATGTAATGGTGGACAATTTTACTAGGAAAGTTGAGAAATTTAGGGTTCTAAACATTGGATGCTTTCTTGCTCATATTTATGAACTAAAATTCAGTAATGATAGTATTAGCTTTTGGCCTGTTATGATTGTAGCCAACTCTAGTCCTAAGGATCTGCACCATGCATGTCAAAACATCTATCTTCTTTACTGTTTTCCTTAGGTTTTAGCCGGTGTTTAGAGACCATTAAAATAAGTTTGATGATCTAAAGTCAATTTTAACAAAAAACTCATATTTTTTTAATAGAGGTCTTGAGCTTAGACAAAATACAAAAAAAAAAAAAAAAACTTATTAGGAGCACTTTTCTCTTTAATCAGTTTTACATTCAAAATTAAAAATTTTAATACAAATATCAATTACCGAATAAAATGGAAAAAAAAACACTCTTCCCATGCACCCGCCGCCCACCCCCACCCCCTCCCTCCAAAAAAAAAAAGTTTGAGATCTAATACCCTCACTTTAGTGGCTTGACCCTTCAGTCGGCCTTGGCGATGATTAAGGTAAGTTTCACACATCAATTTCTTTCTCTCAACAGACCTTTTTCTTGTGTAAGTTACTCTGAGGTAGAGTTATATTATTAAACATAGGTTCAGATGAATTTAAGAAAGACAAGTTTCTGCAAAATCAGTGTTTTTTTGCTTAGATTTTGTAGTTGTATTAATTTTTATTACTAAATATGCATAAATATGTAATTGTGAATCCATTAACTATATTGGACTATGAGACTATTATACCTTATTAGTGAAAATTTGACTTCCCATTTTATTATTTCATAATTCCTTCTTCGTTTATTTATATCTTATTCTCTAAATCCACGGCCTATATATATAAGGAAAAAAAAAGTTATAAGTTCGATGAAAAATTCAAAATTCATATACTTCAAATCATGAATTTACCCCTATCACCGCTAATGTTTCATTATAACCAAATTAACAATGTGGAAACCAAATCTTATTATATGTATACGTCCACTACTTTTAAAAAGATATACGTATACATAGCTAAGATCGAAATTAAAGCACAAAATATGCGTTGTGACCTTTCTCGCAGGGCATTAAGCTAGGTAGAATTTATAGCATTTAAAATGTACTCCCTCCGTCCTATGCTATGTGGCACGCTTTTCTTTTTGGTTCATCCCAAAAAAGAATGTCATCTCGCTCTAATTGAAAACAATTTAACTTTAAAAATCTCCTTTTTACTCTTAATGAAATTATTCTCAAACCACACAAATTTGTAAGAATTATTTTAGATCACAAGTTTTAAAAGTCTTCCTTTTTTCTCTTAAATACCGTGTCAAGTCAAAGGGTGCCACATAAAATGAAACGGAAGAAGTATATACTATTGATATTTCTGGTGAAATTCCACTTCTAAGTAGTGGTGTTGGTGTGTCTCGTTGCAATCATTCCAGTCCACGTACAATCCATACTAGAGCTGATCAACTGCCCATTCTACCTCCTCTACGTTCTTGACAGCCCATCCTTTCCTTTCCTGGGGCAGTTAATTAATTACACACAATGGAACAGTTAATTGGGATTTGATCATTATGATCTTGTTATTGGGTGATAATATTAGGAGTAATTAAACTCATTAAGTTAATTAGTGAAGTCCAAGTTGCATTTTCTGCATGCAAAAATCTCACTGCAAAATGCTACAAGTGGTCCATTATATGAATATTAATTAAGTGGCAAGTCTTTCTGTATTATTATTGGTTGTTTGGTCCCTCCTCTACAATGGAGCATATATATAGCTTTGGGGATACCACTAAATCTCCACTAGATTTGCTAACTAATTTTTTCCTTCTTTGATAATTAATTAATTACTCATGAACATTCTTACCTTCATGTGTTTCCCAAATCTTTAATTTCTTCATCATAATTATCTTTCAAAAATTGGAGAGACAAATTGTACATAGTTTTATTTCCTTACAAGTTGAAAGAGAAAATGAGTTATATATGGTATTGTACAATCAACTTTTGTCAAGGATTTCTGGTATTCCTTTACTGCTTATGTAACTACTTGTCTAGGCATGTAACTAGCACTTAAAAATTGTGATTAAAATAAAATCATAAAGTATGTGGCTATAATTAAACGATGACAATAACATATATTCAATGTAATATATTTCATAAGTGGAGTCTAAGAAGGGTTATGTGTATGCAGGTTATCGATCACGACTTTTCGAAGATAAAAAAATTGTTACCAATAGATCCTCGATTCAAGTAAAGCATGTCGAATATATTGAGAAAAAAAATATTGTAGCGAAGGACCCCTATCAAAAACACCCGAGAAAGGAACAATAATTGCAACAACAAATAGTATGATAACCAAAGCAAATAAAATAACAAATAATAGTAGAATTGAAGAATAAGATAATAGGAAAGTACTAATAATAATATTAACCACACTCAAATATTAAAGAGGCTAATTAGGGTCCGTTTTGAACATGCAACATGAAATTATGATTTGAAATCAGATTTGATTTGAAGTTAAGTTTTTGTTTAGACAAATCATATTTCTTAAATTATATTCCCCCTTTCGGCTATAAACATGAAACCTAACAAATTGTGAAAACTATCAAAAAAAATTCAATTCACTATTTTACCCAAATGAATAAACCATAGTTCATAAATAAAGAATCAAAATATCCTAAGATATTACATTGATAAATTGTATACCTTCATTTTTCGTTTGTAAATAAATATTTACAGCTATAAATTTTTTAAATATACATAATCATATAAAGATCCACCAGTCAATAATGATAGTATCAATTATTCTTAGCATAATCATTTTACATTACAACCAGTAGCAAAGCTAGGATTGTCACTAAGGGAGTTCAAAATCTGAAAAAATAAATACACGAGTTAATCGATTTAACTATATATAAATAATATATTTTTTTATCAAAAATCCGAACCTCCTGACAAGGGAATAGCTCCACCTCTGATTACAAATTTACGACAAATCTCTTCATACCAAACATAAGTCTTTTCTTACAAAATTTTGAAGTCGGATGATTAGCCATTTATTTTGTACTAACAGTTAGCAGAAAAGCAGTAAGCCCTTTCTTTTTTTTTTTCTAACCCTAGGGTGGTCCAAGAGAGGTTAACAGTAGTGTACCTTTTTTTCATAGCACCATTAAATAGTATATCATAAATTAAATAAATAAAATATGAAACAGCTAGAATGACTAGCTTAATGACTAACTGACTGTTAAAACAAAAATTATTCATGACAGAGTAGTCTTAATACGAGAAATTAAATTTGTATATGCATTAATTATTTAATTGGCCTATCGACAAAGAGTGGTATAAAAAATCTATGCACGATCATTGCGTAAAACTTAAACTCGTTTTTATAAATCCTATGATTGAATTATGTGTCGACATGAGTAAGCGCCACGTGGCTACGGATTTGCCATACTTCTACTTTCCTCTTCTGAAATAATATATGACATAGTGAGAATCTAACATTTCTTCTTTGTCCCCATAAATTTATTCTGTATATGAGTTGTTTCTCTTGGTCAAATTTGGTCCAACAATTCATTATAAGAAAAGCTAAATGTTGAGGTTGTAATAGTACTCACACATCAAAGATACAAGTTGTAGGTTATCTTCTACAAAACCTAATTATGTAAGTACTTATAACTTTCTGTTTAATTGTTTATACAAAATCTCAAGGAAATTTTTCTTATTATCTCCAGCTAGATCTTAGTTATTCTTACAAAGTCTTGGTTTAAATGAAATTATTTTGGATGTTTTATTTGTTGAAGTTTTATCATCACCAAGAGCAACCCTAACTTTTATTCACAATTCCAATTCTTTTTTCCAAATTGCACATAAGCTAGGATCTAAACAAAGAAAATTTTGACTTATATTAGTTTATTGTGCAACATAATTTGCAATCGAGCTTCATTTGTGAAGAATATTTTCTATCGATCTAAGGATATATGCTTAATACTTGTCGTTGTGTTGTTGATTTCTTCGTAGATCGAAGATGATGAAGAAGGAGAGATAATATATATCATGAATTCAAGTGGAAATAGATCTCAAACGAAGCAGGAATCAGGTGGAAGAGGTACCAACAATGATAGTAGATTGACCTCAAAGACGACTAGTAATACAACGTCAAGTTCAAGGCAATGGGGAGCTTTTAAAAACCCAAGAATTGTACGTGTATCGCGTGCTTTTGGAGGGAAAGATAGGCATAGTAAAGTGTGTACAATAAGGGGGCTGAGAGATAGAAGAATTCGACTTTCAGTTCCCACTGCAATTCAATTGTATGATCTCCAAGACAGGCTTGGACTGAGCCAACCTAGCAAAGTTGTAGATTGGTTACTAGAAGCAACTAAACATGATATAGATAATCTTCCACCACTTGCAGTACCTCCAGAATACTTCACGCGGTTCCAACAACCACCTCATGAGGAGTACTCAGACGTTCATGATGTCCAACAGCTTCGTTCTCAATGGTTCAACGCGAATACAACTTATTTTGATGTGGACGATAGTTTGAGAGGAAAATCAAAGGTTAGTATAGATCATGCAGAATCAGGGAAGAACAAGTCAATTGCTTCAAATGAGGAAGCAAATCGAGAGGATAATATGTTTCCATTAGGCATGCCTTTCAATTCTTATCATCAATGGGACCCTAATTCGAATTTGTCTTTAGGTCATTTTGGACACAATGTATTTTCATCCCAAATAGACGAATCGTCTCATCAAAATGGTAATTTTCCTCTATCGTTGGGATCATCTTCCTTGCCTTTTCCCTCGGGGTCTCAATTGTATTACAATCCAGTAGCTACAACATTTCAACCTATAGTTCCATCTCCTTATATGACAAATTATCCCTCTATGGAGAGTCATGATCCGAGGGCGCATATGAACCATTTCAATTTCTTAACCTCAACTACTTCACCCAATAATCCACTTGTGATGCCAACTCTTAATTTGATCAGTGGTTCCCAAATGAAACCCTTCAGTCTCAATGATGATCCTCGATGGATAGATTCAAGAGATGATGATAATGATGATGATGATGTTGATGATGATGATGATAGCCAACTTTTTGAAGGTCGTGCCAATTAATTCTTAAATTATTGGATCGATCAGAAGATATTGTAGTATGTAGTGAAGAGTGTCGAGAATTTTGATGTTGAAGACAAGCGGAGGAAATGAATCGTCGTCTTTATTTCAAATATTTTGAACTAAAGTTGTCCTGGATTGTCATGAACAAACAAAACCATGCTACATATATTCCTTCTTCAAAGGTACAATAAATATTAGTGAATCATTCTATTTCTTGTACCAATAGGTTTATAAAGTTGTTTCTCTATTCTGAAATACACAATATTATTTCAAATTATAGACACTATTACATTTTGTAGTGTTTTTTTGTTGTTGTTGTTGTTGATTCTAAGTGGTATAGATCTACATTATGGGTTATAGCTTATTTACTATTGGAATTGGACCAATCTTGTATACAAATTGAAAGTGTGTTTAGCATTAATTTTGCAGTTTAATTTTCTCAAAATAAGCAGTTGTCATACTGAAGACCTTTCTAAGTGCTTCTGATATTTTCATGGTTTAATTGAAATCTCGATAGTAGAAGAGGAGATGCTCTAATTGGAGCAAAGGTTGAATCTATTTTGGGAGCATTTGACTCTTCACGATTCATAATCCTGAGGTAGTTGTAAATATGATGCAACAGATCTGATCCACATTCCAACGCCAATTGTTGTTGATTCCTTCTTCTCGTTTTCTTATTTCATCACCAGAGTCTGGAGAAGAAAGAGATGAGAAGGCCCTACAAAAAATGTAATAAAAAATTTATTACATAGCCCGACCACAATGATCGAATTGAGTTTGACCGATAAAAAGATTACAAAAGGTAATGAAAATATTCAAGCTCAATTTTGACATGTAATATCGTTAATTACATATCGTGCTGGCTGCGTACTAATTATAGTCATAGACCTAATTAGTAAGACAATTAGTTCATCATCTTCTTCAATTTTACTAGAGAAACGAAAAGCTTTTTCATATCTAATTAGGTTTAGACGAAGTTGTAAATGTCTTATAATTATTTCTTCTGTCTCAATTTATATGGTATTTTTTATTTTTCGAGAGTGAAATAATTTAAGTTTGATAAAAAAGTTACGCATATAATATTCTAATTTTGAAATGAAATTTACATATTTATAAACTACATAAAAATACTGTAAGTCACAATTCAGAATATTAAAAAAATATATAAAAATTTTACGACTCAAAAATAAATTTGTTTGAACCTTGAAATCTGACAAGTGCCACATAAAGTAGGACAGAAAGAGTATACTATTCTTCCCGATAACAAGAATAACTTCTTGATGCGAAGTTTTGCTCTTATAGAAGTATGAATCTTTGAGCATGCGTGTTGAGTTCGAGTCTCATCGCCACTCATTATATTATCAAATTGTATTTTCATGTGATATAACGAGTGATTGAGTTCGAGTCTCATCGCCATTCATTATATTTAGTTGAGATTTATTTCATTAAGGATAAAAGAAAATTTTTTAAGTAAAAATTATTTTTAATTATAGTAAGATGATTTTCTTAGATTGACTAAAAAGGAAAAGTAAAAAATTAAGTTGTTTCTCTGTAAATTACAATCAGTTTTTTTTTTCTACTCCAATAATATGCTAATTATTTATTGGAAGTAACTAATTAGGAACCTGTGAGTCTGACGACGAGTCAGAATATTTGGAGATCTTGGACCTAATTGTTTATGAGACCAGAACGATATTTGGGACCAGAAGCATCTTAAAGTTATTTCCAGGATGGAGATTGAAAATAATATATTTTATTAAAACAAAACTATTTAGAACATTGACGCAAGTTATTAGTTTCATTCCTGAATTATTGACAATCTTAAAAATACTTCTCGACTTGATTAATTAAACTAAAATACACTCCCGAACTATCACAAGTGCTAAAAACACCCGTTAACTTGGCAAGAATTTAGGGGTGTATTTCACTCTTGTTACAAGATCAAGGGTTTATTTAAGTTCAATTAATTAAGTAGAGGATTGTTTTTAATACTATCAATAATTTGGGGATGAAACTAATAATTCGTGTAAGTTTAGGTCTATTTTTATTTTTTTTTCTCTTTTATTAATGGATATGTTAACAATTCCTCTCCGCTATATACAATTATTCTAGAACTTTAGATGAGATAATCATATCATGCCCCTCATTTGATGAAACGACATGTTGAGTGTGCTTTCTTTTACAATTTAAGCTTTTAGATGAAACAGTTACACATCTCAAACACTTTTAATTAACGAGTTGAAGTTTTTGACATGCCTCGAAATTAAAGAAGTAATTCATTGTTAGTTTGTTACTAAGTAGTATATTAATTATTACTAGACCCTATTTGCCGACCTAATTAATCTCTCGAATCTAAACTAATTAAGAAGCTTGATATAGTAGAAGAGCAGTGTAGCATATATAGGAAAGGTATATTTCCACGCATGCATATATATGCATGTTAAAGTCCACCTCCTATATAGACTTAATTAATGGTGTCAAAATTAGTTTATTATTTTTTAAATTATTATTATTGTTGTTACAACACCAGAAATTTAATCAGGAAAATCAATTTTGCATATGATAGCTAGTATCCCTGGGAGTACAATAAATACTGCCTACGTTTCAATTTGCTTGTCTTAATTTTCTTTGATATGATAATTTTAAAAAGTAAAGAAATTTTTAAAATTATGATTTTAGACTAAATATAGGGATATTATATAATAAACATCTCTTAACCTTGTGTTCTTATTAAACATGTCATGATGTGAGATACTGAAATTAAAGCATTATTAAATTAGGAAAAGAGATATTCTTTTTGAAAAATATCATGAAGACAAATAAGTTATTCGATCAACTTTGAATAATATAAACACAAATTTGATCATGGTGAAGTATAATTGTAATAGAGACAAGTTTGGGCCAAAGTATTGATGCAAGAGTATTTTTGGACCAAACTATAAATGAAGGACATTTTTGTTCATTTAACATAGTTTAAGGACATTTTTGACCCTTTTCCGTTTTCCTATTTATGATCAAGAATTAATTGTTGATGAAGTATAATTGTAATAGAGACAAGTTAAAAAGAAACCCTAGAAATAAAAAAAGAATAATTGTCCTCAAGAGGAAAAGGGAGTTATATTACAAGCATGGAAGGAAAGAAAAAGAAAGGGTATATTGGATTCTATAATTCTTCTGTGTGTGAAAGGGAAAAGAGATAAACAAATGGACCCAGATTATTTACTCCCCACGTTTCAAAAAGATTGATCTATTTTTTTTAATCAATTTAAAAAATAAATACATTTTCTTTTATGACAATACTTTAATTTTAACTTTCCATAACACATTTAAGATCACAAGATTAAATGACATCTTGATATATTTGACATAATTTTAATTTAGAATTATAAGATTAAAAAATCTTCTTTATTTTCTTAAATTTCGTACTAAATTAAACTAGGTTTTTTTTAAAGGATGGAGTTTTTTTTTTTTGACAGGGATAGGATTGCATTAGTTTTTACATATATATATATATATATATATATATATATATATATATATATATATATATATATATATATATATATATATATATATATATCCATGACACTAGATCCAAGAATTCCTTAAAAAAAAAGAAAAAGAATGATCATAGCAGGAACAAAGTCTAACTTGGGGTAAGGTGCTCTTTTTCTAAAGTGGAAAAAAGGTTTATGTGGTCCTCTTTAGAAAATAAAATAATACTATAGTAGTACTCTATTGCTTTTATTTTAAGTTTGGACATGCATGTGATAAAGGACACAATTTATTTTTGAGTACTAGGAATAACAATAACATACTCAGTGGAATTTCACAAGTGGAATCTGAAGAGGATAGAATATACGCAGACTTTATCATTGCCTCATAGAGATAGAGAGGTTGTTTCCTGAGTACTAAGCTCGATTTTGACAAATAAAATCTTCGTGGCAGAAATTATCCTATACAGGTATTTTTGGTATGATATGGCGAAAAATATTTTTTACTTTTTTTATATTTAATTGATTTGTAAGAAAATATTTTTCTATGAAAATAAGTTTTCTAAAATTGAGGAAAACAATTTATTTTTCTCAATTTTTTAAAAAAATTAATTCAGAAAAAATATTTTTCAAAGAATTTCAATTAACAAAAAAGATGAAAATTTTGAAAGTATGTGTTAATTTTGTCTGTACCAATACACCCTTAATGGCTCATTTTTTTTTCCTCTGGCTAGAGGAAATGCAATTTCCACGAGAGAAGGCTAAGGTAGTATTAATGTTACCAGATGCTGTGGTCCAATATTGATTTATTTTATAGATTTAGGAATTATTATTTTTAGCACAAATATAATTACATGCGAATAAAAAAGTATCTCAAAATGAACTTAATTTAATCTCTTTTATTTAGATGAATAAGTTGTTGGAGTTTCACATCGTTCGATTTAAAGGTCCTTTGGTCTCCTTATATGATTCTGGACAATCTTCTCCTCATGAGCTAGCTTTTAGATTGAGTTAGATTCAATATCAGATTTAGGTCCATCCAATTCATTATTTTCAATACTGACCCTCATCTTATATTGTTCACGCTCCAAATGTACAGGCGTCAGCGTGCGGGTTGGAGACCCACATTGATAGGTCCAAAAGTCCCTTGATCTCCTTATGGATATTATATATATAAAGCCTTAGACTATTCTTTATTCATGGGCTAGTTAACTTTTAGAACTAAGTAATTATATATATATATATGTGCGCGCGCGCACTTATATGAATTGAAGAGTGCTCCAATAGTGTAATTACACTCAAATCCAATTACAAAGAAATAAACAAATTAGGAATAAATTACTCTAAGGAGAAAATTCCATAAACTGGGTCGATTAACATATGTATAATTTGTACATATGTTAATTCAATCCAGTAACCTATTTTGACTCGCTCAAATTCAATCTAATTTGCCCATTTACACTCTCATAGGCAAGGTCCATTACATCTTTTCTTATGTTTTATTTTATGAATAGTTTTATGAACTCTTGAGTTCAAATTTGGTGCCACAAATTCCAAAACTCTTTGGTTCAACAATCCCACAAGAAGATGTGTCATATATCAGTCAAAGAGGCTCTATTATAACTTTGCTTCCAAAATTCTCAAAGATGGAAAGCTATATATTCCCATGTTGAATGAAAATTGTTGTGTAAAGCTGAATTAAAGCCGCCATTGGTACATGGGTACAACTAAAAAGTTGTAAGTAACTACTTTTCCCTCACTTGAACTATGTTGCTAATGGAAAGAATATCATATGCTCCTAATTAGGGGTGACAATAGGGCGGGTTATGTTAAATTTGATTGGGTCATAATGGGTGAAGACCCAATCCAATCCTAGTCTGTTTGGATCAAAATAGTTTGAATCAAAACGGATTGAGTAATGGGTAGTAATGGACGATAGAGCGGGTCAAGATCCAACCCAAATTTTCTTGGATCAAAATAGATTGGATCAAAACGGGCTGAGTAATAGATTATAGAGCAGGTCAAGACTCAACCTGACCCAACTTTTACTAAATTTTACTTATTTTATTTGTTCTTTTTCAATATTTTATTACTTAATAAGTCGTCCAAACTTCAATGGGTTGGACGGATTGGGTGAGTTGGGTCTAATTTTGCACCCCTACTCCTAACTATAGTTCACACATATACTTAAGTTGCTTATACTTCTTCCATTTTTTTTTTCTAATTGTCATATTTTGCCTTATGAAAGTCAATTTGACTAATTTTTGAAACTAAATTAAATTAAAACAATTCAATATATTTTTAACTTAGATATTCGAAAATTATATGAAAAATACTAAAAATTGCAATCATCTCATATTAATATGATTTTAAAAATATATCTTAAAATATTAATTAAAATTTATGCAGTTTGGCTCACTGAAAGAAAAATATGACGAGTAAAAAGGGACGAAAGAAAGTACATAAATTTGCAAAATTTTAGCCAACAAATAATAGGCCAAGATTCGACATCCAATTCCAAATAATGTCTTAACAATTTTTAAGCTACAATTAACGAGTTCTATACATTTGTGAAATCAGCTCAAACAACAATACCATGTTGTTTAATTATCTATTATAATAAGTAATTTTAGCCTAATTTTTAAGGTTACAAATTCCATTTAGGGTGGTTAAATATTTTTGGGCGACTTCACTAATTAATTGTGAGTTGAGGGCTAGCTTCAACCATTTAGCTATGAATGAGAGGGTGATGTATCGTATCAGCTCAACACCTTTAGAAGTATATGAGAATGTTCGTTTACTGATATTATTATCAGTATTTAATTATAGATCATTCTAGTTATTTTTAGGACAAATTGGAAAAAAATAGGATATTTATGAACACTTAAAGGTCATTTGGTAATGTGTGACATTATTTTTATTCACCATTTGATTTCGTACACTCTAGTACAACTTTGTCTTTAATCATAATTATTCATGTATTAATAACTCTGATATGTCAATACCAAGATTGTTATATATTAGTTATAGTGTTATACGTCATCTAATACTAAATATGATGTATTATTTTCTCAAATATATTTTACCAAACAACCCTTTAAATATTTCACTAAATTCAAAAAAAGTCGCACGATGAGCATATATCTTAGTTCAAGATATAATACTAGACATAAGAAAGCGGCAAATATATAAGTTAAACACAACCTCAAGAGTTACATTTACAACTCTGATTATAAGAGTAGCTCAAAGATTAAAATTCATTACAGAAACAAAAGTTGATTTTTCTAAAAAAAAAAAAAAAAAAGGCACAAGTGAAAAATAGTTTGCAAGACTATATAAATGGTGGGATAAGTTAACTCAAATTTAATAACCAAACAAGATATCAAAATTTTATTCCGCGACTAATTATTTTTATTCCTCGCACCAAACGAGCCCGACTATAATAGTGTTGACAAAAGATTATTAAGAGCTATGACAATATTATCATAACACTCCCATACACGTGGCACATCCTTATCCCTAGCTGCAAAATCCATTCTTGTAACATTATTGAACAAAACTGAATACATTTTCCTCAATTCAGGCCTCTGTTTACCTGGTTTAGCTTGAATTATAGTATACATATCTTGTTTCAATAAAGCTGAGCTTCTTCTCAATGCTTTTTGAGCTTCTTTCCAAGATTCTGCCTCTAATAATTCTTTGACTTGTAATAAGTCATGGGCATGGTTTTGAATTCCATCCTCTGCTTCTTCAAGTGTCTGGTCTGGAGTTGTGATTCTGAAATCAAATGCATTGGCATTTTGTTGTTCACTTTGGAGGATGAATGAAATTGTTGGGCAAAGAATTAGAGTTGTTCTTCTTGTGAAATTCAGGGACATTTGGGTTCTGGTTTTTGGTTTGTTGAAGGTGGGGTGGTTGGACGAAGGAAAAGGGGTTAATGGGTTGTTTGGTTTATGAAATGAATGTAGTAGTGCCATTTTTAAGATGTGGAGATTTTGGTTGTTTAATTCAAGATGGAATAAAATGGATTCGAGAATATCTAGGGGAAAAAAAATTAAACGTAGAAGGATATAAAAAATTTACAAAATAATTAGTACAGCCCCTGGCGAGGATCGAACTCGCGACCTTTCGCTTACGAAGCGAACGCACTACCACTATGCTACAGAGGCTTGTTAAAATTATGTGTTAAAAAAGCCGCACTTATATTTTGTGTGATATTACGTAAAGCTAAATAATAAGAAATCAAACAAGAAATTCTTACATATCAAATAGTATTATATTTGATAATAAAAACCAAAAATGGCTTTCAATTGATATGCCTTCTAAAGAAATATATATATATATATATATATTTGCAGCCATTTCCTTTTAGCTAATACCAAATAATGAGTAAAAAATTCAATGTGGGATTCCCGGGGTATAACGTGAAAATTGGGCAATAGTACTATATATCATTTTACGATTTGGAAACGAAGAAGTCATACTACAGGAATGTTTGAGTTAGGTCGTAAAAATAACGATTAATTTGCACAAGGGAAATGTGAAATAATACAGAATATGGTACATTTTTTCTGCATTGGTGGTCTTCTATGTTGGTAATACAATTAAGTGGCAATTGTTCCTTTACAATAGATCCAAGACACAATTGAGTATTACTGAATTATTTTACTACTAAATATGATTAGGTGAAAACGAAAACAAATGAAAAAAAAACAAAGAGAAGTCAAGAATGGAATGGTAGGAATGGGACTCTACTTTGCAAAGAGTTGTCTACGCCTAGTTGGTTTTGCTCTCAAACCAGAACCATCACCTCTCACTATCTCATCAACTAAATCTTTAAAGATCATCCGCTCAACGTCCAGGACTACACTCGATGTCTCACCTGTGAAAACTGTCCAACTCTCTGAACGATGCATCACGTCTTCCAGTAGTATATTTTTCCACTCATCTTCCTCATCTTCCATGTTGCATTTTGATGGCTTAGCTTGAAGTTGTTCTATCTCTGAGCACAAGTCCCTTAGAAGCCTTTGAGCATTCAGGGTGCTCTTTGCTAGCTTCTGGGACGTCAACCATGGCTCGTAAGAAGGTCCTACTATCACCAATTTTTTAGCAAGATTCTCGTTAACAACATCAAAGATGAGTTTCCTACGTATCTTTTCCTTCGGGTTTGCCTGCCTCATCTTATCATTGCAGAAGTCCTCCTTAAGTAAAGTGCTTGCCTTGGTTTGTTCCAAGACTAGGAACAGCTCAGGGTTGATTGGGTGACCTGATGGATGGAACTGGAAACTTGTGAGGCTTGAGCCAAGATCCCTGAGAAGGAGTCCAGAAGCCAATAAGATCTCTGAAATGTATCTGTGGTCAGGGTTTGTGTTCTCACAGAGAGACGCAATATAATCTGTGCGAGCCTCATCGTGGTTGGAGTTCAATCTCCTGAGCTTCTGAACTAAATTCTCAATGTTTTGCAGCTTTTTTCTATTGATTTCCAAGGAGAGACCAGAACTGGTGGCATCAATCACAAGAGCATTAGATCGATCACACTGTGGCAGACTGGAAAATTTATCAGCAGTGTTGCAGCTTTCATCTGTCACAAAATAGCAGAAATGAGAAAGACAAACAGTATCCAACTTTTTAAGCAGTGTATATATCCTGAGACCTGAATAGTCGGGACTGTTTTAATCTCTAGAAGGACAAGGGACTCTGACAACATAATAGAGACGTATATCTGATATTTCTTGCTGAATGTTGACTAAAATATTTGCAATTGATCTTTATCCAATATATTTAGTTTGAAAAACAGAGATCCAAGTGCAGTGAATAAATTTGTGTTCAATGTGGATGGCCTGATCTTGAGCAAGCAAGCTCTTTTCAGTGCCAAAATTGTGATGGGCTACTGGATAAGCATTATTTAAGGTTTACTTGCATTTTCCGTTGTTCCAGCTGACGTACGCGACCAGAACATGAAAGCATAAAAGCCAGAACTGGTAAATATAGTGCACATAAAGACCATATAGATGTAAGTACCTTTTTAGTTTACCAAGTTACTATTCATGTTTCACTTTATTCTCTCATGCTCTAGTTGGGTCTGAAACTCCTAAGAAACTGAGCTTATGTATTTGCTTTCGCTGTTCTAGAGAGATCCTGCTTACACTTCAACATCCTAAAAGACTTCCTTAACTTCTATTTTTCCTTAGACTGTCCTTAGCCTATTTTATTCAGAGATTTAGTCTCCTTTCTACTTATTTTTCCTGTTATTTATTTAAAATCCTGCTGGCATTCACTTATTTGTATAGCTATCGATGGATCACTACCAAGTGAATATTCCTAATCAGAAATTTATTTTCAGCTCATTAAATCTACGAATATATCTCCAACATGCCATCCACATAAGGTGCTAGTTCCATTTGTTATTCCACTCATACTTGCTTATGTGGACATGCTTTTAAGTTCTTCAAAAAAGAATGGGGGAAAGCAGCACCTTTCATGACTTTTGGAGTATGCTTCACAGGAGAGGGTGATTCATCCATATATACAGCATTATCAAGAACCGAGACTGGACTTGGATATTCTGGGGCAGGTTCAGCTAACATTTCATTCTCAGAGAGCACCTGAATTGATTTCTGAAATGAAAGTCACAGCATCAAGCATGTTATGGTATGCTTCAAGTACCCTATATGTAAGGCACAAATAAAAGGAAATTTCTTACCTTTTGTACCAAGTCACATCTCAGGTTACTGGATGCATCAATAGATGAACCCGGGCTGCTTGTCACCTCAAGAGAGCGCTCAAAACTAGAGACTTCAGAATCTACTTTTGAATCTGCTACCACATTCCCATTGGATTGACCATGGCAACTCAAATTCCTTGATTCAATACTGATCTCACTCACATGGTCATCATGTTGCTGGATGTTTGAAATTCTTGGCCTTCGTCTTCCACCAGGGGAACTAGCCTCTGTATGTTGCTTGTTTGACTGTCTCCTTGATCTGTTGGAATCAGATGGAGGTGTTGGCGGCCGAGACCTTTTCTCTGGCTCCAGTTTATTCTGTTGCAATCTCGGGCTGATGGATCCTGAGCTCTTTATTGAGCCTGAGATGCTCTCTTTAGGAAGCTGTTGGGACCTTGTTGAAATTTGTGGAGGTTTCGAAATTCTTCTTGCTTCATTGGGATTCACTGGACTGCTGCCATAACTAGTTCTAGGTTGGTGTTCTTTAGCAGCTCTGCTCGTAGCATTACCCTTTCTACTGACAGAGTCACTACCATGAAGTGGAATCATCGAAGAAGACGGAATATCCGATTTTTCCACTAATTTTGCTGGCTTCATGATCACTATTGGGGATTCAAAATTCCTTGAAGAATTTAGCCCTCTCTTTGTTGGAGCAGTCACTTGATCAGCCTGCCTCATTCTCTGGTTTGCCAGTTTTCCACTCTGTACAGGACTAGCAAAATTCTGGTGATGGTCTTTGTGACCAGTAAAATTTGAATCCTGCTCCTCTTTTTCTGTCTCAAGGAGGCCCTTTGCCTGCATTGCTTCCAATATCTGTTTAAGAGCTCTTAGATCCTTGCCTGAATGGCTGAATTCTAGATCCTTCCATCTCTTTTCTATCTCACTGTAAACAGAAGGAAAGGGGTGGGCAGGCTTTACTGGAGCTTTTGTTGTCCTGGATATAGGTTTCTCGTGCATTCGAGTCCTATCAGGCTGCTTCCAGGGTGCTGGTTCAATGGGAAACCTGGAGATAGGTTTCATAGACATATCGGGATTTCTCCACCTAGGTGAAGTAGGTTCTTTCCATAGGTTCTTAGAGGAATTAGAAGTTCGGATATGTTTGCACTGATCTGACACTTCTGAAGACCTTGGAAAAGAAACAGGTTCTTCAACTTGTGAAGATTTGCTCAACCCCGTCTTGCTGTCAGCTGATGACATGGTACCAGGTAATGTTTCAAGACCCATTAGCTTTGCCACAACACTAGGAGGACGAGCCTGAGTTCCAGATGTTTGCTGCAGAGTTGGTGACTTTGCATTGGTATTACCACTATCCTTCTGCATAGATTTTGAGAAGTTAGATTTTGGTTCTGAGTTCAAGCTTCGTACTGGACTCACTCTACTGTCCAAGGAAAGCCTTGGTAGCTCTTTAAGCTTAAGAGTGGATTTGGAAATGTCTCGCTGTTCAAAGGGTACAGGATTTGTTTCCCTCCCATCATATGAGAACCGAGGAGCATCCTTTGTGACTGATAATGTAGAAGTATCCTTTGAATGATATGATAATGATCTCGTAAGTTCCCTATGTTCACTGGAGTACCAAGGCGCTTCCCGAAGTTTAGCGAGAACTCTGAGAGACTCCTTAAGATCAACAGACAAATTCTGCTTCCCAATTTGGCCCGAATCATAAGCTCCATCAAAGTTTCTCAAAGTCTGCACAGGCCTCGGGGAATCCCCAGGCTTCAACATCGATTCTGTCACCTCTTCTTTCATTGCAGATCCAGCTGACAACCTCTGAGTTTCTCTATTCATAGAATCCTTAACCACATCACGAATGTCAAGTGATTGCCTACCAAATTGTGATGATGCATTTGGTTGGCCTGTAGCTGGTTCTCTAGAAGGAGTTTGAGCAAAACTTAGTCGATCAAAAGCTGAGGGCTCTTGTTGACTTGTTTTGTTATAATCAAGAGAAGAAAAGGAAGATGAACGTGAAGAAGATGAGAATGATGGTCTCGACGATTCAGTAGACACTCTTTGTTTATCTTGCACAGTCTTGTTTGTGTGGCTTTCCTGCAATGAAAAGCAGTGCCATCAAGCTTTCAAAATATATTAAAGAAATTCAGCTGTGAAAAGATACAAGAGTCATTAAACACTCGCAGATTTGGTGAGATGGAAAAGAAATAAGAGGACTTAAATCCTACACATCAAGTTTAAGAAAAGAAAAGAAATTTATAACAATTAAATAAAATTATCTGAATTGCAATTTTTAACAGAAGGAAGAAAAGAAACCAAGATGTTATCAGACAACAATCTGAAGTCTTCCTACTCTAACATACAATTCGGTAGTGTCTATGTCCTTGTCAATCACATTCAAGATGAACTGTTTGATGTTAATGACAATATAAATATCCCAACCAACGCTTAACTGTAAATATAATCAAAGTTGAAAGAGAGAGAGAGAGAGAGAGGAGAGAGAGATAAAAAGTTGGCATTACTAACTCTTACCATAGCTGGTGATCTTTGATATGTGCTAGTGTATTCCTTTTCAGAAGTTCCACTGCTAATGTGAGAGCTGCCTGTAAGAAGTCAGATTTACATGATGTTACAAAAATGATGCCGTAAAACAGACCAATTGCGTATTAAAATTGAAGCATCTTAGTTATATATAGGTATGATATCTCGAATTTCATTTGAAGAATCCTAAAAAATGCTCCTTTCACTAGTAAGGAATTGTGTGACATGAATTGTCACACTTTGAGAACTGGATGGTAAGTTCCAAGTGTTGACATGAGAACATTGATGAAACAGAGAATTGCACAAGTTGAGGATGAAATATTGATTTACACTTTCAACAAACAAAGCAAACATCATTCTACAATGAACCTGTATGATATACTAGAATTGGACACAATGAAATATTACCAGAAGTGAGCCTTTTGGGGCTGTTGCCAATTAGGCGTCTACTAGCAAGCATACTTTGACGATCAAACAGTTGCAAGATCCCTGTCATACATCCAATTTGCTTTTGCAGATCTTGATTGTCTTCAGTCAATGAATGTAAGAGTTTGGCAGCCATGGTTGTATTTCCCTCCTCTTCAACAACACAAACTGTAAAGTCAAATCCTCTTTAAACTTTTAACTCACTTTTTCACAGGCCAATCAGTGCATTATTCACTCATCTCTAGTTAGTCAAAGTCAATATATCTTCACAATCACAGCTGGAGTCAGTTCCTCACCACACAAAGCAAAGAAGAATCTGGGAAACCTCTCCTAGGCACCATCACCACTTCCCTCTTTTCCTAGGAAATTAATACCCAAAACTGAAGCTTTCGTGAGCCTCTAATGCTAGGAAATTAGAAGCCTCCAGACAAATGAAACAACACAAATCATCTCCAGCAGCACTCTTTCACCTGATCTGCAGGGGTACTTACCTTATTATATGTCAAAATCATTCAGTTCTCATCATTCAGCAACACCCCAAAAACCAAGACTTGATTTTTACAACAGAAAACCAAGCTAATGGTCTAGGTTTCTCCAGTACTTCACAAATATGCCCAAAATTTCATGGTTCAACTTTTTACTAGTGAAAACAAGAAACAGCTGACACACCCACAAGAACAAGTCAAGTTCTTTTCAGCATATAAGACCAAATTACACTTGATTCTCTTGAAAGCACCAGAAAAACTCAAAGAACCCAGAAACCAAAAAATGAGCAAAAGCAATGCTAACATCAATTGGGTAAAATCACTAAGTACCTTCAGTTCCCAAGAAAATGAACAATATCACTGCATTAGTGCAAGAACTGTAAAGGGGCTATCACAGTAGATCCATAGGAAAAAATGTTTCAAATGCTGTTTTCTTGGAGAAGGAAAAAAAAAAGGAACAAGAAAAACCCAGAGATTGAAACAAATAGTACAGTAGTATTAGAGAGAGAGAAAAAGAGAGAGGTACATGTGCTTGCCAATGAGTTGATAGTGAGGGAGGAGTTGGCAAAAAATATTAAAGAAATTGTACTGTCATCAAGATTGATACTAATAGCATAATTAGTAATTTAGTATTATTATGCATTTTGATGTGGAGGGAAAATGGAGGAGAAGAGAGAAGATGTCTTGCAGGCCTTACCCTTTCCTTTCTCTTCCATGTGAGTTGAATTACATTGGGGATGGGGGTGGGTCTAATCTGTCTGCATATTCATGTGATGCTGTCAGCTCATGGATCTAATTAACCTCATTTTGCTTTCACAAATTTGTTATGTAAACACCATTTTAGCTAACATCAATCTAATTTATGGTGTTGAAAGGTCAGTTTTTCTAGTCTCTAATGCTGTCAGTCTCACATTAGCTACAAATGAGTTTTCAACTTTTTAATATTTGATTAATTTAGAATTCTTCTCAAGAAAGAAAGAAATACTCCCTAACAAAAACGATGTCATATCTAAGAGTCTGAAACTCCCTAACATTAGCTATAAATGAGTTGTGTGGTCTCCTATATGATTTTAGATACTAATATTCAATTCATGAGAGAGTTTTTTTTTCTTTTCCCTCGTTATTGAATAGGATCAAAGTTCATTTGTTATTATGGTGTAAGAGTTAGCATCAATTTTCAATTTTTGGTTTATCTTATATTGAGCGACGTGTGGAAGATGTCAAGTCGGTATAAGTAAGTTTCTGGGTCTCTTTACTAGTATCATCGCTAATTTAAGTTAGTTCATCATGCGTTTTCTTATTAAAATGTTTAAATCGACGTTTAAAAGTATAGTTTTTTTTTGTTTTATTTTATGTGGTACCTTTTTCTTTTTAATTCATCGCAAAAGAATGTCATCTTGTTGTAATTAAAAATAATTTAACATTAAATGTTTCTCTTTTATCCTTAATAAATTAAATCACAAGCACACGAATATTTAAAAATTATTTTATACCACAATTTAGCCACCTAACAATTTACTTTGCTGGTGATCAGCTTTTGCTTACTATTTCCTTTTCTTTGGGGAAAGATGAGAGGGACTCTTTTCAAGAATATTTACATGCTGTAAGCCCATTAAGCTTAGCATCTAAGATAATCAGGAAGAAACTTTCACTTTCTGTTCAAAAATGAAAAAAAGTATGTACGTTGCTCGATCTGTTTCTATATATATGTTCGATTTTGATTTGACATAAATTTTTAAACATGTCATGTGAAAATTAAAATTAAAGAAAGAATTTTTTTTTTTTAAACAGACTAAAAAAAAATACTAGACTGACAAATTAAAACGAAAGGAGTAGATTGTAATTTGCAATTTATATTGGATGAGAAGTCTCATTACCTAGCTGCATCTAATCATTATCAGTTAATTAGTCATTTGGGTACTAAAGCAAAACAACTCACTCTCAACTGGTAATTATATCAACTTTACTGTAAAGTGGCGATAAGCTGCTTAAGCAGGCAGCAGATCGATATATCTGTTTGAACAAATTGATGGTGCATTTATAATTTTTTTGTGATTTTTTCGTTTTAATTTAGTTGTCTTAAAAAGTAACATGTATTTGGAAATAATGCCAAAAATACTATAAATATCAATTATTAACAGCTTAAATATGTAAAAGACATATCAAAAATTTAATTGACTTTTCGAATTTGTTAGTGTGCATAAATTGAGACAGAAGGAGTGACATATATTACTTAAAATAACGTAAAAAGTTTTGTAAATCACAATAATTAATTATTTTAAATATTTAAAAGAAATATACAAAGTCGATTTGGAACAAAGAGAGTAATATGTATTTTTTGAAAACCACATAAAAAATCATAAATCAAATAAATAACAATTTAAAATATCTAAATAATGTCAACTTACACAAATAATGAGCAGACTAGCTTGTAGTATTTTATTTCCATAGGAATTTTTTATTATTAATAGAAATAAAGTCCAGATTAAAAAGTAGGCAGTTTTGTTCTTAAACTCATGATTAATCATTTTAATATGAATGGGTTAATCATGGTTTAATTATGACAGCCTAAGAATGCAATGCACAAAATTAAATGAATGGATGGCCGGTATTAATGAGACCACTAATTATCTTGTTGCTACTTTACGTTTCATTATGAGTCAAAATAAATTGATTTAATAAAATATATTAAGGTTCAAATGCGAGTCATAAATCAATTCATTTGATTTTTTTATTAAATTTTTATTATTTTATTTGTTCTCTCAAATAACACCAATTGAAATTTGCATTGATTAAGTTGAGCTATATATCACAACAGATCGAATAAATAAATAGACGAATTAACAATCCATTTAAATTATGAGTAATTTTTTCATAAGCTAATTTGATGAATCTTGGTGTACAAACTGAGGATAAAATTCAAAAATATCCCCCTTTTTTTAGTCAATGTTAATAACAAAAATAATTACTTTTATGAAGTTTTATTCAGAAATTTAAAACTCTTATGATAATATTTTATTTTTCAATTACAGAACTAAAAAGTGCCTAGCACATTCTATTAATCCATATTATATTTTTCTTTGTAAAGATTGTTGTATTTTCTATCATATTCTCTTTGTTTTAATTGGTTTAGCTTACTTTCCTTTAATGTTTTAGGCTTGAACATATGGATTTAGGAATTTAATTACTTGCTCTTAAAACTTAAAGAGAATTTTTGACTAAAATATGATTAATTATATTTGAAAAAATAAATACCTTTTAAATTTCGTTAAACATCAATTATTCTAGACCAACTTTTTGAACAGGTGTGGGGGTATGCATGAAGAGAAATTCAAACTAAATAGTACACAAATTAATTATTTACAATTTAATGATGAAGTTAAGGCTAATTATTGGCTGTTTGACCCTATTCAAAAAGCAGAAACCTTTAATATTTTCATGATAATACAATTATTCAGAAAAACTTTAGAATATATTATAGGGAAGAAGGGTCATAAAGACCAACAAACACCTAATGGGTTGCCTAATTAAACCATCACTTTTAACTATAATAAATAAAATTGAAAGATTTCTTTTATCATTTTAAATTTTGGTGGATGTAATTGTTTAGCAAATATATATGCTAGCAGAAGGTAATAGATTGTCAATAAAATTATTAATTAAGATGCGTGTAAATTAATTTCAATACTAAGATTATCATATGTAAATTAAAAAAAAATTAATATCATTAAAAAGATAAGAATCAAATTACATTAAAGGTCACCTCAACTAAATATGTATGAGTACAAATGTAGATGACTAATTAAGTAAAGAACGGAGATTTTACGTTACGTGCACGCATTATATTATATTTTTAAATTATATTTTATTTTTGCGTCTTTTTTTCACTAGTTATTTAATATCAATTATTAAGTCTCAATTAAATATTTAAATTTTGTGCACTGTAGAACTAATTAACGGAGGAGAGCTCAATGAGATTTTCTCATTTTTAGGAGCTCGAATCTAAAATCTCAATTATCCATCGTACAATCGTGTTAGTATCATTTACTAGTAGTATATGCAAATTTCATAATGATTTTTTTTTACTATATATCGAATATTATTGATTTTAGTTTTGCCCCTAGAATTTTTTTTCTCAAATTTCGCTTTTTCTTTTCTTATTTTTCCTTTTTTTTTCTTTTTGGGATTAATAAATATTTTCTCTATCCCAGTTTAGTTGTCAGGGTTATTAAAAATAATTATTCCAAATTAATCAATTTAAAGAATCAAAAAATAATTAATTATTTTTTCTTCAATTCTATCCTAAATAATTACTATTCTAAAATATGAAAATTCTATTTGTTAGGATAAAATTTTCAAAAATACAATATTTATTAGGGTTATTTTAGTCAAATTACATATATAGCTTATTAATTTTTTCTTATAGGATGTACTAATTCTTACCTGACAACTAAATTGGAACAGAAGCATTATTATTCTTTCCATACATAAACTTGAAAGTAAGAAATTCTCATTGTAAAATGCTTAATTCATTTCTTGATATTAGTAAAAACAAATAATTAGCCCTTTCTTGTTTCATCTTTCCTTTATAACTGCCTTTAGTTAATTATTAATTTCCCCAATTTTTATGATGTTCATATAAATACATATGAAACCTAACTAACAAAAACAATGTGAAAAGAATAAATTAGTTGTCCATGGACCATGGTCACCCAAACTAAACACATAAATTAAATATAGGAAATTCTTAATTAGATCTTACCCTTAATTTAAATAACAAATTAATAGGTAGCAGTTGGCGTACGTACGTGTTGACTGACAAGCACAAAATATTCTTTTTTTTTAAAAAAAAAAACAGGTCATTTATATAAATATATATATATATATATATATATTGTTTATATTAATTTTATAGCATATTATGGTCATGCATGCCACATGTGCAAAGTTACGGTCAAATCCTTTTCTCTACTAGTTTAATTATATGTCACTTGGAAATTCTTTTTAAAAAATCACCTTAAATATATATATATATATATATATATATATATATATATATATATATAATCTCCGTTTCAATTTATTTATCTTCGTTTGACTAAACACGGAACATTAGAAAAAGACTCTTCAATTTTAGAATCTTAAATTAAAAAGATGTGTATAACGTATCAAAATATCTTTTAATTTTATGATTTTAAATTTATCATATAAGGTTTCTTTAGCGAAGAAAAAACATTTTTACTTTGCGTGGTCCGATTATCAATCGCGAAAATTTCTACAATAAAATGAATCCATCGCTAATATAATTCCCTAATCACGATTTAAAATATTCTTTTTAAAACAGAAGAAAAGGTTCCCTCCCACCTAATTGTTTCAACAAGTTCTTTGGCTCCAAAATTTTAGAAATTTTATGCTTATTTCCTTTTTTTTTTTTTCATTTGGATGAATTATGAATTAAGAAAATCATTATGCAGTACCTCTATGTATTTTATTTTAAGAAAGAATAAGTGACAACGTTTGATGATGACCATTCAACAACATTAATATTCTCTTCTGTTCATTTAAATGTCCTTCAAATTTTTGGAGGCCAAATTACGAAAATTATTTAATAACATTAATCATAAGTGTTAACTGAGTAAATTATTACTTGTTCATAAATTTTATATTAGAGTAAGATTGATTTTATAAGATTCTTCTTAATTTCCTATAATCGATAGTTATTTTGGACCAAATTTACTTAGTAAATACAAAATTTAAAATAAATGAGAGTTAATAATCCCTTCTCGGTCTCAAATCTTCTATCGGGAATTCTAAAAATAGTAGTTACAAATTATTTGTTATCCTTTTTATATGTCATCCTTACTATAAATAGATGGTTCTTAATATATGTCATTTCACGGAATTAATACATAAATGACATTGTTTTTCCTATTTTACCATTGATAGTTAATGAACTTTGAAAAGATATATAGAACTAAAAAAAATAATTAATGTACATTAAATAAAGGCAAAATAGTAAAGTCATTTTTTTTTCTTAATGCAAGTATCATTACTAAAGGTAACATATAAAAGTGACCAGAGAACGTATTTTAGAAATTTGTCAAGATAATTTATTTTCATTTTATCCTTAATAGTAACTGTTCTTAAAAACTATAAATACTTTAATAAAGTAAATATACAATGAAGAGGAATTATATTTAAAGGCATAAATAAAATAATTAAAAAAATCTTTAAAATTAATATTTTTTTCAAAAAAGGTAAAAAAAAAAAAAAAGCCAGATGCACATATAATTTGATATGTTGGAAATGGTAACTTTTAAAAGGGGCCGAAAATTAAAGTTTGAGAAATCATAACCATATTTAGTAAATTTTGTAAATACATAAATAAATAATAGGACCTCACTTTGTTATATCATGATGAAATAATGTGAATATCATATTTGCCCTTAAATTATCAAACTAGAATATGAAATTTGAACTTTCAAAAAAAAAATTGAAGTTTTATGAGTGAAAGTTTCAATCTAGTTTGAGAAACTTTAATTTTTTTATAAGATCAAATTTTTAAAATCATACTAAATTTTGTGATCAAATAAATTATTGAAATTTGATCCAACATGTATGACGAAACGCTAGTTAATTGATGGTGATGAAGATCTATGTTGCTCGGACTCTTTAAAATGTTAACAGATGGGTGTCAGATTCTCCAAAAGTAGTATTTCCTCTCTCCCATTTTATGTGACATTCTTTTCTCTTTGGTCCATCCCAAAAAGAATGTCATCTTACTTTAATTGAAAACAATTTAACTTTAAAATTCCCCTTTTTACCCTTAATGAAATGATTCTCAATCATACAAATATCTAAAAATGATTTTAGACCACAATATTCAAAAGTCTTTCTTTTTTCTTAAATATCGTATCAAGTCAAAGGGTGTCACATAAAATGGGACGAAGAAAGTATATTTTTGAAGAATCTGACACGAATACGGCATCAAAAGTGAAGAGCATGTACAACTTTGATGGTGACAAGAGAGAGAGTTTTGAGCAAAGGGAAATAGGGTGAGACCACACAAATATCTAAAAATAATTTTAGACCACAAGATTCAAATGTCTTTTTCTTAAACACTGTGCCAAATCAAAGAATATTACATAAAATGAGACGAAGAAAGTAAATTTTTGAAGAATCAGATACGAATGCGACATGAAAAAGCTGAGAAACTCAGAGAATGGACAAGAGAGAGAGTGTTTTGAGCAAAGGGAAATAGGGTGAGAGGCACATGCAAAAAGTGGCATAATAACCCACTCCACATGCATGTGAGGTCCCCTCCCTCCCCTCCCCTCCCCCCTCTTTAATTTAACTCTATTAGCCAATAACAACTCAATCATATTAGATTATTAGCCCATGTTCTAACCTACATTTCTTTCAATCCTACCATAGTTTGATTGCTACATTATGACCAACTTTTTCTCTCACAAATACTACTTTTACACAACATTTTAAAAAGAAATATCTTGGTGTAAAGTGACATATCATTGCATGTAGTTGCCAAAGATTATTTGTTTCACCAAAAGCTCAACCATCCATAATCTATCCAATCTAATCATTAATGTGCAATCGTGAACTTGTGAGGAGAGATGGAGGCCCAGACCTATTAATGTTCAATTTCCTTTTTCATTTTCATCTGAAGTTCGATATCTTGTTTAAGAGTTTCGACTTATTAAAATTAGCCAAGCGAAGTCAATTATAGAGAATAATGCTTCCTATTAGGAATTTTTTCATTTTAAAACTCTAATTCGAGCATGTATGGAGTTCACAATCATGCTGCATTTATTAAATTTCATTAAATTCTTCTTATATATGTTCTTATTATTCAAATCTTTTTATTAAAAATGTTGTCTTTATCGCAATCTGAAATCTCTAATTAAAGAATTCTACGTAGTAGAGGTATCTCGCAAAACTTTTCTTTCAAGTTCCAAGAAAAGTAGAAAAGACAAATTATAGCTACTGCATTAATTCTCTCAAGTAATGATATTTCTTTCTGGGGAGTTTTCAAAAATACCAAGTTTTGGATAAAAATTACATGCCCCTACCGAATCATTGAAAAATACCATATAAAATACCAACTTTATTTACAAATTTAGGAGAGAGAGTGTTTTGAGTGTGATTATTGTGGTGTGTGGTATGATATAATAGTGTTGGAAAATGAAAAAGAGTGTGTTTTTTTTGGTATTTTGATAAATAAATTTTAAAGTGTAATTTTGGGGGTAAAAGTTGTTATTTGTGTTAAAATTTCTTTCTTGAAAGCAGAAGTTACTCAATATAATAAACTTTTGGCTATCATTTCTAAAGTAAAAGTAAACCCTAACTTTTGCTTTTTGTTTTGAAAAACCAAACTTCTAAACCTAATTGTTGTAGATTAGTTTATACTCCCTCTATTTTGAATTAAGTGAATTATTGAAGAATTTTATAGTTTTCAAAATAAGTGAATTGTTCACTTTTCAATGGATATATTGGAATTTTTTTTCATTTTTGCCCTTCATCAATCGAGCCTCTAAAGTTAGTTTCCAAGACGTATTTTCTTGAAAATTTCTTGCTCTATTAAATGAGTGTTTGGAGTTAGAGAAGGGCAAAAATAAAAAAACACAGTTAAATTTTATTTTTATTTTTTTCTTAATATGTGTAATATAACTGAACAATTTACTTAATTTGAAATAGAGGAAGTAATTAAGATGCACTTTTAATTAAAAAAAATAGATTTTGTTTACCTTTTAGGTCATCAAAAAGGGGTCATGTAGATGTAATAAATGCAATTAGGTAAGCAAGAGAGTTCTATCCATTTGTGGCATCATTAAATTGTAATTCATGGTATCACATTTTGTAGTCATTGTGAAAGCAACTAGTTGCTTACAATTGACAACCCAAAGTTATTGTGCCCGTGACTTTAGGGACCATGAAGTTGAGTAAATGAACTTTTTGTGGTTACACATCACTAAGAAAAACAAAACAAAACAAAAAAAATTACTCAGATTAGCAAACATATACTTGTTAATTAACTAATATACTTATAATTTGAATTAATTACGACTCGCGGTAAATATCTAGCTGTAATTACAGTTTGAGTTTTCTATAGTTCCCACGATTTATATAAATATTATGCACAAATCAAATTGTATAGCGAAATATACAAACACTGTGAATTGTATAGCGAATTATACAAATGTTGTGCATGAATTATATAGCGAAATATACAAACAATATACAAAAACTGTGAATTGTGTAGCGAATTATACAAACATATACAAATGTTGCGCGAATAATACAAACACTACTATAACTATATAGTTACGGAATGTAATTACCTAAACTATAGTTACGGAGCATAACTAAAGTAACTTTGAGCGGCTATACGCGAAAATTCCTCGAGGGAGGGGGGGAGGGGGGCGGGGCGGGGGGAGAAGATGAAGAAGGATTTGTACTCTTTAAACTAAATATAGCCATGTATATAATGTATCCGCGGCCAGGTATAATCTGTAATATCGACTATGAAAAGTAAACTATGAATTCGATCAACTATTTAATTGTCATTTGAAGAAAAATGGATGAGACTAGTTTTTTTCATTGGATGGCGGGTCATAAAATAAATAGAAAAGTATTAAAAACATCCCTAAATCTGGCAGAAATTATTAGTTTCATCTCTGGACTATTGATAGCATTAAAAACACCCCTCTACTTGACTAACTGAACTTAAATACACTCCTAATTTTGTAACAAGAGTAAAATACACCCCTAATTTCTTGACAAGTTAAGAGGTGTTTTTAACCCTTGTGATAGTTCGAGGGTGTATTTTAGTTAAGTTAGTCAAGTGGAGGGATGTTTTTAAAACTGTCAATAGTTTGGGGATGAAACTAATAACTTGCACCAAGTTCAGGGGTATTTTTAATTAATAATTTTCTCTAAAATAGATTTCCAAATCTAAAGCACATGCTTTAGATTGTAATTAGTTACCTATTAGTGAGTTGGTTGATACAGGACAAGGCACCTAAAAAAGCATAATCTCATTCTAACCACAAACATTCATTTTACACCATCCTCAACATATTTGGGCTCTTCATAGCTGTCAAAAGGACCACCTCTACCATTATTTGGTTTATTATCACTATCATAATTCATAATTGTGGGCTCATTTTTGTATGAGTATCCAGAAAATGAGAAGTATACAATTAAGTTTAATGTTTCTAAGTAGAAGCAATTTGAAGTTGGTTATTGCACATGGAAGCATATGGTAGGTAGGTATATATATATAAATGACTCTAAGCTATATATAGCTTTTTAATAATGTACTCTAATATATACAGTTGAGTTGTATAGACAATAATATAGGGGGTTAAGTTATTATTAGATAGTGATATGACTTATAAATTCTAACTACCACAGAAGAAAATATACAGAGAGATTATGATGTTGACAGTGACGAGGAAGGTGGGCAACTAAAATCTTGAATTTAAAGGGGCAAAATATTGGCTACTTAATAATTTTGTCAGCTATTATTGCATTTGCAGATAATTTGCTTTGCTGGTCACAGTGCACCAGTCTGGAATTTAAGGTACACAACGAACTAGAAAATTGATAACTTTGACCAAATCAATTTGGGGATTTCTTGGTAATCTGGGAGAAAGCTAGATGTGATGAACAAACTATTAAGGTTAAACATTTCTTGTCATGACCTAAGACAAAAATAGGAGTGATCGAATGACTAACCTGAGAGGCAATAACAATAACAAATCCTGTGTCATCCCACAAGTGGAGTCCTAGGAGGATAGGATGTACTTGAACCAGAGAGGCATTCAATGAAGAACTAATATTCATCCATGTGAGCTAGGGGCTAACTATACGTCTTTGTTCTTCGATAGAATAATAAAACATGAACTTGCCTTGGTTACAGCTAACTACTAGAATATATTTCACTGGGGAGAAAATAGTTTATAGTTCTGTCAGGGATGAGGCTGCTATATCTACTAACTGGACATAAATAGTTTTCTCAGTTGCTTTGTCCTGGGTATAATGCTTGCAAAGAAAAAGGAAAAAATATCAAATCTCAACCAAAGCAGGCATCCAAGCTACAGTAATCCAAAAGATTGGGCCAACTATGTAGCGGCTTCAATAACCTTGCAGTAGTAACGCCAAGATACATTCTTCTCAGTGATTGGTCGTTGACCAAATGGATTATTCTCTACATACTGCTGAACATTTTCAGCCATGGACAGTCCTTCAAGATATATGCGCAGATCACCCTCTGGCCCTGTTGACGATAAATGACATGAAGCTTATTTAATCTTTGACAGCACCAGATGGATATGTACTTCTACGTCACAAAAAGTAGATTGGATGAAATACTATTCAAGTCATATATTCATGCACTCACAGGGGATACAACTATCATTCGCATTCCACACAAATAGAGGAATTACTTGAACCAAATTTATTCAGATTAACATAAAACATTTGGTTATGTAATTGAAAGTGTGGATTTGTGAAGAAGCTGTAATTGGGAAACTGTCAAGTACAATTTGAGACCCATTTAGAAAAAATGAAAATCCAAGGACAGATAGTTCAGCATCTATTTGCATGATTTACATGACATTGTCCAACCAGGAGATGGATGAAGTGAAGTCCGCCAGGCGAAGTTCAAACTTAGTCTGATTACCCATCATTTACATGTTTGAAAGAGAAGAGATACGCACCTAATGAGTCATCTTTCTCATCCGTGTAGAAGTATGTATTTGGAAATACTGCTGTGTTTGGCTGAAAATAAGAAAACACAATGCAAAATCATGTACTTAAAGGTCATGGAGGAAGGTTCCCAGCAACAAAGAAACGATCAATACTCACTGGATTACACAAGGCCTTGTGAGGAGAATCGTCCAACAGAAGTGTGTTTGACTCATCATATTCACCCCTCTCCCATGGAAGATCGGGTTCAGACTTCTCCCATAATTTTTTAAGCTTCTTCAAAATAATAGGCTTACTTCTCTTACCAACAACAGGGAAACCAGTATCAGTGCAATGGGATTGATCCTGCATAACATTCTTAAGTTGTTACACTGTGTGGAAAGATATGAGTCAAAGAAACCATAACAGGAAAAGGCTAGGCTGTCAATTTCGTTAGTTCACATTCATTATCAAAGTTCATGAAATAACAAGTATTTCTCGTCTTTCATTTCCTTGAATTTGTAGAAAACATGTCAAAATATATAAAAGGACGTTTTGAGGGAAACAAAACTTTGATTGATTAAGAAAAGCAATGTAACATGAGAAACTAGAATCAAGCGCTTCAAGGGTTTTGGTATGAAAAAGTCAGTTTGAAATCAAATGTAGGAATAGATTATTCATGGAATATTCCGTTAGTCCAATTTACCAAAGCATTAGATCCTCCCCCCTTATGATCTTTTTGTTCTGGGATGTCCTTCATGAGGCCTATTAAACCAGCCCTCAGGGATTCTAAGATATTTTTCAGTCCTCAATCAAAAGAAGAAATCGAGAGAGAAACAAGTGATGAGTTGTTGAAGACCTATAAAGAGAGAGAGAGAAGCTCCACACCTACAGTCACTATATTGTGAAGAATATAGATCCCCATGAGAGGGCTGAAAAGGAAGCTCGAACGAAGTGAGAGGGTAAATGTAATTCAGCTCAACCGACAGGGAAAGAGATACTATATATTTCAAACGACTATGCAAAAAAAGATAACTCCCTGCATAAAGGAACACTGGAGCCTACAGTTTTGAATTGAGATAGATTTTGGGCAGTGTTCACTGGGTTGATGTAGCCTAATAGGTGGTGGTTACTCTTTCTACGAGGTGATCCTTTTGAGTGTTCGGGGAATTTATTCAAAGGACTATATCTCACATGTTGCTCAGCAGGGTGTTCAGCCCGCCCTCGCACCCACCCTTAATGGAGTAGATTGTCCTCTTTTAAAAAGGGAAAAGGACTATGGATTGAATTCCAGACATCAGACAAGAAAAGCAGTTCTTCAACTCACAACAGTAGCATTCAAAATAACATACTCTAAAGCAATACAGCCCTTCAAATCACAACGACAAAAAGAATGATGACCACCTAAATTACAGCTGAATCCTAAATATCAGACAATAACGACATAACTATGCGTTGAAACCAATATAAAGGAAAAAAGACTATGCCACCAATCCAAAGACAACACATGCGCACACACAAAAGATAATGATATATCCATGTATAATTATTCGAGAGCGCTATTTTTTACCAACCCAAAATGCAACCACAAAGGATGTTTTTGTCTAATGCATAATCAATTTTTTGGAAACAATCTCTTAAATGAAACTAGAAGGCAAAAATGCATATACTAGCCATAGCTCAAATTAATTAGTTTACAATCCATCAATGGGACAGCTTCATAAATGCCATAGAAAGACACAAGGAAAATAGTAAAATGGGAGAAGAAAGCATAATATAATATTGAGTGATCATACAAGAAAGACCATACTGAAATAACATGCACTTTTTCACTTAGACCCGATTCTTGTTCTAAGTAGGTATAATTTCCCAGGGCTGTTTGATCTCCAGATTTAAGCAACCAGGCATTTGGCGATGCTTGCCAACAAAATGAGATATAACTCTGGCATGCACTCATTTCAACCATATATTAAAATCCACGATCACAAGATTCATTTGTTTGTTTGTTTGTTTCTGGTGCTTTCAGATTAAAGTTTGCGGAATTGTGCTGCTGCTAATTTATGATATTGAGGAAGAACGGATTTTTACCCAACAGAAGAGCAATTTGTCCTTGGCACTTCCCAGTAGAATATCAAGAACCAACTCCACATTCTTCCTGCAAATTTTTGGACAACACACATATATATGATTACATATATAAACTTCATAAATATAAAATTGAACAAAATTCAGAAATTACCTGATTCTCGATGACCAAACACCTACATTAAATTTCTCGAAGCAGAATTGCAGAAAATCATCATGAAAAGGCCTTCTGAAAACTGGTAAAACAGATGATAACTCACTTAGGAGATTTTTCAAGAGGTAAAGTAGACTACAGAGAGAAATTATTTGCACAACTCCTACCTGCTTTTCCTGGAACAATGGTGTCCATTTTGAAACCATATGGCACATCTTGAAGCGGAACAATATCAGCAAGGAGTCCATTCAGATCAAGTACTAGAAGCTTTTTGTTTGAACATCCATTAAGCGCTCTCCTCAATGGAGGTATGGCCCCGACATTTGTGATTTCAGTCTTCTCATCTATGAAAGCACACAAACTTGAAGGAGAAGAATTACTTTCAGCTAAAGATTGCCTTACCCCATGGAAAATTTCACTGGTTGAAGACCCAAAACTGCAAGTGCCAACATTCTCCAAGAATGCTGGTAAACTGTTTCCAAGAATATTGGAATTCCTTCTCCTCTTTCTGAAATAGGTTTTTAGTACTCCTGGTCTTGGATATACTTGTTGACTCCTTGTAACAATGGAAAAATCATTAACATTAATAAACTCACTGCTTTCAGCAGGCAAAGTGATGTCCACGTTAGCAGATTTTGTTTTGCTTGCGTGAATCACAGCATCCTCCACAATTGCTGGTATAGAGCTTGCAAGAGCAACAGAATTCCTTCTCCTCTTCCTACAATATGTTCTTAGCATTTCACGTCTTGGATACACCTGTGGACTCTTTGTTTCAGATCCCAAAACACTGCATTCATCAGGCAAAGTAGTATCGACATTAGTGGACTTTGTTTTGCTCACCTGAATAGCAGCATCCTCCATGATATTCGGTACACCGGTTGAAAGAGAAATAGAATTTTTTCTCTTCCTGCAATATGTTATTATCACTCTTGGTCTTGGATACATCTTGGACTTCTCAATTGCAAAATCGTTAACCCACTAAGCTCAGTGCTTTCAGCAAGCAAACTGATGTCTATTGCTAGTGGACTTTGTTTTGCTCTCCTGAATCACAATATCATCCAAAGTTGCTTGTATACTGCTTGCAAGAGCAATAGAATTTCTTCTCTGCTTCCTGCAAGAGGTTATTATGTTACACAAAACTGAATCAGTTGGTCAAATTAGTTAGCTTTGCCTTATGAGCAGTTAGTTACCGGATGTTGAAATAGTTACAAGCAGGTAGCAGACAAGATTTTTTTCTCATTTTCTATATAAGCATTGTATCATTTCAGATTGAATCATCAATTGAATATACAAGTACACTTTCCTATTGAATTCTATTCTTCATCTTCTTCTCTTTTCATCCTCCATAACTGTCAACTCAAGTTTCTCCATAAAACTCCTGTCCAGCTGCTAAAACCTCGGATTCCTATAAGAATCCCTGAATTTTTGCAAACATATTAGCACTCTTGGTCTAGAATATATTTGTGGACTCCTCGTCTAGATTGCAAAATTAATCTGATTAAACTCACTGCTGTCAGAAGACAAAGTAATGTCTGTTAGTGGATCTTATTTTTCTCTCATGAATCACAGTATCATCCAAACTTTCTGGTATCTGCTGGCAAGACCAATAGAATTCCGCCTTCGTTTCCTGCGGTAGGTTATCAGCTATCTTGATCGTGTACATATTTGTGGACTCCCCATCTCAATTTCAGAAGCATTAACCTCGATAGACTCTAGGCTTGCAGCATGCAAAAGTGATGTCAACGTTATTGGCTTTTGTTTTGCTCTCTCAAATTACAGCATACTCCACGATTGATGGTATACTTCATGCAAGAGCAATAGAATTCCTTCTCTGCTTCCTGCAGTATATTATTAGCACTCTCAGTCTTCAATATATAAGTGGACCTCATCTTGGCCTCGATAAGTTAACTGCTCGCTGCAGGAAATTCGATGCCTATGTATGGCAACCTCTCATCATAATGCAACTCATTTAACATCAAATCCAAACTTACAGACAAGCAATCCTTAAATATGCCAATGTAGAGATCACCACTAGGTTTGACATCTTGACTAGCATCACAAGGGTCAGAAGGATTACATTCTAGTTTCTACTTCCGGCTGTTCTTAAGCAGACATACATTGTTACTATTGTTTATCACCAGATGGGGATACATCAATGTCGCTGTTGCTTATCACTATATCTCCTTTGCAGCATGTGTCAACTTGCAATTCTGAACTTCCCTGCTACTGGAATTGTATTCCTATGGAGCCTCTAAGGCATGGTCAACATCAATTTTTTTTAAAAAAAAAAAAAACTACTTCCTGTTTTGCCTATTTCCTATTTGAATTTTTTTGGTCCTCCATGAAATCAATGTCAGGTCCAAGATTTTAACTTGATGGGTCTAATCTTTATGAAACCCATTGAACTTTTGAAATGATGGGTTCAAAAGGTGTTTACTGAAATTCTGGGGATATTTTACCTATATAGCTAAGCTACATCTAAAAATTACAGGGTTCAGTTGAACCCATATCTTGTTAGCTACATCCCCCACTGTATGTAATGAAAGCAGCGACATACTTGCTATGCTCCCCTTCTACAAAAGCAGCACTGCTATTCACTTTATTTTTTAGTTCACCTCATCCGCACTAGTCCTATTTTTACCATACATAATCAGAGGGTCCAATCCCAGGAAACAGTCTCTCTACTTCTATGAGGTAGTGGAAAGATCTGCATACATTCTACCCTTCCCAGACCCCACTTGTGGGATTTCACTGGGTATGTTGTTATTCTTGTTGTTGTTGTTGTTTATAATCAGAGGGCCCAAGAGCAGCCAATTCCTGGATACCAATCTTACTGCTATGCATCTTTTCACAGACTAGTCACCTCCATACCAAGTGAAACACCACCAGCAATGAGAATTCCAATTTCCCATTGCTACGTATCTATCCAAAAGAATTGAATATCATATGCCAAAGTATATGTTAAGCAATGTTTACTAACAGCAACATAACAAATGAAAAGGATAAACTAGATTAGTTTGTTTTCTCCATATCAAGCTAACATGAGTTGTAGAGCAAACAAAACACTCCCTAGTCAATACCTCATAAAGACACATACTTCCTACGATTAGTAACATCAATAGTCTCACCCCACTGTCCGATCTAGTGTTTGAGTTTCGGCCAACACAACTGTAAGTACACTCACTCATAAAACTAGTTGGTACCGCGTAATCACAGTCCAAACAAGGAAAAATGTCTACAAATCCGAAACTCAAATAAAACCTGGAACTCCAAAATATACAAATCCAAATCTATGAGAAGAATATAAATAAGTTGCGGAAACAACAAAAAGTTAAAGGCGGTGGATGAGGATACCTGAAGCATATGATGAGAGAATACCGAGCTACTTCAAGTTGTTGTGCAAGAGACGTTGAGTTGCGGAGTATGAAGTATGATGAAGACGAGAAGGGATCGGAGAAACAGGGTTCAGTTTGGGTATTCCAAGAGACTGCAGGGGTCTTACAATTAATATTTCAATTCTGTAAATGAGAATATACTCGTAGGGATTGGGGTCCCTCCCGCCCAATCGCAGCAGTCACAAGCAAGAGTAAATGAACACGGCGCATAGTCCTGAGCCACCGGCAACGATGGCGCAGAACAAACTTGTTAAACATTTTTGCGACAAATCTCTGCTGAGAACTATAGATAGCTTCGAACTCATAAGATTTCTTTGTTATCTTCTTCACCGTGATATTCTCAGGATCGCGTAAAGTTAAAAAAATCAAAATTTATATAGTTTACTCATTAATAATAATAATTTTGAAAAAACTAATAAATATGAGTAGTACCTTCTAAGTATCAAGTTTGTGGTCTTGAATAAAAAGATACAAAACATAGGTTATTTAAAGTATCTTCGATCTCTTATGCGAAAACAATACTCAATAATTGGTTTGATATTGAAAATATAATTGATTTTTCTTTTATGATGGTATAACTTATTCTTCCAGACTTGACTCTTCCTGAATCGATAGATTTCCTAAAATTGAAGTTAATATTATGTGACGAATGTCTTGGTGTTTTAATAAGGAAAGGTTAGAACGAAGAGACATTATTTTTTAAATCTCTTTTTGATTATGAAGAATTCAAAGTTTAATTATCTAAAAGACTATTAGTTTGTTTCTAAACTAGAGATCATCATGGGTGGGTTGCTCTTAAATGGGTCATATCCATGACTCGTAACAAGAAACAGAGAGTTACAAGAACATTGTATAGTATTTCTATAAGGTGTATATACTTTTTTACTCATAATCAAATGTAGGCAATAGGAATTGTAATTCTTTTTACTTGTCGAGGTATAATGATAAATATAATACCAGTTGAGCTTCAATTTTCTAACTACATGGTCTCTGAAAATTTCTCACGCAACCAATTAAAATAATCCCCAAATCTATACTTGTTATACCCTTTACCTCAAATTGTTTTGACATCACCCTTATTAGTCAGCACAGAAGCAAATTTTGTGAAATAGTAGATAAACCCAAAGTAACCAAGTCACTCTACAGCAAGAAGCAATGATACCAGCCAATGAAACAAGCAATATAAAGACACCTAATGTTATTACTATAGCTTTCCCTAAACAACTTTTGTAGTTTTTGCTTTTTCTAGTTATATGCTTATTGTTTCTAGACAATCACCTGAGAATCGTTATCCTTGTGCTTATGATGATGGATGGGCTGCTTTTAAATGGCTCATATTAAGGTGATGGCTCATAACAAGAAACAGAGAGTTACAGAAACATTGTATAGTATTCCTACAGGGTGTATATATTTTCTAGCGCATAATCAAATGTAGGCGAAATATGGATTGTAATTATTTCTACTTCAAAAGGTATGATGACAAATCGAATACCAGCTGAACTCCAATTTTCTAACTACATCCAAGCTACGAACTGTCTGAAAATCTCTCACGCAACCAATTAGAATAATCCCCAAATCTATACTATTTATACCCTTTACCATATATTATTTTGTCAGCACCCTTATTAGTTAGCACAAAAATTTTGTGAAATAAGTAAATAAACCCAAAGTAACCAAGTCACTCTATAGCAAGAAACAATATACCAAACAATCAAACAAGCAATATAAAGACACCTAATGCTATTACTACAGCTTTCTCTAAACAACTTTGGTCCTTAAATTAGCAACCCTCTGCAAGAATATCTAATGGCAAATTCAGAGCAAAACAAATAAGACCTTTCTAAGTTCAAATTATGACAAAATGTAAATGCCACCCAAAAAGGTACAGAATTTAATTAGGAATAATTTTAAGCAAATTACCTTAAGGGTTGACTCCCAAAATCAGAAATTTCAGAATACACCCTGTTACTGCATGTGAGAGAAAAAAGGCAAATTCAAAATAAGATAGGTTATTGGTGCTTCCAAAGCATCAAAAACACCAGATGAAATCGAACAAACACAGTTCAATTCTAAGCAAAACAAAATGAAATCAAACAAACTAACATTCGATTTGTTGTGGATTGGATGATGGAAAAACAAGCAAGCTATGGCTTCAAAGCTTACCTAATTTAGAAAAGGAGAAAGAGTTTTTTTTTAATAGATGTTGAGGTTGAGTAACTGGGGCGGAGCTTGAAGAGCGAAGCGAACCGTGCTACCCTAGCAACGTTTTTCAACAGCAAATTACGGTTAACGACCCCCTAACCTAGGTTGGGGTCAAAACTCCAAAATTCAAAATGTTGGTTAGGGTTCCTCTCCTTTTAGACGAGCTACTTCGTTAGGGTTCCTCTCCTTTTAGGCGAGCTACTTCGTTCCAAATTTTTCTCTAATAATAAGGTAAGCTTTCAAGCTGCCGCCCTTTAAATTAAAGGAGCGGGCGTTTTGAATTGTAATTATGAAAAGATTGGAAGATCTGGCCAAAGAAGGTGATAGCCCTGTAGATTTATTCCAATGGTTCGATCCTTTCCAGTAAAACGCGGCGTGTTCGAATTACTTCAATTTTGAGGAAAACAAACATGGCAGAAAAATTAAAAACACAAGATTAAAATTTACCTGGAACGACGTCTTTAGTCTGAAGAATAAAGTTAATCGGTGAGATGGTTGGGCTCAGATGTTCAAGGGAGAAGGAAATACACGCTAAGGTGTTTTTTATAATAACCTAGAGATGACAGCTGTAAAGCACACATTTCTACTATATAGAAGAGGCAAACCAAGGATGATCAAAGATATAATTATAATTTTACGTTTAGATATTTTGTCCACTTTTTACAAAAGATATTAATTAAAATAATCATACAAGGAAAGAATTGCAACTATGACATATTAGCCATCATAAGATTCTTTTATATATGTGCATAGTGCACTCTAGAAGTAACTTGTGAAAATTGAAGGAGAGGTGTTTGTTAAGTTTTAAAATTAAAAAAGGTGACAAGTTTGTCCTTTCAAGGTCAAACTTGTCATTAATTAAAAATTAAGTGTGATTAACCTAATGAAGGGTTAAAGTGTATATTTTAAAAATTTCAGGAACCATTTTTTTAAAAAGAAATTATAAGTCAAAAGATGCATCATCGATTTTTTTCTAAATCCGCGATTTGTTTTTGTCATTTGTTTGGTTGAACTAACATATATTACTGTTTTAAAGTGTAGTGCATTGGACGGAGAATTTTTCAAGGCTCGTAGCTCAAAATTAAAAAAAAAATGGCCCAAAATAGTGTCCCTCCGCAACTTGTCCGCGACGCGGTACTGTCGCGGACGGACACTGTTTCGGGCAATTTTTTTTTTAAAATTTTGAGCTACGAGCCTCGAAAAATTCCGTGAACAATGCACTACGCTTCAAAATGGTAATATATGTTAGTTCAACCAAACAAATGACAAAAACAAATCACGAATTTGAAAAAAAATCGATAATGCATTTTTGACCCAGAACAGGCGAACAAGTGTGTGTTCGCGACGCGGACATATCGTGGAGGGTCACTGTTTTTTGGGCCAAATTTTTTTTTAAATTTGAGCTACGGGCCACGAAAAATTCATTGAACAATGCCAATAGCTGAAAAACATCAAAACCACTTAGTCCAAACATAAAAATTTCAATATTGAACGACGGATTACCTGGAATTGGTGATGCACGGGCATTGTGCAGCAATTGTTGTAAAGGTCGTAGCAATTGCTGGGAATTGTGCAGTAGTTGCTATATTATTCTCAGCAATTGCTGGACCCTACTTTTGATTTTTCGTTAGTAGCTATAGCAAGTTGACTATAAATTGATGGTATCAGCCATATGTAGTGATAAATTGAGTTTTGTTACTCCAATTTCAAATAAAACGCTAAATTCATGAGTGATCTTATACATTGACGTGGTGATTGCACAAGTAATATACAATCTATTGAGCAATTGCATATGTAAGTGATGGTGATTAAATCAATTGACTATTAGTTGGTTTCGTCTATATGTTTTATAATATATTAATAGTGATCTTATGCGTTGAGGTGGAATCAGTAGTGATCTTATACATTGAGATAATACTTACACAAGTAATACGATCGCAGTTCTAAATCACGCTTATTTCAGTGGCTTTTTTCATTAATTAGTTCATTTGAACATGGTTATAAATGAATATAGCTATTTTAGTACAATTCAACACTAGAAATAAGTCGATGGTAAACATTCTGTTTGAATTTGTTGTAGCAAGTTGGCAAGTTGCTAGATTATTCTCAACAGTTGCTGGAAATTGTGCAGCAGCTGCTGTAAAGGTCGTAGCAGTTGCTGGGAATTGTGCAGCAGTTGCTGTATTATTCTCAGCAATTGTTGGACCCTACTTTTGATTTTTCGTTAGTAGCTATATCAAGTTGACTATAAGTTGATGGTATCAGCCATATGTAGTGATAAATTGAGTTTTGTTACTCCAATTTCAAATAAAACGCTAAATTCATGAGCGATCTTATACATTGACGTGACGATTGCACAAGTAATATACAATCTATTGAGCAATTGCATATATAAGTGATGGTGATTAAGTAAATTGACTATTAGTTGGTTGCGTCAATATGTTTTATAATATATTAGTAGTGATCTTATGCGTTGAGGTGGAATCAGTAGTGATCTTATACATTGAGATAGTACTTACACTAGTAATACGATCGCAGTTCTAAATCACACTTATTTCAATGACTTTTTTCATTAGTTAGTTCATTTGATCATGGTTATGGATGAATATAGCGATTTTAGTCCAATTCAACAGTATAAATAAGTCGATGGTAAACATTTTGTTTGAATTTGTTGCAGCAAGTTAGCAAGTTGCTAGATGATTCTCAGCAGTTACTGGGAATTGTGCAGCAGTTGCTGTAAAGGTCATAGCAGTTGCTGGACCCTACTTTTGATTTTTCACTACGGAAGCCGAAAAATTTACCGAACACCTATACATCGTTCAAAATTAACACATGTTACTTCAGCAAATACAACTCATAAAATAACTCGCGGGTCGACCGAAAACGACAAAACATTTTCTCCACTGGAAACAGGGCCAAGAAGTGTATGTTCGCGACAGCTGCTGCACTCAATCCAGCAGCTGCTGCGTCGTCCTTGAAATGACTCAGCAGTGAAGAAATGCCAACAATGGCGGAAACATCAACAAAAACACAAAACTCAAATAAATAGCACCACATACACTTTTATCAGTCATAATAATGATTAAAAATTACCTTTCAAGTAATTTCGAAGGCTACCCGAACAAATGCCCCCAAAAAATTAATTTTTTTCCTCCCAAATTTGAAGCTCAAATGTTGTGTTGGGCAAATAGTGACAAGAAGAAGAGGGGGGGGGGGGGATTAGGGTATTTTTTTTGTGGGTTAAAGTGTATAAAGAAAAACTTGGGAACCTTTTTTAAAATAGTCAAACATCATTAACTCTTAATTGTAATTTTGTCACCTACACCCAATAATTAAAGCTTGTGTCACTTTTTCTTAATTTTGAAACTTCTTTGTCACCTATAATTAAAAGGCCAAAATAACTTCCTCTCTCCACTTTTTCACTCTCTACCACAACAATTAATGATCAAAATAAAAATCTAGAAAAATTCATTCATGTCCTTACTTTTGTTATAGGCCTATACGAATATTTTTGTAATTGTGTTAAAGTGAAGGATAAACAATAATAAATGCTAAACTTATTTGGACATGTTTTTTGAAAGAAAATTTTGAACTAATTTAAAATAAAATTTGTTTGAATAGTTAATTTTTTGGTTCCTAAAATACTTTTAAGGATTACTGCGTAAACATATTTTTGGTATTAAGTTACATAATATGTCCACTACTAAAGTTGACATCTTGATTATTAAAATAGTCTTAAAAATGACATATTAATATTTCCTGTTTAATTTTGAAAAATATCAATTTTAGTGACTAAAAGAGAAAACAATATTTGACTATCAAGAAATTAATAATTGATAATATATTCATTGATAGATTAAAAATTATTAATTTTTTTAATTTCTATGTAAGATATGTTTTTAATATCAAATATGATAAACTATTTAACAGAGAAAATTTGAAGAAAAATTTTAATATTCAAATTCTACGGAATATGAAAAAGGGATAATTTCAAATATATATAATAAATTAATTAATCCACAACAAATATAGTCACGTTTTATTTACATATAAAATAGTCAAATTTCATAGAAAATACACAACTATATACTATAGCTTGCTTAAAATGAAGAGTTTCGATTGGTTAACTTCTGACAAATTAAAATAAATGCTAAGCTTGTTTGAACATATTTTAAAAAGAAAATTTTGAACTGATTTAAAATTAATAGTGTTTGAATAATTAATATTTTTTTCTAAAAATATTTTTAAGGTTTTACAGCATAAACATATTTTTGGTATTAAGTTACATAATATGACCACTACTAAAGTTTGTATCTTGATTATTAAAATAGTTATAAAAATGATGTATCAATATTTTTTATTTAATTTCTAAAAATATTAAATTTAGTAATTAAAAGAGAAAATAATGTTTGACTATCAAGAAATTAACAATTTGATAATGTATTCATTGAAAAATCAAAAGTTATTAATTTTTCCTTTCTTATAAGATATTTTCTTAATATCAAATATGACAAATTATTTAACAGAAAATATTTGAAGAAAAAAATTAATATTCAAATTCTAAGGGATATTAAAATACAAACTAAAGAAAAATATGGAGTTAAAAAATTAAAGAACAAAAACAAAACAAAATGTTAATAGAAAAAGATTATGTCGAGGAATATAAAGGTTAAAAATAAAGAGAAAAACAAGTATATTAGATATTTTGTGGGGGTTAAAATTCGAAGCTTTTTTTTACGACATAATATTTATAGTTCAATATCAATTTTTTTAATTAAATTTGGTATTGAATATAGAGATAAAGTTGTTTTCATGATTTTTTTTATTATTGTGGAATTAAAAATTAACTTTTCAATAAACACTTTCAATATTAACGTCAAAATAAATAAAACTAATTTTACGTATCGAAGACAACAATAAAATGAGTAGGTTAGTAAGATTAGTCATGTATACCCTGTGTTGTCATTATCTGTCTTATATATGTTATCGTATTTTACATACGATGATTCGTTTTTCATTATTAGTCGTTTTTCTTTTTCCTTTTTTTTTCTTTTTTTCATATCTAGTATCTTCTGCTTATGGGGCTTGATTTTGAGACGAGGGTTTTCCGAAAACAACCTCTATATCTCTATGAAGGAGTGGCAAGGTATGCGTACATCTTACCCCACTTGTGGAATTTCACTGGGTATATTGTTGTTGAAGAGTTGTTGAAGACAACAATAAAATGAATCACAAATCATCAAGAAAGCTAACCACAAACAAATTATACTTGAGTTGACCAGGGATTTGTATATATTATCATATGCAAAACTTGTGGTATAAACATTACAAATAAAAGATAACAGCTGTGAAGAAATAGATACCACTTGCGAAAGCATATGGAGATTGATGATTTTTTTTTAATGATATCAATATTTTATATACTCCTCGAACATGAAATATATTAATTCATAATCTAGTACACTACTCTATTTTTTTTATGCATAGAAATTCTTGAAATTCAGTCTTCCCAAGATTGATTGTAAAGAACACATTTATATCGTATGAACATTTGAAATAAATAATAAAGTTATATATTAAAATTGTTTAAAAAAATATGTGAAATTATGTTGGGCCCGTACTACGGTTCTTAAATTATCAAGCAATTGCAATAAACCTAAAGATGACAATTGTAATTAAAAGTGGGAAAAGACTAATATACCATCAAAGCCAATTTTATAGACCCTAAGCATACATGTTGACAACTCTTTTCTTATTATTCAATAAACACTTTCAATATTAACGTCAAAATAAATAAAACTAATTTTACGTATCGAAGACAACAATAAAATGAGTAGGTTAGTAAGATTAGTCATGTATACCCTGTGTAGTCATTATCTGTCTTATATATGTTATCGTATTTTACATACGATGATTCGTTTTTCATTATTAGTCGTTTTTCTTTTTCCTTTTTTTTTCTTTTTTTCATATCTAGTATCTTCTGCTTATGGGGCTTGATTTTGAGACGAGGGTTTTCCGAAAACAACCTCTATATCTCTATGAAGGAGTGGCAAGGTATGCGTACATCTTACCCCACTTGTGGAATTTCACTGGGTATATTGTTGTTGAAGAGTTGTTGAAGACAACAATAAAATGAATCACAAATCATCAAGAAAGCTAACCACAAACAAATTATACTTGAGTTGACCAGGGATTTGTATATATTATCATATGCAAAACTTGTGGTATAAACATTACAAATAAAAGATAACAGCTGTGAAGAAATAGATACCACTTGCGAAAGCATATGGAGATTGATGATTTTTTTTTAATGATATCAATATTTTATATACTCCTCGAACATGAAATATATTAATTCATAATCTAGTACACTACTCTATTTTTTTTATGCATAGAAATTCTTGAAATTCAGTCTTCCCAAGATTGATTGTAAAGAACACATTTATATCGTATGAACATTTGAAATAAATAATAAAGTTATATATTAAAATTGTTTAAAAAAATATGTGAAATTATGTTGGGCCCGTACTACGGTTCTTAAATTATCAAGCAATTGCAATAAACCTAAAGATGACAATTGTAATTAAAAGTGGGAAAAGACTAATATACCATCAAAGCCAATTTTATAGACCCTAAGCATACATGTTGACAACTCTTTTCTAATATAATAATATAATATAATGGAAAATCACAATTGTGTATTTATTTATTAAAATAGAGTTTAGAAAAATGATGAATTAATAATTAATCGTGTTAATTAGCATATTTTATGAATGGACATAACTCAATAGCTTCAATACCTATTATTCAAGTCTCTAGCACTTTTTAAGATATAGAGTGTGTTTGGTACGGAGAAAAATATTTTTCGAAAAATGTTTTCTATTTTTTTCATGTTTAATTGGCTTAAATGTTTTGAAAAATATTTTTCAAATCAACTCATTTTCCTCCGATTTAAGAAAAATGACTTCCTTCCAAAAATTAAGGGAAAACATTTTCCAAAATACTCATCCAATTTCAAATTGATTTTTTTATCTCACCCCTACCACGACCCCCCTTCATATAAAAATTTATTATTTTTTAAAAAATATATAAGATTAAAAGTTTATGAATTTTTTTTCTTCCATTCCTATTCCAACCCACCAAATAACCACCCCCACCACCCCCAAATAAAAAAATAAAAAAATTTATTTTGTATTTTTGACTTCATCCCACGCCCCATCCCCCATCCCATATAAAAAAATAAATTATTTTTTCAAAAATTTAAAATTTTAAAAATTTTAATTTTTACCTCTACCTCGTGCCCCCAACCCCCTATCCTGCCTCCCCCGCCCCCATTCCCCACCCCGGCATCCCCGACACTCCCCCTCCCCTTCTAAAAAAAAGTTAAAAATTTCAATTTTTTACTTCACTCCGTGCCCCCAACTCTCCACTCAGTCGAATAAATAGAGTATCTAAATTATAATTTTAAAAAAATAAATAATAACCTTATAATCTAATTAAAAGATGTTCTAGTTTAAGACTTGTTTCCTTCTCTTTCATGGCATTCAATTTTTCCTTACTATAATAATTCCTTCACCAAAAAACGACTAATGGACATTACGTCAGTTCTTCTTGTTCATTCATTTTTTTATTTTTTTCGTACTTAGTTGGTTTGTCTCCATTTCTCCCTTACTCTAATGAGCTTTACTCTTGAAACTAGAATTAGATACTCTTTAAATGTCCTCCTTCATTATATAGCATATAATTTAGTATATATTTCTCCGTAAATCACTTTAAAGATAATTATCACACATTTTAAATGTAGTTTTTTATAATTACGAGTTTTGACATTTAAATTTCAAGTTATAACAAATCAATATTTAGTTAGAAGATTTATTTTTTTAATTTATTAATATATATATATACAATTAAATATATATAAAATCAAATATATATGTGTATGTGATTGATAATATACCAAAAACGGATTTAATAACAATGTAATACTACAACTAAGGAGTTCTATTACTACTGAAATATTCATCGTCCCTTTCATATATATAGTCAATCAATTGTATCTCTCTCTTCATAATTATCTCTTTTTTCTATGCAAGAGTTCCAACAGAAGTTAGTCTCCCCATCTCCCTCCTTTCTCCCTTCATCCGCCATTATCAAGAAGAAAAAAGAAAATCAGTGTTCATTGTTCAAACACAAATCAAACCACTTAGATTATGCAAAAAGGATTAAACGAAGACATTTATTTTTGTATTTTTTTTTTGTTGGATCTTGGACACAGTGAATTGATTGATTGTCATAAATTCTTTTTTTTGTTGTTTTTTTTGCCAAGTCTCTTGGACAAAAAACAGAACAGGGAACTACTAAGTCTATTTGGTTAATTTTGTCACATTAGTCAGTCTATTCTGTATTTATAGCTTTTTAATATTTATGATTTCAGTATTTGTCTATTTATATCATATCTGTTTATACCATACATACTTACCAATATGTATGTTGTATACATTTATATTGTAATTTGATCTTACGCAATTGATACGAAGTAAATAATTTCAATAACAAAATTATACGAAGAATATATCCATATTGTGCCTTAAGCATACATTATCTTTTTAAAAACTTCATGTATACAAAGAATATTTTAAATTAATAAATATTTTTTCATTTATATAGAAGCTCCAACTATATAGAGATTATATTCAATCTATACAGTATGTATATAAATCGCAAATCAACAGGAAAGACTTCATATCCTAACCAATACACGCATAAACCATATTCGCACAAAATAAATATCTACATGCATGAACACCAATCATATAAAGATTATATACACAAATTATATAAAGATTATATACATAGTTATATAAAAATATGTACAGTCTACCATATTATGCACCCCTCTATACCACATGTATGTGAATATTATACTGAATTAATACTAAAAATACTTACTTTTACATCAGCACCAACCATATAAAGATTATATTCAATCTATAAAGCTTGTATATAAATCCCATAATTTTAGTTAGGTGTATACCCAGTTATATACATACTTCGCTGAAACATAGAAGAAATAACTCTGAAAAGAAAAAAAAAGAGGAGAAGCAATCGATTTATGGAAAAAAAATTGAATTAATTTCAGTATATATAAATAACAAACTTAATTGATAATGAGAGTAAAATAAGGAGCTAAAAAAAAAAAAACTGATCTTGTATGCAATGGTTTACAATCCCACTTTAATTGGGATAATTAATCACAAATTCTAGTATAGTGTAAGTTATACAATCCCACTTTAATTGGAAACTAAATCCAAACAATAATTTTTTTTCCACATTTTCTCTTTTTTTTATTTGATTTTTTTAGTTCCCCCCTTCCCCTTCCCCCCCCCCCCCCCCCTAAATTGCTATAAGTTACAACTAATCTATTGCTAAAACTTGCAACTCAATATCTACTTCTAAGACTCGTAATAACATATTTAATATTTGTCATTTTAAAAAGTTATGCTTTATATTATTCTATGTGTCATTGATTCAATTTTATGTGCAGTTTATTCAATTTTATGTGCTTTTTTTATGATTTTCTTATTGTTGGCATCTTTATTTTTAGCTTGTCTTTCATGGGTTGAAAGTTGAAAGTTGAAACTGAAACTCTCGAATGCAAAAGATGTATTTAGTAGCTATAAGTGACACATAAAATAGGAATTAATGTGATGGCAAAAAATGGTATTACTAATTATAGGTTGAAGATCAAAATAAGCACAATTTATAATACATTAATAATTATTTTCATTAATTTCATACATTAAGGATCCAATAGAACCAAAATCCATACACTAAGGACTATTTTGATGATATGTTTAAAAAAATAATATTCAGGAAAAGTCTCTTTGACATATATAAGCAATTGTCACAAATAAAAATTTCAATAGCCAAAAGAGAAATTTAAAATAAGAAAAACTATGACACCAGCTAACATAACATACGAAATAAAAAAACATGTTCAAATGCAAAGAAACTTGCAACAAAAATAAAAAATATAATCATTGGGATTTTTCCTTTTTCTAATGGAAATTTTCATAGCCCCTTCATAAAAAACTCCAATTTAATTGAAGTTCATCGCCTTCGTTAAGCGTTAAGGTGGTTGAAAAAATTCATATTGTTTTTTGCTAGATATTAGTATTGATGAATATGACAATTCATGTGTTTGAACTTTTAGTTGTATCCTAATACTCCCTCGTTTCATTTTATATAATATTATTTGACTTGACATGATATTTTAAAAAGAAGAAAGACTTTCGAAACTTATGATCTAAAATTATTCATAAATATTTGTACGGTTGAAAATGATTTTATTAAGGATAAAAGAAAAATTTTAAAATTAAATTATTTTTAATTTTAGGAAGGAGATATTTTTTTGCAGTCGACTAAAAAACATTTGTTAGGAAAAGAGAAACAAAATAGTACTTAATCATTAAACATAATTTAATTAATTTGAAAAAGTTCTTTTATCATTAAAGAAATGGACTTATAGATGGGGACAAAGAGATTACTTATCTTAGCAATCACTTCAACACATTCCGCCGTTTTGATTTATATAATTATTTAATTTATTTATAATTTAAGATTTTTTTAAAAAAAATATGGTCCAAAATATTTATTGACTATTGACCGTTCGTATAGTTTCAGACCTCACTTATGGAAGCATATTATTATTGTTGTCGTTAGCCATTTGTAGAATTATAAATTATTAAAATTTTAAAAATAAAAATTAAATTATTTTTAATTATAAAAAATAACATTCTTTCAATACGGATTAAAAATAAATAAATTCTCCCCCCTAAATCGGCAAAAGCAATAACTTTTGGGACTTATTTACTACCGAAAGATTAATCACGTGAATTAGAGAGGGATCAAAAAGAAAATAAAAAATTTTTGGAAAGCGACCGTTATTATTTTGCACAAGAGTCCAGCCATGCAAGCAGGCACCCACTACACTGAATACTGTTTCATATATTTCATATCGTTTCCATTGCTACGCGTGCCGTTAGTTGTACCTATAAAGGCTAAAGCCTTGCTGCTCTTCAATCAATTTCTCCACAGATCTGATCGGAACTACTCAGGTACCTGCTGCTGCTCTCTCTTACTCCGTTTGAATCGCATTTTTATTTTTTGGAAAGTCGAATCTCATTGTTGTTGTAGTTCATCTTCTCTGGATCGGCCTACTTTTGGTTTAGAATTTATGCATCATTTCTTTTTCTGTTTTTCAAAATTATAGCGGTTTCGGATCTGAGCTTATATAGTCCAGAGTGCTGCTGATATAACGAGGTTGATGTTTTAGCCATTTTTTTTACTGCTTTTCGGTTGATTTTGGTCTTATGTTTTATGTGTTGTTGATAATCATGCATCGGCTTATGTGTGTGCAATGTACATCGCTGACTTGCTGGCTTTTTGTGTAACTATCAGAATTTCGATCTGATGAAACTTAAAGGAAAAAGAATTAGAAGAAAATGATAAGTTTGATTGAACAAATCAAAATTTGATCCGACGGTTGTTACTAGTGTTATTTTGTGATGTTTTGTGGTTCTGGATGATTTAACAATTACTACATGTGCATTTCCCGAATGCTGATGTTGCTTTTGCAATCAACTATGCTGCATTGGGCTTGAGATTGTGTTTTTGTCTAAGTTTTGAGTGTATTACTTGATTTCCTTGGTTGCAAGGTTTACTTACCGATTGAGGGATGTTATCTGGTCTCAGTAAATGGACGAGTCCATGATAATATTAAATGTGTCTCAAAGAAAGAAAAGATAATTGCATACTGGCGTGCAATAGCTCTAAATGGACACAGAGCTACAACTTTTAATATCATAGATTCAGACTGATATGAGCTCTACTTTTGCAGCTATTCATTATTATGTATCTACATGGATCTGAATAGGACAAACTTATATCAAAGCGTGCCTATTAACAAAATATTTATTCATCTTAATGTTATCCTTGCTTCTCTACCTCATGGTAACGTTTGCATACACACTACCTCCCAAGACCATTGTATGCTTTGTGATTTCTCAATAAGATATGCTTAGTTTCTTATAGTGTGGTTCCTGGGAAAGAGAAGTTATATAACTGAAGTGAGAAGGATCCCTAGACCATTGTATGCTTTGTGATTTCTCAATAAGATATGCTTGTTTCTTATAGTGTGGTTCCTGGGAAAGAGAAGTTATATAACTGAAGTGAGAAGGAGAAGTTATATGGACAGAGGTTTTGGAATTTGAAATGTATAATGTTCTTGTGATCTTTTTATAAGTTTCTCTCGACTTTCAGCTTGTTATGATCCTGGAGGAATCCATTTAGACCCAATAGACCATATGTGATACTGTTAATTTAGTTTACATTTTACTCATATAAACACATAATGTAGTTCATCTTTATGTGGTAAAGTGCAGAGTCATAGAGCTTATTTGTGCTTCATACTTTTTGTTTATAATGTCTTGTAATCTTTTCTGAGATTGTGTACTGCTGCTTTGAGCAGAATCAATCATTTAAAAGTTGAGATATCATGGGTCGTGGAGTCAGCAGTGGTGGAGGACAGAGTTCCCTGGGTTACCTTTTTGGAGATGGTGAGGCTCCAAAACCTACTACCAACAAGGTAGAAGCTCCACAGAATCAGGGACCTACTACAAGCAATCCACAGAAACCTACTGCAACTGCACCAGCTCCAAGTGTTAATAAGGAGATTCCAGCTGGCATCCAGGTGCGAAATTCCAATAACTATTTCCGTGCAGATGGACAAAACACTGGGAATTTCCTCACGGTAAGATGCTAATCATCTTTCTTTTAGCGTTGGCTTTGTGACGTCCTTGCAGACTACTAATCCCTCCTTATTTGTTCTTTCTTTATGATTCTCGTGGCTTGATCAAATGGATTAGTTTTTGAAATGACTGCTTTCAGAAGGTGAATTTGACATGGAAGCAGATTTTTGAATGAAGAAATTTCTTTTTCATTCTCTATTTAGTTCAGTACTATATGCTTCTTACATTCTTGATTCTATCACCTCCTTGAGTTCTTGCTGCTTCAGTAGTAGCACTTCCACTTTCCAAGTAGGTTAATCAAAGCCATCAATAGGATTCAGGTGTTTAATTGAGGATAAAAACATCTAGTTTTTTGTTAAGGAAGTTCTCATCCATCTGTTATTTAATTCAGCACCACATTCTTCTTACATTCTTGATACTGTCACATAACACTTCCTGTTCTGAAGAAACTTTTTTCCATTCTTCATCTAGCTCAATAGCATATGCTTATTGTGTTGCTAATTCTGTCATATCTTATTCCCTTCTTCTTGTCGAGTTCATAGGATGATATTGTTTTGTCAAGTAAAATGTCTGAATCTTGTCACTTTTCAGGATCGCCCATCTACCAAAGTGCATGCAGCTCCAGGTGGTGGATCTTCTCTGGGTTACCTGTTTGGTGATGGCAAGAATTAGTTCCTTCTGTCAAAGATGATACTGTTTAGCCATGAAAAATTATGAGACTATTGTACTGTATGTCGGTTTATTTTGTGTCTGGGGAAATAGCGGCATTCAGATGGTCCAATTGTATATCATAATCCTTTCCTGTTCACTGTTGGGATATACCCAATGCTTCTACTATGAACAATCCTCAATGCCTGCTTAAGGAAATCAAGTTTTAGTTCATGCTACTGTTGTTTTAGGATGCAACGATTCTAGGAAACAGAACGTAGTTTCCCAAAGTGATTATGAACATGCTTTATAGTAAAATCAATTGCTCTTTTCATTTTTAGATTTATTAGTTACATTATCATTTCAAGTTGATACCTATTTCTCTATCCAAAAAAATCTATATTCACAACCAGCCTGAGAACTTAGGTATTTATGATTTGGTTTGAGGTGTTTTTCAAATTAATATATTATGTTTTTCAAATATTAGAACAGAATAGAATAAAATCAAATCAATTAAGTCGGGTCTTCGTGGCTCTTATTTTGTGGATTTTTATTTTAATATATGACAATAAAATCCAGTCACATATTGGATGGACTATATTCTAATCTAGCACCAAATCAATTACTGTACTATTTTCTTATATATGTATTTGCCAAAAAACTTATTCAATAAGTTCGTTTTTGTGCAAAAAATTGATAAATAGATTTCTAGTTTTGATATAATAAAACATCTTTCGATGATTAAATGACTCAAAGATGAATTATTTTGAACACGAAATAGATTTTTAGAATTATCAATATAAAAACTTCAAAGCAAAGATTAAGAATTGGATTACTGTAAAATATAAAACGCCTAAATTATGAACCACCAAGATTTAAAGTAATCTAATATGATTTTTCATCAATCTGTGTGTTTCCTTATATTATAAACCTTCAAATTTCCTCCCTCAGCTATGACTTATGAATCAATCCTTCACTTTCATCTCTATTTCGCTAACTTGTACTCCATGTACTTTGTTTAATCATGTTGATGAAACCTTCAAAGCCTTCAAACACAAGTTGTTTCTTTATTTTACTGCAACTATGCTCTTAAAAAGGGAGAAGTATGCATCTAGATACTTATGTAGTCAAATTTGGTTTGGTATTTTGTACTAAAAAACTATTTCAAATCAAATTTGCCCATTTTTAAAATTAGAACCCAAAACCAAACCAGAAAGTGTGTTTTTTGAATCGACTCAATTTTTCGCAGACATCCCTACTTAGATCGACTGACATACATTTTGATCATTAGATGCCAGCAAGTCATTCGATATGCTGGGAGCATTTGGATTGGCTATTTTAAGATAGCTTGCTTATAAGTTAAAAGTTAAAAATCATAAGTTGGCAACACCCAACCTCTGGGGTTTGGGTACTTTTCAGCCTAAAAAAGTGCTTTAACCCAAACACTTCCAAGAACCTTAAAGAAAGGAACTTAAAAGCCATTCAAAATAAGCCAATCCAAACGATAAATAGACCAGGGAGGCGGATAGCACTTCATAGTTAATAAAACAGCTTGACTGGAAATTAGTTAATTGTCTAACTTTCAGCTTTAGTAAAGTAAAGCTTCTACTAGCTTAGCTGGTGATCACAACACCACAGTAAATATGATTTTTTGTTGCTTAAAAAGCCTGAGGAAATGAAATTGTCTATATCCTCAAGCAGAATGTAAAGCTAAAGTTGTTCGATTCCCTCTACCATCTTCACAAATGGTTCTCATATTGACAAACCCATCACAGAAATAAATCAGCATTCCGTTGATCTTTATCTGCAAAAACGAATAAAGCAAGAGTGAACAATCTAACATAATAAGCACGATATTGCTGAGGAACAGAAAGTTTGCTGCTAACTATTTATGGTGAACATAACAAACTTTGCAAAAAGGTTTTTTATGAGAAATACCACCGTCATAGGAGCGTAACTGATACTAAGACAAGAGGTCTGGGAACAAGCATCTTTAAGTCTTAACATTGGCAATCAATACTCAATAGTGTCTTATCTCTAGATAAATGTATGTATAGTAGTAAATTACCTAAAATAATTTGAGTGAGATAATCTTTTTCCAAGCTGTTTGATTTTGTCACACCAAAAATGGAACAGTAATCAACTCAATGCCAATTCATGCTCTTATCTTATAAATAGAAGTACAATACATACTTCTGCCAGCAATTTAAATAAATGACAAATCATCAGGAAGAGGATGTTGAAGCCAATTTGTCCCAACAGTTGGGCCTATAGAGACCAGAGGTCTATTTTTTTGCAAGTGCAGAAAGCAGAAAGCAGAAAGCAGAAAGATTAGAACTGAGGCAGATAGCCAAGCTTCTATCCCAGGGGAAACCAACAGAGATAGATCAGTAGAAATCATGTAATCTTACTCCTGTGACAATCAAGGTCCTCTATCATATGAAAATATCCATATAAACTGTTTTAGTAATTTTAGTGAAAAATATCACTCTTTTTCTGCATTCTTGAGACATTTGCCTCGGCAGACTAGGTAAGGTATTGCAAGAGACAACACATAATTGGAACTTGGGGAAATTAACACACAATGGGTAACAAACACAAATGGTCATCTTTTTAAGATATTAAAGATAGCAATCAACCAGAGAAAAACTAATTTAAAAACTCCTTAAGAAGAGATTTCAGAAATTTCTTTCTGCTTTTTTTTAACCATGGCTTTGGAACCAAAAAAAAAAAATGGTAAAAATGTTTGCAGATCAAACAGGCAAATTAAGCACAAATATGATACTGAACTGGATTTAACTTGCATGTTTGTCCAAAATAGTAAATCAGAAGTCAAAACAGATGTGCACTAATATTTCGACACATTTTCATTTGGCCGTCAACTTTTGAAAGAACTCTACAATTTAAAATGAAAAGGGCAAATACAGCACAGCCTAAATGTAGAAATCCTGTTTTGCCTAATTGACCGACAGTATAGCCAACAGGCACGAACAAGGGAAGATAAGATCAACTAGCTTTAGGGGTCTAACAGGAACACAGCTCAGTCTCAAGCAAGCAGATTTGTTGTTCTATACTACTCTTCCCTTGGCGTGATTATTATCTGAACTGGGAAGTTTTTTAATCACAATGTGAAAATAGTGAAGAGAGCATACTAATTAGTAGAGCTCTTTCTGTGGCGAAGAGAAGAAAACCAACACAAATGTTTTCTCGAAGGCAAACATTTTATTCATAAACTCATAAATCTCTGAATGCATTCTACAGTTCTCTGCTACTTCTCACAATAGAAAATAGCTAGCAACACCTCTATATAATTGTGCAAGACCTAATTCAGCTTAGACTATATAATGTATTCTTATATTATTTAGACCAAATATCTTAATTAGACATAAATTAAATAAATACCAATCCCTAAGCAAATTTATTTTCCTACTCCAACTTTGAATTATTCTTCCAACATTCTCCTGTAATTCAAAGTTATATAGCCTGCCTTTTTTCTTATTGTTATTGTATTGGAGCACTTCTCTCTAATCTTCAAGTTTCTTGTTTGTGTTGGAACACTTCTCTCCAAACTTTCAATTATTGATGCACTTCTCTCAACATTTAATTATGAAGCACTTCTCTTCAACCTTCTATTGTTGCAGCACTTCTCTCCAACTCTTGTTTATGCACTTCGTCACCAACACCCAATTTTGTTGATTTACTAGTGAATCAACTTGCACATTTTCCCCACTTTTCTCGTAACTTTCAGAAGAAATTCCTTCTTCTTCTTCCATATTCCCTTGCACCTATTTAGATCTGTGCTGTTCTTCACATCATCCTCTCAACATGATTGTTTTTCATGCATATATCATCTGATATTTGTCAATAATAATTGGCCAAACGGGCACACATTGGCCAGCGCCGCCAGCTGACAATGGAAACTATTTAATTCTCCATTAATACTATAGAAGCTCTAATACCAATTTGAAGGTTCATAAACTCATAAATCTCCGAATGTGTTCCACAATTCTCCACTACTTAGCGACACCTCTATTTAAATAGTACAACAACAACAACAACAACAACATACCCAGTGGAATCCCACAAGTGGGATCTGGGGAGGGTAGAATGTACGCAGACCTTGCCTCTACCTCATAGAAGTAAAGAGGTTGTTTCCTGGGGACCCTCGTCACAAATCTCATAAGCAGAAATAGCTAGATATGAAAAAAAAACAGGAAAGGAAGAGAGAGAAAAAATACACAGAAAAAAAGATTAATAACGAAAGCACGATAACAAGTAAATACGAAACAATTAACATATATTGGCATATAAAGACGACACCAGACAACTCCTACCTATCTAACCTATTAGCCTGCTACTCTAATTCGTGACCGCCACTCCTTCCTATCTAAGATCATGTCTCGGTGAGATCAAGTTTCACCATGTCTTGTCTGATCATCTCCCCCAAATACTTTTTCGGTCTACCTCTACCCCTCTGTGTAACTCCCAAATCCAACCTCTCGCACCTCCTAACAGGAACATCGGTACCCCTTCTCTGCACATGTCCAAACCATCGTAGTCTCGCTTCCCTCATCTTATCAGCTACAGGGGCCACCTCTAGCTTCTCCCGAATGGTCTCATTCCTTATCTTATCACTCCTGGTGTGACCACACATCCATCTCAACATCCTCATCTCTGCGACCTGCATCTTCTGAACATGTGCACTCTTTATCAGCCAACACTCCACCCCATACAGCAAAGATAGTCTAATCACCATTCTGTAAAACTTACCTTTGAGTTTAGGTGGTATCTTCTTATCACACAATACTCCAGAGGCAAGCCTCCATTTTGTCCATGCTACCCCAATACGATGTGTGACATCATCATCGATATTCCTATTACTATGGATGATGGACCCTAGATACTTAAAGCTTTCCTTCTTGGGGATAAGGTGAGTGGCAAGCCTCACATCCATGTTTGCTTCATCCCTCGCAATACTGAATTTGCACTCCAAGTATTCTGTTTTGGTCCTGCTTAGTTTGAATCCTTAGGACTTCAAGGCGTGTCTCCAAACCTCCAACCTATCATTAACTTTGGTCCGGGTCTCATCAATTAATACTATGTCATCTGCAAACAACATACACCATGGAACCTCCTCCTGGATAGATCGCGTCAGCTCATCCATCACCAAAGCAAACAGAAAAGGGCTCAACACAGATCCTTGATGAAGTCCCATCTCAACAGGAAAATATTCTGAGTCTCCTCCCACCGTTCTCACCCGAGTTTTGGCTCCGTCATACATGTCCTTTATCACCCTAATATACGCCATCGGGACACTTTTCACCTCTAAACACCTCCATAGGACATCCCTCGGGATTTTGTGGTAGGCCTTCTCGAGATCGATAAACACCATATGCAGGTCCTTCTTTCTTTCCCTATATTTCTCCACTAATCTTGGAACAAGGTGAAATGCTTCGGTAGTCGGACGCCCTGGCATGAATCCAAACTGATTCTCTGAGATAGACACTATTTTTCTCACCCTCATCTCCACCACTCTCTCCCATACCTTCATAGTGTGATTTAACAACTTGATACCCCTGTAATTATTACAGTTTTGAATATCACCCTTGTTTTTGTATAGTGGAACCATTGTACTCCTCCTCCATTCATCCGGCATCTTGGCAGTCTTCATAATAGTATTGAACAGTCTAGTCAACCACTCTATGCCATCCTTGACCATGTTCTTCCAAAAATCCACCGAGATCTCATCAGGTCCGATCGCCCTCCCTCTCTTCATCCTACTAATAGCCTTTCTAACCTCCTCAACTCTGAACCGCCTACAGTAACCAAAATCTCGATGACTTTCGGAGTTTGCCAACTTACCCAACTCAATATCTCTATCTCTTTTTTCGTTTAAGAGTTTATGAAAGTAAGCTTGCCACCTTAGTTTAATGGAAGTCTTCTCCACCACCAACTCTATTTATATAGCGCAAAACATAATTTAGCTAGGACTAAAAAACTTATTCCCATATATTATTTAGACTTGAAAATCCTATTTAGACAAGAATAAATACCAAATCCCAAACAAATTTGATTTCATCCTCCAATTTTGAATTATTCTTCCAACATTCTAAACTTTGAAAAAGCTATTCATCTGTTAATCTTTTTAAATTTTTTCCAAGAATAAATTTTCAAAGATCAGTTGTACATATCATGTTTGGGATAGCTAACTTTTCTCTTTTCATCTGGTGTAATGCCATGGGCATTGTTGATAAGCTCTTCTACATAACTTCATGAATTTTATTTAATTCCGTAAGACAGGACTGTGCAACATCAACAACTCCGTGTATACTTGTTCATCAATTGAAAGCTTTTTCTTGTAAGGTATGTTTCATGCAAACTAATCAATATGTACCTGCTCCTCACGCTCAAATTAAATGACACATTCCTTATAGGTATTCAAGTGAAACTAGGAATGGAGAATAGGAGAGGAATCAAAATAAGAAAATTGGAAACAATAGGGGAATCTTATCTGGTTTCGTGCTCCATTATATTCTTGTATGTTAGGGACCTTGATTTACAATCAAAATGTTAATAGCTATAGCCGATCTAAATAGCATACGAGCAAGGGCACTCAATCTCTCAACAATCAGCCACATTATTAATGTTTTCAGTAATCTTTGTAGCCAATAAAAAAAATAACAAAAAATAAAAACAAAAACTACCAAAAGCCTTTCAGACTAGAGATATTTTAATAAGGAATTCTTCCACATTAACTAATTTAACAAATCATCAGAAATTATTACTGAGATTGGCGACTAACAACATTGTGTCATGTTGAATATTGTTAGTCCCATGAGATCGGTATCCAGGTAAGGGAAGATTTTAATGAGCAAAACGAGAATACACTACTTTTGCATCAGATGAAAAGAAGAGAAAGCTTAAGCAATTTTAAGTGGAAATAACCTACTTAATGTATAGGGGACACTAATGCGCTTGATTAGGAAAGAACCAGAAAACTCCACCACCATGTGATTTGTGACAAGATCTAAATGCTAGAAACATGTAAACGTCACTAGAATTTAAAGAGGGTTCTATATTAAGAACACATCATAAAGCTGTGGAAAAGGCAGGAGACAGCCAATATTACCCCCCTGTGGAGGGTGCAGCTAGCTGAGATTCTAGAGAATACAATTAAATCCGGTAATAATAATAGTTGTCTGCTATGCTATAAATATTGACATATTTGATCTAAATTGTCTCTAAGATGGAAAACAATAAAGACGTCCCAAGTTGTGCTTCATGGTATTAGCACTGTCTAGTTCCGCAGTGGCCAGTTTGTCCAACACCTTTGTCTACAGATCAATGAGTAATTTAGACTCCATAAAGATGCAGTCAGGGAACAAAACCATCAGTTCATGGGCTTGAGGAATTTAAGTTGAACCAGAGACAACACTATTCATATATGACATGAGAAAGTTTTAAGCTGAAGAATTGGATATCAGAGTACAGAAGATATTTGAGAATATGTGTTCTAACAGAAGAAAGTCAACTTCATTTTCATGCCACAATAAGCATACTTAATAACTACGGCCACAAAAGGACAGGGTTGTTGAATCCATGTAGTGTAGACTTATCTAATAGAGAGACCATGGTAGCATTCATGGTGACATACTTACATTAAAGAGATTGGATAAAGCTTTCGAAGCTAGAGAGAGATCGAGAAGGTGTTTATCAAGGAAGATGAGCCCAAGAAATAAGGCAAAGAGCAGACAAGTGCTACAAGTTTTTCGTGGTCCAAGTCCAAATCTAAAAGGAAGCAAATTGGGCCTACATGAAGACCATGAGGAGGACCCCCCATGGAGCCCAAGAAAGAAGGCTGAAATTTCTACCCAAAAAGGCTGATAATATAACGTACCCAATGTAATCCACAACTAGGGTTTGGAGAGGTTAGTGTGCGTGCAGACCTTGCCTTTACCATATAGAGTTAGAGAGGCTATTTCCTAAAGAATCACATGCCCAAAAGGACTCCAATTCATGCCCAAGTTGCAGCAAAATAGGCATCTGCTTTTTGGTTACAAGTTTGACACTTCTTTCCTTTTTTTGTTAGGTAGTTTGAGAAGAAGTGTGAAATTAATTTTACTTGTTTTCCTAGTTTAAAGTTTCTTTGTTAGGCTTTTTACTATTTTCTATAAACGTAGGATGCAAATCTCATGCTATTTGGGATAGGTTTCCCCTATATAGAGGTCGATTTTGTTTTTTTAACAACATTATATTATTAATATTATTCAAAAGTTTCTCTCCTTCACATCTTTGTGGGTTGACTACTTGAGATTTAGAACTGTTCTTTTAGAGGTAAGATTAATTCTTTAACGAGATCTCTTTGGTTCTTATTCATAAATTAAAGAAGATAGTTAGTCTTATACTAGTTGTTAGAGTGGGTTAGAGGCTCACATTGGTTGGAGAATGGACTAGTGGTCCATTCATATGGACTTGAGCAATCCTCCCCTCATGAGCTAGCTTTTGGGGTTGAATCGGCCTAGGAGTCATATTTACATGGTATCAGAGAAGCTTGCAGATATTTTCACCAAGTCCTTCACTGGTCCTCGTCTTAATTACTTTTGTTGCAAGCTCAATACATATGATTTGTATGCACTAGCTTGCCGGGGAGTCCTAGAATAGGAATGAAATACAATTTGTATATAGTACACTACTTGGAGAAGGATTGTCATGTTGTGTCTGTGGATAGGGATCAATGTAATAATGTAGATAATAATTCAAAAATATTATCTCCTACATTTCTCGCACTAATTATTGTCTTTAATTTCTTCGAAATAGGAGTCTAGATGACTGTCATCTAAGTTCTTGAGTTGAGTCTATTAGTATCATAATTAGCTTTAATCCATTAAATTTTTAACAGTAAGATTAATTAGGGTTCTTAGCACTTAATTTTGAAATTTTATTCTTGAATTTCACATATCTCCCTCTGAACACCAACTTTTGAATTTCTCTTCTTTTTTTTGTTTGAAGAAAATTGGTTGGCCAACATGTATGTTATTAATAAACAAAACCCTCTAACATTGACAAGCAACATGGAAACTTTCTAGAATCACCATTAACTGATAGGCTTAATATGCTAAGCGATACTTCACAGCTAGTCACATTTGTAAATTCTTTTCCTAGAGAGCCCAACATAAAGGAGTCCTACTGATTACATGAACTAGTATAATGCATCTACCCAATGAAGGAAATTTTACACCTTCAATAATACTTAAAAGCAGAGGCCATAAACACTTGAAGAAAATGAGTGAAGCCATCTTAATGAAAGGCAAGTTCAAATAAAAAAGAATATTGCTCTGGATTCCATAAGAAGTCAAATATTTCAAACTAACCATCGACAATTCCTTCAGTAAACTAAGTGTTTGAAAGAATAATTTATTATACAAATCATTATTTGGTCAATACTAGATCGAAGAAAAATCAGTAACATTTTGCCTTTTACCACATGAAATCTGAAAATTAACAGCGCATGACTAGGATGGTATGGTATCATTTCATTTTTTTATCAAGAAATTCCCGAAGAAAGGGGCGCACGGTTCAAATCACCAAATCTTACAAGACGAGCATGGGAGTACAACATGTACCTTAAATAAAGGATTCACGAGTCATTTGTTTTAGAAGAATTCTCCTTAGAGACCTTAGTACCAAAATCTACTGCATCAGCCACCATATTGCTTTCCAAATTCACACCACGGAACATGTCACGAACCTGCTAAAAAGGCACTTAAATCAGAAATCATGTCAAAGTAAAAGTTCAAAAATAACCCGTTTTGCTAAAGAAAGAGGCACATGTAGCGAATCAAGCAAAACAAGAGATCAGCAGCAATGGAAGATATGTAGCTCTACTGGTAATTATAATTCTTTGGTCGATCCACTTAGAAACCAATCCTCGTGTGTAGAGCAGGTACTTATATAGGCTAGTTCGAAGGAAAAGAGACTTGGAGGTTAGAAAGGAAATCAGAGCTTTAAAATTCTTAACTTGAAAGAAATGCTTCCTTTTTTGTTTCACATTACTGCAGAGAGAGAGAGTGGACAATGACTTCTATGAAGAGAGAGAACCAAAAGCTTGAACCATGGTGCATGTCATTTGATGATGTCGCTTCTTGACAAATGTCACACTAGATTTGCAGATATATAAATGAAAGTCTAATTCAGCTTTTTGACTCAATAAGCAGTGGCAAGAAAGGAAGTGGCACACCAGGACAAACTCCTTTTAAATATCAACTCAAGGCCTCCTTTCCTTACTCATTGGTTTGAATGTTCTATTTGAAGGATTGATATAGAGTGAAAGAAATCCTATATTTCTTATCTAACTCCACCTACCATGGGATAATGTGTTAGTTAATGAAATGTAAGGGTGTCAATCAAAAGATCGAACTATTATTTTGAGATCGGTAACTGTTTCTATTTCCATAAATCAGTACATGGGTTGTACTGAAAACCATATTTACATAAAGAACAGTAAAGGCAGCACTGTCCTATCCCTATAATGAGTCTAAAACATCAACGATAGAGACAGTGTCATCCGAGTAAATCTGATTACACCAAAAACACAAAGGTAGAATACAATTCAGTTTTACTTGCTGCATATTACTCTCCCTATTCACAGAAACTCTAAGATTTCTCTTTCCAAATAGTCCACCAAATAGTAGCAGGAATGATTCTCCAATTGCTTCTGTTCTTTGCTTGGGATCCTGCTTCTTCCCAACTGCATAGGACTCTGAAATTCTACCAGGCATGGCCCAGGAGATGATTTTGAGCCTTAGGAATAGACTCCATAATTGGCCAGTGACCTTGCACTGAATGAACAAGTGACTGAACTATGGAGAAGCACTTTAGAGAGAGAGTATTGAATCAAGTATACATGCACATCAAAAGTTCAGTTATCATGAGAAAAGTGAAGTTAAGGTATGACTAGATGGGATTGTGAGACCAAAATGCAAACAATTTACATATCTAGATTTCATAGTTTCAAGAGAATGGAATGATAGATGAAGTTGTTACTAATAGAATTGAAATCCTATGGTTGAAATGATGTGCTATCGAGAGTTACGTGGTAGAAGATGCCTACCTAAGTGAAGGGTAAGTTTTGTAAAACAATTATAAGACCGACAACGTCATATGGTACTGAATATTGGGCCTGCTAAAGTTCATATCCATAGGATGAATGTTGCAGAGATGTGATGCTGAGCTGGATGTGTGGTCAACTATTCATAGAAGATAAAGTTAAGATTAAAAATGATTATGCCAAGGGTGCAAGTAGCACACATTGAGGATAAAATATGAGAACATCACTTGAGATGGTTTGGTCATTTTTACAGATGCACAGGTAGGTAGCATGAAACTATGGTGTGTGAAGGTGTTCAAAAGAGACCATGTAGATGTAAAATCACATGTAAGGAAGTTGTCTCGAAAGCTCTACGAATCCTTGGAATCAATACAGACATAGATAGAGATAGGGGTCGATGGAAGAAAGGAAAAAATCCATAATAGGTGAATCTACTAGTTGAAATAGGCTTTAGTCTTGTTAGAGAACTACTAATATTATTAATACAACAACAACAACAACATACCCAGTGAAATCCCACAAGTGGGGTCTGGGGAGGGTAAGATGTACGCAGACCTTACCACTACCACACAGGTAGAGAGGCGGTTTCCTGGAAACCCTCATCACAAAAACCCATCAGCAGAATAAGCTAGATATGATAAACAGGCAAGAAAGAGAAGAACACATGATAATACGTAGATACAAGATAGTAACATATAAAGCCAGATAAATAACATATAAAGGCAGACAATTACCACTCCTTCCTATCTACTCTATTATCCTGCTACTCTAATTCTCGACCTCCACTCCTTCCTGTCTAAGGTCATGTCCTTGGTGAGACCAAGTTTCACCATATCATATCTAATCACCTCCCCCCAATACTTTTTTGGTCTACCTCTACCCCTCCTAGTGGCTCCCAAATCTAGCCTCTCACACCTTCTAACAGGGGCATCGGTACTCCTTCCCTGTACATGTCCAAACCATCGCAGTCTCGCTTCCCTCATCTTGTCAGCTACAGGGGCCACCTCTAGCTTCTCCCGAATGACCTCGTTCCTAATCTTATCACTCCTGGTGTGACCACACATCCATCTTAACATCCTCATTTCTGCGACCTGCATCTTCTGAACATGTACATTTTTTATTGGCCAACACTCCACCCCATATAACAAAGATGGTCTAACCACCATTCTGTAGAACTTACCTTTGAGTTTAGGTGGTATCTTCTTATCACACAATACTCCAAAGGCCAACCTCCACTTTGTCCAAGCCGCCCCAATACGATGAGTGACATCATCATCAATATCCCCACTGCTCTGGATGATAGACCCAAGATACTTAAAGCTTTCCTTCTTGGGGATAAGGTGAGCTGCCAGTCTCACATCAATGTCTGCTTCATCCCTCGCAACACTGAATTTGCACTCCAAGTATTCTGTTTTGGTCCTGCTCAGTTTGAATCCTTTAGTCTCCAAAGCGTGTCTCCAAACCTCCAACCTATCATTAACTTTGGTCCGGGTCTCATCAATCAGTACTATGTCATCAGCAAACAACATACACCACGGGACTTCCTCCTGGATAGATCGCGTCAGCTCATCCATCACCAAGGCAAATAAAAAAGGGCTCAACACAGACCCTTGATGAAGTCCCATCTGAACAGGAAAATATTCAGAGTCTCCTCCCACCGTTCTTACCCGAGTTATGGCCCCGTCGTACATGTCCTTTATCACTCTAATATATGCCATTGGAACGCCTTTCATCTCCAAACACCTCCATAGGACATCCCTTGGGACTTTGTCATAGGCCTTCTCAAGATCAATGAACACCATATGAAGGTCCTTCTTACTTTCCCTGTATTTCTCCACTAATCTCCGAACAAGGTGGATCGCTTCAGTAGTCGACCGTCCTGGCATGAATCCAAACTGGTTTTCTGAGATAGAAACTACTTTCCTCACCCTCATCTCCACCACTCTCTCCCATGCCTTCATAGTATGACTCAACAACTTGATACCCCTGTAGTTATTACAGTTTTGAATATCACCTTTGTTCTTATACAGTGGGACCATCGTGCTCCTCCTAAATTCATCCGGCATCTTGGCCGTCTTCATGATAGTATTAAACAGTCTAGTCAGCCACTCTATGCCATCCTTAACCATACTCTTCCAAAAATCTATCGGAATCTCATCCGGTCCGAGTGCCCTCCCTCTCTTCATCCTACTAATAGCCCTTCTAACCTCCTCAACTCTGAACCGCCTGCAATAACCAAAGTCTCGGTGACTTTCAGAATGTGCCAACTTGCCCAGCTCAATATTACTATCTCCTTTTTCATTTAAGAGTTTATGAAAGTAAGCTTGCCACCTTTGTTTAATGGAAGTCACATCCACTAACACCTCACCCTTCTCATCCTTGATGCACTTCACTTGATCCAAATCGCGAGCTTTCTTTTCTCTCTCTTTAGCAAGCCTATACATTCGCTTGTCCGCGCCTTTATCACTTAGCTCCTCATATAGGCGCTCAAACGCTGCTGTCTTAGCACTTGTCACCGCCCTCTTTGCTTCTGACTTAGCCGTCTTATAAATCTCCTTAAGCCTCTGTTTTTCATCCTCCTCCCTACACTCCAACCACTTTGTATAGGCCACCTTCTTAGCTTTTACTTTGTCTTGAACTTCTTCATTCCACCACCAATCACCTCGACGTCCCCCACAGGTTCCCCTTGAAACCCCTAGAACCTCAGACGCCACCTTTCTAATGCACCCAGCAGTATTATCCCACATATTATTCACATCTCCACCACTACTCCAAGCCTCTAAGATTCTCAGTTTTTCTTCCATCTCATGCGAGAGGGCAGGAGTCAGGCCCCCCCATCTAATCCTCGGTTGGGCATAAATAATCTTCCTCTTCTTTTCTCTCTTAATCTCTAAGTCCATCACTAGAAGCCTATGTTGAGTGGAAATACTCTCACTCGGAATAACTTTGCAATTCTTACAAAGGCTTCTATCACCTTTTCGTAGAAGTAGGTAATCAATTTGAGTTTTAGCTACCCCACTCTGAAAGGTTATCAAATGACTTTCCCTCTTCTGGAAACATGAGTTAGCAATAACCAACTCAAATGCTTTAGCAAAATCCAAGAGAGACGTCCCCCCTCCATTCCTTTCCCCAAAACCAAAGCCTCCATGGACATCTTCAAACCCACAATCAGTAGCCCCAATATGTCCATTAAAGTCTCCTCCAATGAAAAGCTTTTCTGTCACTGGAATGCCCCTCACCACCTCATCCAATTCTTCCCAAAATAGCCTCTTGACTTCCTCATCTAAACCAGCTTGAGGCGCATAGGCACTAACTACAGTCACTACGTGCTTACCTACCACCAGTTTAATAGACATCATCCTATCGTTAAACCTCCTAACCTCCACCACATATTCCCTAAGGTCCTCATCTACTAGTATACCTACACCATTTCTGTCCCTAGAACCCCCCGAATACCATAGCTTGAACCCGTCTACATCCCGAGCTTTAGTCCCTACCCATCTCGTCTCCTGAACACACACTATATTAATTTGTCTCCTCTTAAGACACTTTACTAGTTCTATGGATTTCCCTGTAAGTGTACCTATATTCCACGATCCTACCCTTAATTTAGATAGGTTTGTGCCCTTCCTACCACCCCTACCTATGACCCCTGGCCCCAACCAACGACATGACCCTACTCCACCATCAGATCCGTACGCCACCAACTACTAATTACTCTCACTAACCACTTACAATCAGTCAGATAATCACACTCCAATAAATTTCAGCACTGAACAAGTATGAGATACACTAATAACAAACTAATCCAGAAATTGCAAGAAAAGAAATATTATCAGTAGCCAATGCAGCCACGAAAAGAAATAGCCCAATATAAACAACCCAATAAATTCGGAAACAGTAAAATATAAAGTATACTAAACGAATAACCCAATATATAGAAAATAATCAGACGTAGCAAGAAATATATTCAGAAAATAATAAACAGTGATCAATTTAAAACTCCCTAACACTAAAATCTGCACCAAACAGATAAAAGAACCACTACTGGAGTCAAAGAATACTATTATAATAATATTATTAATATTGTTACTATTATAATAATATTTGTTTGTATCGAAATTATTTTTCACTTTTATTTTATTTGGTATGATGATGACATGAGCTGAGCTTTGAATGGACATGTGAAAAATCGTATAGCCAATTTCAACTTATTTGGGACTAAGGTGTAGTTGTTATTGTAGGCGACAAGCAAAATTAGAATGTTATTGAAGAGGACTGCAACATGTGGATTGATGTCTCAAATTACCAAAAAGAGAATACATCAAAGCTCGGCCATAAAAGCCTACATCATTAACCTAACTTGCAACAAGCCAGATTTGTTGCTCACTCATAAGCTTTGCTATATAGAATTCTTGCTATACAGTAATGGTCATCACAAATTCCTCATGGAATTTCAAGAGGATGAAGATTGAATTCATGGCATGTAAGTGTCATGCCCTCCCAACTGCATTATAACTGAAGAAGAAGAAGAAGATTTAATTTTTGGAATGGAAGTGGTAAGCCCCTAAAATCATTGTTTATAAGCTGCATTCACCCATGGTTGCATGTCAAATGCTAAAACTAATTCCATAACATAGGAAATGCTGCAAGGTGCAATAAGAATAATGATCTGTACAAGCCAAAGAGAAAGGAGATTCCATGTTCTTGTGCAGCCAAGCAGTACTAGTACAAATTCTTCTTTAAGATGGTATAGCACAATTAAACAATTTATGCCACAGAAAGAAGGTATAACCTCATGGGCTGGCAAAGCATAAGAGGGAAATGGACTCATTTCAGCTGTAGCAGCTCCAACTGGAGCCTCATTTCTGATAGAATTCCCACCTGAGACATCTGCTTGCTGGAAGTCGTTCACATTTGTTTCTGAAGGTCTTGTAACTTCTCTAACAGAAGTATGATCGCCATGATGCTTTTCTCTATCAGTTTCACGACTTCCCGTATTCCTAATTTTGAAAATACGTTAACATCATCCAAAAGGCAATAAGGGAACCAAAATTTTGATAAATACTGAAATTCTACTACAGTTTTTTCATCAATCAAATGTAGAATCAGATCACATGCACCTGAGAGAATCATTACAAGGAGTCTGTTCATGACTTTGTGTGGTGGAAAACAGTAATCCATGAAGATGTTTTCCATCTATAACAGTTTCAACGGTATAGGCATTTGGAAAACTCTTTGTGACCTTGGCTTGAAAAGTCTTTGTCCCCTGGGGAGTCTTATTTCCTGTCACAATACCAATGTCCCTTCAGCAGTCAGTTCAACACCTGTGTGACCCCACTATTTCCCTGCTTCAAGCATTTATGCACTACAAACTGTATCACTTGTACAGAGTACACACAAGAAAAACACCATTTATCAGGCAACATATAACATGCTAGGACACTTTAGTTTTCCTGGAAAAAAAAGGACTCGGAGAAAGGTGAACATATTCAGTATCTACATGCACAACCATAATAAACTTTGCCCATAACTTAGAGCAAAGAAACAACAAGAGATCTTTTTGATGTGTAGGCATTGTATATATATAAAACAACCACAACAACATACCCAGTGTAATCCCACAAGTGAGGTCTGGAAAAGGTGGTGTGTATGCAGCCTTAACCCTACCTTGTGTGTGTGTATATGGATTCACATGAAGGCTTGCTTTATGAATTATCATCTAATCATTCCTCCCTCAAGTTACTCCAGTGAAAATAAAACATTCTGAAAAATAAAATGATTAAGGAATCGTTGGCCACAAATAACTTAAGAAATCACATTGAAAAAGATAAAAGTAACTCATAAATGCATCAACAAGGAGCGGTTTCAGTAAGACAATTCTCAAGAAATACAAGGTGGGAAATTACAAAGTAAAATCAACAGGGTATGAGAAAGTTACTCACTTGACTGTGTATAGTTCACAGGCAGTTGCTGATGAATATTAGCACTATTATCAAATCGCTCATCGCATGGAGAAGCCAAAGCTTGTTGATTCTGGCATTTTAACTTCAACTGCTTCCTCAAAGACAATTTCTCTACCCTTCTATCCTCTCGTTCAGCCTCTCTAACAATGCCTAGTGATATGAACAGAAAACAAGATTCAGATATTTATCAAAGGGATATCCAGAAAGTTCTAAATAAATGTTGAAACAGAAATAAGTAAAAGTCAACAGAAACTAATGTGGGTTTGTTGGAGGACTCGATGATAGACCTGTATGTAGATAATACATGTCTCCCAAGGGTTGAAGCGTTTTATTACAACCACCTATGAATACAAGAGCACCTCCCAGGTGTGGATCTAAACAATCCCCAGCTACTGAGAATCTGCCAGATGGGCCCTCGCCAGTGAGCATGACCTTACTCCATGTACCGGCAGCTGCATGGACAAATCAGAAGATACAGCATACAGTCAATTGAATATCTTGTATCTCTTTAATACACAACAATAACAACAAATAATACAGTGTAGAAACTCTCAGTTTAGAGGTTAACATAAACATATATATCCTCAATATAGATCTTACATAGCTTTTGTGATTCTCAATGATGAATGCCAACAACGATCGACCAATCATACTTGCTAAATGTTTCAAAATAATGTAGAAACACTATGATCTAAGAATAATAATTTTATTATTAACAAGCATCATGTTGATGTTGAGGAACCATTCATCAAAATTCATACCGTTGAATGTATGAAAGATAGCGTCATTAATCAATTTCTCTAGTTGTTTGCCAGATAGGATCTACTTCTCCAATTTGTTTGAGCAATTTGCACTGAAATTTTAGAGACACATTATGCTAACCCATACATAAACAGACCTCTCCAAACATGGACAGACGAGAAATTTAGACAACATGAAAGTTGGGCCCATCTCTCCTGGAATAAATAATAAAATAATAAAGCACTCCGACCACAAAATAATAAAGCATGATCAATATTCCCATCATTTTCAACCACATCTATTCTCATTAGACAACATGAAAGTTGGGCCAATCTCCCCTCAACCCCACCACATCCCTCCTCCCCAACGCCACAAAGAAAAACAGAAACATCTACACAAACAAGTATAACCCCTGGCTCCATTTCTGCCATTATCGCCAGCTCATATCCATCTCAAATATTGTAACTTCAGTCCAGTCCTACTTTCATCAGGAGTTGTGGACTTGTCGTGGTCTTTCATACTTTACACAACATCGCATTGTTTCTTCCTCCTGCCTTCCTTGCTGTATCCTTGTCTTTATTTGTTATTTGATTTGTTTTAATACTTCTTCCCCTTTGAGAGGATGAGAGACTAGAGGCTTCATGGAACAGCTGAAGTCATCATAGCATAATAGTTTCATTTGTTTGGTTTTTCTTTGATAAGAAAAGAGTTAAGCTCTATGATTTAACAAATAACATACCAACATCAAGCATGTAAACGTCATCAAATAGGCTCTTGTTATCAGTGAAACCCCCAAAAACAAACAAATTCTTGCCCAATGAAATGGTTGTATGCCCAGCTCGAGGTGGCAAAATCTGGCCCGTAGTGTTCAACTTGCACCAAGCAAGGGTATCTATAGAAACAGGATGCCAAAATAGTCATAAATGTAGATCTAGTGACAGAAAAATAACTATGATACAACTTTAACTTTTTCTATATGTAACTTCAAGAGGAGTTTCTTAAATACCTGTGTCAAGTATATGAACATCTGACTGATAAAAGCTAGACCTGTCTTGACCACCTATGATAATGATCTTACTATTCCAAGATGAACAGGAATGGCTCTCACGTTTACTTGGTGGAATGCCTGATGGCACAATGCGTTTCCACATAAAAGTCTCTGAAAAATGACAAGAAGTATTAAAAGAACTTTTTTATATAATAGCCACCACCAAGGATAACTTGCTTCTCCTCCTCCACCCCCCCACTCCCCAATTCTCTTTCCCCCTCTCCATGTATAGACAGATAGATTGATTTAGTTATATCCATTTTTATAAAGTGTACGATATGATATTTATGATATGTTCAAAACCATAAACTTCATAAAAAACAAAACCGAAAGCTGTATGAGATCTTCAAACTGGATTTCTATCTATTGTGCAAGACTTCAATTTTTTGTTTGTCTGTTTGTTTTGTTGTTGACTAGGGAATCTGCAGCCACTATCATGAAATCGCCACTCCTACGCAATAACTCGCATACCACATATGAGACGTAAACCGCACTAGGCAAGCACCGTGCGACGAGCTCGGCACCAAAGCCACCCACCCTCACCCCCCACAGGTTATCATAGACAAGGGGTTTCAAACTAGAGACCTCCATTATGGAAGTCCCAAGGCTTACCGTCTGAGCCACTCCAAAGAGTTTAAGAGTTGCGTATTTAATGTAGCAGTAGAATAGAAAATGCTTATAAACACAATAGGACAAGAACAAGTTGAGTTCATCTTAGAAGAGATCATCTTCTCAAACACCAATTTACTTTCAGAATATGAACTATTAAGCGACGGAAGTTTCTTTCACAAGTAGCTAGGCTAGAGTTCAATTCCTTACAGAACTCAGGTACTTCTTCACTCGCTCTTCCATTGCTACCACAAGTTAGAATTTGTATTCCTACCATCCCCAATGCCCTCATATTTCTTTCAGTAGTTCCATGGTTTTTTATGTTGCCCACACCATCACGTGTTATGCACAAAGTCATAATTGAAAAAAAGCACGCTACTTGCACATACTATACTAGCCAAGTGCAGTCTACCATTTCCCACCTTAATAATACAGAGAGAGAGAGAGAGAGAGAGACAAACCTGTATTCAATACGTAGACATCATCATAGAATGTTTCATTGCCATCAAGGTTACCACATCCGCCAAATATGAAAAGCTGTTTGCCAATGAGTGCTGCACTGTGGCCTTCCCTTGGACTAGGGGGATCACCTCTTAGAATAGGTGATATCCATGTATTCCAAGCTACAAGAATGGAGATTCAGCAAATTGTTAGGTAGTGTGTAAATCATTGGAAACAATTGATAGAATTCCTTGTATCTGCTAACTTACCACATTCAAACAAAGAGAAAGAACAGAACATTTTTCATCTCATTGAATCATCTCTCTGAAAAAGCATTGCACATTTGAAATAACAAGTTATCTTGAAACTCTTTCATAGTTTCTGATATGGAAGACCACATACAAACAGCCCCAGATCTATGGAACTGGAGTATTATTGGTGATTCTCCAATCCCATAGAACATAATGCAACATAAGTTCCTAGTAGCCAGAATTACTGCATCTAACGGGTTTACCATTTTTACACGGTTGTTTTTGTTCAAATTCTTTGCACTACACAGCAATAAAGAGATATGCAGGTAAAGCACCACAAAATGTAATGCGTAAGGGTTTGTTTTCATACCATAAGACTATAGATCACCAAAGAATATTTGAAAATTTTAATTTAGCTTCACACAGACAACACAAAGATTATGCAATAAAAGAAATGATAGTTAAGATCAAAAGCACTTACAAGTGTCCAGAATATGCAAATCATTTAGAGAATATCTACCATTTGTGCCCCCAAACACAAAAAGCTTATCTCCCACGGTTGTACAGCTGTGGCTGTCCCTGGGTGATGGCAAAGCTCCCTTCATCACTGGCTCACTCCAAATTCTATTAACTGTTAAAAGAAAAACGGAATTTAGGTATAGATTTATAAAACCTCTCTCCTATCACTGATGCAACAAAACTTGTGTATGCATCCACAGGTGAGTATGAGTAAGATCAGTAGCAAGAACTAAAAGAATTTGAAACACACTTTGATCATTTCCTGAAACCCTAACAAGAACTAACACTGAAATTGTAAACCAACAAGAACAAAAATTCCAAAATCTTCAATACGAAAAATCATACAAGAAACCCCTAAAGAAGCAAAACTGAAAAACACCCACAGGAAAACAAGAATCGACACAACAAATTTGAGAAACACATTGATCAATGAAATTGTAAACCAACAAGAACAAAAATCCCAAAATCTTCAAAAACAAAAATCAAACAAGAAAACCTAAAGAAGCAAACTGATAAACACCCACAGAGAAACAAGAATCGACACAACAAATTCGAAACACACATGATCAATTCCTAAAACCCTATCAAGAACTAACACTGAAATCGTAAACCAACCAGAACAAAAATCCCAAAATCTTCAAAACGCAAAATCACACAAGAAAACCCTGAAAATGCAAAACTGATAAACAGCAATCAGAAAACAAGAATCGACAGAACAAATTCAAGCAAAACCCAGAAACAAGAATGCAATAAAAATAATTTTTACTTTGAAAAAAAAAAACGCACCAGTATCAAAGACATGAACTTTGTTGGTGTGTTTGTTGTCATCGCCAAACCCACCGAAGACGTAGAGAATCCGGCCACCTAGCACGGCGTTACAGGTGTGCCCCCACCTTTTCCCCGGCCCACCACCTCCATGAACGACCACCTTCTCCCACCTCATGCTTAACAGTAGAAACACACTCACACTGATCAAGTCGACAACTCCTATTTGTATGTAACAACAAAATGAAAGAGATAAATTGTTTTTGAAAATTTGGTGGAGCTTCCTCGTTTTAATCGCCCCATGTCTCTCACTCTCTTCTTTTTTTCAGTTTGTCCATGCAGCAACGGATGAAAAGATTATCTCTCACCATGCCCGCACGCCCCACGTTACTCATAATTTGAACTTTGGGACTATTATGATGATAAATATTGATCTAAGGTTAGTTATTTTTATTATTTTATAGTTAAGATTTTTGTAATTTGTACATACAAAAATAGACAAAAACTTCAGAGAGAAATGAAAACTTTAAAAAAAAACAAAATTTTTAAAGAGAAACGATCATTAACAAGTATCACGATTCCAAATTCTACTCATTTCACAAACTTCGGGGACTATTGTTTAATAAGGATAAGTTATTTATGAGAGTCTATATAAAATAATAAAAAGAATTTTTCACAGGACTCAAATTTGAAATCTTGAGGAAGGAGCAATCTTACTCACTGTATCGTACTTTTGGATGGTCCATATTTTTGAATTTATTTTTAACAAGAATGCAAATAAACAATTTTCACTTGAAAAAACGCCCTAGAATCAAAGACATGAACTTTGTTAGTGTGTTTATCATCATCGCCAAACCCACCGAAGACGTAGAGATGAAAACTCAAAAGAGATTAATTGTTTGAGAAAATTTGATTGAGCTTGATTGTTTTCATCTCCCCATGTCTCTCTTCTTCTTCTTTTTCGGTTTATTTTTTAGGTAAATTTTTTATTTTAAGTTCTTCAAGTTATACAATAATAGATACATGCATATTCTTTATAAATAAAATAATTACAATTTTAAAAATTATCATGATATTTATTTTTAATATATATATAATTATTAATGGTGCTGATCTTAATTTTCTGTCCCTGCACAAAGAGTTTATAAGAAGATGAGATAAGACACAATGGCGAATAAGATGTTTGAGCTATAATATTTACTTATATAATTTAAATATATATAATGAAATTTATTTTGACATCAATTGTTATATTTTAGTAATTTTTATTTTTCAAATATATATAATCTATAATTGATGACACACACGTGTACTAAACTAGTAGTACTATATTACAAATATGAAGGTGCTTAGAAATGTTTTTAATTCTCTGTTCAAAATATGGTTAAGCAACAGTTATAACGAACTTCTAAAATCAATTTTAGGGTAAATTGCTTCTCGAGCAATAACTTTTTGTTCATGATTTTTATATTTAAGTGTCTGATTAAAGTAAGCTAATCAATATTTTATTTAGTTCAGAATATAGAAAAGCAATGATTATAACGAACTTTTAAGTCAAGCTTACGATAAATTAGTTATCACACAATAAATTATTTGTTTTATATAATATCTACGTTAATGTTGTGACCCAAAAATTATGATTAAGCAATTGTCATAAAAAAATATTCAAGTCAAATCTATGATAAGTTACTTCTCGTATAGTAAATAGTCATTTATAATCTCTACATTTAAATATTCCAACTGACATAAGCTAATCAATATTTTGTTTAGTTTAAAATATATATATACAAGCAATGATCATAGCGGACTACTAAAATCAAGCTTATGATAAACTACTTCTCACACAATAAATAGTTTGTTTATTATCTGCACATTAATGTCGCAACCTAAGTTAATACATATTTTATTTAGTTTACAATATGATTAAGCAGCAGTAATAGCAAGTTTTTAAAGTTAAATTTAAGATAAATTACTTCTCACACAATAAATAGTCGATTTATAATTTCTACACTTGAATATAATAACATAAGTTAATCAATATCTTATTTAGTTTAAGATGCGATTAAATAATAATCGTGATAAAACTGTTAAGTTAAACTTAGGGCAATTATCATGAAGAATATTTAAGTCAAGCGTAGGACAAATTATTTATTGCACAATGTTTATTTTTTTTTTATAAGTGTCCTGATGTAGGCTAATTAATGTTGTGTTTATTTTTACTTCATGTGACAAAACAATGGTCATAATTTTACTTCATATGACAAAACAATGGTCGTAATAAATGTTGTATTTACTTTTACTTCAAAACATGATAAACAATTACAACAATAACATACTCAGTGAATTAACCTAATCATACCGATACAAAAAAGAAACCGATATGATTGAGATAGTTTTAAAAATTTTAATTTTGACTATACATTATTAAATTCCCAAAAAATTAAGATATAATTTTTAAAAAATAAACGATCAAACCATCCTATTCACACCCTTAATATTACTTCTTGCACAACCCCTACTTTTTTATTTATTTTTTGACAATCTCTATAGTTATATAAACTCATAATGACCCATAAGATCAAAACTCACTCAAAAACCCTTCAGCATCTAAATACAGTATAGTTTTGAAATAGTTGAAAGAAGAAGTGGCGCATGCATGATACGATATGGAACAATTGTCACAAATCTGTCATTTATGAAATGATGATGATAATTGTTCCTTACACTTTCTATATGTGAATGCAAGTTCATTGAACATTTGTGGTTTGCTAACGCAGTTTATCAGGTGGCTCTGAACAAAGATGAAAACTAGCTATCAGATTTGTGTCCCTGTAACTGCCTCTTCACCAGTGCTGTGTAGATCCCATTCTTGTTCAGAAGGTCATCATGTGTTCCACTTTCCACTATTTGACCGTCCGAAACAACAGCTACAGTATTTGCACTCTTGACTGTTGAAAGCCTATGAGCTATGACAAGAACGGTTCTACCTTTCATCAGGGAATCCATGGCATCCTGCATAGCATATAAACACATTTTATACAAGAGATCTCATTTCATTTAGCTGAACAAACAATGGAGATCTGAGGCAGGTAGACCAGACCTGAACAAGATATTCACTTTCAGCATCCAGAGCACTTGTGGCCTCATCCAACAATAAAATCGTAGGATTCATCAGCAGTGCTCTAGCTATTGCAATTCTCTGTTTCTGACCACCAGAAAGTCTCAATCCTCGTTCTCCAACATGGGTTTTATATTGTTCAGGAAATTTGGATACAAACTCATGCGCATTAGCCATTTTCTGTTCAAACAGCAATGTGATAACAGTTAGAATATTTGCAGAAGACTTTAATCAGACACCAATGACCAATAGCTTCGAAACTTACAGCTGCTTTTTCTATATCATCACTGCTTGCTTTGCCACCCAATCCATAGGCAATATTTTCTTCGATGGAACAGTTAAAAAGAACAGGTTCCTGGCTCACTATACTAACCTGACATTTTTCAGAAGAAATAAGTACTTTAGGAATCAATGATTTGTGAAAGTGAATATTAGCTTCAAGAACTTTATATTTAGTATCAGTATTACCTTATGGTGTAGGTGCTTATGAGATATTTCAACCAGAGGAACCCCATTGAGCAAGATCTTCCCTTTAACGGGATCATAGAATCTTTCTATCAAATTTGCTATTGTAGTCTGCAGCAAAGAATCATGAGTTCTCCCTCTCTTTTTGACAAACTATAGAAACTTAAGAGGAATTTTAATGACACGGATCTTACCTTTCCACCACCACTTGGACCAACCAGTGCAACCTTTGAACCAGATTGTAGTTTCATTGTTATACCCTGAATCAACAGAAAGTTTTCAATTTTGTCAACTACCATTTTTGTTCTTGTAGATACAAGATAAGAGGCTATGTTCCTCACCTTGAGGACCATGTGGCTAGGACGGGACGGATAGGCGAACCAGACATCATCTAGTTCTACCTCTGCAGCTTGATCACTGTAATAAAACCAACCAACATTTGATTTAATCTTTTGGGACGTGACTGGCTACAGAAGCACAATCTGAATATGACGAGTCACAATTTGCCTCTGATCATGAGAATCAGAGGGGTTAAGTGCTTCAAGCTGAAAGTTCTAATATGACGGAACAAAGTAAATTTTAACGAGGAGGTGCATGGATGCATGTAAGAATTGAGGATATGAGAACATGATGCAGTAAGACACGCCAACTTTTGGGAGACATCAAAAGAAATGAATTTGCATCTAAAATGGGAGAACCAAAATTTGCATGCTATTATTTCTACAACAGCTGGATATTTCATTATAAACAAAACTTTTAACATCCAGAAAAGTTAAAAGGCAATTTCACATTGGTCGTGAGTTGCATATTACCAAATAAGTTATCAAGCATCTGTTCATAAATTCTCTTCTCATGAAACTAATTATTGTGTATGTCACAATTCCTTACGAAGCTGTAATCTTTTAGCAGTAAAGAGGTATTGAACAACAAACTATTTAATTAGGAGAATAAAGGAACAAACCCCAATGCGCATAGATCTCCTGATTTTGGCATGGATGATGTGCGATCCAAGAGCTGAAAAACCCGTCTGCTGGCTCCAGCAGCTTTCATTGCTACAGTATATAATCCAGAAAGTCCAGATACGGATGACCCAACTGTAAGAATGTACAATTGTTTACATTAACAAAGGTTCTAAGAAGGAAATTAAATAAATGCTAAAATATTACGCAAGTTATGGAAAAGCTACACTTCAGTTCGGACATTCATTAAAAGACAAACTTTGAGGGAGTCACCTGTTAAGCTATAGAGTATAAAGGATGTAAGAGCTCCAGGTGTCATAGCGCCTTGGATAGTCAGAGTGGCTCCATATATTACTACTACGATAACTGATAGAGTAGATGCTGCATTTAAGCTTCCAGAGAAAAGACCAACCACTTTCTGCAGAAGAAAACACAAGATATCAGGTTTTCCTTCTCATCCTCTTGCATCTTTCTCACTCTCGCCCCCCCCCCCCCCCCCTTTTCTTGTCAGAGGTGGAAGAATTAGGCAACTCACAGCTTGTCCAAGTCCAAGCTTTAAGGTCTCATCAACTTTCTCTGAATAGCGTGAAATCTCATAATCTTCCTGTGCAAATGATCTCACTGTGCGTATGGCACCAAAAGTTTCCTGAATACAAATTTCACCTCGATTACATGAAAATAGATTCTCACAATTGATAAAATTATAGGATATTATATTGCTTAGAATATTGAGAAAATATGAAACAAAATGAGGTGGTAAAGGATAAATATTTTTTGAAAAAATTTGAAGTATACATAATAACTACCAGCAAACATGTACTTCCAACAATGTGAATATTCATAAAACACTGCAAAAGACCCTAGCAGCAACTTGAACTCAACAGAATTAAGTAACAAGACTTTGTAGTATCATTTCTTTATGGATAGTTATCACACTGCTTCAAGAGAATATAAATAACACAGTTGATAGTTATCACACTGCTTCAGGGGAGTATAAATAACACGACTTCTCTTGAATGGCAATCAAGTGATGGCGCATTTATGAACTACTTTAGAACTAGTTCAAATGTAGAACTCCATGAAAACATTCATTTCAGAGGATGTAATATTTAGTTTTTACAAGTTCCTTTTGAAGTACAGTGCTTCATTACTACAGGGTCCAAACAGCAATCACTCTGTCAATGCAAAGTTGGAAAGCCTACTTTCCAAGAACTTTAACTATAATACAACAGTGTATTTAACATGCAGGAAGGAATACTAACAGAACCAGTTAATGTTGCCATACTTTGTGTAGAAACGACTACTTATATGAGCAAAGTGACAAACCTCAGCAATGGACGAGGCTACTGCTGCAGCAGCTTGGGTTTTGTGGGAAAGTTCACGCATGTAGCGACCGAATCTGCGTACTGCAACTGATATGACTGGTACGACAGCTAGCGACAACACTAGATGTATAATTTTAAAAATCAATAAGGATATAAGAAGAAAAAAAAGAAGCTAGAAAATAATTGGAAATCAAGTACTATCTTTTCTTAAAAAGCTGTTATCTCTTTACATGTTAATTTCCATGATGTTTGAAACATAAACCCAAGACCAATAAATGCAGTAGCAAGATTCCTCAAAGCCTCTGAAAGATTAGTAGTTGCAGCATTCTTTATGATCTGTGTATCTTCAGATAGCCTACTGAGGAGCTCCCCAGTTCGAGTAACATCGAAGAAAGCTATCTCCTGAAGAAGGAAAAAGATAAAGTGAGAAATATAAAACCCAATCAGAGGAAATTAGCCAGGAGTATGTATTTACCTGGTGAACAAGGTGACTTAGAAGGCTTTTTCTCAACCGGGCCACAACCCTTTCACTAGCAGAAGAGAATAGCCATGCTCGAAGCGCTGTGCAAACAGAACTGAAAGAGGCAATTGTTGCAAAGTTAGACATCACAAAATGTAATTGAAGAAAAAACCCATAGAAGAGGGGCCAAGTGGTGCCCACTTCCACGTGAAAGCCTAGAATAGTATGATACAGCCTCCAAGCGATGATTCAGGTTACCCATAAATCATAATTAAATTAAGGATTTTCTTTAGCAGCATGAAAAGAGAAAAAAAGAAAGTTCGCTAAAAGTTGCGGAGAATACCCAACGATGACAATCAGAAAGATTTCAAGTATTGTGTTCTTCACTGCATTTAAAGCTTCTGATTTCTGTTCAGGTGTTTGGATATCACCTGAAACAATATCAATTATCTTTCCCCCAAATTTTGGCTGCAAATCAAGCATTATAAAGTCAGTGATAAGAAAATCTAGGAAATCCAGCTTTTGCTTCAAGCAGTGAACTGAAAGAGGTACCTACAATCAAAATGCTTGATGTTGCTGCAAACAGCAAAGCAATTGTCGCAAGTACCAAACTTCCTGCTTCAGGCTTTGCCTGCAAAATAGGTGCATGTTAAAAGTTCGATTTAACTCCAGTGTCCAACAGTTCGCCAACTACAGACACAAACAACATCCACTTACAAGTGAAAGGACTCTGCCAAATCCCACATTTGGTGCCTAAAAATGAAGATAAAGTTAGCTACTTGTACACTACAATGGTTAGTACTATACATGATTTGAAAACGTGAAAATAAAACTTAAGTTAATTACCGGAACAGAATCGCCATGCTCAAGGTCTCCTAACTGACCATCTCCAGCATCATTTCTCTTTCTCCCTAACTATAAAGACAACACAATCAATAAAAACCAAAAAAATAATCTGCTACAAAATTAAATCAAATTCTCAAAGCTACTAATGTGCAGTAAACTTCAAACGGCCCAAGCTTCCCCTTAAGCCGTAACCGAAGAGAGATGAATTAAGTCAAGTTTCAATTGCCATGACGATGTTCTAATCAAACTAAACACCCAGATACCTATGAACCATCCATAAAATCCGATGCAAATACATACAACCAAAACTTGGGCTAATTAATTTGTGTGAACATCATGACCTAACAACCTCAATTCGCAGAAAATTTTTAACTCACAGTAAAATAAATGGTACAAACGCAAAAAGCGAAACAAAAATTAGGGAAATCCCAAGAAAGAAAAAGGTTTTATAGTTGTAAATGAAATTAGCATTTGGAAGAAAGAAGTGAAAGAAAAAAAAACTTAGAACTTACAGCAGGTCTGTTCAACAAAGGAGTTCTGGCATTACCCAAGCCATGGCCATGCATTCCTTCCATGGATTAGTTTGAATGGTGTTGTGAAGTTTCAAAATAGAAAGTGTGGGAGTGATGGGTGGGGGTCTTATAATATAAGTATATGCAAAGAATCTGTCTTGTGGCATTGATAAGTTATGTTAATTGGGGGAATTTCTTGGAGATCAAGACGCGCTCAATAAAGACAGATTTTAGTTAGGTAATTGCTTATGTCATTTGCGACTATGGACATTTTTATAATTTTGTCACAATGTTACCAAATTTTTCCACAAATCGTGCTTTATGTTCTACGTTATAAAAAATATATATAATAAAAATTAGATAGAAGAATTAGAGCTATTTTTTTTTTAATTTCATACTTAAGTGATATTTATTTATTTGTAAAAGTATCGAAGGTTGCTTAAAAGCCACAGGAAAATTAGCCACACTCGTACAAGTGGCTGAAATTAAGTTGAAAGGAGTTGCTTCTCGGAACTTTTTAAAAAGACCGAAATACTCTTAAGTCGTTAACATTGCCGTGACATTGTGTGGGCCCAACCCGGCCTGCATTTGTTAGTTGAGATCCTTGACTTTTCAGCATTTTTTCTGTCTCATCATCTTCGATAATATTTGTCCAATTTATGAAATGAAAAAATTATTTTATATTTATAAGTCGTTTTATAGAGTGTATTATTCAGTAAAAATAATGTATGTATTAATTTGATGTATTAGTATTATTTTATTTGGTATATTTTTTCATGTTTTATATGACTAATGCTTGCATTAATTATACACTCTATTGTTTATTAAAATGTATATTACTAATACCCTAGATTTCTAGGTATTAGTAAAGCAATGTATTGGCATGATTTAAGATCCAATTACCCCTCGAAACTTTTTTCACATCTTTTTCACTATAATTGTGAAGGGTATATTTTTAAATAAATTTTTTTATGTAATGCACGCTATTTTTAATGCACCAAACCAAAAAAATGCATAAAAATATTGGTGTCCGGAGCCCGTGGAACCCCAACTAAATCTGAATCACGCTCTGCAGGACCCATTTGGGGGGAGGGGGAGGGGGAGGGCGCTCCCAACAAGATTTTTTCCATACCTAGGGCTCGAACCCGAAACCTATGGTTAGGGGTGAAGCAGTCCCACCACCACATCACAATAGACACTCTATTTAGTATTATTTTTATACACTCTACCACTCAGTCTCTTAGTTTCTAATTTATACTTATCATTAATTATAATCATTTTCTTATTACATTTTTCAGGACATCATATCTATTATATTCCAAGTGATTTAATAAAATTACTCCTACCATTTATACTTAATTTTCGTACCGAGTCAATAAAGACGGATGGAGTAGAGTATAAACGGGTAAATATTCTGTACATTAAAAGCAATTCAAAATAGGTGAAAATATAAAATAATTAACTTTAGTTAGAGTGTTAAAAGTTGACTGAATATTTCATTATCATTGCTTCTAACGTATAACTCGAAAGAATGTGGTAGTTACGTGGATAACAAAGGTTACAAAATCAAACTTTGTGATATATCCGTGACGACTTATTGACTACTAAACTAAGAAAAAGGCAAATTTGATATACTAAAATTTTTACTATGTGCAGGATTTGAAAAAAAAAATTGACCACGAAAATTTATTGTATAAAATCTTACCTTGCATCTTTGTAAGAGAATATTTTCAAGACTCGACTACTCAACTATTCCATTGAAATTTTTGGATATACTTAATATTTTATAGATTTATAAATTTCTTGGAAAATGGATAGATATGGAAATGGATTATAATTTATATTTTATAGTGAGTAGTATTTGATAGGAAATTGAATAGCAGAAAGTGTATGCGTTGACTCAAGTCTTTAAAAAAAAAAAAAATCTACTCGTACAATATCATTTTCCACATCTTCCACACGTGGCTTACCACTTTTTACCTAAATAATAATAATAATAATCCTATGGGCATGACATTTCATGCTTTTCCCTATTTATTAAAACAATCAAAATTATGCAAGTATAAGTTATACATGAATTAGTTAGGAAAGAATTTATATATTAGATTATGCAAGAATTAGTTATGCAGGGTTTAGTTATTCATATAGTTTTAGTCATTTCATATGTTATCGTGTATGAAATAATATATAGGTTCTTTCTTAATTTATTCATGTATTAATTAGTTATGTTGCTTTGTATATTGCAAATCAAACATCGTATTAATATTTGAAAAAATAACACTAGTAATTCAAAAAGGAAAACTGCTTACAAGTGACTATCCTTTTACTTTCACACCCTCCATTTTTTAACTATTCTCGCGTGTTTGATGCTATGAGAAAGTATAGATAAGGAAGAGACAATGCTTTAGTGAAATCGCTTGATACCATACTCTGATGGTATCAAAAAAGAAGTAATTATTTTATACCATCAGAGGTTATCGATGCTATCAGAGTTTAGAGTTTAATAAATAAGATTGTGACTTTAATAATTTTCTCTTGTTTCTTATTTAACAAATATTCTATTTAGTGGTCAGGTATCTTGTTTGAAACAAGATACTATTTGATACTTGACTTAATGTACTATTTGATATTTGATACTTGACTTAACGTATGTGAAAAGTATATTTAATACTTGAATTATGATTTTTTATATTTGAAATCCCCCAACTACATTTTCACAAACACCTGGTGTGCTTTCATGTATCAATATGTAAACAACATGACAATATCAATTCATAAAATTCATATAGAAAGACATACACAACAACAAATGGTATAAATTTGATACCTGGAAAAAATATAAAAGAACCACCACAAACAAGTAAAGAAAACGGTATCCTACATTATTTCAACAATGAAGAAATTGTAAAAACTATGTCGAAGAATCAAACTTTCGGCAACAAAAGGCAAGTGGTAATAAGCTTTTCTTTTTTCCCCTTTTTTGCATATCGTTTTGGGATTTAGGGTTTTGAAGTTGAAGCTACATTCTTGATGACCTCCGTCTCTTCTTGGAATCCTCTTCAATGGACTCATTTTGATGGTGTTGGCATCGTCGCTTGTTGTTTGAGAATCCATTGAAAATTTTCGCTGATCAAATGAACAAAATCAGTTTGGGGAAAACTTTGGAACAAAGAATGAAAAGGAAAGAAATAATTTTGAAAAGGAGCGAAATTTGAAAAGGAAAGAAATAGTTGTGTTAAAATTAATTATGGATTAGCTTTAATTTGAAATTAATTATGGATAATTGACTAATGCAATTGACAACTAATTGGATTCTAAAATTGAAAATAGCTAAAATAATAGGCTAGTAAAAATTGAGTGGGAGAAAGTTGATGGTAAGTATCATATGGGAGGAGAGAGAATATAAAAAATGAGAATTTTGTAATTTTTTCAGGGGAATTTTGAAGATTATGATGATAAGCTGTGTATTTATTTAATTTTTCCAAAAAAAATACCATGAAAATGAATGAACATCTGTTTGGAATTGGGCCTCATCCTAAACAAAATTATTACACTTCAAGAATGTCCCAAGGATTTTGGTTCAACATTCCTGGGGTTACTGGTCCATTCCACAAGCCCATAATGAGCATCCGATACTTTTGTCAGACCACAATTAGGCTGAAATTGCAAGTGTTCTGCACAAACTTTTTCATATCAAGAAATTGCTCTTATTAAATGAATGAGGGAATAATTACGCAGATAAGTAAACATATACTAGTTAATTAGTTAATATGATTATAGTTTGAATTAATTACGGATCGCAGCAAATATTTAGCTACAATTACAGTTTGAGTTTTGTATAATTTGTGTGATTTGTACAAACATTGCGCGCGAATCAAATTATGTAGCGAAATATACAAACACTATAAATTGTATAGTGAATTATCCAAATGTTGTGCACAAATTGAATAGCGAAATTTACAAATATTATAAAAAAATTGTGAAATATATAGCGAATTATACAAACGTATACAAAAATCCAAATATTCAACTATAGCAAAAATATATAAAACTTCTCATCAAAGTTAATAGAATTTTAAGTAGATAGCCTTTTTGAAAGGCTGGTGTTTGATTTTTGATCCCATTAAGAACATATATTTCACCAGAAATTTCTCGCTTCATTGCACGGTTCGTTGGTCTTAAATTTTTGTGCTTCAAAACTGAATTTATGTTAAGTGGAGCATAAGTTCTGCTACATTTACTGCAGTTCTCTATGAGCCTTCTATATTTATAATATTTCACTCAGTCGGTCGATGATGCCTATTGGGTGTCTGTTACCGGTACTCATCCCTACATTTTCTGCATCTCCTCATGGTGCAGGTTCAAGTACTAGCCGCAGTCGCTGAGTTAGGAGTTGGCAGACGATTCAAAATTGAATTTATGTTTAGCGAAGCATAAGTTGTGCTACATTTATTGCAGTTCTCTATATTTGAGCCTTCTATATTTACAGTATTTCACTTTGTCGGTCGATGATACCTACTGGGTGCCTGTTATCGAGACTCACCTTTACATTTCTGCATCTCCCCATGGTACAGGTTCAGGTACTAGCCGCAGTCCCTGAGTTAGAAGTTCGCAGACAAAGAAGACATTGATGAGTATTAACAACTCTGAACATTTTGCAGTCTTCTTCTATTTTGACGGTCGTCTTTACGACATGACAAATTATGTAAAAATACTTGTTGAGGGAATGGAGACAAAAGTGGAATTAATGTTGTAGGGTACTATGAAAATGAAATTTTTGTATCAAAAGTGTGAAATAAGATAAGTATTTGCCCAAATTGGCCAATTGCCCCTTCTCCAAGCTACCAACTAAAAATATATATACTGCATGAGATCTCTACTTGCCTCATTTGCCTAAACATTATCAAAACTTGTACCAACCAATTTATTTTTATTATCACATCTCATGATATGTATAATCAAATTGAGAATTAAGCATATAGTATCAATCTACATGGTTTTAATTGTTTGGTTTTATATGTTAGGTATAAGTACTGATAGAAAAATTATTTTATTTGGTAACTAAATAGATTATTAATTTTGGTAAGACTGACTGGTGTAGATTGAGTTGTGACTTATGGCTCATTCTTTAATTTATCTAAACTCAATCTCTAGTGGGTTAATGCTCGTCCATTTATAATTTCTTTCATTAAATTTAGTTAATATCACGCATCTTACACTCTAAAATAAATATACGATTTGTTAGAATTTTTTTATTAAAAAATTACATTCTATATTATATTTTATGTCTGGCCAAATACAAATTGCTAGATTCGCCCCTGACTCCGCCCGCCTCCAACACTCACATGCACTAGATTAAAACATATGAGTAATTGGAAGCAAATCTATATCTAAATTTGGAAGAACAAAAGTAAATCTTCTTTGGAATGTTGTCTTGGTAACATTCGACCAAACGTAAATTAACATTGTTTTCACTCAAACAAAGTATACGTCAAACATGTTAAATAATAGATTTGTCTCCATCAAAGTTGGAATATAATAATTAAGTGTTTAAAGGGGTGGAATATAAGTAGGAAATAAAGGTGATGCATACTAATAATTACTATAATTAAGATCGAGTGCTTAGCAGCTGTATTAACGAGGCTGCTAATTACACTATACATTGCTATCCGGAGCAGGGCTGGAATATTAGATTCGGATTCGAACAAACTCAGTAATTTCAGTTTAAATTTTATATTAAGAAATTTATTTAACACGTATAATAGTTAAAATTCATAACCTCATTACTAATACTTGATATTGGCAAAATTATAGACACATATAGTAAAAGGTAGTCGTTAGTTGAACACTTTTCATTAAAAAAAAATTGGCATATATATTAAAAATAACATATCCAGTGAAATCCCACAAATAGGATTTGGGAGGGTAAATGTATGCAGACGTTACCACTACCTCATATTGGTAGAGAGGTTATTTTCGAAAAACTCTCAACTCCAATATATCAGCCCCAAAAGTATAAAATACTAGATATAAAAACAACTATAGTGGAAAGCAATTGGAAACTCATAAATACAATACAAACAGCAAAAATTAAATGACGGCTAATGACAACACAACATAAAATAATACGACTAATCCTACAATTCTACCATGTCACAAAGAAAGACATCATTCTACCCCTGCTAGCCTTCTACCACCTCTATTTCTTTTCTATCTAAAGTCATATTTTCAATGATACGAAACTATGTTATATCTTATCTAATCGCTAAAGAACTAAAAATGGTTAAAGTTCTTAGGGAGGGATTTTTTTTAAAAAAAATACCCTATATATTAGTACAATTTTTAAAGTTAGAAATCATGATTTCGTCTCTTTATTTGTTGAATAAATTCTTCAATAGAGAATAAATAAACAAAAGAAATCTTTACTCCATTATTTATTTTCATATTATAAAAGTTTGCTTGGATATAGAAGCGTTTGGAAGTTGGTGTGTGTGGCTGCCCCATTAAAGTAACCAAACCCTTAAATTTTCTTGTTATAAGAACAATTTTTTTATTTTTTTGGCATTTCATGGTGCTGGTTGGATGAAGAAAATTGATTGAAGTGAAGAAATTATACCCACAAAAATAAAGTTAGATTTGGATTCTCTAATTTATGCTAAAAGCAAATATTTGGATTTTACTTTATAGTTATTGAACTCCCTCTATCTCTCTTTGGCATTTAATTTATATTCTTTACATGAGGATGATTGTAATAGGTGACTAATATTTTAAAAAAATTAAACATGTTGCAAGTCTTAAAAAAATTTAAAAAAAAATTATAGTCAAACTTATACTCTATCCATTTAAAAAATAATGCCCTACTTTGATTTTCTTTTTATCTGTTTAAAAAAAAAATGATTCATTTTATTTTTTGACAAAATTTTAATTTTAACTTTTCACATGACATGTTTTAGGTGACAAGATTAAATGGCGTCTTGATATGTTTAACATAACTTTAGTTTAGTTCCATAAGATTGAAAAACCTTCTTTATTTTATTAAACTCCATGTTTGGTCAAACTAAGTTATTCTTTTTTAAACGGCGGGAGTAATTAACGAATGAAATCCTAAATTTCTTTAAAAGTTAGGACAATTCTTGTTGCTTCCGAATAAATTTTTACTGGGTGAGTCGAGTTCAAAACTTCATTTGCCAAAAATATTATTATAAGGTTTTGTAACTCTCTTCAACTATTCTTGGGATGGAAGAGAGCAGATCTTGCTTCATATTTATTAATTCACTTCTGATTTACATGACTTCAGACAGATAAAACAGCTAAACAAGTATTTTGAACATGATATTATACAAAAACACATCTAAAATTTTAGAAGAAAACACTTTTTTAAATTTAATTTTTTTAAAATAATATATAATTTATTTAAAATTCCGAATTCGTGGCGCATGTCAACATCAATTAATTTGGTCACAATAGTTGTCAATAGAATGGGACCTAGGAAGACAGTAGTCAACGTTCATGAAAAATTGTGGTAAGTAGGAATGTTGCAACTTGTATCTTTTGATGAAATGAAGATATTATAATTTTGAACAACTTGCAAATTACTATTTTTTTTCCTATTGAATTGATAATCAAAACTTTTATTGATGAGAGCAAGCAAGTGGTTTTTGGAAGTTGTTGCTCAGATATAGGATTCTGATTCCTATTTGGGTTAGATTACCAAGATTTTCTTTTCATACAACTGTAATAATTTATGTGTTCTTCTAACCATGTATAGTTAATATCATACGTCACACACTATATATTATATTCCTTATAGAGTTGAATTCAATTATATTAAAAGTTGAATGAATGTGTCAAACATGACTATTGGAGTTTTGTTTAAATTAAGTTATTAATTAGTATTTTTAAATGAATGAATGTGTCTTGTATTATTAAAAGAATGTGTTTTTTCTTCTTTAGGTATCATTCAATTTTATTTAACTCTAACTTTTGCGATTAGAGCAGAGTTGCCATCAGATTTGACCTTTTAAATGGACAAACACTTGCTTGATCCAAGTATATCTATTATGTTCTCTTTTTTTTAAGCCAATAGCTTATTAGAAATAATTTTTGTATCTTGAAAATAGAGATCAAATTTGTATATACTTTATCGGCTTCCTTAGCTTCGTCTTGCGAGACTACACTAAATATATTGGGTTTAAGTAAGGTGTGGATTAAAAATGAGAATGAAAGAGAATAGAGAAATGTGGGGGAACCAAGAACCAAGTAAAAGAAAAATGAAGAGTTGTTTCTCCCTCATTGATGGAATAGAGGAAAAAAAAGTTGTCTTTATATTAGGAAACGTTTCTTTTAGCTCTCAAAGAGTCAAGTAAAAGGGACCCCCTTGCGCCGTCATTGTCGCTCACTCAATTCAGTTTCGACAAATGAGCGATTAATAAATTTTTTGAATAAAATTTATTTAATTAATCACAAGATTTTCCTTTTCTAATATTAACAATAAATTAATTTTAATTTAATAAGTTTTCAATTGTTATTTTCTGCGTTCGTTGAAATTACGGAACTATCGACCAAAGAAGAAATAAGTCAACCATGGGCACGTTCTTGAAAAAGACTATGGACGAACGATGTTAACAACGTTAATTAACCATGATGCGTGCTTGGGATTTTTTTTTCATTTGAATGTTTGTCCTTTTATTAAGTTTGTCTTCGATTTTGATGTTTAAGTCTTTATTTGTAGATAATTATGTCACATTCTTAATCATGTACATCCAGGGGCACATTGATACTATTACTCTGTTTATTCTAATTTATATGAGTTAATTTAATAAACTTATGATCTATAATATATCGATAAAAGTTATTTCATTAAGTCCAAGTCATAAACACACGAATTAAATTATACTGGGATTATAATTTTTGACTTAATTTATCCTACTTAAAATATGAGATAAAATAATTTCAAATTGAATAAGATAAAATTTATATCATTAATAAATATAATAACTATAAATTTTGTCCCGAATTTAATTATCAAATATTTCACTATATCCCACGTATCAAACAAGTCCTCGAAATATTCAAACAAAAATCGTACCATCAAATTTATAAGATCGATTTTAGAGTCTAATTTGTCCATGACTAAAAAAATACTTTATGTAAAGCTAAGTTGAAGTGCCATCACATTTAAGTTGAAAAGATTGCCAAAAGCAATTGTGAAATGAGAAAAAAATCTTGAAACAGCAGCCATTTGTAAAGAAATAAGTACAACAATCAATTAACATACCAATAATTCTCATATTGTTCATACACAATCATAAGAGGCTCCCAAAAAAAAAAAAAACAAGAGGATATTTATGTGTGTGAATTTACTGTATTATACACGTGCCAAAACAAGGTGTAAATTTTATGATTGAATACAAACTTTATAATTACAATTTTTTCGTACGTAATTTTTCCACCCTACTTTGGAATGATTTGTGGCTATATGAACTTCGTACTAAATAAAATGCGTGGTGTCTCGTTTTAATTTAAAAAATAGTACATCCTTTATGTTTTAAGTTATTTGTCGGTTTAACTCATATATTCAAAATATTTCTTGAATTTTGTGACGTTAAATGTATTAGCGTAAAGAGTTACTGTTAGATAGGGAAGAAAACATTTTGCTCAATATTTTTAAAAACAAATATTTGTTGATCTAGTAGTAGAATTTATAGAGTAGGTATTATTTTTAATTTTTTTATTATTAATAAAGAGAAGTGATAATTGGAATTATGCTCCTAGAATGTGATTTGAGATTTTTAAAAGCCTATTTTTTGGCCACTAGCCTTTATAATGAGCCTTTGATCATCAACAAAAGAAGTGAATATTAATGATATTTCTTGAGTTGAACAGTAAGCCGCATATTTTTTTTTTCTCTCTCTATTTATAGTACGATTTGATACTCACAAAAGAGATACACCACAAATTCAACAAAAATAAACAAATAAATAAATTATTCCTCCATTAAAAAGAAAATTATGTGGTTGTTTTTTACTTGTCCATCATTGTTATAATGATAAAAGAATGTAATCAAAAACAGGTGAAAATTTTTAAGTTAAATGTTTTTAAATATAAGAAAATACGCTACTATATACTCTTTAAAAAATAAATTAATAACGGAAACACACAGAGAATTTTATAATTTTTTGATTTTAAAAATGTTATTTTGAAATAAAAGTTGTTAAATTAGAAAAAAAAAAGATACTTCTACTTTTTTAGAGGACAGTGTACTAGAAGAGAAGTAACTTTTTAACCATAAGGTTTGCAACTGCTTTATAATAGTTTCAAGTACTATTACAGTACTTAGTTAATATTGTATCTTATTTTTAATTATTTAAATTTTATTTATCAACAATTAAGACATACCTAACTTTGTTTTATAAGCAGGTTTGAGGAGAGTTATGTATTCATCTCTTCTCAATATCACCGTAACTCATCTTTCAAATATGATTAATTTAGATTCACGTCGCGCGCGTATATTAAAGAGAGTGTACTTGGGAAGGTTGAGTAGTATTGTGTGTTCCGGTGGCGTGTAATGTGTTGATGGTACAACACAATCTGCATAGGGCCAGTTTGAGGATCCTTTGTAGGCTGATCACTGACACGTATGTATGCCAACCTTCTCATCAAACTATACGTTCGTTTTCAACCAGACTCCAAAATTACTTTTAAACCTAACTTTTTCCTTCTTTCTTTCATTTTTATTTGTTATTTTCTTCATCTCACATTAATTTCATGTGATACTCTTTAATTTAAAATAATTTTTAAATATTTATATAGCTAATTAAGGTGGTATTTTTTTTGGAATGAATCAAAAAAGACAGTGTTATATAAATGGAGGTAAAGAGAGACCGTTACTTTTGAAATATATATTTACTTTTATTTATTAATTTTGATATATTAAAAAGATATATGTTTTTCATACATTTTTTTTTAAAGATCTAACACTAATTATTATTTAATAAAAATAATATGATAAAATATTTATGTGAATAATTATTTTTTTTAGTGAATATATCAAATTAAATAAGAATGAGTAAACATAAACAAAGGAAGTATATTTAATATTTTTTTCTAAATTATGTAGTATATTCTCTTGTATTTACTTATTATCATGTATTTTTTGTTATGAATTGCTCTTTTCGTTCACTTTCTCTTTCTCTTTCTTGCCTGTTTATCATATCCAGCTTATTCTGTTGATGGGTTTTTGTGACGAGGGTTTCCAGGAAACAAGCTCTCTACCTCTATGTGGTAATGGTAAGGTCTGCGTACATCTTACCTTTCTCAGACCCCACTTATGAAATTCTATTGAGTATGTTATTATTATCGTAAATTATGTATTGGTGTTGCAAATTTATGAAAAATGGAGTCGTAAAATAAATTTGGAGCACTTGTGTAAGGGGAAAAGTAATAAGTTAAAATAATTTATAATAACACAAATGATACAGGCTGTAATGTGTCAGCATTAATGGAGTAGTGAGTAGAATAGAGGTAAGAAAAAGCAATTCCATTGGTGACTTGATTGGAAAGGCAAAGGGGTGGATGATGCAGAAGATTGACTGGACTCGCAAACCGAGAAACAGCAGTACATGTCTTTTTAGTACAAAAGGCAACTATACTGCAATGCCATTTGCCAATCTGGGAGGCCACTCGTCAATCAAGACACACATAAAACAACGTGAAACCAGAACAATTACTCTCTCCCCCTTATTTGCTGATAATAATTTTAGAATAAAATATAGAGTTGTTTTGTCACATATTTAGTTTATTTATTCTACTGCTTTGTTTTACTCATCATAAAATAAGTCAATTCATATGTATGATAGTGTAACTTATTTTAAATAATTTGTATTTCGAAATAACATATTTTCAATCAAATATGATTTACCGTGTTATAAATGATTCATAAATGTTTTGTTTCTGCCATTGAGTAAATTTATCCTTTCCTTCATTATTGGATTTAAATATCTTATTAACTCAAAAAAAGTCCCAAAAGAAAGGTTTAAAAATCATCCAGAAAAAGGTAAATTTTTAAAAAAATATACTTGATCCAAGAAGAAAATAGTAAAAAAAAAAATCCTTCAAAGTACAAATCAATTTTATTTTTATTTTTTTAAAGAAAATATCGCAAAATAAAAATAAATAAAACGTGAAAAGGAGTCTAAAAATTGCCCCGAAAAATAGAAAAGAAACACCAAAAATATGGGGAAAAAAAGTTAAAATTTAGGATTTGAAACAAATTAACACACAAAACATAAAATCTTACAATCTAATACTAAACAATCACACTAAAATACATATTATCTGTATAAGAAGAAAATTTATATTCATGTCAAAGCAATATGTTTATACATCAATAAATTTAGAGGTAATAATATTTTTCTTCTCTTTTATAATATTATATTATCTTATATTTTATAAACAAGTTGGTTGATAATTGGTCTATATGTTTATTAGCTTAAAATTTTGTTTGTAAGTATACATGCTTGGAAGGAATATATTTGTTTATTTAAAAATTGAAGGAGATTTCAGAAAACAATTGTACAACACTACCCAAAGGAGTTATCAATTGATATTCAAAATAAATATTTTATTATTTGATTACCTTATAATAGAAAATATAAACGTAGTAATTATAATTCATATCGACGTGGACATTAATTTAAAATTTGATGATAAACTAGGATACTTTCCTTTGAACATTAGAAAAACATAGAATTCTCAATGTGGTTATGATGCAATGGTGAAACTGCTCCATTCTTAATCAGAGATCTTGAATTTGAGCCTTGGCTATAGAGAAAATCATGTTGGGAGCTCTACCTCTAGATGGGTCCTATAGTGAGCGATTGAAATTTAAGCAGAACTCTAATACGAATACCAAACACCTAATGAAGGAAAAAAAAGGTATATATAGTGAGAACTGCATTCAATTATGTTGTTTATTGTTAGTATCAAATATAATGAAGTTGATTTGGATCGTGCATTGAAAATAAAAAAAAATGACGTACGATGATTTATAGTTATGTGCTCAATGATATAAGTTAAACATATAATAATTTATTTATTTTTATTACTAATTAACGTGCAAAGCACGTGCATTAAATTAGTTAATTTTAAAATAACTTACTCCCAACTAAACGATTCCTAATAAAATAATTATAAATAACTAAAATTTTAAAATTTAGTTTAAATCAGGAATATCAAAATTCAATTTAGGTACTCTTCTTCGTCTGATATTGCTTGTCAAATTTTTACTCTGAACCACAAACATTAAAATTGTTTTTCAGTTTCAGAAACAAATTAAAAGGAAATAAATATATAAATAATTAATCACAAACCAAATGACGCACGAAAAACATTGTCATCAGTTTAGGATGGCGGCGCCGTTACTCAGAGCAAAATTTGCAAATAGTAACGCCTCCCCACTTTCTAAGCGTTACTACCTCGTGCCTAGTACCCCCCTTTTTTTTAACTGTTTTTGCCTTTATTTATTTAACATGATTATCTTTTAACCGTTTCAATATATTTATATTAGATAAATATACATTAAATATTTAAGATATATATTGTCTTTCAAAAATATATTGATTAGTAAATATATTTTCTTAATTAATATTATAAAAAATTAATTTATATTTTTAAAATTAGTATATTATATAAAAACTAAAAATATAAGTTTTATACAAACATCACGAAATATGTGTTTGACAAAAATATTAAATATTATATTATAATAAAATTGTTAAAATATTTGATTAAAAAAAGAATCTATTTATTCTAACTAAAAAAAGTAAATAGTTTGTGATGTGAAATATGAAGTCAATACTACAAAAACAAATGAAACTAAAGAATATAACATAAAGTTTAAATTCAAAACAAAAAAAATTAACATAATACTCTTATGTCAAATTTCAATATAACATACATAAACATGATTTTAAAGAAAAAAAAAATCATATTTATAACTTTATCTAACAATGAATTCAACTTTAATTTCAAAATTAGAATGATAATGAAATCATGCCAGTGAAAAAAATAAAACATAGAATAAATAAATAAATAAAATAATATGAAAAATTGTATGGAATCATGTGACATATAAAGATTGAGAATAAGAAAGGAATGAAAACCGAATATTATAAAATAAACTATAGTATTAAAAAAATTAGAATAATAAAAATAAATAATTAAAATAAAAGGAAAAAAATTAAAATAATCCACATGTAATTATTTGCAATTCATAGCCTCTCCTATGAATTGAAAAATATAATTATACCCCATTACCTATTGACCAAGTATATTTGTTCACTAAATAAATCAGATAATAATTACGTCAAATTCAATTATCAGATTCCATTAGAGTGAGATAAGTAAATAATGCATTTTAAATTCAAAGTTCTATATAACTATTCCTAGCACAAGCACGTGACTATTAATATGGATGGTTTAACCTTTTTATTCGTTTTGAATAAAACTAAGCATATTAAATATGGTTTGAGGTTATTACTTTACTATCTCAAACAAATTAAAAATATAATAATTTGTCCGCTTACTTTTATTTATCACTATTCTAATTATAGAGATTAAATTATATAAATTCTGATCATTATTTTAAGATGTATTTTTTATCATATGAATATGAGAAGGATTGCAAGTTCTAGCTTTTTTCGTATAGTTTTCAATCATCTAAATTTTAGATTTCAAATATTAGATTTAGCTACTTCAATTTAGTTTGAAGTTGAGTCAAATTGACCTCGAAAAGTAAAACAAAGACAACGAAAAGTGCACAGAGGAAGTATAAATTATGATGATAATTTAGCTACTTCAATTGCATGATGATAAATTAATGGTATAATAGGAAAAGTAAATTTGTCCCATCTTGATTTGTCAAAAATTGACAAGTAAAAGCAAAAATTAAATTAGAAATTTTTTGATAAGAAGTGAACATACAAAGTAAAATTATAGTACTAGAGTTTTTCACATTTAATGATGACTTAATTATTAAGAGCGAAATTGAAAATAGGTGACTAATTATTTCTTAATAGTTTAAATTAACAACTAATGTAAAATAATTATTTTTTATATACTTCACAACTAAAATGAATTGACAAGAAGCAATTGCTTCTCAATTGAGCTACCCCGTAATGAGTATCCTTTAAAACTAGTGATACGATGCCAAAAGTATCATTTTATGCGGTATTATTTAATTTGACATTTATTTTTTTTATTATAGTAATTTAGCAGAAATAAAAGAGAGAAGGAAAAAAAAATCGCCCCCACTTGTGATAATAACTTATTATCTTTTGGCCTTCATTCTTTTTGCCCTCAATCTGGCCTTATATTGTCCTCTACAAAATATTATGGTTCTTACAAAGAAAAATATACCAACGAATAAATTTCACTAGAAAATGAAAAGTGGAGAACCAAAAACAAAATGGCAATATTATAAAGTAAAATACATATATATAAAAGTTAAGCTTTGTGTGTTGCAGAAAAATTGTCTATTTATGAGAGGGACCAAAACTTGATACCCTTATGCTGAGGTCCCCAAGATATAAATTCAATGTTAATAATAGGAATTAACATTAATAATTACCTCTTTAAATAAATAATAGGAATCCCCATTCAATCACACTCTTAATTATTTTAAATTAAAAATTTCACTAATCAACAAATATTAATGAATTAATTAAAAATATATTTTATTATCATAGTTTATATTTTTAGAATCAAATTATATAAACTTTTGCTAATATTTAAGACATATTAATGAATTATTATACAATGAATTGTTAACCTCTGATTAGAGGATGATGATGATGAAGCAGAGAAGAATAGAGAGAAGAAGAGAAAGGAATAGAAATTCTGTATATTCATTCATATGCAGGAAATGGTTTTGTACAGTATTTATAGTTAATTAGTTAAGACTAACTAACTCTTAACCTCTCCTTTTAACAAACTAACCACCTATTAATAATGTTCAACTAATCTCAATTAGTAACTAATCAGCTTGACTTCAACACCCCTCCTCAAGCTGATGGCTTGAATAAGTCTTTCAGTCCCAGCTTGTTCAATAGATGACAATGTGTTGCTCTTCCAAGCCCTTTTGTCAGAATGCCTGCCAGCTGCTCCTTTGTTGAAACATAGTTAGTTCTAAGTATTCCTTTGTTGATCTTCTCTCTTACAAAGTGACAATCTATGTCTATGTGTTTGGTTCTCTCATGAAAGATTGGATTTGCAGCTATTTGCATGGCTGCCTTGCTATCACATAAAAGCTCCACTGGTTTCTGCACTTGAACACCCAATTCACTTAATAATCCAAGCAACCAAATGACCTCAGCAGTGCATGTAGCCATGCTCCTGAACTCAGCTTCTGCTGAGCTTCTGGAAATAGTCTCCTGCTTCTTAGATTTCCATGATATTAATGTTCCACCAAGTTGTACAATATAACCAGTGACTGATCTCCTTGTTTCTAGACAAGCACCCCAGTCTGAATCACAATAGGCCTATAGTTGATTGGATTTGTTTGCAGGCATAAATAATCCTAAACCAGGTGTGCCTTTGATGTACCTTACAACTCTTAGAGCAGCCTCCATGTGTGACTTCTTTGGACTATGCATATACTGGCTGAGAACTTGTACCACAAATGCTATATCAGGTCTGGTCATGATGAGGTATAACAACCTACCCACAAGTCTTTGATACACAGCATGATCTTCCAACAGTTCATCTTCACTTTCTTCTTTGCTAGAAACATGACTGTCATACCTTGTTGAGGTCAACTTTTGATTGACTTCAAGTGGAGTTGCTGCTGGTTTTGCTCCACTTAAGCCAGCTTCTGATACTAACTCAAGTGCATATTTTCTTTGACACATCACCACTCCCTCCTGTGATCTTGCTACTTCAATACCTAGAAAGAATTTTAAGTTTCCAAGGTCCTTCATCTTGAATTTTTGCTGTAAATCCTTTCTGGCATTATTAATCAGATTTTGACAACTTCCAGTAACCAATAGATCATCTACATATACCAAGATCACAACCATCTTCTTATCTACTAACTTTGTGAATAATGAATAATCATAGTGACTTTGCTTAAATCCCATTTGTAGAAGAGCATCTGTTAGTTTCCTGCTTTAGACCATATAGTGATTTATGTAGTTTGCAGACTTGTTTACTTCCCCCATGTCTGGCAAACCCTTCTGGAATCAACATATACACTTCTTCTAGGAGATCCCCATTGAGGAATGCATTGTGCACATCCATTTGGTATATAGGCCAATTGCTAGAAGCTGCAATAGCTACCAGTGTTCTGACTGTAACCATCTTTGCTACTGGTGAAAAAGTCTCTGAGTAGTCTAGCCCAGCCTGTTGACTATAGCCTTTAGCCACCAACCTTGCCTTGTACCTTTCAATTTCCCCTGAAGCCTTGTATTTGATTTTGTAGACCCATTTACAACCAATAGGTGTCTTGTCTACTGGAAGATCTACAATAGACCAAGTATGATTTTCTTCTAAAGCTTTAATTTCCTGTTTCATAGCATGAATCCAAGCAGGATCTTGTGATGCTTGATGAAAGGTTGTTGGTTCAGTAGTTGAGGAGTAAGCAGCTAAAGCAAGTTGATGAGGTTTTTTGATATGTGAGTAGGTAACATAGGATGATAAAGGATAGGAACAATTATTTGTTGCATAATCATTTAACCATATAGGAGGATTTCTGATTCTGGATGATCTTATGACTGTTTCATGTTCATGTAAAGGATTTGGAATGATGAGAGATGGTTCAGATATAGAAGGTAAATTGTCTGGACTCATGGATGAAAATGGTTCAGTCATAGAAGATGTTGTTTCTGGACTCAAAGATGATGAGTGAGGAGTGATCTCTCCCAAGACTGGAATTGAATTAGTGGTTAGAAGAGGTTCAGTTAAAGGAAGTAACTGAAGAACAGGAAATGTAGGTGTACCAATAGACTTGGCATGTGCAAAAGGGAAGATTGATTCAAAGAAAACAACATTCCTACTTACAAACACTGAGTGAGAATGGAGGTCAAGTAGAACATACCCATTTTGTGTACTAGAATAGCCTAAGAAGACACTAGGAATGGCCCTGGTAGAGAATTTATCAGAGATTTTTGTGTTGGATGCATAAGTTAAGCATCCAAAAGCTCTGAGATGAACAAGACTTGGTGAATGATTATGCAGAAGTTCAAAAGGAGACTTAAAGTTTAGGATTTTTGAAGAAGTTCTATTTATGATATAGACAGCTATAGTAGCACATTCACCCCAAAACTTGAGAGGTATGCTGGCTTGAAATCTTAAAGCCCTTGCTACTTGAAGTATGGTTCTATGCTTCCTTTCTACTACTCCATTCTGTTGGGGAGTATATGTACATGAAGTCTGATGTATGATGCCATGTAGTAATAGAATAGACTGAAGCTCATTACTGAGAAACTCACATCCATTATCAGTTCTAAGAACCTTAACAGTGGCAAAAAAAACATTTTTTATTTTTGCAAGAAAGTGCTTTAGAACTACAAGAACTTCAGACTTAGACTGTATCAAGAATAGCCAAGTAAACTTGGTGCAATCATCCACCACAGTAACAAAGAATCTTTTTCCACTGTGAGTAGGGACCTTGTAGGGACCCCAGACATCACAATGTAGTAGATCAAAGACAGACTGAGCTCTAGATTTACTAACAGGAAAAGGAAGTCTAGTGTGTTTTGCCAAGGGGCAGACAGTACATGTATGATTTCCAGTGCTTAAATTTCTGAGAAGGTCATGTCTTCTAAGTACATTTAGAAGGGCATGACCTAGTCTTCTATGCCACAATATATCAGACTCAGGAACTTGTTTCACTGAATTAGCAAACTTGTGTTCCTTGTTTGTTGAATAGTTGCCTTATCTTAGAATATAGAGGCCTTCTTCTTCTTTACCAATCCCCTTCACCTTGCCAGTATAGAGATCCTGGAATATACAGAAGTCAGGAAAAAAATTCACTGAACACTGTAGTTCCTTAGTTAGCTTTGATATAGATAGCAAGTTGCACTTAAACTCTGGCAGAAATAAAACATCAGAGATCAAGTGATTTGTCAGAATATATGTATTTCCACTGTGAGTGACTTGTGTTATACCACCTGTAGGCAAATGAACTCTATTCTTCTCATGATCTGGAACCTTGTTGTAACTATGTAACATTTCAGGGGTAGATGTCATATGGTTAGTTGCACCAGAATCTACTATCCATTTAGCCTGAGTGACTTTAGTATTTAACTGAGATTTTGTACCTGTGTTAGCTGAACTAGTTGTAGTAGCATTGTTTCCTTTACTACCTTTGTTGAGCATCTGAGGAATTTGTTGGTACTGTTCAGGAGTAAAATAAGGAGTAGCTTGAGAATTAGAAGATTGAGATTGTTGAGCTGCATCACTATCATGACTGCTTATACCACTGCTTCCTTGAAGATTTTCAGCAAAACTAATAACTTGATTTGCTCCCTTTCCTTTTAGATTTAGGCCAGTCTGGAGGATATCCAATCAACTTGTAACATTTGTCTTTTGAATGACCATTATAACCACAGAAGTCACAAACAATTGAACCCTTCCTCTGAGTCCTATAAGTGTTAGCTGATGTAAGCTTTCTAGAATAGTTGCCAATGAAACCTGAGTTCCCTCCTAGATTATTGTTTCCTGAATATACATTTCCTTTGCTATAGTGAGATTGGGCTTCTATAGCTTCTCCTTTACCTGTGGATTTAGAACAAGATCCTCCTCTCTGACTGAGGAATGCTACTGCTTCTATTGAGTCACTTACATCTGTAGATGAAGCTGATAAAGACCTTTGACTCTCATGGTTAATCACCATCGAATAAGCCTTGTTCAAGGTAGGAATAGGAGTCATCATAAGAATTTGGCTCCTACATTGAGTGTAGGTTTCATTCAGCCCCATAAGAAACTGTAAGAGTCTCTGGTATCCATGATGTTGGGCATAGTTCCTAGACTCTGGACAATTACAATCTGGACAAGGCATAATTGCATCAAACTCATCCCATAAGTTCCTCATTTTGGAGAAGTAGTCTGAAACTGACTGAGTGCTTTGAGTTAATGTCACAATATCTCTGTGTAGATAAAATATTCTGGATCCATTTACTACATCAAACCTCTCCTTAAGATCTAACCAGACTTTATGTGCATCTGAAGCATAGATTATACTACTCAACAGTTCTTTTCTAACTGAGTTCATTATCTACGAAAGCACCACATCATTAACTTTTTCCCATTGATCGTGCAGTGATGTATCAAATATGTTCTTAGTGTGTCTCCCATCTACAAATCCCAACTTACTCTTTCCTAGTAAGCCTAGTGACATAGATCTACTCCACAATGCATAGTTTTCTGAGCCAATTAGTTGAATTGACACTAGAGTACTTCCTGGTGTATCATTAGGATGAAGATAGAGTGGATGATTATGATCCACCTCATTTTTATTAAGATTTCTAGCTGTAAACTGACCTGAAGTTGGTGATGTATCCTCTCCAACCATTTCTCTACTTTGAATCGATTGATTTCTCCTCGATCTGTTTTAATCTAGCTCGATTTGCCTAGATTTCTCAGACATGCAACTCAATCCAGCTTGATTTCTTCTCGACTTGACTCAATTCAAACATGCAACTCGACTGAATCAATTTCTCCTCGATCTGGCTCAATCCAGTTCGATTTCTTTCGATTCAGCTAAATCTTCTTCTGATCTCTTCAGAAAAGAAAAAAACAGCTCGATCTGGTTCAATCCAGTTCGATCTCCTTCAATTCAACTCGAGTTTCAAACTCTTTCGATTTCTCCACCAACACGCAGCTTTTCTGCTTAGCTTCTCTCCCAGATGATCATCGCTCTGATACCATGTTAACCTCTGAATTAGAGGATGATGATGATGAAGCAGAGAAGAATAGAGAGAAGAAGAGAAAGGAATAAAAATTCTGTATATTCATTCATATGCAGGAAATGGTTTTGTACAGTATTTATAGTTAGTTAGTTAAGACTAACTAACTCTTAACCTCTCCTTTTAACAAACTAACCACCTATTAATAATGTTCAACTAATCTCAATTAGTAACTAATCAGCTTGACTTCAACATGAATAAAAATAGTTTGTTACTACTGTAATTTTTTACTATAATTTTTTTTGTTTATTTATTATATTTTATTTGAATCGAAATTTTATCGAAAATATTTTTTCCATCAATAGTGATTGAGAATAAGGCAGCTAGTAAAGCGCTTGCTTTAGGTCTCAAGAAAAGATTAATAGTAATAAATTTCATTATTTTGTTTTTTCAAAAAATAATATTGAAGATGGTAAAAGTAAGTAAAGTATTTGTAGAAAAAGAAAAAGAAAAATTATGTATATTATTATGACAAGTATTTAAAAATTTTGAATTGAATAACTCAAATCTTCATATTCATAAATAAATTTTTTACAGTAATATCTAATGCAGTGTCTTGCAAATAAATGACTATAATTGTCTCAGTAATAAAAATTTTTAATATCACTATGAATAGTAATAATAGTACGTGAAGTTAGTCAAAACGAGTTATACATAAGAAAAAACAAATAATAATTCTAAATTATTATTATTATTATTATTATTATTATTATTATTATTATTATTATTATTATTATTATTATTATTATTATTATTATTATTATTATTATTATTATTATTATCATGACTTGAAGTATATATGTCATGGTCGATAGGTATACTTCTTCTTGAAATTTAAAATACAATAAAGGTCATTTTGCTTTTGTAAAAAATAAACTATTAAAATGAATTTTTAATAATTTAAATATCTAAAAATTAGATGAAAAATGATAAAGATCACAATAATTAATAATAAAAAATTTAAAATTAAATAATTTTTTTTATTTCACTTCTATATTTTATTCACACTTCGTAATTGAGAGAACGCCAATAAAAATATTTTTAATAATAACAATATAATATATTTTTAAGAATTATATAAAAAATTTATGATTGAAAAAAAAATTGATTTGACTGTTTATGTTTCATCCATGCCACATATATTGAGATTTTATTGGCTCTCGTAATTTTATCTGTATCAAATGAATTAGGATAAAGGGAGTAACATATATCAAACTCTTGACTTATAAAAAGAAGTTATTTTCATAGAAAAATTTGATTGACTTTTCAAATTTTATGTATGTTACATATATTGGAATAGAAGATGTCATGTCATTTCAAATAATTTGTATATTTATAGATTATATCAAAAATAATATAAATCACAATAATCAATAACTTAATTTAACTTTACAAATTATCTCTAGTGCATATATATTCAAGGTATCTTAAGCGATGTAGATAAAATTACATGCACAACTTTAAACCCGATGTTTAAATGCATATTATTATTGTTTTTTTTAAAAAAAAAGAAAACTAACATTTTTATTTTGTATACATTAATAAGATATAAATTTTCTTATATCTTTGTACTCATATCAATACTATTTTCTCCGTCCCGTATTAGATAAGTATTTGTTATTTTATACGATAATTAAAAAATTATTGATAAATTAATCAACTTTATTATTTTGCTTTTCTTTTTTCATATTAAATAGTCTTTTGGCAAAAATTTGAATCTTAAAAATTTATTAAACTTTCAAAGACTATATTAACTATTTGAGTAAAATAAAAAAAAAAAAGTAATTCTATTTTAATTGAAAATTAATAAAAAATAAAAAATAAATAATTTTAGTGAGATGCCTATTTAATATAAAACGGAGAGTTTTATACTTTGATAATTAATATTAATTCCATATAAACAAACTATCCTGTAAAATTTGATGAAGATTTTCCTTCATTCCCAACCAAACACTTCTAACTATCCGTACCAAAAAGTGATGCATTCCAAACCAATAAGTCCAAATTGCCCATAATTGAGTGGGTAAAAATAAAATATACTTCAAAATTATTTTTAAAATACCTTATAAAATCAGTTAAAATTAAGTAAGAAACCACACAAAAAAAGTTTTTTGGAATTTTTTCTTAATGGTTAACTATTGAGAAATGAAATTTACTACTCCCTCAGTTCAAAAAAATTGAATTATCGAACTATGTCACACATATTAAGAAAAAAAATAAAGATAAAATTTAATAATGTTTTTCTCATTTTTATTCTTTTCAGACTTAAAACACTCATTTAATGAATCGTTTATTTCTAATACAAAATTCAATCTTAGAAACTCAACTAATGAAGGACAAAATTGGAAAAAGAATTCCAACATATCCCTTGAAAAGTGAACAATTCAATTATTTTGAAAATTCAAAAATTTCCAACAATTCAATTATTTTGATGGAGAGGGAGTATGAATTATTCCATCCGTTTAAAAAATAATCTAACTTGAATTGACACGGAGTTTAAGAAAATAAAAAAGATTTTCAATCTTATGGTTCTAAATTAAAGTTATATTAAATGTACCAAAATGTTCTTTAATTTTATAGTCTTAAACATGTCATGTGAAAAGTTCAAATTAATGTTTTATCAATTTTTTTTAATTATTTTTTTTAAATAGATCAAAAGAAAATGAATCATTATTTTTTAAAGTAATGAAATATTATTTTCACACGATTCTTAATTTTACTTGAAGTGAATCAAAATGACGTTTTATAGTTCTTCGCTAGAAAAGAAGTATTCTAAAATATTGAAGAAGCAGTTTGAATTTAATTTTGATTGATTTAATTAATGTTAATAATTAATTTATTTTACAATAAATATTGCATTTATTTTCACTTGATGATTCAAATAATAATTGTATTCGTACAGAATTTTTTGGCTTTTCAATATGATCCATGTCATCATTTTTATTCCCTTTATCAATTCTCTTATTCTATTTAAATCCAAATTCCATTACTTTATCTATACCCATGAGGTTTTAAGTATTTTTATTCTTAATTGAAATTTTTCTCATGATTTTTTTTTTTTTGAATTTTGATCAATACTTTTTGAAATATTTTTTTATTATATTAATATAAAAATTATAAATTTATATTATTTATTATTTATCTTTACTTTATTAAAAACATGAAGACGCTTAAAAATTTTGTTTGAACTTTTGTAAAATATTTTTCTTCAGACAACATCATTTTTTCACTATTTTTTTCTTAATTTATTATTGAATCTTTTATTGCTTTAGTTCACAATTCATTTTTAAATTAGAATTTCTTTATAATTTAAAATTAAAATTTGATTTAAGAAATTCTATCTAAATAATCAACTAAAATTTTGACTATCAAATGTTTTGTTTTAAAAAAATCATGTAATATAAAAAATTTAAAAGGAAAAAAATTTAGTAAAATTATTTTGGAAACATTAAACTACTCCTTTTATATTTAAGAATCTTTTATTACATTAAATTTTAATCAATTAATTATTTAACTTTTAATTATTCAACTTTAAATTATTACTTTATTTACGGGAAACTATTAACATAACTATATTATAAGCAATTGAATTAATTTTATTTACATGAGTATTATATTTATTTAATGACAAATACTATTTATATATAATTTTTAAATTGACGCAATATAGACGTGCAAAGCACGTGCAATACACTAGTATAATTTAAAATATCTAAACTTTTAAATTTTAAATTTTTTTAATTAACTTTAAATAAAAATACTTTACATAAATCGAAATGGAAAAAGATTTTTTTGTCAAATAGATGAACTCTAATATAGTCCTATGTTGTTATTATAAAATGGATTAATTTAGTACTATCATTCCTTATTTCTTTTTAAAAAATGTTAATTTTCTTTTTCTAATATAATACTCTAATTTATATAAAAAAAATTAATTAATTTTCTTATTAATCCTCTATTTAACCGTTATCTCACGCTCTTGGTCTTCTCCACACCTCCACTGCCACCTTCTCTTCTCTTCTCCACTTCCCTTCTCTCTCTCTCTCTGAAGATTTCACATCGTAACTACTCAACACCGGCAAAAATAAGCAGTTTTGAAGCTCTGAAAATGTATTCTGAGGACTCTCTTCTCTTTATTCCTTCTACGGCTGTTCTCAACTATGAGCTTCTCTTCTTTTTTCTCCTTTTTCTCGCTGTTTTCGCCTTCTGGCTTACCCCAGGTGGCCTTGCTTGGTCTTTTTTCAAGTCTCGGGTTTCCATTCCGGGACCCTCTGGTTTACCCGTTCTTGGGTTGGTCTTAACTTTCACTGGTTCCCTCACTCACAGGCTGCTTGCGAAGCTCTCTAATGGCTTGAAAGCTGAATCGTTAATGGCGTTTTCAGTTGGGTTCACTCGTTTTATAATTTCTAGCCATCCAGAGACTGCTAAAGAAATACTTAACAGCTCGGATTTTGCTGATAGGCCAGTGAAGGAGTCTGCTTACGAACTGTTGTTTCACAGAGCGATGGGTTTTGCGCCGTATGGTGATTATTGGAGGAATCTGAGAAGGATTTCAGCAACCCATTTGTTCAGTCCTAGGAGAATAGCGTGTTTCGGGGATTTCAGGAGGGAGATAGGTAAGAAGATGGTGGCTGAAATTGCTAGTCTGATGGAGACGGAAGGACGTGTTAAGGTGAAAAGGGTTTTGCATTTTGGGTCACTGAACAATGTGATGAGGACTGTTTTTGGTAAAAGTTACAATTTCAATGAAAAAGATGGGCTGGAGTTGGAGTATTTGGTGAGTGAAGGGTATGAGTTGCTTGGTGTATTTAACTGGAGTGACCATTTTCCATTGTTGGGGTGGTTAGATTTGCAAGGAGTTCGAAGAAGATGCAAAGAGCTGGTGGCTCGGGTGAATATATTTGTAGGGAAGATCATTGAGGAACACAGGTTGAAGAGGGCTAAAAATATTGAAAATGCTGCAGATGAAGGCTTTCATGACTTTGTAGATGTTTTGCTTGATTTGGAGAAGGAAAACAAACTCAGTGATTCAGACATGATTGCAGTTCTTTGGGTAATTTTTCTTTTTATTCTTTTCCCTTTTGAAGTATTCTAACTTTCGTTGCTTCAAATGATTTATATGTGAAAATATATAATTTTATGTGTTCTTTTTAATCTTTGAACTCTCAGTATTTATTCTTTTTTTACTAGATTTAGTATATGTTTTTGTTGTGTAGGAATGTGTCTACTAGTAGTTTATGTTTGGTTTTCATTTGGTTTATGTTTATTTTCTATCATTCAGTATCTGTCATTTCATTTTTCCTTGTGTTTAATACGACCTGATTCTTCAGCATAGATGCTCAAAACATCTGTTAAATTGTCTCTTTCTGATGTTTTGGTGATGAAGAATCTGAATATTTTTAGCTTTAACTTTGCATGATAGGGGCAGTGCTGATATTCCCTTCAAGTCTCTTTCTAGCTGTTCTTTTCAGCATCATATCCTTGTTTATATGATTTTGTTTCAACTTTCAAATTATGTAGTGGGGTATTAATACATTTGTTTTATTTTTCAGGAAATGATCTTTAGAGGGACTGATACTGTGGCCATTCTGTTAGAGTGGATTCTTGCTAGGATGGTCCTTCATCCAGATATTCAAGCCAAAGTTCAATGTGAAATAGACACTATTGTTGGAACTGATAGAGCTGTTTGTGATTCAGACTTGCCTAATCTTCCATATCTTCAAGCCATAGTGAAAGAGACTCTCAGAGTGCACCCTCCTGGTCCTTTACTTTCATGGGCAAGGCTTGCAATTCATGATACAAGTGTTGGTCAGCATTTTATCCCTGCTGGAACTACAGCCATGGTTAACATGTGGGCTATCACACATGATGATAAGATATGGACTCAACCCGAAGAATTCATGCCAGAAAGGTTCTTGGAACAAGATGTAGCAATCATGGGTTCTGATCTTAGGCTTGCTCCGTTTGGTTCGGGGAGGAGGGTGTGCCCCGGCAAGGCAATGGGACTTGCTACTGTTCAGCTTTGGCTAGCTCAGTTGCTTCAAGAATTCAAATGGGTTCCTTCTGTTAACGGCGTGGACTTGTCCGAATGCTTGAAATTGTCATTGGAGATGAAGCAACCTTTGGTTTGCAAGGCTGTTTCTAGGGTTCATTGAAAGCTTTGTGTGTGATGTTCTACTGGTCTCAACTATGAGTTTTGTCTTCCTTAAAAATGAGAGATCAGACTTGTCTATAAGTTATGCTATTAGCAGTAGTTATCTTTTTTAAGTTTGTCTTAGGGGAAAGATAGTCTCTAACCAATGGTACCCTTCACTTGGTCCTTTATGATGCTAGAAATTTGTTTGTTGTCTTTGGTGTGGTTCTTGCTAGCATGCACTGTACACAACTTCCTTTTTGCATATCCAAAGCAATATAATCTCTATCTTTCTTATGAAAGACCAAACGTGTCTCATTTGTTCTTTATGCTACTTTGCTATAAATCTTAAAGATGTAACATGTGAACTAAAACTAAGTGTAAACTTTGCTATATATGAGTAAACAGTAGCATGCAAGTATTAACGACCAAGATGATTATGTTCTTCCATATTTGGGTTGTTTTTTTCTGTATTTGTCCTATATTAACACTTGTAAATCTGGGGATGTCTTGTTCTCCTGGTCCATGCATTGTCTTGTTCTAAATCAGTAGGGGTTTCATAGTATGACCATTTAACTTATTCTAATTACGTTTTTAGTAACGGATAATTATTATCACGGGTAACTAGGTAGTCATCCTAATATTTCCTCATTAATTATACCTTACAAATTTTTCATTAATTATCATGTGATTAGTGTCCAGTAATAGCAGTAACAGTTAAAGGTCGGAGAATCCAAGAAATATATACCACAAGACTAATCTAGAAGAGTGAATGATAATACTTTGCTTCTTTTTTATTCTTTCTAAATATATATTCAAATTAATTTGCACGAAATAATGATATTTATTTTTATTTATTTTTATTACTACCTGATTCTTTTAGGTAATTTAAAGGTATAATTGCAATTTAAATGTTCTTGTTAGTTTCTCTCTCTCTCATTTTTTTTTGGTATAATACATGTATCTTGTTAAATTTATGAGCTAATGCAGTATTCTTTATGATCACACCCATTATAAAACTAGGTTAGTGTACATGTTTTTGCACGTATGTGGCATGTTAATTTGAAATTTATATATAAATAGTGTTTGTTATTAAATAAATATAATATTTATGTAAATAAAATTAAATAAATACTATTAGTTTGATGCAATAGTTTAATCTATTGTGAAACGGTAAAGATGAGCTATATGCTAATAGTTTTTTAATACATAAAGTAATAATTTAGAGTTAATAATTAGAAGTTAAATAATTTAACTGACTAAAATTTAATGTAGTAAAAAATTTCTAAATATAAGAAGAGTAGTTTAATGTTTCTAATATAATTTTATGATTTTTTTTTTAATTTGTTATATTACATACTTTTATTAACAAAATATTTGATAGTCAAAATTTTAGTTAATTATTTACATAAAATAGTCCTACCGAATTCTAAATATAAAGAACTTCTAATCTAAAAGAGAATCTTAAAACTAAATAATAAATTTTTAAAAAATAAAAAAAAGACGATTTTCAAATAATATTTTTAAGGGTCTTCACTTTTAGTATAAATAGAAATAAATTGATTATTCATTTTTTAAAATTAACACTACTGTTTTTACTTACTTTTAACAAATATTTAGAAAAAGATACAATTTTTCAAGAGCTCCTTGGTTATATAAAAGTCTTTATATTCAAAAATGGGTAAAATTAGAAGAACATCATTAATGTCTTATTGGTTATCTAAATATCAATAGGTATAAAATGAAACAGTTTTAATTTCTTTTAAGAATGCATCTTTCCTCTTTCGACAACTTTTTAATTTTTCAATTTAAAAATATTTTTTATTTTCTTGAATTCTGTGTCAAGTCAAAACCAGTCATAAATTGAAACGAAGGAGCACTGTTCTTGTTCACAGTAGTCTGTTTGATTTGTCATATCAAAATAAACAACAAATATTTGGATAAAACTAATATTAGGTATTACCCGAAAAGAAATCATCCCATGTATTGTTTAATACAACATTATAAATATATACTTTATTCAATATTTTTTGTTCTTATACACCATATCAAACGAAATCAGATTGATAACAAATTAATAAATATAAGATGTAGAGAGTATTATACCTTAATCCATGTTGATGAAACAAGATCCTCATAAAATCTACTTAAATAATAAACAAAAGCCTTTTATACTCACCTAAATAACTAAACTTATGATAACCTTTTATCAACTTTATTCTTGTTAGCTTTATTTTGTGCTCTCTATTAATTCTTAGCTAGAAAGCATTACCTTTTAAATGTTAAAGTAAACTAAGATTCTTTTGCTCTCTCTCTCTATATTGCTTAGGGGAATTTTTGGTGTATGATGAGATAATAACAAAACAAACAATGTGTTAGAGAAACAAACAAATGATTGAGGAATAAGAACCCTAAAATGATATATCTATCTATATAAAAATGTAGTAGCTACTAGAATAATTTTTTTTCTATATAATTATATGTATCCATACATAATAAAGTTTTTCTCCTTTTTCACTACTCTATATATTAAAAAGAAAGATGCATTAAGGATTTGAATATCCAATATTCATAGTGTTTTTTTCTTTTTTTTTTCTTTTCTATCCAAATCAATTTGCCTTGGCCTCTTCTTTTTTTAGCCATTAATTCTCATCTTTTATTTATTCCTTTCACCTATTTTTTGAGTAATTCATTACGTCCACGTTCAATAATGTTGGCACATGAATCCAAAAATGGACAACTTAGAATTTTACCATTTTTATTGAGTTTAGGATTCAACCACAATTTATTTAGTTTACTAGGTTTGAAATCTACTATTTATAATCGAGACCAAAGATTAAGTCATTACGAGGCTTGGTAATTTAACCACAATTTTTTTTTTGTGGTATTTACGAGGCTTGAATCGGTCAAGACCAGAATGACATCCAATTTTCACTCTCAAACCCTTATCATGAATAAGAAGATCATTAATAATTTTACATCTCAAAAAACTAAAAAAAATTTGTACTTAGAAAGAAGATATATGATGTTCTTATGAGCAATAATAAGACCTTCATTAAAATTTAACTTTAGACGATCGATTTCATTCAGTTATTTGTGTTTATAGTTATTTGGTAAATATTTCTTAAGCGCATGTTTTTGAATGAATCTATAAGTTACTTTTCACATCTACCCTTACAAATCCAAAGAAACAAATTCAAAATAATAATTGAAAAAGAAACTACATTTATGATATTTCTTTACCAAAAAAGAAAAGATAAAATTTAAAATGAGAGCACATAGGGTCATGTTAGGTTATGATCCACTAGTTATTCAACTCACTTCTTGAGATGAAATCGAAACTCTAATCATTTAATCGATTTTAATCTAACACGCTCATTTGACACATCTACCACATGTTGATGTACTCACTGTTTCTCACTAGTACTAAGTACTACTACTTATTAGTCTTGTGTTTCTCATGGTGTAGTACATGAAAAACCAAACAGCATATCCGTACATAAACTTTATTCAAGAACGTGTATGGTTAGGATTTGGGATGATATATCAAAATTTGGATCTTTCGATAAAAAGATAAAGAAAAAGGAATATTGTAAGGAAATATGGCATCTCTCATTATTATTGCTTTTGAACGTATTCGATATTTATTTTGAGTTTCGATTAATTTCATTTCATATAGTAATATATATATATATATATATATATATATACACACACATATTTGAAGAAGAGCTTTGGAGTAACTAGTAAAGTTGCTGCCATGTGACCAAGAGGGAAAAGGGAAAAGGGAAAAGGGAAAAGTAAGACTGCATATAATAAACCCTTGTGGTCGAGCTCATCCCGAGCTTTGGAGTAACTTGGGTTTATCTTTTTTTAAGTAACATATATCTTGAGTTTCGATTAATTTAATTTCATATAGTAATATATATTATATATGAAGAGGAATCTTAGAGTAACTGGTAAAGTTGCTGTCATGTGATCAAGAAGGAAAAGTAAGACTACGTATAATAAATTTCTGTGGTCGAGTCCATCCCCGAGCTTTGGAGTAACTTGGGTTTATCTTTTTTTAAGTAACATATATGTTGATATGATGATGTAGGAACTATAAAGCTAAGGGAATATATTGTATATATCATTAGGTGGACAAGGAGGAGTAATTGTTCCTTTGACCACCAATAATAATTTTTTTCTTCATATATAATTTTATTTTTGTCTCTCCAACTTCTCTTCCAAGTTTTCCCCTTTAAAATTTGGAATATTAGCTACCTACACCACATAATTTGCATGGATTCTCTATTGGGATTGTGCTGATTATTTTCTTACTTTATTAGATTTGTTAAGGTTCCCTTTGCATTTATTTATGGAAAAATAATATTATAAAGTGACAACATGACTAATAACTACTTGTTCCAATTCAAAGGAATAATTAAGCTCAAATTAAACTAATAGTTCTTTTATATATATCCAGGTTAGATAAGAAGAGCCTTGTTAATATGGATGGACTATTTGTTAACCATTTTAGTACAAAATTGGCTTAACTCATAAACAGATATCTAAACTTGTCCTCATTTTTCACTTAGACATCTAAACTAAGACAAGTTCCTAATAGACACCTCAACTGTTAAGATTTGTTCCCATTAAACACTTTTATCCTACTTGGCACTCTCCGCAGTTTTTTTTCATATTAATTGTATTGTTTTTTTATTTTTCAGTAAAAAATAAATAGTTGCGGTCCAAAAAATTTTTTTTTTTACATAAAAAGTAGGTTCTCAAAATTCTCAGTTATCCAAAAAAAAATTTTTCTTCATAAAATTAGGTTCTCAAAATTCTCCGTTAACCATATGCGAAAAAAAATTATTGCAATTTTAAATAAAAAAATTTTGCACATGGTTAACTGAGAATTTTGAGAACCTACTTTTATGAAGAAATTTTTTTTTTTGGACCGCAACTATTTATTTTTGGCTGAAAAATTAAAAAAAAAGTACAATTAACATGAAAAAGGACTATGGAGAGTGCCAAGTAGGATAAAAGTGTTTAATGGATCAAATTTTAGCAGTTGAGGTGTCTATTAGGAACTTGTCTTAGTTTAAGTGTTTAAGTGAAAAATGAGGACAAGTTTAGGTGTCTGTTTATGAGTTAAGCCTACAAAATTTATAGGGATAGTTATCAATACATTATATTATATTATATCGTTCGATCAACTACTTTACTGACATGCTATAGATATACACAATCATTATATATGTTGTCTATAGATATGTAGTATATTTAGTATAAAATATATAACCTATACACTTTGTAGATATTTTGTAAACTAGTTGATCAAAGAGCTGGATTTTTGAGACGAGGATTCTCAGAAAACAATGTGAGGTAGTGGTAAGATCTGCTTCACCCTCTCCAGACCTCACTTATGAGATTTCACTGAGTATGTTATTGTTGTTAGTTGATCGAAGAGCTGTTATTTTCCCAATTAAATACTAGATGCTTAATTCAAAACTACATCAAAAGGTTAATCAAGTGATTTAATTGAGTTTAGATGAAGCTAATATTAGTAGTGGTGATACCACATTATGCCATATGAGGGGCAACAAGGAGTTACATAAGTTGGATGCAAAAAAAGGAAACGTCCAAAATAGAATTGACAAGATTTCCTTACTTTTCCTGCGATGCCTTCTCTCAATTATTTGCTTTCTGAACCATCGAGGCATAATTTTCACCAAAGGGTTTAATACTAATATATTATATACTATATAGTTACTGTATAATTTTTTGATAGAAAGATTTAACTGAATATTCTTAATCGGACAATCTAATCTTTAATGTACTCCGCCTCCTTCCCTAATTACACTGTTGGTGAATATAAGTTAAATCCTGTATTATTTTGTTTCGTTTTCTTTTTTACGGGTGGGTATGGGTACAAATATTCGTACAAAAAAAAATCTGGTATACTTTTTTTTTTGTTTCCAGGCAATGGAATAGCATGAATATGGTGAAAACCAAATAATGGAAAAGTTATTTCCCTTTGGAATGTAATCTGAAGAATAAATTCTTCATTGTGAAGTTAATATAAATGATAAAAATACAACAATTGGAATATACTTCCACGAATTAAAAAAATATCTGTACGTCCAATAAAAATCAAGTGGCATAGCAATTAAAAAGTGTTTAATACTTAGCTGTATAATGATTCTGCTGATGATCATCAATTCAAGCACATTTCTTATCATATATTTTATGAAGTTGACAGTCACTTTGTTGTGGGATGCCCTATGATGATGATTCTGAGTCTCATCTTGGACCCCATGATAAATTTGTTGCATCTACTATATATATATCATTTTATTAATTAAGAACTCATAACGGTGATTGAGTTGGTTCAGCGTGTTGTATCTCATGAAAGAGGTTAGAGATTAGAGATCGATTTCTTCAATCGAGCTTGTTGCACCTGACTTGCCTAGTTGGCGAGATTTTTTTGGTGAGCAGATTTAACCTGAAGAATAGCGACTATGGTTTTTTAAAAAAAAAATAGTACTCTCTCCGTCCCAATTTAGTTGTTAGGGGGTAAGGATTGACACATCCTTTAAGAAAAAATTAATAAGGTATGTTATTTGACTAAAATAACCCTAATAAATATTGTACTTTTTGAAAATTGTACCTCTAACAAATAGAGTTTTCACATCCAAGAGTAGTAATTACTAAGGGTAGAATTGGAAAAAAGTGATTTATTGTTTCTTGATTCTTTAAATTGACAACTAATTTGAGACAATTATTTTTAGTAACCCTGACAACTAAAATTGGGATGGAGGGAGTACTACTTTTTTTTTAAAAAAAAAACACGATCGCGATTCTTTAGGTGCGCATTGGCTATGTAGCAAAATATCGTTCACTGACATCTTTTATAGGATACTACTTACTGAACCAACTCAACCATCGTTATAGATTCTGTATTAATTAAGCCCTTGATCCCTTATCTCAACAAATATGTACTATTCATTAATTAGTTTAATAGTCAAGTGTGCGTTTGATTATTGCGTACACTTTGTGCTTAGTGATTGTAGGACATGTTAAAGAAACCATAAACAAGGGGCACCCTTGCTTCTTATCTTTCATACAGTGTATGTTTCTGTTTGTGAAAGAGCCCTTATAATACAAAGTTTGTGCCAGCTACAAAAGGTGGGACAATTTAATATTTGGCCATCACTATGAGCTGTTCTAAACCAATTTTGACACATCTGAAACATCTTAGGACATGATTTGTATTATATAAGTTATTATTCTTAATTAGTACTAATCACATTATTTAACTGGAGTTTGTGCTAATGGCTGCTAGTGTGAATGGGATCCACAACAACGCCCCTGAAACTGCCTAATCTGGCCTCTTTTGTGTTTGCTTTTTCTTTCCTTTTTGCCTTTATCTAATGACAACATTATGGCATATAATGATGTTTAAGGGCATAAGTGCTTCATCTGAAAGAAACCTAGATAAAGTAACGTTTATTATACACGAAAAAAACTGTTGTGTGGAACAGGGAAACATGACCTTGTACACATGAAAATGACACAAAGGTTGCTTTTCTTATGCACTAATTAGAGGGTAACTTAATATATGTATACATTTTCTTTTAACATCATCATTTTATGATGAGCTCCAACAAGGAATTGGCTCAATAAAGAAAGATGAGAAGACGTAATATGGGGTCAAAGAAAGTTAAAAGAAATCATGCAGTTCATGCTTGGGAAATTTGTGGATAATTAATAGAATTGCATGCCATTTTCGTTCTTTATCTGTTAATTTTGGAGCACATTTCCTGTGAATGGTAAAAAAAAAAAAAAATTCATGCAGCTTTTTACGCGTGATTTCAGGGCTTATACATGCCATGAATATAATGTGCTCTAAAAATATAACGTATGAACTTTTACTGAACTTGTGAGATTTTGCCAACTTTGTTCTTTTCAGAAAGAAATGGAGTCTTTTGGCTTAGGAGCAACTATGGGGGCAGTAAAGAAAAGAAATACTGGGACATTGGAAGAGAACAATGAGTATTCAACAAATGCTGCTGCCATAAAATCTGTAATGTTATTTTGACAAGCAATGGTTGAGAATAAGGGCAACACTCATATCTACATTCATTTTACAACCTCTAAACTTAGTGATTTAATGATGAAAACTGGGATTTTAACAACAAAAAGAAAAGCGTTATTGAAGTATATTAAACATCGAAAATTTGGAAGGAATCAACCACAGTGTGTAGTCTATCCTTCATCTTCCCCCATCTCCTCTCATTTGCACCAGTTGTCAACGTATAGAACTTTCCTGCATTAGAATTCATCATTCAGATTGAAATATTAGGTATGCATATTCAAGTTTTGCATAAATTCACAGAAGAAAGAAAGAAGGGATAACTATAGTAGATGGCCATTCGGATGGACATTCGCTGATAAGCATGTATGGTCAATGTATGCAAGCTAAATTCTGTTTTTGAATCATCATAATTCAGTATATCTCTATATACTAATGTATAAGTAATCTATATTGTATAGTTAGTATATATTTTCTATGACTCTTGGCAAGCTATATTGTATAGCCACTATATATTTTCTATGATTTTTGGCTATTTATTATGTAAATAAAACATGGCTATATTTGTTGTAAACTAATTTATTGTATACATTTGAAATTATCCCAAGAAAGAACTTGGCATGATACAGTGATTTTAGATGCAATGAGTAGCAAAAACAATAGGAGGGGATCATGATACGCATAAAATGGAACCGGGGAAGTCTTGGGCTGACCAACATTAAACTTACATTCAAATTAAACAATGAAAAGTTTCTCATCAGTTCAAGACATTCACGAGGTCATCACTATTATATCTTACCATCAGGTCGATTCTGGGTGCATGAAAGATTCAAATTATAGATACAAAGCACTCAGTCTGGGCAGATAAGAACAAATGTAACAGTTGATAGAAGTAGTTGTACTGCTTATATAATAGAAATTATTGAATGCATCAACATTTTAATTTTAAAGGGTTTGAACCCTCTTCCAATAATTCACTTCTTTTTTTGTTATCCCTGATAATAGAAGGCCTAAATCTACTAACACGCTGACAACAAAGACGGTAACTGATGTCAGATCACTTGCATGACCCAAGAGTTTTGAGGTAGAAGTAAACTAATCAACTTATTGTCAACGTAGATAAAGCTATCTATATATGTTATCATATTTTCCTATATGATAATATAGGAGACTAAATCAGTTCTTGCGAAGTTGATGACTCCGCAGGTTAGGGAAAAAATCACTGGAATATCATTTTTCAGGCTCAGAGGAATGTCCTCGAGATTTAAATTGCTGCATCGTTCAAATACTTAGTGCTAAACTAAAAATAGCTTAAGAAATTGCAGGTAACCAAGTGCTATTCCAGAAAGACAGGAAAGTGAAACCCTTTCTTTAATCAGCCTTGCGGCAGGAGTTTATAAACAACCAAGTCAGCAAAGAAGTAGAACATTCTCCATAGCATACACATTATATTAAAACCTAAGATACAATTCATACCATTGCCGACGCAGACTGCAGTGAGGGCATGCCGAGTATAATTTGGGGCTTGTGCAACAAATTCAAACGTGTAATATGTTTTTCCATCAACGTCACGCTACGAAATGATCAGACAATGATCCCAAAATAAATTTATATACATCAAATAGTTATGTAAAAGCTGATATTAGACAATAAAAACATGATTAAAAGTAGTAAGCATACAAGGAAAATAATAGCTAGCAGAATAATACAAACACGTGATGAATCTTATTTCGTTCTCATTTTACTAACAAAGCCATGATTCCCTGAGTCAGTAGTGCGCACCAGGAAGATGCTTTTCATTTGACAAAACCAAATGCCAAGCCTCACCAGTTCATACAAAAAATCAATACTAGCAGGTAGAAAAGTCAAGCTGGGAAGCTGTTTACTGGAATTATCAACATTCCAGTCAAGCTCACTCTCTTTCGTTGGGAGTTGTGTAAGTTGAAGTTTTTATCATTTAAAAAAAAAGCTCATTACCTCCTTAGCACAACTAGGTGGGATTACTTGTCAATTTCCTTGGGATGTATTTCAAGTAAGACAATGAAGTGATCAGTACCGACATGTGTAGAAGTAAGTTATCTTGTTATAGCTATATGCCATCTATAGATATTATAGCAGTTGCAGAATTAGCTTAACTCCAGTGAAACCAATCTAAGCAATTTATGACCTCAATCCAAGAATAACTAGAAATTGAATCATTGAAAGAGTGAATCGTTTCTGTGTGTTGATATGGAAACTGATAGTTTGTATTCCAAAATGATTAAATACATATAACCAAAAAAAGGATATGTCCTTCTGTAGCACTGGAAAAATACTGATAATACCATCTTGTTGATCTTACATGATACAAATTGTCAATAGCTGATCCTTAGTGGATATGATTCAAGATATCGTATAATAATTAGTTTTTTTATTCAAGTAATACAATCCAACGCAAGATGGCTTTAAATATTTTCCAAGAATTGTGAAGTGGATGGCATTTAAAACTAATTAGGGGGCAACAGAAAATGAAGAACTCATGACGGCTAAACTGCAACTTAATTGTTAATTTTTGTCATTTCTTGGTACTTATCCCAAAAATAAAAAAGAATCATTCCTTGGAAGATTTGAAGAGAGACTGCTTTTTTGTAAACCAAAATTTGCTCCTATACTCGTGCGCTCCAGATAGACCTGAGTGCCACTAGAGAGCTATGAGAATATTGGAACACAGGACACAAGTCAAAGTATCCAGAAGACGGAGGTAGCAGAAATTAGGATGCTTAGATGGATGTACAGAGTACCAAAAGGGAGAAGTTCAGGAACGAAGGCATGCGGGGCAAGGTAGGAGTAACTGCCGTGGTGGACGAGAAGCAGGAAACGAGGCTGAGATAGTTGGGGCATGTGAAGAGGAAGAACACAAATGCCTCAGTGAGAAGGTACGAGAGGTTGGCGGTGATAGGTTTGAGGAGAGATAGAGGTAGACTGAGGAAGCATTGGGGAGAGGTGATTAAATATGACAAGACATATTTACAACTCACCAAGGACATGGCCCTAGATAGGAAAGCATGGAGGTCGAGGATTACGGTAGATGATTAGTAGGTAGTAGAGCATTTTCATTGCACATTGGTAGAACAGGGTTCCAGTATAGAACATTTGCATGTACCCTTACCTGATTTATTATTAATATGCTAGCTTTATCTTATGCTTCGATTTTATTACTGCTGATGTTCCTTTTCACTTTGGTTATCCTTAATATTTGTATAGTTAGCAATCTTCTTTTTTCAATATATTCATCTTAGCCTTTTACTCTTACTTCTCTTTCAAAGCTTTTTTGAAAAATGATTTTCTTGAGCCAAAGGGTCTATGGGATGTATACTCTCTACCTTGTGCAATTTCACCCTCCCCAAACACTACTTGTGGTGATGTACTAGGTATGTTGTTGTTGTTGTTAACCGCTAATAGTAAGAATTAAAAAAGGATAGAAAGTATAAAAGAAAAAGAAATAATTGTAACTTGACTTCTTTGAATTGACCATAATAACATCATCGGAAACTGCAACAGAGGCACCCATATTGTATCTTTAAACATTTATGTTCCTTCTAACATAAGTAGCACTGAGCTAAGAAATGATTTTGGCTTCTTGTTTTAAGTTCAAGGATCCAGAGAAAACACATTACTTAATCAAGCTTGGAATTAGGATTTAGTTGTTATTGAATTAACATAGCTATACAGTACATAAGCTTTCTTTCTCGTAGAACCAAACGGATTTTTTTAAGGGCATAAAACATTGGAACATGTTGACCAATTGATTCGATCCAGAAGGAAGATATATAAGTGGGTTACATCAAAGATGCTAAGGCTCTGAAAGGTTTATTCAACAGTAACACCTATGATGGTTCAGCATGACAAGCAGTAAAGGATCGATACAAATTATAAGTAATGGAAGAAATATCAAGATACATACCTCAGATGCTTCAATTAGTTTTGTTTTCTGAGAAGGCGACGCTAAAAACTTTTTTATTAAAATTTCAGCAACCTGCAATATAAATAATTTCTGGTTAGGACACATTCTAGTGCCCACAATAAAAAATTAACATGAAGTCGACCTGAAAAAAATCTAAGTATCCCTTGGGGAAAAACAATCCAAAACATCCAAACAGTTATATGTAGCCTTCTTTATGTAAATATCTGGGATAAAGGATCTAGCATTTAACAAACCTGTTGCGGCGAACCAAAATCTCGTATACTCTCTTTACTGCTTGGTACCAAATTTACGCTAACACTTTCTAGTGGTTCAATAACATCTTTGAAAACTTTATCTTCACCTTCAACAACGACTTCCTGAGCAAGGGTAAAAATGAATAAAGAAAGACTGAATCAATTGGATAAGACAGGTTTAATTTTGTGGGGGGGGGGGGGGGGGGGAGTGATTCAGAAATTGAAAATTGAAACTATAACATTTAAAAAAAAATAGTTAAATTACATAGAAGGTGACTAAAAGTTTTTATGGAGTAAAGATCTGAAATTGCTAAACCCAGAAATGCAGCTCCATACTCCTGTTTCCCAAGCAAACTATTTACACAACTGTGACACTAGAACAAAAGACACACGTAAAAGAAAACCAACAGACAACATTAGAGTCATTAAGTGAAGAATGACCTGCCACCCAAACGGATAGAGGAAAGAGTATTTATCCTTCTTGTCCGTGACAGGCACAAATCCCTTCTTATTTTCTGCAGCAACTGAGCCATATCAAAGGGTGTACTTTTAGGATATCAGTCATTAAAATTTATCAACAAGATACATGAACGTCAACTGTGAGAAATACATCAGAACTTCATTTCATCAAACATTAAAACAAAAGTATAGGGAATCAAAAGGGTGTGATGCTGCATAAAGACATTTACATGATGTTGGTATCTGAGAAGTCATCAGCAACAACGGGGCAATGGTTGGTCCCACTGCAAGAAATTGACGCCTCCCAAGTCTATCTGTAAGGAAAGGGATAGGATAAAATAATATACTGCGCACTATGCCCACATCTTATAATCAGAACAAAAACCTATAATGAGCATATCAGGAATCTGGGATGACACTTAATTCAAGCTAAAAGAACTCAAATGAAAAGTCATCCAACAAACAACATTGCAGTTCATGGATGCAAAGGTATTAATATCAACCAATTCAGCGTTATTACTAAATGTTTGTCCTTCAAATTAGAATTTCAAAATCCATATAAGGAAGCAATGTTGGGTTTATTTTTCTTCATCATTAAGAAATTATATCCTCTACCTTGAAGTATCCTTTTATGCTCGTCAAGATAGCATGTTCAAGTCAACTGAATCAACATAGTCACCTAAACTCTAGAGGAGATTAATGATTACAGAATTGAACTAAACAACCCTGCTTTGGGCAGAATAAGTGTATTCATTCAGGTAAATTGGAGAAGTTGATAGGAACTATGAATCTGTGTAATCTTCCTTCACTTTGCATAAGACTGTCATCAGAAAACTAAAATATTGAGAGAAGAGAAAATTAACACACACCATCTGAATAAAGTCATTGAACTTTAATTTAATGCATAATGCTCAATCACATTTCATCTCATTAGTCAAGACCTTGCTTAGATATATCTGATTTGAAAGCTCATAGGACTCTGCTAACAAATTCAAAAGTAATCTAACCTTGGCAAGATGAAGTGGAAGTTTCGGTCACATTCTCTGACCTGATAACACATCCAGGAGCCCTACGGTTGTGACCACTCCTAAACCACCCCAATTGATGCATCACGTCTACCTTTATAAGTGAAAATGAACTTTTAAAAAGGCAATACATTGTCAGTGCCAAGCAAGATGGAAGAAGAACCCGGAAAATACCTGAGATGATGATGCATTTGTCAAATATGCCTGACGCGGAGTGATATAATTTTGAACTAACACCATCTCTCAAAATTCTAATAAAACACTGCAAAATTGAGAAATCATACAAACAAATATGCACATTGTTTGGCCAATCGGAGTTAAATGAGTACAGTAAACATCTCAATTAGCTTTCCAATTGGATTCTCAGAGAACAAACATCGACACAGTCGGTGGTTCTAGTATGTTCTATGTGACGATAAATGAGGCATAAAGGGAAGTAAAATATGGAGAAAAACATGACTGTAATTCATGAAGTTACCGTACAATGTCGCTACCGGTGAAGTTCCGGTGAAGAAGCGTCTTTGCCACGCGCTTGCGGGGAGAAGAAGACAGTTGGTTTCAGTTTATGCAATCTTCACATCATCCAATATCTCCCTCTCAAATCTCAATTATCCACGCACCTCTCCTGCTCTCCACCCATTATATGATGAAAAGACTTAAATGCCCCTCCCAGTTTCAAAAATAATTCTTATTTTACCTTTTTACTTTAATTAAAAACTCCAAACTCAACCCTCCAATTTTGGAAAATAGTGTAGATATTTTCCCTCCTATTTCAATTAAATTTTTGAATATTTAATTTATCTTATAGGTTATCAACTTTTATGTATAATGATATGATATTTTTATCTTTATTTCCTTGTGGAAAAATAAAATCTTACTTTTAAAAATGGGAATTAAACATGTAAGTTAATAATATTGTAAAAAAAAAAAAAAAGAGCATAACCTGAATAAATTAAACGATGGCAACTATAGCTTGAATATATCTTTATGCAATTGGAAGTTTATTAGATTGAGAAATTTTAAAATATTTACAGTGAATTATATAAATAGGTTTGTATACTAGTATCAAACTGCTTACCTTATTTGTATATTGACAATGAATTATATAAAGAAATTTGTATAATGGCCGCAATCTACTTACTATGTTTGTATATTGATAACGAATTATATAAATAGATTTGCATATTGACAGCTAATTAAATTATTTTAGGTGAAAAATTAAAGGGAAACTTACATAAAATTGACCTTATTGTGAAATATTCACCAAAAATAGATTAACCTAAATAATTTACTTATTTGTAGGGATTGCGCGTACCCCCACCCTAACCCCGTATTAGTATGATATTGTCCGCTTTGGGCCAAGCCCTCACGGATTTGTTTTTGGGCATATCCCAAAAGGGATCATACTAATGGGTTGGGTTGAACCTTATTTATTTTGGTTCTTCTTCTCTCTTTCTTCCAATGTAGGAGGAAGTTTGTCCCACCCAACAAACCTCCCCTCAAACTTAACGACCACCCAACTCGTGACCTCTCCTCCAGCGATTATCCGTCTGCACACCATCTTGCACCGCCGCTACACCTTTGCGAGACACGCCGCCCGATCTTCTCCTGTCGGGAAGACTTTCAACACAAGGTATACCGCAGACCATCAATCTGCTTAGGTCACGCCATTTTTGATCTGTCAGAACATCTTGTACCGCCGTTAACACCCAACGGGACACGCCGCCTGACCACCACTTGTCAGGAAGACTTTCGACACAAGGCATCACCTGCAGATCACCGGTCATATTGTCACACTGGGTACACCGAGAACTTCGCACAACGCGATCCACCGCTCCTGCCCGCATGAACTGGTCACGCCATTTTTGATTTGTCAGAACATCTTGTACCGCCGTTAACACCCAACGGGACACGCCGCCTGACCACCACTTGTCAGGAAGACTTTCGACACAAGGCATCACCTGCAGATCACCGATCATATTGTTACACTGGGCACACCGAGAACTTCGCACAACGCGATTCACCGCTCCTGCCCGCATGAACCTGGGCTCTGATACCACATGTAGGGATTGCGCGTACCCCCACCCTAACCCCGTATTAGTATGATATTGTCCGCTTTGGGCCAAGCCCTCACGGATTTGTTTTTGGGCATATCCCAAAAGGCCTCATACTAATGGGTTGGGTTGAACCTTATTTATTTTGGTTCTTCTTCTCTCTTTCTTCCAATGTGGGAGGAAGTTTGTCCCACCCAACATTATTTACCCCTTTTTTTGCGCATGATGTCAGCATCACTACATTTTTGATACCTCATTGATATGTAATATCATCATGATGTCATATAAGACTGAGCTTAATCTTCTGGGATACTCCCATTAGTGTATTGATACCCTATCAGTATCGTGTAGGATATGACTTTTTTTTAAGAAATAAATAAGAAACGATTAAGAAAAAAATATTAAAGTTACAATCTTATTTATTAAAATTCTAAACCTCGATGATATCTATATACTCCGATGGTATAAAGTAGTTGTTGAAGAACAAAAAATCCCACATTGGTGGTTGATGAGATGGGTGGACTCCTTATAAGGCTTGGACAATCCTCCTTCCTTTGAGCTAGCTTTTGGGGTGTGAGTTAGGCCCAAGACCTAATTTTACATGGTGTCAGAGCAGGACCCATCTCACCCAATGTTGGGCCCCCGAAAATAAATTAAAATTGCCCACGCACCAGATGCTAAGCACTGGGCGTGAGGTGGGGTGTTGAAGAACAAAAAATCCCATTAGAGTATATATATACTTTGATGGTATCAGAAAGGAAGAAACTACAATTTCACTAAAGTACTGTCTCTTCATTCTTGATACTATCAGAATATATATATATATATATATATATATATATATATATATATATATATATATATATATATATATATACACACACTTGCATAACATGAAACTCACGAGAATAGTTTAAAAAATATAGGATAAAAAGTAAGGAGATAATCTCTTGTAAATAGTTTCTCTTTTTGGGTTACAAATGTTATTTTTCAAAATTAAAATTGAAGGGTTGTTTTGCTTAAGGAAAAACTACATAAAATGGACTTAATAAAGAAATTATTTATCAAAAATGGACCTAACCCAAACTATTTACTTACTTACCCCGCTTTCTCCTTTTTTATTTCGTTACTTTGTGATATTTTATCGGTATATTGATATCATATAGGATCGAGCTTAATCCTACCTGATACTCTATTATTATTCAATATTCTATTAGTTTTATATAAGATTGAGTTTTCTTTAAAAAATAAATATGAAATAATTAATTTTTTTTATTAAAATCATAATTTTATTTATTAAACTCTAAACTCTAAAAGTATCGAGCAAATTCTTCTTCTTCGAATCATCAATACTTTGATGGTATACTTTCTTGATACCATAAATATCTATACTTTAATGGCATCAAAAACACAAAAATAATTCAAAAAAGAGAATATAAAAATAAGAGAATAATAACTTGTAAATAGTTTTCAAGTGTTATTTTCCCTTTGCTAAATCATCCCTTTAAGGTTGGGCCTAAAGGCCCAAAACCCAAAATAGAGCCCAGAACCACCAGAACCAGACTTGCTGTAGCAGTAAGAGAGGGTTTAACACATCCGCCATAGCCGTGGCCGCCCTTTCTTCCTCTCTCACTCACTACCCGCACTGAAAATGCGTCGAATCACCTCCCCTTCAACACTCCGGACACTCCTCCGCCGCGGCATTTCTTCATCGGCGACCAATCAATCCCACCACCTCCCCTGTTCCCAGCTATCCCTTTCCAAAACCCATTTTTTCACTTCACCGCTTCCCCCTTATGACCCATTTTCTTTTTCGCAGTATTCTACCAGTTTCAGATTCTTCTCTTCCCAACCCGTAAGGGATCAAGAAGAAGCAACCGCTAAGTCTCTTTCGTCCGAGCTTGTTAAGGAACTGGATGCGGAATCTCTATCAATTCCACAGAGTCTCGATCTTTCTTTCTCCCATGTCAATTTGACGCCTTCTCTGATCCTTACCACACTCAATCTTTCCCCAGATGCAGGCCGAACGGTATTAGGGTTTTTCAAATGGGTTAAGTCTAAGGAAAGTTTCAAGCTTGATGATGAAGTTGTGTCTTACTTTGTGGATTATTTTGGAAGAAAAAAGGATTTCAAAGCTGCCCAGGATGTACTTACTGATGGCATAGGTGTAACGGGAAGGAAGACGTTAGAATCCATGGTTGATAGACTTGTAAGGGCTGGGAGACCCACTCAGACAGTGGCATTTTTTGAAGATATGGAGAGAGATTATGGGTTAGTGAGGGATTTGAATTCTTTGAAGTTGGTTGTTTCTAGCTTGTGTGAGCATGGCTTTGCTAGCTATGCTGAGAAAATGGTTAAAAGTTTGGCTAGCGAATTCTTCCCGGACGAATATATATGTGATATGCTGATAAGGGGTTGGTGTATTGATGGGAAACTTGATGCGGCACAACGGTTAGCTGGGGAGATGTATAGAGGAGGGTTCGAAATTGGGACTTCCGCTTATAATGCTATTCTTGATTGTGTTTGTAAGCTCTGTAGGAAGAAGGATCCTTTCAGGCTTCAATCTGAGGCAGAGAATGTATTGCTAGAAATGGAGGCGAAAGGCGTTCCTAGAGATGTGGAAACCTTTAATGTTTTGATTACTAACTTATGTAAGATTAGGAAAACAGAGGATGCTTTAAAACTGTTCTATAGGATGGGGGAGTGGGGTTGTAATCCCGATGAGACGACGTTTCTCACTCTTATTAGGAGCTTATACCAGGCTGCTAGAGTTGGAGAGGGCGATGAAATGATCGATAGGATGAAATCTGCAGGATTTGGGGATGCGCTTGATAAGAAGGCATATTATGAATTCTTGAAAATATTATGTGGGACTGAAAGAATCGATCATGCCATGATTGTCTTCGCAAAGATGAAAGAAGATGGTTGCAAACCGGGGTTAAAGACATACGACTTGTTGATGGGAAAGCTTGTTGCTCATAATCGTGTTGACAAAGCAAATGCACTGTATAAGGAAGCGGAGAACAATGGATTGGCAGTTGAACCAAAGGCCTATATGGTGCACCCAAGATATGCAAAGAAGAAACCCACCTCTGTAAAGAAGGAGAAGAAAAGGTTGACGTTGCCAGAGAAAATGGCTAGAAAGAGGACAAAGCTAAAGAAAATTCGCCTTAGTTTCGTGAAGAAACCTAGAAAAATGGCCCGCCGAGCATTTTGATCCCTTCTATAGATTTTCCAGTGGTATGCTGAAACTGTTTCCTCCCTCTTGTTTTGACAAGTCTTGACGATATTACAAATAAACTTTTTTGTTTTCAACAATGCTCTCTCCTTTGCCCATCAATTTTGTAACTCATGATTGAATTTGTATTTTTGTATCTGATGAATCAAATTAGAAATATAAACTCTGAATGTGTCCATTCTTGCTACTGTGTAACAAACATATAGTAACACTCTTATATGCTTCGGGTGAACTCGAGTAAATCCATATTACTTGTGACTAGATTAATTGACAGTCCTTGGTGTTGAATTCACAGTGCATTTGTCTGGATAATGAGTCTTGGTTTATTTGAGTTGGATGCAAGAACAGGACATTCAAAATAGGTTGTTGGAATCCTCCACCCGAGGTGTGTCCTTTAGTCTAGAAGCCGTTACTTATCTTGGATGTTCCCTTTCTCCTCGATCCCATTGCTGCTATTACAAAGTAGTCAAGGATCAACTCCACTTCTGCTAGGTTGTGATTGTCTGATGTACAGAATTTGGCTGTTATTTATGACCGATAACTCGCTTTCTCAACTGAGGCTAGCCCAGTCTTGCCAGCGGCAACATGCTATTGAACCTGAGATACAACTGATTCATTTCAAATTGCATTTTGTGGTTCTTCATGCATTTTGATGAACAGCTTATACTAACCATAACCATAACACAAAAATATAAATACAAAATTATTTAAATTTTTAAAAAGCAATAATTATTTGTTTAATGAGTTGGCTTTGCCCATCTAAGCCTATAAAAGTCACGAGGCCTGTGAATTAACATTCCAAGTCAAGTAAGTATACTGAACCAAAACAGAAACAAAGAAGATTTCAACAATTAGCCAGTTTTAGGCTGCCACTTTGGATGCTCATTAGTCATTAATTATATCCTCAAATAATGATAAATCATAATCCATGGAGTATTCCCATTTACCCTCTCCCATTTCCCTTTCAGGCGTTTTAAGAGAAATCATAAATAACATTTTTTAAAACTAATTTGCCTTAGTTCTTTTCAATATTATTTACTTTCAAAACTAATTTTTTTCAGGGAAAATGAAAAAAGAGTTGGTTAATTTTATTTTTACTTTGTACTTTGATAAATATTTAGTATTGCTGACGATTAATATTGGATGGAGGAAGTAACAATATGGAGTGCACGAGATGCACGTGCAACATACGAGATACATGTGATGAACGCAAAAACAAATTTTGCAAAAAATATACTTCCTCTGTTTCAAATTAATTAAATTTCTGAGACTTTTTTTAAAGTTCAAAATAGTTGAATTATTCAAAATTCAAGATGAATGTTTGAATTCTTTTCTATATTTGCTCTTTCATTTATTAAAATTTTATATTTTCTAGGAGATAAATTACACATGAGTATAGCTAAAATTTTGTCCTTAAATATTTTTCTTAATATGTGTCTATTGTCCCACAAACTCAATTAAAATGGAACAGCAAAAGTACTTTGATACCGCTTATTAAGATTTAATTTTAGGTCACTAATTCCATTGAACGGTCCCTAATTATGTTTGTGCATTGTATAAGGTAAAAAGAAAGATAATATAAATAGGGAAGGCCCTGTTTCATAATAAATCATAAAAGGAAAAAGTCATATTTTGGTAAATGAAAAAAAGTCTTGAAAGAAGTAGTCAATAAAGAGGCTCATAAATTCAGATTTCAAATTTAATAAGTAGGACATTTATTTCCATTTTGAATAAGATTAACAGTCCATATATAAATATGAACATCATAAAAAGGCAAACTTTTTTACACTACACATTCTAATTCCCTCTTTTTTCTCTCTGTGTCCAAGTTTTCAAGACACACAAAATTTTCCCCCCCATTTTATTCACTCAGCAATGGAAGTCTGTCGTCTCTGTTTCATCAAGACATTCAATAGTTCTGCAATTCTGTTAGTTTTGTTGCTTTCACTTATGTGGTTTGCCTCTACAGGTGAGTTTTATTTATTCCAGCTGTCATTGATCATCACATTAAAAAAAGAATCTTTTTTTTTTTTGTTCTTATCTTTCAATTCAAACAGTACAAATCTAGCTGATTTTTTTGGACACAGAAATGAATATCTTGGAGTTGCTTCAAAATGCAACATTGCTCATAGAACTATTTCATTGAAATCGGAAAAAAAATGAGAGTCAAGATTACACATAAAGGGATTATGATAATCTTTGATTTTTTTTTTAATGATGGTGTTTGGGCTACTTTTCGCGCAACTCAACTAATTTTTAGGGATATTTGACACTTCCCATCAACGGCAGTTACCTAGTAATCAGTGACAGTAAACAAGTAAAATTATGAACTAGTCGAAATTATAGATACGTAAAAAAATATTTTAATCATGTACAAATAATATAATTGGGGGGCAGTCAGAGGATGACAGAGCAATACTGCTCCCTCCTGATATCTATTGGAGGGAACCTCCTTCCGGAGTGTAATTCGTCCGTTTCCAATGCGGTTGATTGCTATTAGGCTTTCACCGTCTTGGAACCTTGTGGGGTTAAGAGTAAAGCATCCCGAGGTTGGCGCATCTCGTTGAGCACGGAGAAGCATTGGGAACCCCAATTTTTTTTCTTTGGAGCCGTTTCTTTTTCCGTCCCTCGCCCCCGCATAGCGCTTCGCTTCCGATTCTTTGGAAGAAGAAGGGATGAACCCCCTAAAATATAGTGTAGCTCCGGCCCTGCTGGTAACTCCGTCCATCACAGCTAGGACAGATGTGAAGAATCACCTCGCATTTTGTCTCTAGTAAAATTTGAACCTGAGGTCTCGTGACTCTCTCAACCACTTTATTGCCACTAGGCTACACTCTTGGTTATTTGATTGATTAAGTTTTTGGTCAAAGTTAGTTTGGATATTCTAGTTTTTGAATGGGATTTCTTTATTGATGGAACAGGAATGTCCTTCACATTGACGTACTTTGATTATTCAGTGAAAGATCCTATAAATCATGTTGACCACCTTATGAAAGGCTATATTTTCCTTTTCCTTTTCCTTTTTGCTTTTTTTTTTTTTTTTGTTTTATCCTTTATTTTATTATGAATTTGTCTACGATTTCAATTTCGATTTTGATGTGTTCAATTCTCTTTGTAATGCAGATAAAACTATTCAATTCCCTGACCTTTTTGTGACATAATATATTTATTTAGAAAAAAGTTCATTTCTGACTCATTGAGTAACAATAGGGTATATTTGAACCAAACTATTGACGGCAAAAACATTTTTAGACCAAATTACTAACCGAGGACATTTTTATTCAATTTTACATGGTTCAAGTACATTTTTAACCCTTTTCCGTATTAGATATATCCCCGACTTTTACATTTACACAAGAAATTAAACCACTAGTAATTTTTGTTTGGTAACCTTGACATTGTCCCCAATTTCCAGTAGTTTACTGTTTGCTGAATATCTTTGCAGATGCTTATGATCCACTTGATCCCAATGGAAATATTACCATCAAGTGGGATATTAAGTCTTGGACTCCAGATGGATATCTTGTGAGTGTATTTGCTCTTATGTTATACTAAAAAATGAAATATTCTCTGAATTTGCATTATTCCCTTATCTATTTGAATTAGTGCAAAGTGGAAGTTAAACATTTTTATTTGGTGGGAATGTTACTTGTCACTTAAAACAACAATAATAGCTTATAATGAAGTTTATCACAGTTGTGTTTGATCCAAAAGTTTTTTTGTTTCCTTCGAGTTAAGTAGGCTATTGTTACAATATATAACTTCCAAAAGTATCGACATATTCAAGCACCGGGATGGAAACTAGGTTGGACATGGGCCAAAAAAGAAATAATTTGGAATGCAGTTGGAGCTCAAGCCACAGAGCAAGGAGATTGTTCAAGATTCAAATCGAGCATCCCTCATTGCTGCAAAAAAGATCCATTAATTGTCGACTTGTTGCCAGGAGCTCCGTATAACCAGCAAGTTGCAAATTGCTGCAGAGGTGGAGTAATTAGCTCGTGGGTTCAAGATCCAGAGAAAGCTATTAGCGCGTTCCAACTTAGTGTTGGTCAAGCAGGAACAAGTAACAAGACAGTAAGGTTGCCAAAAAACTTCACCCTTGAAGCACCGGGGCCTGGATATACATGTGGGCCTGCAGTAAAGGGGAAACCAACCAAGTATCTAACACCAGATGGAAGGAGGTTTACTCAAGCTTTGAGTAAGTTATGTTCCTTTACTTTCTCAAGACAGTAGTGACATGTCACATCTATAATGATGCATACTGCTTTGATCATGAAAGGTATAATCATATCAGTTGTATCTTTTTCCTTGCAGTGACATGGAATATTACTTGCACATATTCACAGTTCCTAGCTCAGAAGGCATCCACCTGTTGTGTCTCATTGTCCTCTTTCTACAATGACTCGATTATAAACTGTCCGACTTGCACATGTGGTTGCCAAAATAACATCACTCAACCGGGATCATGCGTAGAGTGAGGGGACACTATCATTAATCTCAAATTCTCCCTTTCTGTCTTGTTTTGGTTTCTAGAAGTTCTTAACATTCATTTGATGTTTTTTTATGCGCTCTGACAGGCCGGACTCACCTTATTTAGCCTCAACACTTCTAAGTTCTGGAAAGAATGATCACAGTCCTTTGGTCCAATGTACTAAACATATGTGTCCGATTAGAGTTCATTGGCATGTTAAGACCAACTATCAAGCTTATTGGAGAGTAAAAATTACAATAACAAATTTTAACTACAAAATGAACTATTCCCAGTGGAATCTTGTTGTTCAACACCCCAACTTTGAGAATCTCACGCAGATATTCAGCTTTAATTATGAGCCACTGGTCCCATATGGCCCCATTAGTGAGTTCTCTTTTCCCTTGACAAAGAAATACAACTTCTCGAATACATTTGAGCTTTTAAATTGATTTGATCTTTTACAGATGATACTGCTATGTTTTGGGGAATCAAATATTACAATGATCTGCTGATGCAGGGTGGACCTTCTGGAAATGTTCAATCAGAGATCATATTTCAGAAGGATAAATCGAAGTTCACCTTTGACAAGGGATGGGCTTTCCCTCGAAAGGTTTACTTTAATGGTGACAATTGTGTTATGCCACCCCCTGATGCTTATCCATACCTACCAAATGCTAGCGCGTATAGTGGGCTTACTCTACTTCACTCTTTGGCCGCAATTTTGGTCTCTCTTATTCTACTATATTCACATAACTTGTAAAATTATAAGAAATAAATACAATTGAAGATTTTCATTGCTTCCAATGAAGAGAATTTCCTAACCTTGTTTATATCAACATTAAATGTCTTCAGTAACATCCATTTTGCAAATTAACCCCAAGGTCCCCCAATGTGAGGATTTACTTGTGATTTTGTAGATGTGACAACTGACTTTGTGTATTCCAGTTCGATTACTCAAGGTTCAAAATATGCACCGTATGTATCTTTGTAAACATTGTTACACTTTATGATAATGTGATGGTGCCCTACAGTCCTACACTGAGAATTTGATGTACACTATTGAATGTGATGTTCAGAAAACTTCATATATATACTTTTTAGTGGCAGAAAGCAAAAGTCTTATATATGAGGAAAATGTTATCTCTAGTTGTACAATTAAACGAACAAAGGTCAATTTCACTATTCTCTCTGCATGCATGCAATACATAACAACCTAACCAAGCTCTTGATGATGTATCACAACCTGAATGTGAAGTTCACATTGTACGTTGTTGCTGCCATCGACTGAATTTTTCTGTTACCAGGTAAGGAAAATCATCAAAATCACGCAAATTGCAGTATTTGAAAATGAAAATGGTCTTTTCTCAGCAGAGTTGGGCAAATATGGATATGAATCTGGGGGAGGAAGTTTGCATTCATCTCCATTAAAGTAGACTCTCCGGGGAAATCCCCATCCTGACTTCAGTGTAAATGTATTCTTATCCTTTTGCATAAGCACCTCAGACTGAACGTTCCCTGAAGGTCCCGCTTCCATCAAGAGATCATTGTAAAATTTCATACCATAGAACATGCCAGTGTCATCTGTGTAGAAACAAATGATTGTTAAGTGTCATTCAAGCTGAAGAAAAAAAACTAAATTCACCTTGCATGCACTCACTAATGGATTGGTAAGGCACGACAGGCTTGTAGTTGAAGCTGAAAACTTGAGTGACATTATTGAGATTTGGATGTTGTGCCACAAGTGTCCAATGTGTCTGGTTCAATCTATAATTGAAGTTAGTGACAGCTATTTTGACTCGCCAATAATCCTTGTAGTTGAGCTTAACATGCCAATGCACGCGTATTGGGCACATATGGTGGGTGCATTGTAGTAATGGTTCATTATCCTTTCTTGGAGTGTTTATTCCCTTCCTTTTCAGTTTCTCTGAGTCTCCCCTGCATCATCAAAATCCAATTAGACTTATTAGCAAATGTTACTGGAAAAGCTCGTGAATGCAAAGGATACATACATGATGCAGTTGTGTTTATTATGGCAACCACACGCACAAGTTGGGCAAGGAGTGATGGTGTCATTGTAGAAAGTTGAAAAAGAAACACAACAACTCGGGTACTTGGATGCCAGAAGCTGAGAATAGGTGCATGTCACATTCCAGGTCACTGCAAGTAATGTTTACATCAACCTGATTGCTTACTGAAATGCTGATAAACAAAGGAAAAAAAATAGAAGCAAAAAAGGGAAACTTACTCAATGCTTGAGTTTTTCGCCTATGATCTGCCGTGAGGAAAACGGTGGATGGAACTATCTTTGCGGGGCCACAAGTATAGCCTGGTCCTGGACCAAGCAAAGTGAAATTCTTGGGTAATTTTACTGTTTTGTTTGATGTTCCAGCAAGTCCAACACTAATCTGAAAGGCAGATACTGACTCTGAAGGATCTTCGCCCCAAGATGCCAAAACACCACCTTTACAACAGTTGCTGAACTGTTGATTGTAAGGAACTCCAGGAAGCAAGTCCACAAGTACAGGATCCCTCTTGCAGCAATGTGGTACATTTCCTTTAAACTTGGAACAGTCACCTTGCTCTGTTGTTTGTGATCCCACAATGGACCATATCACTTCTTTCTTGGCCCAGTTCCATCCTAAAGTCCATCCAGGGCTCATAATATGCCGATACATTTGGAAATTATTCATTGTTACAACAGCCTGGACGAATATTTCACATTGTCATTACTCATACAATCATTCCCGTCAATTAGTATTAGGAAGATGCTTACCACATAGCCATCTGGTGTCCAAGACATGACATCCCATTTTATTGTGATGTTACCAAATGGATCCAATGGATCAAATGCATCTGAAGGTCCAAAAGGAAGAACGTAATATATATTAGGCCACAAAAATATACATTTTCTTTTATATATATATATATATATATATATATATATATATATATATATATAAATATGTACGTTACCTGCATGAGGCAAGACAGTAAACAAGATGACCGCGAAAAAGGAAAACTTTGCTAGAGGAAATAAGAGTTGGCATTGTTGAGAGTAATCTTTTCCTTCAAAAGATATTCTTCTCCGAGACATACTTAATATAGTTTATCCTGATGTTTTAAAATCTTATGTTTTTTCTAAAAGAAAAACTTGGAGCTTTAAAAGAGAGGGAATTTTAACTCATGATGATGCCACACCTAATGGTTGTTGGGTGCTTTATGCAATAATATCATTATTTCACTCCCACTCTATTATTCCCTCTCACCTATTTTGGTATCTTTCAAAGGGTCATCAAGTTTGAGAAAGGAGGAGGGAAAATGGGACATTTGAACACAACAGCTAAGCAGTCAATTCCTAGGTGGGATATATCATCAGTTCTGATTAGTGAGTCCACTATTGGCAAAAATGGCCCTTTGTAGTAGATGTTAAGTCCTAACTATTCTTGATTGTTTATAGCAAAAATTTCAAAACCTACTATCCCTAAGAGTGAAAAAAATAGTAATTTGATGGGAACGGTAAGCAATCATTATCTATAACAGTCTAAAATCGAACACATGCTGTTGTAAAAACAAATTCAAAGAGTGAAGTTGGGGGAGGGGGGAATATAGGTCTTCCGTTTAAGCTTAATTTAATCTTCTTGAGAGCATTTCTTGTACAACATTGTTAAGAGCAGGGTAGTTGTGTTTCAAGTTGAAGAAATACTAGCGAAGTTGTCCGTGAGCTTTCAACATAAGTGAACAAAGGATGTGCTAACAATTTGAATAAAGACCTACTTGCCATCATTCAGAGTTATGCTTCTTTAAACTGATTTTCTCTAACAGAACCAATTCAAGACTAGTCTTTCGAGTTGAGCCCTCTTATTCAGTCAGAGCAGGTCAATCAACGACTTATAGCACTTGTTAAATATCTATAAAGAAAATTGGATAATTTAAGTGTGCTCCCGATATAGCACCTTATTTTTAATAAAAAGACTTGACTATTTTTGGAAATTGTCAAGTGTATTGTAATACTCATTAGTACATTCCTGTTCTTGAATATTTGTGTCTAGTTACAACCATCAGCTAGGAATACCAAGAGAAACAGAACAGCTAGAGTTGGACAATGCTCTTTATCTGGTAGAATATGGAAGATACGGGTAAGATTCAGGAGATGGCATCACACAAAGGTTGCCATTGAAGTAGACCCTCTGAGGGAAAGCCCAAGCTTTCTTTAGTTCAAGTGTTTTTCCGTCTTTTTGAAGTGTTAAATCTGAGCGGACATTTCCTTTTGGTCCAGCTTGCATCAGGACATCATTATATGATTTTCGCCCATAAAACAAGGCTGTATCATCTGCATAGTTAGTATATCATCAGCCTGATGGATGGTCGGTCTAATTATGATCAAGAATATGTCTATTCTGTTTATGTATCAAATAAAGATATAGGGAGCTTACTGGCTGATAGGTTGGGCATGAGAGGCCTGTACGAAAAGCTGGAAACTTGAGTCTCCTTGTTGAGGTTTGGATGTTGAACGACAAGTGTCCACTCTGTATAGTTGAATCGGTAGTTGAAGTTTGTGATGGTGATCTTCACGCTCCAGTTCTTCTTGTAATTTGATTTAACATGCCAATGCACATTGACAGGGCACATGTGTTTTGTGCATCGAAGCACTGGCTTATTTACATCCTTTGGCACATTTACTCCCTTTCCACTAGGTGCCTTCCTGCAATTACACTTCTCGGTTATGATCTGTCAAGGAAAATTGTTCAATGTTTTTATAGCTACTTAACAAGATCTTTTACTTCTTTAATATACTATGCGCGTCAGTACCTTCATACGGAGAAAGAGTTATTACTACTAGTACCAATTGAAGATATGACTATGGGAAATGCATGTAATCTTACATGATACAGTTTTTACTGTTTTTGCAGCCGCAAGAACACGAAGGACAAGGGGTGATACTTCCATTGTGAAAAGAAGACAAGGAGACACAACATGTCGGATTTGGGGAGGCTAAGAACTGAGAGTAAGTGCAAATCACTCTCCATGTCACTGCATATTGAGTAGAAAGATTCAGGCTTAGCTAGTGCAGTATATTATTTTCTTCCAGTCTAGTAGAAAATCAAACTTACTCATAGCCTTTGTTATTCGTCGACCATCAGGTGTTATGAAAAGAGAGGGACGGATGATTTTAGCAGGACCACAAGTATAGCCACCACCTGGAGCGACCAAAGTGAAATTTTTGGGAAGTTTCACTGCTGTGTTTGTAGTCCCAGCAGCGCCTACGGCTATCTGAAATGCGGAGACAGCAGCAGAAGGGTCCTTTCCCATCGATGCCAAAACACCATCCTTGCAGCAGTTAGCAATTTGCTGGTTATAAGGGGTATTTGGCAGCAAGTCAACAATTGTAGGATTTTTCTTACAATTATGAGGAATGTTGGATCTGAACATTGAACAATTCCCTTGTTCAGTAGCTTGTGCTCCAAACATGGACCAAATCACCTCATTCTTTGCCCATGTCCATCCTAAACTCCATCCAGGACTCGTTATGGGACGATACATTTGGAAATTGTTCATGGTCACCAATGCCTGAAATATTATAACATCAAAGATCTCAAACTGCTAATTAAAAATGTGAATAACTAACAACATGTACTAGTTCAAAACCAACATCGGTTGTGGTGCGATGGTCGAACTGCTTCAAAAGGTCTGGGGTTCGAGTCCTAAGTACGGAGAAAAACCTATTTGAACTCCAATGTGGGCTCCTGAAAAATCAAATTATACTAGTTCAAAGATACTCACCACATAACCATCAGGAGTCCAAGAAATCACATCCCATTTGATTGTTATATTTCCATTAGGATCCAATGCATCATAGGCAGCTGCAATTACAATTAGAAATATGAATGCAATAGAAGCTCTAAACACTTCCTTTACAGCAATGTAATGTAATTACCTGCACCAGAACATAGCAGAAAAAGTAGAAACACTATGGTACATGAGTTCCAGGACATGTTGAACCCCATGGTAGAATATAGAAGAGCTAAACGGTCTAAATTTATGGGTGTTTCACACAAGAACGTGGAAAAGAATGGAAGAAAGAAATTGTAAATGTAGCTAAGAAGGCAGCTTCTTAGAAAAAGACTCAACATACAGTTGACTTTGCCTTGGCCTGGCAGGAAGACTTTAGACTTTAATTTTTACTCCCTCTGTCAGCCCGTTCCTAGTGATTCATTAAGACTTTTCTCCATTCATACTCCATTACGTGACTTGTTATTTCTCTCATAAATCAACATAGGAAAAAAAAATTGTCTTTGGAAAAGATAGTAAGTAAAATATGTTTGGGACTAATAGACGGTAAAATGATAAATTTACTATACCAATACAACAACACAACAACATATCGATGGAATACCACAAGTGGAGTTTGGAGAGGGTAGAATATACGCATATCTTACCACTACTTCATAGAGATAGAGAGACGAATTTACTATACCAATAAGTATTATTTTTTTTAGTAAATGTGTCAAATCCAAATTTGACAATTAAATATGAATGGAGAAAAGTACTTTATACAAATATTTAATACTAAGGGTAATACCAAAAAGAAGTAATAAACTATCTTGATTTACGAAAATAGACAAATAAATTGAAATATCTATTTTCAGTATATTAGTGATATCTCTTTATTAATATTAGGATATATCTTGATTTGATATTAGAATATACTTGATTGATCTTCTATATCTTATTGTCTCATTATTGGTTAAGTTTCCATTATGATTAGGAACAGATCACAATCCTTCGTTGGGAACTAATATAGGTATATTATATTCAAAAATTATTTATATTTAAAGCGGTAATAATTTTTTTTTACGAAATAATTATAATACAGTTTTAATATATATTATATAAAACTATTTATAATATATATGTAATACAAGTTTTATTGATAGATAATACACTTCACACACTTTAATATACATTGTGTTAATTTCTTACCAAACAAGCACAATATATTTTTAAACACTTATAATACATTTGCATACATAATTCATTTTTAATACAATTATAAATTTATCATAATATTATTATGTATCGATATAAATGATAAAAAATAAAAAATATTATAAAAATCAGTAATTCATTTTTGGAAAGTACTCGCTCAAATAATTTTTTTCATCCTTTATTAGTTAATTATTTCCTTATTTATTGGTTATTCTCTTGTATAAGTACGACTACATATAAATAAAAGAATTACTTCTCTCCAGCAGTAAGTTTATATAGTATAGGGGTCAAGTAAAACGGAACTCCTCCATTTCTTTTAATTATCATAGTTATCTTTTTTAGAGCTAGACGATATTATTATTAACTAACATTTTAAGATATAATTTTTCATCATATTGATATTAAAAAAATTACAATTTATAGTACATTAAGTATAATTTTTTAATATTTAAATTTTTATTTTAAAATATCGACTTAATATAATCTAAATTAGCTTTGAAAATTAATCAAATAGATTCTCAAAAGGCACAACATGATGACTAAAAATGAACCGAAAGAGTATATATTGACTTGCCACACCCTTTAAAGAATGAAGTAATAAATAAACTACAACTTTACTATTGTCACACTTTAAATGTAATAAATTCGATACTTCTAAAAATGACTATAGTTAATATTTAGACAAATGAGAAATTAAGTGATGAATTATATCTTGATTTTGTAAACTAGACAAATAAAAATGGGCATCTATTTTAAATACTGTGGACAAGTAAAACTGGACAGAAAGAGTGTCGAATATATATCGCTAGTTCTAACTTAAAAAAACTATTCCCTCCATTTTAATTTTAATTTTTTACTTTCTTTTAGTCCAATCTTGAAGGAATGTCTCTTTTACAATTCTTTAGTTTCAATTTTTCATATGATATATTTAAGATCACAAGAGACATTTTCGTACATCCTACAATTTTTTAATTCAAGACTATGAGATTTAAAAATCTTCATTATTTATATAAACTGATGCTAAATTAAAATAAGACAAATAAATTAATATGGAGAAATAATAATTTTTATTACATTGTTCAATGAAGTATAAAGAGTTGGTCTTTTCTCCCTTTTAAAGAAATCAAGAGACATTTCACTTGAACAATTCCAAGAGCCAGAAATGTTGAGAAGATGAAGAGATCACTCTTGAAAAATCTAAGAATTAGAGGATTAAGCAATTTATAAAGCTTCTTAAACAAGTTACAAGAGTATCGAAGTTTTTCATAATAATTTATCAATTTGATTTGACTATTTAGTAATGACTACTGATGGTCATCGTTTGATTTCACATAAAATTTGAAAAAAACTTACTTACAGTCTTTTTAGTTGAGGAGATGAATTTTACCTCATTTATTTTTCTGGAGAAAAAAATAATTTCTGTTTTCATTTATTAGCTAAGTTTGTCCATTGATATTGAAGCAAACGATTGTTAAATTCAGATAAAAAAATTCTTATTCTAAAGCCTTTTTAGTCAATTTAGATCATGTGTTTGCTTGAGAAGTTTTGAAGGAAGATTGAAAATAATAATATCAATTGACGCGCCTGATTTAGCTGTAAAATTATATCATAGGCAAGTATTTTGAAACTTCACATCAGCTTTACCTTTTTCCCATTACAGAGTTGATAGATCGATCACAAGAATCAAAAGCATGAGAAAAGGGAGAGAATACCGAAAAACCATAGGAATGGGTGGAATTGGAAAGCTTTCATATTCCATTGTGGAAAAGCTTTCCAACCCACCAATCCCTGTAGATTTTCGGATATTTTCTCTCCCGTTTCAGATCTGCTAGACTCAGCCTTTATCTTTGTGTGTGTGAATTAAGGATGCAGGAGCGAGACTTTTTATAACACAAAAGTGTGGTGTGGCGGAGAGAGCTAGGAAGCTGAGTTGTTAATGGCCTCGACTCTCACATATCCGTAGCCATTTAGGGCCTTGTCGCATAAACTAATATATGCGACAAGAATTTATTTTTAATTAATATTCTATTTCAAAAATTTTAATGTTTTTCTCTTCATCTCTTCTTCAAAGTTTTCCAATCTTCCTCGATCTCTTAACTACTTATCCCATAAACAATTCACTATTTCATTATTATTGATTAAACTCTAGATATCTCAAATAGTGAGTCGTAGAATAATGATTTAAATTTGTCAATAAAGTTGAAGCCATGTGGCTCAATACATCTTATATTAATATTACCTTCTTCTTCAATCTCTTTATTTTTGTGTCTTCTTTCATTGTATTGATCATGTTTTTAAGTTGTTTGTGAATTGATAATTATTAATTATCTGATCTTTAAAATATTTAAGATATTCCAAGTTTTCAACATTAGGAATTACAATAATAAATAGTTGTTTCTTTGAATTCTTTTTTTGTTTGTCCGGATCATGACTTGCCGTAATTTCAGATTTAAAGCAACTACAACTAAAAATTATTTATCGAATTGAAGAACTACTTCTGATTTTGAAATGACGTTAAAATTTTTTAAAAAAAAAATCAATGAAAATTTTAAATTTAGAAAAGAAAATAAAATCGATTAAGAAGATGATTACAAATTTATTATTTCAGAACAAAAAGAGTACTCAACTTCTTTACTATCTTTTGCCATAATTTTAATTATATTTAAAAAGATATATCACTGATTTTTAAATTAGCGCATAGAGCACGTAGATTGAAACTAATTAATATTAATGAGAGAAAGGGAATAGGTATGTGTATTTAGTCATATAGTAACTCTTGTTACTTTGTAGAAATGAGTACATCCATTACAAGTCACCTCGTTTTGTTTTTTGGTCAACAACAACTCAGCTGGCGTATCCAGCCTTGAGTCTACTATTTAAAACTGACAAACACTCCGTCATTTCAACCAATAGTCTTTCTCCCATATTTGCACCTCTTCGTCTTGTCTACATACATAAAATATGGGAGAATTAAGGTAAAACATATTTTATATAATTAACATAATTATATAATAGATTAAAAAGAATATACAAAAAATAATCAAAATTCCGGAATTTGTGCATAATTAGCCTAATAAAATGCATTCAGTGAATGTGATTCATGTATTGTATATTAGGGATGTGTATCGATCGGTTCGGTTCGATTTTATATATTATTGTTTTGGTTTATTATTTTTAAATATGCTAAACCAATAAAATAATTTTTATCGATTTTCAATTTATCGGGTTTAAGTCCTTAATAGTTCGGTTTTCGATTTACCCGATAAGAATGATATATGAGAATTTGTATAAAAAGAAGATAGAGTACAAAAACTATGTTTACAAACTTATAAAAGCTATAATTAGTTAATTACAAACTAAAATACTAAAGTGGATAACTAATCACTTAAGTACTATACACATTAAAATACGTAAAGTATTACTATAGTGCTCTATTACTATTAAATTACTAATATTTGATATTTACGAAGGGGTGAAATAGTAAATTATTATAATCTTATTAGGTTATTGGTTTACCGAATGACCCAGTAAAAATCGATATCGAACCGATAACTCAATAATTCTTTTTTTCAAAACCTTATAACCCAATAACATTCTTATCAGATCGGTTTATTGGTTGGTTCAGTTTTTGCAGCTAGATAACATTCCTTTTCTGCATAACTAAACATTTTTTGGAAAAGCAAAAACTATCGAATTCATAATATTAGGTTTAATGGTAGGGTTGTCCGGTGTAGTTATGCTTTTTGCAATTTTTTTGTTGATGAGTTAGTTCTGTTAGCTCAGGCTTGAAGAAGAGTTCTAAATATTTTACTTGTCTCAAACTCTGGGATACGGAATAAATTTCGAGAAATGATAAAAATTTATTGTACTTGTCTCTACATGATGAATTCTTATTTTTAGACCCACTTGTGAATTCAGAAAGAATGACTACATGCTAATATTATGCAGACATTTACGATGTTGGTTGTTAAGATTACCCAGAAAGTTGTTACTATGTCGGTGCCTATATTTTTATCCCAACAAATTTAGGTTTCTATCTATTCTTTATGACCTTTTGAAACAAACTCAATAACTAGACCAATGCAATTCAAACTCAAAACATTCAATACATATATTTTCACAATTGGAATTACATAGAAATTTAAGAACAAACGGATATAAGAAAAGAACGGGAAGTAGAACTCAAAAAAAGATAAGAGAACTAGACATTTATCTCAACAATTTTTTTAAATCGCTTTTTCTTATCTATCATTTTGATAGCTAGTTTTTAATTGAGCTTGAGTCCCAAATCAGCTTTCGCAAAAAGCCTTTCAATTTTGTTGCTGGGCTCAATAACCAATTGTGGAACATTGGTGTAGATATGGACATTGGACCGAGTCTGATTCATAATACTTTTAGTGTTTGTTTGATTAAGGAAATTTCATGATTCCGAAATGGGAAAAGAAACTGGGTCGTAACGTATGTGTGGGGAAATAGAGTTGACGAGAAAAGTATTAAGATTCCAACACTTGGAAAACAAAAGTAGAATTTATTCCACATAACGTCCACTTGGTTTGGGCTGGAAAACAATGTCCATATTTATTTTAATTTGAAAAATCAATTATTTATATTCAATTGTGTTTAAGGCGGAGTGAATTTGATGGATGAATCTTGAAAAGTTTGCTACGTGTGTTGGGTGCACCTCGATTCTCGAGCCCTAACGTTCTCTTTTAATGTTGGTCTTGAGAATTTTAGTAGTTCGGTTGGTTGACTATCTGAACTCTGATCTTAGGGTTAATTTTCATATTGTAATTTTCTACCTCCAATTTTAAATAAAATAAAAAATGCTGGTCTTTGCACGTGTCCCCTCCCCTTACGTTTCATGTTTACTATGCTTTAATTGCGCCTTAAACAAATCAATTGCCCTTTACTTTGTATACTCACAAGTCACGTGAAATGTCATCAACAACGCTTCTGGTTTTTTTTTTAATGTGAATTTAAATTCAATCGAGCTTTACTATAAATATTATACATCAAATTAAAAAATAAAAAACATTGCATGGATGTCAATCAATCTTACTACTTCTTTTTTTTCATATTTACTCGTCCATTATTTCAAAATTAATTTTTCACTTGGGGTTATTAGTGGTGTACACCGGTCGGTTCGATTCGATTCAGTTCGAGTATTATTTTCAATTTTTAATATGCTAGACCAATAATTAAGATATTTTTTTTATTGCTTTATCCATTTTTTATTTTTAACGATTCAATTTTCGATTTACCCAATAAGAAAATATTCATAAAATAAATATATTACTTCTTTAATAATTTGACGAAATATAACGAGATACAGTCAAACAAACAAATCGACTAAGCACCTAAACTTAATAAAATACAATATTTGACCTCATATTCTAATTTGCTTGCCAACGAAAGGGTTATACATTGGAAACCAAGCAAATACATGACTTACGAGTATCGATTTAGTATTAAGTAATTCTAGATAATTAATATTCAATATTTATGAAGGTATGAAGTAGTAAATTGTTATAGTCTTAATGTATTATCGATTTACCTAACAAGTAAAATGGTTAAACCCATTAACTCAATAACAATAAGCCAATAATATGTTTTTATTCGATTTTGCCCGCCTCCAGGGGTTATCTTTGATGTATGTGATGAATATAATAGCCTAGGAGTAATAAAATACATATATAAAAGACAAAGTAGGGAGAAGATATTTACAATTACAAGAACTCCTTTTATTTATAAGGAAAAATCGATTTTATCTCTAATTAGGATTTCAAACTAAACATTCACTACAACACAATAAATATAATTAATAAAATTACCATTTTATTGAAAAACAATAAAACTGCGCATTCCTGGTTTTATTGACCCTTTTTTTCTAACTTACAAGTAACGTCAATTTTCTTTTTACAAAAAAGTAAAAGTTAGAAAAGATTAAATTGATGAGATGTTGGTCACGTGCCACCGGCCCCTGTACGCGGATTTCCTCTTGAACTATATAAACCCCCTCTCTGTTTACTCAATCTTCACAACAAAAATGGCAAAGGCTTCTTCAACTCCTCTTCTGAAAGATGAGCTTGACATAGTGATTCCCACTATCAGAAATCTTGATTTCTTGGAGATGTGGAGGCCTTTTTTCCAGCCTTACCATCTTATCATTGTTCAAGATGGTGATCCTTCTAAGGTCATTAAGGTCCCTGAAGGATTTGATTACGAGCTCTATAATCGTAATGATATAAACAAAATTCTGGGTCCTAAGGCTTCTTGCATCTCTTTCAAAGATTCTGCTTGCCGTTGCTTTGGTTACATGGTCTCTAAGAAGAAGTACATATACACCATTGACGACGATTGCTTTGTAAGTTCATTTTACTGCTCTAATTTGTTCTTTCATCTTGTCAATGATTGTTTTTTTTTTCTCTGCTTTGGATTTCCTACTCCTGTTTTTTCGGCGCGATAATCGAGATCTGTTAACCTATATTTAAGGGAGTTCGATATTTATTATTAGCTTAATATAAATACTGGATATAATGTGAATCTGTATTTGAAAGTGTTCTTGCTTAAATCTAGGGCTAGTTTGGTTGGCAATAAGTAATTGCGGGATCAGTTATTTCTAATACTCAATTTGAGATAAAAATAACACTATGACAATCCTGAGTTATCTCACGATTTTATCTCAACCAAACAGGGAATCCATTCATCCTAAAATTAATCCCAAAATTAGTTACGTTATAGTTTTCTTACTAATGTGGAAACGGCACTAAAACAACAATTTGTGAAGGATCAGATCTCAATGTGTATGAGGTGTTAATGAGTTTATTGGTTATTAATTTGCAATGGCAGGTAGCTAAAGATCCAACTGGCCAGGAAATTAATGCCCTTGAACAACACATTAAGAATCTGTTGTCCCCATCGAGTCCATTTTTTTTCAACACCTTGTATGATCCCTACAGAGAAGGCGCAGATTTTGTCCGTGGGTACCCATTCAGTCTCCGTGAAGGTGTACCAACTGCAGTTTCACATGGTCTCTGGCTTAACATCCCTGATTACGATGCACCTACCCAGCTTGTCAAGCCTCTTGAAAGGAACACCAGGTAGAATCAACCTTCCTGGTTTTCGTTTTCTTGATCTTAATGCCGGTCCCTAAACTTGTGTTGTTCTCATTTTTAGGTATGTTGATGCTGTTATGACAATCCCAAAGGGAACCCTCTTCCCTATGTGTGGCATGAACTTGGCATTCGACCGTGAGTTGATTGGCCCTGCAATGTACTTTGGACTCATGGGCGATGGACAGCCTATTGGACGCTACGATGACATGTGGGCTGGCTGGTGCACCAAGGTATTATACTTTGCTTAGAGGCAGAGCTATGATTTAAACTTCTATTATGATTTCAAAACAATGTTTTTTTTTTTTTTTTACATATTCCCTGTCTACCTCTAATCCTGTCTTTTTCGTGTTGTATCGTTTTGTATAGGTAATATGTGATCACTTAGGATTGGGAGTGAAAACAGGTCTGCCATACATTTGGCACAGCAAAGCGAGCAATCCATTCGTGAACCTGAAGAAAGAATACAAGGGTATTTACTGGCAAGAGGAGCTCATCCCATTCTTCCAATCTGTTGTCCTTCCAAAGGACTGCACCTCTGTCCAAAAATGCTACCTTGAACTCTCCAAACAAGTGAAGGCTAAACTAGGCAAGGTGGATGATTACTTTAACAAGCTGGCTGATGCCATGCTCACATGGATTGAAGCATGGGACCAGCTCAATCCATCAGCTGCCAAATTACCAAATGGTAGCTCAAAATAGACAAAATCAATAGAGCATTGTCATTTTCTTGGTTCTAGTTTTTATTAACTATATTTTGCAGTAAGGAGGTTGTTATGTCTGGAGAGTTGAGGACAATATCTATGCCATTTTATTTAATATCATTACTATTTTTTCTTGACCTGCCGGCTGTTATTGGATTTTAGAAGCATATTCCTTAGCTAAGTTGTCTTTTTCAAAATTTCCATAATGTTTGGCATAGAGCTAACTTTCTGAGTGGAAAGGTCAAAAGAGAGGAGGTCAGGCTGGCTGGCCTAAGAAAAATCATCGCATTGGAGCTGCCTAATTAATTGAGGAGGGAATCAATTAGGAATAATAGCAACATTGTTAAAACAGTAAAAGGATGGGGACGTTTTATTAAGAAATAAACTCAGTCAAAGTAAATGTCCACTAGCAAGACGATTGGTTAATAGAATTGAATGGGAATTAGCATTCAATTTTGTTGGTAACAATGAAAATATACTGATAATCTTGCTCCTATCCATATTATCTTTTGACTGAAATTCAAACCTGGATGTTAATTATATGGTTCGAATACATCTCTGGGAATTAAAATTTAACTTGAGTTAAATTGCTGAAACACAACAAAAAGAGAACGCCGTTGCCGGGGATCGAACCCGGGTCACCCGCGTGACAGGCGGGAATACTCACCACTATACTACAACGACTTGATTGGTGAGGCTTCCCTTAATAACCATTAAATAAGGAAATTCGTGGATACTGTACACTGTCTGATGGCTTTGATCGAAGTACAGAATAATACAATACCAAAACATATAAATAGAGATGAGAGGTTTTCAGGGCACAGCAACAGACTAGTGGTCTGCGTTTCATCAATGAAGGGTAAATATTGCCATGTTAGAGATTAAACCATAGAGTGTTAATCACAAGATTTTATAACCTTCATGACAACTGCCACTTGTTCTTTCCCAAATCCCAAGTGAAGTGACTCACACTAAGCCCGGCTTCCTTCCTTGGACAGATTTATCTCCTTCCTTTTTTTGAGAGAGAGAGAGAATCATGGTTCAACTAAAAATATAGTGAATCATAGAAGAAATCAATTCTCTGAGGCACCTGTTTCCACTCCTTGCTCATCCTCTTTACTCCTCTACTCTGAGGCCAAGAAGTTTGAACACAAATCATGCACTCTTTCTATGACTACAAGCATTTCACCACGTTGTTTCACGATATACTTGTGCAACTATTCCATAACAAAGGAACGGAAAAAGGATGGATATTTAGCACACATATTAACTCAGACTACCAAGTCATGATTATTGTTGTTAATTGTCCAAGAGAAAGTAAAAACATTATTATCTAATGAAAACAGCACCAAGACGAACAGTATCAAATTTAGGAAAACAAAAAACAACAATGAAGAAGTGAACATCAAGATTCCAAAGATTTTGCTCCCTGATGCTCCCCACCTTGTAAAGCTGAGAAAGGTGGCTGGTTCTTGAGTGAGTTGCTGCACACTTCGGCTTGTTTTGACAATAATCCAGATATTTGCATCTGCAAACATCAGTCTAATTTAGGGCAAGAAGGGCAACAAAACAAAGCAAGATCACTTCATGCAATTTAATCTTAGCGGCACTGTTACAAAAGATAGCATCGATATGGAACATCCACTATTAAGATAGATTCAGCCATTATTGGAAGTTGACAAATAGAAATTAACCTGACATATTCACGGTCCATCTTCAGACGGTAACATAGAGGTGCATATGTATTGGAAAATTCCAACAAATGTGAAAAATAAGTGAAGGTGAAAATCTAAGAATGCGGTAGCCTGACAAGAACGTGATTTTTAATCCAGTTTACAAAGACTAATTATAATTATTGAAGCTAAAAGAAAAAAGGATCTTTCTGTAATCACCAGATTGAAACATGTGATAGAATTGAGCAAAACACTGATAGTTATACAGGCTCATACAACACATTTTTGTACCTGCTCAAGTGATTCTGAGACCGGGAAAAGCATTGCTGTCCTGTTTCACTTGCATGGAAAACCTTTGATGCTCCACACGCTGAAGCTGTGATGACAGCTGGAGCAAATCAATAGTAGGTCCATTTTCACAGGAAAGTTGATTCTTGGGGTTCACCAAATCTGATCCTTGAATGATGCGATTGATACCACAAGTGTTGCTAGGAAATAGTATCTGGTCCAGTCCACCTTCTGCAGAATTGACCCCAGATGAATTGAATGCATTGGACATTCTACCTGCTGAAAGCTGAGGACCAAGTCCAAGGATATTTTTAGATGCTTGAGTCACATTGTAATTATTGCTTGGTGGAATCAGGGGTTGAGAAGCGGAAAAAACAGTGGAATGATTTGATGAGCCCTGTGATTGAGATGACAGAAGAGAGAGAGCATTGCTGGAGTTTGAAATCCCTGATAGACCCTGAATGGTGGAAGATGTGTCCAAAGCATGCAAGACTTCAGATCCAGTTGAGGTGGTGTGGAACAGAGAAGGGGAAACAAAATCTGATCCTCGCATATCATGCAGAGATGAGTTGGTATTCTCATTAATTCTGCTGCTTGTTACAGCAGGTAGTCCATCATGGAGAGAATGACACCCTTTCTTGGCATGATATGATGTGAAATGAGATTTTGGTTGTAACTGTCCATTTGTAAAGGGCATGGCAAGTTGAGGGCTATAATCAACACCATCTTCAACTTTTACATTCTTATACCAGTCATTCATCTCATATTTAGGCTGATGCAGAAAGCGGCTGCCTAGTATGTCCTGGCACGCAAAGGATGATGTTACAAAAGAAGTTCCACGAAATCTCGTACCTGTCAAAACCTGGAGTGTGTTATGATACCATACAGATGAATTTTAATTTCTTTTTAATACATTTCACCCAATAGAAAAACACCAAAGCCTTGTAGTCCAGAATTTACTTGGAAGAGCATGAAACTCTTGAATTCAACATGCCAAATGATAATAATATGAAGGGATTATAAACGTGTGTCATAAATGAGTCAAAAATTTACGCATCTCATTTTTAAACAAGTTAAAAAGTAAAGCATATCTTACTATGAAATTGGTTTAATATGCAATAGAATTTAGCTCATTAAAATATTAGGAGCACCTAGATGTTGGCAATTCAATAACAGGTCGGTCTTCCCGGAGAAATGCATTATAGATGAAACTGTATATAATAAAATATGATAAATAAAATGAAGAAGTATAGATGTATTATGCGAAAAGAATAGTTGGACTAGCATTGTTGTACGAATGTTGTGTATCATGTATTCAGGAGTGAATTTTTGGACTTTTGGAGTCCAATATATCTACAAGATAAATGTTGCTAAAATAAAGTATTGAGAGACAAACATTCATACAAAGATTGCACAAGAAAAAAAATGATCACATCCGACAAAGGTGCAAGCACAGAGGATAAAATGGCAAAACGTAGCTTCAGATGGTCTGATTATATCCTAAATAAATCTCCTAATGCACCTATTCATAGGTGTCACACTATGATGATTAAATGTGTCCATGAGGATGAACAGACTTAAAATCACATGGAGGGAGACATTTCAGATGACCTACAATCTGAAATCAATATGAGCTTAACTAAATACAAACAGTCAAATAATCCATATAGGCAACACCATCCAGTTGGAACTACAGCTACTTTTGTTACACTCACATTAGGTGTAGTGCTTGTCAGGAATCTTTTAATCTGGTTAGACTTAAATGTCAGTCCAAAATTAGGTGTATGATTTCCGATGTGTTTAGTATGAAGGAAAACATTTACAAAATAGTCAAATTTTTTGGTAAACAAACAGCAAAAGCTATTTTTCTTGTAAAATATGTTCCATTAAAAGGGGAAAAACCAACTTTCTTCGCTTGTGTTTTTCTCTGATGGTCCACTTGAAACAGCTTTTAAATTTTGGAGAGTGTTGGATAGTGAGATAAGTTTCTTTTGGAAAATGTATTCCAGAAAATATTTTCCATCAATATCAAACACACCCGCAGAGAGCATTTACTTTTAACGAAAGAACTATAGTTAATGAATGAAATCAACCATATACATGTAACAGGAGATTTATATAGCCAAATCGAACTAATTGGAATTGATGCATAGGTGATTGATTGAAAAGTATTATTCATAGCGTGTGAAAAAAACATAAATTCTAAAGTTATTAACAATAATTCAAATGTATTCACTATCAAAATTTTCAAATATTATTGTTGAAAGAAAGTTTATACAAATTGTTTCGTGGGATTATACAGGATATGTTGTTATACAAAAATGGCATTGTTTTATGTTAAAACAATTAATGCTATATACATCCATATACAGTTTGACATTCGTCATTCTCTAAACCTTCTTAACACTATTATACACATAAAATCCACAATATATAGCAATATTGAGATGAAGAAAATTTATACTATTTGATGTACAATAACCACAACGTCCTATCGTTCAGATAGAAAGAAGAATCTATGATTAGCTTTTCGGGAAATTTCCAGAGCCATGCATCAGTCCCAAGCTTGTTGGAATCGGATGAGCGAATCCTCATTGTTATAAATGCTCTATTTAGGTCCATATATTTCAATACTCTGTACTCAAGGATCATCTAATGCTAACAAACTAAGAAACTTCTAATAAGCACTACTCTTCTAGTTGGTATCTATATGGATTTTCAGTATCTATTATTTTCTATCATTTGCTAGAATTGCATGGATATGAAGATATTCCAACTCTTTTGAGATAACTTCTTTTCATGTGATTTTTAGTTCTACTTTTCCTCTTTTAACACCATCAATATCATGTTTTCATACAAAAATTAAGTGCATCTGGAGGCTTACATAACACGTGGACAAAACATCTCTAATTTTATATCCTTTATATGGTGCTACTTGCACCTTCTAACATATGTGATTATACATCCATCTTAATATTCACATCTCTAGGACGTTCATTTTGTGGATAAATTTAGAGACTCAATAATCACTCTCATACAACATTGTTGGCCTTCGGTTGTTCTATGAAACTTCCTTTTCACATTGTTAAGTATCTTCCAATCACATAATACTTCAATCTTATGTACAATATCTTCCTTCATCATTTATTTTCATGAAACATTGATCCCAAATATCTAAATTGCCTACGTTTGTATAAGTTCACTACATCAAGAAAGAATGAACTAAGCAGAAAGAATCAGTGGCCTTGAGAATCCGATAAACACAAGGCACCACCAAGTGGCATGTTTCACTTAGATTGCTTAGCATAAATTAAGTCTTACTCAAGAAAAACCAAATGGATTGGGGACCATCACTTGCAGTGGATATTAACGAGTGAAAAATAGCGGGAGCTTGATGTCTCTAAACATTGCTGTGTATCCTGGCAGTCTGGTGTATGTTTAACAATCTTTTGAAAGTCGAGTAGCTACGTCGAGCAACCTAAAGTAGATTACCACTAACTGGAGAAGCAGAGGATGAAAAAGCAGGTGAAAGTTCTGCGGCTACTGCTCCTATGTGCAGAGTATGGAATGTGGGGAAGGAACAGAAATTTAGATGAGAGCAGCTATACAAATCCTACATGTTTATAATGCTTGCTTTTTGGTGTAACATGAAAAATGTAGATCATTTTTGATACCTTGTCTTACATGATTGATTCCCTGCAATATAGATAGGGCATCAAGTCCTTCAATCATAGACAGATTTCAGCACCCTCTTGGTGCGGTTTGTGGGTGATAGGATGTACTAATCAAAAATGAATTACAGGAACTAGTCTACCAAAATAGTTGTCATGCATCTTAATAAGCTTCGTATTAGAGAGGGAAATTATAATATGCAAAATTAAGAACAACTTTTACAAACCAAATGACTGAAACCGCCTGAGCGCATACCAGTATGGGGGGGCTTCCTTCGGCGTTCATTATGACCTGCAAGACGTTTCCTGCAGCTCCGTTTGCCATCATCAAACTCACCCAACAGATGGAACCTACAAGTAAAGTAGCAAGACTGATTTACATTAGCTGCAAAGAAAAAACATATTTTACTGCAACAAAACAAGGAAGACAACAACTGACTTTCATAATACTTGCAAATAAAAATGCTATGTTATTCACAGATGTTAAAAAAGTATGCTCTAAAAAAGATTGTCACTTTGAGACACAAGAAGAATTAAAATGGATCTGAAGGAATATTTTAGAACATGTATTGATTGGTTGCGCTTGCAATATGATTAGTTAATAGAAAATGTTTACAAATTTGGAACTCTGGCTATGGAGACATAGCAGTACCTGCTACATTGCTGACAAAACCTCTGCTCAATTCCATTAACGATAACTTTAGCAGTCTTTGAGTGAACCTCACATACTTTATGCCTCTTATGATAGTCCTTACAGGAGGTGAGATCCTTCCCACAACCTTGAACCTGGCAAAATGGTTTGTGGGAGTTCACACTTCCTGCTCTCAATCTTTTGGCTGGAACAATGGACTCAGCAGAAGTGGAGCTGGACAAACTCTTAGGAGATTTGAAAATACTTGCATCTACATGATGATCAGGAAATCTTCCAAGCTTCAAATCAATCAGTGATGAATCTCTAGAAACTGAGTCCACAACTGAGCTTGATAGCTTGGAACTAGACTTATCTTCCCCAGAAAATGAACCAAAAATGCTGGCACCGCCATGCTTGCTGCTAGTAAAACCATCTCTCATTTGGTCACAGAAAATTGGTTTTCTCATCAGATTTGGAGAACCCAATTCATGAAATCCTTGACTTTCACTACCTTCTTGACTCAAGCACATCCCATAGCCACTTTGGGTCTTCAATTCCCAACCCATAACTCCATTTTTCACTCTCCCCATTCCATCATTTACAGAAACAGATTCCTCTGATACAAAACCCTTCCCCGCTGAGAAATAGCTCCAAGACTCCATTACCCCCTCTTAACTTAATTGTTCTGAACCCACCCAATGTGCTGCTTTACTCTTCCTCCATAACACCAACCAGATTTCTTCTTCAAACTAGTTTCTTTAAAAAAATTGCACTTACCAAAGTGAAGCAAGTATCAAAGTTGATTCAGAAACATTCTTGAAAACCCAGTCATTAAACACCATTAAAAAAAAGGAAAAAAAAAAGGACAACTCAGAAGCCCATAATAACTGTTTGCAATCAAGGAGCACTCAAGAAGGAAGTAGACAAGTTAAATACTTGCCCCCTTAGTGGAAGCAAAGGGGAGCTATAGCAAGAAAAAAGTAGTACAGTTGGGTGAATGAAAAGAAGTGGTCCAACTCCAATACCAAATAAAAAATACAAAATGGAAAGCTGCCAAAATGACAGGAAAGAGAGAAGGGGGTGGTTTGGGAAAGGGGAAGTGCAGGGATGTGGGTTAACAGTAGTACTACCTCACAGATTTATAAAGTGATGAATTTGTTAAAATTGAGAAATGGAGTTTGTGATGAAGACATATATATATTTATATTTATATTCATTCATGAGTGAAAGAGATTGAGACAGTGGCACTATATTTTTGGGTTACCACTAACTCCATTCAATACTTGATAGCTTCTCTCTCTTTCCCTCCATTGTTAAGAGATAAGAGCCCCCACTTCTTTCCTTTCCCAGTACCTAAATTGCTATCCAGACACTTTTTTCTTCTTTCTTTTCCTTTTCTACGTCTTATTTCCTATCGCGCTCTCTCTCAAAAACTTTGTACTAAAAAAATTCACACCACATTCTTATCCTCTAATAATTTTTTCATCTTTTTTAATATAAAAAAAAACTTTTATTGATTATCTAATTTTTCATTCGACACAAAATTAAAAGAAAAAAATATTTAAATTTTCATTTGACACAAAATGTCTGATTTTATGATTAAAAATGTGTTTACTTATTCATTATATTACGAATAATTGTCTATTTTTATGTGTCCCCTTTAAATAATTAAGATATAATTTATCGATTAAATTTTAATTTACCTTTATTATAAACTATAATCATCTCTCAAATACATTTTTAATAATATTAAATTTATTACATAGATAATTACATCAAATGCTCATTCGATTTCAATTATTAAAAAAAAAAAAAAAGTATACTCATGTATAGAGTGTATCATAAAATATATTAAATGTATAACTTATATATAAGTAATTGATACTATTCTATAGTATAGTTAGTGTATATTTTTTCTAACTTTTGAAACTATCCTTTTATTATATTAAAAATGATCTTATAAAAAAAGTTACTGAATAAGTAAAGAAAGAAGTACTAATTTATTATTTAATCTTTTGATTTTTTACTATGTTACGTGAAAAATTAAAATTAATACTTAAAAAGGGAAAAACATTTTTTTAAAAAAGGCTAAAAGGAAAAGCAAATAGATGTAGGGGGAGTAAAAAGAAAAAGCAGAGACCACTATGTTCGTAGAAAAAAGCAAATGAAATAATAGTAATCTTTTGTTTTTAAAAGGTATATCCACAGGAAAGTGTCTCGTGTTTCATAATTGTCGTGTTTAACATATTTTTAAAGTTTAAACCTTGTCTGCTTAATTAAATTAATCTTACACGTTTCTTAGGACTTATTATTTTGATATTATAAGAAAGATCGAAACTATGTCTCTCTGTTTTATGACATGATTGATGATTTTTTTTTTTTTACAATGATGTTTTTATCAAGATTAAGACGTAACTATTTTTTTATTAATATAATCTAACTATAGGAAATTTTGAAAAATTACTCCTACTAAAATTGACTTTAAATTAATCCACAAAATAATAATCAAAAGTACTAGAGTACATAGTACGTCTCCTTTTATTTATATCTTATATTAAAAAATAAAAAATTTAACTTAGTTATTTATTTTAGCGAATCATAAAAGATTCACTCCATTTATTTCTTTCAGATATTATTAACAGGTTGTAAGTGGAAAAGAAAAAAATAATAATGAAAAGTATTACTCTAAAATTATAGCTAGATGTGTTGGGTGGTTGCTCATCTCCTTTGATAGATTTTGTGTATCTTTTAATATTTCCCGAGTAGATTTTTATTTGTCTACTATATTATTTTAAGATATTTAAAAATATTTATTTGGGTTTTAAAATCAATTAATAATTTTATTCTTAGTTTCTCATTCATTTTTATCAGCAATTACAGTCATTTCTCTATAACTCTTTTCAAGATATTATATTTATTATACTCAAAGAGTGATTTGGTAAAACTAATCTTACCATTTATTACTTTTTGATCTCTGTATCTAATCAATAAGGGATAAATAAAAACAGACGAAAAAAATATTTTTTTTATCTTTTTACATTCTTTAAGGTTTAATTTTCATCAGATATAACATCTAATTATTTCGATCCAGCGATGAAAATGAAATGAATTGGTATAGTTAATAACAAGTGTAGAGAGAGAAAGAGGTAGAGTACTTATTAAGTTAGAAAAGTCTCCTTCATTAATGTATACATTTATTGATAATAATTGCCCACTTCAGTCATATATTCAAACCTAGCATGAATATTCAAAAATATAATTGAGTAATATTTTATTATTGTTATACTTGGAACTTAATTTTTTAGGATACTCTTTTCCATTATTTTTTTAATAATTTTCTACCCATTTTAGTCAGCAACAAAAATAATAAAAGAATTTAGAAAGTATTGTGCCACACAAAAAGGGAAATAAAAAAACATGAGAAATTTGCTAAATATATACTGTACGTATAAATTACAGCGCAGAGTAAAAGATGGATTTGGTCCTTTGTCTTTTCATTTTTTTTACTTTTACTTTTTACCATTTTCATGAACCCTTTTGTGGAAAATGGAAATATAGGAAATTATTTTTTCCGTTAATATTATTTTAGGGGGAAATACATTTAAAAAAAAAAGAAATCCTAACAATGTGTATTTGAAAAGGTCATTCAATTATGTTGACTTACATAAATAAAATGACTAAATTTATTTTATAATCAATAAGTTCATTTAAATTTGAAATTTGGTCCTTTTTTTTCCATATCCATATATAAGTAGAATAATTCGTAAATGGTTTGAATCCTACAAAACATAAAACACATTTTTTTATAAAATGATTATATTTTTATGCCATACTCCCTATCTTTTTTTAAGTTTATATATGACTATTTTTTAATTAGTATGTGTCACAAAGAATGGTTTGTTTTATAATTTAAAATATTTTTTATTTTATTCGTAATGATCGCCTCGGATTTGGATAAGCTTATGCTTATTTGGGAGGGAGCAATTTCAGGAGACCTTTCCCTTGCTTTGCCATGTCCCGCGGTCGATCACTGTTCATTGAAGCTCGTGTCCTGCATTGCCCCCTCTGCTGCTTGCTCCAAACGAGGACGCCACTCTCATCTTCCCACAACAACCTTCCTCCTTAGTCTCCGAACGCAACTATGGTGGCGATACTGATGACCACTTCTCCGGAGTGAGTGATTGCCTAAGGAGTGCATTAGCGTAAGAGCATTTCTTACGGACTAGATGATCACATTATAAGATAGAGTAACTTATTTAACGTAACAAGTTTCAAATATCTTATAGATATAAACACGTTATGTATGTATTATTTAAAATGATAATTTCAAACATCTTTCTTTCTGTTTAAAATTTCACATCGAGTCAAACTGTGTTATATTAAGGCCACACTTGGACATAATTTAAAATCACCAAATTGATTTGAAGTTAAAATCTTATTTAACATTTAATTTAAAAAATTTAAGTTATTATTTTTTTCTATAAACATAAAAACCTAATAAATTGTGAAAACTATCAAAACATTCACAATAATTCTTATAATAATCATATGAAATAAGCAAAACATAATCCATAGATGATGAAATATTGAAATATCATGAGTCGTCACATTGATCAATCACGTATCTTCAAATTCTTCTCATAAATAAATGATTGTAATTTTATAAAACTCTACTAGTCCACATAATCATAGTAACTAACATCTTTTCACGCTAAACATAAGTCCTTTTAAGCAGATGTCCAAACGCCTATTAAATTTAAACAAGTGAGTGAGTAGTTAATTAGATTTTCCCCATAAGGTTCAAAGCTTTGTGTTATCCATTTCATGTTTTATTTAAAATGTAAGTTTAGTTGTACCTTGTTGTTACAATTAGAATCTAATAAAAGAGATGTAAGAATTTTGTGATGCAAAGTAAAAGTGTAGGAGTTCGTTATAGTAATGGACCACTCAATATACTATAATATATACTACCAAACAACCTATCCATGAAGGTGTAGGCCAAAAAAATCTTAAAATAATTAGATAATAAAACATGACTTTCTCATGTATTTCACCTCTCTTCAAAACAAATATATTTATTTATATAGAAATTACAAGTTCACCATTTAAAATTTATGAATTTCTATAACAATGTTAAATTATCCCTATATTATTATTAGCATTTTAATAGTCAATGTTTTCCTTCTTTTATTATATTAATTTTTAGAAATATGCTTAACTATTTTATTGTGCCTGTGCAATTATCAATATTTAAAATACATATTAAAAATAAAGAATGTATATTTGAATTTACATTAAATTGAGTTGACTCTCGTATTATACTCCTTTGGAATTTAGAGAGGGTTTAGTCAATCATTTATTTCATTTGGCTCCTCCTCTTTCAACTCTATATGTCTTTCAATAAATAATTTATTATAATATCCATATTAACGGATGTTCTAGTTGTTTACAACAAATTTTGAAGTGATAGAAAATAAATTACAATCATAAAAAAATATGAAGAAACATAAATTTATTGATAAATAATGTAGGTACAAATCTGTTTCTCCCCTTGAGGCGGTGGCGTATTTCTTAGGGTGATTTTGACCTCCTTAACCCATATTTTGATAAATATCCCTAGAATTTATCGGATATTTGAGATGTCTTTTCAAAGGAATATAATACCCTTTATATAGGCATGAATTAGGGTTTAGTGTACCTCCAAGAAACTCTTACTAAAATAGGACTCATCTTGTAGAGTCCTACAAAATTTTGATGTCTACAGTATTTAACTCTTAAGAAATGATTTGGGAAATATCCATATTTCCTCAGCCTTTATTTATTTATCAAATATTTTTTAATTTAATTTTTATTTTTACGTGTCATTTTTGACAAATCAAAAAAAGAATAATTTTTTTTTATTATATCTTTAATGTATTAATATTGATTTTACATTTTTAAAAAGTATAGTGAATAAATATATTAAGAATGTCATCAATTATTAGTAGAGATAAAATGGCAAACTCGTTAGACCAATTATTATTTTATTAAATTGGTGTTTCAAATCAAAATTTGCTAAGTAAATAGGGTTGGAGAGAGTATTAATTTAGAACTAAAAGCAATAAATGTGAGTGTTAGGATTGCATGCTTTTCATTTCCTCCTCCCTATTCTCAATCAACCTTACGTAATGAAAGAACAATAATTTGAATGAACAAGAAATATGTTGATTGTGATATGACAAAAAACATTTTGGTGTTTCTAATTAGGTGCAGCTGAGGGGTTCATGAATCACTTTTGATAAAAAAAAAAATATATTATTGAATGATTTTCGACTTATTTATGAATTTAATACTTTATATTATGAATATTCTTAGTAAAAATTCTGATTTTTCCGTTATTCTTGCGTGGTTTCCCTGTGTAGAGACTAGGAAGCCATGTGATCCGTGTCCACCACCATGCTAAATACCAAACAAGGTACACAAATACAAGTCAGCAGAGATATACATACATCTATTTCACTATCTTTTTGGATGCATTTGTCAAATTATTTGTTTGTTTTTGGGTTTTCAAACAAAAAAGTGGTGGGTCGGTTGGAGTAGTTCCTTTCAAGTGAAATGATAAATATTTAATGGTTATTATGTACTTTAGCTATAATTTTGATTAATTATTAAATATAGTTATAAATTGATTTATTTTGCTAAAATTTGTATAATTCAGTTCTTAATTATATAAATATAATTTTTTTATGATATATTTAATTTGTGATTTGTATTAACCCAGAATTTTTCGCACATGTTTGTTCACTAATAATAAGATTGCATTGTACATATATGCCGTCCAATTTTTAAATTTTTTGCTTTTTTGTTTTTTATATATGAAAATTTAACGTTATTTTAGGCTTTTTGATTTAATTTTACATCTGAAATGGTCACATGCTGACCATGTGTGTATCCACTAGAGTTGATATTGACGTTGTAACCAATTAATTATATAGGGTGTTTTTTGGACAAGAAACGATCTAAACAGGAGCCTATGTATAAAGTAGAGTTGGGACAAATGAAAGTGCAACTTAAGTGGTAATGCCAGTTACATCTTACAACTTGCAACTACAACAACGATTGATCATTTATGATATGCTCTACTTCACTACTTTCTTGGTACACTAGTAATACTTCCTCTCTACATATTTAACTTGACATGCTCCTTGAAGGAGTGGTGGAGTCAGGGGATTCATTCGAATCTATTTCGATGGAAAATTATACTATTTATACATAATTAAAATTATTTTTGATTTATATAGTAGATGTCGAAACCCTGTTTGGAAAGTTCGTGTGCTTGCTTTTTCAAAATTTTGAACCTCCTTAATTGAAATTCTGGCTACGCCACTGTCCTTTAGGAATAATAAACACGCGAATATGTAATCTTACGGTATCACTCGTATTAATTATAAATGATCTAAATTAAATAATGAAAAATGAAATAATACTCCCTCCATCCCATTTTAACTTAATTTGTGAGGCAATGCACGCATATTTTTTAAAAAAACATTCAAAAGACAAAATTTAAACCATACTTTTCACTATTGCCCTTTGTGAAGTCATAAATACGTAGTATAATTTTGTCACGCCCTGGGAGGGTACCCTTGGCGTGGCCGGCAATCTGAGACTATTGCTAGCCCCCGAGCGAACCACTTAGCCTCATCGTCCCATCGTACTCAACAACAGAAGAAAATACTCAAAGAAAAGTCAAGAATAGATCAACTGACTAAATCCTCTCATAGATAAATATTTCCAATGTACAAAGTTTAAAAAATAATGACGTTCATCAACCTCTACTCAATATCTATGAACCTCTGACATCTAGATGGTACCATGACAGACTATGGCTACCCAACTCAAGAAAAAGAAAATAAATACTTAGTTAAAGTAAAAGAGCTCCTTCGAAGGTAAGGAGGGCTCACCATCTCTGTAATCACGAATCTAAACTTCTACGGTGCGTCTGCTGAAGTCCTTTAATACGTGCCTCTGTATCATAAAATGATGCAGTCCAAAGGGGATGTTAGTACATGGAATATAGTGGTATGTAAAACAGCTGGAAGGGAAAGGACATAACCAAATCAAGTAACTCAACTCAACCCAAGAAAACATACAAGTGAGAACTAAGTCATGCTTTGAAAATAACTCATAGTATGCAACTCACACCAAATCATTCGAATTTTATGACAAAGTAATGCTTCTCAAAAGATACTCTAGTATGCAACTCAGTCAAATATGTTATGTAAATTAGGAAGTTTCTCTAACCGACAGACATCGCCAACCCTCTTTGATGGTGCACAACGAACACGACATTGTTGCTCGCCCGTCCATTACTTGCCAAGGTAAGGATGTCAACTTGTACATCATGAATCATGATCCATCAACCCCGTCCATTATTTGAGTCATTAATTAAAATGTTCCTTGATGGGAGGGTTAAAACCCTATGAGATTGATTGATAAAAGGACTAAAGCCCCTATGAGATTAGTTGATGATAAGGTGAAAAGTCCATATGATGTTGATTTGGTTTGATAGGATTGATTGCCTTATGAGCATTGAGTCATGGGAGGAGTATCAAGCACCGAAATTGTAAGAGTTAGTCCAACTTGCACTCGTCAAACTACGTTGCCAAAACGTAGGTGAGGCATAGAACCATCACATTATATTGTGGTTCCCTCTTGATAAGAAGTCCCTGAAAACAATAGAGGACTTGTTGATGTTCTGTCTCCATTTTGGATTATCCATTATAATTTCGATTCGTTCCCTACCTGACAAGTTTGGAACAACTGTGGCAACATCGGCTTGACTGTTGTACATTCACTGGCTCATAAGTGATTGTTGTCGGATAAGAAAAACTCCCAGAAAGTTCTTACCTTGAGTACTTTGAGTCGAGATGAGATGAGATGTGGTGAGATGAGTTCCTTGAAATAAATCATCTACTCTTGATTCTTGCATAGATAGACATTTCATGTTTTGATTTGATTTGATGATTGTTCTGAGTCGATGATGGTTTCATGTTATTCTACTGGTTTCTGTTTCATTTAGCTATTTTACATACCGTACATTCCACGTACTGACGCCACTCGCCGTTGCATCATTTTATGATGCAAATACAAGGATTAGGTATCGTCAACAAGCGCATCTTTGAGGATCTAGGACGTTCAGCTTATTGGTGAGCCTCCCCTACCCTGGAGGATCTACTATTATTTATTTCATCATGTTTTTGAGTCAGACTAGACTAGTCTTATATTTTGATTTTGGTAGACATGAGTTTGTCATTGGCACCACTTGATTAGTGACAGAGGCTTCATAGATGATAGTCGGACGTTGATGTTGAGATTGTGAGCTAGTTCTTCCTACTAGCCTTTATTATTAATCTATTATTATTTGAGACATTAGATGAGATGAACTTATTTACTTTCATTTACTTCCGCTAATATGTAGAGTTGTTAGATTGAATAGTCGTGATGGGGCCAAGTGGTCCGCGATGCGGATAGGGTTTATTTTCGGTATTTTTCACTAAAAATTCTCCAAACGAGATTTCTAATCTCGTAGAAAATTTTTAGAATAAACCCAAGTGTTGGTCCGCGATGGTGGCATGTCGCGGCCCTGTCGCACATCTACATTGGTTCGCGTTTTCGCATCTAAAATTGTCTTTTGATTCAGTTGCTCTAAAGATCAATCGAGACCACTTTCCCTCTCAATTTTTCATGTTGTTAGCAAATCGGGCCTCGGATTTGCCTTCGGTGTATGGGAAGACACGTTATGCGCGCATCTCTCTTCTAGGGGTATTTTGGTAATTTTGCCATGTGCTACAAATTTATCTCCTAGAAAATATAAAACTTCAATAAGTGAAAGGAGAAATATGAAAAAAGTTTCAATCTTGAACTTTGAACAATTCAACTATTTGAACATTGAAAAAAATCTAAAAAATTCAACTAATTTGGAACAGAGGGAGTATTTAATAACAAGATAAAATAGATTTAAAAAAATGATAAACTGTCTCTCGATTTTCTTAAGTATTGTCGAACATCTCTAAATAACATAGTGAATAAGTAAAAATAAACGGCGAGAGTGATAATAGTTGGAATGGGGACCATCCTTACACATGATTAAAAGTTTTGGGACCAATGATGAGTGGTTAGGGAGAAGTTTGGGTAGATATTGAAGCAAGTAAAAAATCTCTCTGTTTTTTGAAACCATGGACTAAGAATACAGCTCATCTGCAAACTAAAAGCAGTTTTGTTCTTTTTTCTTAAAACTCATCTGATTTCTGATACCCTTTCACCTGATGAGCAATACCAATAATAATATATTTTATATAATTTTATAAATAAAAATTAAAGAGAATTAAATATAAATAAATTATATCAAGCATTTCCTATTCTAATTATGGATCTATTCAATTTTAGAGTTCAAATGAAAAATCATTAGTTTAGCAACGGATTTATTTGGACTCTTAATTTTAATATTATAATAAATTCAATACTGAAAAATGTTAAAAGCTGAATCTATTAAATTTAGGAGCAAATTACACTCGACAATCATCCATCAAAATAATAATAAGCAAATGTATATTTTTTTCTATATATTATTATATGGTATATATAAAGTATACATATTTGATGTATAATAGTGCGTATATTTTATGTACATTCGACTAGTAATGTACTTATTTTGACTGATCAATCAATTCAAATTCAAATATGTGGATGGAAGGATCTTATCCGTTATATTACATCTTTTGATGATTTAATAATAACCAAAAAGAAAAAGGTAGATTTTTCTTAAGAGTAAAAATCTATTGGATGTCGTGTCACCATTTGGGCCTAGAATTGAGTTGTTATTATGGCTTACTCTTTAGAGTTATATTTTCAAATAATGGCAAGAAAATAACAAATATGAAAAACATTTCCTTTCCTCTTGTGTTCATCTTTGTTGAAAAAAAAAAAAGATTTTGGTCATCAAAATTCCAAACCCAAAAAGTTAAAAAACACAAAAGTCATTTTCTCATTCTGTATGCTTAGTGTCCCGGCGGTATATTATACGACAATACGTAAGAGAGCTATTATATTAATGTACTTTTTTTAGTCTCTTTTATATGTCGTTCTTATTGTAAATAAATGATCCTTAATATATGTCATTTTATAAAATTATTGTATAAATGACATTGTTTTTCCTATTTTACTCTTGATAGTAAATGAACTTTGAAAAGATATATTTGATCAACTAAAAAAACTAAAAAGTAATTAATATACGTTAAATAAAGGTAAAATAATAAAGTCACTATTTTTTATAATGTAAGTGTCATCACAAAAGGTGACATGACATATAAAAGGGAGCGGAGGGATTATCTTTTTTTCCATGAGTAGTATAATTTGAGTTTGACTTGTCACATTTTTTTTCCATGTGTTAATTAATAGCTACCTTCTAATGTGTATATTCTTTAATGAGCAAAGGAAAAAAAAAATGTCCCCTTGTATATTTGACTTAAATTAAATGTTATGGAACAATTTTGATTTTTCTAAGTTGGAGAAAAATTTAATGGTTCTAGTCTCCATCTTTGTTTCATTTGTTACTATATATGTATTCCACCATTTCTTTTTTATGATTGTATTGTTTTTAAGTCAAATTTTCACGCACCTAATTAGTCTGAGCTACTCATGTGTCATTTTCTTCAAAACTCTATTTTTTGAAAGTACTTATAAAGTCTTCATAACCAAACTTTTCTATTATAGTTTACTTTATAAAAATATAATTTTTTTTAGCTGCTATGTGTTGTTGAGACAAGAGTTCCAGGAAACAGTCTCTCTACTTCTACGAGACAGTGATAAGGTTTCCTCAAACTTCACTTGTGAGATTCCACTGAATATGTTGCTGCTATAACGTAACATAGTAAAATAAATATGCCAACTTTCATGTACTGGCTTTAAAGTAGATATTAAAGACATGACCAGCAAAGAATTAGATGGATGAAGATCACACCCTCACCCACTTTATATTTTCTCAGGGCCCCCTTCTGAAATGCTCAGATTTCTACCTTGCTGGGGGCCTATACACACTTTTATCTACTTTTAAGTTCATCATTTTTTTTAATTCATAATTCAGTAAATAATAGTTGGCCTATGTTATAGAATATTATAATTAACTGATACTCTAGTATAAACTACATATATACTCCCCCATCCCCACAAAGTTATAGCCTATCCATTTCACCTTCTTTCCTCTATTATTAGCTCTTTGAATGTGAAGTAGCTTTTGGTGTGTATATATATATATCCTTATATATTTTAAGCGTAAAAAACTTCCTAATAAAGGTGATTTCGTACTCAAAGCCATTTAAATTCGAATCGTTTCGACAAAAAATAAAAAAGTACTTGCAATTCGTTGAATATTGAAACTCAATAAGACTGTGACTAGTGAGTAGTGATGTTTCTCCGTCCCTCCACCCCCCTTACCCTTATTTATAACATAGTATGATTAATGATGTCACGTGCAGTGACAAACTCATGTATCAAGCTGAACATTTTTCGTTAAGATGTAAAATTAGTTGTATAATATATACTAAATATATAGATCAACTTCTCACTTTTGATATGGATGAAAAGGCCTAGACGTGTAGGAAGCTGAGAGAATGAACTACAATGGGTGTCAAGGAAAATCCATAAAAGTGGACCACACACTGGAATTTTAGGATGGTTGTATGCGGCAAGTGTCTACCATATCTAAGATGAAAGGATTTCAAGACGTTTCTCGCAATATTATACACCTGTTGACAAAAGATCGAAGGAAATCTGTCTCACAATTGTATACTAAAGGACAGTCCTGTCCAAAATGAAAGGCAATTCTTGATCATTTAGATACTTACCTTGTTTAAGTAATCTTTGTGAAGAGTAGGGGTGACAATTGGGCTGGTTCGGTCAAATTTGAGCGGGTTATAATGGGTCAAGACAACAAACGGGTCAAGACCCAACCCAATCCAACTCGAATTTGCTTGGATCAAAATGGGTTGGGTTTAAACAGGTTGAGTAATGGATTATAGAGCGGATCAAAACTCAATCCAATCCAACTTTTACTAAGTTTTACTTATCTTATTTGTTCTTTTGAATTATATTTTTTTATTCTGACTATATAAATATTTCAAATTTCAAAAATATTTTGACAAGATCTCTCTCGAGTCAATTTGAGTTGCATACCTATCCAATTTTAAATGGGTTTATATTAATTCATGAATATTCCTATAAGTAAAATTTCTGATTTCATCATTGGATTTTGCATGCGTGAGGTGTTAATCAACTTGCACCAATCAATATTGTTTCATCTAATTAAACTGATTAATTCTTCTTAATTTCTTAAATAGCATCGTAATCAATAAGAATTATGGTGTTTGATGAGCTCATGCATGAGTACAACATTACATTAAATAAAATATATACAGTTGAAAGGAGACTAGCTTGTTTGACATGCTTCGGAAATTACTAAGTTAATAACTAAAGTTTAACGTTGTACTTTAATTTGTTGAACTCCTAATATTCTCAACAAACTTACTTTCCAAAACCAAATACCTAACAAAATTATGCTTAATTTCAAGAATTAAGACAACCCCACTTGTCTACCTTCATCATCAATCTAACCAGCACCATAACTCTCATTCAATATATCTAAACCCAATATTCTCAATAGATATATTACTAACCTTTTATTAAATAATAAATAATTGTAGACTGCATCGGTCGGTTCGATTTTATACACTATCAATTTTTGGTTTTTAAATATGTTAAATCAATAAAATAATTTTTATCGATTTTCAATTTATCGACTTTAGGTCCTTAACGGTTCAGTTTTCAGTTTATCCGATAAGAATAATAATGAGAATTTGCATTAATAAAAAATAGATAGAGTACGACGATTATGTTTACAAACTTGCAAAAGCTATAATTACTTAATTACAAACTAAAATACTAAAGTAGATAACTAGTCATTTAAGTACTATAAAGATTAAAATATGTAAAGTATTGCTATAAAGTCTTATTACTATTAAAATTATTAATATTTAATATTTATGAAAGGATAATATAGTAAACTATTATAATCTTATGGGGTTATAGTTTACCCAATAATCCAATAGTATAAATCAATATCGAACCGATAATTCAATAACCTTTTTTTTCAAAAAAAAAAGTTCATTTAAAACTCGATGACTTAGTAACCTAATAACAATAAGCCAATAATATTTTTATTGATTCAATTTATCGATCGATTCGATTTTTGAATGACACTACTCTTTACTTTAAAAGTACACAATTTAAGAGTTTTAATAAGATCCCATTTTGAGTGGGGTGGGGGGTGAGGGTGTGTGGTGTAGACAATTCAAGAAAAAACAAGGACCCACAGTTCTGAGAATAAGTCAAAGCAAAGAAAAGGTACAACAGTCATTGCTTGTGGTTGTAGGTTAAAAATTAATTGCCTCAAATGTTTATATCAAATTAATTATATACATATTACATATTTGAATATAGAATTACTCACTTAATTAAAAGTAATAGTTTTATATTTTTATTTAATTAAAATAGTTAATCATAATAAATAATATTATTCTGAATATGACTAGATTTCTACTATATAGGGTTGGATTGTATTGCATTGTTTTATATGAAGCCACTTCTATCCCAACCTAAAGGAAATGAAGTTGATGTGTCCCTTTCCTCACTTTATGTGAATGTTCCCCATGTGAACATATAAATGTAATCAACCACCACTATTTCCCTACCTTTTTTTTTTCTTTTTCTTTATGCATATTCCACAACTGGTTTCTCCGAACGCACGTTAACCTTTAACTATTATAAATATCTAAGGATAATAAATTTTTTATTATTTTAAAATATTGTTTCATCTTATCGAGGACATGACTATTGATAGGAGGATGTGAAAATCATGAATTGGGATAGAAGATCAGTAGTGTCATATCACTTTTGATTTCTATTCTCATTTGTTGTTTATAGTATTTTGATTATTATACTATTAGTAGTGTCATATCGCTTTTCTTCACTATTCTTTTTTCATGTCATACCTATATTAAAATAGATTCAATGTTAAGCTCGTAGTATTGATATGATAATATATATCTTGCGATGAATTTAGTTCCTTCGTAATTATTCAAAAAAAAAATCATTTTAAGAGATTTAACCCACACAAAATGATACTTTTTGTATATATTTTACATGTGTGTCTCACGCCAATCAAATAAAATATAAATATAAATAATAAAAAAATATTAAAAATGAGTAGAGATCTATATTTTGCATCTATTTCAATCAATAAATAATCGTGTAAATTGGTGGTGACTAAGTTGAGTTAATATTAGAAGAGTCATCAAAGTAGGTTTTATCAAGAGCTTCAATTTTAGATAACTAACAATTTCTAATTCAATTCAGAGTCATATTTTGGTGATTACAACTTTATCCTTGTATAAAAGTCATTCAACTTTTGAAGGAGTGGATTCTCAAACGCGAAATACATCATTAGTGCGATTCCTTGTAGAAATTACCCAAAAGAGCGAGAGCACACTACAATGAAAGTTGTAGGTTATGTTTAGGGGAGTTATTGCATATTGTTGGCCATAATAAAATATGAAATTGAAAGATTTTATTTAAATAGTTCGTTTAAAAATTTTCAAAGAGGATTTTCATGTACATTCATCATAAAATATTTGTAGTACATCCCTTATAATTATGACATAGATAGATATAGATAGATAGGTAGATATAGAATATGAATATAGATATAAATAGATACTATTTAAAATTTGCGCTTTTTACGTGTAAAATATACCTTCCTCTTGGATAATTTTTCATTATATATAACTAAATTAAATTAAGAAAATTTTTTCTTATCAAATATTAGTTTAGATTTTGATTAATTAATTGAGATTCTGATAATAATTTTGTAGTCGACTAAAAAACTACGTTTCCCGTGATATTAGGTTTAACCAATTCATTGATAAATTCATCGATTATACTTATATACAAATTCATACACATTAGTAGAAGAATGAATTGTGAAATTAAATTAAGCAACCAATGAAGATTACATCATTATATTACAACACAAATAAAGTTATTATAAAAAGGAACTCACAGTAATAGAAGTCATATATATGATAAATAAAAAATATAAGCATTTTAAGCAAAAGGACTCAGAACTACATATATATATATATATATATATTATGTTTATTAGATGGAATATTTTATATTATTAAAATAATAATATAATAATTGAAAAAAAAAAAGCAAAAAGACAATTTTTTTAAAAGAAGGATCTTTTAATAAAAGACAAAAAGTTCAATCAACATTTCTAAGGGTCTTCACACTTTTAACATAACATAGATAGACCGATTAACTGGAGATTTACATGGTATAAAGTTAGAAAAAAAAACATACTAGGATTTTTAAAATTTTGAGGAATAAAATCTAAGTGATTAGAATTGGAGAAATCTTATAAGAATCAGTTCCATCCTACTTCCAAGTATTTTCAAACTTCATTCTAAGTATCTTTGCTTTTGGAGTAATTCGTGGGGCTTCTCTTTTACATCATTTCATAATAAATATCAATCAAGAAGAGTTTTGACTATCTTCATTGAATATTTATGTATCATCAGTTGTTCTTTGCCACGTTAGTAGTCTTCAAGTACTATTACTATTAAAATAAAAAAACGATAATTAATTTTATCTTGAACTTCTAGAATAATATATAATTTGAAATAACTATTTTTAAAAAATAATGTCAAATAAGAGTAATTTTTTGCTTTTCTTTGGTGTGGTTAAATAATGGGGAATTTTCATAAATAGTCTAAGATTAAAACTTATATGGTCAAATAGTTATATTTTACATAATTACACGGCATAACTTCGGCAACCTGGAGGGGAGGAGAGATGCGAGAGAGATCAAGGGAGGGAAGAGAGAGGCGAATTGTATATGTATATTTGTCAAATTATATGGGTATATATATTGAATAATTGTATATGTGTAACTAATATACATATGTATTTGTACATCTGGCAAGTAAGATTGGGAGAGGGAGGAGAGAGACGAGCGAGAGAGGCGAATTATATATGTATATTTGTCAAATTGACTATGTATATCTATCAAAATAATTGTATATATGCAACTGATATACATATGTTATTATATATCTGGCAAGAAATTGCAGAGAGAGAGAGAAAAATAGTAACAAAACTCTAACTATAGCTATAAATTCTAATTTTTTTAAACTACAGTGGTATAATGTAAATACATATAATATGTTTTCCTAGTTACCTAATTTTTCCTGAAATAATCTTGTGCATGGTAATTACACTTGCATTTTCCTAGGTTCCATCTCATGTTACATCAATTCTTAGCAAGATTCAAGAAGGGCTTTGTAGGTGGACCTGATGATTGGTGGTCCAAGAGAAAGCCCAATAAGAACAGAGCAAAGTTGGACAATAAGTCATTCTAATTGGATTTTTTGGGCTTCAATTACTAAAACTGATTCCTGTCTTACAAAGGGGATAATTTCAAGGATATACAATAAATTAATTAATTTATAATAAATGTAGTCATATTTTATTTACATAAAAAATACTCAAAAATCATAGAAAAATATACATGACTATACAATATAGTTTGCCAAAAGTCTTTGTAAGTATACACTGATTATACAATGTAGATTACTTTTACATGAGCTATATAATACATTATGATACACTCAAAAACTAAAAATAGCTTGACTACACATGACATATACACTGACTATACATGCTTATACAACGAATGACTATTTTTTTGGTAAGTATTTTGGCCCGGCACAATAATTATCCCCTAAGAAAATACCGGGATATGAACTAATCTTTATCCCATATAATCACTATATAATACACTGATTATATACATGGTATACCGTAAATATATACTGATGATAGTTATAAATTATCACGGCCAGGAGGGTGATTTTTTAAAAAAACTTGTTGACTTGAAAGATTCAATAATAATAACTGCTTGGGTTAATCAATCTTGGACCAAGGATCTATTTATTTCCTTTTCTCGAATACCTAATCCCAATTAAGCTTGGAGTTGTAAGTAAGGTTAATTACGAAAGATATTTGAGTAATTTGCTTTGTTTGACTGACTTGCTTGATTGAAAGAGTTTTCATTGTGGAAAGTGACAATATGTAGGTATCAACCGTGCATCAAGGGTACCATGAGAAAGACAATTCACAAACTAAAAAATAATAGACAATTCACAAACTCGAAAAAGATAAATTGTCATTTTTTTAGACTCTTCTGAGGAAATTGTACTATATATAGTCTTTCTATCCTTACCAGATAGAAGTGATCGATCGAGAAAAAAGTATATGTCATTTTTTTTATATCCCACTTATGAAGTTATATCGAATTGTTATACTTAGAAACAACGCGTACGACAAATTGAACTCAAAAAATTATAAAGTTGAGAAATACCGACTTTTCAAGTGAATAAATAGTAGTAGTTGTCAAAGGTGGTCCTATAACAAGTGACACCAATAGCATGCTTCATCAGTACTTAACTGAGGGATCCACTTACCTTATTGTAATAATTTCTACTTCATTTATTTTTTTAAAGGGAAAATCACTCGATATGTGTAATTACGAGTATATATTACACCTTGTATATATTATATATAAGGAACTTTTATGTATACATTTATAAAGTTTGATGAATCATCTGTAACGTTACACAGCTATTTCTCCACTATCTCAATCAAATCAGATCAATCTTTTCCATTATAAAAATTAAATAATATATTTGAAACAAAAAATAACGATAAAGACAACTCCCATGACACGTGAAAAAGAGGGGAAGAAGCTAAAATTTTAAAAAAAATCTTCAAAATTCTTCATTTTTTTTTCCATTGAAGATTAGGATTAATGGTGCATGAAGTTATGGGATGATGATGTAAACTATGCTATGATTATAACCCGACATTAGCCTAATTAATACTAATTTATTTTCCCTAAATTAGTAAATGTGGAGTATTATTAATGTGATTATGATGCTTTATAAATGGGCTAAGAAAATATAGTTGGTGGATATAGTTGTGTCATTTGTCAATTGTTATCTGTTGGAATATTGGTACTTAGACCTGAATTAATTCATGTATTAATAGTTGAAGTACTGCACAAATCAACTATTTTGATATCGTCATTAACCATTTTTCATAACATTTAATTAATACCATCATATAATGATAAAAAAATTATATCTAGATATTAAAATGTGAAAATATGAGGTAGTAGGACCTGTGAGCACAGAGAAATATAATTTGGGATTAATTTGAAAAAATAAGAATTTTTTTGTTATAACGTTTCTACAAAAATATAGACTAGGTTCATTCAAATACATATAATATATTTTTTTTAGATATTATTAAAAAAATGTGAAAAATGCAAGTTCAATTCGAACATATGGGGGAATCTTGGTAGCTTAATTAGTTGGTTATCTGAACTCACTCACACCTTACTGGTGAGGATTCGATTCCTCACATTGTAATCTCCTCCCCCATTTTTCCTTTCCCTTACCCCCGATTTAAAATTGAAAAAAATGAAATCGAACCTATGATTCCTGAGAAATATATTATTTAGGATAAATTTTTTAGAAAATACAAAACTAAGTTATATGGCTTAAATGGAGCAACATTTGACATTTACATGCATGCCATTTATTTGTACACATCAAGCTATGAAAGGCTTTTTATTCAAATGTATGTTATAGGGGAACAATTAATTATTTAGCATTTGGTTAGACAGAATTAAGGGACATGAAATATATTTGGTGATGATTTATGAAATATATATCAAATGCATTCTAAAGTTGTTTAAAGTCCAATATACACTTCAATTAATTCAACAATTTAGAAATTAATTTAATATCATCCTTAGATATATAACGTCATTCTCATAATATGTAGTAAGCGTTATCTCGGAATTTAAAATGCACTTCCTTGTAGAATTATACCCGTTAGTTGATTATATTATGAAGTTGGAGGCAATTAAACACATATTTAGCTAGTGTTTAATCATAGATTATGAATCACATGTCGATATATCTGCTTGGTCAGGAAATTCTCATCTTTAAATATTTTTTCACGGACAAAATTTTAGATAAAATATTCTTTTTTCAAAATAAAATGTGCTTTCAAATTTCAAAAATCACAATTTGAAAAAACTTAATTTTTATAATTTTAATTTTCCACTTCAAAATTTGTGATAGAAGAAAAGCAATTATACACTCCTTTCGTTTCAATTTATTTGTCTTTTTTTTTAGTCCATTTAAAAAAAAATTATTTTTTTAATAACTTTTTAATTTCATATTTAACGCAATTGAACAATCATATATATATATATTTTGTTTGCAACAAATTTTAATATGATAGATAATAGATTTAAATCACAAATAAAATATGAATAAACATAATTTTATTCAATAAACAATGTGGGTACAAAATTGGTCCTAATTCTTCTCTTATAAGATTTCTCCGTGATTCGAGGGCCGTTAGTGGCGTATTTCTCGAACGTAGGATGATTTTGATCTCCTTGAGTCATATTTTGATCTCTTGGTAAATATCCCCAGAATTTATGGGATATTTGAGATTTTGATCTCGATATTTGAGATTTTGATTTCTTTGAGCATATTATTTTGATCTCTTGATAAATATCCTAGGATATTTGAGATGCCTTCAAGGGAATATAATACACTTCCTACAAAATTTTGATGTGTGTATATATATATATCGAATTAAAAATGGTGAGTAAGCAATGAAAAAGCTACTCCAATATACACGAATCTTGAAAAGGTGCAAAACAATTAGGCAGTCAAAAAATGTAGGGAGTAAAAAAGTAAATGAAATAGATGTTTAAAAAAGGAAGAGAAAATGGAGTCTTAAAAAAGAGATGAAAAAAAAAGGCTCCATAAAAATAGGCTTTTAAAGATACAAAGGTCGTTCCTGAATTAGTAAATAATGTAAACACACAAACTATGAATAGTTTTGGTGCTTGATTTTCAAATTTAGCTAATACAAGTATAATGCTTTCAGTTTTGAAAGATTGAGCTGAGAAATAAATTAAAAACATGTTTGGAATTGGCTTAATTTTAATTAAAAATAATTTTTAAATATTTGAGTAAAATATATAAAAATTAGATATTTATTGTTTAAGCTAAAATAATGAATATAAAGTATAAAGTAATATTCTTAACTTAGATTTATGCTTATATAACCCAATAGCTGTGAGCCATCCAAAGAGGCCCTATTTCTTTTGTCAATTTGGAATCAACCCACTTTAAAAGTACATTTGACAAGAGCTATTTGGATACTTTTAGTACAAAATTAATTCATGAGAAAACTATTATTGTAAATCTTTTTAAATTGGTTAATATGTTTGTGTTCAAGAGTTATAATTTGTTTGGTCAAGCTTTTTGAAAGTTAAGATTATTTTTTTTCCACAAAAATGTTTACTTTTTCAACACAGGTTGGTAGGTAGAGAATACCTAGAGGCGCGAGATAACTCTCTCTAAAAAACTCGACAAAATAGCCTAAAAAGTGAATTGTTTGATTAAATGCTAGAGAAAATATAAATGTTTTGAAATAGCAGAAGCGGAAAGGAATCAGTTTTTTTCTCAAAAGTATTTTTTCAAAAATACTTTTTAAAAATAACACAATAGCATTTTTAATGTTTGATCAAACATGATTGCTATTCAAATATAAATTTTAGATTTATTGACTAAAATATTTCTCACCAAAAGATACTTTTCAAAAAAAAAAAAAACTCTTGAAAGGAAAAAAGAAACACTTTTCACAATAAATTGACCGAAAGTTCAAATAATTTACTATTTTCTGTAGAATTTAGTTTTAATTTATAATTTGATAGGATAATTGTCACAAAATAATTGATATTTTTAGACAAATAATTTACCATCATCATTAATCATAATGCCAACTGGCTCAATACATTTTATAAAAGGGAATGAATGATTCATACATTAATAAGGGATGTTTGCATTTTATGATTCTTTAGACTGTTGAGATCTCACTAATAAATCAAAAGATATATTTTTTATATATAAATAATTATCAAACAAATGAATATCATTTTGAGACAAATAATATTTACAACCATTGTTGCACATTTTATAAAAGGGCATGTTGACATTTGGACTTATTAGTGAAAAATCTTGTTGGCTAAATATTTAAAAATGAATGTTTTAATATTTAAAATATTTACATAATTATGAAAAATTATTGCACTTGTTTAAGGGGGTACGTGACTTTCCCAATATTCATAATTGTCACTTTTGATATGTGCTGAATTTTTTTTATGATTATATAAATTTTATATTTAGTTAAATATAATTATATAACACGTACTAAAAGAAATTGATAAAGTATATTATTATTTTTTATAGTCCAATATAAATGAATCATTGACAATTTTTATGGTTCAAAATGAAGGATTGTTCAAAGGTTAAGAATATATAAATTATTCTTTTTCAGATTACGTTTTCTTTTTAATATATTTTTTAATTATCTTCAAATCACAAATAATGACTATTTCCACTTTTAAGAAGAGTTGGAAAAAATTATTAAAATGATATCAACAAATTATCTTTTAATTAATGTCATTAAATATTTTCCTGAAAAAGTGTTCTTTGTCATAATAATTCATTTATATTAGACTAACACTTTTTCTTGTAGCTAGATTTTATTTTATTTCAATGTCCCTACTTTTTTCCTTTTCCCATCCCATCGTTGATTTTTTTCAGTGTCTTTTTTAAATATATTATTCGCTTTCTTTTCCTTTATACTCACCAAAAATATACAACAAATCATCTATTATAGATTTTATTCATTTTTTAAAGAAAAATTAAGATTAGTTTAATTTGAAATAAAAATTAATTTAATTTTTTCCTATAAATAGAATGATTCTTACGTACTATTACATTTTCGACCTTTAAAAGAAATGGAATAATCTTTCTTTTTGTACCTTTGTCTATACTCCCTCTGTCTCATTTTATTTGATATTTTTTCTTTTTTTGGTTCATCTCAAAAAGAACTCATCTTATTTTTATCACATAAATATTAAAAAATAATTTTATATCATAAGTTTTAAAAGTCTTTCTTTTTTTCTTATGATTTTATATCACAAGTTTTAAAACAATTTTTTTTTAAAAAATATTATACCAATTTAAAGGATGTCATATAAAATGAAACGAAGGGTAATATTTTTATTGTAGCATTATTGAGAGTGTTTTATTGTGGTTTTAATTTTTTGCTTCCATACTGTGCGCATATGTCACTCAAAGAAGAGACCAATCAATATTCCTTCCAATTCATATGTCTAATCACATCAATCCTTAATGTTTCTTCTGAGCACTTAAAGAATATTTTGTAGAAATCAACTTAATATTAACCCCCCAGATAATTCATTGTATCCAAAGAAACAGATAATTAGAAGTAGTTAAATCAGATACTTAGTACTCCTCCCGTTTCAGTTTATTTATCTGATTTTAACTTGATAAAAAATTTAAGTATTTATAAAAGAATTAAAACTTATGCTCTTAAATTAAGAGTATATAGAATGCACCAAAACATCATTTAATTTTTTGATAATCAAATAATTAATTTAAAATAAAAATAAAATAAATAAATTAAAGTCGGGGAATAATTTTTGCATATAGCCACTCAAAGTACCTTAATTAAACTTATGCTCTTAAATTTAAAGTACGTAGAATGTACTAAAATGTCATTTAATTTCCTGATTTTAAAAATGTTATGTAGAAATTAAAATTAAATAGTTAATTAAAAAGTGTCATTAATTAAAAATAAAAATAAAATAAATAAATTAAATGTTGAGAGTAATTTTCGCATATAGCCACTCAAAAATATCTTAATTATGTTTCATATCTATATTTTGGATAATTAAATTTCGTAACTATATTTATAGCAACATTTATATTATTCGCACAACATTTGTATACGTTTGTCTAATTTGCTATACAATTCGCAGTTTTTGTATAGCATTTGTATATTTCGTTATACAATTCGTGCATAACAATTGTATAATTCGCTATACAATTCATAGTGCTGGTATATTTCGCTATACAATTTGATTCGCGCACAACTTTGTATAAATCGCGCGAATGATACACTAATCAAACTGTAATTACATTTAGATATTTTTTACAAGTTATAAGTAATTCAAACTATAACTATATTAACTAATTAATTGATATATATTTACTTATCCACGCAAAATTTCTATATAATTGAGCGTATTGTGATATCAAATCATAATGGGCACATATTGACCCAAGTGGTTTTATGTTTTATTTTCTTCTCGTCGATGAGTGAGTATTTAAGTGGAGTGTGCACTATTTGAAAGAGTCACAAATGTCAACTTATTAATTCTCACATACCAAAAGTTTTAGCTATCGTTGTCCATATATATATATATATTATCTATTATATGGAAAAGTTAATTCATAGACGATCAACGGTGAATTTGTAATTATGCTCATCATTCAAAGGTAAATGATTAATAGTCATATAAAATATCTATTGATTTTCTCACTCCAAATTTCTATTCTAATTTTTTTTTTTTAAAAAAAAGGACATTTACAAACAACTTAATTCTAGAAATATCATTACAAATTTATAGTTATGATTATCATACAAGTATAAATGATAATATTATCCATATAAAATATCTATTGATTTGCTCAATTCAAATTTCTATTTTAAAAAATTAAAAACAAAAACTAGACACTTGCTACAACAACTCAATTCTAGTTAGAAATATAAGTTGTACTCTTTTATTGTCTATAATAAATATCTCATTCTTGTTATTTCAGCTAAAAATTCATGTATCTACTATTTTTTTTAATTTTCATTTACAATATTTTTTTATTTCAGCTAAAAATCCATGTACTTACTTCATTTTCTTTATAATAGTAATAGGCTCTTAATTGGTGCATAATGGTGAGTTGACTCATCAAGGAAGTTTTAGAATTACATTAAAATCTACTCACTAACGGAGCTTAATCATATATCTTAACAATAATATTTTTTAAATCACATAAAAGGCTTAATCTTTATATTTTCTTTTTGATTCTTAGATTATAGAGAAACTAAAACAGTTATATATAGTGCAAGCTTTGTGCATTTTTTTACTTTTCAATGGTTGAATTTTTTTTTAGGTGCAAGACTTTTATACCTCATTTTCTATATTTGGATCATCTTTTTTTGATTGGTAATCCGTATAAACATTTGAAATTCTTATTGGTTTTGCATATCATATTTTTAGCAGTATGTTTTCCAATTGGCAAAGCGTTGTTAGCCCCCCTCCTCCTCCATTGTTACATCGAAAAAATAATATTGTCTTGTGGCTTACAATACTTTTAGAATTGTTTGGTATCTATTTTGATATTTTAATTAATTATTATTTACTTCCTTTTTGCAGATATTCATCCTAAATTTCTTCATATGATGGTTTCTAGAATGATAAAAAATTGTCTGCTAAGCTGATGACTACAACTCTTACTTATCAGAAATGATAAATCCAAATGTACTTATGCACATATTGCAGATGAAAGAATACTATTATATATGAATAACGATGTACATAAGTGTTCTTGCGATCTATTTCACATATTATATACAGAGATGACATGTTCTGCAATGTTAGTATGGAGGCCTTTGACTGAGTTTAGTCTAATTATTATGTTCTGCTGTGTTAGCATGAAGGTTTTCTTGACCGATCTTAATCTAATTATTTTAGTCGTATTTATAAAAAAAAAATACATAAAAAACCAACATGTCGGCCCGTGCTTAGCACGGGCATTACCTTTCTAGTTATTCTTAAATATTTTTGAAAAAACTTAATTTAAATCAAGTTTAGATTGAAGTGTTTAAATATGTTGGGCAATAGTTTTTCAAAACAAATGAAAAATATGAAACATAATATATATTCACAAATTTTAAAGAGTATATACAAATATTCAATCGTACCAAATAAATTTAATTTAATATTTTCTATGCCACACATAAATTTGGTTTTAAAATAAATAGGTGGTTGGCTGAATTGTGGCTCAAATCATGTATCCTATGTGATAAGTAGGCCGGTGACAATGAAACTGAAAGGTGAGTAGTATAGCGTGATTGTTTGCCACAATATGTACAGTGCGGGTTAAAGTCTAATTACCTAATCAAGAATTTGCACGTTCAGAAGATGAAGTTGATGATAGATATGAGGATTTTTAGGGGATGTATGGGTATATTAGGAGTGACAAGATTAGGAACGAAGATATATAAAATACACAAAGTGAAATTAGTTTCGATGATAGACAAAATATTGAAAGCAAAAGAGAAATCGTATATGCCCAAGTAAGAATATGTAAGAGACTCGCTAGTGTCGATAGGTTTGATAAGTGGTGGACTAAGAAGCAATTGAAAAGTGGTGATTAGACAGATCTCAACGAGGATGTAATCCCAAATAAAATATTATGTAAATTGAGAATCATAATAAATATTTAGTAGCTAGATAGTTAAGCATTTTCTCTCTTCGTAACGATAGATCAAAGTTCTAGTTTGTAGCACTTATTGGTGCATTGTCAATATCACTCCTATTGTTATATTCTTATGCTAGCATGCATCATTTTATTCTTCATGTCATTGCTAGGATTTCTTTTACTTTGGTTAATTATACTTTGGAGCATTTTTTGTGGTTTGGAAAATAAGTTTGATAGTTTTGTAGTATAATATACTATAAGTTGGGTTTTTTTTTGTGTAATTTAACCTACAATAAAATGTAGGAGAGAGTTAATAGTTTAGTTTCTATTTTTTTTTATTAAGCAAGTCCAATCCTCAATTTATTTGCAAGGCATAAATAATTGACTATTTGACATATGATTTATGAACACCTAACGATGCACAAAACAACAACTAATAATACGGTTTCTAATAGTACCATATGTTCCGTCTCTTTCACTTACTTTCATAGTTTAAGCATTTTAATGTCATTTTTTATATTCTTTCCAAATCCTTATAATATAATAATGCCATTTATCCCCAATTGTTTGAGGAGATGATTCAATAAAATTATTACTACTGCCTCTCATTTTTAATAGTACACACGTATTAAATATACATATTTCAGTTTTATTAGTAATTTTTAGCATATTAAAAATGAAGAAAGGTCAAAATTATTCTCGAACTATTCGAAATAATTTATATTTATCGTTCGTTTATTTTTTGGATATTAATTACTCTTGTCGTCTATGTTTTAGACCACAAATGCGCTTACAATGTTATTTTTGTCATTAGAACGGACATGACAGTCCACCTAAATATTCTAACATGGCAAAGTAATTTTTTTCTCTCAATCATTTTGTTCTTCCTTGTTGAGCTCCTATCAGGGAAAAAAAAATTCAAAAATAGTACTTTCATTGTTCTTGTTTGAATTGTTATCCAGACTATGAAACTTTAATTTCGAAATATGCTGAAGTTTGTTTGAGATGCATCTGGCGTGTTGAAGGATCAAGTTTATTGTTTGGGTTTTAGGGTCACAGATTCGCAAAATCCATTTTCAGATTCTCAAGCTTTTAAGAATACTTCCATATTTTTAATTTTTATTTTTTATTTTGGGGGGGAGGGGTGTATATATGATTAACTCAAATCTTCAAATATCAATCCTCAAACTAAGAAATCAGTTGTTAAAGGTCAATTTCCAGCTTCAATCGCAGTATCTAAACCATTTTGATTCAGTATTATTGGTAACATAAAGTTAAATCACTTTAAATTTTTGCACTTTAAGAACCCAACAAAGGCTAAAAAGAAATTTCACCAGTAAGTTTCAAATGGGTAGATATTTTGGAGTTTCAACGCAACAGAGAATGATTTTAGGAGTTTTTCAACATAATTCAATATTTGGAATTAAATTTTTAGCCTCAAATTCATTGATCCAAAACCTAAAAACATATCAACTCGATTTTTCAACACGTACCTACAACCTCAAACAAACTGACCACACTTCAAAACTAAAGTTTCAAAGTCTGAAAAACAACTCAAACAACAACAATGGAGTCCTATTTTAGGGTTTTTTTTTCTTTTGATAGGTTCAACAAGGAAGAACAATGTGATTGAGAAGGAAGAAATTTTTGCCATGTTGAACTGTCATGTCAGTTCCAGTGACAAAGATAACATTGTAAGGACATTTGTGATCCAAAACATAAACGACAAAGGTAATTTTAATCCCAAAATAAACAAAGAGTAAATGTGAGCTAATTTTGACCCCTTCTCTTAAAAAAATCAATTTTTTTCTTTCATATTTTATGTTTGAATATTATTAATTATTAAGACTAAACATCAAATAAAATACTCATACTTTGTACAATTTATCTGAAGGTGAAAAATGTCAGTGGGAGAAGGTGGCTGTTTATGTCCAATAGTTATAAGGATGTGAAACATTTAATTTACCCAAAAACAAAACGTCTGAAAAAGTGATAGGTTATATGCTTAAGTACATAAGATAACTCCATGCTCCATAATCTCTGCCTTTTCAGCATTATAGAAAGTCATTGGACTGTTCACCAATCAAGGAAACATTCAATCACTAAGAACAAACCCTTTCCCTCTTAACATCCATTTAATCCTATGCAGTTATAAACACCAACTTCACTTTTTAAATTCATCATACACCTAACACAAGGCTTGTAGAAAAAAAAAAGAGTGAACTATTTTTCGTATAGTTACTTGACTAACAAATACTTTCTTCCTTTATTTTATGTGGCATTATTTGACTTGATACGATATGTAAGGAAAAAAAAAGAATTTTTTTGGAACATCATGGTCTAAAATCATCTATAGATATTTATTTTGTGGAAAATCATTTCATTAAGGGTTCGAGGATAATTTAAAAGTTAGATTCTTTCTGATTCTATAGTAAAGTGTCATTTTTAGGGAGAGATTAAAAAGGAAACGGTGTCACATAAAATGGATAGAGGAAGGAGTTTTTATCTAAAAAAGTCAATTTCCTTGTTATATAAATTAGAATCAAGAAGAAATGTGACTTTTGAAAATAATAACTATTACTTCTTCTTTCCCATTTTATGTCGCGTCCTTTCATTTTTTATCTGTTCTAAAAAGGATGTCATCTTACTCTGATTGGAAACAATTTAACTTTAAATTTCCTCTTTTACCTGAATCAAATGATTTTCATTCATACAAATATCTAAGAATGATTTTAGACCATAAGTTTTAAAGTCTTTTTTTTTTAAACATTGTGCCACACATGTATTAGATTATGCATAAACAATAACATATTTGATAGTTGGTTAAGTTGTAAATTATTCATATAAAATTAATATGATATTTAATATGCAATGTAGATACTCATCAAGTTAACAAAAGTATAAGTTATAAGGAAATCTATATCCTTCTATCATTTTATGCAAGACAAAAAGTGAAATATAACTAATATATGAATAATTAATCCTAAAATAACTAATACATGTACAAAATATAAATAGATGCTATCATACATTTTCCGTTCCTTTTTAGTTATCATGTATTCTAAATACATCCTCCATTTCAAAATAAGTAAATTGTTGGAATATTGCACACCCTCTAAGAAAAGACTACGAATACATTAATTAGATATTACTTTTCATTATTAACCTTTTTAATCATTCCTTCAAAGCAATTAAAGTTTCTTGAACTCATCATGTAGAAAACCCAAATGAAGGATAAGAATGAAAGAAAATTCTAAAAGTAGTTTTGAAGATTAAACAACTTAGTTAATTTGAACTATAAAAAATGTCTCAACAATTCACTTATTTTAAATGGAGAGAGTATTTGCCAATTTAAAAATTCGACAATTATCATTTTTTAAACTTGACCTTTAATATTAATTCTTTTAGCATTAGGAAATATTTAAATAAATAAAAATAAAAAAGACTAAAATTGGGGATGTATTAGTCAAATTACGTACGTACACTCCAAATTAGTTTTTTCGCAAGAATTATACAAAATCTTATAATGATAACTAAAAAGATAGAACGGAGCAACTAATAGAGTAATTTATCTCTTTTTTTGTCTCATTTTGTGTGACACTTTCTTTTAAGAAAAAAATTGTCTCCAAATAAATATTTTCTTACTATAATTAAAAATAATTTTAACTTAATTTTTTTAATTGTTAATAAAATAATTACAATCATTAAAATATTTAAAAATTGTTTTAAATTATAATATTATTAAATAAAATATTGTGGACAAAAGTAGTGTAATACATTGTTGGGAAGGGGAGATATAGTAGCCATGGGGGGAATGAACCAATGAAGTGCGGACAGAAGAGTGAGTAAAAAGTCACTGTTTTAAGGTTGTTGTTCATGTCCACTAGGTATTACCATGTGCCCAAACATTAATCTACACAAAAACTTAAGTCTCCAATAATTAGGTGTAATATTAATTTTAATTTACAACGGGATGCTCTGAATTACAAATAATTACATGATATAATTATAAATTATTTACATGATTATAAGTTATTTATTTTTTTGTTTAGTTTTATTTTTTCAATTTCTAAGTATTCTAAATTTTTTTAGTCGTCATTTTAATATTTTTAAAAAGTATATTTTATATATAATATATTTCATGCAATTTTTTCATACTATTTATTTATTCTATGTTTATTTTTTTTATTAGTATTCTAATTTTTAAAGTAAAATTAAATTCATTGTTGAATAAAGTTATAAATTTTACATTTTTCTTTAAATCATATTTACGTACGTTATGTTGAAATTTGACATAAGAGTATTATGTTAAATTTTTTATTTTAAATTTAAAACTTATGTTATATTTTTAATTTCATTGTGTAAATAATATATGACTTTATATTTTATATTACAAGCTATTTATTTTTAATTAGATTTGATAATCATAAATCATTTATTTAATTAAAAATTTAAAATAATATTATGACAAATTAAATAGCTGTACATAAAAGGAAACAGATAAAATAAATCTCAGGTGCACTATCTCAAATCCCTATACTTGTATTTTATTCACATACCAAAAGAATAAAATGATGTTATATGCATTTATGGTATATAATTTATTTAAGAATACCTAAATAGAGTTAGTAAGATACACTTTTTTAGGGCATGAAGGACAAGTAAAATATTAGTAGTACAATGTACATTTTTCAGGTGTGATCCATTGGATACTGATCACCAGGTGGTTAATGAGAAAAAAGTAAAAAGTTATAAGTTTGCAATTATAATTATTCAGAAAAATTATTTACACATTTATATTTTACGAAATTTCTTTGAGAAAATTATCACCAGATTATTTTTAAAATTATTTTCAGATTTAATTAATCAACCACTGCTTAATTTTCCTTTTAAATCATTTTTCACCATTAATTAAAGACCATCCAATTAGCTTAAAACAACAACATAATCTTTGTTTTTACTCTTCAATCGTTGTTTGGCCACTTTTTTCTTCCTCTTGTGCAATATTTACTTGCACTTATTAAAACTTGTAATAATTTTTATGAATTTTCTTAGCAAGATTATCTTTTATCTGTAATTCCATGAACATTTTTCAAGATTATAAAAAGATTTTTCTAGATAATTATTCACCACGCAAGAGACACACATTGGATGTTGTCGTTCAACTGCAACGAATTGAAATCATTTTAATTTTCTATCAAGATCGTAGAGATTCTAATATCATTTTTAAAGTATATTGTTTTATTTATTATGTCAAATAAGTTATTTACTAGTTACTACTACTAAAAATAGAAAATAGCTAGCAATACATCTACATATATAACAGTACAATAAAACCTAATTTAACTAGGGGTAGAAACCTTATTCCTATATTATTTAGACTAAAAGTTTTATTTAGACATGATTTAAATAAATATCAATTTAGATTTCCTTCAACGTTAAATTATTCTCTCAACATGTAGGAATGTGATAACACATTCTTTGCTAAATTAGCATTGAGGAACAATTGCGGTAATCGAATAGATCAACTTTGATGCTAATTCGTAAAAAAAATTAATTTTAAAAAAATACGATATATTATGATATTTTTCATTTTACCGAACCCATGATTTAGGTGCTAAAAATCCTTTACAAGAGGGGGGAATTCAGTGCTATCAATGCTAGGAAGTACTAAGTCGCTAGTAAAATTTAAATATGAAAATGACACAATTACAGGCAGGTACAAAGAATTCATTAACCTAATTTTTAATTACGCCTTCTTTGACTTAATACGGTGTTTTAAAATTTGTTATCTAAAATAATTCTTAGATATTTGTATGACTGGAAATTATTTCATTAAGGGTAAAAGAGAAATTTTAAAGTTAAATTGTTTTCAATTAGAGTAAAGTGACATTCTTTCTTTTTTGGACGAACCAAAAAATAAGAGAAAAGTATTAAAAATACTCTTAAACTTGATATGAATTATTAGATTCATCCCGAACTACTAATATTGTCAAAAACACCCCTCTACTTGATTAAGTGAACGTAAATACACCTGATCTTGTAACAAGAGTGGAATATACCCCTAGATTCTTGCCAAGTTAAAGGGTATTTTAGTTTGGTTAGTCAAGTAAAGGTGTGTTTTTAAGATTGTCAATAGTTTGGAGATAAAACTAATAACTTGCGTTAGCTTTAAAAATATTTTTTTATAGTTTTCTCAAAAAGTAAAGGATACCACATGAAGAAGGACCGAGGAAGTTTTTTTTTTATTGTTTTCCATTTACCTTTTTGTTTTTTAGTAAGAGGAGGAAGGGGTGAAAATGGAAAGGTACCATAGATAGAGAAAGTCCCAGGGTTTCCATATTTTCAACTCCCCTCTCTCTTTCATTTCATTTAATTTGTACCCCTTTTGTTATCCAAAAGTAGCTGAACTTGTATCCAATTAATAAACCCCTTTTTTATCTCTGGGAAAAACTGAAGAGACATAGCAAAATGGGAAGGGGAAGAGTAGAGCTGAAGAGAATAGAGAACAAAATAAACAGACAAGTCACTTTTGCTAAGAGAAGAAATGGACTTCTCAAGAAAGCTTATGAACTTTCTGTTCTATGTGATGCTGAAGTTGCTCTTATCATCTTCTCTAATAGGGGTAAACTATATGAGTTTTGCAGCACTTCAAGGTATTTTATATAATTCACAACAAATATGTCTTTATAATTTTTTACCTAAGTCCTCATTTACCCAAACCCTTAATTATTTACCAACTACTTTCAGTAAATTTGGTTATCAAACTTATGTTTTTTGTCTCTCACTTCAATTTTAATGCAAGATCTGAGTTGTCTTAACATGAGTTCAATTATATGTGTACCTTATTTTTAGTACATGACATAAAAGATCAATTCTCCTTTCTTTATCTCAGTTGTATATAAATATATATTCCAAGATTTGATTTTTGTAAGATCTACTTATTTATGTCTGTTTTTCCAACTTTTGTGCTGTGAAAAAATTGATGCTTTTTTTTTTTTTAAAAAAAAAAAGAGAAAATCTTTGCTAAGAACAGATTGTCCTTGATTTATTTATTTTTTAAGTATGTAGAGATCTTTTTTGTTTTTTTGTGAGTGCAGATAGATTTTGTTATGAATTTTATAACCAAGTAATTTTCGTTCATATTTTCAATGCTTCTATATAGTGTGGGTTGATTCGTGAGATGATTACTCAATTTCAGAAAATTATAATTCTTTTTATTTTAATTTTTTTCTCCTGTAAAAACTACTTTATGAGATAAGTATATTGAGTGATAATTCGAGAAATCATCTCAAATTATTGAGAATTAGAAGACCAAAATTCTGAAAACCTAATTAGAAAATTTACAAATTTTTACTGTTAAGATTTGCTTTGCAGACAAGTTGTCATGTTTGACAGTGCACAAAAAAACTGCTACTTTTGTTGTTTGATTCCCAAGAAGGATGAGCAAAGTCTGCTTGCTTATGTAGGTTTCCAATAAGCAGCCAAAGCTTCAAAGCTTTTTGTACAAATTAATTAATTCTCACCAGTGATTACCTGTATAAAAATATACGTATTATTTAATTAATAATTCCACTGGATCATTTCATAATGTGACCCGGAGCCTATGTATATGGGTAAAATTTGTGACCCGGAATCAAGGACGATAACAAATTAAGTGTAATTTTTTAGGTGGGATTTGAAGACCGTGCTGTATACATAGTATTACGTTGCTCCAATCTTATGATCGCGGAGAGGTTTTTTTTGATAGATGAATATAATGTAAAATATATTTTTATTAAAAAGATTACATTTTCACTTATACATGTTTAATACTTTTTCATATGCCAATAATCTAAATAACATGAGTCAATCTGGACTTCATTATCTATCTAGCCTCAAAATGTAATGGCTCATCCTGCTTGTGTGTCCGCCTTAGGTCCACACGATTTTAAAATGCATCACTAGTAAGTAAGATTTATATATTCAACATCTCTCTTATATTTTGCTGATATGAGACTTCTATCTAAAAATGAGTTCTGTACTTATTTTCGTTTGTTAATTAATAATACTAGGAAGAGCCTTTTTTTGTATTATTTGGACAATCTTCTTAACCAGTGAACTTTAAGGATTTCCTTCATGAATATCATAATAATGACAACTTTTAATTCAGCGACCTTTTCTGTTAGGTTCTTTGTCAAATACTAACTTGTATTCATATTTTTTGAGGCATCATAAAATGTCCCCCCTCCCCCGCCCCAAAAAATAAACTATTTAATTGTTATAGAGTCACATAAAATTAATAAATGTTTGATTTTGTTGTTGCAGCATGGTGAAAACAATTGAAAAGTATCAGCGTTGCAGCTATGCTACTTTGGAAGCCAACCAATCAGCTACTGATACTCAGGTACTGACCTTTGCTTTTTAATATATTTCTCTTAAAATTTTATTTAATCTATTTTAAAAAGAATATTTTTTTAATGCAATATTTTAAATCTATATTTTTGTACTGTATGTTTAAAATCACAAGTTTAACGAACAATTTTTTTTGTTTAGATTTTACATATGTCTACTAACATATTTAAAAATTTTATTTACTCTCCAGAATTTCATATCAAGTCAAAATCATAAAAATATATTTAAATGAATAATAAAGTATCCATGTACTCTTTGATCTATTAATCAAAGCTCTGATGATATTATTTAGTTGGTTAATAACCTAAATTTTTTGAAACTTGGAAAGAAATAGTATTTGAAAATTAGAGTTTGTGTTTGTGAGTAATTTGAAGTAATTAACTTAATTAATCATATTTCATTTCTTGATAAGTTATTACTCATTGGAAAAGAATGATACATTTTCTTTATTTGAGTCTGGTTGAATTTTGCTTCATCCTGCTTATTGGAATTTTTTGTTTTTATATTTGATTTTCCACCCGATGTTTGGTTGGGTCCTCGTTAATTTTTTCACCGGTTCATTTTGTTCATGAATTGCTAAAAGTGACAAGAAGTTCATCAATATTTAATCAAAACGTATAAGTGAGAAAATTAAGTAAAATGACTTTACAAATGTATTTGTGCAACCGCATAAAAAAGTTTCATATCAAATACTTGAATCCAAGACTTAATTGTTAAGAAAAGAGTTTGTTAGGTGTTCGTCTGAATTCACTCGGCAAAATATACTGTATTTTGTGAGGTACTTTTTTTATTTGTTAGGTTATATATAGATTTTAAATTTTTTGAACATAAAACTAAATGTACGTTAGTTCAGATATATAAAAGTGTTAAACTTTAACCTTGATGTTCTAAGTTCAAACTTCATACATTACAATTTTATTTTCCGAACAAGAAAATCTTAAATCTATCGATGTTCATCGAACTACAATCCTTTTTGGTTAGTGAAAATCTTGTTGCTCTTGATGTCACTGCCAGCCCGTTCATTCCTACACTGCTATCATATACTTCTTGCTTTTCTTTTACATGACACTATTTTTCATTTCAAAACAACCCAAAATCCTCAAACAAATGATTGTTTTAGTTAGATTTCTCAAACGGTCATTCAATTACTAATAATTATTTTTTAAAAAATATTTTTCTTTATTCTGTATTATAATTATCGTTTCACTTACAAAATATTACACCTAATTCAGATGATATATCTGATGAATATTGCTTACGCAGAATGTTTTTACTAAAAAAATTTTGAATAATAAAAAGCTATTCATTTTATCATAATATTGTATTGACCCGTTCAACCAGAAATGGTTAATCTAATTGAAGTAAATATATATTGTAGGGAAACCTTTTATTTTACCTACCTTGTTGAAGAAAACAAAAGTCATATTGGTGGTTAATGAAGTGTGTGAACTCCTTATAAGGTTTGGATAATCCTCTTCTTTTTGAGCTAGCTGTAAGGGTGAGAAGACCTAAGTGCAATCCTATTTCCGTTGAGTTAGCTTTTAAAGTGAGAGTTAGGTCCAAAACCTAATCATTTAATAATTAAACTGGATAGCTTTTTAAATTTTTGAAAGTCTCACTTAGAAAAAAGATTTTAGGTCATTAATGTCTTTTGGAAATGTCACCTAAAAATGATTGAGACATTGAGTGAATTTGTAGTAAAGATGATAATTATTGAGTAACTCCTTTTTTTGAAAAAAATTGAAAAAATTATCATTAATTGACTTTAAAAATTGATGTGATATTTTTTCTTCCAAATAAATTTTTTATTCATTGCTAACTTAGTATTCTTTTTTTAACCATTACTAGTGTTACATATGATTCAAAATTAATATTTTAAACTTTGTGTACTGTTGAATTTAATTTTTTGTTGTTGTGAGGTTGTTATTGCTGCCATTCTTGTTGTTGTTAATGTTGCAGTGAGTTAACCTCTCTAACTTGTTCGTATTTTTCATTTGGACAGAATAACTATCACGAGTATCTGAGGCTAAAAGCAAGAGTTGAGCTCCTCCAACGATCTCAAAGGTAATTTATGGTCATATAATATATATTATCTTCAACTCAAATCAATTGTTATGTTTTATTTTTTGAGAATCAAACTAAATGAACATTGACCAACATTTTAAAATATATTTTAATATATAATTAACTTAAATTTATAACTAATATGGTCTGTTATCGATACGTTTTATGGAAATTACACAGAAACTTTCTTGGTGAAGATTTGGGGTCATTAAGCACGAAGGACCTCGAGCAGCTTGAGAATCAATTAGAGTCATCCTTAAAGCAAATCAGGTCAAGGAAGGTAAATTATTTAATCTAATTAACATCCCAATGGTCAGATCTTTCCCGTTCCTACGTATAGCGGGAGTTTTAGTACACCAAACTTACCCTTTAGTACCCCAATGGTGAATTATTTTCACTATTAAACATAGAGTTAATGTTTTAATGATGGAAATGGTGATTTGATCTTATATGATCTTAATGTGTATTGATTCCACCTTTCAATCATAAAAACGTAATAAAAAAATGTTTTGAGTTTGAAGTATAGATAGGATCTCTCTAGTTTAACTCTATCAGATCATTTAAAAGGTTTTTTTTTAATAAGTAATTCTCTTAAAATGTTAAATCTGAAAAATAAAATATGTTAGATGCTATCATTGATCCTAGCAATTGTTGCACTAAAATAAATAAAGAAGTTTACAACAATAATATAAGGGGAGTTTTCAAAAATACCAAGTTTTTGGATAAAAATTACATGCCCCTACCGAATCATTGAAAAATACCATATAAAATACCAACTTTATTTACAAATTTAGGAGAGAGAGTGTTTTGAGTGTGATTATTGTGGTGTGTGGTATGATATAATAGTGTTGGAAAATGAAAAAGAGTGTGTTTTTTTTGGTATTTTGATAAATAAATTTTAAAGTGTAATTTTGGGGGTGAAAGTTGTTATTTGTGTAAAAATTTCTAATATAATTGTCGCTATAATATATATAATAACAATAATAAGTATGAACATTTATAATCGACACTCTATATGAATATCACCTATAGTTTTAAAGACTCTGAATATAGTGACATTAACTCAATTGCTACTTATAAAAAATTTGAATACCTATAAATATCTTTTTGTTGTAATGTTGGCAGATTGCGAGTTAAATTACCTTATCTTTGCTTACAACAGTCATTTGGTTTATAAACTAATTATACACAGATCCTAACTTATAGTTTGTTTGTGAAGGTGAACAAATAACATAGGTCTTACTAACCAACATAAATTTAGCAAATATATAATATTTTATATTTGATGCGAAGAAAAACGAATTAACCAACCTTTATATGAATATCCATATTATTTATGGTTTTAGAAATAATTAATTGAAAACACAAGTCAAAGTTAATTTAGATTCTCACAAAGCAAGAATTTATAAAAAAAAAAAAAAAAACAAGCATTTAATTTTTAGTAGTGTTGATAATATGAATATTATCGGTATTATATTATTGGATATCTATTTTTAGTAAATTGTATGAATAATATCCATGTTTAATACATATTTAATGGGCTAATTTGGATAGTTATTTGCTCTTTAATTTGCAGACACAATTCATGCTGGATCAGCTTGCAGATCTTCAACAAAGGGTATTATTATATATAAAATTCTCCTCTTTTTTTTCTTTTCTATGTATTATAAACTGGTCTATTTAAAATTTTCTATTAATTTGAATTTGCAGGAGCAAATGCTGGCTGAATCTAATAGATTACTCCGCAGAAAGGTAAAAAAAAAACATTAGTTATATATAAGATCAAAGATTATATACAGAAATTTTCATACCCATCATATACTTTTTGTTAGACGGTAATAATTAATCCTTGTCTTATTTTCAAGATTACAGATCTCGTAATTTAAAGTACGTAGAAAATTTTAATATATGTATAACATAGAGTCATCAACTACAGATTCATCAATCCCTGGGCCTTGTCCAAATCAGTTAAAATTGGTGTTGTATTTTTTTTTAGCTGGAAGAAAGTGCAGCTGGATTTCCACTTCGATTGAATTGGGAAGATGGAGGTGATCATCAAGCCATGCATCAACAAAGTCGTCTTCCTCACACAGAGGGTCTCTTTCAGCCTCTTGGATTGCATTCTACTTCTCCACATTTTGGGTAATTATTTTAATCTTAATAAATACTATGTATTTTAATTTCTGTTTATATATATATTTATTGATCAATGTGTGCATGAGAGTGTGCGCTAATAGATAATAACAGGGGTGACACTTGGGCAGGTTGGGTCAAATTTGAGGGGGTTATAATGGGTCAAGATAACAAACGGGTCAAGATTCAATCCAACTCAACTCAAATTTGTGTCAAAACGGGTTGAGTAACTGGCTATAGAGCGGGTCAAGACCCAACCTGACTCAATTTTTACTAAGTTTTACTATTTTATTTGTTCTCTTTCAATATTTTAGTACTTAATTAAATTATATTTTTCTTTGTTATGGCTATATAAAACATATTAAATTTAAAAAAAGTGTTTTTAAAATATTTTAACAAGATCTATCTCAAGTCAATCCGGATTGCATATCAACCTAATTTTAAATGTGTTGAACTAATAATTGGACGGGTTATTAACCCATTCAAACTTCAACGGGTTGAGCTTAATTTTGCCACCCCTAGATAATAATGTTAGAACGGATCTAAAAGCTGCAATAGGTTAAGTTATTTGATACTTGTGGTCAGGAGTTAAGCTTAGGTAGAATCGAATGTGGTCATTAGAATCTCCATCTGCAGAAAGAAAACTGTTTATATATAACTTATTATTTATGTCATAATAGTAGACTACGAATCTCATTTAACTTCTTCCTTTGTTTATGTTTTATTTGGTAAAAATCTTTGTTCGGCCACTACACTGCATTTTATACAAATCCCATATTTTTTAGAGCTAATTTTAACTTATACCAACTTTTTTAAAAATTACCAAATATCTCTTCTTTTGATATAAAAAACGAAATCAGTGATATATGCCGAAATGGTAGGAGTATTAAGGGATTTTAATTATGATATATGGAGAAGTAGGGATTGTAATTTGTATCAGTAAGTGTTGCAATTTCGTATCATTTAAGGAATTTTTGTAATTTTTTAAAAGAATAGGGATTATACGAAATTATGTAAATATAAGTTGTGTAGTTATATATCTTTTAGTAATAGAAATAAATGTTAAAGGCCAATATCCAACATTACATAATTCCTTTTCTTTTTATTTGTGGTAAACCTACTTACATAATTCCTCTTTCTTCCTTGGCTTCTGCAACTCTATTCTGCTCCCTGTATACGCATGGCTAAGTGTAGGATGTCCAATTTGGTTAAGTTGTTGCTCTTATTCATATTGTTATTATTACTATTATTACATTTGATTTTTTTTAAATATTTTTTTATAGGTACAATCCTGTTAATACGGATGAGGTGAATGCAGTAGCATCTGCAAACAATATGAATGGATTTATCCAAGGATGGATGCTTTAATCTGATTATTTGAAACAGCAGCTGGTCCATCTTTGATTCAACCAAATTATACAGTAATAATGTGTTGCATGTATTATCTTTTTTGTTTTGTCGCAAATTGTATTTAGAAACTCTCTTTTAAGTATCGCGGCGGTCGATCAATCAATCGAGGACAATAAATGTAATGTATGCATAAGTTGCTACTTTAACATTTGAACCCTCCTGACTATGCATTTCTGTTTGTATCTCAATGTGTAATTAAATTGAAGTGTTGTATTTTTGAATCATATGCTTATTTTGTACTGCTAATGTGTTGCAACTACATCGATATTTCAATATGTGCTCATCTATAATACATTGCAGGATTCAAATGAGCACCGTTCGTTGTAAACTTGTGAATTATGATGAATTCATTTTCCATCGAGGAGAAGCAAATGAAAGATTTTCATAAGTCGTGTGACTTGGCACCAGTTGTTCTGTCTTTTTGTTATTTATTGACACTTTGGAGTTTGACGTCAACAAGGTTTTCAAGTATATGAAATTGGAAAAAAGTGACAAGGTTAACGATGAGGTACGTATGTGGGATTCTCCCCCTTTAATTGATTGATATAATTGGTCAAGAAAGAAAAGCAAAATATGTATATATATTTATTTGATCTTAGTTGTTCTGTCCCAATTTATGTGATACAAATTTTATAGAATGTTCTTGGAAGAATGTCTCGATTTATCTAATGTTTGAGGTAGGCAATACAATTTTACCAAAAGAAGAAAGACTTTTGAAATATTTGATAACAAACCTTATGGCTTATTTAATATGCGGAATTGTAGTCTGAAAATTTCAAGATGAAATATAGGGCTGTTTTATCTCGTATTTGGTTGGTGGGGATAGAGATAACGATCATGATATGTGTTAAACTTGTGGAATTAGCTAGATAACTAATCGATGGGATATCATTGTTTATCCTATATCTCTAATATAAGTATTTATGTGACTATAAATTACATAATAGTTAAAAATAAATGAGAAGTTTATAGTTAAAATAGTAAAGTGTCACATAAATGGCAAGGAAAAGATTGATAAATTAATGCCATGGACAAATCAATAAAGTTTAAAGAAGAGAACTTTTTTTATCCCTAGTTCTATAAATTAGATATAGAATAATTCCCACGAGATTAAGTTGGAATCTAATCAATTTCAATCTACTTAATGAAGGCATCAATGGAGACAATATATATTCACTTATTAGAATATTAAAGAAAGGATATTATACACCCTAACTTCATCCATTGGGGAAAAAAAAAGAGAGAGATGATCGTTTTATTCCCACAAATTGACTTATTTAAAACAATGTTTTTTTTATTGTTAATAAGATAATTTCATTCAATAATAACTTAACTAAACAAACAACAACAAAATCTCTAGTGGAATCCCACAAGTGGAGTCTGAAGAGGGTAAAATGTTTATCAATACCTCATAGATATAGAGAGGTTATTTCCGAAAGACCCTTTAAACCCCTTAAGCAGAAGATACTAGATATGAAAACAAAGGATAATAACTTAATTAAAAACTAAAAAGAAAAAAACAGTGTTTAGAGCTCGGCTCCCAATTGGTTTAAGATTGTCTAGTAACAACCACACCATTAATATAAGAGTCTAAAATTTGTCTATTGTAAATAATTTTTTGTTATGTCTGCTCAAAAAATAGTATTTACATATATAAGAAGAACTAGCAAAATTTTTGAATTAAAAAAAAAATAAAACTTTTTTCTCCTTTTTTTGCCAAGGCATCAACTACTTGATTCTGCTTTGGTTACACCTGTTTTCCTTGTTTGGGCTTTGCAAGAATTAGGGTCCCCTATTGATAAGATTCCCTAATTATTCTTCTATCATTTTCATATTTGAAAAAGTATTAAATAACAATAATGACGATTAAGAAAGATGTTCGATTCAAGAAAAATAGGGTTGAGATAAATATAAGAGTAAAAAAATTAAATATAAATTTTTGAAAAAGAAAAGATTGCTCATGTAAATATTGAAGATGAATACGTATCAAATACTTGATACATTTTACTTTAATTAGAATATCAAAAGAATTTATCACGTGTTTTTTAAAATAAAAGAAAAAGTTCTAGACACGATTGGATGGCCTTCATCATCGAATTTTCCTACGTAAGTGCAATAGAGTATAATATTTAAATCATTCATTTACAAAGGAACTATAGCAATAATTTAATTTTTTTTTTTTAAAAAAAATTGCATAATAATTCAAGGAAAAATTTATTAATTCACTTCAATAAATGTACTGTCTCTAGTCTACTAGATGGTGGGAGCCCGTGCAAAGCACGGGCGGTGTGATTTATGGTCAGGCGCTGCGCTGGGGAGGAGGATTGCGTTAGCGAACTTTGAGTCGTATCAGGATAACGCGTATAATAGCTCTTAGAGAACGATAAGGGTCCGGGGTGAAGCGAAGAAGTACTTTTATATAGTTGGGATACTGTGTCATGCATTGTTAAGACAGTGTTAAGGCTTTTGGAAATACAAAGAAGTAGTAGAAGAGTGCTAAGATGGCTGGAGGAACGCATGGCTTGAGTGGGGATGCATCCAGGGAAGTTTCTGCAGTACCAGCAGCTGAGGTCGTGAGCACATGTAGTCGCCATTATTTCCGATCCTCTGAGCCTGCGAATGATGAGGGAGCATGTTAGTGTATTACTGAAGTTGTACGTTTGGACTATTTAAGTTGCAATAACGTTCATGGAAGAAGGTTGTGTTGAGTGAAAAGACTGGTAAAGGCAAAATTAATGCGTAAATTTCCATGACCAAACGACAGAGAAATGTCTGAGTAGCGTTCTTTAGGGAAGGGTATAACAACGTAAGGGAGGCATGGGACCTAACATCAGCGTAGGCATGCCGCACGAATATTACCAATACCATAGGCTACAAAGGAATTTATGAGAAAAGTGAATTACCTCCAACATTGTAAGTGCAGGAACAAAAGAAATAATGCAGTCAATGAAATGGCACATTTATAGGTGATCTATCTCCTAATCCCATGCATATTCATTGACTCTATGTACGGGCGCAAGGGGCCTCAGCCAAATCCGGCTAAGGTTAAAATCATCTTTAAGTGTCATGTAGTATTCAGTGAATGCAGCAGCAAACAACACGTGCACACGGAAAGACTATAGGAAATCCAAAGTTGGGGGATCGCAGCAACCAATAAGTGAGATGAATGGAAATTAAGGAAGAGTATGTACAGAGGTGCTGCCTTAAAACATACCGAAGTTAATCCTTTGTGGGGAGAGGCAACTGGCGAGGAGAATGCATGAAGAACTTCAGAGCCATAACAACCTACACACAGCATATTATGGTGACACAGATTACCCATCAGCTTGCATGCGGCAATAAAGCCCAAAGAAGGTAAAAAATCAGCAGATTTCAAATCTAAAAGATAAAGAGTAAAAATTTAAAACTAAGATAGACCATTCATATTACAGTAAGACATATCGGCAAATAGGGTACATGCAACACTCAGCTGTGGAGAATTGGGGCCACAGGCATGCTGAAGCTGTAGATACAAATTTCAGCACATTATACCAATCGAAAGCATAAATATATACATTATAGAAACTAAGCCATGCCGAATGTGCGAGAAATTTTACAGTGTTTCTGGGAAGAAAAAACTAAGAAGAAAATTGGGGAACCCGAAACTGGTCAGATGAAGCAAAGAAGAAGTAAAGCGGGAAATTTAAAGTTACTCCAATTCTTATTACCTGAGAGTGGCGAGCGGACGTCCTCTCCGTCGAGGAAGAGGAAACCATTCAGCTGTGATGGTGATCAAGACCAAAAAAAGGCAGCATGCGTCAAAAGGTGCTTCTCTTTCCAGCCGTCAAAACGTGTGCTTCATTCCCTGAGCCTGCGGTGTTTATAGGGGCAAGCTTACAACGGATAGTGCGGTAGGTTATTTTTTTTTGGTCGTATTTTCAGCGTACGTACCTTTTCCTGTGCAAGACAAAAGCGGTGACCCAAAAGACGTGCTCGCGCTGCTGCAAATGTGCATCGGGAGGACGAAATGAAAGAGTTGTTAGTATGTAGCCGTGGATAAGCGTTGGTGGCAACTTGCAAGGGGGTTCCACATATTACCTTTACTTGACTTTGTGTGGAGTGGGTGGATCCAGTTGTACCTCAAGCTTATCCTTGCTTCCCATATTTTTGGTGTCTGATGTTTCTGCAGCTGTGGGGAGGTCATCCATTTTCTGGCGCTTTGTGAGTGCAGCTTTTTCACCCGGGCATGCTGAAAGGGCGGAAGCTGTCCTTTTTTCGGTTTTTTTTATGGATAGAATGAACACCTTTGCTGCGACTGGACGTCCACTGCGCTGGAAGGATTTTTTCACCTGGATTCTGAAGATGTGGTCCTGTAGTTTTACTTGATGTTCTTCTGTTGACAGTGGGTGCTGTTGAGCGCGAGGAGATGTTAGGTTATTTATCGTGAATGAAGGCAACGACTGCAATGATACGTAGGACTTGGGGACTAACCTCAGTGGCTGCGCGACTGTAAATTTCTTCTGCGGTGAGAGCTAAGAGTCGTTCTCCTTGTTCATCAACAGTAATTGCTCCTATGGATCCTGTGGCGTCCTCTAGAATTACCTCAAAGCGACACCTGTGGATATATAGCCAAAAAGATTAGCAGTTATCGTATGTGTGGATGTATAAGGAAAGAGTAGTAGTGAATCTGCTTTAGCTCTAGGGACATGTGTGCAGCAGCTCTGGGAAAGAATGGATCAGCTGATCTTTTGGGTGATAAAGCAGGAATCGGTCGTTGTGTGTGGGTGCACATTGACATGTGCATTCAGGGTTGGAGAGTGAGTTACCTGGGAGCGAGCATGTTCTCCTCGTTGCAGTTGGTGCAGTGGAAGTTTCGTTTCCTCAGGTTTCTCACCTCCTGTCTGCAGCTGGGGCAGGTAAGTACGTAGCAAGTGCTGAATTCCTTGGGCAGAGTTATCGTCGCCTCGACGGTGAAAGGTTGCCCCTGCGCAAACACGAGAGCGAAGTTAAAAGTAGTAGCCTAATAGGTATTGTAAACTGCGTGGTATTAGTTCGTGGTCAAAGGGCGCAAACATCTTGTTGGGTGTGGACTTGGGCAATGGGAACTATTGTTTCTTCAACCGGAGCTGAGATGAGAGACCCTGAGTGCGATGTGCTTCGTACGGCAAAGGAGTTGAGCATGTCTGAGTTCTCAGCAATCCTGTTGTGTAAGAAAACGACCCAACTTAACAAATTAAGGTTCCTCAGAAGCAAATCAGTAGGTGCAGGTAATAGTATTATTTACCAGGATTTCAGCTGGGAGCACTGTGAGTACGGAGGATTTATCTGGATTGTTGTGTTGAACCGTGTTGTAAGTGAGGTGCCTGCAGCGGTTAGGGTATTCAACAAAGCAAGCGTTTTTGTAGATGTAACGTTACATTGTAAAGCCTGTGCTAAGGAAAGCATTCAGTAATTTAGTATTGCCTACTTACCGTTGTACTTTGAAACGCCAACACGGCGTGCGAAGATGATCGGATGCTCTGGAAATTGGGCAAGGAGTGCCGTTCCCTCATCGTCGATAATACTTTCCTCCCATAGGGTGAGAGTGAAGGCCTGCTTACTGCCATGTTGGTTGTTTCAGGGGGAAAATGTCAAACGTTGCTCAGTCCGGAGTGAAGGGGTAAGAGTGTACATGTCGTGTGGCTCAATAACTGGAGTGTTATAATTCTAAGCAGTGTCAAAGTCTTTGATGACGTACCTTGTGTCAAGGACGATCACTTCCTGTAGCTTCTTGTGCATGGACGGTAAATACCTGGGCGGGTAGCAGTTCACAACAACGCATAGGACATCTGTTAATGTAGGAGAAGGATTAGTTAGAAGCATTGGCACCATGTATTTCCAGCGATAGGGCGAAGGAATCTTACTAAATTCCGCATTCCTGAGTTCATCCTTTGTGCGGCGTGATGCCTCTGCCGTGATCTCTTGGAAAGATGACATGTCGACAATAGTGGGTGGGGGCAGTGTGTCCTCTTCCAAGTCATATGGAGCGCATGAGGCGCTGAAGGCAGTTGCTGAGTCCTCTTTACCAACTGGATCGACGATTGTTTTTTTATCGATAATCCATTCGTACTTGTGCACGGGTTTTTCAAACCTCAAAGTAGGTATCTGTACTCGTGCGCTTGTGATGAGGTACGTGCGGAAGAGGCTGAATCTTTGTTGGAACAGGGGGATGTCAGCTCCGTACACTGTTGCCTTAACCTGCTTGTCCTGCAAGAGAGCCATGGGTGAGCGGAATAAGCCGGGATCGTAAACGTAAACCAAGATAAAAAAAAACAAATTGCAATTACAGGTAATATGACAAACAGGGGTACTGATTTGAGCATTATGTTGTCTGTAAACAAAGGTTGGCGTTTTGGGGGTTTTTTTTATACCCCCTTTTTTAGCCGAAATGGGAAAACCAAGCACATTCATAATCGATGACCTACGGATAAGGCGTTCGTGATTGCGCAATGTCTCAGCAATGAGCTGGTGATCCCTACATTAAATTTTACCAATGCTCCAGAGAAATAACATGTAAGGTGGACTGCGCATGTTTTCTAGTGAAACTTCCCCCTATAATTCATTTCAAAAGCAACCGTAGAATTAGTCAACTTGTACAATCGTGTGTTATGGACTTTAATAGCAGACCAAGCAGACATAAAGACCCCAAGGATGGAACGATGTGGAAAAGTGGAAAAAATCGTAAGGAAACGTCAAAGAGGCAATAAAATCCGTTCTAATGTTTCAGGGAGAAAGAACAATGTAGGAGCACATACATCAAATGAGCAAGGGGAAAAGAGACTATATGTAAGTAAAAGAACGTACGATGAAGGATTTATCTCCCATGGAAAACCCCTTATGAAGAAAGCATAAAAGATTGGTCTCCCCAAAAAGGAAGCAGACAGATAGTGAGCTGATTCCTTTGGTTTGTTATGTAAATTATCACTGAAGCAAAGAACGCATAAAGACACAAAGAAAGAAACACACAACCGCAAAGGGAAAAACCAAGAGAATCAGTCATATCAACTAAGGAGAAGTAAACAAGATTATGTGGGTAAAAGAACATAACATCATCGATTTCACAAAAAGTTATGAAACATTTTTGTGAAAAGCAAGCACGTAAATAGTCAATCCAATCCATTAATCTGCTATCTACCTTATCATTGAAGCAGACATGGCACCAAAGCCATGCAAAGTGTTGGTAAAGGTAGGTGACAAGATTTACAGGTTAGCTACGGAATAGGACATTTGCGCACAACTTCATGCGGGCAGCGTGCATGCACTGCCAGTTCGTGTTTCCATTAAAGTCCTACTTTAGGAAAAAGTAAATAGCTATTTAAGTTGTAATTATAGGGAACAATTAATCCATAAGTTTAATGGCGAGCAGAACCAATTCTGAAGGTATTGATTAACGGTACATTAAACTTCCAGTTAAAAGATCGAAGTCTTTTACCTAATGGCCTAATCAATAATGCATTCAGAACGTAAATATTCTATCTGTGAACAGGTCATGATATATGCATGTTAACTCCAAAAACCGTATAATATATGCAGTGTGGAAGAAAGCTCAGATCCACTCTGGAAAATCTAACGTAACTTTGTAGGCGGTAGTTGTATTGTCAGCCTTGGGCCTACGCTCGCACTAACGTAAAACAAATCTAGTAGGTAAGGTCTGTTTTTATATATATAGAGTGAGTATCTGTTCTAAATTTTGTCAGACCAATCGTGAAGATGGTAGCCTCAGTCGGATGTTAATCCATCGGTTTGTTGCGGTACGTGTAATTCTGTGTGCAAGTGTTAAGACTCGTAAGATAAGACAGCATTAAACATGAGGGGCTCCTCTATAGAATAGTGCATTTATCAACAGAGGAGAATTAGTACGATAAGACATTTGGCAAAAACAAGGAAGTGGTTGTAGGCCAGAAGAAGACTCTGCCGAAACCGTTGTTGAAATCGATGGCGACAAGACACAATTTCAAAACACAACAGACAATAAGACACAATCATCTCAGAGAATGAATGACCTTCCCGATACAGTAAAATGGAAAAGTAGGGGAAAGTAGTTTTAACTATCAAAAAGGAACCATATCTATCAAAGCAAAGAAAGTGGAAAACAGGAGCTTCAGTTAACATTGCTAGAGTTCTACTCAAATAAAGCATTTTAGGCAAAGTCATGTTGTGTTCGGGAGGAGCCCCTTAGGGGCGGAGAGTGGGTTTTTTAGTTGATGCGAAAGTGCGCAGGCGGGGGGGGGGGGGGGGGGGGGGGGGGGAAAAGGACAGGACGTACCTGCTCATCCTGGAAGAGCAAATTCAGATATCTAATCTTCCGTTCCTTCCCTTCGCCTGGTTTTCCAATGTCAACGACGCGGACCTTGCAAGTCCAGTCCAACACCTCAGGTGTGATAGCCGTAATGTGGAGACGTTGTTCCATCTGTCGTAACCTGCAAAACAAAAAGAAGAGGAATAAGTAAAAGCAGTTTGAGTATTGGAAAGTGTCTATAGGGAGAACCGTTAATGTAGAACCGTATGTAGGGGGAACAAAGCGTCCTTACCCAAGGGATGATCTTTCGCAATCGGCTAGTGGTTTAACGTGTAGTTATAGCCGAATGCCTTGTGGACTATTTCGTTGTAAACAATGTTGGGTGTGGAATGAGCGTCGGTACTATCTGATGTTGGGGGTCTTATAACTATTTTTATACATTGAGAATTCTGTGCACGGGACAAAGCAACGTAAAGCTGGCCGTGCGAGAACACGGGTTCCCGCAGGTAAATCCCCACAAAATCCAATGTCTGACCCTGTGCTTTGTTAATAGTCATAGCGAAGCACAAGCGAACTGGAAATTGGATCCGTTTGAAAGGGATCGGAAACTTGTCATCCTGGGGGGATAACAGAGGTATTCGGGGAATAAAAATATGTCTGCCCTTGAAATCGCCAGTGGCGATCCTAGCACTGATAATGTGGTCCTTCATAGCGCAGCAAAGCAGACGTGTACCGTTGCACAGGCCCTCGGATGGGTTGAGGTTGCGGAGTAACATGATGGGGCAGTTCTCCGTGAGAACCAACCTGTAAGGTGGCAAACCCGCAGGGTTGAGTGTGTGCAGCAAATCCTCAAATTGATGTTGGTCTTTTGGTTCCAAAGTGAGGTCCGTGGCAATGAATGCCTTTGATTCCGTGTGGAGTTGTTTGATTAGCATTTCGTTGATTTCGTCAACGAAATCATTTTTGGTTGTCAAGATAACACGCGAGGTAGCGTCGGAAGAGCCTGCGTCAGGCATTTGCAAAGTAGGGTAAATGTGTTTGAACAGAGCGTGTAGAGAGTCTTTTTCAGTTGTGTAAGGAATGAGTAGAGATTCGGGAATTTCAATTTTGTTTTGTTCATTAGTCCTCTCTTCCCCATTCCCAATTCGCAGTAAGTAGTCAGAAAAGGCTGGGTCAGTGCGTGCTCGCATGTTTTCGGTCAGGTGGAATTTTTCAAGGGCATTCCAAATTGGGGAATTTAGTAAGGATTCATTAATCAGTTCATCTTTAGTTCCACCCTTGACCACCGGTAAGGTCTGCCGGAAGTCGCCGCCGAAAACTAAGACTTTTCCACCAAAAAGCGTCTTTATGCCTGTAAGGTCTTGCAGGAGCAAGTCTAAGGTTTCGACAAGTTTTTTCTTAGCCATGGAGACCTCATCCCATACTATTATGCGAGCATCACGGATTAAAGAGGCGAGTGAACTCTGTTTACTTATGTTGCAGCTGTAGTTTTCGGTGGTATTAATAGGAAGCTTGAAACGCGAGTGTGCGGTGCGGCCTCCGGGGAGAACGGAGGCTGCCACACCTGAGGTTGCAGTGGCCAAGGCAATAAGTCCTTTTGATCTTATGGTTGCAAGCAAGGCACGGTATAAGAATGTTTTCCCTGTTCCCCCTGGGCCATCAACAAAGAAAGCGCCCGATTTATCGGTGGATATGCAAGTAAGGATTCTGTCGTAAGCCCTTTTTTGTTCAGTATTTAGTTTTGTATGGAGGGTCGATTCTTCATTTGTTACGGTGATATTTCTTTCTAAGTGTACATCTCTACTTTCCCGGATAAGCCGGGATGTGGCCGAGGAGGATACAATCTCCGAAGGTATGAGGTTGAATTCGTTAATATTTCGGCCCATGGAATGCAGTATTCTGCTGACGTCAGCTACAACCAATGCACGAACATCAACTTTCTGTATATGTGGGGTACGGGCGAAATCCTCAGACAATGAATTTTCAAATCTATTCCATAGGTCCTGAGGTGTCGATGGGTTGCAGTAAACTAATATTGTGGCAAACAAATGTCGCAGGCTACGTGGCATCTGATAGTGTGCAACTTCAACTAAGCAGTCAATCAAGTTGTTATCAGAAGCTAGTAAGCCCCTTTTTTCAGCTGATTCTCTGAAAGTACGATATGTAGTACCATTTACAGTAAGTAGATCTTTGTACGATGTAGGTGCATGGATGTTCATGAGTAGAAGCCGGAGGAAGTATCTTTCCCCCTCCGTTGGATGACAGCTGACAATACGCCCAATGGCGTATCCTTGCTTTCTGTAGGTCCACATTTTGCTGGCAGTTGACCAGACAAAATGTTGGGGGAAATCTTTGTACAACAGATGCAGTTCTTGGGCTGCTTTATTTTGTAGATTCATTCGGAAGAATTCCGTTAACATTGTTCTTGTATTACTGGGGTTCCTCAATATTGATGTTAGCGTTGACGACGTCTTGAAGGAAATGAATTGTTGGTTTTCAAGATGTAGCTGTAGGTGGTAAACCGTGGGGTGTAGTTCGTTAATCGGGAAGGCAAACAGGCGCCACATAGCCTCGGGCGGTGAAACCCATCTTGCTGAGCGGTATTCCTGTATTTCATCTACCTGGGCACCGGAGTCGTCCGTTTGAACGGCAAAGCTTATTTTGTCGTGGCCTTTGCAGATGTATTTGTAGATATATTTGACAACTTTAATATCTGCACAGATCTCTACGTTTACATGACAGTTGAACTTACGTAGGAGATAGGGGTTGTAAGGAACCACCCAGGCGTTGTCAAGATATTGGTTCCTAACTTTGACCAGATGCTTATTATCTCGCCTTCTGTAAATAGGGTAGGAATTTTCCCCCTTTGAAGTCTCGGGAGCATATTTTTTGGGATATTTGAACTTGCAGTGGCCCTTTTTTCGCATGCATGAATTAGTAGGGTTTAAATGTCCACAAGGACCGTGCATCATATGCCTAATAACCAGGGAATGTAGGTAGTCATCATTATCGGAGTCGGGTAATTCAGCGCAGACAAGTTTGTCGTATGCTTGGGGAGTTAGCAATTTATAATCATCAGTTAGTATAATAAGGAAATGTGCATGGGGCAAACCCCTTTTTTGGAATTCTATAGTGTACATGTACGCCGCCACCTTTCCAAATAGTTTCTTTTTAATAATATCCGATTTTAATTCTTCAACTTTGGATCTGAATACTCGGCTTATTAAGTCGGGTCTATTCTGTGTTTCATCTGTAGAGTGTAGGAGGTTTGTTATTTCGGGCCACGAAGGATTGCAAGTCATTGTTAGGAATATGTCAGGTTTCCCAAAGTGTTGCACCAATGCGATGGCATCCATGTAGCGGCGGCGCATATCCCTAGGTCCTCCCGTGAAGCTGGCAGGGAGGAATGTTTTTCTGCCAATATTAGAAACCTCTCTTTCGCCGATTTGCTGCAGGTCCATAAGGCCAGCAAGGACTTCAGTTCGAAACAGGTCCTGGTTAAATAACAGGAAGTCCAGTCGTTGTGTCTCGAGTTTTATGTACTGGTCTACTGAATATTGTTGGAATAATCTGCCGGCATGTAACGGTGCGTTGTACTCAGTAGGTCGAATTTGAAGTTTGTAGCAGTAGTACTCACGGCAGGACACGTTATTTTTCCTAGCCCGTGCCGTCTGCAGAACTGCGGCCTCCATATTAAGGAAGCCATCAATGGATGAGGAAGTGGTGATGCTGGGAATGCGGTGGAAGGGTTGGAAGGTCCGATTGGTGGAGTGCCTAGCGGTGGTTGCGGTCTTTGGTATGCCGCAGTGCCATCCGCTTTCACCGTGCGGAAATAACAGAGGGTATTGCAAAGGATCGTAGCAGCTGTAGTAGTAATGAACAACTTGGTTGTGGTTATCGTGAGTGTACACACGAATGTGAGGGGTTGAAGCAGGACTTTCCGACTGTTGGTCAGTCCATATGGCCGCGACGTCCGAAACAGTGGGTAAGTTGTAGGTTCGCTGGTCCAGACTTGAGTCACATTTAAGAGCGATGTAAAAGTTAGATAAGTCAGGAAGTTGAGTAAGAGATTTAAGGAACGAAGAGTATGGATTAATTCTTAGAATGTTTAGCAGTTGGCTAATTACGCATTTATTAAGGTGCTCTGAGAAGCCTAGTTGACTGAGTCGTTCGGACTCGTTGTCGTAGAAATAAAGCTGTATATTTTTGGCTTTATTATCGGTGGCAGTGAGACTTGGCAGGAAATGGTACATTTGTCCCTGGACTTTGAAGGTGTAAATACCCTTAGTCCGGGCAGCCAACATCTTGTCATATTTAACTCCAAGCGACGTGAAGGCGAACATGTTATTGTATGTTCTAATGTATGTGCGGAAATGGGTGGACTCTTCGGAGCTGTCCTGGTAAAGTCGTTTCAATTCTGTAGGTAGCTGGGGCGATACCAACTTTATGGACCCGTTGCCGCAGCAGAAACCAGGGCTTTCATATTGGAAGCGCAATGCTCCACAGAACCTGCATGCTGGAACGGGCGCTAAAATTCCTGGAAAGCAAGGCGAAGGTGCTGTTCCGGGAGGAGATGTCTCCGGCATATACGTCCGCTGGCCTGGAATGAGGAGGAAACGTAAGGAGTAGAAGTGTATGTACGAAGACGGAGTGGGAGCATGCATTGGACAAACCTGTTTCAGAAGCGGCAGGTTGGCCGCCGCGGACCTGGCCGTCCGCTGAGGCGGTTGCATGTGGGGTCCGCGAGCAACCAGGCGTTTCTGTTGAGCAACTGACCACAGGTTTTTCGGAGGGAGGATGTTTTCTTGCTGCATACCGAGCGCGGCGCTGCTCGAGAAGAGCCGCCTTTTGCACGGGCGGCATATCCTTATAGGCTGTACGGCGCCGAACATTTCGAACCATTTGGGAAGCACCCTGACTTTCCTTGTCTGCAGGCATTAGCAGGGCACTTTTTCGAGTAGCTGAAAACGCGGTAAAGTCCTACAGAACGTACACATGTTCTTAGGTGCGTGCGAAATGTTAAGCAAGTCACGTGGGCCTGCAGAATGCTATGCACGTAAGAGATGTACCAAGTATACAACGAAGCATGACGTTGTACGAAGCAAGTATTGCGGACAAAGCAGGTATGACTAATAAAGCGGTTCCTGGGGGAATTGGGAAACGGTATATGATTTTTGTAACAGCGACTGTTACCGTAGCAACAACGGCCAAGGGAACCGAACGTGCCTAGGATGAGACGGGTAGACCAACCAGCTGATATCATTTCATTCCACCACCTAACCTGTGATGATGTATGCAAAGTAGTAGTTTTCAGCGAGGGGGGGCACCCTGGTTTTACGTGTCACTTGGTAAATTGAGAGCGCGAGAGCAAACAGTCCACTAAAGACTCATCTGCAGCAGTAACGTTCACGGGGGGGGGGGGGGGGGGATGTATAAAATGCAGTAGTAACATTCAAGTGCGAGGATGTATAGAGGACAGCAAAGCCATCATTAAAGCAGCGGGAGGGCAAAGTAATCAACGCATAACCCTGAAGACATGTTACAGCAAGGTTGTTTTTGGCATTCGCATTGGAACCAAGAATCAGAGGTAGAGAAGAGGGGGCCTCAGAAAAGCAGAGCAATTGTGAAACAATATTAAACACACACAGGTATTGGAACCTATAGATGAAAGTAAACGTGGAACTAAAGAAGAAGGTAAAAGGAAGAACCTCGAAGAACGCAGAAGCAAGCGCAAGCAAGGTAGTTCCAAATGTCAGATCTCTGCTCAGGAAGATGCTGCAGTTTTCCTGAAAATGATGATACGAAGAAAAGTCAGGAGGGAAGAAGGCACCCCGGATTGCAGAGCCAGAAATTAGAATGGAAGAACGCAGCGAAAAAGCAACAGAAGTTGCAGCAAAGCATGTGCAGAAGCCTCGGACGCATGTACAACCTATTATGACAACTACCACCCATTCTAAGGTCATTCATATTCCCCACGGAAAATGGGGATATAGTTATCTGCCTGGAAGTAACAGCAGCGTAAGTATGTTTGTTAAACTCTCAAAAGCTGATGCCAGATCCAGGGCAGTTAACAACGCCTCAACTGAAAGTGTGGCGCACCAATCCAGACAATTTGAGATTCTTTTTTAACGAATTAGACACGTGGTGAACCGCAGAAAATGTAATAGAAGGTAGCAGGCATTTCGAAACAGGCAACTTATGACAGTGAAGGCACGTTAAAAACAAGTATTAACAGTTATCCATAGCACATAGCAACCAAAGTATACAGGGATGGAGCCGATATCGACTGCTTTCAATACAATTGAAGAGTTTTGTATTTTATTTTGCACCATTTGCTGCATCAGCTACGTCCTCATGGTATGAATTGATGAGAGAATATTTCACAGATGATGTATGGATATGGAACACACAAATGTGGTAATCTAATTTGGTCTTCCGGAAGATAAGTTTATAACAAGCAATTTACAAGTAAAAAAATAATTTTATAACTTTATAAAAAGCAATCTACAAGAAATAACTTTATAATAAGCAAGTTACAAGAAATCCAAAGGAAAGGTAAAGCTAATGGTCACAAAAGGTTTAATTGGAAGTTACTGTTGCCTCAAGGCAACATTAAGAAGGAACAGGTTGCAGTTGGGCCCCAATTCCGTGGGAACAATTACAGCACATACATTCATCAATTCAGGAAGTACAATCCATGGCAAACGTAAGAGCAGCAGCAACTACCCAAATGGGACGGCAGAGGAGGAATGTTATCGGTACTCACACAAAGACAGAACAATTAGTTGCTCGACTAACAATCAGGCTAAACTTACTGGTCCCAAAAGATTTAGCTGAAAGTTAATGTGGCCTCAAGGCAACCCTAATACGGAAAAGGTTTCCCTTGGCCCCCAATTCTGTGGGAACAATGACACCACATACATTCATAGTTGCGCCTAATTTAAAACCATGTTGGCCCAAGCAAAGGACACATCCAAAATAGGAACATGCAGACCAAGCCCAAGAAAATTTAAGCACAGCTAGGGATTCCATGAAGGTAAACTTAGGAATCAAATAAATTAGCCAACCACGGAAATTAATAAAACAGACAAAATTAATTATTAATAAAAGAAACACTGAAGGCCTGAAGTAAGAGGACGGTCAAATAGTAAATGGCAACCCCCCAAAATTGTTTTAAATTTCCCCCACAACAAATAAACCCAAAAAGTGACCTCCGCATGGCAAAATTCCAGCATGCAAGGGGAGATGGCTACGGGGAAACAAAAGTAGCTGCTAATTTTAGCCCCCCAGCAGCCCAATTTCAACTACGGAGGAAGGTTTTGGACCAAGGCAAAACCGAAGAACATGAACAAAGAGCAAAAGCGCAGGAATACCTTCGTATTTCGAAGTGTAGGCTACAGCGGAAAAGAGGAAAAACAAGACATACATACAGAGGGAAGAAGCGGAGCAAAATTTCATCCTAGCTGACTGTTTGAGGGAAGAATCGAACATCAATCAAATTGAGAAGCGAGTAAGAAAATCAAACCTCCAGCAAGAATGATTCGTAGACGGAGAGCACAAGTTGAAGCGTAAATTTCCAGCTGCAAGAAGTGAGAGCACTGGATGCATGTGCTTGTCCTCTTGGAAGAAAACGGACAAGAGGAAACACCTGTAAAACAGGACCAAGGATTGGCTGCTGAGGACGGTGGATAAATGACCCTGGAATTAATGCTTATTACGGTAATGCCAGTGAACAAAAGGGCCCAAGGTAACGTTTTATTACCAGAATGCCCTTGGTCGTCCCCAAAGCACCACTTATTAATTGTTTTAAATTTTACTTGCCATTTTTTCCACACATTTTAAGAAAATATTATCTAAAAGAGTAATTTTCCTAAATTTTTCTTTTTAAATCTCAATTTAATATGTACTCTATTTTTTTCATCACATTAATTTCTCATAATTTTTATTAAGTAAAAAACAAAAATAAAAACTCAATAATTAATTTTTTTACAAAAAATGGTGGTATGAGGAAAAGTGAAGAATATTTTATTACACTCTCTCTCCCATTTTATGTCACTCCTTTTTTTCGTTCCAAAAGAAAATTACCTCATTCTAATGAGAAATAATTTATCTTTTAAATTTTTTTTATCTTTAATAAAATAAAATAATTCTCAATCATATAAATATTTAAGAATAATTTTATATCATAAATTTTAAAAAAAAATTCTCATATTAAATCAAAGAGTGCCAATAAAATAGAACAGAGGAAGTATTAATTATAGCTACCAAGTTTAGATTACCTTTAAATGCCTCTCCTCCTTACTTGATTCGGCCAAGCAAAGGAATTTGCCAAAATTTATGATAACCAAAAATAGACAAATGGGCCCAAACAGCGCAACTTGCGCATAAAGCCAAAATTCTATTGGGCCCAGCCCACGTGAAACCCCTCTAAATGGCTACTGCTACCACCTTTCACGTGAAAATTATACAGTAAATTATAAATGATATGTCATATGAAAATATATATTTATATTTAAAAAAACATGATTTTTAATACCTCTTTTTAAATAAGATTTTTTGATCGTTGCGTGAAAGAAAAAGATCTTTAATTTTACACTAAATTTTTTAATTAAATCATATATTTTGGTTATACGATATTAATATTTTAGATGATCGACCAAATAGGTTACTTAGGTTTTTACAAAATTGAGTAGTAAAATTAGTACTTCCTATTTGAGTGGGGACAATATTGGTGAGATGTTTACTATTTCTATTTTCCGTTTTGGTGTATTAATGGTTATTATAATGATGACTTTTTTTGACTTGTGTATTATAACACAAAGAAGGCAAAGATGCAGCTTCAGTCCACGTGTGTGAATTAAAGCAAATAGTAGTTAAATATTAAATAGGAGTAACATTTATGTTACCACTTTTGCTCTGTCAGAATTTTATTACTATATTTTCTTTGGGTCAATTTGTGTAAAATCCAAGTTAATTTCTTGTGTGAGACCAAAGTTTTGACACAGATTCTAGCAGGGGTGTTAAAAAGAATAGATGAAAAACATTTCTATTATTTTTTTAATAACATTATGAATTTTTATTTAAATCTATAATCGTCTCAAATAATTGAGATGATCTTTTTAGTTTATAAGAAAATTTAAAATAAATTGAATCGAACCAAATAACTTTATATGTATGCAAATATATTTTATTAATTTTTTCAAATATAAATATAACATAGGTCTTAGGCATTTAGTGATTGGGCGATTTTGGATCTTTGTCTTTTAATTAGCTTTTTATTACATATATTTCAAATTAAAAAAAAATACTATAATAGATACTCCATCAAACAATATGACAAATCTATGAAAACATTCCAGAGATTCAGATCAAATAGTGTGGTAAGAATATTTTACATTTTTGACTTTTTGGTGAATTAAAGTGTTTTTTCAAAAACACATTTGTGAAATAAATGTGTATTTTAAAGTGACACTTTAAAAATTAAAAAAAAAAAAAACAAAATTAACAGAATCATGCATATAACAAAGAGAAACTGATATGATTGGGATGGTTTTGAAAAAATTAATTTTAATTATGCATTATAAAATATCTAAAAAAATTGAGATGGTATATTTTTAAAAAATAATCGACGAAACTGTCGCATCGACACCCAATAGTATAATATTGCACATTGCATCACCAATATTTTGTATATCATTGATTCGAATTGTATTTTAGGGTACAGATTTTTCAGGTGAGTTTCGGACTATATTTTGCATTAGACAATTATATTTTTTATGAAATTTTTTCATAATTATGAGAGGATACTAAGTTACTAATATAAATTATAAACTATTTGAGCACCTATTGGTTAATATGTTTTATCCGAAACATTTTTTTTTTAATATCCCATCTTAAGAATTTTTTCTTTTTTTTTTTCATGACTAAAATCCACAATTTTTAAATTAAAAGTAAAAATATTTACTATCTGAGTCGAGACAACTTAAATAATTCCTTGAAAAAGGAAAAAACTGTTGGCGTTTAGTACTGAGTAGTGTAAAGTGTGTTTGGATTCTATGTTGGTAACTATATGCGGGAGACTCGGGCCCAATATTTGTTACTTTTGCGTCTTAATTTTTGTGATATAGATATAATTTAAAACGTCAATTAAATTTTAATATAATTTTTCATTTAGATAAGATTTATGATAATTTTTGTTTAGTTTCCTAATTAAATAATAAATGTTATTTCTTTTGTCTCCTTTTATAATTAATTTTTAAACTTTTTTAAAATCAATAGATTTATAATAATTTTTACGTATTTTCCTGATTAAATAATACATGTTATTTCCTTTTTGTCCTCTTTTATGTGATTTATAGTATTTTTTTTTATATTTATCTAGATTCATGATAATTTTTATCGTAACTTCAGACAAATATCACGATCTATAGTACATTTTTTATACTTATATAGATTCATGATAATTTTTACGTAACTTCCCTAATTAAGCCGATAGATTAATTTGAATAATGAAAAACTTTAAAATCAAGCACCTGAAGTAGACACGTCAATGGGCAGCTGTCTGCTTAAGCAAGCAGCTGGAGTAGGCATGTCGTCCACCAGCTGCCTGCTTCAGCTGTTTCGCTAGCCTTATCTAGATTCGTGGTAATTTTTTTCGTAGCTTTAGACAAATATAATGATCTATAGCACATTTTTTATACTTATATAGATTCATGATAATTTTTACATAGCTTCCTAATTAAGTCCATAGATTAATTTCAATAATAAAAATTTTTAAAATCAGCCAACTGAAGTAGACAAACGAAAAACCCGCTGCCTACTTCAACTATTTCGCTAGCCTTCTATATATGCGCGAAAATAACAGATGTGCATTATTATCGTATAGTAGCTGCCTATTTTGTCGTTGAAGTGTATATTAGAAAAAGACAAATATTACAAATTCATGTCTTGTTTTGACTTTTTGATGACTATAATAAACAATTTCAACTCAATTCCAAATTCAGCCTATTATTTTTGCTTCATTAGTTTCGCGCATGCTATATTCTTCACTTTTGTGGTCCACTTTAGTCAAAGGACAAATATCTAAATTGCCTTTGTTTCTAGAAAAAATAACGTAATTAGGTAAACATATGATATGTATTTACATTATATAATTATAGTTTAAAAAAAATTAAAAATTATAGTTATAGTTAAAGTTTTATTACTATAGTTAAAGTTTTAATTTGTTGCTAATTTCTCTCTTTTCTCTCTCTCTTTGCAATATCTTGCTATATATACATACAATTACAAAGGTATTTCAGTTGCATATTTATAATTATTTTAACAGATATACATAGTCAATTCGTCAGATAGACATATACAATTCCTCTCCGCCCTCTCTCGCTCGCTTTTCTCCTCCCTCTCTCAATCTCTCTCGCCTCTCTCCTCCCTTTCCCAATCTTGCTTGTCAGATATATAAATACATATGTATATTAGGTGCACATATATAATTATTTGATAGATATACACATACAATTGACGAATATACATATACAATTTGTATCTCTGCTTCCTCTCTCGATCTCACTCGCCTCTCACCTCCCCTCCAGGTCACGTAGCAAAGGTTATGCCATGTAATTATATAAAATAAAACTATTTGACTGTTTTAAAATTTTAAATCTAAGCTATATATAAAAAGTCTCCTTGTTTATATATCCAGATAATTGTTGAATAAAAAACTTATGTAATAAACATGGTAACATGATGATCAACATAGTGAACAATTTTAAGGAGACAGACAAAATTAATCTAATCATAATTAGGACAACAATTTTTACGCTTATAACAAAACACGCCTTCAAAATAATAAAGCTATAACTAAAAATTATGAATTTAAAACAAAGGTCAAAGATAAGTTTCATAATTTTTATAAAAAAATATTAATTAAATTAAAATAAGATTAAAAAAAATCTTTTAACTTTTTTCGAAGATGTCTTTCCTGAAGGCTGGAGCAAGCATGTTGATGGAGACGTGTCTACTTTAGCTTCCGAACCCTTTCATGTGATAAAAGAATATACTCCCTTCTATTTAATTTACTTGTCCATTTAGAAAATTAAGAAAGTACTCCCTCTATCCATTTTAGATGACACTTTTTGTTTTCCACGATAATTAAATAAGTACTAATAAATTGTTCAATTTTATTATTTTGCCCTTTGTTCACGCTAATTAACCTCTCGAAAAAAAGAAATTTTGAATCTCAAAACTTATTTAAACTTTCAAAGACGATATTAATTATAGGGGTAAAATAAAAAAAATAATGATTAATCTATCCTGATTTAATAACTGACCAAATAATATGAGCCAAACACTTTTGGCAAGATGCCCATCTAAAATTGGACGACAGTAGTTTTTTTTTTTTTTCATACTATCTTTAATATTAAATAGTTACACAAAATAATATTGATTGAATTTAAAGTTTTAAAATATTACTACTAATATTGATTTGATAAATACATTTCTAACTAAAATTTCCTAAAAAGTGTATCAAGTAAATAAAATAAAAGTAATATACAACGGAATAATATTAATCTCTCTATCTTATTTAGTTGTCATGTTGCAATTTTTGAAAGTCAAGTCACTAATTTTTAAAATTGAATTGAATTAAATTGATTTGATATCTTTAAATTAAAATTTAGATATTCAAAAACTATAAAAGAATATTATTAATTATAACATTTTTCATATCACTAAAAAAATATATTTTAAAATATTAATAAAAATTCATATAATTTAACTCTAAAAATAACAATTATAACAATTAAAATAGGACAAAAGGAATATATCTAAAATTCGAGTTCAATCTTTTTGTTTGATATTTCAGTGAAATATGTGATGAAGCCAACGAGCGGGGGGGCCTTAATTTCAAGCAGAAACTTTAGTATTTTCTATCTTTTCATTCTGCCCTACTTGTCCTTTCAAATGCAAATTCCAACTTTTATTTTAGTTATCAAATATACTAACAATTATTAATTTAAAATAATTATTCCTATTAATTTAAATAATTAAGGGAGAGTTAATTATTTTTTCAATTTACGTTTAGCATTAATTATTCTAGAATTAAGAGGTACATATATAGATAAATTTTAATTATTTATAAAAGATATATTAGTCAAACAACACTTTTAATTAATTTTTTTTAAAGATTGTGTCAAATCGTATCATGATAACTAAATTGAGACTAAAGAATATTTGTTAAGTTCTATTGTACTAGTTTGTTGTATTACAAAATAAATACTGTAATTACTGTTATTTCTATTATCCTAAAATCAGGAAACAATTTATCATTTTATATCTTTTTTTATCCTTATTACTTAAGTACTATTCATTTCGTTATATTTAAATGTTTTATAATAACCAGGGGTGACATAATAAGATTTTTAATATATTTATTATTCTTTAAGAGGTATATCATATCAAATATGAACAAGTAAATATGAATAGAGGCAGTAATAAAGTCGAGATTTTTTCAATTTTTCACAAATAAGAGATTTCAAATATATTCAGCCAATAAAGTTAAATATCTATTTTAATCATATCTTAATAATATTATTTTCTGTCGTAAGAGGTGAAACCCCTGAGCCTAAGCTGACTCCGCCCCTATAAATAAAAAATAGCTAATGAAATTTCAATTTTTGAATACTATTAATTGATAGAATTGGGTGAAGGCTGTACAAATATTCTGTCTCAAGAAAAAGTTAACATGAGAAAATAATGAGAAATAACTCTAAATGTAATTAGTAGAAGTTAGTAGTTAGAGTTAGTTATGAAAGTTAGTTAATTAGTTAGAATTAGTTGGGTTAATTAGTTGATTAGTTCATTATATGCTAATTGACCAAATTACCCTTATTCCTCTATATAAAGAGGAACAGTTAGCTGTAATGCTTATATGAGCTTTCTGCAAGTTTACAGAATAAAACTTTTCCCCAAATTACTCTCTAAATCCAACATGGTATCAGAGCGGAGTGGAGTTGATAATTGTTTGATTCCAAACTAAGATCCGGAGAAGGAGAATTGAGCTGCCATTGAAGGATTGAAGCTATCATCAATGGCGACAGTGGAGAATACAAACAGAGAAGCGGAAACTTTGGAAAGTATCGAATCCAAGAGGAATCATCCTCTTTACTTGCATCCTTCAGACACACCTGGGTGTGTTCTGACCACAATTCAACTATCTGGAGCTGAAAACTACTCCTTGTGGAGTAGATCTATGCTTATTAACTTGAGAGCAAAAGGTAAGCTTGGATTTGTTATCGGAACCTGCAGAAAGGAAGATTACTCAGTCGAATTGGAGGAGCAATGGGAGAAATGCAATGCATTCGTCCTTGCATGGATAATGAACACCGTATCTAAAGAGCTACTTAGTGGAATTGTATATGCAACTGATGCATCGACTGTATGGGCAGACCTAAAGGAGAGATTCGACAAAATTGATGGATCTAGAATCTATCAATTGCATAGGGATATCTGTACAGTGCACCAAGGTAATCTCTCAGTTTCTGGTTACTTTACTAAACTAAGATTGTTGTGGGATGAGTTCGATGCACTAGTTCCTTTGCCATCTTGTGACTGTGACAAATCTAGAGTCTATGTGAATCACATGCAATACTTGAGACTATTTGCTTTTTTGATGGGTTTGAATGAGACCTACAGTCATGCTAGAAGCCAAATCTTAATGATGTGTCCTCTACCAAGTGTGAGTAAAGCGTATGCCATGGTGATTGCTGATGAAAGCCAGAGGGTAACTTCAGGAACAGGCATGAATATTGGGGATTTAACTGAACCTACAGCATTGTATGCTGGTAGAGGAAGTAATAGAAGTAATGTGGGAAGAGAAGGATATGGCAGAGATGTTGGAACTCATGGAAAAGGAAGTTATGATGCTGGAAGAAGGAAGGTGAATTGGAATCTGTACTGTGACCATTGTAATACACATGGCCACACCAGAAACATCTGTTACAGAATTGTAGGATACCCTGAGGGGTGGAAGTTCAGGAAGAAACTGGGACAAAGTAATGATCAAGAGAGCAATAATCAGTTCAGAGGAATGAATTTTAACAAGGGGAAAGGAATTGCAAACAATGTGCAAGCTGACAAAACCAACAAAGCATCAAAAGAAGGTGATGTTTTCGACCAAGTTAGTGAGACACAAGAGTTCAACTCTATGCGCACTAATCTGCAGGCATTGGCTATGCAACCTACATACACTCCAAGTCAGTACCAAAGGATATCCAAGATCCTGAATGAAGAAACTAAATCTGAGGAGATGGTGAACATGGCAGGTAAACACAATCACAATTCTGTTCTGTCTGCATGTGATAAGAGAATCAGTCAAGTAAATGCAATAGCTGACAGTGATGATTGTAATATGATTAAAGAAGATATCAACTGGATAGTGGATTCAGGAGCAACCTCTCATATGGTGCATAGCACTAATCTACTGGATAGAATTGATAATAAAGAGTTAGGGAGAAAAGTGCATTTCCCTAATGGTGAAACTACACTAATTACATGTTCAGGTAGTTGTACAGTGCCATCAGGAGAAACACTAAACAATGTACTAGTGATTCCTGATTTCAAACACAACTTGTTATCAGTTTCACAGGTGACTAGACAGCTCAAGTGTTCAGTTAGGTTTTTCCCTGAATTTTGCATTTTTCAGGACCTCTTCAGTGGAGAGGTGAAGGTGATTGGTAAAGAAATAGAGGGTTTATACTATCTTCCAAATGGCTTTCAGAGTGCAGAAGAAGCTGACAACAAAAATGCAGCATTAATGTCATCAGTAACTAATTCTGAACATATGCTTTGGCATCAAAGACTAGGTCATCCATCATACAAGGTGCTGAAGCAGTTGATGTTAATCAATAAGGAAGGCTATGATGCTAAGTGTGATGATTGTCCTATATGTCCACTATCCAAGCAAACTAGACTGCCATTTCCTATGAGTATCAGTAGAAGTAAATCAATATTTGATCTTGTACATTTTGATGTTTGGGGACCATATAGAATAGCAACTCACAATGGTTATAGATATTTTTTGACTGCTGTAGATGATAACTCAAGGATGGTATGGTTGTTTCTTCTGAAATTCAAACATGAAGTCTTCTCTGTTATGAAGTTTTTTTTTTTGCCTTAGTTAAAAATCAGTTTAATGTTCAGATCAAGAAAGTGAGGACAGATAATGGTACTGAGTTCTTTAGCAGGGAATGTAAGGAGTTGTTTGCTTCACTAGGCATCATTCATGAAAGTAGTTGCCCTTATACACCACAGCAAAATGGTATAGTTGAAAGAAAGCACAGGCATATACTTGAGGTGGCAAGGGCAATCAGATTTCAAGGAGCCATTCCTATAGAATTCTGGGGAGAATGTGTATTGGCAGCTGTATATTTGATCAATAGAATGCCAACCAATGTCTTGCAGGGTAAATCTCCATATGAGATCTTCCACAATTCTAAGCCTGTTTTGAATCATTTAAGAGTAATTGGTTGTCTGTGTTATACCACTAAAGTTGTCAAACCAGACAAGTTTTCTCCCAGATCAGATCCTTGTGTTTTGATGGGATATGCTCCAACTCAAAAAGGTTATATCTTATACAATATGTGCCTCAAAAGACTAATTGTAAGTAGAGATGTGGTATTCAAAGAATATATATTTCCTTTCAAGGAAATGACAGACAAGTATGTTCCATTATTTGGGAATCAGACACTTCAAGATTATGAGTATGATATCAGAACAACAGGTAGACCAGCAGATATTTCAACTGACCATCATGAGGATACATTCACAGAGGTTATTTCAGAATCTGATGCACAGCTACAAGAGTATAATGATCAAGAACCTACAAACAGAAATGAACAAGCACCAGATCAAGGTATGACAAGATATAGGGTATCCACAAGAGTTACTCATCCACCAGTCTGGATGAAAGATTATGTTACTAATCTGAAAGGGGATGCACATCCTCATTCTTTGGCTATGTCTCTTATGATCACTTGTCATCTTCATATCAAGCATATCTAAGCAGAATATCACAAGATATAGAACCAAGAACATATGAGGAAGCTGTAAAGGATCCTAGATGGGTAGAAGCAATGAAGCAAGAAATAGCTGCATTAGAAGATAATGGAACATGGAAAGTTGTCACACTGCCACCAGGAAAGAAAGCTATAGGATGTAAATGGGTGTTCAAGATCAAATACAAAGCAGATGGGAAGGTTGATAGATTCAAGGCCAGACTTGTAGCAAAAGGGTACAATCAAACTGAAGGCATTGACTATCAGGAAACATTCTCACCTGTAGTCAAAATGGTAACTGTCAGGTCCATTGTTGCCCTTGCTGCAGCTGAAAACTGGGTCATATACCAAATGGATGTCTTCAATGCCTTCCTACAAGGAGATCTCTATGAAGAAGTATATATGGAAATTCCAAAGGGGTGCCAAAGCAAGGGGGAGTATAAGGTGTGCAAGCTTATTAAGTCCTTGTATGGACTTAAACAAGCTTCAAGGCAATGGAATGCAAAGTTAACTGAAGCACTAGTACAATCTGGATATGTTCAAAGCCAACTGGATCACTCACTATTCACTAAAAGAAAAGGATCAGCCATGGTGATCATCTTGATTTATGTGGATGATTTGCTAATCACAGGTAATGACTCAACATTAATTGAGGAAACCAAACAAGTGTTACATCATTCATTTAAGATCAAAGACTTGGGAGAATTAAGATACTTTCTTGGAATGGAGTTCTGTAGATCATCCCAAGGGATTGTGATGAATCAGAGGAAATATGCATTGGAGCTGGTATCTGAGGTGGGCTTAGCAGGTGCAAAACCATCTACCACTCCATTAGAATGTAATATGAAGCTTACTGTTGCAGATCAGAATGATGACAGAGAATTGTATGCTGACATCAATCAGTATCAAAGGCTCATTGGGAAGCTATTGTATCTCACAAATACTAGGCCAGACATAGCATTTGCTGTGCAAACACTAAGTCAGTTCATGCAGAGACCCAAATTAACTCATTGGAATGCAGCCTTGAAGGTAGTAAAGTACATCAAAATGACACCTGGGCTTGGCCTGTTTATGAGTTCTGGGAAGAAGACATGTTTAACTGGATATTGTGATGCTGATTGGGCCTCATGCCCAAATACCAGGAGGTCTGTGAGTGGATATTTACTCAAGTATGGTGGATCATTAATTGCTTGGAAATCAAAGAAGCAAAGCACAGTCTCCAGGAGTTCTGCAGAGGCTGAGTATAGAAGCCTTGCTTCTCTGACAACTGAGGTAATATGGGTGACTAATCTATTCAAAGAGTTGGGTTTACAACTGGACAGTCCCACTATTATACATTGTGACAGCAAGGCTGCCATCCAGATAGCAGCAAATCCAGTCTTTCACGAAAGAACAAAACACATCGAGATCGATTGTCATTTCATCCGTGAGAAGTTGCAACTAGGATTGATAAAGACAAGCTATATCAACACCAAGGAGCAACAGGCTGATATACTAACAAAAGCATTGGGAAGAACACAACATGAATTTCTACTATCCAAGCTAGGTGTCCTAAATGTGTTTAGTACAACTAGCTTGAGGGGGAGTAATGAGAAATAACTCTAAATGTAATTAGTAGAAGTTAGTAGTTAGAGTTAGTTATGAAAGTTAGTTAATTAGTTAGAATTAGTTGGGTTAATTAGTTGATTAGTTCATTATATGCTAATTGACCAAATTACCCTTATTCCTCTATATAAAGAGGAACAGTTAGCTGTAATGCTTATATGAGCTTTCTGCAAGTTTACAGAATAAAACTTTTCCCCAAATTACTCTCTAAATCCAACAGAAAAGCTTTTCTTAGTTGAGTTTTAGCTAAAAAGATGTGGCCAAGACGCCTGAGGTGAGATTGGAATCCATTTAAGAAAAAAAAAAATAAATTAATTTACTAATATAAATATTATTATTACTTTTACATTATCATTGGATTTTAACATGTGCTAAAATATCATTTAGAAAGAAATGATTTTTTAATTATTTATAATTTTTATTAAAAATTTTCTGGTCCTTTTATAGTTTTTATTTTTATTTTTATATACAAGAGATTTGAAGTCTTGTTTTTTTATTTAGGTTTGAAATGTAAAAGGAAAAAAAACAGGATATCATTTTCTGTATCTCAATCACCTATTTACATCAAGACATAAATTAATCTTTATCAAATAATATTATTTAATTTACTCTAATAAATGATTTGATTTTACTTAGATAAAAAAGAAAACCAAATTTTCTAGAGATCGGGGGGATTAGACGTTGACCCCTGTCATTTTAAATGTAATTCCTCCGTCTATTTTTATTTGTACATTATTTATTTGACACAAAAATAATAGGAGTAATTTTATCAAATTATCATTTAAATATAATAAATATAATACCTTAAAATATAATTGAAAAATAATTATAATTATGATATAAGTAAATTAAAAATTAAGTTTAAAATTATCTCTTGATATGTCATAAAGTGGACAAGTATTGTCGGACATCTAGTCATCTACTACCTTCGTCCCATATTATATAAGCATCTTTTTATACATACTTGTCTCATATCATATGGACACTTACTAAATTAGAATAAAATTAATTTTTTTTTGCCATTTTACCCCACCATTAATTAGTGTATTAATGATTTTTTCTAACTTAATTTAAAATATAAAAAAATAAAAGATAAACACTCTAGCTAACTAATATAAGCATAATCAAGTTATGTTATATTAGAATGTTATCAATAACAACGGTACGCTGCTACACCTAAAAGAGATAAACCAACTACAATATTATAAAAATAATTATACGTAGTGATTAATTTTTATAATTGGAGTTGTTGCGTGAAATCATTTGTAATATAAAGAACCGTCAGCATCATCGGACAATAATCTGGAAAATTAGATCCCTTTGATATTTCCGCAACCCCACACACGCATAAATTTGTACGTACACATTCGATTTTTATTTTACTTGATTCGTATATATATATATATATTTGTGTTGTTGTACATGTTTTGCGCATGATCGAAGAGAGTATGAACTTATAAAAAGATAAATAATTTACTACAAAAGTAATTTTGATAAATTATTTATTTATAAAAGTCTGATATGTAGAGATTCTATCACTAATTAAAATCATGGTAAATTAGAATTTTCGTTAGTGACTGCAAACTATTTGTTGATTCAAATAAGAAAGACGTAGAAATATATCGAATAAGAAAGATTTAGGAGTCTTTCCATGGCTAAAAGTATCACTTCTTTTCATATACTTTTAAAGTCAATATTATAAATTTAAATAAATAATAAATTAAAGGAAAAAGATGAAAAAATAATTTTTAACCAAAAATGAAATAACAAATAAAAAAAAAAATTCAAACATTAATGTTGAACTTGAAATAATTTAACCAATTTAACAATAAAAAAATCTCTAAAAACAGTAGAGTTCCATATTAATAATTGATAACGTAAGGCTTAGCTTTACTTATAACTGTTGACAAGTAATGAGGGCCAAGCAATATTAGATGAGTGAGTATTATCAACTCCTCTTTGTCTCAATTTACGTGTCATTCTTAATCTTGACAAAATAATAATTATTTTTTAAAAAATTGCAATCTAAAATAATATTTAAATTTTTTTGTGGCTCTAAATAATTCAAGGGTAAAAAAAAGAATTTTAAAATTAAATAAGGCACTCCTAGACAAAATAATCTACTATTCGAGTACATTTTTAACACCATAAAATTAAAGATAATGTAATTTTAATTTAGAATCTCACGACGGAAAAGTCTTTTTTATTTTTTAAAATTTTGTATTAAGTCAAATAAAATTTTTTTTTTTTTGAAAAATAGGGAAATAAAATTTGGAGACGGATTAAAAAGGAAAAAGATAATAACATAGATCCTAACGACTAAACAGTGTACCGAACCAATGAATACTCGACAACTCTTTTGACGAAACCATTCTGGTTTTTCTGAAAACCTCTCCTCCTATCTGGGGGATCCTTCCACTTCCCGATAACAAGGATACAGTTTTTATTTTCTTATTTACTCCAAAACATAAACATCCTGAACCTCCATAGAAATAAATATACACACACAAATTAAAAGAAGAAAAAGAAGAAGAAGAAATGGGAAGAGGAAGGGTACAGCTTAAGAGAATTGAAAACAAAATCAATCGTCAAGTCACTTTTTCAAAGAGGCGATCTGGTTTACTCAAGAAAGCTCATGAGATCTCTGTGCTTTGTGATGCTGAAGTTGGACTCATTGTGTTTTCAACTAAAGGAAAACTATTTGAGTATTCCACAGACTCGTGGTATGTATATTTTCAAATTAACAATCATTACTAATATCTTTTCTTTTTTCTCTTCTAACATCATATGATTATATGTACATTAAATAACCTCAATATTGCATGCAATTATGCAAAGACTTTCCAGGGTTCAAGTCAACCTGTCTCCTATCTAGAACAGATCTAATTTCTCCTTCCTTACTTTTCCGAGGATGGTTCCGGGGAGAACTTTCATAATCTCTTTCGCTCTTGGATCTATTATTTGGATACACTTGTGTTGTTTCTTTTGTTGATTAAATCTATACAGATCTATCTATTTGAATACAAGAAATTGATAAAGCTTATCTTAATTAAAAAAATAGTATAATTAGTTAGATCCTCACTTTAATTATCTAACTGAACTATACGAAAATGGAGGTATCGTACGTAAGTGTAACTGGGAATGAGGTCATTTCACTTGCATAAAGCAACTACGGTTATAAATTACAATTCGTCACTAATATAGTCCTTCTTTTCTTTCTCTTTTAAGTATATTAACAACCCCAGTACTATATGATGCTGTCGACCCAACTATTTTCGTGACTAATTTAGACAGATATCTCATGAAATTAATCGAGACGTAAAAAAAAAAAACATTTTCCAAAGTCTTTTAGACGTACTCATGGTCCACGTCAATGGTTCAGCCTTTCAGTGTTATACTCAATGGTTGCTTATTGTATTTACTAGGTACAAGGGTGAATGCAATTGCCCAAATAAGGCATGCATTAAAAGATACTTTATCAAGTTAATTTTGTACTGAAGAGTTTTTATAGTACATGTGGTAAGAGAGTTTCAGTATTATGAAAATTCAGCTTTTTGTGATGGAGGTCAAAATCTAATTATGCCAAAAACTAAAAACTATGTTAATTAATTAATCAAATGCAACAAAGATGTTACTTATGAAAATGTTGGTGAAAATACAAATATTTAAGTTGAAAATTAGAATAAAAGAATGAAGGATAATGAATAAATATCCTTTAGGTTGAGATGCGGATATGTTTCACTAACCCAGAATAATACTTGAGTACGAAAACATCGTATAGTTATTGAGTCAAAAAACTCAACTAAAAGGACACAATCCTTCAACAAAATAATATTCATCTTATATTTTTTCTCTTTAGTTCTTTTTTTCACTACACCAACCTCACTTTTTCAAGTACAGTACAATAATACTTTACCATACTTCTCATACAGTACTTTTTTTTTAATGTTGCTTTTTAAGCAATCAATCTAGGTCTCTCTTTTCTTTTTCCTTTTTGGCAAGGACCCCTACTTGTTCATCAATCACTAACAAAACAGTACCATATAGAAGAAAGAGGGACATAAAGCCTAACTTCTTGTGAATTAGATGAGGGGTGAATATGCTCATCCCTTCTCAGTTGTGAAGATAATCAATGTAGTTAGCTATACATGAATACATACCAATGACCAAAAAAGGCAATATAGGAAAAGGTAGAATTAAGTTGTAGTGAAAGTTTGTCCATATCTTTCTTGCTATGTCATTATTGTCACTTAAAAGATGTTCTAGAGTCTCTTCTTTTTGAGTTTATCAAAAACAACATAGATTTCAATATTAATCAAGGTTTGCCTAATCTGTCTTGGACAGTTCTGGTGATCTTTTGACATCCCACTTACCTTGATTACTAGATTCAAAGACCTTTGGGTTTATGGATTTAGGAGGATTGTCAATCTTTTTTGCTAAGGTACATCTCCTGTCCATTTCTCATACTTCAACACGAGGAAGGAAATATCACTATTTAGAGATGTAAGATTCTTTTGATGATTAAATAGAGAGGTAGTGAGATAATAATATTATAGAATATGAGTTGATGGTTATAAAATTTAAGTTTGAACGAGTAGTTAATGGTAGATCATGGCATTATATTAGTGATTACACAAATCAGACTAAAGAATAATGACCATTCTTTCATGAATTAATACACATTAAAATAATAAACTTTAATATTAAAATGCACATCCTCCAACTGCAGGAAGTAGGTTTTTATATTTATCAACTTAACAAGTATTATAAGATACAAGTTCAACAGCTAGCTATTCATGTTTGTGGAGAACTTTACCTATCAAGCAAGTTTATTAAGGATCTCAATTTAGATGTATTATTTTGTTTGACCATAATATTGTTCTTATAGTTATATAATCAACTGAGTGTAAAATGTAAATAATGTACTCCCCCGTTTAAAAAAGAGTGATCTATTTTTTTTTTTATCTGTTTAAAAAAGAATAACCCTTTTTTCGGGCAAAACTTTAATTTCGACTTTTCACGTGGCATGTTTAAGGCAACAAGATTAAAATGCATTTTGGTACATTTAACATAACTTTAATTTAAGATCACAAAATTAGACGTTATTTTTTTACTTTCTTGAACTCCGTGCCAAGTCGAAATAGGTTATTCTTTTCTAAACGGAAGGAGTAACTTTTTTTCAAATAAAAAAATTTGGATAATGTAGATCATAAAAGGGGTTGCCTCATAACACTTTTAATTTTAATAATTAAATGCTTCAAAAGTATTGAATTGTGTATGGAATAGCAGAATTCTGGGATCTTTCCAAAAAAAGAAAAAAAATCAACTTTAGACCTATCATATTGTAATTTGAGGATGTTTATAATGATTTTGTGTCTTTTAATTAACGGACTATCCAATCCGACCTATTAGATATGGTTTGGATTATTGACTTCGTAAATATGGATATTATTCACTAAAAATGAATATTCAGATGGATTATGCTTATTTGGGTATGAAGGGTGAAAAAATAAATAACATTTGTATGTTTGTTATTGCTTTGTGAGAGTCCAAACTTATTTTGACTTGTAGCTTGTGTTTTCCTGACTATTTCTAAATTTAGCTCATTTTTTATCCATGTTAAATATAAATGATCTGAAATGTTTTTCGTTTTTGTTTGATTCATTTTTATCTCGCTGATCCAATCCACCTATTTGTCACGAATAGATATAAGTACATACATAAGGGAACACTAGAATTGTGGTGAATCGTGTCTTTATGGAAATATATGATTAATGACATTACATAATTGCTCTAGAACTGGAAGGTGCAAACTGTAATAAGAATAGGCATTTGTCTCTTTAACAATTCTTGATGTTTTAAGCACCTATACATACTTGAAGAGAAGCAAATGAAAGACTTTCATTAAAATTTTTATAGAATTAATAATGAAGTTTTCATTCTATACCTGCTATATCATGAATTATAACTGCTTTCAATTTCCAACGAAAAAAAAATAAAATCAATTGTGTCAAACTTTCTATTTTTTGAATAGTTATGGAATTTCCATAAATAGGATCAAATCTTATTCCATGGTAGTTACATGAAGTTTCTCTTTAAGAAAGTACTCGAGAGGGCTTAGTTGATCTATGATTTATATATGTTTCATCTTTCATTTCCTTTTCGTTTGTTTTGAGAACTCTAGCAATCAATTCCGATGCCTTTATATATACATATACATTACAAATTGGATGGTCTTACTATTAATATTGGCCCTCAATCTGTTGTCATGTCAGCATGGAAAGGATTCTTGAAAGGTATGAAAGGTACTCATATGCTGAGAGGCAGCTTAATGCTACTGATACTGAAACCCCGGTATGCCTGATTAAAGTCCTCTTTGTTAAATCTGTTTGCTCTCATAGAAGACTTGGTTTATCAAATTTTGGAAAAAAACTTTTGCAGGGGAGCTGGACTTTGGAACATGCTAAGCTTAAGGCCAGACTTGAGGTTTTGCAAAGGAACCAAAAGTACACACTTATATTGCCACAAATGCTCAAGTATAACTAGTGTGTATTCCCTACTGATCGACGTATATATGATTATATTTACAGGCATTATGCAGGAGAAGATTTGGATTCATTGAGTATGAAAGAGCTGCAGAATCTGGAGCACCAGCTCGATTCTGCTCTTAAGCACATTCGATCAAGAAAGGTACAACAACAATCATGTATTTGTATAAATATTATACATGGAGTTTGTTTAAGAAACATTTTGAACTCAAGACTTCTCTCCTGTAGAACCAATTGATGCATGAATCCATTTCTGAGCTGCAAAAGAAGGTATGTAGCATATGAGTTTTTTTCAGTTCATAGTGATCAATTATGCAATTTTTGTACAAACAGGGATATTTTTTGCTCTTCTAGCTGTAACATTATTTTTGCATGCCACAGGACAAGGCACTGCAAGAACAAAACAACAATCTTTCGAAGCAGGTAGTAATCAATTTTCTTGTAAAATGTTTACTTCTCACTCAACAATCCCCGTTGCTTTTAAGAATTTTAGAGATATTTGTTGAACAGGTGAAGGAGAAAGAGAAAGAGCTGGCCCAGCAAACTCCTTGGGAGCAACAGAGTCATGATCATCTCAATTCATCTTCATTCGTTTTGCCACACCCCTTTAACAACCAGCTTCACTTAGGGTACTTTCTTTGCCCCTTTCGCGCATATCTTTTCTTCTTTATGTCCCAAATATTTCAATATTATTTACCGTTATACTAAAACAACACATGTATCCTAAAACTAACACATGTATAACAGAAGTCTTTTTGTTATACATGTATCCTAAGTTCATAAACAAAACAACGCATGTATCCTAAAACTAATACATTTTAGTAGTTTTAATTCATGAACTAAGATAATTCATGTATAACAAAAGTTTTTTTGTTGGAGAGATATTCGCATTTGATATTACGCGAAAAAATTGCAGGGAAGCATACACAGCTGCAGGAGACAATGGAGAAATTGAAGGATCATCGAGGCAGCAACAACAAAACAGTACTTCTGTGATGCCGCCATGGATGATTCGCCATCTAAACGGCTAAAACTTTTCAAAGTATAATCCAAACGGACAATATTATGCTATGTTTTGTTATCTACTAAATAGATAGTATATGTACATATTTATATGTTATGTATTAGACAAACACAACTTTTATATCTAGTTAATTGTGCATATATAACAATATGCAGAATATATTGTAGTACTTTATCAACCTCACTTTGGTTATTTATTAGTCTTTTAACGTTTTACTACTAGTAGTAATAATATTGCTCATATTGTCGTTCCTACAGTGACGAGATTTTGGGATATTTCATTGTTTAATTACGAATAAGAGTCCAAAATGTCCTAAAACTATGTGAAATTGAACAAAAATATCCTCTGTTATTAATAGTTTGGTCCAAAATTATCCTTTTTATAGGACCATTTTCTGTTTATTAATCTAAGAAGTATTATGTCAATTAGATTCTTTTATATAATAAAAAAGGGAAAAAGAAATATACTCTATACGTAATTGTGTAAAACTGATTATTAAATTTCTTTGCCTTTATTAGTAGTACATTTCTTGCCATATTGCTTCTCAATAATTGGACTAGATTTTTAACAGCAATATATTAATTAGCATATTGCCAGATTGTTTGAATAAATTTAAAAAGGCTTTCATTAATTCCTCAAAAAAGACCACAGATGTTTGACAGATGGAACTTAACATATTCAAGAAAATTTTCTTTTTTGCATCCTATTATTTGAGGAATTACTTATGGAGAAATAGCTATTATAGATAGGATGGCATGTGCATATTTTCTTCTTTCATATAAAGAGAGCTAGAAGTACACTTCTTTCCCTGTGATAGAATTGAAAATTTGAGCATTTTAGTTACAGATAAATAAAGAATCGCGAATATAATAAATTCTGATTCATTAGAGTATCCAATTAGGCTTTATATTGGATTTCTAGGGTCCGTAATAGGAGGAACATATTCATTTTAGCCATGAAGGGCGCAAGAATTTTTCATGCTTCCAGAATATTTACTTAATATTGAGTGTAAAAGATTATCATAAGGACATTGACTCCTACACAGTATGAAAAACTGGTTCTTTCCTTACTTTTCCATATGGAAAATAGACTCCAGCTTTGGAGAAAGTTGACACACATGAAAATGAAATTTATGTGGCCAACAATTGATCATTATATCTTCATTCTTATTGCATAGAGTTTTCCGTAATCATAATTTTTTTTATAATGCTATAAATCTCCTTAAAATATAGTAACATCTAAAATCTTGAAAATAAGATATATTATAAAATTAGATCGTGGGCCTAACTCATATCCCAAAAACTAAGTATAACTTACACAAATCCTTATTCTTCTTAAATTTACCAAAAATCCCTAAAAAATTGCCACTTGTTGATACATATTAAGTGTAGTTACTCTCTTTTCCATAAATTAAGCTATTTAATAACATTCAAACTTTTTCCATAAAGAACCTAATAAATTTTAAATTATAAATTAAGCTAATTAATGCTTATAAACCTATTTCCCATAAAAAAAACCTCATTGGATTCCTTCAGAAAAACAAATTCAAATTTTGAATTCAATTTAGCTTAATATAAAAATTTTCACATATCAAGCGGCTCATACGCTTCTTTCATTCATCATCTTCTTCGATTTTGTTGTTTCCATGTGTTATGTATGGATTCTAATCCATCTTTTAGTGTAGGTATTCCTCAAGTTAACAAAGTTTCTCAAGTTCTCTGATACCTTCGAGGCATGATGGTAATTCGATAAAGGTAGGATTTCGAGAAAATAGATCCAAAATCAATTTGGAAACTTTCAGATTTCCTGTATTAGATTGAACTTTATGTTTCTAATTTCATTTCGAATTTTATTTGTAAGTTGCAAACTTTTGATCAAGTTGACGACGTTGTAAGTTGTAAATTGCTTGTATCAATTTCCTTTCTAATTTCGTGTATCAAGTTGCAAGTTACAAACTTTCAAATCAAGTTGAGGAAGTTGCAAGTTGTAAATTGTCTATATTAATTTCCTTTATAATTTTCTGTATCAAGTTGCAAGCTGTAAATTTTTCACATTCAACTTTATACTTCTAATTTCCTTGTATCAAGTTTGATTCATCGTTTCAAATTTTTTTTAATCAAGTTTCATTGTACCAAGTTTCAAACTTTCATATTTCCTTGTATCAAGTTTGATTCACTATATCAAGTTTTTTTTGGTATCAAGTTGCAAACTTTCAGATTTTCTTGTATCAAGTTCAACTTTGTATTTTTAATTTTATTGTATCAAGTTTGATTCTTATTCAAATTCAAAAATTCAAATTATACTAAAAAATACTATACAAGCCAATGATACGATTGAAAAATATAAAAGATCATTTTGTAAATATATTTTAAAAACATATAACAACTTGATACTTGAAAATTTACATATTAAGTCGTAAGTTAATAATAAATTGTATATGCTTTGACATTTGAAATTAATGTGCAACCAAAAAATTTGTAAGAAATGATGCTATATAAAAATGATGAAATTAGTGTGTTGATTTCTCTCAACATTTATAATGGCTAGAGTTATCCTATTTGTGCGAATTACCAATTAGTTAAGAGAAGATAGTTGTAAATAAATAAAAAACCCAAGGAAAAGATAATTATAAATCGAATTTCATAAATGGAACCTTTAATTTAGGTGTGATTTTAGTACAATTAAAAAAGGAATGTGAAGTAAGGAGTTATGTATCTAATAATTGGAGAAAAAAAAAAAAAAGAAAATAGGGATTTTTGAAAAAAATTCAAACGATATGGATTTTAGAAAATATGAAAAAATATGTTATGTATTTATGTAATTTTTCCAAAAATGAATTCAAAGGAAGGAGGATCGTCCAAGTCTTATAAAGAGTACACCCATCTCATTAACCACCAATTTGAGACTTTTTTCATTCGTCAACGCCCCACGTCACGTTCAATGTTTAACATCTGGTGCGTGGTCAATTTTTTTAATTCTTCGGGGGCCCAACATCGGGTGAGATGGAATTTGCTCAGATACCATGTAAAATTAGGTCGTGGACGTAATTCACGTCCCAGAAGCTAGCTCAAAGAGAGGAGGATTGTTCAACCCTTATAAATAGTCCACCCATCTCATTAACCATCAATATGAGATTTTTTTTCATTGTTGAACGTATATATGTTAATGTGTTCTCATTATTTGTATACAGTATATTCCCACAATCTATTCTCTTTCACTATATTGTATTTCAACTTTGAATATCAGAACATTCCACTACCCAATTTGAGAGTCTAATTTTACAATTTTCTTTAAAAATGGGTGGGTGGGGGTTGGGGCAATATTTAGGTATTGGACACAAACAAGACAATGAGAAATGCATGCAAGTCATGATTGAAACAGTAGATGATGGATGGAATTTAGCCAAACTGCAAGAACCAAACAAAAGATCACAATCAATTTAATTAGGCTTATATGGTCAGGCAGACTGAAAGTTAATGGTTGACATTGGTGGAACTAAACAACAATTTCTAGGAAAAAGAGAATGAACACTATTTATTGGTATTCCTAAAATACAGCTTGCAAATAAAGTTGACTTTTTTGTGTGTGTGATAAATTCAACAAATTGATTAAATTATCTTTATACGTGGGGCTCTACCAAATTTCCATAGGATTATGTGGCATTAGATTTGAACAGAAAATGTTTAATTATGTTCCTAAATCAGTATCCACGGATTTAATTAATTTTGTACATAATTAAAAATAGAGAAAAAACAATGAATTGTAATCTTGTGATTTAACAAATCTTGCCCACGTTTAGATCTTAAAGCCTGAAACAAACAGCCCCTCACGTCAGAATTCTCCTTCCAACACCTAACGTTACAAAAGATTCGTAAAAAATTCGAACATATAATTTGAAAAAAGCCATTAATTTTTCATTTTAATTTAACTTGAAAAAATTATTCACTGTGTCACACAATTGTTATAGTATCTTACTTTGGAATATAGCAACATTTTTAAAATTCTTGTTATCATTCTCACTCAGTTGCTAGCACATGTAGTGAAGGTGGTCAGTTGAACAATCTTTGGTCAAAAAATTATAGAGGATTTTTCAATAAGAGCAAATATTTGAAACATAATAAGGAAAAAATAGTTATAGTTTGCTAAAATTACAATTCATAGCTATATATTATAGGAGAGAGGCGAGCGAGATCGAGAGAGGAAGGAGAGAGGCAAGCAAGAGACCAAAGAGTGAAGAGAGTCAAACTGTATATGTATATATCTGTCAAATTGTATGTGTATAACTGTCAAATAATTGTACATGTGTAATTGATATACATATGCATTTGTATATCTGCCCAACGAGATTGGGAGATGGAGGAGAGAGGCAAGCGAGATCGAGAGAATGAGGAGCGAGGCAAGCGAGAGAGGGCAGAGATCGAGGGAAATTGTATATGTAATATCTGTCGAATTGAACATGTATACCTATCAAATAATTGTATATATACAACTGTTTTACATATGTATTTATTTATTTGGCAAGAGACTGCAGAGAGAGGATAGCGGCAAGAGAGAGGAAATAGTGGAGAGAGAAAGTAGCAACAAAATCCTAACTAAAGCTATAAATTGTAATTTTTTCAAACTATAATGGTATAATGTAAATACATATCATAAATTTGTCTAGTCATATAATTTACCATCATGCATATAGAAAGTATGAAGTAAATAGGTCAAAAATGATTTTTCATACATATATATTAAATTTTGGACACTCTTAACGAAATTTCTAACTACCAGTTCTACGCGTAACATGTCAATGGATCCCTATTTCTGGAATTAGTTAACGAAACTGTTAGATCTCCACTATCATATTTTTGGAATAAATGGGTAACGAAAATGTTAACACTACTATGAACATTTAATTCAACAATTAGTCATGTACGGGTCTACTGAAACTTCATGCTGAGCACGTCAAAGCACCAAGAACCCCACATTCCACCACTTTAGAAAATCCAACAGTCAATAAAATGATTTGGCATGACATATATGTCACAACATATATAAGTTCACACCCATTCACTTAACATATTGCCAATCACATACATAAATTGGTACTCTTCCAATAAAAACTCCAACAATTGCCTATCCATTTTTGGACCAAAGTTAGTTGTATCAAACATGATGCGTGTCCGTGTAAAATTACCAGGATTCTGTATGAATCGAACTGCAGTCCATGTTCGAGCCCGTAATTCGCCTTCTCAGCCATACAAGAAGGCGCTTGATTCGATCAAATTCAATGACAACGAGTCTGAATTTTCCAGCAAAAACAGCGTTGAGATGAACTACAACACCGATGAATCGAAGACAGATTCTGAAAATGGGATCAACAATAGAGTCATGGTTGTGGTTGATACTAGTCCTGAAGCCAAAAGTGCTCTGCAATGGGCACTTACACATACTGTTCAAAGCCACGATACCATTATTCTTCTCTCTGTACTCAACTCCTCTCAACAAGGTAAAACTTTTGCGTTCCTTTTTAGTCTGATTAAAAAATAATATCATTTCTTACCTTCCTCGTGATTAATCAAATTAAGACAGGGAAAGTACTACTCTTTCTTTTACCATAGAATCACTTCATTACTAATGTCCTGTTGTTTTTACTTGTGTAGGTGCAAATGAGAAAACTGAAATCAATCAGAGAGCGTATGAACTTCTTTTCTCCATGAAAACTATGTGCCAAACAAAGAGACCAGGGGTAAGTTCTGAAATTGCTCTGCATTTGAAGTTGATTGATTGGTCAATGAAGTTACTATTAAACAATTGTTTTCACCTAATAATGCTGTACGAAGTCCAAATGACCAAATTAGATAATTTAAATGGAGAAAAGTTAAATACAGAGTATAGTGTCGGTCCAAATATTGTCCGTACCAAATCACATGGAAAGTTACCAATAAATATAACTAAAAAAAGTTCTGTCGAGAGTTGGCCAAATTAAGCCAACTGGTCAAGTGTTAGTAGGAAAAGCAATCTTTTTCTCTAGGCAACACTTCAACATGACATGTAAATAAACAACTCCTACTTTTTTGGCTTCATGCTGGCATTTGTTTACTTGCAGCTAAGAAATTTGTCTCATTGTTTAGTTATTCAGTCTCTCTGTGTGTGTGTGAGAGAGAGAGTGAGAGCGAGAAATGTCACTGAAAATTTAAAGTCAATAAAGAAAATCTTGGGTAACATCAATATCCTGTCTATGGCAAGACACTGGAGGGGACTGGGTGGACCAGATGGAAGTTATGAATGAACTTGAAACTTGTTTGTGGACTTAATAAATAAAGTTGCACTCTTGCTATTAGCTATAACTTTTTGACATGATAGTAAGTACTTAATCATAAGCGCATCATCAAACATGTCACTTGCTTGGGGGCATTCTCGGGTCTTTGAAAAGACAGCGAGGGATATGCCCTTTCTGCAGCCTAAGAGTGTATTCATTCAAAGAGTTGTTTAGATGAGTATGTTATCGTAGAACTATAAACTAACATATTATTTTCTTCTTTACTATATGTATATCTGATTTAGAGCCAAAAGCAATGAATTCAGTTGAGCTCACAAAAGCAACGCATTTTGATAGTGATGATTTGTATGTTAACAGGTGCAAGTAGAGGTAGCAGTAGAAGAAGGGAAAGAAAAAGGCCCTGCAATTGTAGAAGCAGCCAAACAGAGAAGAGTGTCATTACTGGTGTTGGGACAAAGAAAAAGATCGATAATGTGGCGCCTACGCAGGATATGGTCATGGAAAAAGTCGAAAAACAAAGTAGTCGAACACTGTATTCAGAATGCTAAGTGCTTGACAATTGCAGTAAGAAGAAAGAGCAGGAAGTATGGAGGATATCTCATCACTACTAAGCGTCACAAGGATTTTTGGCTCTTAGCTTAATCCTACTCTTTTTATCATTCATTGTTTGGATTTACAATACCAAACGAAAATTTCAGTTTCCTTTCTGTTATAATCTGCACGCAACAAGTAGCTACTTCCTTCATTTGGAAATGAATTGTACAAATCAAAACACAAATGAGAGGAGTTAATTTCGTTGCACATGAATGTTGTCTGCTGTTGGACTAAATCATACTGTCCACCTTGGGTCTAAGCCTGCATGATTTTCTTTAAAAGGCCTCACATCGTATACCTTATACATAGTTTCTCAATTTACATAGAACTTACTACTATTATGATGTGATTTGGTCCGGAATATGAATCCTTTTTTCGTAATGAGAGTGATTTAAACCTCAACCTAATGGTTACAGATGATTCATAACCAAACTCTGCTACTGTTTTGGATGTAATATTTAGGTACATGTCCAACAAGTCAAGTGGCTAATTGCTGCCTAAGTTGACCGGTGTAGCTATATATCAACTTACTATTAGCATGTCAAATGTAAGACTCTAAATACATACTCTTGGCTTCATCCTAAGACTAAAATGGATGGTACAAAGTCGGGTGTTTTACTATTATTCAATCTGGTGATTTATGTGTGACATGTAACACATAGTTTCTATTTGTGCTGGCTTCAGAATCATTAAGAATACAAGTTATAAGTTTTAGATCAATAAATAAATCGGAAAGAAGAAAAATCTTTCTTACTTAATGCCTAATGAAAATGATATTTCAGACCTAAACAACTAAAGAAAATGACGCAATTGAAGGGAAGATGTTGTATTATTCCAATAGGTAAGTAAGGTATAAATACAATACATTAGGTGCTAAAATAGGAAAGAAGATAAAGGATAATTTCTACAATGGATCTTACTAGACTTACATTGGTACGCGTCTCAACTCGTCCATGTATTAGGTCCCATACAAATAGGACACACTCTTTCCTAATATGCACAAATGTGTTTGATTAGGCATTAAATTTTAAAGAAACAAAAACTTTTTGAAATTTGCAGTCTAGAACAAGCCATAGGAAAGTTTAAAATTGAATTATTACGAAATATAGAAAAATAGTGCTTCTTTAATCTCATTTTATGTGTTACCCTTTTTTTTAGTCTGTTAAAAAAAGAATGTCATCTTATTAGAATTAGATACAATTTTAAATTTCTGTTTTACCATTAATGAAATGATTTTCAACCATACAAATATCTATAAATTATTTTAGAACACAAATTTTAAAAGTTTTGTTTTTCGTAAATATTGTGCCAAGTTAAATGGTGCTACATAAAATAGAACGAAGGAAGTGTAATTTTTTTTTGAATGGACTAAAAATGAAAAAATGTCACATAAACTAAAACGGAATGAGTAACAACATTTTCATTGGGAACAATATTTAATACGTATCATTCAATTTTCACAACCTTTATAAAAATCTTAATTCTCATTTTAATTTTGATGCTTTTCAATTGTTATTTTAATACTAGTATTTTCTTCCATGAGTTGACAAAAGCCTGAACTCTCAGCACAAGGATGATCGTGGAGATATTGTAAAGGTTTTCACTCAACAAACACAGTGGCACATGTTGGCCCTGCGCTCCTTTATTAGATTGGCTCAATTGCCTCCTACTGGAGCAAAGAATAGATCCTCCCCATCTCCTTATTCCCCCTAAAAATAGGCTTCTCCTCTTCATCCACAATCTTCTATGCTGTATACTCTTTAAGCAGCTTGAATCTCATTGAGGCTGAACAAAAAAGCCACCTTTTTAGACCATTTTGCCATCCGTCATTGTTTAAGCTCGTTCTGCATTCCATAGCCTTGATTGATTGAATCTGAATAATGGGTTTGCTGCAATATTTGTGATTCTTGATTGAAATCAAGGGACGCGTTTTTTCTTTCAGTTCTTGATTTGGGGGTCTCAGATTTGGGCGTTTCTTGTTGTGGATTCAATCTTGGGGGATAGGCTGTTTTCATTTCTTGTTTTGGCGGTGAATTGTGGAGGATAACGGTATAAGATGCGGCGGCGGGCGGCCGATTATCGGCGCCCGGTTCGAAGGAGGCTATCTTGTTGGATCTGGTCGCTTCTTGGAGTATTCTCAATTGTAGGTTTCGTTTTGTTTGTAGTTCAACATCGCCATGACCACCAGGATCATATAGAACAACCTATTCCGGTAAGCCTTCAAATCCAGTCCCAGATCATTCATTGGTTCTCTTATATTTTATTGCTTTCCGAATCACATTAGTTCAATCTTAATGAGCTTGCTTTTTTGATGAAGTGGAAATCAATCCTCCTTCCTTTTCCATTCAAAGGCTGATCTGAGAATGTGCCATCTATTATACCAGTAGTGATAATATTACTCTTGTAGTTTTTTGTCCATCAATTGTTACTATCTGTTATTTCTTCTACTCTGATTATAGTGTTATCCTGTTGTAGATACTGTTCAACATGCTTTGTTATGCTTTCACATCTATTACTTCTTTTCCTGGATTGCTTTGATTTGTTTTTTCCTTAAGCCGAGTATCTATCTAAAACAACCTCTCGGTAAGGCCAGCACAAACTCTACCCTCTCGGACTACTCTTTGTGAGACTACAATGGGTATGTTGTTGTCGTTGTATGTTTGTTTCACGAATTGTCCAAGGTTTTGACATGACTGGTTGGTAGTTTTCTAGGATGGCGAATCTGCACTTAGTTTTTAATGCATTAACATAAATTCGTTCATGTTTTAGTTCTTACAAATGATACTCGTCTCCTAGAAGTTTATGTAGATGACTTTCTCTTAACTTCACCTCCTAATATTGAAATTATCTGAAGCCCATTTTGTTTTTTATTTGTGTCGTCGTGTATCCTAAGCCGGAATATGGAACATGTGGATCACCTCTATATTGTTTTCTTCAGAGAAGATACAATCTATTTTGATTCAGATCTCACAAGAGGGAATAAACTGAGGTGCTCAACCTATTATTAGTGGAATTTTGTACTTATCATGATCTAAATTAAACATCTAGGGGGCATTGGTAATCAGCTCAATGTTATGAGAAGTCTGTGCTTTCCTTAAAAATCAGAACCGTGTCACGTCGAACTCTAATCAATAATTTACTTGCTGTGTCTTCTGATCTTTCTGGCCTGCAGTGTGTTTGTTTCCCCGGTGACTTTGATCTTTTTGATTGTGCCAAGTATTTTTGAGGAAATGGTGGCATCAGATCCTGTGCACTTAATTACCACTGCTGCTGTGCATTATACACAACTCATCCTTACATCTACCTATACCTAGTTTTGCTTCCTATTTGTACCATTCTCCTTTCTCCCTTCCACTAGAATGGCAACAATCCACCTCCAACTTCTTAGTTCCCATCACACCAGCCATTGGTCTTTGCTCCCAACATAGACAATTTTTTCTTCTTCTTTTTCCGCTCTTTTATTTTTTATTTTTCTGAACTCCCGCTTCCTGAAACAAGCATTTCACTGCCATCAGCTTCAATTTCTACCTTGGCTGGCACATGGAAAAAGAATACATATGGCTGACATGCTTGCTATAACAGCTTATCGGATAAAACCAACACAAAAGTATGGTAGAATTGTTAGAGATTTATAATTCAATGTAGATTTTCTGGTATGACTTGTTTAGATTACTTGACTTAAATTGTAGTCCCATTTTTCACTTGGTGCACTTCATTAAGGAAAAAGTTCAACACGGGAAACCATATCTTGGCTTTTCCATTTTTGAGGTGTAAATGTGGGAAAATGTGTATACAAAAGTACATGGGTTCCTCGAGAAGCATATACAGTGCATTAAAATTATTTTTTAAGTAAATCAACACCATTTCATGATTAACTAAGGATGAAAAATAGGACCTGTTTTGGGTCAGAGGAAGTAAATAAAGTGTCAACCCCATTCAGCATTTTAAGTGATAAAACTAGATTGATCCTTACACTTCACTCCACTTACTACTTTCTAGCCATTTTCACCTATTGCGTATTAGGATAGCAGTCTAATAGGTTAGTAAGGGTAGAATGATGTTTGGCCTAGTGATATAGTAGGTTAGTAGGAGTAGTCGGTTTTATGCTGTGTTGTCATTATCCGTCTTATAATTGTTACATTTTTGTTAATTTTTTTACTGTTTTTTTTCCGTATTTACATACTATCATTTGCTTTCCATTATTAGTCGTTCTTCCTATTTCTGTTTTTTTTTTTCTATATCTAGTATTTTCTGCTTATGGGGCTTGATTCTTGAGACGAGGGTTTCCTGGAAATAGCCTCTCTATCTCTATGAGGTAGTGGTAAGGTTTGCGAACATTTTACCCTCCCCAACCCCACTTGTGGGATCCCACTGGGTATGTTGTTATTGTTGCCGTTTAAATTATTTTCAATAATTTCTCAAAACAAATTTAAATGTCTCTTTCTTAGCAATTTTTGTTCTTTTAATGTTAAAATATGCAGAAACATAGAATGTGCCATGAGGCCTTGTAGTTGGCACATCTGTTTGATTAGACAGGTTCTTCTAAGTCTTGTACAGAGAATCCTTCCAGGCTCAGTAATATTATCCATCTAATTCCTGACATGATTAAAGAGCAAGGACTAACAGCGTGCAAAATTAGCACTATTTTAAGGTCTTTTTTAAAATTCTATCCCAGGAATAAAAAAGAATTGTGATTATGGATTAGTATGTAAACTATATAATTGTTGAGTAACAACTTTTTTTCCTATCTGACGAATTGCAATGTCATTTACCTATACTATTGTATGGTTGGTTGGTTGTATTTGCCAATATATTTGATTATACAGATGTAGTTAACCTTCAGTGGATAAATTGGCTGAAGTTCCATCTTTTTTATTTTACCTCTAAAGTACTTTTATAATCACAACTGGCTTAATTTTTTTCATTGTTCCAGGAAAGAGAGTCTAGGAATGAGCAAGTTGTGCATGAGCGTATGAATCTCACACAAGAGATGTCAAGTGTTAATTCATATGCCAGACAATTAGCAGAGCAAACAACACTAGCCAAAGCTTACATCATTATAGCAAAAGAGCACAACAACCTTCATCTTGCGTGGGAGCTAAGTACAAAGATAAGAAGTTGTCAACTTTTACTCTCAAAGGCTGCAATGAGAGATGAGCCCATTTCTCTAGACGAAGCTGAGTCAAACATAAGAAGTCTATCTTCTCTCATCCTTAAGGCACAGGATGCACATTATGATATTGCTACCACGATGATGACGATGAAATCACATATTCAAGCTCTTGAAGAGCGTGCCAATGCTGCATCTGTTCAAAGTATGATGTTCGGACAGTTAACAGCTGAGTCTCTGCCAAAGAACCTGCACTGCCTAGAAATCAAGCTCATGGCTGATTGGCTTACAAAAAAGTCACTGCAGGATTTTGCTGATGAGAGGAAAAACTCACCTCGTTTCGTAGACAATAACCTGTATCACTTCTGCATATTTTCAGATAATCTGTTGGCAGTTTCAGTAGTTATCAACTCAACCGTGACCAATGCTGATCACCCCAAGCAGCTAGTTTTCCATGTCGTGACGGATTCAATACACTATGGACTGATGCTTGCTTGGTTCCTGAACAATGACTTCAAAGGCTCGACAATAGAAGTACAGAATATTGACAAGTTCACTTGGTTGAATTCGTCTTATTCACCTGCTGTAAAGCAGCTAATGGCGACAGACTCCAGGAAGTATTATTTTGACGGATCTGAAGATGGAGGTGTTGAGCCAAAGTTCCGGAATCCAAAATATATATATTTGTTGAATCACCTCCGGTTTTACATCCCTGAGATTTACCCCCAGTTGGAGAAGATTGTTTTCCTTGATGACGATGTTGTAGTCCAGAAGGATCTGACACCTCTCTTTTCGCTGGATTTGCATGGAAATGTGAATGGAGCAGTAGAAACTTGTCTTGAAGCTTTTCATCGTTATTACAAGTATCTCAATTTTTCAAATCCACTCATCAGCTCTAAGTTTGATCCCCAGGCCTGTGGATGGGCATTTGGTATGAATGTTTTTGATTTGATTGCTTGGAGGAAAGCAAATGTTACTGCCCGATATCATTATTGGATAGAACAAAATGCTGATAGGACGATTTGGAAGCTAGGAACCCTTCCACCTGGACTATTAGCTTTTTATGGAATGACAGAGCCACTTGATCGGAGATGGCACGTGTTGGGACTAGGTTATGACATGAATGTTGACAATCGCCTGATAGAGAGTGCAGCAGTGATTCATTTCAACGGAAACATGAAGCCATGGCTTAAGTTACGCATTAACAGGTATAGGCCTTTGTGGGAACGATATGTAAATCAGACGCACCCACACCTTCAGGATTGTGCTACACATTGATGAAACGCTATACTTTTCAAGTACGATTACATACTCCATCCCATCGTTGTAGAGTTAGAAATAGACAATTTTGCACTATAAACGATTCTTCCCTAGTCTTCTTATGAGTTTAGTAGTGTGAAAAAGGAAACTGTGATTATACACTGGACCAAGCATGCTTTATTTTAAGATAAAGGGTTCAGGGGAATCACTTTTGGTTGAGAGGTTTTCACTGTCTCTACAAATGATAGAACAAATTTTTCTAGCAATTTTTGTAATAATCTTGTTCCTTTGATCACATCACATCTAGGTAGAGTTTTGTCTTTGCTTTTTTCTTGTTCTGTACGTGGATCCAATTACTTTTAGTTGCTGTAACATACAACTACTGCAACATATGTAAGTGATTTTTTCAGGGCCAACTATTTGACCTTCATTTTTTCTGCTTCAATTACTTCTATTTTAGCATAGAAGCTGAAACGCCGACACCGGAAATTCTCTACTCACATTTGATGCTTCATCTATTTGTTTTGTTAAAAATATTTTACTGTCTTTTTAGCTCACTTATATATTTGAAACTAATAAGTATAACTTTATTTACGACATGCCATTTTCTCATTGGGTGAAGTAAAAATTTCACCTCCATCAAAAATTTTTCCATATGATTTATCCAATCTAAAATAATGTGCGGCTCCGCCATTTGATTTTTTTTTTTTTAAAAAAAAAACAGATACGAAAGATCTCCGAGACTTTTTGTGAATGGTGTTTGTGTTGCCAGTGCGGATATGTAAAATATTTGGGTCACGGTACGGATTTCGGTCGGATAAATTATAGGGGGAAAGTTTGATGGGACAAGGTTTTTATGTCATCTATGTAAAGAATGATTGATTAATAATTTCGAAAAAATAAAATTTCTCTATATATTATTATATAAATATTAGAAAGGATGGTTTTTGGCATTTAATGAAAAGTTTGAGGGTATAATAATCTTTAAAATATTTTACAAGACAAGTTTGTTTAAGAAAGCTGTTTTGTGTATTGCTACTTGGATCATATCAAAAACTTCAAAAAATTGCAGAACATGCCATGTGTTAATATAAATGAATATGGTAGGTCTACTGAAATGTTTCAGCTTAAAAAATTACGTGGATAAATAAGTATGTACTAATTAATTAGTTAATATAGCTATAGTTTGAAATAATTATAGCTCACGACTAACATTTTTGTATAATATAATTTGAGTTTGTACATTGAATTGTATAGCATATTGTATCAAATATACAAATATTGTGAATTGTATAGCAAATTATACAAATGCAGCACAAATTGTATAGCGAAATATACAAACACTACAAGTTGTCTAGTGAATTATACAAAAATTATGCGTGAATTGTAACTATGAATTATACAAACATTGTGCATGAATTATATAGCGAAATATACAATTACTATAAAAAAAATGCGAATTGTATATCGAAATATACAAACGTTATACAACAACTGTGAATCATATAGAAAATTATACAAACATTGCATAAATTGTATAAAAAAACAACTCCGACACCATGAAAACTGCGTCCTGTACACCGTAGTGTGAATAACCATAAAGAACGCCATAAAAACTGTGGACCTTAATACCAAATGTGCACAGAATTATATATATGTATGTATATATATATATATATATATATATATATATATATATATGCGACTACGATATGAAAATAAGTAAACCGGTAAAATAATGTTCTCCCCCGTTTTTACAAATTAATATGAAATTTATGATATTAAAGAATGTAATACAATGGTGTTTCAAAAAGTGTATTTGAAGGCATGGGGGGATGCGCCGGCTGATTTAACCGGCGCGTCAGTCGATACTGACAGCCGTCAAGTCACATTAATTGTGCCTCTTCAAATATTAAAAAAAAAATTATATATATATTGTATTTGACCGGATCACTTTTTGGCATTTAATATATACCAACAATTAAATACCACATCGGACACCATTAAATGCACTGTCGCGTTGAGGTCACGTCAGTATTTAATGCTGACGGCGCACCTGCACTTAATTAAAAAAAATTAAAATAAAAAAGACATGTATATTATGGTAATTTCGATGCTATTATTGTAAATAAATGAAAATGTGTAAATTTGATACAAATATTATATATTCTTATAATAAATCCTTAAAATATTTATGAATCATTATATGCAAAAAATTTCCTCATAACATAACACCTATGCCCATTGTTGATTGTGTGAGATCTTCTCAAATTTTGTCAAATGGGTCTCATTAGTCAGTTTTGCTCCCCTTTAAAAATTAGTCCTTTTCCTTGTATTAATATTTAGACTTATAACTATATTTTTTGATATTTAAATCTTTTTTATCAAATTTTTACACTCGTATCTATACCCACGAATCTTTAAAATTAGATAGTGAAATATTCACACCATATCGACACTTCCTTCTATACCATTGATCTTTGATGAGGATATATGGTGAATGTCTACATTTTGCACTTAATTCCATAAGGAGAAGTGCCTCTAAGAGTTATGGCTCTTTCAGGTTTTAGTCTTATTCAAGATGGTGGCGGAAATGAATGAAGGACCATTTATAGATACAAAAGCTCCCCTTCAACTGTTTCAGCAATCTTTTTTTCTATTTTTTCAACATCAAGACAGAAAGGTTAGTCAGAGGCCATAACCCATCCCCATGTATCAGCAAAAGAAGGTACATGAGCCGTCAGATGCTTTCGACAGAAATCCACAACCTCCTGATCAATGTCACACATTACCACTTTCTCCACGGAGTTGTGTCTGAGAGCTTCCCTTGCGGCAGACCCTTCACCGCCTCCCATTATGAACACACTTCTGGGGTTAGGATGACATAAGAGAGATGGATGAATCAAGCATTCATAATATATGAATTCATCCATTTCTGCACTCTGAATTTTCCCATCTATAATTAATACCTTCCCAAAATGCTTGGTGTCCAAGAGGTCAATTTCTTGGTTACTCAATTTTTTCTTTGTGCAGCACATTAATGGAAACAAGAAAGAAATAAAAAAACAGTATCAAATGCCACTTCATTAGACAATCCTCAAGTGATTTTAAATTACGTTATTCCTGCATCCAAAGTATAAACAAAAACAAAATAACAATTGATTATTAAAGTTGTGAGCCCATATAAAATCTATGTTTGTTTTTTCCAAAGATAAACTCAATGAAGTTTCTTGAGCCATCTTGAGCGACTATAGCATGAGGTATTGTTGTCTGTTGGCCTTCTTCATTCCCCAGATTGCTGAAATCTCTAATTCCAATAGGACCAGGAGTCCCGTAAGAGCAACTCAAATTTGACCAAAACGTATTCCAATATTTGATTGCTTTAAGCGAAGGATGAACAATGTAGGCTTGAATCAGTAAATTGCATATTGCTGATTTCTAAAGCAGACATCCTAGAGTTGATATCTTGTCATGATTGAGATAGTTGTCCCATGTCAACCAACTCCCCGATCCATAATAGCCACCCGCTTTCTTTGTTGCGTTTATCCAAATTAGTATAACCTATACACGAACAATTTCTCAAGCAAAATGCTTGCATTTATTTAAACTAATTGTCTCATTGAACCAAGAAAATCATACATGAGGCAGTTCAACACCAGAATGCATAATAAATTCTTCTCCAGCGCAATTCAGTGGACATTTTCGAACACAACCACTCGTCCAATCAGTGCTATTCCAATCATCTAAACAGTGACACAAAGGATCACACAAAATGTTACAAGTCCCATATGCACTACAGAAATTATAGATGGCACAATCATGTGCATCTGCATAATGGTAGTTAACTCAATTCTGACTCTGCGCTATCCAAATCATACACGTACCGTTCACAGTAGGCTTCATAATTTCATTTTTGTAATGAATTCTCTTATTGTTCATTATCAAGCGAAGTGAAGTCATCGAATTGTTCACCAAGTTAGGTGCATTAAGGAAATTTGAATGAAATAGTATTGTAGAAGGCTTGTTTAATTGAGAGGTAGAGATTGCCGTGTATGTTTGATGGTTTTATAGAGAGAAAAGTGTTGAGTTGCATCCGTTGGGAGAAAGGGCGTTGGTGGATGTTCATAATGGAGTATTTGGAAGTGACGACTCTTGCGTAGAGCTGTATAGCGAGGTGATGGAGACTCTTGGGAAAAGCTGTATAGCGAGGCCTGTAGCATACCACGTGATAACAGAGCAGAGAGAACCCAATTGCCACTCACCATTAAATGTGATGTAAGACAAGTAACCTAATATTTCATGTGAAATTCTCAGATATATGTGTGGTTGAGAATCATTTCACTAAAAGTAAAAAAAGAATTTGAAAAGTAAATTGTTTCCAATTAGATTAAGATAACATTCTTTTTGAAAAGGATAATTAAAAAAAAGAATGACACGTAAAATGAGACAAGAGAAAGTTGAAAGAGACACAACACACAAAAAGAACATCCTCAAAGTTCCATATTTTCCATATGTTAGTGTATATTATATGTATATCAGATCATTACAAGTGTAGCAAAAGTTTCTACTCCCTTTGCTCCCATTAACTCAATGGCAAGCTTATCCTCACTCACAAATGGTACCGCCAAAGAAGAAAGCCCCAACAACACTGACTCAATACTCTCTCATCTTCCAAAAGAAAGAGGTTGGCTAAGTGATCATCATGTTCACCAATACAAAGGCTTTTGGTATCCCACTGGAATTCTCCAAGGTCTGCTAGCACTTGAGCACCAACATTTTAAGCCAAAACCAAACAGTGTCTTACTAGCAAGTTACCCAAAATCTGGCACTACATGGCTCAAGGCTCTTCTTTTTGCCATTACAAACAGAACACAAATTGATTTCAACACACACCCTTTGCTCTCTTCAAATCCACATGAGTTAGTACCCCAACTAGAGGCTTATGCATTTAAGCACCCAAAAGATCCAACACCAAATACTTGTCTAATGCATTCACATCTTGCTTACAGTTCTTTACCAGAATCCAACTGCAAAATAGTATACGTCTTTCGTGACCCGAAAGATGTGTTAGTTTCTTGCTGGCATTTTGTGCAGAAATTAAGGTCCAAAGAACTTCCTTCCATTTCTCTACAAGAAGCATTTGATCAATTCTCTAAAGGGTGTTCCCCTTTTGGTCCATTTTGGGATCATGTCATGGGATATTATAAAGCTAGCTTAGAATCTCCAAAGAGGGTTCTTTTCTTGAAGTATGAGGAACTGAAGAAAGATCCAATCTTTAATGCAAAAAAAGTAGCAGAGTTCTTGGAGCAGCCTTTTTCCTTGGAGGAAGAAAGTGAAGGCATTGTGGAGAGAATAACAGAGCTATGCAGCTTTGAGAAGTTGAGCAATTTGGAGGTGAATAAAGGGGGCGCACACACTGGATTTTTCATTCCTACTATTACAAACAACATATTTTTCAGGGAAGGCAAAGTGGGTGATTCCAAGAACCATCTTTCAGAGAAAATGATCGAGGTTCTTGATGAAATCACAAAACAAAAGTTGGGTTTTGATTTGATGACCACATCTGTCACTCTCCAGCATAATGGTAAAGCGATTGCGTCAGACCAGAATCACAGCAACTAGCGTACATTTTCAACAACCTCTCTACGTTTTACAGCTTGTTTGGGTGGTGGTTTGTTTTCATAATGTATGGTATGGTATCATATAATACCGTATCATTGCTATTGTTTAATAATAAATTGTTGTTTGATTTGAATTTATGGTACTGTATCATAACTTATAAATTTACAAAAATATCTTTAATTATTATAAATATTAAATTTATCAATAGTTTAATAATAAGTTAGAAAAAAAAACATAGAATCGAGTAAAGAAACATACAAGCTAATATATCTTCATTCTATACAAACAATACAAGAAATTAATAAAGAATAAAGGATAAATTATAATTATTTAAATTTAAATAACTGTATAATTGGAAAAAAAAGGAAGAGAATCATGGGATACCACCAAATTGGTGGTTTCAAAAAGTAGTGATTTTCATGGTTAGAGAACCATGAAACAAAACCATATCATACTATATAATTAATAAAAGAATCAAAATAAACTTCGTTCTCTTGATAACCATACCATACCATACTACGGAAAACCACCATCCTAACAAGTTGTTAGAGGTTAGTGATAAGGTCTAGCACGTTCTACCTTCCACGTGGATTTTACCAAATATTTTATTGTTATTGTTGAGAAAACAAATAAAAAATTTGGTTAATTATTTTGGTGACCTTCTATAGGTCATGTTCAAGCTTTGACTCTTGATTCCAATAAATGTGATTTTTTGTCATTTCTAATGCTTGGCAATTCTTCATCTCCTTCATAGCAGAAATGGAGCTAGCGTACTACAGATTACGAGTTCAGTTATATTTACTATTTTTTGTTCAAATTCTGTACTTACCGTAAGAATTTTATAGAATACGTCTAAATCATTTACTTAAAACTCAATAACTTCAAAAATTTAAAATTTTCAACACAGGTTTCAATTCTTGATTTTGCCTCTACTTCCTAATGAATCATTCCGGTGGAGGAAATGATTGAGGGGAAATTATTTTCCTTTTTATTTTTTAACGATTGTATTTTTAACTGTTAGTTTTTATGCCCAGGTATGTTAATTGTTAATATTAATCTTGATTTAATATTTAAATACTAACTAAATTCAAATTAGATAATGTTGGTAGAAATTATTAAACCATCCACTACTCATATTGGTGGAAGTATTATAAGTTGTGGATATGTGGAAAGTTATGGGTGTGATAACGGGAAGTTAAGAGCGTAATAGTGGGAAGTTATGGGGATTTATTACTGTTATAACTTCTCTTACCCATGATGATGGAAAGCGTGATCGAAAATAATCGGTCTTCTCTTTGTTTATAAATACTGAAAAATACTGCTGCAATAGTACTTTCCATCAGAAATTAGTAAAAGGTAAAGAGAGATAAAAAATTAATATTTTGTCAAGAACAAGAAAAAACTTTCGCTCAAATGATCAAGTCAAGATCTCATGACCAATTCTAGTTTGTATTCTTGACTAAACTAATGTGTTAAAAAAATTTATGTGAAAATCATATAGTTCTATGATCTTGAACAATCCTTACATTAAGAACATGTTTAAAAACCTTTTGAACAATAAATACAACGGAATATACTCCCTTGTACCATTTAACTTGACCCTTATACCAAATATAGATAATCGTAAGAGTTATATTTATTTTTTTCTTGTATAATCTTTATTATTGAATAACTATATAAAGTAATAGCAATTAAATTTAGAGCTCCAATTTATTATTAATAAAATGAACTTAATAAAATATACCTTTATTTTTAAAAAGAATTAAAAAATATATTAGACCAAAAAAGATAAAGGAAGTAGATGAAAATAAAAAAGTTGGACTCTGACTGATTGCTCTCTGTGAGTCGTGAATCTTGTGGATCTAACTTAAACCAAAAGATGCTTTGTGTCACACGTCACCATATATGAAGTTAATTAACTTCTTGTCTTGAAATGTGTGCCCACATGGCTACATAAATTAAAGTATAGAACATGTCTCTGTAAGAAGATAAGCTGTCTTTTTAAAGCTTAACCAAATCTATACTTTATTCTGTAATTCTTTTCATTTACTTTAATTTGCGATATCTTGAACCACAAAATAATCAAACATCTTGTTCCTACAAATGAAATTTTATGTACCATAATTTTGGCGGGACTTGAAATATCGAAAATCAAATAACTTTTTTTAATAATTTGGCATTGAATAATTCGATATGGTATTTAAGAGTAAAATTTTAAAATTATGGCATTTGGGACTGGGATTAGTATAAGATATTAGTACAATTTGTCATTCAATATTTTCTGAAGATCAAATTATTTATTTAATAAAAATGATAGTAATATTTTTATTATTCATTAGTATAAGTTCAAAGAGAAATTTAAAGAACTAAACATAAATAATCCAAATATATACATTTTTTTTTAGCATTTCTTCTTACTTGTTCATATTCTATTATATCGTGCCTTCACCTAGAAAAATAAAATTATTGAAGCAATAGTATAAACTTTATAATTTAATAGGCTAGAAATTCAATATAATATTATGAATTTCATACCAAATCAAAGTTTAATTTATCAATAATAACATACCTAATAAAATTCCATAAATAAAATATGAAGAGGATAAAATGTATGCATATCTAATAAACCCCATAATTTTTTCTATTGTAATCATATTGCTGGACTGTGAAGAGAGAATTAGTGGAATTTTTATTCGTTATCTTCCTTTTAACATATAGTTTTTGAAATAGTATGTCAATATAATTCCATTATAGAAACTTTTACCTTTTTAAAGTTTTAGAAACCTACTATTTTTAGGAAATGGGAAGTGATTCAACTAATAATTCTTCTTATAGAAAGTTACTCAACTTACTTTTATAACTTCAAAGTCACTCAACTAAAGATTTTTTTTCACGAAAATTCACTCAACTAACAGTTTTTTCACAGAAAATCACTTTCTTTTATAACCTCAAAATAACTTAACTAAGTAACAAATATTTTACCTACAAAATCACTCAACTATTGATATTTCATTTAAAAAGTCACCTAGCCAATTTAAATATTATTTTCATTAAGTTTTATTGGTACACGATTTTTATTTTAAACTAATCTTTTTAAAAAATAATAAGACGGTCATTTAATTATTTTATTAAGTTTTGTCGGAACACTATCTTGTTTTAGATTGATTTTTCAAAATAATAAAATATTTTTTTTATTTGATTTATTGAAATATAATTTTTATTTTATTTTTAGAAAAATAATAACTATTGCATATCCCATACAAAAATAACGTGATTTAAGCTGTAGCATTTATTTAGTTTTTGTAAATTTGGAAATGATGCATTGCATTAGCATCCACTGTTACTACTTACTAGTACTGGTAGCACAACCTTTTTTTTAAAAAAAATTAAAAATAAAATTTGTATTTTGTAAAATAATTAAAATAAGTATCTTATTAATATCTAGAATACATAAAACAAGACTAATCTGTCGTAATGAAAAGTTACCAAATTGCTAATTCTGTGTGACCATCTTCAGTTGCGCAAGCTCTAAACATTCCGGTTGTATTAAATGGCATGGTAACTTCCCCTGTGGCAGATACAGCAATCAGGCCAGTGGTTCCTTTTGGCGCAGATTCCTCTATAACGTAGTCTGCTGCCTCCTTGAGAGAAAGCCCTTTATACTCCATTAGAGCAGCCACATCTCTTGCAACAGTAGCACGGATAATAGCATCACCTTGACCTGTAGCAGAGACTGCACACAATTTGTTCGCGTATGTACCTGCACCAATAATGGGAGTATCTCCTATCCGTCCAACCATCTTGTTTACTAGTCCTCCAGTAGAAGTAGCAGTAGCTAAATGTCCCAAGCTGTCAACAGCTACACATCCAACCGTCCCTAGCTGGCTATCCCCACTAGGAATTGGTGATTTGTCATCTTTTGGTATGGGTCGTGTATTATAGTCTACCTGTAAATTTTGTAGCAGCAATATTAGCCAATAACATGGAGCAGAAATCTTCTTGGTTGTTAGGATAAGAGAAGAGTTTAGTCATAAATCACCAGACCGAGTTTCCAAGAGGGAAAAAGAAGAAGAAAGCTCTGTTAGAGGTATAGCCGCGTAACTACATTTAACCTATAGCTACAAAAAGAGAACCAAGTACATAGTATTATTTTTGTTGATGCTTGCAGAAAACGAATGGTAAAGCTCTTAAAAGTTCTCAACAAAAAGTTCACATTACAACACATAACATATGTATAAGAAAATGGACTTCAATAAATGTCTAACGCCAAATGCACTAGTATGCTATCTTGCAGCAAAAATATAATAATGAAGAAATAGTGTTGCATACCTGGACCCTGTTTGCTTCTTTTGCTTGCTTTAATCTCTCGATATTTCGTGGAGTGATAAAATGGTTTGAGTCCATGGTTTCAACCCCCTTGACAACAGAATCATCACAGTTCATCAAATAGATTCAATGTCAAGAAGGCTAAAAAATGAATGTAACACAACCTCAAAAACTAGGGGCTATTATCAGAGAGAGTTAACCAACAGGAACTGAAAAATGAACAAGTCACTTATGCCTGAATAGTCATGTTAACAAACCAGATAAATATAAAGAACCGTTAGCTATTCGAAGTCCAGAAAAAGATGATTAAACAGTATTAACAGAAAGAATAATGCATGTGCATCATCCTGATACAAGATATCGTTCATCAGTTGTAAGTTCAATTATTAACCTATAACTTGAACTAGAATAAATTCCAAAAATCCGATACACGAACAAACAACTAAACCATATAAAGCAATAGAACTGACAAAATCAAGTATACCACTGGGCCAGGGGCAGACTCAAGCGGGAGCAGAAAGATTCAGCAAAAAATTACGTAGTATAATTAAGGTTAAAATTATCTTTTATGTATACACAGTAGATGTTGAATCCCTTTGGCTCTTCCTATATTTACTTCTTCATATTTTGGCCCCGCTTAATGAAAATCCTGGCTCCACCACTGTACTACTTTCTCAGTTTCTCTAGAATATGTACAAGAGAGAGACTTAGAAAGTTTTTACAGACCTGCTCTCTAGCGAATGCTTCTGCTCCCTCAAATGCAAGATATATATGTGGAGTTTTTTCCATGACCAGCCTAGCCAGAGATATAGCATTGACAACAGTGGTTAGGCCAGAAACAGCTCCACAGTTTTTCGTGTTCCCATCCATAATACATGCTTCCATTTCTACTGTACCATTGCTGGTCAGGACAGACCCTCTACCAGCATTGAAATATGGGTTATTTTCTAGTTCCCGCACCTGCTTGATCCAAGACAGTTAAAAGCTATCATAACATCAGTTAAAGGTAAAACCAGAAGTTTCAAGGCTCCAGGAGGACCCAAGTTTCTCAAGAGCGTTTCTACACGGAACGACACTTTCTCTTTCTTGAATTGAAGTATGTATTTGTAAGAACAATTAAAGCAGGGAGTAAGAGGACTTCTAAAATATCAAACAAAATTAACAATAGTACTATCATCTGCATGCTAGTGAGAGGCAGACAAGTCATGGAGACATCACAAAAGCATGTTATTGAAGTGGAAACTCCCACTCAATCTCAGAGGCTCAGCATCACAACCAATCCCATGTGAGTACTTATCAATTTTCTGTTTTCTAGTAGGCTTTTTGAATTCATGGGAGGATCAAATAGAGATCATATTTCTAAAATCTTTTTGAATAATGTTAAACGAGCTTTAAATCAGGAACAGCAACTTGCCGTAGCTTTTATAGTTGATATCATTAGACATCTTCATATATCTAATAGAGTCATAAGGCAGAGATAAAAAGCTATTCAACCCAAGTATCAAACGTAGTCAAGTAAGATATGACAGGTAAAATTGTTAGTATACCACGATTTCAACAACGTCCAAAGGGGATTTTTGGGCCTTGAGAGCATCGACGCCCATCTGTAAGCAACATCGGAGAGAGGCTTCTCTGGGCTCACGAAGCTCCGGCGGCAGATCCTTGGGTATGTCACCAGCTCCACCGTGCAACGCTATAGCCCAACCCATTACTACCTTAGCCCACCGCACCAATTCTCCTCAACGCTTGTCAATGGTTCCACTGTTTCACAGAGAGTTAATACCTACGTGGAATTTAGTAAGGTATTTTATTCGTGTTTGCAATATCGGCTATATCTAAATTCAATCTATTAAGTAAATAAATATTTTAACGTGGTTAACATTTTGAAAATAAAATTAATAATTCATGTTAAATTCATGAATATTGTTAATATTTTTCTCTTTTCAGTTATTAACTCGAAAATTGAGTGTAAAGGTTACTTTTGAGCTTGCCATCATGTCAAATATATCTGAATATTTTTAATTAAAATTAATTAGAGTAAAAGATCAAATATATCTTTAAACTATTGAAAATAGTTTAAATATCGTTATATTTTCGATCTAAATATACCTCTGCGGTTATACTCTAAAGCTTAGTTTTACCCTTTCAGTTATTGTTTGTGCTAATTTATCTTTATTTTAACTGACAAACACGTGACGAATTTAGAAATAAATAATATATCCCCAATTTTAATAGATCCACCTTAAACCCACTCATTTAAGTCTATTCATTTTACAGATCCATTACCTAAGTCAATGTTCGACGAAAGATAAAAAGCTATTTGATTTTCTATTTTGTTGTGTCTGCACTAACTTGTACTAAAACTATCTCAAACATAAATGCTCTAGAATATATTCTTACGACTAGCAAATAGTAGGAATTAATAAGAGCCTCTAAGCATTAAGCAAATAAAATCTTAAACGTCCAGTAATTGAAGATCTCATTATTATCCATTTTGACAAAATAGATATTTAAAATTGTCATTTAACTAAATATATAAGGATATTCTAATAAAGTATATCTAATATAATACATGTTTACTCTTATTCAATCTATAAAGTGAATGACTCGAAGATGGGAGGTGAGTTTGTAAAATTAATCCGTATTAAAATTAGAATAAATTATTTGTTTCTAAATTTCTCACGTGTTCATCCAACTAAAATAAGAATAAATCAACACAAAATATAACTAGAATTTGGACCTAAAATATAGCTAGAGGAATATATTTGACCTGAAAATATAATGAAGTGTCTATTTAAACTACTTTCAATGATGTAGAGGTATATTTAACCTTTTGCCAATTAAAATAGGGTTGAATCCATCATAAGGATATATTTAAAGTTGCATCACCTTTTACTTAAATACTCAATTAAGACTTCTGCTACTTCTGTCTCATTTTATGTGATATCTTTTTTTTCATCTTCATAAAAAAAGAATTATTTTATTATAATTAGAAATAATTTAATTTATTTTTTTTCTTTATCCTTAATAAAATAAATTTCAATCACACGAATATCTAAAAATTATTTTACACCACAAATTTCAAAAAATTTATACTATTTTATTTTCTTAAATACCATGTCAAAATCAAAGACATTTTACATGGGACGAACAATTTAAGCACGTGTAGTAGAACTCAACTGTTATTTTGATACTTTTGGCTACTTCGACATATTATGTGCGCTACACCGATTCGGAACATGTGAGGAGCTTTATTTTTTCAAAAGTTATTTTTGTCATTCTACTTCTTCATTCTCTCGGTGCCACCTACTCCACCCTCCACCACCACCACCACCACCACCACACTAATTTGGCAAACCTAACAAGAACATAGATGAACATAGACCTCATAAATGGGGTCTTTCAGAAACGACCTCTCAACCTCCACGAGGTAGTAGTAAAGTCTGCGTACACTTTACCTTTTCAAGACCCCACTTTATGGGGTTTCACTATGTTGTTGAAGCTGATCAGGTGTCCTGAGTGACATGTTACCGATTGAAGCTGAAACTGATATGAGCGGCAAAGAGAATGGTTGTTCCAACGTGTTGAGGTCTACAAGCTTTATAATCTTCCAAAAAAGTATAAGAAGAATATTTTAACCTCCAGTAGAGACAAACTCAAAATTTGGGACGATTCATGGATGTGAACAAGGATTGACATAATAAGACAAACCTACCTAATAAATCAAATACTGTCCGCTTTTTGTGTTGCCTAGTTTACCACTACTCTCTGATGACACAAACATGGGAATCTTAAATTATGTAGGAAGACATTTAAACATACTGTGTAACAGCTGCCATCCCTAATATTAGGATTGGGGCTGTATACAGTAAGAAGAGAGCAGGGGAAGAAAGCACCAAGCCAAACATCTAAGACAACTCTGATATACTCCTGAAGTAGGATTCTTCTTCCTCTATTACACCCTGCATGAACAACACTCTGTATTAGCAGGTTTTAAAGAACGTTCTGATGCTTCTTTAACTTTAAAACAAATTTTCTACTGTCAAACCTTGAGTATCATTATGGCGGCATCCTTGTGCAAAACCTCATTGTACTCATGACAAGAAATATTCTGCAATATTTAAAAGACTGACTTTCGGATCGTTTCATATACAGGGAGAATGATAACATAAACTAACTGGCAACTAAGTACTAACTTGTACACAGTTGGGGCAGCCGGTATCACCAGAGCAACAACATGATGCAAGAAGTTCCAAAGCAGCAGTCAGCAGCTCACTGAAAATATGCTGCACCTGCCAGATCACATAATACTTTTTCTCAAAAGAGGTGGTGACAATATTGTATGTACTAATTTGTGCAGTAAGGCATTAGATAAATTTGTCCATGGTTTAAGATAACTCACAGACAAAGTGGCTTAGCATTTCCACTTGAATAACAGCCATTAGTTTTTGGCTTTAATACCACACCCCGTTTACCAAGTAACAAGCATAAGATTTGCTTTGTTCATTCGCTAACCATGTTCAGTCACAACAATAATCAAGAGTTTCAATTGTTTTTTTTATAAATATTCTCTATGATGAAGGTCAAGTGTGGGTTCTTTATATGTAGGTCAAGTTTGGTTTTTTTAATAAATATTCTTTATGATGAAAAATCCACCTCTTACACTTAAAAACAAAAGCAGTTTCTCAAATGCTTTACATATTTTGGGCAGTCTAAGTTGTTCCCCGGTACAAGTTTCAACCACATCTTATACAAGCCATTCTGCAGCTTATGTCATGCATGCTCTTCAAAGGAGCTGACTAACTTAATGAACAATAAATACAATTAAAGCCATTTCATCTTATTATTAGAAATTTCCTTAATTCATTACTTAAATAAATAACATCCTAATGAATTTCACAGTCTATTTCAAAACCTAACCAATTAAATTCAGGTCTCTCTTTTTATAAGTTTCCTGGTATTCCTCAGAATCTTTACAAATGGCACAATCGTCCAATTAGCTTGTAAAACACTCCCTCTGTTTCAATTTGTTTGTCCTATTTTGACTTAGCCCGGAGTTTAACAAAGTAAAGGAAGACTTTTGAATCTTGTGATCTTAAATTAAAGATAGGTCAAATGTACCAAAATGCCCTTTAATCTAGTCCTCTTAAATATGCGATATGAAAAATTGGAATTAAAGAGTTGCTAAAAAGGAAAGAGGCATTATTTTGAATGGAAAAAGAAAAAAGTGAGATTGACAACAAAAGTATGGAGTAGTTTCAATATCTATTATCCAAGGAACAAAACGATTTAAATATAGATAAAGAGAAGGCTAACTAAGGTAAATAAATATCTAAATCCCGAAAAATCAGATAAAATATTATATACAAGGAAACATAACATTTGATTCTCTAACATTCTGCCCTCAAGTTGGAGCATAGATATTTATCATGCCCAAATTGTTACAAAGGTAGGGGTGGCAACTGGGCGGGTTGGATCAAATTTAAGCAGGTTATAATGGGTCAAAGACCCAACCCAACCCAAATTTGCTTGGGTCAAAACGGGTTGAGTAATGGATTATAGAGCGGGTCAAGACCCAACCCGACCCAACATTTACTAAGTTTTACTTACTTTATTTGTTCTTTTTCAATATTTTAGTAGTTAATTAAATTATATTTTTCTTTAGTTTGGTTATATAAAACATGTCAAATTTTAAAAAAAAAGTGTTTTAAAAATATTTTGACAAAATCTCTCTCGAGTCAATTCGGGTTGAATATAAATGGGTTGAAATGGGTTGGGTTGAGATGGATTGAGCTAATAAATGGGCGGGATATTCAACGGGTGGGCGGGTTGAGCGGGTTTTATTTGCCACCCCTATACAAAGGTAATCAACTTGAGTTCCATTCCATGCTTTTGTCAAATTAGCTAGTTGCTCTCCTTGTCCTCACTAGCGAGTGGAAATCAGGTTTTCCTGAATTGTCGCACGAATAAAATGACCATCAACTTTAATATGTTTAGTTCTGGTGTATGATGCTTTAATCCAATTTAATTTAAGAGATGATGGATCCACATAATTTCACATGTAGACTGCGACATATATCTGTACTCGAATTCTATACTAGATCGAGACACAACACCTTCTTACTCCTCGATGATACTAAATCCCTCCAACAAAGCACAATAGTGTGTAGCAGATCTTCTATCAGTTTTGGATCCAGCCCAGCTAGCATCTACAGATGCACTCCACGCGAGTATTACCGTGATTGTTATACAATATGCCAAGTTCAGGAACTCCTTTCAAGTAACACAGAATATGTTCCACAGCTTCCCAATGTTTGACTGTAGGTGCGGACATGAACTGACTAGCAACACTTACCGCAAAAACAATATCTAGACGAGCCACAGTCAGGTAATTTAACTTCCAACCAATCTTCTATATCTTTTTGGATCATCAAAAGGATCACCATCATCTTTCATAAGATGTACATTGAATACCGTCGGAGTTTTACAGGGTTTGGCTACCAGCTTTTCAGTGTTCACAAGTGGATCAAGAACATACTTTCTCTAAGACAAAAAAATTCCCTTCTTAATTGTTCACTTCTACTCCCAAGAAGTATTTCAACTGGCCCAAGTCCTTTTGTATGAAACCTAGTATGCATGAAAGACTTGAGGGAAAGAAATCTTGCATAATCACTTCCTGTGATGACAATGTCATCAGCATATAAAACAAGGAGGATAATGTCTGTTGTTGATTGTAGATAGAATACTGAGTGATCACATTGCTCATTTTCAACTCAAAATCCTGAACTACCTCAGTGAACTTGCCAACCAAGCTCGGGGACTTGTTTCAAGCCATACAAGGACTTCTTCAAATGACAGACTTTCCTATGCTTTACCTGAGCAATAAAGCCTGGTGGTTACTTCAGATACACTTCCTCTTAAAGATAACCAAAAAGGAACGCATCCTTAATATCCAACTGATGTAAAGGTCAATTCTTAGAAACAGCTAGAGAAATAACCAGGCGAACAAAAGTAAGTTTGGCAACCGAAGAGAAAGTGCCTGAATAATCTATCCCATATGTTTGAGCGTATTCTTTAGCCATAAGTTTAGCCTTAAGTCTTACTACAGAACCATCTGGATCAACTTTAACCGTAAAGACCCACTTACATCCCACTTATTTCTTTCCCTTAATACCAAATCTCATGTGTGATTTCCTCTAAGGCATGTGTATCATCAAGTATTGCATCAGACCACGAGGATGATTCAAAGCTTATTTCACTGTTTTGGGTACAGAGATAAGAGTTTAGGAAGGCAATCAAAGATCTAGACTTAAAGGATAACTATCATATAAAACAAAATTAGCAATGAAATATGTGAATTTGCAACTATGAGTAATTTCGCGAAGAGCAATAGGAAGGTCAAGCTTTTTGGTAGGATCTGGTGGCAAATGTATTATTGGTCTCTCGCCTCCGAGAGTAAACTTGAACAACTGGTTGTCATGCTATGGTAGATGGAGTAGGAATTGATGGGACAATAGTCGATTGATCCTTAATAAAAGAACTTGGGGCATGGAGAGGCAACATTTGATTCTTCCATCAAAACGCAAGTAACCTAATAGGCTAACCACTCATCTTCCTCTTCATGTCATGTAGAAATTTGGAGGTAAATAGAAGAACGGTGTAGACTCTGAAAATGCCACATCAATTGACACCAAATATTTGCCAAGTTCAGTAGAATAACATTAGTACCCCTTCTGAAAGACAAGAATAGCCTAGAAAAACGCACTTCACTGCCTTGAGATCCAACTTCATAACACATGGTTGAACATCTCGAACATAACATGTGCATCCAAATACCTTATGTTCCACCTAAAAAAGTGTCTTGTTTGGAAAAAGAACACTACAAGGGATATTACCAGCAAGCACAATTGATGACATGCGATTAATCAGAAAGAAAGTCGTAGAGACCGAGTCAGCCCAAAACTGTTTAGGAACCTTCATTTGAAACAAAAGTGCTTGAGCTGTCTCAAGTAGATGTCTTATTCTTTTTCTCAGCAACTCCATTTTGAAAACAGATAACCAGTCCATTCCCTAACCAATGTAGGGCTTTTACTCACTCTAACACCCCATTTCACGCCCAGGCCCACCTGGAGCGTGGACCAGGAGTTTAAACGGAGATGGACCTGACTTTGATACCATGTTACAACAAAAGGATGGAGTAATTTCAATATCTATTATCCAAGGAATACAATGATATAAATACACGTAAAGACAAGGCTAACTAAGGTAAGTAGATATCTAAATCCCTAAAAATCAGCTAGAATATTATATACAAGGGAACAGATAACTTTATGATTCTCTAACAAGGACAAATAAATTGAAATGGAAGGAGTAACATAATATGATTAAAATCAAATCATGATGGAAAGGGAACCAAAAGAATAGTTCACCTGTACTGAAATGCCAGTCCCTCCAGGATGTGGATCATAAAGCAGAATTCTTTCCGGATAATTGCGGGAATCATAAGGGTTTACACACTCTGAGGCTAAATCAGATGAATTGCAAATTATGTACCTTCAGCACAAGTTTCAGGATGCAATAAGAGAACAGTACTAATGTATATTAACTCAGACAGAGAACATGTTGAGCTAGATCCGAAAACTTGTGCGGTTGAATGTGAAACTTACATAGGAACAACATTAAGAAGAGCATGACAAGCAGCATGTAAGCCTCCTCGGAATGAATAATTTAAGGTCTCAACAGCTTTCTTTATGGTCTGAGGAACTTGAATCCAGACAGCCTACATGTGCATCAAAAGCTACAAATCACAAAGAAGAAAGAGTACTAAAACAGTGATGAACAAAGATCACACATGGAGGAACTTCAGAAACAGTTCAAACTGGTATTCACCTGGGTTTCATATGTGTAATTAGGAAGTGAAAGTTCAACAGTGTCAAAGACTTGGTTGCTCTTTTTCCATATTTTGCGGAAACCAAACCACGTGGTTGTTACCTTGCAACTTTGTGCTTGGGCAGTTGTTCTTGGAAGTCGCAGACTAGCGGTCCTTGCTGGGTAAGCCTACATAGTGATAAAATATGTATCATGTTCAAAACAACATTTACTGTGATGTAACAGCTGAATTTCTAAATGACATGGAATACAAAGAGTGACTTCACAAGTAGCATGCAATAAGCAATATGAGAATTTTCTTTTTCTTAAATAAGACCAATAAAGCATTTGCATTTCAAAATTAACCAGTTAAGAAGGATCTCTCTATGATGGCAAGTGCATTTGAGGAGTTCTTCATATGAAAGCTGGCATATCTACCTATCAGCAGTAAACGTGAAATGAAAAGGCCATGCTTTTTTAAATATCTACCGTACTTTTGATGAGGCTGGAAGTCCAGGGTTTTCCTTGACCAACAAAGCTATTAGCTCAGCATAATATGAGAAGGCTAGCAGGACACATGTGATAGAGAAACAAAATTACATGAGAAGCAGTTGAAGAGGAAGGAAGAAGATGCAGAAAAGGTTGATCAAGAACTCTGGATTACCCCCAAAAAATGGTTATGATCAAATCAAAGTGTTAAAAGATGAGAAATGGCAGCATTATCCAACTCTTAAGAATGATCAGCCGCAAAAAAGAGAGTCAAGGAACTTGGTTCTTATGACTAGTCAGGTATGCATCTTGAGAGTCAAGGAACTTGGTTCTTATGACTAGTCAGGTGTGCATCTCCTTTGCATCACATATTTTCACACACCTTATTGTTGAGGTGAAACAACAGTAGCATAAAGATTCCTCTATGGAGGACAGAAACTAAGCTTCTTTTCTGTCACTAATTTGGGATAATGTACTTTACATACTTGACTATCTCCATACCAGATTCCTGGAGAGAGACTTGACAGTAGAGCTCTAACACATGGTAGAGATTACACAAACTGTAAAGGGGTCCTTTGGTTTGCAAACTAGTTAGACCAGGATTATACTACAGGGATTAGATAAATGGGATTATTTATTGAATAAGCTTTTTTCTGGTAGATGCTTGGTTCATTGTATAAAAACTGGGATATACAAAGTATAATATAAAAACATGTTTTTTTCTTTTAAAATATATAAAACTTGGATAAACTTTATTTCCAATTTTAACTTTGGCCTACAGAAATTATTTTTGGGAGAAGAGCTTTGAAAGGCATTTGGGTTATTTGATTGTTTTATCCCGTGATAGCTAATTCCGGGAGTATTATTCCACATGGGATCTGGTAAAAACATAGCACCAACAATTGTGGTATAAGTAATACTAGGGTTTTGCCTATACCAAAAACATAATACTAGGGTTTTGCCGATACCAAAAACAAAAATCCAATCAAACATGGAATTGAATAATCCCACCTAACTAGACAGTGACCAAAAAACACCCATGATGAATTCTAGAGGTTAACAGCTCTAGAAAAAAAGAAGACGACTGAGGCAATCCTCGAAAAATATGTAGGAAAATGAAAAGCACTACTTGAGACATACAAACTTGGCACCAGTGACTTGGACATCAGTATAGTCCCGAGTTTTGGTATAATATTTCAAGTCCGCTCGTTGGCACCAAGCAATTCTGTTTGACACATCAAGCTCCTTCACAAGATACGTCTTCCCTTGATTCATATAATTAGCCCCTTCATAAACCTGTAAAATAATTTGGGCCTGAACTGATTAACTTGAAAAGGTAACTTCAAAATAAGTCAAAAGAAAACCTCAAGAATTGAAGAGTTCTGTTGCACCAAAATAATACACACATGCATATATTTTTTGAAAACTAATATACAGCACACTCACGTATTTTTTGGAAACTAATATACTCAGACATGTATATAACACAAGAATAATGATGATCTCTCTCTCCCTCTCTTTTTCGTATTTATATTTTGGTTCTTCTGCCTTCTGCCAATAGGAATAATCACAAGAACTAGCCAAATAAGTTGCTATTAGTTTACCTGAAAGAAAGCCTTGCTTTCTTCAATTTCTTCCAGGAGTTCATTCTTTTGAATGTCAATCACTTTGTACCTCTCGGATTCTATGGCTCGAATACTAATGGCACTTGAAGGCATCTTCTGTTAACAGCATAGATTGGGTTAGAAAATCTAATCACACAGAGCTCACAAGCACAGAATCGTTTTAACACTACACTCAAAGGATCATACCTCCAATCCGATGTAGCTCCATATTCTGGCTGCAGCACTACGTGATATATCTGTACTCAGAATTCCCTTGTTTTTAAGTGCCATTATGATACTCCCCAAGTCAGGGCCAAAGTATTTCTCGTCATCAGACAAGCTCAGTGGATGTTCAAAAGCAGCAGCCGCCAGATGCTGTTCAAGAACCTGCCAGTCATATGCTTTTCAAATGTTAAGTGAATTCCTACTAGACACACAGCTCAATCAATAAAAATATGAGGGCGTCAAGAAAACCCAAGAAGAAATCAAAACAACCTGCCGGTTTCTTGCATCTATATGACAACATTCAATTGGGCCCCTGAAAATTTTCTGGGGAAATTTCATGAAATATTGATCCAAAGGCCCTTCAAAGGCAACATAAATAGCAAGTGATGCATTTCCCCGTCTGCCTGACCTTCCTGCTTGTTGCCACAAACTTGATGAAGAAATATTCGAACCATCTCAGTATCAGAGTAGAAGTGTAAACCTTCGGGGGGACACAAACAAATAGTAATACCTAGCTATACTGCCTGGAAAGCCTAGATGTAGGGTTGCATCAATATGTCCTACATCAATACCCAATTCAAGAGCATTTGTAGCAGCAATACCGCATATACTACCATTGAAAAAGTCATGCTCAATTCTTCTTCGATCCTGTTTCACGAAGAACTACCGTCAAGCTATCTTTTTGCCAGAATGCAAAGTATGCTTACTTTAATTCATATGTTAGACCAACAAGCATAAGTGCAAAATAGAAACTACAGAAGCGAGAATTAATCATGACGAGTATTAATATTTCATATATGGTAAATAAAGTGACAGAAGATTAGATTTTTTATTTTATTTTATTTTTTGAATTGGGGATCGAGAAGGGGACTACAAGATGGAGAATTGGACTCTCACCAACAAAGTGAATATTCGTATAGCCAACCAACTGATTAGATTGAGCCAACAAAATTGACATTAGGCAGTAACATGACTAAACATGGAATCAGCATATCCAAGGCTCTGAAATTCTTAGTAGAGGTAACGTTTTCTTTTTTCCTATTCTGATAGGTACCATTACTTTAAACCGTTGCTTACAATAAAGTTATCTGTGAAAGCCCGTGAATTTCTATAATTAATTCGGACACTAATTTCAAGCTTAAGGATGCAACTTTATCAAACTCGAGTCACGCCGGAGTCAGTACCTGCACGAATATAGCAAAGCCATGGGAACACTTGTAATTAGCATACTTGAAATAAATTACAACTCCATGGAGTAAGTGTTAAATTAATTGAATGAATCAATATGTTTGGAATACTTATTGAGCAATGATCAATTTGTGTAATCATTTTACCAACAATCAATTGGCAAAGGAGGTTGATGTTACTGTCCTTTCTGGTAAACTTTACACTGCTTTTTTATTAACTGTCATGCTTTTCATTGTTTTCATCTTCTTATTGAGTTTGCTGCACCTGAGCTGAGGGCCTATCGGAAATAACCTCTACCTCCTCGAGGTAATCATAAGGTCTGGAACACTTTACCCTCCCCACACCCCATCTAGTGGGATTTCACTAGGTCTGTTGTTGTTGGCGGCGGCAGCGGCAAAGGAGAAGACAATTTAAAAAAAGGTATGTTGGGAATCAAAGGTAATCATTGGCAGTAACTAAAAAGGATTAAGAGGAAGGCAAAATGAGAAAAAGCGATGGACACAAGGATCTTAATTAGCTGGACAATGGAGTAGATATTCCATTTACTAGAGAGCTTAAAGGATTAAAATGCCAAGGATCAATATCCAAAAGTGGGCTGCAATCAATCAAACAAAGCAACGAAGCTTTGCAATTGCAATAAGGAAGGCATCAAAAACTTTTTAAAACCTGGGACAGGTTGCTGTGTCCCCGCGTGCAAGTGGAAAATATGGTAGAGCATTTCATTATTTGGAGTTTGTTTTTGGAGGCTAGGGAGAGAAGAGAGCTCTTACACCATTAATACTTCTTTGAAGTGAGTATTAAATGCGCTTCTTCGTAGATTTAGTCCATAGCATACAAGTCATAACTCCTCAACATCATGGAAATTATACATTTTTGAAGAATACCTCAGAATATATCAAGAACTTAAGTCTTGAAAATTCTAGGGTTTGACAAAGAGGTAATGCCTTCATGCTAGTCACATATATTACGCTCCATGAGCACCGTAGACTAGCTTTTGAAGAAATCTTTGGATTTAAACATCGATGCATGAAACCCTAGAAAGCGAGTCCTGAAATAGGAAAGTTTGCTAGTAAAGAAGATGAATAGTGATAGGTTTGCTAAAACTTTCGAGTTTCTATAGGAGCAACCAGGTGCCATAACATATGTTGGATGAATTGGAGTTAAAACTCAAGGATTTGACTTCTGAATTGGGAAGTATGGACTCTTGCTTATCTTGTGAAGTTTAATCCTTTTCATAGAGGTTCTATAGATGGGATTATGACCTGGGTTGGTTTGCTCAGGTCGGGTAGAGTTCCGGGTGCCGGTCACGTGTATTTGGGGTGTGATATTATCTTAACAAATACAGTTTGTCTGCCTAGGTTAGACAGTGTATTTTTTTTTCTTTTGGTTGTATGTTGAGAAGATCAACTCTTCATTGGTCTCTTATTTCTAGCAAGAGCTCTCTTATGAGGGAAGTAACATTACATGACCTGGAGAAACTAGTATGCCCATCCAAAGATCAGAACGACTCGGTAGAGACACATCTTTTCATTTAATAAGTAAGAGAACTTCAAACTCTTAAATTTTTTTTTTTTTTAGATGAAGTTAAGGGAATTACATCAAATGGCATCAAGAAGATGCATAGAAAGCATTATACAAAAAGGGTCTCCTCCTGTACGAAAACTTACGAGAAAGTATTTCTTACAAATATGGTTTATCTGCATCTGGAACTAGTGTAGTGCTTTCTTTTGGTTGTATCCTGAGAAAGTTATTTCTAAGCGGATTCATACATCTAATGAGAAAAAATAAATTGTAAATCTCTTTCCTGATTCATATTCAAGAATCAAAGGCAGAAACCATTTGGCAAATTTGCAGTCTATTTTGAAGTATACCACTAGCAACTAATTATTTTATTTATGACAAGAATCGGCCACGACTAAGTTATTGAACAAGTAGGAAATGGATGCTTTAAAACAGATGAAATTGAAACAAAGTTAAATTGATTTACAAGCCAATCCTGTAAGCAAGTTTAGAGCAACATGAAAGATACTTGTTTACGTAAATTTCCTGGGGAAAGATTAACCAAAAAGGATGACTAAACTGTCCTCAACCAAGTTAAGAATTCTTACCTCAGCAATGTAACCAGCTCGGTAAGCGCATATGGTATCAACTAAATGAGGCACTGTTTCCTGAAGAATCTCCCGCCTTAGGACAACAAAATATTCCAGCATACTACACTGTTAATAGAAGATAAATTAGGATGAACAATTAAACAATATAATGGAATTTCACTTACGTGTAACATAAGACAAGCTCACAAAGTTTGCGTGTTTTACAAAATGCAATACAACGTAGACCGTGCTGCACCATTTCTGCAAAAAGGCAAGAAACCTCCAAAATGGGACTGCGAACAGAGACAGACATAATGCTGTCAGAAATTAAGTCACTTCTCTAAAATCATGAAATAACGAAAGGAGGGAAAAAAAGGGAAGAAAATGCAAGGGGCAATAAGGTAAGGGCGCTCCTGTTAGGTCCAACTTCCAAGAATCTAACATATTCTCAAGCATCCAACTAATGGAGTGATGAAGTGAATCACATACATAATACCGACAAAAGTGGGAGATATAAGGAACATATGAAAAAGTCAAGGTGCAAGACTGAGGTACCTGGCACTAACTAATAATCTAACAAAAGCCTCTTAGCACGGTAAAATAAAAGTTTGCTAATGCTGATTTGAATACTTAAATCTTTTGCAATGAAGGCAATAGCTATTTTTACATGTCAGTAAAAGATCTCATGAAAAGTATTTCAGAATATTTTTCACTATACCAAATGCCATTACTAATTAAATGCAGTAGCCTTAACCAGTTAAATCTAGTTTTATGGGTTCAGATGTTCATTTACTTAAAGTAGCAATGGAGACGGTATCTTCATCACAATTGTTTTTTTTTTTTCATACGTAAAATACTTACCATAAATTATAGAAAGTATTCCTACTATCACCCTGCCAGTGCATGGTCACATACACAATACAACTAGTCTCTACTAACAAGTTATCAAGATATGATATAAAGTGTACAATATCCAAACCAATTTGCTGACATGGGGGTATATCTTGCCTCATGTTTGACAAAGGCATATAGTGTAACCTTGCTTTTAGTTATCCTCGTTCTGGTGCGTTCTTTGCAGCGGGCTTCTGTAAATTTCAAAGGAGAACTGATGCCCTACACTTTACCCTAATCTCTTCAGAATTCTGATAAGTTCATTGCTTAATGTTATATCTAGATGTATTCTCTCCACTTAACCTACGTGGCTTGTAATCTCAGCAAATATTTTCTCATTCAACTTTCTTTATATATAGAGTGTTATCTTCCTTGTAAATAAGTATTCATTCACTTCCATACAAATAAGCATGTAATAAGAAGTATCATGTTATATATTGTTTCCAAAGCCTACAACTTTTTTTCTTTCAAATTTCTTAACAAATTGGTCACGCTTTGAAGAATAAATCCTGGTATGTATGTAGAGAAATGAAACAGCACTTGCTTCCTTCCTGATGCAGCAAAGATGATTGTAATGACCCTCGGGGTCATTTTGCCTTTACTGCATTATTTCTACCATTTAGGGTGTTTCTATAGCGACCCTTTATGAACTGATGGCACTGGTGACACAGTCGCCTGGTCATTCGTTAGAGAGTTGTACAGTTTTTTGTGTTTTAGAAGGCCTTATACCTTGAAAAGTTGATTTTTGTGCAAAACATGGGTAAACGGCCTCAGAACGAAATTCTGACAGTTCCATCAGCTCCGAAATGGCTAAAGTAGGGTAGAAGCATGGTCGACTCGAGAACCAAGGCTTTCGGCGTGAGTTTGTACCAAGTTTTGCATTTTAGCCTTTAGAACTGGTCAATGGTTGACTTTAGTCAACATTCTTGGAAAACATGCCCAAATGAAAATTCTGACAGCATAATTAGTTTCAGAATGTCGAGTTTGGTCTAGAATGACCCTTTCTTTGGTTCCCGAGGCTTCCAGGCTCATTCCGAGCCCCTCAGTGGAAATTGGCTAAAAAGGGTCGTGGGAGTGGACCCACAATCAGTCGAAATGACCTCGAATGGGAATTCTGACTGCACCTTGAATTCGAAATATCAAATTTGATAGGGTAGCATAATTCGTTTGCGTGTACGGGGTCCCAAATGAATTCCGAGTACCCCATCGAAAATTAGAAGTTGGAAAAATCAGCTTTTTCAGCTGATCATCTGGTGTTGTCGCTTTAGCAGCCCTGGCTCGCTATAACGACCAGGAATTTCCTATAGCAACATGTTGGCAGGGCAGGGGTGTCGCTATAGCGAGGCCACCCTTTTTGGAAGGGGTCGCTAGAGAGACCACTGGAGTTGATATAGGGATACTCGTAGGCCTCCTGGTCCCCATTTCAGCACTTGGTGAAGATTTCTAGGAGCGATAACTTCCTCATTTCAAGCTCAAATTTGGTGATTCCAAGGCCTAGATTCAAGTAAATTTCATAGGAAACGCATTGGCGACGTTGGAGATTGAAGTTGAAGCTTCATTTAAGGTAATTTTCGTGTTTCTAGCTGTTGTACAGTGCATTTTTGGAGTGAAATTTTGGATAAATTTGAGAGGTGATATCTTTGGCCGTGGATGTCCGTTTCCAATGGTTCTTAGGTCTATTTTGGGTGGAATTCCGCAAAGATCGTCGTGGGGTGGTTCATTTTGGATTTTGGAACTTCATTTTTGGTAAATTACCCCCTGTAGCTGCTTTCATTTCTGACTTTTTAGCTAATTTTGGAATTTTGGTTGTGTGCTGATTTTCGGCTTAGACTTAGTTTCTGCATTGTTAATTGAGCTGGAAATATTGTTTTGGACCAATTTTTGGGGTCAAATCTGGAATTCCGAACACGGGTCCCACATTTCCCATTTTAAGCCCCAAAATTGGCTTGTCTGCATTTCTTGCGAATTTAGTGTCAAAACAACGGTAATGACGTCGTGAGTCTATTTTTGGCAGCGTTCAGAGGCCATACGAAAGGGAAAGGCTCCAACGGAGTAAGTTGGAGCACGCGCGATCGGCCTACAGGTAGGCTACGGATTCCCTTTCTTTAGATTAAGCTAATTAGTGTGAAATCATATTGAATTGGTTGGAATTCGGGTAAGGTAGCTAGTTTACTTGCCTTCGGTGTTAGAATTCATGAAATAGGCCTAATTGATGTTGCTGGGTAGATGTGAACATGCAGTATATCTTGTTAGCTTATTCTATTGTTAGTAGTACTGTTTCCCAGTAGATTCAAGTATTCTAAAAGCATATTATAGTTGTTGAAATAATTGTGGTTGGGTAGATTGTTTATGAGCTTTAGGATTAGAAGCATGTTTTAGGTCCTTTCGGGTACTTAGGTATTTGTAAGCATGTGATCCCTGTTGTTACTTGGTAGTCTTGTCATTATTATTGTTGAATTCCTATTGTTAATGTTGTGAAGCATGTTGGCCATAGTTCAAGATATCAGAACTTGCTTTAGATGCGCCGACGTCATTCGGTTGGCCTAGATCCATATAGCATGGCATAGAAGACTAGTGTCTGGTAGGTGAACCTTAGGTAGGCAGCAACTTGCTCGAGTATCACTCCATCATCCATTTTACCCTGCATCCAATGGCTTTTGGGTACGTTTGGTTGATAATGGAATGGTCACACCAGTTTCCGATCGTTGTGGAAGGAAATCCTTGATAACTTCTACCATACGGATGGAAGGAAAGAGAAATTAGGCACCTCCAGTTAAGTTTGGCAAGCATCCGAGCAGGGGTAGTCCCAGCCTCATCCCCTTCACACATTAGGCAAGCCTCGGGGTAACAGTGGTCCCGGCCTCGGTAGCCCATTCTTTTACGGTCCTCTGCCCTCAAATTATCATGGTTTAGGGTTGGTTTGGTTTCTCGGAGTTTAGTATGGCAGTTTCGTTATTTCTTGAATAGTTAGCATAGTTCTTCTCTTAGCCCTCTTTTATTTGTATTGTTCTAGTTTCCTTACCTCTTGACAACTTATTTGACTCTGTTCAAAGTCTATTCCTCTTTTTCATATTATTTTTATCTTTCCTGCTCAGTCGGCCTATGATGCTTACTGAGTACTGTTGTCCTGGTACTTATACTACACTCTGCATCTATTCCATGATGGAGGTCCGAGCATCAGTCACCAGCGTTGATTGATCGAGCTTGCAGCAACCCACATTGGAGACCAGGGTGAGCATTTGACCTTTTTGGATCATCATGTCTCCTTCAGCTTGTGGCCTGTTTTTTTTGTACTTGAGACTAGCCAGATCTTGTATATATATTTTTGGTCCACTTTTGGGACTTTTGCTCTTTATAATGTGTATAGCAGCTCTGTATTGGTAACTTTCAGGTTCTGGGAAGGACTTCTTGGATATGTATTTTCAGTCAGATTCCGTCTTTATTCTTTCTGTATTGCCTATTTATGTTAGATTCTGTTAGTTTTACCCCCAAAACCCATTACTTATAGTTTCGGGTTACGGGTTGGCTTGCCTATCGACGGGTTGTGGTAGGCGCCATTATGACCTGAGAAATCGGGTTGTGACAATGATCCAATTAGTAGGAAAGAAAAGATACAAACCTTTTACAATACGCATTTAGATAACTGAAGGTGAGATCTATAGCAAATTCTGTTTTATTAGGAACTGTGATCTATATCAAAAAGGGGTGGCAATTGGGCGAGTTGGGTCAAATTTGAGCGGGTTATAATAGATCAGGACAACAAACAGGTCAAGACCCGACCCAATCCAACCCAAATGTGCTTGAGTCAAAATGGGTTGGGCCAAAACGGGTTGAGTAACGGGTTATAGAGCAAGGACCCAACCTGACCCAATTTTAATAAGTTTTACTTATTTTATTTGTTCTTTTTCAATATTTTAATACTTAATTAAATTATATTTTTCTTTATTATAGCTATATAAAACATATCAAATTAAAAAAAAAAGCGTTCTGAAAATATTTTAACAAAATCTCTCTCAAGTCAATTCGGGTTACATATCAACCCAATTTTAAATGGGTTGAAATGGATTGGATTGAGATGGATTGAGCTAATAATTGGACGGGTTATCAACCCACCCAAACTTCAACGAGTTGGACGGGTTGGGCTTAATTTTGCCACCTCTAATATCAAATAAGTGGACATAAAGCAGAAAATGCTTTTCACCTTGATCTTCTAGCAATCAGATGCTTGTCAACAGAGCCATCCTCAATGTCAGTCTTAATTCTTTTTGAGATCTGCAAGATAAAAGAACCTCAAATGACGGGAAACAGCTTCCAATTGAATACACGCGAACTATAGGACTTTATTAGAAAACCTACCATGTTCAGGCGCAAAGGAGGATTCCATAACACAAAAAGCTTTGAGCCAGATGGACTGCCATCATTCTGAATCAACTCTATTGTTGGTAGATTTGAGAGCGCCTACATAACCCCATGGCAACAAGATGAGATTTTTAAATGATCAACAAATACTAACTAGTCTGAAATGATAGACTATATACATGAGAACCCTCTATTTGAAGTCTATAACATGCTAACGTTTACGAGGTTCATCATAGATTTCAGCTTTAGATGAATTCCACAGATAAAGGTGGAAGAATCTGCTAATGCAAAAGATAAAATGGAATAAATTTTGAGAAAAACATAGATGTACTTACATTATACTATACGTACACTATATTATAAGTGGGAAGCCCCAAAGGAAAAGGCTGAAAGACCAAATTGCCCATCAAAAGCTGAACAACTTTTTTTACCATTCAAGTAAATACTGCTACAATAACATTTTTGTACAAAAATGAAATTACACATTCTAATAAAAAAATTAAGCACATTAAAGCAGCTCTCTTGTAATATGTCGGTAGACTTGGTGGGGGAGCTATGTTTGTATTCTTGGCCAAAATGGAATGGTTGATCCGTCTAACCAATAATAAAAAAATTAAGCACATTAAAGCAGCTCTCTTGTAATATGTCGGTAGACTTGGTGGGGGAGCTATGTTTGTATTCTTGGCCAAAATGGAATGGTTGATCCGTCTAACCAACCAACCCACTCTCCTGGCATGTCGAAAAGTTGTGATTGAATTATACAAGTGATCCTTAACTAATTAGAAGAAGGTTTCTTCCATTTCAACTCTCAACACTTCTTGTTTATTCCTTAAGGTGGTGAGTACCCTTCTAAAGTGCATACTGGTGTTACCACATCTCTATTTCAAATTCTTCCTCATTTCTCATGTCATAATGTAAGCCATACAGATATAACTGTAACTCTGTAAGCACTACCTAAATTAATTAAAGAGTATCTATAGTAAAACAATGCATGTTATTGAATACCTTTGAGTGCTCCACGGGATTTCCAGAAGTCGCAGTAGAAAATATAAATGATGGATTACTGCCATACACTGCATGAGAAATAAATATAAGGACAACTTTTCATAGAAGGCACAAACAAAACATAGAAAAAGATAAAGGGGTCTCATGGTAGCAGTCGACAGAAGGGAAAAGGTACCATGAGAACAAAGTCGGTGCAGTCTCCTCAAAATAAGAGCAGTATGACATCCAAATGCCCCCTTATACGAATGAGCTTCATCAACAACGACAAACCTAAGACATCCAAATGATATTAAGGTGACAAAATTTGACTTGAAAAGGAAAAAAGAAAAAAAGATTACTTCCAGGGACACTCAACAAAAGAGAAAGAATGAACCAGGAAACATTCAAACAAAGTAGTAATGTGAAACAAGCTAGGACTAAATAATCAAGAAAATTTACCTAAGATTTGATAAAATTCGACTGAATTGTCTATGACATGGCAAGATTGAGACATGCAACATATCAGGATTTGTGATCAACTGAAAAAAACAGATGAAATTGCAGTAGTCCCATAAGAAAAGGGAAAGGGGAGTTAGGAAATAGACACACTCTGGAAAGGACCAGAACAGAAATCTCAGCCTATCTAAACATCAAAACTTACTGAATACCAGTCTAGCATTATCACGCAGCCACTTCCTATCCATCTGAGAAGTGTCCCCATCATATACACCAATTTTAAGGTCTGTGCTAAACTCGCTTGTCATGTTCAATAAAGACCTTAGCTGATCTTGTGCTAAAGCCTACATTGACAACACAAAGAATGTAGAAGCTGCCGCAATGGTGCTAATGACTAAATGGAATGAGGTAATTACACAAAGCCATCCAACAAACATAAGCAAAAAATATAAAGGAAAAAGACTTCTGTGAGACTAGCATTCTCAAAGACTGAATTTTCAATAATTAAGCTTGAAATTATAAAGCAAAGAACCTTTGTAGGAAAGAGGTACAGAGAACATGCTGACAAATTATGGGATAATACTTCCAGAACTGGCACATTGTAGCAAAGAGATTTCCCACTGGATGTCAAGGTAGCTACAACAACATTTTTCCCCTCAAGAGAAGCCTGTATAGACTCCGCCTGCAGATTTATAAAGCTTAAAAGGTTTTGGATAAAAGTTTTGTGTAAAGGGAAATGATATTAGACAGACCAGAATATTACCTGATGGCTATATAATCTTGTAACTCCAATATTTTTCAATGCCAATATTGTGCTTTCTGAAAGTGTGCTTGGGATCTCAACATAGGTGGCATTGCGGGCACTGATATTTTCAATATGAACAACCTGCACCAGGAACAGAAATAATGTGGACAAATGTGGTTAGCTCTTACAGCAATAATTGGATGTACAGTAGCTAAATTGAAGTCATTCACAATTGAAGCTCGTCTGCACAAAAGTAAGTGAGGGCTTCAGCTTTCTCCAACAGCATAGCAATGAGACACTCTCTTGGGATAACTCATCCATAAGAAAAGGAAATGGAATATATCTAGTTGCCAAGAGGGGGAGAAGAATAATGTGGAAGTGTAAAAAAGCAACAAGGTAAAAACCTGTCCATCAGATCCTATCCCCTTTTTCAGATGTTCCACCATTTCCAGAGGTGTCATAGGATTTGTATCCTGCATGTCAAAAGCTTATCAAAATTCCAGAACTCTGTCAGGTCTAAAACTTAAATCACTGACAATTCTTTGTCATCTATCAAAAAAAGGACCACAATAACCAAGGGAATCTTGCACTGATAAAAGGTTATTCAACACACTGCTATTAGCTGTACCACTAAAACAGGCCACATTTAGTGTTTCTTTTTATATCCTTCACCTATCCACTTCATTGAACATGCCCCATTCTAGGAATACCAGTCACTAAAATATCCATTTGAAATTAGTTCTAGCAAGAGAAGATATTTATCGTTAGCATCTCAAAAGGTGACAAAAGTTTAGAACAAAAAGCAGACGTGTTCTGCTAAGTTCCCAGCATTTAAGTGCCTATTTAACAATGAATAATTCCTTCATAAGCTTGATTGATCTCAGAAAAAACAAAGATAAAAATTATTTGTAGTGCTCATGCAAGCACTTCTAATGAAGAAGAATTACAAAGTAAAAATCAAATGCAGAGAAAGTTGTGAACTGGAGACTCTCACAACTGCGAATGTACCAAAGAAAATAAAAAAAGCAAATTGTGTAAAGATTTGCATAGATGTAGCATGCTATGATGGATTGGTGCATAAATTACAAAAAGGCTTAGTGCCACGGTTTCAAGACTTACACGACAGTTTGCTTCAAAGGGATGAGGAGCTGCTCGTTTCGTGTCAATGCCTGTTGCACCAACACCACCTTGCTTCACAAAGGTAATGAAATCTTCCAGGGAAATTTTAGAAAACTCGTTTCCATCTAGACGCTGCACTTACAACATTAATAAATGAGTTGGTCAATATCAATCAACTCCACTACTATGAAAGACCAAAAGGTTCCAAGCCAGGATAAAAAAGCGTTAAAACAATCAAACTATCAAAGACCTCATGACATTGAACAATCAAAATGAACAACAACAAAATCAGAGAAATCCCACAGGTGGGGAACAATCAAAGTCAAATAACCACTTGCTTGAGCACAAGACTAATGGATATAAAAGGATCAACAACTTAATACAAAATAAATACAAATAATCACTTCCTTGAACTAAAGACCAAAGTCAAACTTTAAAATTAAAAAAATTTGAGGATGCCACAAAGTGAGAAAAGGCATACCTTTAACAACTTGAGTAGCTTCAGAAGACTTGTTCGGAATGCATACTCCCTTTTCTTAATTGAGCGGAGAACATTTGATATGGTTACCCCTTTTTTAGCTACTCAGCAGAAACAGAGAAAAACAGACTTATTCAATGCTCAAGTAGCCATTTCCCTATGTCAAAGAGTTAAATATGAACTAAACATACTCGCACTCTGGTCTCCCTTTGTTGTTGAGTTTCTGAAAATAACAATACCATCCTTGAAATTTTTAACCACAGCATCATCATCAACAATGTGTACAATCTAACAGAAAATAAGGCATTAGTGCTTGAAGAAGAAAGTTCATAGTCCTGATATAAGTGGTCTTGACAGATGTCAACGTTGAATTGCGGTAGCGAGAAGGGGAAGGACAAAGCAATTTCTAACTGATATGTCAACATATTTAGCAAATTTAGAAGGGAAAGAATATAACTTCAAAAGATTGTGGGGGAAACAACCATCTGATACCACTCAAAAATCCATCTGGTTGTGGTGATACATAAAAAGAACTGAATGATAAATGATAAAAGTATAAGCAAAATTAAGAACATAAGAGCTTGTAAATTCCTAGAAGAGACATTGCAATCAAATTGTACATCCACTTCAACAAAGTATGCAAGTAGGGTAAGGTGAGATATCTTTTGGCACCACTCGTGTTCTCCAGGAAGAGAAACCTAGACTATGGAAAGAGTAAGCAAAACTCTGTAGACTATGGTGGTTCACTAAGTTCATAAGTTCAACTTGAGTAGCTGTTCAGACTTTATTATTACAGTACTTCCTTTCCAGCTGTAACCTCCCTGTGACCTACTTGTGATCACCTAGAGGAACTTCTGCAAGGACCTCCAACAATTATCCGTTGACAAAAATGAATTGAGTGAGACCATAGCTCAAAAGACAGAGTGTGACAAGAGTATGTGAAACTGATTGATAAAGAAAACTGTTAAACTAGCCAGAGTTCCAAAAAAGTACCTTAGGACAAAAAAGGAAAAGATGCTCGATGTCTGTGACACCAACAAGAAATCCAAACAGACTGAGACGATCAAGTGCTCCCTTCAGACTGGAGTAGGTAAGTTGTCCCTGCTGAAGTTGTAAGGAAGCTGAATAGATGTTTAAAAAATAAAATATTTTTCTGATACTCCTCAACCACGTTGGACACCCGCAAGACTCACTACCACTCGAACATGGATCAGATATGTTGTCCTTTCTGTTGGCTTCCTCACAAATGCAGTTGCCTGAATCCGGGTCGGTAAAACAATTTATAGACGCTAAAACCTGAACAAATATCTTAGCTTTCTCGTCATCCATGTCAACGGAAGATGATTTTAGTATGCTAAGGACTAACTCATCTACATGTCCTTCCATCTTATCATCCTTAACGCTTCTCTTGTGCTTAACCTGCGAAGAACAATTCATTGGAACACTGCATTTGTGTCCATCTGAATCTCTATAACGTGTTTCATCCAAAAGAACTTCGTTCTGATCTTCATTCCTAGATATGCTGCTTAAGTAAGACAAGTCTTGCATCATGTCAGACCATGCTGTCTCAGCTTCTTTCAGAGTTGAGCCACCAACTGGGATAGATGAACTTGCAGTTGTCTCAGTTTTCTTGCTCTGTTTTCTGTCTTTCTTTGTATAGGGAACAAGTACAAGAAACTCCCCACTGCCAAGTGAGTGGTCACTTACTTTACTCTCTAAACCTAATTTGACACCCTGAATTTTAAAAAATAATGCATACAAACAATAAAACTTTTGGGGTTAAGCATAAAAATACCAAATACGAAAAACAAACCGACATCATAGTTGACATAAATCATCAAGCAGCAACACAAAATTTGTAAAATTTATATTTCAATGATGCAGGAGTGTACAATAAATGAAACAGATGAGAAGAGTTAGAAATTGCCTTGAGAAAGAGGTGGAAATTTGGGGAAATTGAAGCTGGGGGAAATGCTTGCTTGAGGAGTTGCTTGAGTTGTTCAATGGTTTTGTCCGGTGAAATGGAGACAGTTATGGATTCACTCGTTAGGCTACGCACTTCCATACTCGTCTCTGATTCTTCCATGCTCTGATGATTCTCTAATTTCCTCCTCCTTTTGGTTATTTTACTACTATTCTGGGATTTGTAAGCTGATTACTGAAATGGATTCGGTCATTTGAGAAAGAAGGAGCAAAAACCTAATATTGGCGGGGAATAAATGCTCACGTGCAAATTCCGGCCCATGCACGTGATCTCCATTGTGAGTTTATGAATAGAGTTTTAGTGATCAATACCTAGTTTTTATCTTGCGTTAATAAAAAAATTAGGCTTTAACTCACACTTAAATTTGTCCTCATTTTTCATTTAGACATCTAGACAAGTTCCTAATAGACACCTCAACTGCTAAGATTTGATTCTATTAAACACTTTTTATCCTACTTGGCACGAAAAGAATTTCAATTTAATTATTTGAAAATTATTTTCCTCCTGGGTAAAAAAAATCCACTCTTTCCTCAATTTTAAATTATAGTATATTCTCCTTTTATATCTCAATTGAATTTTATATATCTATTATCTAATGTTTATATCTAGTCTTATAGTAATCGTTTGTTAATCGATGAGATTATGGTATCTAAATGCAATAGATAATTAATTTCGTTATTGTTGGAGTAGATGAAAAATATTTTTACGATAGAATCAAAATTTAATATATTAAGGGTGTATTTGGTACAAATGAAAATGTTTTCCTAATTTATTTACTATTTTTTTAATCAAAAAATAAATAGATTTCTTAATGTTTGATAAGTAAACAAAAAAAAAATTATTTCAATAATATTTATATGTAATCCAAAAAAACATAGTATGATATGGAGTGGGGTCTAAATTTGGTGGGGCGTGGGTGTTGGGCAGTGGGGAAAAATAATGAAATTGAAATGTCATTTATGAAATATTTAAAAAAAATATTTTAACGCAATAAATATGAAAAAAATTTAAAATATTTTCTTTAACAAACACGTCCTAAATAGAGAATTGTTATATGGATGGTATGTGACAAAAGCATCGGTATATGGTGGGATGGGAAGATCAAGGGTTTGGTGTTGGGGGGTGTTACGGTGGGGTGGAGGAGGAGAAAATGAACTTAAAATGTCATTTATAAAATTTATTTTTTTTAGAAATGAAAGAATATTTTGAAAGAATATTTTCCCTGCTTCTCATTACTCCCAAATCACCAATATATACAAAGATATCAAAGATAAATTAGGCATAAAATAAACTAACTTAGGAAATAAAGATAATTATCAAAAATACAAAAGATACTAAAAGATATATACAATAATAGAAGATATATACAATAATAGATTATTTGACATAATCTATCACACCCCCGCAGTCGAAACGGTAGGTCGATGAACATTGAGACTGTCCCAGAAATCATCAAATAAAACTCTAGGCAGACCCTTGGTGAAAATATCTGCAATCTGATATCGGGAAGGCACATGAAGAACACGAACTTCGCCTCGTTGGACCTTTTCACGAACGAAATGAATGTCCCATTTCAATATGTTTAGTGCGTTGATGCTGAACTGGATTACTCGATAAGTAGATAGCACTAACATTATCACAATAAACTAATATTGCCTTAGAAATAGGACATTGAAGTTCAAGTAGAAGATTTCGAACCCAACATGACTCGGAGACAACATTAGCAACCCCTCGGTACTCAGCTTCGGCACTAGACTTAGACAAAGTAGGTTGCCGTTTAGAGGACCAAGAAATCAAATTATCACCAAGGAAAACACAATAACCTGAGGTTGAACGGCGAGTATCTGGACAACCACCCCAATCTGCATCTGTGTAAGATAGAAGAGAAGATACAGATGACTTAAACAAATGTAGACCAAAATCATATGTTTCTTGAATGTACCGTATAATACGTTTCAAAGCTGACATATGCTCAACCAACGGAGCATGCATAAACAAGCAAACTTGTTGTACAGCATACGATATATCCGGGCGGGAAAAAGTTAAGTACTGCAAGGCACCACATAACTTTCGGTAAAAAGTGGGATCATCATACAGAATGCCAGATTGAGAGCTCATTTTTCCTTTTGAGTCTACAGGGGTAGCAGATGACTTGCAGTTTGACATCCCTGCTTTTTCTATAATTTCTTGAGCATATTTCTTTTGAGAAAGAAACAAACCTGTTTTAGTACGGGAGACAGCAATGCCCAAGAAATAACTGAGTTCACCCAAATCAGTCATAGAAAATTCGGAACTAAGTCTGGAAATAATCTGTTCTCGAAGAGACTCGGAGGAAGAAGTAAGAACAATATCATCAACATACAATAGAATGTAAGCTGTAGCATTACCATGGTGATAAATGAATAAAGAGTTATCCGATTTGCTATGAACCAAACCGATGGATGCCACAAAATCAGCAAACCGTTGATACCAAGCCCAAGGAGCCTGCTTCAAACCATAAAGAGACTTTCGAAGCAGGCATACATGATCGGGTCTAGTAGGATCTTTGAACCCCAATGGTTGATACATGTAAACAGTTTCATTCAAATGACCATGTAAAAAAGCATTTTTAACATCCAACTGATGAATTGACCATGACTTAGATAATGCAATACTAAGAACCATTCTGATGGTAGCCGGCTTGACAACTGGACTGAAAGTTTCATCACAATCTATCCCCTCTCTTTGAGTCTTACCATCACCAACTAAACGAGCCTTATGTCTCTCAAAAGATCCATCTGACTTCGTTTTATGCCGAAAAATCCACAATGAACGAATAATATTGACATTATCCGGGCGAGGGACTAACTCCCAAGTACCATTTTTAATTAGAGCATCATATTCATCCTGCATAGCAACTTTCCAATTTGGGTCACGAAGAGCATGGACCGGGTTCTTTGAAACGGGAGATATGGAGGTAGAAGTATGAAGAGCGTGGTATTTAGGATTAGGCTTAACAATTCCATGTTTGCTACGAGTAGCCATGGAATGAAAGATGGTAGAGGAAGGAGGAGCAAGGATAGGAGGTGAAGGGGGAGGTGGCAGCGTGCTCCGCAGCACGGCCGCGGTGGAAGCTGGCGCACCGCAGGTACCCCGCGGTGTGGGCTGCCGTGAGCTGGGGAGGGTGACACTCTCGGGTATGGCATAGAGGCATGACAAAGGAGAGTCCGAACAATGTTATTGATGGTTCTAATTTTTCGTTCGGCTTTGCCATTTTGATGAGAAGTATATGGACAAGAAAGCCAGAGAGACATTCCATATTGGTGACAGAAATTCGTGAATGGGGAATTAGCAAATTCACGACCATTATCACATTGGAAGGATTTTACTTCCCGTTCAAATTGAGTTCGAATATATGATCTAAGTCGGAGAAACAAATTAAACACTTGCGACTTTGTAGAGATAGGAAAAGTCCACAAAAAATTTGTGTAATTGTCAAGAAAAAGAACATAATATTTATGACCATGAGAACTCAAAATAGGAGATGTCCATAAATCACTATGAATGATGTCAAAAGGCATAGTAGTATAAGATAGAGAATCATAAAAAGGAGTTTTAATTAATTTGCCGAGAGGGCGAGAATGACAAACATCTGGAGTAGCCTTATTACATTTAATCAAACTACTACTACGTAAAGAACCAAGAACAACATTGCCCGGATGACCTAAACGGGAATGCCACACACTAGGAGAAACAACTGTAAAAGCTGACGGAAGATAGGATGAAAGAACTTGACGATTTGTGAAGAAAGGATAGAGATCGCCATTGCTATTACACCTCACTATCTTGCTCCCCGTTTGCAAGTCCTTCACAGAAAAACCAAAAGGATCAAACTCAATGGATACATGATTATCAGCGGTAAATTTTCGAACGGAAATGAGATTTTTAATCAATTTTGGGACATGTAGGACATTTTTGAGTTGAAGTGTGTTTTGGTTAAGAGATTGGTGACCGTAACCCTTAATTGGAATTTTGCTACCATTACCAACAACAATTGCATTATCAATATGATTGCTCAAATTAAAATATGGAGATAAATTACCTTGAGAGTTTGTCATGTGTAAGGTAGCCCCGGTGTCCATATAATAGTTGGGATCATTCAACGACATAGTGTGCATTGCTTGTTCAATGTTGGTAGGCATAAATCCCGAGGTCTGAGAGTTATCCATGAAGTAAGCCTGCTGTGGACGAGGCCCAAGGAGACCAGGATTAGGATTCTGTCCTGGCCTAGGAGCAGCCCATGAATAAGGGGTTTGACCCTGAGTTGGGTATGGGCACGGTGGAGTTGGCCAGGGGCCTTGAGGCCAATAACCCCACGGTGGAGGATACCCCCAACCCGTGTTAGCAGGCTGCTGCTGCGAACCACCAAAAGAACGCTGCTGGGGTTGCTGTTGCTGATTGTTCCGGTTTGACCCACCGATGCCTTTACCCTTGCTGCCACCGCCTTTGTTCTTGCCAGATTTTCGGCCACCCCCACGGGAATTACCTCCACGAGAAGAAGAAGAATGCTGGGAGGATTCAAATGATGGGGTCGAAGCCGTTGGAGGAGTTTTAGCAACGTGCGCCTCCTCATGGGCTTCAGTAACAAGATCAGATGTATTACCTTGTTCCTCAAGTTCAAGCATGGAACGTAATGTATCAAACGAAGGCAAGGGAGTCAGATGACGAACCGAAGTACGGAAAGGCTTGTACTCCTCAGAGAGCCCTCTTAATAATTGAAGCGCCATCCGATTATCGAACACCTTATCACCCATGTTCTTCAGACTATCAGCAAGGGTCTTAAGACGGGTGCAGTAGGATTTAACACCATCAAAATGCTCAAGCTTGGTGTTGGTAAATTGCGCATCAAGATTCAGTCTCTGGCAGACTTGTTGTTATGGAAGAAATTCTCAAGACGTTGCCATGTATCCATGGCCTTGTCATCGGGATCAATAATGGAGTTCAGAAGGTCATTAGAGATCGTACCATAAATCCACTGTCGAACAATGTCATCAAGTCGTTGCCATAAAGCAATGTCAGAAGGAGTCGGAGCCGGAGACTTTTCATTAACTGGAACTGGAGTAATATGATCCATGACCATATAAGCGCGGCAATGAAGTTTAAAGAGGGTAGACCAGTTATTGAATTGAGAGCCATCATAATCAAGAACAATAGGAACGTGTTGCTTGATATTAGTGACCAAGGTTGCCGGATGAATTTTCTGATCAGCCATGGTGATCGGCCGAATAGGGAAGAGGAAGAGAAAGAAAGGTGCGGAAGAGAGGTAGGAGATAACCTAGACTCGTGATACCATGAAAGAATATTTTGAAAGAATATTTTCCCTGCTTCTCATTACTCCCAAATCACCAATATATACAAAGATATCAAAGATAAATTAGGCATAAAATAAACTAACTTAGGAAATAAAGATAATTATCAAAAATACAAAAGATACTAAAAGATATATACAATAATAGAAGATATATACAATAATAGATTATTTGACATAATCTATCAAGAAAAAAAAATATTTTTTAAGATATCTTTACTCGAGATATATGAAAAATTTTAAAATTATTGGTTAAGAGAGTTATTCAAACTTTTTTCGACGGAATATTATACTACTTATGTATGATTAAAATAAATTTTTATGTATATATAATTGATATTAAATCTTCTCAGGTAAGTTCACGTGTTTACTTCAAATTTTGACCTCCATAAATTAAAATGTTGACTCCATCACTAAGTTCCACATATTAATTATATAAGATCAACATAATGAAAGTCAAATCGTCTAAGTACACAAGATAAATGTTGTAAAATTTCAAATATTAAGATGTATATGTGCTCACTAAGACTAGAAATTATCATATTGAGGAAAAAAGTTTAATTAGCACATGTGAAGATAAAATAATTAAAAAGTTGCTTGAAATTATTTAATCATTTCCAACGTCAACTTTTAAATGCATTGATCTATGTGTGAAACCTATACAGTGAATAAAATTGTTAACAATGAAGAAGGTACAGAACAAATTACGTGAATTAAGAAAGTTTTCAGGAAGGATCAATCATTTATGCAGATCTTATATCTAAAAATAAGACATAATTAATTGATTTTTTTTTTTACATATTTAGAAACTATACGTACTTCTAAAAAAAATAATTTTATCTTATTACGAAATATTAACACAAGCTGAATTTTTAATTGAAGTAACACAATGAGGACTCAGCTATTTCGATTTTTGTTTTACATTGAAGTGCAATAATTATTATTTTCTATGCTATGGACAGTTAGGCGCATCTAACAAAAGGTAGCTTATATATATATTTAAAAAAGCAAATAAATAATAATCCAACATTAGTAAATAAAAACATACTGCTATTTAAAGTACAATTATTAAAAACAGGTGACTTTTGAAAAGAAGAAAACAACTTCCACATGCATGGTAGGAATGAATTCAAAATAGTAACTTAGAGTTAAATAATATGATTTTTTTTAAATGCAAAATTAAAGGGGTTAAATAATTTTAATCTTCTCGTATCAATCTTGGCATTCAATTCTGCTTGCTATATAATGCGGTACACTTCGATAAATTTCACATCATAATGAGAAAATATTTTTAACAATTTTTTGAGAAATAGACAAAAAAAAAAAAAAATTGCTAGAATCGAGCGAGACAAAATATAAAATTAATTGATTATTTTTAACGATTGCGAATCAATAAACGGTGGAAGAAATAAACTATATTCATTGTCAGCATATGACTGTTTTACACTTTAATTATTTTTATATATTTTTATTTTCTAAACACTCATTAATTACAAAATATTCTTTTTCTATTTCTTCCTCCGCGGATCTCCATTTTCATCTTCTTATGTATTTTGGTCCATCATCCAGAGTAGTGGCTATATCGATGATGATGTCACAGTCCTGGAATGCGCGTTCGGTTCTTCGATTCGGTTTTAGCAATTTTTGGTTTGATTCTTCGATTTTCGATTTTGAAAAAGTGCGCACCATACTCCAAATCATACTAGATCGGTTCGGTTTGATTTTTTCAACTTTGGTTCGGTTTATTTGGTATTTTAAAATGATTTTTCGGTATAAATTAAAAATAAAATGAAAACGATTAAACCAAAAAGGGAATTAAATCGATTAATTTGCAACACACTGTTTGAAGAGCCAAAGTGCCAAACTTGGCACTTGACAGCATTCCAGCGTCCAGCGAGTGACCTGTTTGCAGCAATTTGCACTTCCAGATTCAATTTTTCAGTGGCATTCCAATTTTCATTTTCCAGTGGCCGCAGTATGTTCACTTTTTCCTTTTCCATTTTCCAATCACTTTTCCCGCGGCATTCAACTTTAGGGCTTGGGTTAAAAATATTTGGCATAGGTAATTGGGTTGGGCTTGGGTTAAAATTTAAAAATAAAAATTCAAAAGTATAAATTAAATTATTAATATGATAAAACTTTGGTTTTTCGGTGCACCTACATCGAGAATCGAACTGAAGAATCAAAGTTTTCAAAAAAAAAAACCGAATAGAACCAAAAAACCAAATTAATTCGGTTTGATTTGATTTTCTAGTTTTTCGGTTTTTTTGCCCACCCCTATGTCACACATCGCATTAGGGCAGCATGGACGAAATGGAGGCTTGCCTCTGGAGTATTGTGTGATAAGATGATACTACCTAAACTCAAAGGTAAGTTTTACGAAATGATGGTTAGATCGTCTTTGCTATATGAGGTAGTGTGTTAGCCAATCAAAACCTCACATGTTTAGAAGATGCACGTCGCGGAGATGAGGATGCCGAGATGAATGTATGACATACCAGGAGTGATAAGATTAGGAATGAGTCCATTCGGGAGAAGCTAGAGGTGACCCCTATGGTTGACAAGATAAGGGAAGCTTTGGACATGTGTAGAGAAGAAGTATCGATGTTCCTGTTAGGAGGTGCGAGAGGTTGGAGTTAGGAGTTACACGAAGGAGTAGAGGTAGACTGAAGAAGTATTGGGGGAAGTGATCAGACAAGATATGACGAAACTTGATCTCACCGAGGACATGACGTTAGATAGAAAGGAGTGGAGGTCGCAAATTAGGGTAGCAGGCTCATAGGTTAGTAGGATTAGGTTGTTGTCTGACCTTGGGGTATAGTAGGGTAGTAGGATTGTTGTGTCTTTATATCCTGTATTGCCATTATTCGTTTTATATATGTTAAACTTTATCGTATATAGACACTATCATGTGCTTTTCATTATTAGTCGTTCCTCTTGTTTCCTTTACTTTTCCCTTTTTTCCATATCTAGTTTATTCTGCTTATAGGTTTTTGAGACGAGGGTTCCCAGGAAATAACCTCTCTACCTTTATGAGGTAGTGATAAAATTTGTGTATATTCTATCTTTCTCAGACCCTACTTGTGGGATTTCATTAGATATGTTATTATTATTGTACATTATTTGATGTAAATTTCTGGTGTGAATAAATTGTTACAGCCTTACAAGAGTAGACTTTAGAGTCTTCCTCAAATGTACAAATTCAACAATGGACGAAAATAAAAATAAAAAATGTGTTTAAACTTTTGAAAGAGGTGAAACTGAACGAGTTCACGAGAATATGGTGATCCAAAAACGACCGCACGTGGAGCATTAAAAGCACTACATTCTTCCTCTCTTTTTTCTCCTATTTGGATTCTATTAACATTAAAACGTTTATATTAAGAAAAAAAAAAAAAAGATTTTGTAAGTTGCCATATATATATCTCCACGCTTTACTCCCAATAATAGTAAGTTAGAGGAAATTATAACCATCATTATTATGGGATACTAGTAGTTGTATATACAACTGTAATTTTCATGCTTCTATGTCTTCCTCCTTTAATTCCTTTTTTTCAAATTCAAAATATCCCACAACTCCCTCTCCTTAACATTCTCCCTTTAGCTATCTTCAAGGAAGAAAAAATAAATCAAATTTCCCCTTGTCTTGCTTTTTGTTAATTGAATAAGAATGAGCAATCCATACACAGCAACTAGGCTTGTTAGATGGCGGATTAGAGATTGGGTATCTTGTTTCTATGCTTGCAGGTTCCCTTTAGGTAATTATTTTCTTTTGCTCTGTTTTTTGTTACTACTTTTTTTTGCTTTAATTGATAAACTAGTATATGTGTAGAGGAAGAATCGGTTAAGTTTCGCCAAATGACACCTCAGAAACCGAGTAGGAAAATGGTTTTTGATCCAATTGGTGATAGCAGAAAGAATAGAAAGAAGAAGCTGAATAAGAAAATGGAACAGAGGAAAAAGGAAACAATGAAAGTTTCAGCAGACAAGGGTGAAGAAGAGGGAGAAAATGACTCGAGCTGGCCTCGATTCTCAGAAGAGGATTATATAGTGTTTTGCTTTGAAGACGATGGAGGAATACATATAGTGGAAGATAAAAAATCGGAACCATTTCACAAGAAAATTGATCATGATAACTTAACTTCAAAGCCTGTTTGTAGGAAGGTAATGAATATTCTTAAATTCATATTTTTGTGTAATTTCGTGTGTGTAAAAATACTAACACTCTCAACTGTAATCAAAATAATTATTTTGCATTGTTGAGAAACAGCTTAAATTTGTAGAAAATGCACAAGAGTTCCTTCCTCAGAGTCAAAACGACATGGTCAGTGTAGATGGAGAAAACAGCTATGAAACAGCTGAAGAACAGATTCCTGTTATAGACGATAAGGTAAGTCTAATGCGTAAGCACATACATTAGGTGTTTCAAATGAGAAGAATCAACAATATTCTTACTTATTTTCTCTTCGTATGCCTTTTAGAATTCAAAATTTGCTACATGTTATTGGCAGGGTGAGGGAAAAGGAAGCAGCGATATGGAAGATGAATGGCCACCTACTGTCGTTAAAGAGATCAGTCACATAGGTGAGGTTAGTGAAAGCAAAACAACTCCATCTGCGGAATCAAGTGATTCTAATTTCTCCAATGGTAGCACTGGTTCCTTTGCCTTCCCTGTGTAAGTATCGCCGTTGCTTCAAATTATGAAACTCTCTTATATGTAATTTGATTGGTTATTATCAGAATAAGTTGACGGTATTTTGCTATAACTGCAGGTTGGGGTGGGAATTGATGGGCAGTCCAGCTCAAATGCCAAAACCTAAAGAAGAGGATGGTGAAGAAGAAGAAGAAGAAGGCGGCCCAAGTATCGGGAAGCATAAGGCTTGGTGCAGTGTGCGTCATCACTGCTGCAAATTTTAACACCTTGTTTGTCCCTTTTTTCCCATAGGACATTTTCTTACTGGATTCATCAAACTCTTTAAGAATATATAATATTGTTCTTTCGTTGATCAACATTTTTTCCTTAATTAGTAGTACGCTTTACTTATTTCCAACAACAAAAATCGAGTAATCAGAAAGAGAACTGAAATGCATACACCAATATATAGAAGTGGAAAAAAGTGGTATTCAACAGCACTGTTCAGAACACAGCACATTACTAACTAATCATACTTGAGAAATTTACTGTCACCATTAATTATTTAAACAACATCATTTGCATAATAAAATACAAACTATAGCAGACAATTTCCCAATTAGAATACATGTTTATTATGTTCTTAAAACAAGTGACTGCAGATATAATCTTGCTTTGGCAGCTTCGGCAAAAGATGCTTCATCTTGATTTTCTTTAGCAGTGGCAATTGCTGCAATATAAGCTTCTCTTGCCAACTCTACTTCCTGCATTCCTATTTCATTTGGCTGATCCTGTAACCAAATTTGAGAATTACAAAGCAACATAAGAAGCTGAAAAGATAAATATATCAGGTCCTTTATAGGGTTGAGCTACCCAGAAATTGGGCAAGATATGCACATAATTATAAGATATATAACAGTGTTAGTATAACATTCAAGAAACCATGTGAAGGTGATTGTTGGCTTACTGTTTCAATGTTCTCGTCGCATAAGTAAGGGGCAACATCATAATCTTCAGCTAAAGCCCTAGAACCATTCTTTGTAAGTTGTTGAACAAGCTGCATGAACCATGCAATTTCGTGCCGCACCACCTCTAAATCTTCCTGTAGTTTCTCAACTTTCTTGCTGGAAGTCATAGCTTCCCATTCTAACTTCTCCACAGCTGCTTGCTTGTCAGCAAGCTTAACCTAAGAAGAGCAAAAAGGAAGACAACGATTGGGGGTTCACCATCAGATTATGGAGACAATGGAGACGGTAAATCTGAGTATAGTCTAAGTGGTGACCCAGTAGTAGGAGTCAGTCTAAAGGTGCATTAGTGTGAAAGTGAACACCTCTGGAAAGTTAAACATAATGTATTGCTCGAGACTTCCAGTGACATCTACTTCTATGCTAAACAGAAATTTATGGATATGATTACATAGCTACTCGTATTTAATCTCTGTTTTCTTAGTCTGTCTACCAAAGGACCAAAGTTGAGCTAATTGTTTAAAGAGTGATTGAGAGATTTTTAACTGAAGCCACACAATGACTTTCGAGAAAAACTTGCATCTTCCCCTTTTCAATTTTGGGGTTGGGGTTGGAGAGGATGCAGGATGACATTAAATATTTACCTTTGCATCAGCTAGTTGTGCTTGAGTCGATTTGAGTAAAGAGTCCTTTTCTGCATATTCCTTCTTCATTTCATCTAGTTTAGCACGAATAGAAGCCACTTCATTCTTTGAGATCTCTACTTCCTTCAAAAGTTCATCTTTCTCCAATAATTTCTTTTGCAAATCCTCCACTTGTTCCCTCAAAGCCATCAATTCTTCTCTATCTTTTTCTGACAAATATGACCTTGAGGAAAGCATTGAAACATTATCAGAGCATCCATCTTGGTCACCGCCAACATTTTTATTTTGGTCCCTATGCTTTTTCGTTGCAAATGATTGAGCTGCATTCTTTCCTTTTGCTTCAGAAGTCTGCAGCAGTTGTCAATGTTAGCATCTGTAATGGACCAAAACAAACCAATGCTGGTTTGTATACAATCAAGAGATAAGAAACCAAACTTGCTTTGCACAATCAACCTTACAAAGAAGAATATGCAAGTGATGAGAAGTTAGTTTAACATACAACAAATCAAACTGCAATGCCTATTGGAGTATCATATTTGATCAATTTCAGCTGAAACGAAGTTGACTTCTTATTTACAGTAGCAAGTTGATGGAGATGGCTTGACCTACGAACCTGGACGAAGAAATGGAGCTGGAGGAGGGAAATGGTACATTAAAGGCATATTTATAGAGTAAGACATCAAATCCTTTTGATGCAAACTTTATTTAGTTTGTTTAGACGAAACAACAAATTTGATTTGTGCTGGCGGTATATGAATCTGAAGGATGCCTGGCATTATTGTTCCACATAAACAGTAATTATCCACATAATCGTTGTGAGCAATTCCAAGAGGATAAATATTCTTATTTTTCCATGATCTGGTAACGTTCACATCGTCATTGCAGTACTAAGTGGTAACTAGCAATTTGAACCTTGTTTTCCAGCCTCTAATTTCCCATCTTTTAACTATAGCCTAGTTTCAAATCCCAAAAATGGATGACCACCAACAATATAAGCATCCATTATAGTAGTTAGGACAAGCTAAACATCCGGCATAAATAAACAAGCAAAGATTTAAAGCATCTCTAAGGACAACCACTTGAAATCTTAAACACAAACGATAAGTACAGGCAAATACCTGCAACAACGAACTGATTCTATGCATTATTAGTATTCAAAAAAAAAAATGCTCACATACTTGATCTTAGAGACAAGCCCAAGGGGGTTGAGAACTATGAGTTCTCAGATTCAAATCCCAAAATACTAGGTGATTTCTCCCTATCTTGTGGAATTAGTTGAGGTGCTGCAAGTTGGCCCGGACATCATGGTTATACATAAAAAAAAACTAATCGCTAGACAGAAGCAGTATTTATGGAGGGGTAGAGGTAGACCGAAGAAGTATTGGAGGGAGGTGATCATCGAGGACATGACCATAGATAGGAAGGAGTGGAGGTCGCGAATTAGAGTAGCAGGCTAATAGGTTAATAGGTTGTTGCCTGGCTGGGGGTATAGTAGGGTAGTAGGAGTTGTCCGGTGTTTTCTTTATCTGCCTTATATATGATAATTGCCTCGTATTTACTTGCTATGCTGTGCTTTTCGTTATTAATGCTCTTGCTTTTCACTTTCTCCTTCTCTTCCTTTCCTGTTTTCCATATCTAACTTATTCTACTTATAGGTTTTTGTGATGAGGGTTCCCAGGAAACAGTCTCTCTACCTCTATGAGGTAGTGGTAAGGTCTGCGTACATTCTACCCTCCCCAGACCCCACTTGTGGGATTCCACTGGGTATGTTGTTGTTGTAGACAGAAACAGTATTTTACTTGCTACAGTTGCATCAATCAATATATAAAAGAAAAGTGAGAAATGCAATTTTCGGAATGATTGTAAGGAGTTGCATAAGTAACATGCCGTTTCTGGTTACTTTATTGAACTTTCTATCTTTTGCTTCACTGAGATGTATTCTGTCTTCCAACAGATTTCTCCATGATGAAGCAGATTTCAGATGAACACAAATCATTTTGCCAAACAACAACTACATACCCAGTATTTTTCGTCACAATACTAATTTATGACTTCTTAAGACGGTATCAGCTATATGTTTCCTGACTAGATTGTTTGCAATTGACTGTGAGGTACTTGGGAAGAGATTCTTTTGCACTGAGTGTAAAGTTGCAACAATCTAACATATCCAACATCTCTAGCTTTCTTTCAGTTTGAGGGACCTCCCAATAAAAACACTTATTTCTCATCAAATTGGGAACATCCAAGCAGAGGATAAGCCTTCAGTATCAAGATAAACCCAAAATTGGGATGGGTTAAGATCCAAGAATACTCCATGCCTGGCAAGTCTAGAAGTGCTGTACCTCACTTGTGTACCCAGAGACATACAAAAAGACAAAGAATGGACCCAAATAAAAGCTACGCAGAAACTTTGACTGTCAAGGATTCCATCACAATGAGAAAGCAGGAAAATGTAATACAAAAGGTACAATGTCTTCGAGAATAACTCTGGGTCGGTATTGCTGTCAAGCTGAAAAATAATTTGGTGAAAGTACTCTTTAACAGTATCTGAATAGATATTCAATCAGTAGTTCAAGGAGACCGAAGCGAAAACTGGGTCTGAGACTTAAACCAACTGAAACTCTGGCTTAGACAGCTTATAGTTGATTTAAAGCAAACCGCATCCTGCTTTTAATTTTGAAGCTATTGAAAAGATGTCACTAAAGTAAACATACTTCACAAAATGTGTTCAGTATAGAATTTGAAGCTTTCAGTAGAAAAGTGGATGAAATGCTTAGTATATTTCCATTTTTGGTATGATCCTATTATCGACCTGAAAACTGATTTATGCATACAAGATTTTTACTTAGTACTCCTATAAGCCATAACATTTTTGGTTAACATCTCTTTAGAGTCCAAGATAAGTCAAAATTCAGTGCACTGGGACGGACTTTGGGGTATCTTAAGATTTAATTTAACATGCCAAAGTCCCAATCTACAAAAGGCTGTAATTTCTATATCCAATGGAAAATGCTGCCAGGAAGGTATAGAGGCATTAATTAACATAATGTTATAGGAAGAGTTTCTCAAGGAACTGGGGTTTATTAATCGTTGCTTCTATCTATGTACAAATATTAAAAAAGGAAATTTACACACGAAAGACTGCAGCAAGTTCAAAATTAGGTTATCAATTACCTTCTTGTAAAGAGACTCTCTGGAAGGCGTTTTAGTGTAGGTCATTGATCCCCTTCTAGTAAATGAAGACTTCGCCTTTCGATCCTGTAAAGATTACACGAAAATAAAAATCAAAATTCACATCCCATCCAACACCAAAGAACAACTCAGGTCAAGCAAAACTTTACTCATTCGGTAATTTTTTTAAAAAAGAAATTCAACATAACACAACAGAACTGAAAAAGCAGACCCAGAAAATAAACAAGAATTACAATGAGGGATTGAACAAGAGGGACGATCTGGACGAGGTCATTGAAGAGCGTGCGGTCAACAGTTCCGGCAGCCGAATGAGACAGAGAAGAATCAGTCCGCCGGAGAGTAGGGGAGCGGTCATCGCCGGGAAGCCAAGACCTGGAGTCAGCTCCGGCACCGAAACTGCCACTATTATCCTGCAAATCTAGCAACTGCTGAGGCTCATACATTGTCGGATTTGTCGATTTCTGAGAAATAGTGAAATTTGAAATGCCTTTGATTCTTCTCAGACTTTAAAAAAGGAAATATTCACTCTTCTTTTGGCTTTTCAAAAATAATTCCCATTTCAATATGCTTTAGGGACGTTACAACTAAAATGAAATACTCAATTTACAAAAATACCCATTGATTTCTAACTAATTGCATTTTTGTCTCTCAATCTAAGCCAAACGCTGTCCATCCCTATGCCGGCCGACCGCGTTTTAAATATATTTTCAAGTGTAAATAGAAAAAAAAAATAGTTGTATATAGATAAATGCAAAACATGTTGGCATGTTGTTATTAATTCATCAAAAATTAACAAAAGAGGAAATTGCGATTGTTAAATTGAGTTATTGTTGAACAAAAAAAAAATCAATATAAGATGAAAGATTCTTCTTTCATTTGAATTTCTATTTAACTACCCAATTTTTAACTTTAACTCTTGAATCTGCATATCTTAAAACATATTTTCTGAAGGTTCATGACAAACTCAATCGAAAAAGTATGAAATAAACTTCAAACTTCAAAAAATTTAATAAAAAATTTATTTATTGAACTAATTTGATCATTTTTATAGGTGTTATTAACAATTCAATATTATTTTTAAGAATACTTATTCAGGCCAAGTAACTTTTTAGTTAATGTAGTAGGTTCTACTTGTATCTATCTTAGCTGCTACATCACTAGAAGTTCCCAACTTGAGCTTCAATAAATTTGCCTGGAAGTCTATGATTGGAATAAAAAGTTGCTTGATATAGGATGCAATTGTTGGTATAAGATATGACAGCCAGTTAAACTTTTGTAGGTAATAAAAGACGTGTAGTATATATTTTTAACAAAAGTTCACTTCTTTCAAATTTATATCTTTTGGGACTTCTCAAATATTAATAAATAACATACAATTTTACTAATCATCTTATATGACTTTATTCCTTCCTAGGATAACTCTCACAATGTTTCTATCTTTTCACTTTTTCACCTAATTTTTTTATGTTAAACATTAAATTGTTGTGTATAATACCTTCTATATCATTAAATTCGTTATCGCTGAAGATAAATAAAATTTGTGCTATACAACCTTTCAACAAGATAAAAAATTAATGTCTATACGTCTTTAATTTTCTATCATTTTAATATGAGAAATTTTTGCATATAGCCACTCAAAAATATCTTAATTATGCTTCATAACTATAATTCGGGCAATTACATTTCGTAACTATAGCTATAGCAACGTTTGCATAATTCGCACAACATTTGTATATGTTTGTATAATTCGCTATACAATTCGCAGTTTTTGTATAGTGTTCTGTATAATTCACTACACAATTCGTGCACAATTGTATAATTTACTATATAGTTCACAGGGTTTGTATATTTCGCTATACAATTTGATTTACACACAACTTTTGTATAATCGCGCACAAAGTTTGTATAAATTACACGAATTATAAAAAAACGCAAACTAGATATTTGCTGCGAGCCATAAATATAACTAATTCAAACTATAATCATATTAGTTAATTAACTAGTATATATTTGTTTATCCGCATAATTTTTTGTTTTGAAATTCAAACGTCACACGGCACTCCATGTAAATCATAATTTTACTAATAAAATGACCTAATTATGTTGTCCCTAGTATACTGAACCAAAGGTGCCCTACAAACTCTAATAGCATATTTTAGAGACAGTTATGGAATATTAATCTATGATTAAAAGGTTGCAGTATTTCTAACTAACAAAAGCTGCTCTCGTCGGCTAATTAATTTAAGCATCCCCCACGCAAGGAATTGTCCCAAAAATAAGTGAGATAATCAATTTCTTACTGACACAAAAATTAAGAAAAATCAAAACGTAATTATTAATTTGATTTTAATTATAAATTGCAATTAATTGTACTACCAAATAAGGAAGAGAGTAATCCTTTGAGATTTCCCTATATATTCACCCTTTTTTTTTTCCTGATGTGTGATATTGAAATTTAACAAAGTGAGTTTTAGTTTTCAATATCTTCTTCATGATATATTTTACACCAATTCACAAATTTTTGTATATGTATATGGCTTCTTTTGTGTAAGTAAATTATTTAAGTAGGAGTAGTTTTTCTTCTTGTTGGTTGAGGGGGACTCTATTATTTATTTATTTGTTGTTGTCATGAATATTTATGTATTAGGAGATGTAGTTGTGAATAAGATTGTTGAACAATCATTTCTGGAAAATTCCACAAACACGTCTGTGCAACGCACCAATGATGTGGCCTAGTGGTCAACGAAGTGGATTGAGAATTATGAGACCTCACGTGCAATACAGTTGTAATAGAAATGGGATTATATATCTGCAACTGCTACATGAGTATTTTGTTCATTGTGAGCTTTTCAATCTAGTTATATGTCTTTGATTAAATGGCCGGCATAAAATAATAAACAGTTGAGACCTTGTAATCTAAAGGTCATCTACTCTGCCTCAGTAGTTGGTTCTCCACTTTCACTGGTTTGGGTAGATGCTTGGTTTGTTGATTGGTATTATATTTTTTTCTCCATGCTTTTCTTTTATAATCTTTATTACTTCAATTCTTGACTTCTTGGTGGTATGAAATGTTTGAATTTAGTGAATTTATTTATGCGCAAATTGGTGAAGCCCTTGTTTTTCCATGAAGATGTACGTCACTTTCTGGTGATGCAGACATCCCATAAGTCCTCATGGTATGTCACCTATGATCTATGTAATAACGCGGAATTTGTTTTGTGTTAACAAGCATTCGCTAATTTTGACTCATTACCGTTCTCCTTTCAATCAATTCCTTGCTTCTTGTTGGCTGCTAATCTCTTTACTGAACTTCGTATGGCCTAAATAGCATATTAATCACAGTTTTTCTTATTAACTTGCAATATTCTCTAAGTTAATCCTTAAATCAAACATTCGTCAATAATCATATAATTTTGGACTCTGTAGTCAGATTTTAACCTTTTGTTCTTTTTACTTTTTGGTCTATAAGATAGATTCTTGGATGGGTGTAAGAGTTTGATCTTCCTGTAAACATATGCTGATGTTCTGTGACCCTGCTTCCTAAAGAAAACTGTAAAGACATTGGTTGTCATTCTCACGTCCGTCTCAGAAAAAGAAGATGTCATATGAAGCAATAATATTTGAATCTTTGTGTGTAAAATTGTCTTGAATACCACAAAAGAGTTGGTGACTCTCGCGTAATAATAGGTGCCATATGATGAGCTGTTTTCTGTATAAAGTGTCACTGGATATCAACCTCAGTCTTCCCTCTAACTTTTATCGATTGTAAGGGTGGTGGAGCACAGTAGGTTAGAGATCAAAACTTCGAAGGTCACATTCAATATGATTTAAGCTTTAATGTGTGGTTTTGTAGTTCTTTCATGTAACTAAATGCTGTTATGTTAGAACATGACAGTTCTTTTATCCACTGCAGACAAAGAGAGATGCAATGTAAAATCTGATTATATGGAGTGCAAACTACCCGAATTAGTTGTTTTTCTTCAAGACAGCAATCATCAAGTTTTCCAGGACATGTGTATGGAAGGAGAACAATGTCCTTTGAAAAATTGTGAGTTGAACCACCATGATATTTATTACATGCTCAGGTATGAGCTGGATAATACTGCTGAACCAGAGAACATAGTTTCTGAATCAAAGACCGAATCCTGCGGGGGCATTGTTAAGAAGTTTGAGGAACCTAAAAATCTGTTGATGGAAGGTAAAGCTGTTGCTGAGATTGCTGATGCCATTTCCTCTAGCCATGAGGTTCCAAAACGGACGAGTTTGGACAGAGAATTGGTTGATCAAAACGAGAATCAGGTATTTTCTCTATACTTCGCAGTCCCTGACTTGTTCTGTTTCAGACTTCCAGGTAATAATGCGTCACTTCCTAACCAAAATTGAAAACTTTTAGATAGGCAGCAATCATACAATCTGCCAGATGTTCCTCAAACTGGTACTAATGATGATACTCTGTGTTGTTCCTGCTGTAGTTTTTCATATTTCTTTCTTATTCTTCTTTTAGTTTTTCTCTCTGAGCTATTCAGGAAGTTCGATCATCGTATCTTAAGTTCTTGTTATACCACAATTACCGTTGACATGTAGTTTGACGTTATCTCCTCTCTTTCACCTCTTTCAGTAAGTTGGAATTCGAAAAAGCAGACTGATTCATCAAATTTCATTCATAAGTTTCCTTCAAGGAAACATTGAATTGATTAAGCATTCTCATCTTTGCAGTTAAGTATATGGCAAGAATTATTTAATGTACCAACTACCATGAAAGTCTCTTTCTAATGATTTATATGTTGGTAAATGATATCATCAAAGAGTGTAAAAGAAAGAAACGACAGATCAGACTTGTGTTCTTGCCTCTTTTTATAGGATCAAGAGCTGAGACTAGTCTCGATGGCATCTAAGTCTCTCTCCAAGGAAGCATCTTGTAACAGAAGTGGTATAGCAGATTCAACTTCTAGAGAAGGATCAGCAAATACAAAGGCTGAAAACAGCACCAGCACTGAAGATGGAACACCAAGAAGTTTAGCGTCATTGTTTTCAGATCAGAACACTGAAAAGCATCCAGATCCTGAAGACATAAATCCTGTATCCTCAGCAACGAAGCAATGTCATGATAACATTTCTATTCGGTCGAATAGCACCAACAGCACAAAATCTTTTGCCTTTCCCATGTAAGTTTCTGCTGAACTGTTTCTCATGCATGAACCTCAATTTCAAATGTTTACTGATGTTAATTCTTTATCAAACAGACTAGCTTCAGAGTGGCCCGGCAGCCCTGCCAAGATGGCGGCACCCGATAAGAGAGAGTTTAAAAGGCGAAGTTGTCCCTGGAGAACGTGCTTTGATTTCTGCAAATTTTGATTTATTTAGTTTTCAGAGTTGTATAGCGGTTTCTGCTACTTGTCCTTTATCTTCACTCTTCTTGGTATATAGATCATAGATAGACACATTAAAATAATGTTGTGGACATTAAAAGATTTCCCCTTTTTCAGTCAAATTATCTTTTTTGGACATCACACATTTAGCAATCAATTGTCAACAGCCATGTTATATCATGCAAAAAAGATCTTTACAGTTCAAAGTAACAGGTTTCAAACTTTTTAATGCTTTTAAGTACTACACTGAAGAGATTCAGAATAGTATAATAAACTCAAAGTTTGTTGGGATAATTTTCCTCTCAATAGAATAAACTCAAAATAGGTGCTTTTAACCAGTGACATTTGCAGGATTTACCATTTAAATAAGTGACCTAATGAAAGTGCAAGAGCAAGAAAAATGAGCCTGAAAAAGTTTGAACTACCTAACTACCAAACCGATGCGGCAGCTTCGTTTACAGGCAGAGTCCTATTAGTATTTCTAGCTTCTACTTTCCCTTTATTAGTATTATTTATTTATATCTATCAAGAAAATTCGACAAAGCAGTGTCACATGACAAACTCAAATAAATCTCGCCTTGCTTTTAGTTAGCCAAGATAAATTTGCAACGCGATGTGGTGATATCTAAGAAATAATTTGGACATCATATTTGCTATCATCAAGTGCAAAGCAAATCAAATTATGGCTTGATTATAACTCTAAAAGAATATCCATCCAGTTGAACAAATTTAATGGACCATAACGGATCCATCTAATTCCTTGGAAAACAAAATACCAAGTCCATAGGGAAGGAAGAAAAAAGTAAAACTATTGTTTATGGTTGTCTTATATGTATTTCGTTTATATGTGTTCATTCCTAATTTAGTTGGTGCAAGTGGAAAATAGGTTTTGTTGAAAGTTTCATCCTGTTTATGAGTTAATTTGAGCAAGAATTTCCGTTACTTATTTTTACTGTTCTCACTTGCTTTTAAATTTTGCTTATCGTGTTGGTTTAATTTATTTCTCAGATTTTTTTATCAACAAAGTGAGAGTTTAGCAATGAAAAGAGAACTTTTATCAACAGATTCGATTTAGTAAAAAATACATATTTCGGGTGTATTTGGTACGAAGAAAAATAATTTTTTAAAAATATATGTGGTTGGATTAGATATTTTAAAAAATATTTTCTTAATCAACTTATTTTTCTCAAATTTAAGAAAAAATAACTTCCCTCTGAGAAACTATCCAGCAACCTCAAATTACAACGGTTTTTTTTCTTATTCTATCCCTACAAATTTTTAAAAATTATGTTTTAAAAAAAGTTATATTATTTGAAAGTTAGGTTTGATCAAATCTTGATACAAAACTCAGGGTCGAATCTAAATTTGAAAGTCGAATCTTTGGTTGGAAGTTGAGTCCATCAGGATTAGGGGAAGAAGGTGGGCCCCGAATCAATTATCGGATTGATTTTCCTGTTAGAAACTATTTTCCTACACTCCTTTCTACACTCTTCTAATTTCTTCCATAAGGTTCCACACGTCTCCAGAATATTTCAGAGACTTCCACATGCTTCCATAAGCTTCTAGAGAGTTCTATACTTCTCTAGAATTCTCCGGACCATTCTAGAAAATTCTGCACTTCTCTAGAATTTTCTAGAATCTCTCCAATTAAGGAAGGAACCCAACACCTTTTATTGAAACTGCAAGATTTTTTTAAAGCATGTTTGATTCAAGGTGTTGTATGTTTTACACACTACAATAACAGTACTATTCGGTCTCAAAAAACGCACACGATGTATTACTTTTACAACTACCTACATATAGTCCCCTGCCATTTGTAATGCCTCAAAAATCAAGAGTTCTTATCACGAGCTTGCAAGGAGTTACCATCCTAATGTGCACAAGTGGATTTAGTCCCTGGCTTTATATTTGGCTTTTCTCTAGCTTTAAATTTACTCTTTTATTTTGTTGGAGAGCCATGTTTACCTGCTAAAGCTCAGATGATTGCATCCTCTCACTGATTTTGCTTATAGTTCCTGAAAATTTGAGATTGAGATGCTTTCTACTATGGTCTTATTGTTGAAAGATGATATAGAGTAATACATAGTTGTTTCTCTGACTTTAATTTTCTTTTGTATCTTGTTATACCTGCTCAAGAACAGAAAATTAGCCTCTTTACAAACGTCAATGAAATTTAATATGTTACACGAAAAAGAATTTGTGAAAGCATTGCTCCCAAACTACTGTGATACAATACAAACAAAAAGAAAATAGAAAAGACACAAATAAGTCAGGCATAACATAGTATTAGTAACAAACTTATTTTAGAACACAATGCTTAAATTATAGAATGAATACTATTTTTCGAATATACAATTATCACGATTAGGCATCCACGTGCAACACACGTGTGGTGAATCTAGTCATAAAAAATATAAAAATATTTTTTCCCTGATCAGGTTAATAGAGTCATGAAATTCTTCGTTTTTGATCTTTTATAAAAAAAAATAGTGATTTGATTTGAACCAATGCATGTTTTTTTTTAATCTTTCAAGTGTCAAATTTTATATTAGGGGGTTTAGAAGTGGTATTACTTCCCAATTTAATTTATTCGGGGACTGGTTCTTGTTTGTACATCATTATTATATATTCTATCCAGCTCCTACTTTTTAGCTACTTGCACAACTACTTATTTATGTAGGAGCTATAAATATTTTAATTATTTTTGCTGTGATACTCATGGATGGCTCAGAAAATTACAAGAATTTTCATAATTTTTAAATTTATTCACTAGTAAAAAATAAAAAATATTTTTATTCGCCAACTAATCATAGAAAAATAAATGAAAGATCAACACAATTTAAAAAAAAAAAAAATAATAATTTAGATAAATATTTTTCTCGGTAACAGACACACTCTTCAAGTCAACTCTCTTCCGTATCTGCACCTCGTTACACGCTTCCACCGTCAATAGCGTAGACTTCACTCCAGACTATCATTTCGTATTTTATGGGTTCACTGAATCTGATAAAATAAGTAATAAATATGCAAAACGAGAATAAGTAAATTCTATATCATTCATTCTCTATTTTTCTTATACTTCCAAGTAGATTGGAAGGGATTTTAATGGAGTTGTGGCAGAAGGCGCGGAGCTTCGCGGAGGAAGCTGCAAAGCGATCACAGGAGTTCACTGTAGAAGCTGCTAAGCGTACACAGGAGCTCACTATTGGTTCCTCCAAGTTATCCGACGTCGTTTTAGAGGCTTCTAAGCGTTCAAAGGAGATTGCTGCGGAAGCTTCTAAGCGCTCTAAGGAGATCGTTGCCGAAGCTACCAAACGCGCCGACCAGATCAAGTTTCAAATTCCCGCTGCTGTTGCTCTCTCTAGCCTTGTGGATTCCTCAACTTCCGTTCAAACTGCTTCGGCTGCTCCTACGCCGGCTGATCTCGAAAAGTATGGAGTCACGGACGACTTGAGAGAGTTCGTTAAGGGCATCACTAGGAACACATTCCAGAATTTTCAACTTCAAGGTACTTGCTCTGCTCACTTTCTCTCTCTGTGTGTCGCGCACTCATTTTCTAATGCATGCATTGCTACAAGTATCTCTGAAAAAGAGTCAACAGAAAAGTGTAGTGCATTATCGTGTTAGCAGATTTTAGCGTTTAATTTGTAAGTTCATTCATTTTGTTGTGCTTAATCTGCAAATTTCTGTAGTACATTTTCGTTTTTGCTGATTGTTACAGTTTAATTTGGAAGTTATTCATTTTATTGTGGTAAATCTGCAAATTGGAAGAAATAAGATCCAGCCGTATCAGATCTCTCAACCACTAACTATTTTCATAACTTATCTCTCTCTGTGTGTGTATTGTGACTTGTGAGGGGCTACCATAATTCTGGACGCATTTTTTGAAGCTCAGGGAAGCTTTTCATGAGCTGCTATTCTTTAAGCAATCAGAACAGAATGAAGATGTGTTACTGAATTTGCATGGTAAAAGCTTACCACTCGGTGTTTACTCTAAACACACGAGTTCAAGCCTTGAGGTTGCGACAATAGACCTTGGTCGGGCCCTTCCTCGGATCTTGCGCATAGCGGGAGTTTTAGTGCATCGAGCTTGCCAAAGTCATAAATTAAGGCGAGAATTACTATGAATAAAATATGCTTTAGTAATAAAATTGTGTGTAAAGACATGTGTCATGTTTCATTGGCTGGTACAAATTACACACACACGAGTGTGGATAAGTTTTTACCAATTTTCATTTTCCCCGCTTAAATCATGTGCCTCCTCTTTCGTGAGAAGTTACTGATTTAACTGTAATGTCTCTTGGTATGCAGATGAGTCAGAGACGTCTGATATTCCTACAGTCTCAAACATTCGGCAGGATCTTACAGAATTTCAGGAAAAACATGCAAAACTTGTCCTTTCATCTGTCAAGGTATGACTCTCACTGCTATTACCTGGTCAACATCAGTGTAGAAAAGATCTCCGGTTTCTTGTTTTACTTACACGGTGCTCAATTGAGCCTAAATATCAAGGATCTTGACTGCCACTTCTGTAGGGTCTATTGAGTTTAGAATTCAGCCAGTGTTGATCATAATTTGTTATTCCTAGTGCTAAAACTGACTTGTTACGTCAATGTAGATCATAGTTGTGTTGAGGGCTGCACCCTTTTCAAAGATAAAAGTTCCTTTACAAAAATTGTGTTGAAGGCTACTATGTTTCACTGGACCTGCTTGGTGGAAGAGTATATATACTGGTTCAAATGATTTTAGCTCTCTTTCTGTTTTTCCATTATAACCTTTTTGATTTGAGGGATAGTTGACAGGGTCAAGCTGTTGAGAATTATGCTGTTCTGATGATAAATTTGCACTTAGCAGAAGTAAGTCAACTACCAGCATTACATGCTCGTTTCCTTTTTTTTGCTTTATGTGCAGGAAATTTCAAAGCTGAGGTATGAGATATGCCCACGCATAATGAGAGAGAGAAAGTTTTGGAGAATCTACTTCGTTCTAGTTAACAGTCATTTGGCACTGTAAGTACCTTTCCGGAAAGATTATCTCTTCTTCCTTGACATCAAGCTGAATGTGTTGCTTATTTGATATTGTCGGAATATACTGCAATAACATGTGCAGATAATTAAATGTCTATTTTGTGCATTGTTCTGTAGTTTTGTATAAGAAAGCTGTTGTAATATCATTTGGTCAGGATTATTTTAGATGAGGCTTCTGACAAGTATTAAGAGAATATAGCCACTGCCAGACCTTCAGAAAACATACCCAGTGGGATCCCACAAGTGGGGTCTGGGGAGGGTAAAATATATGCAGACCTACCATTACCTCATAGAGATAGAGGGACTGTTTCCGGAAGATCCTCGTCTCTAAAATATCAAGCCCCAAAAGCAGAAGATACTAGATAAGAAAAAAAGAAGACGACTAAAGTGGAAAGCCAATGATAATATATAAATACAATAAAAGTAATAAATATAAGCCAGACAATAACAGCATAAGATATAAAGACACAACTAATCCTACTAACCTACTATATCACAAGGCTAGACAACATCCCATCCCACCCAAGCCTATTAACCTTCTATCCTTATACACGACCTCCGCTCCTTTCTATCTAAGGTAATGTCCTCGATGAGATGAAGTTTCACCATATCTTGTTTAATCACATCCCCCAATACTAATTTCGGTCTACCTCTACCCCTTTGCGTAATCCTTATATCCAACCTCTCGCACCTCCTAACAGGAACGTCGGTACTTCTTCTCTACACATGCCCAAATCATCGCAATCTCGTGTCTCTTATCTTGTCTGCCACGGAGGCCACCCTTAACTTCTCCCGAATGGTCTCGTTCCTAATCTTATCACCTCTAGTATGTCCACACATTCTTCTCAACATCTTCATCTCCGCAACCTGCACCTTCTGGATATGTGAGTTTTTTACTAGCCAACACTATACCCCATATAGCAATGACGGTCTAACGACCATTCTGTAAAACTTACCTTTAAGTGTAGGTGGTATCTTCTTATCACACAATTCTGCAGAGGCAAGCCTCTACTTCATTCATATTACCCCAATACGATGTGTGACATCATCATCGATATTACCACTATCCTAGATGATGGACCCAAGATAGTTAAAGCTTTCTCTCCGGGGAATAGGTTGAGTGGAAAGCATCACTTTAATGTCGGCTTCATCTCTCGCCACACTGAAATTGCCATTGTTAGACCTTCAATCATCTAAATGGAGATATGAACTGGGTTGGTCATTTAAAGATTTGACCAGCTTTCTGGTCATTCTCATTCCTATGGAACTGTCGAATTGTCTGTGCTGAGCTAATACTATTTCCTCAGTTCCATAAAATTTGATAAAACATGTGCATGTGCAGATTTTCCTGTTAGTTCAGTGATGAAGTGGGACTGTTAGAAGATATCAGTATTATTGTGGACGCAAATCTGAAGAAACATTTACAGTAAAAGCCCCAACTTATTTACACCTTTGGAAGTCATATACTCCCTTCATTTCGATTTGTTTGGCTTATTTTGACTTGACATGGAGTTTTAAAAAACAAAGAGAATATTTGAATCTTGTGATCTTACATTCAAAATATGTCAAATGTACCAAATTGCCCATTAATCTTGTAATCTTAACATGCCACGTGAAAAGTTGAAATGTAAGAGTTGCTACATTCTTTTTGAGAAACGGACTAAAAAGTAGGCCTGCACAGGCACAAATAGTTGGAATACGCATTTCTTTAATTTTGTTCTGGCAGCGAGCTTCATTATTTAATCAACTACATTTGGTGTAGGTATGAAAAGAAATACATGGACGAAGTGAAAATAATATCTGCTGAAAAGGCAAATGATATGTCATCAGCAGGATCAACTTCTAAACCAGTGATTGGGGCAACAACCCAGACAAACAAGAAGGCAGCCTCATCAACTGCTGACCAGGATTTGGATGTTTTTCTTCTCGGAGAGGAAAGCGATGAAGGGCCAGGTACTCTGTTCACCATCTCACATTTTTGCCACCTGGTGTAATGTGATAGCTTTTAATTTATTTGTGGAAATCAGTAAAGATACTGTTCATCATCCCTCTTTGCTCTCTGCCCTCTGCCAGTAAAGAAAGCGAAAAGAAATGAATAAGACACAATTATTCTGAACCTTCCATCTTTCATTAATTTGTACTCTTTCTTCACTGTACTTAAGATCGTTGACTTACTAAAAAATGTATTTACAGTTTGGGTCGTTCATAATATTGTTAGTCTATTTCAGTTATTTTATTGGGTAGGCTGTCCATTTGCCCAATCCTGTCAAGAATCGTCACTGCAATCAGTAGCCATATGGTACAAAGCTATAGGAAAACTATGTTACGTGCTTAAATCCAGATTATCATCTTTCCTTGCTATGATCTAGTTTATGGTATTTGTGTAGTATTTTAGGACAAATTGTACTGTAGGCAAAGATGTATGCACATATAAGAGATGTGAACACAAATGAGATGACCAATCAAAACATCATTTATCGTGAAAAGAAGACCAATAAAAGTATAAGAGATGGTGCTTTCTTGCATCCACAATTGGTCAGTGTGTATTCTCTTTCAGTCGTTTGGCTATTGTTCTCCAAGCAGCATTGATCTAACGGCTAGAAAAGTAGCCAACAGATCTGCACATTATAAATGATCACCTGAGAAGTCTATCTATTTCTCAGAAGCTAAAGATTTATGGTCTGATTACCACCAACAAGAAGTCTCAGTTTTTGGTTGTGAAGAATAATAAGACAGTAAAACCGTAATTTGTCCTCACATTGCAAGCCTATCCTTCTTAGAAGTTATCGGTTGTCTAAACTGGTAAACTCATCAGATTTTCTTTTTTTCCTGTTTCTTTTTACTTTTATTTTTCTTTCTTTCCCGAAGTGTTTATCTTCGTTTTTCTTCAAGACAGAAAATACAAGGTCATTTCTAGATATATCTTTTGTATTGCTTTTATTGAATTTCATTTGTATTATCTTTCGATTCAAGGAGAATAATCAAGCTGTTGTCACTGTCTGTTTTGTTTTTCAGATGATGGGGAGAATGCTTTTGATGATGATTTTGACAAGATATAGATAGGTGAGCATGGTTTTTGTTCTTTTATATAGATTTGTATTTGTATTTTACCAGTTGTATTCTTGTATATCTCTGGTCTCATGACATGCTAAGATCATAACTGCGTTAGAAATTGCGTTCTGGAATAGTTACGTGAACCGTGTCATGATGTATATGTTCTTTTTTGTGAGAGGGTACTCACTGTATGTAACAGATTTGGACATCCCAAATACAATGTACAAGGTGGATGTTTCGTTCATCTGGTTTCTGAGCTTTTCTTTCTTGGGAGGGGAGAGGGGAACAGTTGGATGACAAGGTGGGATGACATGCTCCAGTAATCTAGTATTGGAACTTGTGACTCTTTGTTATCTTCTTGCTACATTTGAGTTTCTCCAGGTCCGTAAATGGATTGTACTTTTAGCTATGTGCATATCATATCAAATGGAATTATTATGTTAAATGCCCATGTTATAAGGTTAAAGTAATAGAGATCTCACTTGGAGAACTTTCAAGAGTATTTTGACAGAGTATGATTTTAAAAATTCAGCTCAAGTCAAGATGTTATGATGGTACTTGGAGTTCATTCTAGAAGCTCATACGGAGTGGTAGATTCTGATAACTTTTTGTGAAAGTCTGCAGGAAAAGGTGAAACATCGGCATCATCGGCTACTTGCTGCTCCGAGAAGTTGAGGTTGAAAATCATCAGGATGTATACCATGCATGCACGATATGTCCAGCTCATATCAAATAGACAAATACTCGAATACTTGCTACCTTCCTCAGCATGCATCTTGTCCATTCCTTCAACCTTTTTCTTTCTTTTTCAACTTTTATTTCTTTGCTGGTGCTGCAGAAAATAAGGTAGGTGGCCGAGGAGGTCAGTTGGTACCTAATGATATTCGTTTAGGAGGTGTAAAGTTCAAATTCTTTTAGTGGCCTTACTATTCTCCCTTAATTTTAGCTGTAAGCCTGTAACATTGGTTACTTTTTAGTTCTACATCAGCTTCTCTACATATAGTTTTAAAGTTCTGGCTGCATGTGGAGTTTCAAATGCTTCCCTATCATTCCTTTCACAAGTTGCTGATATACGTAATCTGAATGAAGAGTTTTTGGGCAGGAGCTGCCTCTCCGACAAATTATTAGAATTAGTACTGGATGTCAAATTCTAAAGGAAATAGAGAAGGATGACTAAAAATTGAAAGAGTGAAATCTAGTACTAGGATAATTTTATCTGTCAACATGGCCTGGCTTTAAAATTTTGAACTCTAATATTTATAAGTGATTTAAGACTATTAGTATTTCATTTTATTTTATGTTTTATTTGGCCACGGACTTATCCAGATTGGACTAGAAAATTTTTTTCTTAAATAGATTTTAAAAATTTTAAATCAAGCACAATTAAAATACGAATTGAGTCTAACTGATCCAACCAACTTAGCCCTTATGATTCCAGATATTATATAAATCTACTTCTGCAGTGTCAAAGTCTAACGAGGGAACACTTCGTTCAAATGTGTTTTTTTCCGAACACTTTTGACAAGGGACGTTTATTCTAAATTGTCTAGAAAGTTTGCATATTATTACTGTCGCCTTCCTTTTTTCTTGATAAAGACAAATTAACGGACACACATAATCACATGTAGACATATGGATTAGTACATATTATTTGAATGGCGTGTATGGGCAACGGTAAGTGAAGCTTCTGATTTAATTTTATCGACATCCAGTGGACCACTCGTACTAGTTCCAAATTGCCAAAATTACATTAGAAGTACTTATGTTTGTCATACAGCATTTGTTCCTTTCTCAATCATAAATTTACTTTCAGTCCTATATGCAGAGTATGATTGTCCTTTCTTAGGAATAGAAGATCAAAATTAGTATGATAGCTGATACTTTCATGCGTTACAATTAATTACATATCCAGAAATAATGTATATGTAATTTCATTGCATGGGGGGAGGAGGTGTTTGGGCTAGCTTACACCTACTTCATCAACTATTAACTCTACCTTCCACTAGCATTTACAGAATAATTCCATCTATCAAAAGTACTTAAGCATGTGGAAAGAAATTATGCACTTGTTTTGAACATTTTAGGTGTAAGAAGGATTCTCAATAAAAAAAGATACATCTTTTCATGGGTGGTGAGTAGAGAAAAAAGGGAAAGGTTTTGGGATATGTGACCAGATGCTTCCTCCGATCTAATGTCTCTATCAACTAAATTCTCTTTTTTTTAGCCCCTTTTTTGCTCCCTCTATTGATAGAAAAAGGCACTCCTGCTGTCGTTTCAGTGACTCATAGGGCTTCCCGGCCTCAACTCAATCTTTTTGTTCTTGAGAATGATCATCACTTCTACCAGGACCGGAATGGTTATCCCTGCCCGATGGATCTACATCCATCCCTAAATGTTATCGGGTACTGAAACCACTAAATTGAGGACTTTGCTCGCCCGTCTTTCATATGTTATTCTTTATTTGATTATATATATTTATAAATTATGAAAAATCAAATAAACAAGAACTTTTAAAGAAAATTTTTAAATTTTCCAGACTGCATCCCAAACATAAAATAATTACACATGTTCTTGCATGTAGGGCGGCGGCCCTAGTTTTCTTGGAATGTTGATTTTTATTTGAACGGCAAACGTAATGATACATGTTAATTAGTGTAGAATTTTGAATCGAAGGGGTTGATTTTTTTTTTTTTTCATTATATATTATTTATATGAGACATGTTATTGTTTGTTTGTTTTCATTATTTATATGAACCAAAATTGCTTGGAGAGTAGTCAGAATATTTTTGTTTTCTCAACTATGAGACATAATGTTGTTTGTTTGGTATGATTAGATGAGTCGTCGGATGACTTGTCTTGTTATGGCATTATATGATGTGCTAGGAAGCTGATTTTTTCCCTATTCCTTGTATTATTCGTAATTAATTATTTGAGATATTATTGATTCTGCTTCGTCCTTCAATAATATACTCTCTCTGTCTCATTTTATCTAAATTGAAAATATTTATTTTTAAAATTTATTTTAGACCACAACAAATTTTAAAATTCTTCCTTTTCTTCTTAAACATCATGCCAATATATAGAGAGAGAGAGAGAAACTTGTACGCAGAGAATAAAATTTCAAAAAAAATTGTGTAAAATAAAAACTTGCACCCATTATTTCTTATATATATATTGCACGGACGCCCATTATCTAGTATATATATACACATATATACACCATCCAGGCTTCTTTACAGCATGCATATAATGTGGTTCAGCATATATGAGATTCCAAACATCTATACATGTGTCATAATTACAATGATTAAACAAACATAATTACAATGATTAAACGGTGCTAATTATTTTGGTTCCAATTAATTGCTGTTCGTATTTGGTGAATTTTGTCCATAACCTATATATAAGCTCTTTTTATTTCTTTATCTTCCAATTAAGGAATAATTGTTGCATTACTTATTTCAGTGATATATTTATATTTCTTACTTTATTTATCAAAATATTAAAAAGTTATACTTCCTATGAGCCAATCTCATAACGGATTAACTGATTTTATAGTGCTTAACAAAACTACACACAAGTAATCTCTTATAGAAATTTTTCTATACAAATTGTAAAAGGCTTCATCCATTTCCTCTCTGGCCAATTAAATGACATAACTTTTCATTAAGGTATTGGTTTTATTTGGACAATTTTGAAAAAAGAATATATGAAATTTCTTTTTAAAGTAAAGAGTTATGAGTGCAAAGAAAAAAATGTTCTAATAATTGAAAAATAATAAATAGAAAAGTCTTTTATCGTCATTTTTTCATTTTAAAAGAATATCTCTCCCATTTGGATACTTGCATACATCGAAATTGGTTCTCTTAAAATCTTTTGGCCTCTATATGAACCACAGGCTTTTTCTTTTGTTTTTTCCAAGAGGAAAATTTATACGGATAAATAAATATATACTAGTGAATTAGTCAACATAGCTATAGTTCGAATTAATTACAGCTCGCGGCAAATATCTAGCTGTAATTATAATTTAGGTTTTGTAATTATCCAAACTATGGCTATGAAGCATAATTAAGGTATTTTTGAGTGGATATATGAAAAAAAAAAAAATCTAAATGCTTCCTCTATTTGACTTGATACCAATTATAAGAAAGTGAAAAAATTAAAATTTTATGGATTTAAACAAAAGATGTGTATTTAAATATATATATATATATATCATGTCAAAAATTAAAATTAAAAATTATCATAAAAAGAAAAGAAAATACTATATTTTTAAATAGTTTGGTGAATTCATATTTAAGTTTCTCAAATATCCTAACGTTCAAGATTTTGTCTCAAGCATGTATATATCTTTTATTTTGTTTTGGTATTATTAGCACATCGACTTGTCGAATTTTCCATTATTATATATCATAATATTATGTGTTTTCTCCCAAGCCACATAATATATATTTATATTCTAATAAATATTTTATTATAATTGATATTTCTTCCTTCCATACTCCAGGCTATATATATAAATATCTTGTCAATTATTTTCTACATATGATTACAGACGTGCATCTATAATTTTATTAAATAGATATTTCTTTGCTGATTTTGTCTATATTCAGTTTATCTGTACATTCTTTTCTTCCGTTTAAGTATTTCTTTAACTTTTTCTTAACAAACTGCATTTATGTTGACCAACTTATTAACTAATTCTACAGCACTTATTAGAGGTCAGTTCATATGAATCCAATATGAAAGAATAAATATATACGAAAAATAATTAAATTTTGTTTTTGTTTTTATTTATGTGGAAGTATTTGATTAGATATAAAGTTTAAGAATAAAAATAAAATTTGAGGTCTAAAATTGATAATTATTCCCTCCGTTTTAAGTAATATGTTTGTCACACCTTATTTTTTAAGGAATAATTACCTTTTTCAATCTTTTTAATAAAATGTTTACTGTTTTTAGATATATTTTTTATCTAAATATTTATCATTTATAGCAACAGTATTATATATTAAAAGTAAATTATATATGTAATATAAATGTATTATAATTATTTTGATTAAAAAAACTGCACTATTTATTGAAAATGAATTATGCATATAATATAAATGAATTGCAATATGTATAAAAGTAATTTTGCGTGCAATAAAAATGTATTATAAGTGTCTTAAAATATATTAAACTTATATTTTGGTAAAAAAAATTTGCTTTTTGTATTAAATTTATATTGTTATAAATGATAAGTATTTTCTTAATATGGTATATATACATAAATTCCTCATTTTTAATCTATTAAACAAATTTTTAATTTAACTTTCCACATGTAAAAATACAAAATCAAAAGATAGAAAATTGATTGTAGTCGAAGTAATAATCTATTCCACGTTGGGAACAGCAAGACCGATCCTGAAGCTGAATCGAGAATGGTCCGAGAATAGAAGTGAGTCGCTTCCGGCCTATCTTGTAGTAGTAGTAGGTAGGGGCTTATCTATGTGATTCGCTTCGGTTGCCTACGCCTACCCGCACCTCAATATTGGCATTCCTCTCCCAAAAAAGAAAGAGCCGAGCACACCTAAGCGAAAAATAGAAAAAAAAAATGCCTGAAAAAGGAAAAGGCCCTACTTAGTTTCGCAAGCCTTTGTCATTGTCAGTCAACTAAATAGGAAAACCGATTTGACTCGAATCCTGCACCTGATCTTAAATCCTACACCGGAATACATTTTAACTTCGTATATTTCTAGTATAATACTATGAAAGTCATAAACAATAGTAACCTTGTTCATCATCATAAAATATTAAAAAAAAATTAGTCAAGAGTTGTTCTTTCTTTTACTTAATTTACTTGAACCAATCTCTTATGGGTTTCTATGACTATGACAGAATGATAAGGTTATAATTACAACTATTATAAGATGAAAATAACTTGAAGTGTCAATTTAAAGTTGTCAGAAATGATAGTTGAAACAATAAATACATAGAGTATATATATGTTATGCTAGGAATTGGTATAGAGGGTACATTCTTTTTTTAACAGTGAGAAAATAATTACTGATTACAGTTACAAGTTACTGAATCTTCACGTGCTGGAATTTACTCTCATTTTATTTCTCACCTTTCTGGAATGGGATGAGTTTAGGTATGAAGCAGTAACTTCATGTCAATTGTAAAAAAGGAAAGCAAAATTTTCTAACGTGAAAAAAGGACAGTTTTGTGCAACTTTTTTTACTACGAGATCAATAAAAGAATCGAATCACAAGAATCTATGCGACTTAATTTTATAGTACTGTTAAAGTGAACTTGAATTATTGCATTTTGTGGAATAGGTTGTAATATAAAACGGTGTGTCAACCCTGACCCCCACTTCCCCACTATAACATTTCTATTAATTGGGCTTTTATTTCTGTTTGATTCACGGTTGATCGGGTAAAAAGACAATAAAAATAAAAATATATGATGTGATATACTAGAACTTGAATAACATTTTGCTCTTCACTTTATTTTATATGATACTGTGTGATTCGCACGATATTTATGAAAAAAATTATTATTTATTGCTCTAACGACCATAGACTATCTTTAGGGTAATGGCCCAAACCTTCCGAAATATCCATTTTGGACTAACTTATTTTATGCGTTTATAAACCAAATAACTTTTAATCAGTTTTGAAGTATTTGAATAAAGTTAAAAAGTACTTACATACACTTATTTTCAAGGCAAAATAACAAAAATAAGTCAAAAATCATAAATTTTAGATATTCTAACTTATGACTCATGATTTATAAGTCTAAGTCAAAAGCCAAAAGTCAATCCAAACAGGTTCTCAATATTAATATAAGGCAGAAGATTGTACATCATCTTCAAAGACTTTATTAGTGGTCCTAGTCTAGTTTAATTATGATAATTGACATGATTATAGTCTATAGATGGTGATGTAAATAATAAAGTGATATATATATTTATGTCAACACCCACACGCTGTAAATAATAAAGTGATATATATATTACTTGAATTTATCCAGTTTTTTGGAAAAAATTAAGTGATAATTGGTCACTTAATTCCTAATTTACTGTTTATTAACTATTACAATCAAAGTAAATGAGAGAAGCGCGACTACGATAGTTTGGATATGTACAGAGAATAATTGTTGATGCTCTTGTAAGAAGGTGCGAGAGGATGGATTTAAGGATTACGCGGAGAGATAGAGGTAGACCGAAAAAGTATTGAGGGAGGTGATTAGATAGGATATGGCACAACTTCGTATCACCGAGGACATGACATTAAATAGAAACGGTAGAAGGTTAGAAGCCTTGTGTTATGGTAGGTTAGTAATCGTGTCGTTATGTATTTTAATTTGTTACTTTTATTGTCGCTATATATTTTCATTTGTTGTCTATTCTAATCGTTTCATATCTAGTATTTTTTGCTTTTGGGGATTTTTTTTTTTAGATGGCGAGTAAGGTCTGCATACATTTTTCCCTCCTCAGACTCCACTTGTGAGACTTTCATTGAATATGTTATTGTTGTATTGAATTTTTTATATTCACCGGATATATGATACGATAAATTTATCATTTGTTGTTGCTTACGAGGTGTTATTAAATTAAATATGGATGTGATATCATGGGAGAATTTAAAATATACTCTCTATATATGTACTTCGATTTCAGAATAAAGAATATTAGGTTTATGATACAATATGCAATACTAATATTCTGTCAATTAGTCATAATCTGATAGGAATTAGAGTAGTTGATTAGTGATTAATCATTTAATTGTGGACCTCATAGGTGTAGAATATCTTTTGCACTAATTTTTTTTTTATTTCTTCTTTTATATATTTTTATTCCCCAACTATTCACCACATCACTCAATTCGTTTTATATTTTCAACATGACATTCCTAAATATTTAAAAAAAAAATGTAATAACAAGAAAACAGAACTAAAATAATTCCTACATTAGGTGGCTATACAATCAAAAGTTGTCACTTCCTGTCTGAGGTTATTATTTAAGGAAATTGTCTTGTTGTTAAACTTTATTAAGTGCCACTATTGTACTAATTAATTGATCAGCATTACTCCCACCGTCCATCTTTATTTTACCTTATTGACTTGACACGGAGATTAACAAGTAATAAATGATAGAAGTAAGTAATCTTATCAAATTACCTATTGAATATAATAAATACAATGCATTGAAAAATATAATAGAAAAATGATTATAATTAATAATAAGGGAAGATTAGAAATAAAATGTAAAACTATCTTTTCATTTAAAAAACTGAACAAGTATTGTTTGACATCACAAAATAATATAGTAAACAAATAAAAATGAACGAAGGGAGTATATACTTTTTGATTCTTATAATTATTGGGAGATCAATAGAGAGAAAAAGGAACATATACGATTATACATATAGCGTTTAATGTTTGCGATACATATTTTATTTATATAGATAAATTTTTACCAAGACAGGTATTGCATGATTCAATATCAATAATCTTTAACTTTTTAAGTGGTATTCTTTAGATTTGTAATGCTTATAGTAATATGATATTTATAATTCATTCACAAAATGTTTTTTTTTTTAATGATAAATGACTTACTTTAATTCATGATGATTAGAATGTAGATTTCAAACTAAATAAGTCATTAACTCAAATTTAACAATAAATAAAATTTATCAGATAATATTGAGTATTGGATCTGATATTAATAAGGTGTACGATTCACTTTTAATGATATTTACTTTTTATTTTGTATCTTTTTCTACTTAATATTTGAATTTGAATTTTTGTAATAAAATTAAATTTTGTTTTGATTGTATTCACCAATATAATCTAAACATGATTAAACGCATCAACTAGTTATAAAATCAAATCAATAAAATTTTCATGTTCTAGCTCGTTGGAGAGTTAAATTTGCCTCGTATTGTCTCTTTCCTTTGGTCCTTTTCACATTAACTTTCGCTTATTCAAAAACCATCACAATAATCAGATTCATTAATATTCTATAGTAAATACTATTACACATCAAATCACATTCATTATTTCATTGAAATTACTTGATCTTCGAAGGAATTTTCTATAATTCCACACATGATGAGTTATTTTTTACTCTTATATGCTCATTCATAGCTTGGTTATCTTTAGATAATACTTATAATAGATAGAACTAATGATAATAAAGAAATCGGTGATATACTTTTTTCGTTTATTTTTAGTTGTAAAACATTTTTTAATTTGATTTTCACTATTATGTCTTTAGTTTATTGTCATTGAGTTGCATAAAAAAGGGTTTTTGAAATTCGTGGTCTAAAATGATTCTTAAATATTTGTGAGTCTGGGTAAAATAAAAATTTTAAGTTAATTATCTTCAATTATTGTAAGATGATATTCTTTTTGAAGTAGACTAAAAGAAAAAATGTGTCACATAAAATGAGAGAAAAGAAATAATAAAAAGGTGTTCATTTATCTTAATTTATGCAACTTATTTAATTAATTTAATAAAAAATCATGATGTTCTTTTATATTTTATAAAAAATAAGTTTAAATTCAATAAAATAATTCATAATCACCTAAATATTTATAACTTAATCTAAACCAAATACAATCATGTATTTTTTTTAAAAAAAAAATGAGAATCAATCCACTGAGCTATTAAGATTTCCCAATAAAGTCACATACTAATTTATAAGTTAGGAATACATTTTTTCACTTCAAAGTGAAATGTAATAAGTGAGGCATGGTAGGGTTATGTTTGGTAAAAAATGATGAGTGCGACATCTACAGAAAGTGGACCAAATGAATCTGACACGACCCATATTGGCCCCCACCAGACCCGATACAAATCGGGTCGTGGACCCACACAGCAATAAGCTTAGCAGAAAGGCCGTTTGGTTCATTTAACCCGTGACCCCCCAATCGACCGTTCTGACACGCACTCCCACCTACTCAACTCTACGTTAACTTTGCCGTTATAACGGCGGTACCGACACTCTCACGGTACGGCCTACAGTAAATGTAGCATCAAAAAGAAGATCCAGTTGTCGTTTCTTGTCCTTTTCCAATTTATCGCAAAATCAATTTCTCGCCAGCCGCTATTCTGAAAATGGAATTTCACCATCAGTAGAATCCGCATATCTGCTGAAATTTTTTACAGATAATTACTCGCCAGCCGCTATTCTGAAAATGGAGTTTCACCCATCTGTAGAATCCGCATATCTGCCCAATAATTTTCCCCCATTTTAAGAAATAAGGAATATAATTTATTAGTCTCAATTTATGCGGTACTTTTTTAATTTTAATAATTTTATCTTTCACTTTTTTCGTTCACTACTAAATGTCAAACTTTTTATAATTACATTTTTATTTTTATTTGTTATCTTGAAAAATCAAGATAGGATAATTTTTTTAACGTATTTTATCCCAATTTACTTAAAAAGTTAATGTTTTTAAAATATGTAGAATTTCTTGAAAATGTTCAATGATTAATTCATCTTTAGATTAACTATGCAATATTTCTTGAAAAATATATAAACATCATTAAATATATAAACACTTTCACTTGTCATTGTATTGATAATAAATGTATTAGAATTTGAATTATCATTTTAATGATTATTTTTGTCAATTAATAGAGATAAAATGGTAATCTCATAATACTAATCATTGTTTTCTTAGTAGGTGTGGCAAGCTAAAACTTGACATCTAATAGCGAACAGAGGGAGTATTATATATTCTTTAGATCTTGTAAATTATCAATAAGTATAACTTATATGTCCCCCGTCTCATTTTATGTGACACAATTTTTTTATATTTCGTCTAAAGAAGAATGTCATCTTATCTAATTGAAAACGATTCAACTTTAAAATTCTCCTTTTACCTTAATGAAATGATTTTCAGTTACACAAATATTTAAGAATTATTTTAGATCACAAGTTTCAACTGTCTTTTTTTCTTTCTAAAATACTATGCAAAGTCAAAGAGCGTCATATAAAATTAGAAAGAGGGAATAATACTTTTTACGTAGTTTATAAATATATAAATTTTATTTCAAAAAATGTGAAGATTTTATGTACAAATTTTCAATCAAATACAAATTTTTGACTCTCAAAAAATAAAAATACCACATATATTAGGTCAAAGAGAGGAAATAGGATGTAAGATGTAAATTTGATAGTTTTGTACTGTCTTTATTTATTTTGTGTTACAATTTAGGAGAAAATCCATTCAAATAAAAAATCAAATTTATTAAAAAAGTCAATTTTTATTTGATTTTGTATTTTTATAATTAAATTGATAATATTTGATTTTGTATTTTTATAGTTAAATTGATACATTTGATTTGATTTTAAATTTTTATAAATTGATAATATTCGATTTTATTTTGATTTTGAAAAAAATCGAAGAAATAATTGTATTAAACCAACAAACTATGTACATAACTTTTATAACTATACCTGCAGTAATTTTTATGCTACAAAAATCAGCAGTCTGATAAAAAACAAGAAAAGTATAATGTGTCTTTTATTTGTGTAGCAATATCGATAACTTATGCATTATTCAGTATGTTTATGTTATTTAGTCCATTGAATTAGCTAACAATATAATCTAAAAATTAAATATAGATAGAATTCTAAAATAAAAATTATAAGGTCTAAAATGGCATAAAAACAATTCATTTTTTTGAATGAATTGTTATTTTTTTTTCTCTTTAGAATGAATCACTTCTTTTATTTTATTTCTATAATTAATAATCCAACAAAAATCAACAATACCATAAATACATCATATATTTACTATTAATATTTATAAATAAATTAAATTGATTTGATTTTGATTTGATCCATAACCAATCTAGAACACCCCTAGACTCACCTGTAGTATGAGACAGATAAAAACAAAATTTTAAAGAGTCTTTGAGAAACCAAAATTAGAGTACTCCTTTGCTTTTGTTAATTAGGACAAGTTAGTTACTCATTCATGCTATTTATGTCAAATTACTAATTTTAAAAAATTATTAACAGCTTAAATATTTGATTGTCTTTTCTTTGTTTTTTTTCGAGTGAAGTGACAATCAACTTCCTTCACTCTCTGTTCTCAGTCAGTCCATTCATTCGATTTCTTTTGTGTTTTAATAATGGCTTAAAAAATATTTTTTCTTCCCTACTGTTTGAATTCTGGCTTGCTTCATTTGTAATCAAGAATCTTAGCCAAACGGTGATCGACTTTCACTGAAAACATTATTGGGTGAAAGTTTTTCGATCAACTAGCTTACTTTTTTGAAGAAATACAAAACTCTTCTTTATATACACAATTCAAAGTCTAGTCTTTTGTCCCAGAGAAGAGTGCGGCAAGGAGGAGATATTAAGCAATATTTTTTGTATCAATGATATGGCGAATTATGAATTCTTAGATTTTTGAAATTCTGAAGAGAAATAAAAAATTTGCACTATTCTGAAATATTGATTGTAATAGTAATAAGGGGTAAATCGACAGAGTATTCAACTTTGAAAAGTCTTTCGAATTTCTATAAGAATGTAACTGATGTATATATAGGGAAAGTCGCGTGCAAGAAAAGTGCAAGCACGGATTGGGGAGGGATCTTTACTTATTTATTTAATTGTTGATTAACATTTTTTTTTATTTAACAAGAAACTTATTTACTCCATCCGACTAGTTCCGAATTCGAATCTCGGACAACCCACTATCATATCCAAATTCTGATTCTCTTATATTTGAGAGTCTCAACCTTAAGATTTTATCTTCTTGATCAGTTAAATGATTTTATTTAAAAATTTCTCTCTGGCTCTTAACTGCTAAAGTTCTTAAACTGGTCAGTCAGTGCTAGCTGCAATTCAGTTTTCCTGTGCCGAATCCCACGATTTTTTATTTTCTTTATTACACAACAGCGTATTAGTATTAGTGTAATTCATATGTAGGTGCGTGAGAATAGAATACATGTAAATTTGAGCAAGACAGTTTTTGATAGATTTTCATCTAAAAAAAATTGCACCCGACACATGATTGTAAACTAAGACTACAACAATACTAAGTATCGTTTGGAGTGAAGTATAGGTATAATAATTTCAGAATAAAATGTAAAATTATTTTATCCTGTATTTGGTTGGAAGTATTAGATGATTATAGGATAACTTATTCTACCATTCTATCTTAATGATAAGATTAATTCCAGGACAATTTACTCCCAACCAACGACCCCTAAGTTATCTACTAACTTCCTGTCCTAATTCTCGAATCTTGATATGTATTGTCCTATCTAAGATCACATTCTTAGTAAATTGAGTCCTGTTATGTCTTGTCTGATTACTTTTCTTAATTCTTCTTCTTTCTCCTTTCTCATATTAACGCCACCCATGATCAATCTCTCACACTTCCTAATTAGCGTATCCTCGCACGTCTAAATCATATCTACCTCATTTTCCTCGTATTATCCACCAGAGGGCACTCCTTAACCTTCACAACTATTAGTCTCTTAATTTTGAACCAATTAGTACAGTAAAAATTTAAAGAATTGTACAGAACAAGAAGAAATTGGTCATAAGAAAGTCAAAAAGAAAGTGGATAAAGGGTAACACAAGACTGTGAAAAGCTTTTATATTTTTTTCTAACTCCAGCAATAGATTTATCGCGAGATATTGTCGGTGTCTCTATGTAATTACATAATTCGGCGATACAGAGGTTGTTGTACGATCCATCTCAAGCCGCCACGTGTAGCGTTAATGTGGCTCGATCTTTGACACGTCTGACTGAACTTTATGATAGTGGGGCCCAAACCGATAACAATTTAGCTGGCTCTCATTTATTGGTTAATTATTCTCCATATTTGCCGTAATTTTGAATACTGTGCATCATGTGGAGGAATCTGGTGTATCCAGTTTCATACTCCAAACCTTGCTCCCTCTTTTATATTTCCTCTTTTTTTTTTATTCAATAAATGTTGGTAGTATTTTTTTTTTCTTCACATGTCCTCACCCTTTTTTTTTTTTTAAGAAAATCATTGAGAGAATGATTTACTTTGCTAGTAAAAAGTCCTCAATTCATTTGTAATTAAAAAACACGTTTGATTCGTGTGAAGAGAAAAAGACAAAACTCATGTAGTAAAAAATGAAAAGAAATATGATTTATAATTTTGCATAATAAAACAATATATTAAGTTTATAAAAAAAGAATGATATGAGTAAACAAAACTACTTGTATTAGACAAATTTAGAGGAAGGCAAATGATTTTATAATTCCTTTTTTTGGCGGATGATGACTAAGCGCATTTGCTTTTATCTCGATTTTGTGGATGCTTGACGCGTTATCTCCCTTAAATTCATGAACTAACTTTATCATCTATCATTTCTTGTTTATAAATTTTATTAAATTTATTTTCACTAATAAGTATAAATTGAGTCGAGGGTTTCTAGGACACAACCTCTCTACTTCTTACGAGGTATTGAGATTTAACTGGGTATGTTATTGTTGTATGATATTCACAACAAAATAAAATTCCTTTAAAGGTTGTACTATCATTTTTTCGTATTAGGACTTGATAAGACATAACCAATCAAAGGTAAAATATTTTTAAATCCAAAAATAGAAAGGAAAAAAAAAAGGTCAATGTACATCTTAGTTTAAAAAATGAACTGAGAAGAGAATAAAAATATACTACAAATAAGTGAATAACAATTGCCATTACTTGAAGTTGTGCTACAGAAGTTGAAACAAGAAAAACAAAAATAAATAAATAAATAAATAAATTTGCCAAAAATAAATAAAATAAAAATAAAAATATTTATTCTTAAAGAGAAAATACCAGAAAGGAAACTGTGGAAGTTGCCGCATGTGATAACCGCTATAACCACACCCACACAAGACTCCCCTAAACCCACCACGCGGTGCGTGTTCTTCTCTCTCTCTCTCTCTTTCTCTCTCCATATTCACATTCTCTTCCTTTTCTTTTCCTTTTCTCGTGGCTTACCAACGGCGGCACCAGATTCCGGCGAAACATCAACGTCTCGCCGGAAAATTTTCCGACACATTTCACATTTTTATACACATTTTTAATTGATCTCTCATCCATAACGGGGAAAAAAACTGAATACTTGAGTTAGGGTTCGTTTCAGCTTATCACTCAAAGATCGAACTTTAGCTCGGGTTTTTTCCCCTAATGTGGTAGAAATTTAGGGCTTATGCTGCTGCTTTGGGAATGAACAATCTCTGGAAGATCTAACTGTCCAAGTTCTGTTTACGTTTTCTGAAGGATCAAATTTTGTCCTCTTTTCTCCTGGTGCTCAGATTTGTGCAGTTTGATCTGCTCATTTATTGTGTTTTGAATTGTGAGTGTTGGATTTTTTTCTTAAACACATTTTCCTTTGAAATCTGACTGGATTTGGATACTACATTATCGACGAGGCAAAACCGTTGCTGCCAAACTGAGGTAAAACTAGGAGAAAGTAAGATAAGAATTTGGGCGGGACATGTGCAGAGTAGAAGGAGAAAAGAGTGAATTTGAGAGCAGAGAGAGGAAGAGAAAGAGGTGGGGATTGAGCGTAATGGGTTTCAAAGCAGCTGCTTTAGGTGACAGTCGTGTGGAGAAATTGAAAAGTTCTATGATGTCGCGGTCTAGAATGAAGTTATGGATGATAAGAGCAACAACTTCGATTCTGTTGTGGACTTGTGTGGTTCAATTGATGACGTTGGGAGAGACTTGGGGTCCTAGAGTTTTGAAGGGATGGCCTTCTTGTTTCTCACAGGAATCTACTGCTGCATTTGCTGTCCAATCGTCGCCAGAGGTCCCTGTCAGAGTTCTTCCACCTAAGAGTGAGTATTTTTGTGGTTTGATGCTAATTATGATTGAGATATCTGTGAGATGTGGGGTTGTATTGTTTGAATGTATTGCTTGGGAGTGTTAGTTAAAATCAGCTAAAGGCTCATGGTCCTATTCAGGTTCTAGCTTCTTGTGCAAACATAAATTGTAACAACAAAAGGAATTTGTGGAGAATTTGCTTCCTTGGATATTTGTTTCCTCCCTTGTTGAATTACAGATTTTTGTTTTACAACGTCTATTCTCGTGAATTCCCCAGTCCTGACAGTTGTCTTAATTACTTTGAATCCAGGGGTTTACAAGAATAATGGTTACCTTATGGTCTCTTGCAATGGAGGACTGAATCAAATGAGGTCTGCGGTGAGTGTCTTATTTAAGATAAATATCAGTTTAGTGGCGCGTATTGAAGTATTTCAATTGGAGTAACCATTGTGAGTTTAATAGCTTAGTTTCTTCCCTCTTTCCTCTGTTCTTATTGTTGCAGATATGTGATATGGTTGCCATTGCAAGATATTTGAATGTGACTCTCATAGTTCCTGAGCTGGATAAAACCTCGTTTTGGGCCGATCCAAGGTGTGTCTCCTGGAGCATCTTAGTTTTTATCTTCATAAAACAAACTGCTTCCTTAAAATATAAGGGTGATGATCTGTGGTGTGCTCAACATTATCGTTTGACTTGCAGTGAATTTCAAGATATTTTTGATGTTGATCATTTTATAACATCCTTGAGAGATGAAGTTCGAATATTGAGACAGCTACCGCCAAGACTGAAGAGGAGAGTGGAGCTAGGAATGATTTACACCATGCCTCCTATCAGTTGGTCTGATATTTCTTACTACCATGACCAGGTTTGTAGGTTAAGGCCACACTTCTTTAATGGTATGTACTGTTGACTCATCATTCTTCCATGAGTACTGATGGTCACATTTGCTGATTACAGATTCTTCCCTTAATTCGAAAGTTCAAAGTTGTTCACTTGAATAGAACTGATGCTCGGCTGGCTAATAATGGTCAACCCATGGAAATTCAAAAACTGCGCTGTCGAGTAAATTTTGGCGCCTTGAAATTCACCCCTCAGATAGAAGAGCTGGGCAGAAAGGTCATTCAACTTCTCCGGCAAAAGGGTCCTTTCATGGTGCTCCACCTCAGATACGAAATGGATATGTTAGCTTTTTCTGGCTGTAGTCAGGGATGTAATAAGGATGAGATTGATGAATTGACAAGAATGAGGTAATCATATATCCTTGTATTAAGTGATTGTCTTTAGTATAGTCTTTCAGTGCTGGGCTGATTTAATACTTTTGCAGATATGCTTATCCATGGTGGAAGGAGAAAATCATAAATTCAGATTTGAAAAGGAGAGACGGTCTCTGTCCTTTGACACCCGAAGAAACTGCCTTGACTTTAAGGGCATTGGACATTGATTCCAACATACAAGTTTACATTGCTGCTGGAGAGATATATGGTGGACGAAGGCGAATGGCTAGTCTTGCAGCAGCTTATCCCAATCTGGTAGTTAGAATGCCCAAGCCAGTTTTTTAGCTGCTTATGTTCCCTGAAGTCGTTGACTCACATGTTGCATTATTTGATGTTGAGCAGGTGAGGAAGGAGACACTACTAGAGCCTTCCGACCTTATGTTCTTTCAGAATCACTCTTCTCAAATGGCCGCATTGGACTATCTTGTTTCATTGGAGAGCGATATCTTTGTTCCTACATATGATGGAAACATGGCTAAAGTTGTTGAAGGACATCGCAGGTATTTCCATTTGATGAAATTGTTTCTGAGCTGATGCTTAAGTGATATCCCTTTTTGTTGCATTACCACTTACCTTTCTTGCTTTCAATTGGTAGTTACCGCGATGAATAATGCCCAATTACATACACGGTTTTCTTGCTAATTTGCTGGTTTCAGTAACTTTGTGTCTTCTTTCTGTTTTGCTGGTTTTTACAAGTTTAGCTTCAAGTTTGAAGATTTGGTTGCAGCTTTATGTCATTATGTTACAAGTCTCACCATTCTATGCAGATATCTTGGTTACAAGAAAACCATCTTGTTGGACAGAAAGCTTCTAGTGGATTTGATTGACCAACATACTGCTGGATCATTGACATGGGATGAGTTTTCTAATGCGGTTAAGAAAGCTCATGCCGAACGTATGGGCAAACCAACTAAGAGGTTGGTTATTCCAGACCGACCCAAAGAAGAGGATTATTTCTACTCAAACCCATGGGAATGTTTAGAACCATCTAATGAGGATGAAACACTAAGTAGCAGCATTTAAATCATGTTCGCTGTAACATTTGATTAAAAAAAAAAGCACTTCCACGCAGTTTCTGTGAATGATTTATAGAACATAGCTCTCAACACCGTGAGTCAGAGAAAGCAGGATTTTGCTTCAATGCAGCTCTTGAAGTTCAGTGGGAGGGTGCACTTCCGACAGGCTGAGAAGACTCAAGAACATGCTGGAGAGAGAGAGCGCATTAAAAATGTTTTTACATAAATTAATAATCGATTTCCTGTATAGAAACTTCCCCTGCCATTGCAGGGTTTACATCAACTCTACGGCAGTGTACACAGAGGGGTGAAATATAGAATTTGTTTAACTTGCAACTGTGGACTCAACAGTATTCCATCCCATACTCCCACTTGAGGATATATTCATTTTTGCCTCAACACACCCTTTTCTTGTTTTTGTTTCCACTATTTTTGCCATTATTAGTATTCTTTGCTTTCTGCAAATTTCGTTGTGACCTCATAGTTACCTAAAACAGTTTGTAAGAAAACACACAAACATTCATTTATTTTTGAGTGCTCAAGACATGACCTTACCAATACATGCGTTTGGTAAGATGTGACTCTAGTGGGGGAAGAGAGGCCAATTATTTTCTAGTCAATGTTTCTTCTGTGTCGTTTCATATTTATGCTTCTGCTCATTCTGGGAAAATAATATTATAACATGAAAAGTATATGAAAGTGATTTGCTTTCTGCTCATTCGCTCTAATGTAAGAATATTTGATATATTCCTAACCATTTGTTTAATTATTGAGGGTTCTTTGGTTGGGAACAAGTTATTCCGAATTAATTATCTTAGAATAAGTTATTTTCATGTGTTATTTCACCATGTATATGGAATAAATGATAGAACAAATAAGAAAATTCAATAATTACTTGATACCTCCAACCAAATGCAGCATAAAATAACTCAGTTAACAATTGCTTTTAGGGTGTCGACTATCCAAAAATTGCAAAGGACAACCAGCTGTAAAGGTGCTAACGGGCCATTTCTTTTCTTTTTTGCTTTCCAAGTATTGATGACATCAAATGGACTTTTATAAACACATTTTGTAACGTGAAAAATATTGCATACATTGATTTAGTTGGCAATTACAAGCAGACATGAAGAGTAGGTTTATGTTACTCTTTCGCTCTCATAACAATTCTCTCATATTCAATATTTTAAATTACGATTTAAATATTTAAAAATTATATAAAAATATAACTATAAATCACAATTTTTCTCATTTGAATATGATAAAGTGTTTGATCAAAATTTATATAATTTGAATTTGGATAGAGATAAGGCCTGCATCATCATTATGTTCAATAATTTAAGTGTGGGTCGGCTAATACATGAATTTTATAGAAATTAAAAAAACATTTTGGTAATATTTTATTTATGTTTACATTATAATAAGTGGAGACGACTAAAATAAGTATATAAAAGGCCAAAAATAGGGCACTTTGAACACTTAAATTAATCTCCAATAATATAATGCTGTGGTACTACTCATTCCTCTATTCACTAGTGCTTTAATTAGTGCGTCCGTTCTAGTAAGGATCACATAATTATTCAACTATTTCCTCCTCTCACTTTTATTTGTTATTATTTCGCTTTTTGACGTTAACTTGACTACATTTCAAAGTGAATTTAATATTTGAATTATAAAATTTAGATGATCGAAAAATATGCGAAAAATGCTAAATTACAATCTTTTATCTTAAAATATTAATCAAAATTCATATAGTTTGACCTCGATAAATAAAATAATAACTAGTAAAAATGGACAGAGGGAATAACTTTCAGTTATAAGACTTGGTGTTATTCTTAGCATTATTATTGACTTGCCAGTGGCCTTATTCAACCGAGTCTAAAATGACAATAGAACAACCCAAATTTACTGCACTCTCAATCTTTTCAAACCACTTACTTTAATTTCCATGGTGAAACCAAAAATTAATATTATTTTTTTCAAAGAGTCATAAATGGGGTTATTCATTGCTTTGAATTTTTTGGAGTTGGGAAGCATATGAGAAATTCAAGATAGGCAATCCCTAGAAACTGTAACATGTACTCTATGCTGTAGGTATTGTATATTGGAGTATTTATTTGGTAGAGTAATTAATTATTTTATCTTACTTTGAATGATCCAAGAAAGGCCAATTCTCGATGGAAGAAATATCGGATCTTCGATTCAACTGCATTTCTCTATTTATGGCTCTTTATATGCAACTCTCACTCCAAGTTATTGCTATTCTTTTCGTCCGATCATAGTTATCCACTATTAATTTGATACAGACATTAAGAAACAGTAAATAATAGGAGTAATTTTACTAAATTATCCTTTCAATATAACAAATATAATGTTTTGAAAAATATAATAGGAAAATTGTTATAATTAATGATAAGAATAATCAGAAACTAAATGTATGGTTATTTCTTGATTTCATAAAGTGAACAAGTACTGTTAGACATTTATTTTTAGTATAATTTACAAGTAAAGATGAATAGAGGAAGTACTCCTTTTATTTTAACGAATTCATATTTGACTCAACTAATTCTTAAAAAATTTATTATTAAAATGGAGAATCAAATTAAAATCAAAATAAAGATAATTAGTCAATTACACTTTTAGTTAGTACTCCAATTACTCTTTTAGTTATTATTAAAATGGAGAATCAAATTAAAATCAAAATAAAGATAATTAGTCAATTACTCTTTTAGTTAGTACTCCAATTAACATTAAATGCATTTTTGAGCTTTTTCCATAGTTCAAATAAGTAAATTTTTCAAAGTTCAAGAGAATTATTAGAATTTTTTTTTTCATTTTTGCCCTTTATTTACATTTTCTAACTGATAATTTAAAGAGAGTTAATTGTTCAAACTTCTTTATTTCAAAATAAGTGAATTGTTCAAAATTCAAGAGAATTGTTAGAAACATTTTTTTGTTTTTGCCCCTCACTTACATTTTCTAGGTGATAATTTCAAGAGAGTTAATTATTCGAATATGATTTCACTTTGAATTATTTATATTTTCAAGAATAGTTTTGAGTATAATTAAAATGGCAAAAGTGGAAAGTAGTGTTCAATTTGTGGCCCTAAACATTTTTTCTTAGTAGGTGTCCATTGCTTCAAAAATTCACTTATTTTGAAATGAAGGGAGTATTTATGATTTTACTTTGAATAACGAAAAGGACAAAAGTGAAAATAGATATTCAATTTATGCCTAAACATTTTTTTTTTAATGATTGTGCATTGCCTAAAAAATTCACTTATTTTGAAATAAAATAAGCAGTTAAGCACTCCCTTCGTTTAAAAAAAAGACATACTTTTCTTTTTAGTCTGTTTAAAAAAAAATGACTTTTTTCTTTTTTTTTTTTGCAAAACTTTGGTTTCAACTTTCTACATGACATGTTTTGAGGCTCAAAATTAAAAGGCATTTTGATAAATTTGACATAACTTTAATTTAGGATAACAATATTAAAAGTATTTTTATTTTTTTAAAACTTCGTGCCAAGTCAAATTGGATTTCTTTTTTAAAATGGAAGAAATATCTTTTTAAGAAGACATACGATGAAAAATATTACTAGGGATGGCAATAGGGCGGGGCAGGGATGGGGCGGGTTGAGCTCAACCCACAAACTTTTTAACCCACCCTATTCCACCCAGCATGATGGCTTTTCATTTTCAACCTGCCCCGCCCTGCCCCACTAAACCCGTCCCATTTAAATTTTTTAATTCTTTTATTTTTATAATTTATTTTTATAATTGAATTTAATATGAAAAATAAAAAATCGTAATTTTTTTTAATTTTTCGCTAATTAACATCTCAACAACTAATTAACTATTTTTAGTTGACATTTCAACAATTGTTTCTTAATCTTTAATTAAAAGCCTCTAATTAACATTTCAACAACTAACAATTTACTGGACATGTCTAGTTTAAATTTTAGGAAAAAAAAAAATTGAAGTCAAAATTTAATATAAAAAGTTTATATCTTTGATTTTTACTAATTACAAAAATTTAATTTTATTCGAATTCCTATTTGGTTTTTTCAACCCACAATTCGCCCTACCCCACATTAATTTTAAAAATAGCTATTTCAACCCGCTCCACACCCACTCCACATACTTTAAAGCGCCCCTCTCCACCCCACATAGCTCTAAATCCACCTCATACCCGCCCTCGCCCTGTTGCCATCCTTAAATATGACAAGTAAACTAGATCAGCAGAATAATAATTTTCTATTATTTTGTGCAGAGAGAACTCTAACTACCATTGCTTTCGTTACACATCACAGCTTGCTAAAAGGTGTATATACTTGAGATAAGTCCGCATTCTACAGCTTGCTTTTGCTGCTCTCCTGGAATATATATGACTTATTATATATATGTCAACCTTAACTTTTTTGGGGGGAAATGATACCCCATTTGTACCAATTATTTAAGTATTTATAATTTAAAATTAATCTTAAATATTTGTATGATTATAAATAATTTCATTAAAAATAAATTGAAAACTTTATAATTGAATTGTACAATCTATGTACTATACAAAATATGATCTTCTTTTTTTAACAACATAATTTTAAAAAAATACGACACATGAATTGCGACAGAAAGAGAAAATATATATGTTGATTAGTGGCATTTCTTGAGTTTTAAGGAATTGTCTCCTCTCCTAAAATTTAATAATATTAAGGTAGCAAGATTTATAAATAGTGATGTTTGGTGAGAGTAAAGCTTCGCTTAACTTGCAAAAAAAAAAAGATGGACTGCGGCCCTTTTAGTAGCTTAATTTCTATTAATTAATTACTCTTAACATTGATATTATTATTATAAGACTATGTCAAGATAAAGTTTGATGTTCATAATTAACTTAACAAAAAATAAATGTTTATCAATAAAGTTCAATATAGGTATCATAAATGAGAAATTACGAAGGATGACTTCTTTATTGACGGAAAATTCTAAACACCTTTTAACGCCCTATAACTGTACGATCGATAATTTAATTAGATGTATTGAAGGTGACAAACTCACAATATTGTTCCTTCACCTTAATTTTTTTTGTTTTTATTTTTAATTGTTCAAATCAAATATGTCCCAAACCAAACAGTTACAAGGCCTATACTTAGCATCTATAATTGTCTACAGAAACTTATGATGGCTTTGGACGATAGCAATTCTTTCTTCCAATTTTACATCTTGTTTTTGAAAAATAGCTAAGAGTTTCAATTTCTAAAATAAAATTTCTTTTTTCTTTTATTTATAATCATAGGGACTGACAATGCTATTTGTCAAATTTTCCTGGACTAATGAGTAATGATGATTGTAAGCCCATTTGAAACTTTCTGTAGTGGGCCATTTTGCTTTTATTCATATAATACTGTTCGAGGAGTCGATAAGCTAATTCCTGTAGATGTATATTTATCAGACTGTTCATCTAAATCGGAAGAGATTATAGATGCTATAACAAAATTTCGTAAAAAAATATCTCGAGAACTCTATGAAGATCGAATTAGGTCTCAACGAGCTTTGCCTAGTCAATTTTGTTCGATAGGCCCAAAGTGTAGCAAAGCTCTTAAGATAAAAGCCCAAAATCTGTTGGATAGGCAGCTCAAGGAAATGAGAAACATCAAAATTTTGAATTTTGTGTGTTGGGTCATTTGCACTTTTGGCCCTATTTTATGCTGGTCTTTAATTTATGTCCCTCTTAATAAATATTTTTTTTCGGAGCATAAATTTATATCTTTATATCATAATATACTACAAGTTAATGTTCGGGCATAACTTCAGATTCTAAAGAACTTATTCCCCACCACGTATAAATTCGTTCATCAAAGAGAAAAAATTAAAGATTAATTCATTTGAAAAAAAAATACCAACAATTTTATGTGTTTCAACGTGTGCATACTATTTAAGAATTGTTCCCTTCTATTTTTATGATAGATTGATGAATGGTTGAACCTTTAACATATTGCCTCTATACTCCAATTTATTTCCTTTTTATATGAGAGGACGAAAAAAGAAGTTTTAGTAAAGAGCCAACTCTTTTCAAATTTCTTTATTACTTAGAAGAGAGTAATAGATATTCATCAAGAGTGTTTCTATAGAGAAAATGACCAAAATGGTCCTTTTAATGCTTAATTGTGATAGGTAATATATTTTACTTGATTGAAATGATGTTTAATGTATATAACAAAAGTGTTTATTTTAGTTTTTAATATATTTCACTTGACTGAAATGATCTTTGATAGTATTCATTTTAGTCCTTTACCCTAAACTGATGATATTTACCGTATTTTATTTTTCAAAAATAAAATATTAATGAAAAAGCATTTTGTGATTTATAATTGGTAATAATGATGGTAAGATTGTTCATTATAATTGGTATTTATATGGTGAAAACTTAGTTAGTTGGTGTTCTTTGTTATTATTATGTTTTATGTTTTATTTTTACTAGAGAAAATCATGTTGTTATACTTGGTATGTTGGTATTAACTTTATTTAATTTTATTAGTAAATGGTAAAAATGTTGAATTTCTATTAACCAAAATAGTTACTATTTTTTTGGTGATTTCTTGATGGCATGGTTGAGTTATTTTTTAGTTGTTTGTTTAGTTAGTTGGTGTTATTTTGATACTAATTGATGGTATTTTGGTGTTATTTGGTTTCCACATGGAGAAATTTAGTTTTTTTTGCTAGTATTTGGATTATCTAATATTACTAATACTTGATAATATCAATGATGAGATTGTTGATTTTATTTAGTACTTGTGAAAACCAAAAAATAGTTACTGGTCGGTTGATGATTTGCTGATAGCATAGTTGATTGGTTGATTGATTTGTTTAATATCGTGTGATATTTATAGGGATGTAAATAATAAATTAATATATTTGATGTTTCAACATATAATGTGTTTTGTTTTTGTTAATTATAGTTAATAAACCACATTTAATGTAAAAGCCAACATCAACTCTTACCTCAATAAATACCAACAATAAATTAATATAAGAGAATAGTAGTAGTTAATTAATATGACAGATTAATTACTATTCTAAATTAACACGTTATTAATGTGACAGATTTTTCTTTTTTAAAAAAAATTTGCTTTTCCTATATATGTATATTTTTGTTAAATAAGTGTTGGACATTTGATTGTAAATAAAGTTTGTTGACATATTCATGTAATTTAGTGTCTTAAATTGTATAGGGATGTTTTTTTCTCAATAACATTTTACAAAAGAAAAAATCGTAAATTTTGTCAAAGAAAATAGAAATCATGGTGTTAGATTTTATGGAGTTATTTCTTTAGAGTTATCAAAGAAGACGTGTGGGATTCACAGTCAAATTTAATACTTTTTTTTAATATAAATCTGTTATGTTTAGAATAAAGGACCAAACTGAACACCTTTTGTTAATATTATAAGTCATCTCAATCAAGGACCAAATGACCACCATTAAACAATTTCAATCAAATAAAATATATTAAGGACGGAAAAAAAACATGACTCATACAATAAGGACCATTTTGGCCATTTTCTCTGTTTCAGTATAAGGAGTAAGGTATAGTAATGGAGAAAGGGATTCAATCCCATAAAGATAACTCTGTAAAATTCCAATGACCAAAACAATCTCAAGCCAAAACCTGCAAAGTTTTCTTTTCTTTGGAGAATTCATCATGTCTTTAATAAAAATAGACTAGAACAATGTCCTTGAGCCTTCACATGAAAATGAATAGAAAACCTTGTAAAAGGCAGCTTCTCATCATCAACATGAAAAGCCTAAATAATAGTACAGCAGTTTACTATAAGTAATAAAATATAACACTCTAGTCAGGTAAATTTGTGCATCCCAACAATTCAAAGGGGATAATGAGGGGCAGAGAAATAGTGCTAATACATTTCATATACATTGGCTTGTGATCTCTCATTTGGGAGATTTCTGTACCAGGTGTGGACATCAATATTTGTTGAGAAGGGGAAGGGAAAGAGAAAAACAATTAAATTTAACCCATGGAAGAAAAAAAATAACACTAATGATTAAAATTAGTATTAGCTTGTTTTCCGCCTTTTGAAGGCATGATCAAGCTCCTCCCTTGTGATTCTAACTCCGGATTTGGGAATTGATTGATTGCTTGTTGAAACATCATCACCCTGTTGGAATTTTGTGAAAGCTAATTATTTAAGGCTCCAGTCCATGTGTTAACTTTGAGAATAATAACTTGACATCTAGAACTTCATAAAGTTTCTGGAATTAAGAAGGAATCATGTACCTTAATAGTGGAAGCTGATGAATTGACTCTCCCATTTGCCCTCTTTCCGAGATCAATTTGCACAGAGATACTCGCTTGCGTCAAATCTACTCCAGATTTCTGCAGCGCTTGTGTCAAGGTGTTCAATAACCTGGCAAGTACCAATATAGATGCAAATCAAGCCACTGGTATATTCAGCAGAAGAAAGCATACAGAATGGTCTACTTAGGAAAGGGGAGATTTGATCAGAGTGCTAAACAGTGTATAACATAGGAATGCAACAAACAACAGAATCTTCTACTATCCACTATCTCTACAGACAACGTCACGGCGACCAAAGATTGATGTGTACTCACAATGTAAGACTCAAGAAATATACTGTGCAATTTAATCAACAGTCTAAAAGTGAAGACATGGCCTCTTCTTTGTCACCAGGCTTGTGATTGACTTATTTGTTGCAACTGCATCTAGTTTCAGATATTTACGATACAGTTACTTGAATTTATATAATGTTTCTAGATATGCATGTTGAAGGAGTTCATGAATGTTGCTTTTAAAAAGATAAACTTCCAGAATCTTTAAAGCACTAATAAAATTCTTACCCTTGAGAATAGGCACTAGAGATGCTGATGGTACCACTTTCGATAGACAGCTCCTGACTTTTTGGATTAGCATTTGGAATAGAATAATCAGTCATATGTGATCTGCTAAGGGAAAATTGAGAATGAGATTTTGACTCCAATTTATCACTATCAGCTATCAGCTTTGATGAATATAGCGCTGCTGTGCTACTAGTCCCACAAAATGAAAATGTGTTTGGGTGCATAGGAAGTGTTGTCGGCTTATTTGTTAAACCAGGCTGCTGACCGTTTTCTTTTAAACTTGTGGTGCTTATGTTTGATTCCAGTTTTTGCACATTGCTAGGATTAGTTGAAGAAATCCCCACTATGCTCTCATCAAACTTTCCTGCATATGTCAATGCAGCAACAGATGCATTGATAGTGCTTTGAGGATGATTGCTTACACCTTGAGTCGTCCTATGGCACTTGCTCTGTTACAGAATGAAGGTCAGTTAATAAATTATGCTAATGAATGTACCAAGAATATAGGTATCTAGATTTATGCTAGTACATAGATTAAAAGGAAATATGTTGGCGGCATGAAATGTTATTGCACTATAAACAGCATCCAATTCAGAGCCCAATACCATTCATATCCTGATATACTCGGACAAGATGGTCACAGAAATACATGAGCATGTCAAGACTTCAATTTCATATTACCTACTTGGCTTCTTAATTATTCATGTGGTATTGACAAAATCCTTTCCCATATGCGACGTCCTTAATATAAAAATCATAGGCCTCAGTTCTTAATACCTTTAGATGAGCCAATTTTTGATAAATGCTCGAGAGCAACATAGCTATGACCGTAAAAAGTAGGCGAATATCGAGAAAGACCAGATGGATTACCAGTGGCAACTTCAGAGACTCATTGTCCCAGCCTTGGTATGATTCCTCATACTTGTGCACTTTCTCTTGTAGGAAATGAATATATTCAATAACCTGCAAACAATAACATTTTTTTTTACTATGCACATCTCTATTGATAATAAAGAGAAGACTGAACAAAATGTGAAATTCAAGTACCTCCAGTAAGAATGATGCTTTATCTCTTTTCTGATCACTGTTTGGGATAATTCCCCTCAACATCTGAAATCTGAAAAAAGTAATTAAAAGTAAATTTAGATGTTAACTGGATATCATTTTATTTTGTCTGAAACTCAATCAATGTAGTAGTTAATAAACAAAATTTGAGGAGATGAAAACATAAAGCCTCTATAGGAATTTATAACAGAACAGAACATTCAAGCAAACTTCTTTCTATGCAGAGAAGGCTGCTTGATATATTTCAAAGGGGAATGGTACTAAATTGATAAACATACATACACATACATCTAACATCCACCATCCACCATCCTGCCGTAGAGATAATAGATAATGATTCTATATCAAAAAGATTTTCTATGTTTAGGCTATCAACTAAGTCGTAGACATGCCTGTCATTGATCTTGCTTCTTCTCCGTTGCTCTGTTGCTGAATGCTTTGAGCGCGGGGTGTTTGGCTTTTGATCGTTGCCTTTACCATCAACCTTTACAGATAAATTACCTGTAAAATGGGCTATCTGATAGTTACAAAATGACAACTGCATATAGACAATGAGTGGGAATCAACAGACAAACCTCTGGGGTGTGACTGTGGTTCTTTCTTGATCACAAAATCTTCATCATCATCGTCGTCGTCATCTTGTGCACTCTTTCCTGATGTTATCATTTGTAAGAAGCTTTGGCTCTTAAGGGGCGATGACTGCCTGCAAAGTGATCATAGAGTTAGTAGCTGCAAATAAAGATACTGATATCAAGGGAGAGAAGGGAGCATTCATATGGATTGGGAGCAAAAGAGTCACTGACTGAGCAGATGAGAGTGAACTTAAGGCCGTAGTGTTGTGCTTATGATTTGAAGATGATTGCGACTGCCATTCTAATGATGTCGTAGGTTGAACTCCTCCAGTGTTCACACCTGCTTCTGCAAAGCAAATAGAAAGTTTTACTTGGAGTTAAAAGGTTCAGAGTTGAATATTCACAGACAACTGACTGATGCATTCATACTCTCCATGTCTTTCGCAAAATAGGCTCTTCACCAAGAAAGACATGAAACAAGTAGAAAGAAAATACTCCCTCTGTCCACTTTTATCTGTTTGAAATACCAAAGGATAATTTGCCATTTTATAACTTTTTTACCCTTATTATTAAGTACTATTCCTTATTATATGACTTACTTTTCTCTTTAGTCGGTGCCAAAAACATTTATAACCACACATACATAATGACTTACTTTATATTACAAATTTCAAAAAATTCTTTTTTTTTTCTTAAACTCTATATAAAGTCAAACTAACTAATATAAACTGGGACGGAGGAAGTATCTATTTCCAATCAAATTCCAATGAGGGAGATGACTTATAATAAGTAGCGGTGTTATCGTAAACTTACTATTTTATTTATTATTTCTTAAGGAATGTGCCAAGTTAAACATGAATCACGGGAGTAAAAAATTTACCTCTTAGGATGTGTCGATCACCCCCAGAATTCTCCTTCCCTGTCTTTCCCTTCTTGACTGCAGATTCATCCCAGAGTGTAAAACCACTCCCTGTGTAAGAACTGCAGTTTGAATTTTCGTCATTTCTGTCCGTACTACTTGCCTGTGCTACAGAGAACAAGCTTGCCTCTGGCTTTGGCACCCTTTGGTGCAAATAAGAAATACTGAAGGTGCCTATGCCACCAGGAAGTAAATGCTCCCCTGAAGGAGTAGCAGCTACTGGTGGCAGAGGCTTCTCGACAGTCGCTACCTCAACTTTGGTTTCTTCCTTCCTTAAGGTCTTCTCTGCTTGCTCCAGTGGTTGTAAGAAGTCATGAGTCTTTAGGTATCCACCTGCTTTAGTATGCACAAAAGCCATACAGAAAGAACTCACTAAATTTTGCGATCATATTAAGATGAGAAAGATTGCAATTTATAATATTTTTCGTATAGTTTTTAATTATGTAATTTTAGATTTTAAATATTAAATTTAGCTAACTTCAATTTAGTTTTGAATTTTAGTCAAATTAAAAAAAACAATGATAAGTAAAAGTGAACACGGGAAATACATAAGAGATGTTTCAAGCATACTAATGCAAATGAAAGGGTAGAAGAATCCGGCGAAGATAACAACAATGTTTCAGAGATATTTCATTTCTCGATCCTAACATATTGCATCCTTCGTGGGAGCTACAGTCCAATATTTCATAAGTAATTTCTTTTTGCTACATTTTGTCGTATTTTTTGACTTAGACCTACAAGGTCCAAAAGTATAAAAAGAATCTAACACAGTAAGTTTGATTTATCTTTTAGTGCAATAAGATTGATATGCAGGGAAAGAAGGGGACAGAGTACAAAAAGGGGATTAATATAAACTCTTCAGGGAGAAAATAATATTGGAATCAACTGTATTATTTCATACCTAATTAAACTATCGATTAAATTCACTTCAAACTCTCTTGATAAATTTTCCAAAAATTATTAAAGCAAAGGATTAGATACTACCATTATCTGGGTCCCAAATCTGTTAATTAGTACATGCCGAAAATTAGTGGATGTAGTCCATGGCCCAAAGTTTATCCAGATTAAGTTATGTTGAACCTATCTCAGTCCAAATGGAATGGCCCACTGGAAGAGGATGAGCCACATCCACATACGCATTAAGGGTCACGGGCGTATTTAATGCGACACTCGTGGGTATGACTGGTTTTTTCCCTTTCTATCCCAACCATACTTTACATCACACCACATTTTTTTCTACTGTTTACAGATCCCCATGAGTTTTTTTACTTGAAATAAAAACAAAACACCCAGACTCTTGTGTTTTCCCATCATAGAAGATGAGAAGCCAACCAAAAGTTTTTGCATCTTATAGGAGCAAAGTTTGTCCTTACCATACCCAAAAAAGCAAAATGTAGATTAGAGGATCCCTAGATCAAAATTTTAAATATTAAGCTTGGGTTATTCATAAATTTAAAAAATTGTTTTCAAATATCTGATTGAAATTTGAAAAAGCTAATCTTGAACTAAACTACTTCAGATTCCAAATATTGCACCTTCGAAAATTCAAATTTTAACTTTAATATCTCCAGCCAAATGGAAATTAAAAAATCCGGCTTGCGTTTTGCATTGAGATTGCAAAATATATTAAGGCAATGATCAGATCTCACAAATTTTAACAATTACTCCTATTATAATTACGTGTATAACTAACTTAAATCTAATCTAATTACTCTAAATTTAAGTGTATAATAATAGGAGTAATTGTTAAAAATATAAAATAGTTTCTTCTTTAAGAATCTTTTACAATAAAGGGCTGCATCTTCGCCAAAATCAATAATGACAACACATGCACCTCAAACTCAACTTCCTCAAATTTATATTATTGGAGAAAAGAAAATCTCATAAGAAAATCAAAAGGAAAAGAGACTTTTAATTTATCTTCGGTCAAAATAAATAAATCTAAACAAAAAAAGTATTTTATTTTATTTTTAATCCGAAAAGAAATATCGTGCATGCGAGAAAAATTTACCTTGGGGAGGTCTTGGATCTTGTTGAACGGGTGAATACAGTGAGAGAAAGTCATGCGTCGTCTTCCTCCCTGCAACAATCATGTACACCGGAAATCTAAATTCAGACCAATTTGAATTTTCTACTATTTGTTTTCTAATTTTAAAAAAGTGAACCTAAAAGTACTGTTACCTTCTGTTCCAAAAGGTCTGGGCTGAGGCAGCTCCATCCACACACTTGAATTGTGTGTTCGCCAGATCAAGTAATTACACAGAATTTTGCTAATTATATCCAAATCTCTTAACAGTGCAGATCCGCCTCCAACGAAAATTGGAGGCGCATTAGCAGTAGCAGGCAACCAAGCAAGCAAGCAATCTTCTGTAAAACTAACTTCAAATTCGCCTCCAACGAAAACTCACTTTCTCCTCTTTGCAGAAAATTCGGCTTCAAATAAAGGTTCCGGTAAGAAACAGGTGGCTAACAAACCTGCTAATTCATCACAATTTAACTGAATTATGCAGAATTCAGCTGAAAATATACGTAAGGGAGGGGAGAATTAAGAGAATAAGAGAGATCTCGGAGGAAAGTAATAGCAAGGAAAATACTCACTTTAAATAAGAATTGTGGATGAATAATGCATAATTCAGATGGGGATTCCTCCGAAAGAAATGAAAACAATAGTTCCCACAATTCGCCAAACGTAATAAGGAAGTGATCCAAACAGCGACTTTTGAAAGATATTGCTGGTAGGCCCTCGTCGTCTTGTCTAACCAAAACTCAATTCAGTTAATATATATACACAAGTATATTGCCGTCGTCTCAATTGCTTCAATATACACCAACACACAGAAATGGAAAACACGAAAATGGGTGGTCTAATAGATCAGAGAAAATTCTCTCTCTCTCTACACTTTACTCTGGTGAAGGAATTTAGGGAGAAGAGTTTTTAACTTTTAAAGGCAGCGTTTCTTCATTTTCATTTTCATTTAAGACGTGCTAACTCCGTTTAAATCAAAACACCGTTTATGTAACGTAACGTCGTTGCGGCGGATTAACGGCGTTTTGGCTCATTAGTTGACGGTTTTTTGAGCGAGTGACCGTTTACTGGACTGTGTGTCGGATCAAGGTGTGATGGAATTTTAATTTTGATAATCTAGTAGATTGAATTTTTTTATATTTTTGGTAATCCCGAGAAATAGTATTAATTTATTTAGCGACTAAATCTTTTACACTAGTACAATAAATAATAAGAATAAAAATTAGGGAAAAGTACTACTCCATGTTGCAGTTAAACTAATAGGATGCATTAATATGTCCTATTTTTTTAAAGGTTTAACTCATAAATAGACGTTTAAATTTATTTTTATTTTTTACTTAGATGTTTAAATTAAGATAATTTTTAATAGACATCTTAACTGTTAAGATTTGATTTTATTAAACACTTTTATCCTAATTGAGATATCTATTAGAAATTTGTCTTAGTTTAGGTGTCTAAGTGAAAAATGAGGACAAGTTTAAATGTGTGTTTATGAGTTAAGCCTTTTTTAAATGAAAATGGCTCTCCACATCACGTCTTAGAGATTATTTATTGAGTAAATTCCACTTCATAATCGATTCAAAAAATAGTTCTACATATGCTAATTTTTTGTAAATGATAGGTTATTTATAATTCATCCATATTTTATACTAAAGATTTTAATTTTTAAGTAACATTATTTTGTTTATCTTGGAAAATTATATATAGTGGTTTTTTCTTATGAGACAAAGAACAAAGGCATAACAAAGTCTAATCAACTGTTATTTTTCTAAAATTTTCATTCGTCAGATTTTGAAATTTTAATTACTCAAGATCTGAGAAAAAATGTACTCATTTTGTTTCATTTTATGTGACACCTTTGAAGTCGAATCCCATTACGAATAAATTGTTAAAGATTTATTATTGAGAGCCATATATTTATAGCTCTATGGCATTTAATATGGCACTAACTAAAAAGAATGGGAAGGTAAGAGGGACAAAAACTGTAGCTCACCAACTATAACAACAAAAAGATTTCCCGGGAAAACTTAAACTTGACGATTTCTCCTCCTTAATACATGTTTAACATACTTTTGAAAAGTTTTAAGTTTACGAAATATCCAGAATAACACAACTTGAGATTGACACACTTGGATATTTTTCCATAAATTAATTGACTGTATAATCTTTTATTTTAGGTTATCTTTCAATTAAATTTGGACTTTGTATGTTTTTTGAAAAATAATGATTGGCATGAATATTTTATCATAATATCATATTTATCGATGTTTACTTTTTAATTTAAATAAAATATGATTTAAAAAATAAATAATTAATATTTGATAAAATGTTTAAAGATTAAGTAATTAATAATAGAAAAATAAAAATAAAGAGAGGAAAGAATTATGAACAAAAGGAAGAAAATTTCCAGCTGAGGCTAAAACATTAAAAGATCGATCCAGCAATACGATTCGAATGAAAAGATAACATTTTTAATTAATTAGCTATAAATCTCTCGTAGACAACTAATCACCTCCTTTTATGTTTTTTCCCATTTTTCTTAATTTAAGAGAATCGAGGAAATGGTCGAAGTACTTGAATAGGAGGATCACTATGACTATAGCCATTGGTAATTTTATCGAAGACGAAATTATTTATTTGACATTATGGATGACTGATTACGGAGGGGCCGTTTCGTTTTTGTAAGCTGGTCCGGTCTATTGCTCCTTCCTTGTGCCTATTTCATTGTAGAGGATTGGTTCACAGGTACAACCTTTGTAATTTCATGGTATACCCATGGATTGACCAGTTCTTATTTGGAAGACTGCAATTTTTTAATTGTCGCGCTTTCTATTCCTGCTAATAGTTTAGCACATTCGGCTTATGGTAAGAAATAATATCTTGACACATATATATATTTTCCTTCTAACTTATCACTAGTTAATATTTATCTCTTTTAATTTTGATTTTATTTCTTGTAAAGTTGAAAAAATAAACGTGTGTATCTTCCACGATATAATACATATCAAATAGATGTGAATTATCACATAAGATAATATATTTACCTATTAAGCTTTATCCAAATTTAAATATCTGCTTGTCCATAATTAATGAATTACTGATGAAAGTTTATGTCAAATTAAAGTGTGTATGCCTAATATCTTTTTGTTTACTTATTTGATAGGCTATTTTATTTGTAAAAATAGAAGAAAAGGAGTGAATGTTACTGTGAGGTAAGGAGTAATTACGGTGTGATGACAAGTGAAAAATATGGGAATTTGTAGTTACAGAGATTACAGAATTGACATGAAAGAAATCACGTGAGTGACCTCTCTCATTAAACACAAATTAATTCACAGACAAAAGTACAATTAAGAGATCAATTAATGGAGTTGTAGCCTTGTAGGGCGTTGACCCTGTGACAGATTAACTAGTTAAACAAACTAATGACTATGATTAGTGCACAGATCCCAAGTCAAGTAAATAATCCTCCTACCCACACTACTGTTATTTAATTTGGATTTTTAGTTGCAGAATTGAGTGGCAAGTAACGAAAAAAAAAACTCCCTCTATCTACTTTAAAAAGTTTGAAATTATTCAAATTAATTTTAATTTTTAATAAATTTTTTAATTATTATGATATCTTCTTTTTATTTGAAAAAATAATCCAATTTTTTGCCTTTTTTTAGTAATTTATTTCTTTTTCTTAAACGAAGGGAGTATTATTTTTAATAATTTATAAATATATATTTCATGTGAAAAATTTTATGAATGAATTTTTCAATCAACCTTATATTATACTCTTTCTCTTATTTTATGTAATATTTTTTTTCAGTTCATCCGAAAAAGAATATTATTTTATTTTGATTAAAAATAATTTTCTTAGTGAAATAATTTTTAACTACATAAATATTTATGAATAATTATAGATTATATATTTTTAAGTATCGCATCAAATTAAATAATATTATATAAAATAAAATAAAAAGTATCATCTAAATTAAATCGAGAGAAGTGAAAAGGGATGGGAGGGAGCAGGGGGATGTTGGTGAGGGAGGAGGAAAAGTCACGTGATTTGCAGCACTTTCTCACAGAGTGAGTGGCCTTTCAGCTCTACCGGGGAACGCGGGGCTTTTTATCTCTTTTTTTTTTAATTAAATCCCATGTGCGACTCAGATTCTCTCTCTCCCCCCTCGGTACGCACCCAAATATATTTTGTCCACTCCCTCTCTTTTGTAGGAAAAAAAATGGATTTTAAATTTGATTTTATACATTTTCAATAGGGTGTAATAAAATTTTCAGACGAAGCAATATTACTCGAAGCATTCCGCTAATATGCATCCTGGTGTTATTGTTTTTAAACTTTGGCTCCATCTTCATCATAATAATAGTAATACGTATTCAATATTAAAGGCGAAATGACTTAATATGTCTTTGTACTTGATCTCGTTTGTCATTTAGGACCTTATACTTAGAACTTTGTCAACTAAACTTTTGTATTCACTCAAAAGATACATTTTAAACACCTTTTATTTGATCTGACATCCTAAATAGCATACCAGGTCATGTGCGTGAGATTCACTCCATTTTGGAGCGTGAAGGGTTTCTAAAAAGCCTTTAACAGTCATCTTCTTCCCCATCTCCCATTTCCACCGATCCACCAAACCAGCCATGCCCCGTCGGAAAAATCTGGAAACAAATGGATTAAGATCAGTGATTTTACGACAATCGAAGACTGACCCACGTTGTTATAGGGGTGTACGTAAACGTCCATGGGGTCGATTTGCTGCTGAGATAAGGGATCTGGTGAAAAAAAATAAGGGTATGGCTGGGTACATTTGATACAGCGGAGGATACTTCACAGGCTTATGACGATGTTGTAAGGTCCTTTCATGGAGCTCAAGTGAAAACTAATTTCCTCATACTGCTTCCCAATGGGCAGAATCAATTTGAAAATCTTCATCATTCGAGGCCGGCTTCAAGTACGATGAGTAGTGCGGTGGAATCATCTTGTGGGGTGCGTGCATTGTGTAATGTGATGCATGCAACAACGGAATGAAGTTCCTCGTCGGACTCCGGCGACGACGATGGGGAATGCTTTAGTGATTGTGATTTATCATCTAGTGGATGATAATTGCATTGGCGGTGATGATTCGTATTGTAAAGGTCCTTTGCCATTTGATTTGAACTTTTTACCTCCGTCTGATGATGCACATGTACATCATTAACCCCTTTGCTTTTAGTTAATTTTGCTGATTATGATTAAAAAAGAACTCCATCGTCGAGCTCCGACGCATCAGGCGGCTATTAGAATCCTAAGAGGCCATTAGGTTTCTTCGCAAACGCAATGAAGAGGAAAGATAGCTTTATGCAATTCTTTGCCATGACAGTAATCCTTCTTCTGAGTGTGAGATCTCTTGGGCAGAAGTACCGCATCACTCAAACTGAAAACAGTTGCCTGTATTATTTAAAAAAAATACGTGGAATTATTATATGGCGTGAAAATTACTTGTAGTCGTTCGAAATTCACACCAGTTCAGGTAAAAAAAAAGTGTTTAAAATGTACCTTTTGAGTGGGTACAAGGGTTTAGTTGGCAAAGTTCTAAGTATAAGGTCCTAAGTGACAAACGAGACCAAGTATAAGGGCCTATTAGGTCATTCCGCCTATATTAAATGATACTCTTTCCGTTTAAAAAAATTATCAAGTTTGATTTGACATAGAGTTTAATAAAAAAAAGAAGACTTTTAATCTTGTAATTTTTAATTAAAGTTATATTAAATATATCAAAATATTCTTTAATCTTGTAGCTTTAAATATGTCATATTGAAATGAAATTAAAATATTGTCTAAAAAGAAAAAAAATTACTTTTTTTAAAATAAACTAAAAAAAGTGAAATTATTTTTAAACGGAGAAAGTACTATATAGCATGGTATGCAAGTTCAATTGCCAGCAGGTTTAAAATTGGCCCCATATTTATGAATGTTGTGCATGTGTTATTTGTCTTCACCTCTTATAATTACATTACATGGATATTCAATAAAGTGAAATGATATAATTTTTATTTTTATTAATACAATATAATTTGATTTGATACAAAATTTAAGATGTACTCAAAAAAGTCATAAATATTTTTCTAGCTATAAAAATCACATGTAATTAAGATTTTGCATTGTTTAGGGACAACTAGTTCCAAATATTCATGTTTGAGGGACTAATTGAGACTTCTCATAATTTGGGAGTGCATTTAATAAAACATATTAAATTTAAAGAAACTTTTAACAATTAACTCTTAAAATATTAATTTAATGGTTGTTTAATAAAAAATTTAGACGAGATAATATTACTTGATATTGCTTTTACAATGACGAAGCCAGAATTTCAATTAAGGAGTTTAAATTCTGAAAAAAATACATGAACTAGTCAAATAGAGTTCCATCGACTATATAAATATATATAAAAATAATTTTAGTGTTATATAAATAATATAATTTTCGAATGAAGAATATTGGGATAAACCCCGTAGCAATAAAGTGCATCCATCCCTGCTTCCACTAATGTGCATCTGTCCTTGTGGTATCACTATTATCTTCTAATTTTTATTTAGCTTCTGCTAATTAAAAATAATAATAATATCATATTCATACCTATGTAATTTTTTAAGTGAAAACACTTGCACTTTATGTGTCAATTTATACCACTGCCTTGGTATGCAAATATAACTGCCAGTTTTTTCTTTCAGTTTATTTTACCATCGTCTGATATTTCTCGAAAAGATTAACATATTTATGAATTTAACATTCAAAATTAAATCCCATAATCATATCCACAATATCTACATTTTATCCTTACAGATATAACTTGACGGATTATAAATTTTTATTATCTTTCATTTAGTTAATCATGATATGAATAATTGGGATATTTTCTATACCAGTAACTTATGCTAAAAATTCTATTATATTTTTAAATCTTGTGTTAAGTTAAATATTTTCATGATGCAAAGGACAACTTGATAAAAATTTAACTTTTTTTCCTGTTGCGCTGATCATTTTTCTCTCTTTTTTAAAAAGGAGAATGACGTATCAAAAAATTATTTTTTTTTCTGTTCAGGACTAAATATATATTACGGATCAATTTTACTAATATTTTCAAAATAAAATAATAAAATTCAACATTTCATTAAAGTTAGATGGCGCAATCCATCAAATCAAAACAAGTTGTTTTGCTTGTATTATTGAGATTAGATGTTAATAAATATTTAATATAATCTAATTAAAAAGATAGTTTAAAAAAATGGTTGTTTAGTTCCGACAATCAAGGCAAAGCATTCACATTAAGATTAAAAGTGCACACCTACAACCGAACAGGTTGTCATTATCATACAACTAATTTTATACGTACTAATTAATCCAATTAATTTAATAAACTGTACATATATCTCTTTTTGCATCTTAATTAATTAATGATTAATTCTCCTTTTCGAAAAGCACCAGAACATGGCTCCTGCTTCACCATTTTTAAACTAAAAATACCTTTAAGTAGCTTCCATGCCTTCACAGGTTGTACAGTAGCACTATATTATTCTACAATTTGGACTTATGTAATCATTAATTATTTCATTATCACTCCAATAAATAAAGGATTTTGCGGCCAAATAATATAATTAGCAGAATATTATTTCACAAATAATATAATATAAATATTTATAATTAACATTCTATATAAATTTCGCTAAAAGTTTTAACTATTTTGAATACAATAATTGAGTCAGCTGCTGCTAATATTTTTTTTACAATAAATATTGATGCTAAAAAAAATATCTATTATTAGTAAATGTTTTTTTTTTTTGGTTGCAGTATATTAGTCATTTTTATTACATAATCCATTACATTGTTTGAGTCTGGCCTCTATAATCCATTATGTCATTCATTGTTTAGTTTCTTTTCATGGTATTAGATATTATTCTTTCGAACTTAATTTAAGTATTATTTTTTTAAAAAGTAATGTCATATTTTTATAATTAACATAAAAATCTCTTTTTTACCTTAATTAAATAATTTATAGTTACATAAATATCTAATGTTAAATCATTAATTTCAAATACTCCCTTTGTCCCATTTTAACTTAATTTGTGAGGCAAGGGAGATATATTAAAAAGAATTCAAAAATAAAATTTAAACCATATTTTCCGTTTTTGCCCTTTATGAAGTCATAAATATGTAGTGCAATTTATCTCTTACAAAATATAAAACTTCAATAAATGAAAGGACAAATATGAAAAAAGTTTCAAATATGCTGAACTTTGAACAATTCAACTCTTTGAATGTTAATTTGGGACGAAGGAAGTTTCTTTCTTTCTTTCTTAAATTTTTTATCAAGTCAAATAATATCATAACCACGACGAAATGCCCTTATTAGCTCTTGATCTATAACCTAGGGTAACATGCAGCACCGTTAGGTACTTAAAGTGCAATGTTGCATATACTAAGGGAAAAAAATACATAGTAATCCTAAATATATATAAGCCTATGTGTGTCACAACAAATCATGTGATCTCAACAATAACTTATGGGCTGGCATATTAGGAATACACCTTACCTTCTAATGTGCTTCATTTCTTTTACGTCCATTCTTAACCTCTCTTCTTTTGCTGCTTCACAGGAATTTTGTGCACTTCAATTATTTCTCATGTTTCATCTACATTACATTTTATCAATTTCTTCTATATTAACTTAATTTTCTTTATATATAATCTTTTGATGCCACATTTTGATCAACTTTTCCGTTACTTCTTCATAATTTCATCTTAATTCTTTTTCTTCTTTTTTCTTCAAAAAAGTATTTAAAATGCTCATAAACTTGACATGAATAATTAATTTCATCCTTAAACTATTGACAGTGTTAAAAACATCCCTCTACTTAACCAACTGAACTCAAATACACCCCTAATTTCTTGTCAAATTAGAGATATTTGTAATACTTGTGATAGATCAGGTGTGTATTTTAGTTTAGTTAGTCTATTAGATGAGTTTCTTTGAGACTGTCAATATCTTGAAAATAAATTAATAACTTTCGCCAAGTTTAAGGTTATTTTTATTATCTTTTATTTTTTTTTAATATTTGGACTTTTCAACGTAATTTTCTTCTCCATTAAGTCATATTTTCCTGGAAGAGTGTTTTTTTTTTTTTTTTTGAAAAAAAATAAAAAAACATTCCAGTAGGTGAAATATAAGAAAGATTTCATTTCTTCCTCCAGCTTTATTCCCCTCCCTTTCATTCACGGAAATTAAAGGGAGGTACTACCAGCAGGAAAGTGCACAGTTGTGATATATATATCTCTGGTCACGGATTAAATTTTTATTTATTTATTTTTTAAAAGAAAAAAAGAAAGAAAAGGACATGTGAGTTAAACACTGCAACTCACGTGCTTATGCACAACAATACGACAAACCCGCTACTTGTTCAAAATAGTACTGCCACTCCCACTTTTTACTGGTCGGGAATCGGGATAGCCCATAACAAAATTAAAAGATATTTTGATATATCTAAGACCAAATTAAAATCACAAAATTTAAAAATAATAATTTTAGATTTTATATTAAATCAAATCACGTCATTCTTTTTTTTAAATGGATGGAGTATTGTCGTTGGTGACAAAATAAAATTCAACCCGCTCAACCCATTGAAGTTTGGGAAGGTTAATTTATTATCTCAATCCAACTCATTTAAAATTAGATGAATATGCAACTTGAATTGACTCAAGCGAGATATTATTAAAATATTCTTAATATACTTTTTTTTAATTTGATATGTTTTATATAGACCAGAACAAAGAAAAAAATATAATTTAATTAAGTGATAAAATATGAAAAAGAACTAATAAAATAAGTAAAACTTAGTAAAAGACTACAAGTTGACTCGAGTTAGATCTTGATCGGCTCTATAATTCATTACTAAATTCGTTTTGACCCAATCCATTTTCATCTAAACAAATTCGAATTAAATTTAAATTTTGACTTGTTTATTATCTTAACCCATTGTGATCCACATAAATTTGACCCAACCCGCCCAGATACCACCCTATAACTGTATTACTAATGACAGTAGTGCCTAATTTTTATTAGATAGCAGCAGAAAACTTGTACTTACATAGGAAAAAATAATTTTAAATGTATACTCACAATTAAAGAAAATCAACAACTAACACCTAATAATGACATAAATTAATTTTATTAGGGATAAGATTTTAAATCTAAATCAAAAGTATCTTAATTATTACCTATGAATGTGTGGTAGAATAGTTGCAATCCTTTGTTCCAAAACAAATCAAATCTCAATTAAAATCTCAGAATAATTTTTTTTTTCATAGGATCGATTTTCTCCTTAATTATCAAGTAAAATCCAACTCCATAGGTTTAGATGACACAAAATGATAGCGTAATAATTTCACAACAAAAAAATTATTTAGTTCTAATTATTAAAGCTTTAAGAATGAATGACATGTTGAAATTTTTAATACTCCGTCAACTATTACTTATTTAATACCCAAATCTCAATAATATTTTAAATGTGTATAATATCAATTGGTTCAAATAGAAGTGTTCATTTTATTTAAATGTATAGGTAGGAAACTCTTCTACCTAAAATTAGTTAATTAGCAGCTGAATACGATTTGTCCAAAAGTTTAATTAGCTGGCCAACCATCTTAACAATAATTTGTGACAAACAATACACGTTTTTATCGGTTTCTTAATTTTAATTTTGAAAATTAATTGGTAAAATAAATAAATTGAAACTGAATTCTCTTATTGTTTTACTAGTCAGAAAGTGTAATCACATACAAAGACGAACTACATCATATATAGCCACAATCTATAATCATACATTTTACAGTTGTACGCTTTTTGTAATAGAAATCTTCACAAGGGTTTTTTACTTGGAACTTTATAGGAATTGGAGAAGCAAGAATAAGAAAAGAAGAAAGACATTCTTTTTTTTTTGTTTTTGCAGGAAAAAATATGTTGTTTCTCTGAAAGAGAACCCTTTTATAACCTTAAAAGGACAAAACTTTTCAAATAGTTGTGTCTTTTCCTTTTTCTTAATAATTAATAGATAATATATTATTTATTAAAAAAAATTTACATAACTACACAATCTATTTTATCTGTTCCACTTCATTGGATTAATGGAACCATTTGAAGATAGGAGGGAATTAGATGTGTTCAAAAGGATATTAGGTTTCCACCAGGCCTATGCTAATACTAAATGCAACCTAATTAGAATTTGTTACATGATACGAATAAACAACCAACTTGGCAATTGGTATATGATATATGCTATCCATCATAAATATTCAAAATTTCGTGCATCATAAGTATCCATCATAGAAAATTTGTAACTTGATATAATGAAATTCGATTCAAAAAAATTTTGATAAAAAGAATCAAACTTGATACAAGAAAATTAGAAGTATAAAGTTGAATTTGATACAAGAAAATCTGAAAGTTTGCAACTTGATACAATGAAATTTGATTAAAAAAAAATTTGATTAAAAAGAATCAACCTTGATATAAGAAATTAGAAGTATAAAGTTGAATTTGATACAAGAAAATCTGAAAGTTTGCAACTTGATACAATGAAACTTGATTAAAAAAACACTAAATATAATGAATCAAACAAATTAGAAGTATAATGTTGAACTTGATACAGGAAATCTGAAAGTTTCCAACTTGATATAAGAAACTTCAATTTTTTCCCGGTTTACTTAGCATGTTGTTTTGTCGGTGATTTTGAATTTTTAGATCTATTTTTCACGAAATTCTACCTTTGGAGAATACACATCATGTCTCGGAGGGAGCGGAGAACTTGAGCAACTTTTTCAACTTGAGGAAGACCTATACTCTAGGATGAACTATAATCCATATGTAACACATAGAAATAACAAAATTGAAGAAGAAGAAGAAGATGATGATGATGAATAAAACTCAGTAATTCCATTTTTTTTCCCCAAGAACTACGGCCATGAAATTGAATTTGAGAGTATTGAACATATAAAATTTTGGGAGTATTTTGATAGTGGTTTTCTAAAAGGAATCTGTTACTTTTTTTAATGGAAAATAGGTTGATTGGTATTAATTACCTTGGTTTATGATTCAAATTTTGAAAATTATTTTTTGAAGGAAACTGTTACCTTTTTTTTTTGGAAAATAGGTTGATCAATATTAATTAGCTTAATTTATGAAAGGATCGAGTTGCTTTCAATGTATCTCGAAATGGCATCTTTTAAGGATATTTGGTAAATTTAGAAAGGTAGGAAAAAATTGAAATTTACTCATTTTACAATGGAATTTGTGTAACATATAATTAAAATTAACAGGGATCCAAATTGACCCACACGAGTGACCCTCCAATATTTTCATTGAGAAACAATTCCGGTTTCTCTCATAGTTTGATAGAATTCAATCATTTATACGAAGGCACAGCTGCAATTTAAGGTTGCAAACATATATATGAATATTTTAGATTTTAAACTTAATTGCAGGATTAAAATAATTAGGAAAAAGCAAGTTAAGTTAAACTAAAGATATTTTTTTTTGTTTCATTGGGTTGATGATGATGGGGTTGATTTATACTTAATCAATAATTATTAAATTCTTCTTGATTTTTTTTGATAAAAAGTGACTATTCGAAAATAATAATTATTCGTTGGGTGATGTTAAAAAATAAACACACCAAACTGCCTCTTAGCAGTAGAAGATTAATTAGATACATATCTAAAGCATGTGAAGATCTCTGGTTGAGTTGAAATATGCAATTTTTCAATTTTTTCTTAGATTTCATTGTAGTAATTATATATTACCATATGAATAATTAATTTTGACCTAGCATGGTGTTGAGAAAAGTTACAGATTAGCTGTCTTATCCAAGGGGGACCATATACTATTATGGAGGTTTAATGATTTTTAGAAAAATATTATTAAGAAAAATATAATAGAAAAATATATACGTACCAGGAAAAGAATTTTTATTTTAAACGGATCACGTTCAAACTAAGTTTGTTTGGATAAGTTTTCAAAACCTATTTTTTGGGGGTAATTTGACAAAACATTTTTGCTAATATTAAAACAACACTTTATGTTTGATCGACATTCCAAAAGTACCTCAAGCAAAAACTCTTTCTTTTTAATTTCTGAAAAATAATTTATACTTTTACTCAAAAGAATTTACAAGTAGTAAACTGAATTTAATTGAGCTTTAAAAATTAATTATTTTTTAATGGAAGGAATATAACAACAACCAGCACTCTATTAGAAAATCAAGTCATGCACAATGCAGTTAATTAAATATCTACAGCAGCTTTTTTATTTAAAAAAAAAAATCACTGATTAAGAGTACAGTTAGTCAATGGAAATACAATTATTTAAGCTAAGGTAACGTGATTTAATTAAATTAATTTTATATTTATATCTAAAAAGAAAAAGTTAAGATTCCCAATAATACGCGATAACGCGAAGACCGCAAAGGTTCATGAACACAGCGACGTCAATTGCTTCTTTTTATTTTTTTAATTGTAATTATTTCTCAAGAAACAAATACAATTCTTTAAAAAATTCAAACTATCCTATTTTAAAAAAAATTAAAAAATTCAACAAGACTAAATGAATTATTAAGATAGTAATCCAAAGATTTCAGAAAATAATTCTTTTCATAATCAAATTAAAATGAAAAGAATAAAATACGTTATCTTTTTATGTATTTCCAATCTTTAATTTAATTATAGCAAAGCTTATCTAGTTTTTATATTATTAGAACTACCAATATTTATTTCCTCTGTGTCAAATTAATTAAATTTTTGATATTTTTTCAATATTTCAAATATTTGTGTCTTGAGTTTTTATATTTTCTAGCAGATAAATTACACTATATATTTATGATTTTAAATATGACATAAATTTTATTTTTAAATATGTTTTTAATATATATGTATTACGTTACAAATTTAATTAAAATGAGACAGAGTATTGAATTATTTTAATGTAAAAAAGGGAGAAGAACGCAGAAAGATTAAAAGCTTCAATGATTAGTTTTAGCATTTACTCTTTCGAAAAAGTAAATTGAAATCTAAATGAGTGATAATTAAAGTAATTGTAAATAAGAAGCTTCCTTGTAGCGTGGACATTCTCTACTTAAGGTATCATTATAGGGATCAGTTAACTATTGTTTTAATAGTGTCGGAGGATTAGGATAATCTATTTTCTATTTCTTTATTGCCGATTTGCTTTTAATTATTCGTAGGATTATGAATGAAAAGTTGGGTTAGGATGATTAATAAAAATTAAAAGTTGGCGTTATGGGACAGCTGGCAATCTGACCGTGAAATTCGGTTAAGTCACGTGATTAAAAAAAGTTGTAGTGGCTACATCCTCCGCCTCCCAAATCACGTGGCCAACTCACGCGGTGATGTGATGGTCCCACATATTATACGCGAATCTAATTTCCTTTTAATTGTTTACAAGTTTAATACGGAAATAGCTCCATTACAATAATAACATTTTCAATAAAATTTCATAAGTAGAGTCTAATAAGATAGAATGTATACATAAATATTCACCCTTCCTATCAATTCAACAATAAACTTTTCGGCTCAAAACAAATATTATTAAAGTAAAGTAAATCGACAGCAATATCAAAAAGATAAACAAGTAAACAACAACAAAAAATAATAGGTAAGTGAAATTTAATAAAGTAAGATATCTCGCGTATATTAAATAAATATTAAATTGCTCGGTTATTTATTGGTTTTATCCTTATTTTTAACATCTAATTCTTAAACTCATATTTTTATTAAAATGAAAATTTGCTGTGTCTCAATTAAAGTCATATTTAATGTCGGATAAATTATAACCTTGTCCCGAAACTAATTCCTCTAATTATTAAAGTTGTTAGAAAATACAATAAATATATGCAGCAGAAGCAGAATTCATTATCAGAAACTTACATAATAGCATGATAATATGATATGAATGAGTTTATAGACACTAATCTTTAGAAGATTTTACACAAAAAGCTCAAGGATGAAGAATTCAGAATTGTTTGAATTTGCCGACTTCTATTATCAACCTATATAGCTCTTTTTTCTAAATTGGAACTTGTGTGGACAAGTATATTTCTTTCTGAAAAGGATATTTCTTCTTTTCTCATCGTGCCTTTTTATACACCCACATTTTGGTGTAAGAAAATCAGCTATAAGGGCTATTCACGCGCGCAACTCAACAACAATAACAACATACCTAGTGAAATTTCACAAGTGGAGTCTGGAGAGGGTAGAATGTACGCAGACCTTGCCACTACCTCATAGAGGAAGAGAGGCTATTTCCTAATAACCCTCGTCACAAAACCCATAAGCTAAAAAAGCTAGATATGTAAAACAGGAGAGGAAGAGAGACGCTAAATTGCATAAGCGGCCAATTAAATAAAAAATGCTTTTGCCCTTAATAAGCGAAGGGTTTTTGCTTAAGAAATTGAATTTTTACTATTTTCATAATTAAGATCAAATTATGTTTAATCTTGTGCTAAATTCATTAATGTGTTTGTCGTACTTCATCTTTGATTGTAAATATTAATTTATAACTTATATAAATTAATAAATTTAACCTTATATATATGAGTTGAATAACTCCATACACAAATAATCTGCTATATACTCAATAAACACACGTATAAACATAATGATCTATTCAAACAAAGACTTGATTATAATAAATAAAGTAAATTTTCTTTACAAAATATTAATTAAATAAAATACTATAACTTAACTAGAAGATTAAGTTATCTCAACAATAGTATGTCCACTTATCTTCTCAAGCATCCTCAATATACCTTGTACCTTTTGAACATGTATATGTATTTTTTATCGTTTAATACTCTACTTCATAGAATAAAGTAAATTTTGTCACTTTTGTTTAAACTTTAGTGACACATTCTTATCACATAATATTTCAAATGCAAACCAATGCATTTCTTTCTTCCCACTCCAATATGACCGACAATACTATTAGTATCAAACTCTTTATTTTCTTGAATTATAAAATCGAGATACTTGAAAATTTCTCTTTTGGATATGATGTGTATATCGATCTTTCACTTTCAAGTTTCATCTTTCCTTGATGTATTGCGTCATGGAACTTGCTCACAAAGTACTCTGTTTTAGTCTTCCTTAAGCTGAATATTTAAAATTCTAGAGAATATCTTCAAATTTTTCAATCTATCGTTAACTTTCCACATGTTAACATTTAAAATCACAAAATTTATTCAAAAAAATATTTCCTAAAATTTTACATTAAGTTACAATTTAATAAATAAATAGACTTTTCTCCAAATTAATTTGGATAGGCATAGGAAAAAGGAAGCAAGGAAATAGACTTGTGTTGGACACACACTAATATTGACTGGACTTGAGGAGGATGGGCCCATAATAGATGAATTGGGGCCCATGATAGATGAATTGGGCCCAAACACCAAAAACGGAAGGGGCCGAAATCTTGATATAGAATTTAGGGGAATACGTGGAAGGGTTAAAACAAAATCTCACGTGATCTTAGGGTTTGTGTCCCAGCCGCTCACGTGCGCCCATTCCCTGCCGTGTTACGCTGCTAGCGTGCGGTGGGGACCACCTACAACATTTTTTTCAACGGAACGGCGTTAGTGCGACGTTAACTTGACGTGACTCGAGCTACTACGGATTTTAGTGAAGTCGTTATGGTTAGTTCAGATGTCCTGATAATTAATTTATTTATAATTATAAATAAAAAATTATAGAAAATATTCATGATTTTATAATTTAATTTGTCAAATATTTAAAAATCATAAAAAATAAATATAGATTACTTACAAATAATATATTCAAAAACTGAATATAGTCTGACTATACATGAAACATATACTAACTGTACATGCCTACTAAGTGAATGACCATTTTTTTATAATCCTTTAGGCTGAAAGGCCATGCACCATAATTATCCCAATAACTAATTTATAGCTAAAGTATTGGCACGCAAACTTGTGATTTCTAATAAAACTAAATATTTTTGTTAATATATTTTTAAAATTACTATAATATTGATCGATAACATTTATGTTATAAGAAGGTTAAATGATAAACTCATTCCATTTCAAAAAGTATAATTTGATTTGACTCGACACGAAATACTTACTTTCCCCCTTTTTTTTTTCACTAAAGGCTCCATTTTGAAGTTTAATTTTTGTACGTTAAAACTACAAAATAGTTATTTTAAATGTAATAATCAGCACATAGTGCGGGGTGAATATATGGATGATGAAAGCTATGAAGTAGAGTAGCAGTAAACGCAATAGTGGCATTGTCACTCATGACCTCACTCTATAAGTCATATGATATGATAGTTAGGGTTACTTTTGGAATCATATATATAAAATAATGCAAAAATGAGGTAGGTGTTTGCACATGCGTTGGTTCGTATTTGAAATAAAATTGCAACGCAAAGTTGAAAAAGGGTATTTGAAAGTTTAATATGTGGTATTTGATATGAAAAGTACACAAATATTTAGAATATTTCCGTGTTAATTTTTTCTTACAACGAGTGCATTAATTTTTCTAATAGATCCATCGGATATATATTCAATTTAATTAAACACTAGAGATTTATTTATTTTTAATTAATAAATATTAGTGATTTAGGATCATTCTTTATGTTTCCAACTTTTGGAAAAGAGTGGGGAGATGTTATGGGCATAATTTGGGTGATATACGTAAAAACCAACATAACACTATCAACAACACAAATTAAGGTACGTGATAGCACGTGCTTCCACTCCTCTTTGGCGGTGCGTCGTTCTCATTCTCGTGATGTTGTCACGTGGGACATGGATTGCGGGTCCCACTGTTTTATATATTTCTTAAAAGTATAAAATAAAATAAATTCGCGTAGGGAAAGTCTCACCATTTCATTTTCACTAACGAAAAAGGAACACCAAATTCATAGCTAGTATCAACATTAGTTATGGTGGAACAGAAATATCGCTTTTTAACTATTAATCAGAAGTTTTGAATTTTAATTTTATTTATGAATTTTTTTTATTAGGACTATAATATAAATTGTAAATATTAAGTGAAAATTGATATTTTTATATTTTATTTTATATGATATCTTTTAATTTGATATAATATTTATGACTTCTTTTTGAAATTTGTAATGTAAAATAATTCCTAAATATTTGTGTAGTTGATATTCATTTTATTAAGAATAAAAAAAAAATTAAGTTAAATTGTTCTTAATTTACTCTCTCCATCTAAAAAAATAAATAATCTGCTTTTCTTAAAAAGAATAATTTTATAATTCTAAATTAAAACTAGTAAATATATCAACATATCCTTTAATCTCATGATCTTATAAATATCACATGAATGTTGAAATTAAATTTTTATTTAAATATATATATATATATATTAAATAAACCATAAAAAAAAGGAATAATTTTTGTAAGTGGAGAAAAATATAATAAAATAACATTCTTGTGAGACCAACTAAAAAAATAAAAAGTACACGAAGCGACAGAGGAGTAATTAGTTTTCCAAAAAGTCTGCAGCTAGTGGGAGCATGTGCAATTTCTTTCCGAACTGACCTGTCGTTTCTGGGGTCCACATTTTCATATTCTTGCTGACGTGTCTTCCTCACGTGCGTGATTTCTCGTGCCTTTCAACTGGTTCTTACAGCACTAACGTGGCCCCACAATTCTTACAACATCTGTCCCTTCCTTTTTTTTCTTTTTGCGGTTTCATCAGTATTTGGTCCGGTTTTAAAACTGGCCCATATTTCAGGCCTCAATTAAAACAGCCGATAAGAAGGGAGCTTATTCATAAAAGGAAAAATAATACAACTAAGCAAAATTATGATATATAGTTATATTATATAATTATAATTTAAATTTTTTTATAATTTATAGTTATAATTAAAATTTTATTATAATATTCTCTTTTCTATTTCTCCTTCTCCCCTCTTTTTCTAATTTCTTGCTAGATATATAATTATGTATACCCATTGTATATATACAATTATTTTGACAGATATACATAGTCAATTAAATAGATATATATACACAATTCACCTCTCTCCACTCTCTGTCATCTCTCCTCCCTCTCTCGATCTCACTTGCCTCTTTCCTCCAACTTCCAATCTCGCTTACCAGATATACAAATACATATGTATATTAATTACACATATATAATTATTTGATAAATATACGCATACAATTTGACGAATAGATATATATATATACATCTCGCTTCTCTCCTCCCTCTCTCGATCTTACTCGTCTCTCTCCTCCCCTCCAGGTCATATAACGAGGTTATTTCATGTAATTATGTAAAATATAGTTATTTGACTATATTAAGCTTCACGCCTAAACTATTTATGAAAATCCCCTTGATAAAATATCCGACTGATTTCTATCCATATTCTTGAAAAGTTGTGTAAATATAAATCTGTAGAACTGATAAAATATTAAATTGTTATTTAAAGTCTTTAAAATTTTAGATGGTGATTTGATATTATCTTATAATATTGTTAAGCTTGATCAAAAGGTCCATAAATAACAAGAGAAGTTAAAACAGTCATTATCTAAGAGATTGTCCCCAATAGGGACGAAGACAGGAAAAATTACTTGGGCAAGTATATTAAAAAAATAATTATTGATAACGGTATTTTTTATTTGCTATCATTTATAATAATACATAATAATATAATGATAAATTTATAGTTGTATTAAAAGCGAATTATCTATGTCATATAAATATATTATAAATGTTTAAAAATATATTATGCTTATTTAATAAGAAATTGATCCAATGTGTATTACAACGTGCGATAAGTGTATTTTCATTAAAAAACTTGTATTATATACATTTTATAAATAATTTTCTGTAATAAGTATTAAGATAAAGAAGAAAAAACGGGAAGAAGGAAAAAAAATGGAAGAAAGAAAGAGCAAGAAGAAAAAAAAAAAGCAAAATTAAAAAAAAATGAAAGCAAAAAATAGAAAAACAAAGTACGAACAAATTAATATAGAAATTATAAGCAAATATTAAGATAAAAAGATAAATATGTTGGTCAAATATAAATAACTTTTAAGCAAAAAAAAGAAAGTAGGGATACTAACTTTTAACTTTTTTTTAAAATTATTTTTAACTTATTTTAAGATATTTTGAAATTTGTCTTATACTTTTTAAAACTAAAAATAGCTTAAAAGCAGGTCTAGCCAACTTTTAAATTTATTCAAACACTCTCTTAGAGGTTTATAGGGAAAAAATATTATTACTATAAATAATAAATATTTTCTTAATATAATATATAGTAAGTTTTCCTCCAAAAAAAAATTGGAATCTTTGTCATAGTTATATAGGGTTTGGCAATCTTAAGGGAAATTCAAAGTTAGCAGGCCCAATTCTAAATGTTTTTCAGATTAGCAACATGATACAAAGCAATGAAGACTTGATCCAACATGCTGCATACACAATCTTCATTGAATTAGATGATGCGATTTTAATCTTCTCATTTTAAATCATGATAATGACATGAATTCTAATTTCATCGTAAAATTTAATTTGAAAATTTCATATTATGATTTTACATTTTGAAATATAAAATTTGACCCACAAGTTTATATTTTATAAAATAAGAAAATTATTATTTTGTAAGTACCAATAAGGGAAACTTATGTAGATACATTGTATTAAGAAAATATTTATCATTTATAACAATAATATTTTCTTCGCAAAACACTTATAGTACATTTATATTATAGTTTTAATACTTATTACAAAGAACTAATTGTAAAACATATATAATACAAGTTTTATTGATAACTTATACATTTATCACACACTTTAATACACTTATAATGTATTGTATCAATTTCTTACCAAACAAGCACAAAATATTTTAAAACACTTATACTACGTTTATATTGTTTGTAGAATTCACTCTTAATACAAGTGCAGATTTACCATAATATTGCTATATATTGTTATAAATAGTAATAAATGAAAAGTATTGCTAAAATCAGTAAGTACTCGCTCACATGATTTTTTCTACCCAAAAAAACAAACAAACATTTATTTCATATATAAGCAAAATTTATGATTAGTATTATTGCTATTGCCAACCTCTGAACCATTTATATTTGATATAATCATTAATTCTACCAATCAAATTTATTACTATTTCAACAAGAATGACATTACCTATGTTCAATTTTACCTTTTTATCGAACTAAATTTCAATCAACAAATGTTGTATCTTTTAGAATAGCTTTGTCATAGTGTAGTATATTTTGTCATGAACTTTTTTTCTTATTTGGTAGAGATTGTTTAAAGAATTGGGACAATTTTGATAGTTTTTTTAACCTATGAAAATGTTTTGTTTATGAGTAAAAAATACAAGTTAAAAATCAAATTACATATTCAAACAAAATTTTAACTTCATCTCATGTGATTTCATATCATGATATTATCTTAATGACCAAACAGACTCTTAAAAGTATGTGTGAAAAATATTTTCTCATTTTATATTTTATATTCAATTTCTAATGGATTGGCTGATTGTTGAACCACTAAAGTAGTTGGACAAAAAATTCAACAAGACAATTTATCTTTTGAAATTTGAACCATGGCATGGATATTGTGTCTTTCATTTTTTTTTTTACTTAACTCATAAACAAATATCTAAACCTATTCTCATTTTGCACTTAGACACCTAAACTAAGACAAGTTTAGTGGAATCAAATCTTAGCAGTTGAGGTGTCTATTAGGAACTTGTCTTAATTTAGGTGTCTAAGTGACAAATGAAAACAAATTTAGATGTCTGCTTATGAGTTAAGCCTTGTTTTTTTTTTTCCAAAAAATATAAGGCAATAGGTTTTAAAGTACGTGAAAGTTCAGAACTCCTTAAACGTAAAATATACATGACACACGTCAGATTGATTAATGAAAAGATTGCACACTCTAACTAATTTGTTACTTTTCTAAATATGGTTATAGAAAATATTTATGTTGTCTTCAACTTTTTGGCATATATAGCTATTGTGTCATCATACGAATCTTTAATTTAATGTAATTAGTAGTTTTTTCATTTTCAATCTCAAATGATCCCTTAATCTAAATTTAGGTGATATAATTTTTTTAACACGAAATTGAAGAAATATGTAAGGTTTTTATAAGATTTCACTCCTATTCTTAAAAAGAAAAACATATTTGTGTATGTTTTGTCAATTAAGTAGGATTGCAAGTAAAATGTTGATTTTTTTGTCAAATAAAATATATATGTATATACTCCTTTTATATCATTTTATGAGGTACTATTTAATTTGATGCAATATGCTTAGTGAAAAAAAGGAAAAAAGAATTAAATTTTATTATCTAAAATAATTGTTAGATATATTTTTATTCAGAGTAAAATGAGAATTTCAAAGAAAAAATATTTCTAATTATAATATGGTAATATTCTATCTAGGATGTACTAAAAAGGAAAAAAATGACACTTTTTATTTTATAATAATCAAACAATTTAAATTTGATCACGTATAAAATTTAAATTTCTAAGTCATAATTTTTATTCAATTAAAATATTTAAAAGATATACGCAAAATATAACAAAGAATAAACTTGTTTGGATTTTAAAATTCAAAAGGGGTACATAAATTACAAGGAATGGAGTATTAATTACTTTTGCTTCCTGCAGAAAAGGTTTCTGAAAATATGATACAGTAGTCAACGGTCAAGATAAGAATTAGTTGAATGTGGTCAACGTAATTTTTCAATAAAAATAGGAAAACACACCACCAATTCACACATTTGTATTTGTCCTTCAACTTCCCATTATCCTCTTCTTCTCCTCCCACAAAACGCCGGCAGGCCTCATCGGCAACTGATAAAAATGTCTGATCGCCCTCATGTGCTTATCTTTCCTTATCCAGCACAAGGCCATATGCTTCCTCTTTTGGACTTCACTCATCAGCTAGTAAACAATGGAGTATCCATCACTATTTTAGTGACCCCAAAAAATCTCCCCATATTAAACCCCCTTCTCTCCAGGAACCCATCAATCAGTACTCTCGTTTTGCCTTTTCCATCTCACCCTTCGATTCCCGCCGGCGTAGAGAACGTCAAGGACCTTCCTGCTAATGGGTTCCGTTCCATGATGTACAATATGCGAAAACTTCGAGATCCCATCATGGAATGGTTCCGCAACCACCCTTCGCCGCCGTCGGCCATAATTTCCGATATGTTTTTGGGGTTTACTCAGGAAATCGCCACCGAGCTCGGTATTCGGCGGTACGTTTTCTTCACTTCCGGCGCGTTAGCCATATTAATCGTTTATTCACTTTGGCGTGAAATGCCCAAAAGGAAAGACCCCAACGATGAGAACGAGATTTTTCACTTTCCCGATATTCCCAGTTCCCCGAAATTTCCTTATTGGCAACTCTCTCCTATTTATCGGAGTTACGTTGAAGGAGACCCAAGTTCAGAATTCATTAGAGAATGTTATCTTGCTGATATAGCGAGTCATGGCATCGTTTTCAACACGTTTATGGAATTGGAAAATGAGTATTTGGATTATCTGATGAAAGATTTGGGTCACGATAGGGTTTGGTCTGTGGGACCTGTACTGCCTCCGTACGACGGTGACGATAAAAATAATACTTCCGGCCAATTGGACAGAGGTGGTTCGAGCTCTGTTTTAGCTAGTGAAATACTAGCATGGCTCGACAAATGTGAAGATCACTCAGTTGTGTACGTTTGTTTCGGTAGTCAAGCTGTGCTAACAAACAAGCAAATGGAGGAATTAGCCATAGCGTTGGAGAAAAGTGGTGTCAAATTCATTTTGTCAGCCAAAAGAGCTACCAAATTACACGCTTCAAACGATTACGGGGTGATCCCGTCTTGGTTCGAGGAAAAAGTAGCTGGACGGGGTCTGGTGGTTAGAGATTGGGCTCCACAAGTGATGATTTTAAATCACCCAGCTATCGCCGCGTTCTTGACTCATTGTGGTTGGAATTCGACTCTTGAAGCCTTAATAGCCGGAGTACCAATGTTAACTTGGCCGATGGGTGCTGATCAATTTGCCAACGCAAACCTTTTAGTGGACGAGCATAAGATAGCGACAAGAGCTTGTGAAGGTGCGAAGACGATCCCAAATTCGGAGGAGTTGGCTAAGTTACTAGCTGAAGCTGTACAAGGGAGCAACGTAGAAGAGCGAAGGGCACGTGCATTAGAGCTACGAAAAGTTGCAATTAATGGCATCAAAGAAGGTGGGAACTCATTCAAGGATCTAGCAGCGTTCGTGGAACATTTAAGGGAGGAGGCTACAAAAATCAAAGTGTAAAACTAAGTTTTAAGGTAATAAAAATATCCAGAAAGGCTACATCTTTAGAGTCATCTTTTACAATACCTTATGTAAGCATAGATTATTTTGTCCATAAGATATGGTATAAATGATATGAAGTCTATTTGGCTTAGTTGATGGATATAAATATTGAAAATAAACATTATGTATAAGTATTTAGCACATTTGAATAGAAATGTTGAATCTAGTAATGAGCAATTAATATGTTTGGTGAATCTATTACTCCATAAGCAATTATGTCTGGTGAAAAAATGCTTATGTTAAAATGACTAAAATGGTTTCAAAGCTACTTATAAATTAAATCATTGTACCCTTGATCAACGTTACCAACTCTTTCACTGTTATATCTTAGTCTAGTGGAAATATTTGGTCTGCTTATTTTTATTTTCGACAAACTTTCTGTAGTCTTCCAACAACATATGCGGCGTCTTCATATTATATACTTTTTCTTGTTAAAACTTCTTGATCATTGCTTTGTTTTTTATTTATAATGACGGGGATGGTCAGGAAAAAAACATTTATTTAATGAAGTTGAAGAATCATTGTCGAGTAATTAGTATCTTATCTTGCCTGTGGCTGGAAGAGTTGGTACAGGGCTGACCAGATGCTGCTTAGTTTATTAGGAATCAGAGTTGCAGAATAAACTTATATATATGGACAAGTATGAAGTATACTTTTCTCATGCGAATGATCATTTGAAAAAAAAATTGTCAGTAAGAAAGTGTATTAATTTACTCTTATCATCTTTGGAAGGTTGAGATGAGGATCTTCCGAAAACAGTCTTTCTACCTCTATGAGGTACTCCTAAGATTTGCGTACATTTTTATCCGGATCTTACTAAGTATGTCGCTGTTGTTGTTGTATCTTTGGAAGGTTGAAACTTGTGTGATTTCTATATAATTCCATGTCGGTTGTGGAATGAGAAATCAGTTTCCTATATAGTAATTGTGTTCAAGTGTCAGAGTCTTACCTAATGTTGAACATTCATATTATATCAAATAAAGGCCTGTTAAGGTGCCAAAACTGCGTGAATTGCTAATTGAGATCGTGAAAAGTGGGAGGAGAGAGCTGGCAAATTGATATCGTGAACAAGAAGGGGGAGTAACTAATTGAGCTTGTGGAAATTCAGACCTTCTCGAACTTTACTTGTGAGATCGCATTGAATATGTTATCATTTGATGCTCGCAGAAATTCTTCTGAAACTAGTACGTGTATGCAAGTGTAATTGAGGTCTTAGTTTATATCAAAATCAGGAATCATTTAGGGACCCTAGTTATATTGTTATGAATCTGCCCTAGCCCAATAAAAATATCTCTCAAATAGTTATCGGGCTGAGAAGAGCTATTGGGCTGAGACTAAGCAATAGGGCCAAGCTAATTTGGAATCCGGGTTAATTATTTTGAGATGGAAAAATTACGCAAATAAGTAAATATATACTAGTTAATCAGCTTACCATAAGTTTGAATTAAGTATGGCCGGCGGCAAACATCTAACTGTAATTACAGTTTGAGTTTTGTATAATTCACGCGATTTATACAACCGCCATGCGCAATCATACAAAAGTTGTGCGCGAAATAAATTGTATAGAGAAATATACCAGCGCTATGAATTGTATAGCGACTTATACAAACGTCGTAAACGAATTGTATAGGAAAATATACAAACGATATACACAAAGTACGAATTATATAACGAATCATACAAATGCTGTTATAACTATAGTTACGAAATATAATTATTCAAACTATAGCTATGGAGTATAATTTGTTTGGATGTGGAGCCTGATTAATATGTAAAAGTTCTTATTTTTACATGTTCAACTTATTTTTTTCTCCATTTATTCTGTAACGGTGTTATCATTAATATAAATACCGCATCACCGTAGAGGTTACCAAAAGGTGTTACCGTCTTCTCTCTAGGTTTACCAAAATCTTTTCCTCTCTAAAATCTTCTTGATTCTTCAATTGTTCTTCGAAATCACAAGGTGTTGTTGAAATCGGTCCTAACATAATTAGCTTTTATATGTTTGTCATTTATAAAATTTATACACTTTATCGCTAAGAGGACAAAGAGGAAAGCAAAAGAAGAAATAAAATGGTCTTTCCAACTATTTAGAACTCTAGTGATACTGATGCACTTCAATTAGAACTGTAATTTCAGCCCAAAAAGATGCGCCGATGAGAGTAAGAGTTAGCATCCAGAAGGGTTACCATTGATCATGTAAGAAATTTTAAGGTCACCAAAAATCATTTCAGATCTTTTACGAGTAAAAAAATGAAAATCTCCGGTAAAAGAAATCATAAAATAAAACAAATGGTAAAAGGCTACAAACTTATTCACACCATTGAGACCATGTGATGTTACAGTGTTTCATAGGCCCCAAATTGAACTTTAATCATAAAAATTCTGTCACACTGAGATTCTTAGCAGTAGTATTATAAAAAAAAAAAAAATGCAGTCTTCCTGTTCTGACCAGTGGTACAATATAGAATACTAAAAAAAATCAAAATACTGATTCTTACCTATTATCAACACATTGGCACATCACAGCTACAAACAAAAACCAAAACTATTGCAGTATTACATTGCTAACTAGTACTTGAAGGGAGATGTCACTAGGCAAAATTGGGTTAGTGTTTTGTTATGAAGGGGCCAAAATTGTTGAACCAAAACCAAAAAGGAGTAGATAATTTTAAGGATTTGATGTGTGGAAAGGCTGGAAATTGTTTATTGGGGGTTTGTGATGGGGTTTGCTTCCTGATCCTGGACCTCCAACATAGTCCTTATTCATCATGGTGAAAAACTCAGCCGCATCGTCCACATGTTTCTCTGATTCAAGCTTCTGAAAAGATTCATGATCATCAGATTGATCATCTGTTGAAACTAATTTACTTGAGTTGCGTCCACTTGCTGAATTCGTCGATTTCTTGCTCTCATTGCCCTGCATCAAAGGAAGCAAAATGAAGAAAATTATACTAATAACATGAAAATTACTCAAACTAGTCACCATCAAATAGTACAATTTAGTAACCTGATTTTGACTGTTCCTTGGCGATTCACCGAGTGGATTTGATGGATTATTGCTGTTTCCTGCATTGAAAAAAGGAGTAAATTCCCAAATTGAGGATACATTCCATTTCTTTTTCCCTTCGTTATTTCCAGCAAACTAATTGCTAAATGAGCAAAACTGAAGAATTTCGCCAGTTGATGAAACTTAAATGAATAAGCTAGCTGATATAGCTCAAATGAGCAAATCAAAACTGAAAAATTTAGACACTTGATGAAGCTAGCAGAGAGGAATTGATGAAGAAATCGTAAAAGAAACATACTTCCATTCACTTTGATTGAGAAAAAGAATAGATGGACTACAAAGAATTGAGATACTGTTGCACATCATGAATATGAAAATTCTTGCAATTTTCTATTTATACATACAAGTATAGTACTATCGTCTTTTCACAAGAACATCTAACTAAAGAAAAACAGGTAACTAGATAAATCTAAAATGGCCAAAAAGTTTCTCTCCGTCTCTCTCGATCTCATAATAATAGTACTTATCAGTTATTCTTAGGGGGGTGCGGTCTTGCCATGTGATAATCAGCATTTAGAGTCACAAAACTTCCTGCATTGGCCTTCATAAAATGGCTTTTACTACTTAATTCTCTCAACTTCCCCTGCCCTTTATTGTACTTGAAATTTCCAACAGAATGGGTATTTGCACCTGATGAATCACCTTGCTTCATATTTTTCTTTCTCTCTATCATCATTTTTCTCCCTCCCATTTTTCCATTACTGAATTCTGAAGCTGCCGGTACACCATCCAAAACTACCTGAAATTTCAACAAGAACCTACTTCAGAGATTGTAATACTATCAATTTTAACTTTGAAAGATTAGAAATTCGATCAAGTAATTTGAGTATTGAGAGGAAAAAAATACAACTTTGTAATTAATTAAAATGGAAATCAAGACAAGCGAGACTTTGCTCAAGTGGTTGAACACCTTCACCATCAAGTGGAAATACTATTGATCCTCCTGCTGTGAAGTGGAAAAAAAGGAAATCAAATAAACTTTACCTTCTCCACACTCGGATGACTTCTTACTGCTCCAGCTTTATCATTTTCAGCCTCATGGACCATTTGTTTAACTGCAGAAGGAAGAACAACTATTTAAATTTCCATTGGAAAAGAAAAAATTATAAATGTATGTAAAGAGTTGAAAGAGAAAGGCATTACCTTGGTCATCAGTATGAGCAATTGTATCTTTTATGGTAAGAAAAATGAAGAGTACCATAACAAGCATAAAGGAACTAAAACTTAAAGATACCATATTTTTTGACCTATTTCTTTTTGGTATGTCTGTTTTACTCTGCAATAAAGGAGAGGGATGCACATGGAAGGAAACAGGGGAGATTTATAGAAAGCCCAAATTCCAAACCCAAGTCAAAGCTAGGGTTAGAACAATCAACTTTTTCATCCTTAAAAAAATTAGTTAAGGGTACAATTGAGCACCTGGGGAAACACAAAAGACTGAATAGGAAAAAAAAAAATAAGAGAGGAGTTTAAGAATGAGGAAGATGGTGTATGAGTGTTAGATGTTTGGGAAAAGAGCTAATGATAGCGTGGAGCTGAAGATACGGTTGTTTTTTTCCCTGTCTGCCGCGCCATGCATGCAACGAGGAATTGTTTTTGTTTCGTTGGCATTAAAGAGCTAAATTTATACCTATGACTAAGCATTTCATTTTTTTAGTAGGTTACATGTTCGAGCCACAAAAGTGTTCATAATGCTTGTATAAGAATAGATTGCCTATATCATATATTTTGCGTAAATGTAAGGTGTTATACATCAAATTGTCCTCCTTTATTTCAATTGTTTGAAACTATTTAGGTAGAAGCAATGAGCAGCGAAACTTTCAAAACTAAGTCAAACTTTATTAAAGGAGATTTTCTAGATTTTTCTATATGAATCTGTTAGTATGAAGTTTTGATGATTTGACGAAATCTGGGATGGGAATGATCTAGCCATTCTAGAGTTGGCAGTAGTGTAGCTGAAAGTGATATCTGCTAGTAACAAACTTTTGTTGGTGTTCGGGTATTGCAATGTGATAGCCTACTATTGGCTAATAGAATTGCTCAAGTATGGGTGGTTCAGATAAGGGTGATTGTCCTATATTATGTCGCAACATATATTGGAAACCTAACCTTTCGCACATTATTTCTTCCACAACGAAAAGGCAAAAATTATTACTCTCCAAAAATTAATTGAAGAACGGCAATGGCTCTCGAGATTTCATTGATTTCGTTATGCTCTTTTTAGTTTATTTCTCTACTCATTTTCATGTGAATCAGGTCCTAATCTGCTAGAAAGGAACCGGTGTTCTAGTTTGAATCGTTTTCTCGTGTGCCTAATTCTTAGCTAAAGTTAGCTATAATGGGATCTTGAAGTCTAGACTGATCTGAGTAAATTAGTTTAGTGGGAAGCAGAATTGTTACTTAGTTGAAGAGGCTTTTCATTATCTTTGTAAAGGGGAAAAAGGATTAAGAAGTTAGTTCTTTAGATTGCAAGACCTTGTAATTGTTGTTGCTCCTTTGAAGTTGTAATTGTTTTTGCTCCTTGAAGTTAATAAAACTTTGCTGAAATCCTATGAGACAAATCATAATTTTTACTCTATTGAACAAGGAGGTTTTCCACGTAAAAATTAATGTTATTACTCATCGTTCTTATTTAGATTCTATAATAAGGGACCTAGTCCCTTGCTATGGTCGATGATATAGGCTATCAGAATTCGAATTAATTGAGACTCAAAGCCGGTATCGAAAGAAAATGAAAAAAGGAAAAGAAAAAAAAAGGGCAAGGAATGATTTAGGTTTACACAAAAGTGGTCCAAAAGTAGTGGCAATTTTGACTTTCTGAAGAACTGGGGGAAAATCTTATTCCTCTACCTCCTATATTATGAAAAAGATTAAACCGTTAATTTACAGTTTTTATTTTATAAATAAAAGCAGTGCTTTTCTTGCCCTTTCAGATTATCATCCTCCTCTCTATGCATTTTTGTATAATTATTTAATTAACTTTTAAGTACAACTCTTCCTTCTTTTCTTCTTCCTTCATTAAGTTGTTCTTGGCTACTTGGGCATTATATTTGGTACTGGATAGTAGTACCCCATTATTTAGAGTTAGTACCAGGAGTAGAGCTACCCTTTTATCCGTGGTTCATTTGAACCCTCTATGATAATAAATTATACTATTTATATATAATTAAATTAAATTTTAATATTTATATAGTAAATGCTAAATCCCCTTTGACTAGTTTATATGGTTATTTTTTTATTTTTTAAGCCCCTTAATGACAATCTTGGCTCCACAGGCGCACACACTATAATTGCTTCTTGGTGAAAATCATCAGTGAACCTAACTCTAGCTAGAATTAATTAATTATGAAACCTTTTTAAACCGATTGTTAGCAGGCCAGACCTGGTCAAAAATAATTTCTCCTACCACTAATTGTTGTTATATTAAATTTGGTTATTGAACACACATGATTAATGAATTCTCCCAGATCTCCTTTTGCCAGAAGTAAGTGAAGGAAACAGTGTAAGTCGCTATCGTGGTTGTAATTATAATACTTTAGTTTTAAATTATATATCGTGATTTTATGAATAATTATCTTAAATTATTTGTTATTTTAAAATTTTAAAATAAAATTAATTTTTTTTTCATTTTATCTTGTTCTTAAAAACTATGTATAAACATCTTGATTCTTCAGATACCAATGACATACAAATAAAAGTAACATGTATAATGAATAGATATATATTATGTCTCAAAATAATCATACTTGGGGTTGTTCACGATTATGGTTAAAAAATCAAATTGAACTGCAATCCAAATCAAACTGATTAGAAAATCTGATATTTGATTTGGTTTGATTAGATTTGGTTTTTAAATTTTTAAAACCAATATTATTTGGTTTGATTTTGGTTTTACTAAAAAACCCGCAAAAATAACCAACCCGAACTAAATAATTATATACATAAATTTTATAATTATTTATATAGTATTCATAAATAATATAGAAATATTTTGTTATATTTTGTTTAAATTAATTCTTTAAATTTGTCATTCATATTTGAAAATTCTCTTGCTAGTCCGATGGTATATTATTTTCTTGTACCCCCTCTTCCAGATAGTTATTTGATTGTTGAGATTGAATGTTTCTTTTATCTATATAAAGATTTGATCTTTGGTGCATAATTAATTTAGTATTGCTTAATTAAATCACTTTATTCGTATAATAATAACTCTAGTACTAGTGTTTAACTAAATTCACAGTATGTTTTTGTAGATTGCTCGTGTACTAGGTGTTTGTGTCTATCGAGATATATATTTCCTCAATACACTTATTATTTTCAAACCAAAAAAATAATCAAACCGAACCAAACCGACAATAACTAAACCGATGGTTATTTTTTTTATTCGGTTTGGTTTGATTTCAAAAATTTAAAAATTGAATAAATTGATTTGGTTATGATTTTAACCAATAACTAATTTAAACTGACTCACGAACACCCCTAGTCATACTCTTTTCGTTAAGAGTGTATAAAATAGAAATACGACAAATAATTTGAGACATGAGAGTATAATATATTAGGTAACTGAGCATGGGAGATTATCGAGAACAAGTAGTCGGTCAGTAGTAAAACCAAAATGTCGAAGAAGAAGAAGGAGAAGAACATGGGCAAGTGGTAAAATTAATTAAATTGTTTGCCTTGGTTAAATAAACACCTAACCTATCATGCATAACATTATAATATAACAACTCTTTTAACTTTACAGTTAGGTTTTAACAAACAATTTCAGAACACGAGAGCTCGACCTCCCATTTTTTCTTTCATCAGTGGGTACACGCCCTTGTTCTTTAGTGTCTTCAATTCTTATTTTACTAGTTTTTTGGTTTTGTTTGAAGTTTATATTGAAGTTCTGATTAAATCTAAATCGCAGCGAGTTCTTTGAACTGGGTTAGTCGTTTGGTTTTAAGGTGTAACGTAGAAATTGCACTTGATATCTAGTTTCTATTTTGCCATTTAAGTTATATCTAATTATTTAACTAGTAGTCAATTATAAGTTTGTGGCTGTTTAGCTCTGTGTAAACACAGTGTAGTTCTCTGGAAATGTAATTACCAGTCAAAAAGTGTTAACTAAAAATTCATTTACCTTAGTGTAAACATACAGTAATTGCAAAAATCAAAACCATCTTTATTTAATTTGTCACTCTTGGAGAGTGTTCCGTGTTGAGCGTGGATAACCGACTTATATCTGTTTAATTTAAAATTTAAAGAACAATTTATCACTTTATTTCTTATTCATTTTTATTATTAATTATACTTTATAATTTTTCATGCATTGAATTTACTATATACAATTAAATCTCTCCGAGACGATTATTTGTTATTTTTCAAAGTCGATTTTTCATGTTATATATTACTTCTCTATAACAACATTCTACCCATAAGAAAAATGACATTTATTATAACATTACACTCTGTACAATACTCCTCTATAACATCATACACAAATATTTGGTATATGTAAAATATTTTTTTAATTATCATTTAATATCAATACACAAAAGTAAATTTCAAATACGAATATTTAAAAGGAAAAAAATGTGTTTATATCAATTATGATCACAGTTTCACGAGGAAAGTCTACTTATGCTTGTCCTGTTTATATTCATATCTTTTCTATTTTTTTGGTTAAATTGGTTAACAAATATACCCCATACATTTTTCCTTCTTCTTTCACAAAATTATTAAATTATCTTTTTGCATACTTTTATTTATAATAACTAAATGAGATTTAAATATTAATATATATATTATATATAACGGCACTCCAACAACTATGACTATAGAGAAATTTGACTGTAATAAATTATTACAACATCTTTATTGTATTTTATAAGGAATAATGAGTCGAGTTAATATAAAACAAGTAAAACAATGTTCTCAACTAAACATAAAATTACTACTATTTTGTTTGTTTAAGCTGGGAAGTAATTAAGTATTTTTTAACTCATTGTGATTGGTGATTAATTTTAATTAGTGGGATCGACAATGAAAATGTGGTAATAGAGTCAGACATTACAGTTGAATGCAAATGTAATTACTAAAATCGAGGATGATGGAGTCTTGAAATCGTTGACCGTTGACTATTTGCTTAGAGAAAAAGCTGTAAAGTAAATTTTACAAAAAATTCCAACAACATTACAAAAGCATCGAGACAGTGTGAACTGTGAAGGTAACTTTTGCTATTTGTGAAAGTTATTTTCACTTGTCATGCTTTTATTTTATTAGAATCAATTTAATAAAATATTAAAAAATTTATACAAGAAATAATATTCATTGCAATCATTTTTATATCGATAATTTGATATGATAAAAGAATATATGTTAAATTATTGATCAAAAATTTATATAATTAAATTTTAAAAAGCAAAAGTGACAAATAAAATTAATTAAAGGAAGCGAGCGAGTAGAACTTATTATTTGCAATTTTAATTTTTCTTTAAAAGTTTATCACTTTGATGTAATTAAGTCACAATTGTATTTATTATGTTTTAATTTCACTTACCACCCTTATGAATTGAAATATTCTCTCTATCTCATTTTAATTAAATTTGTGACGTAATGCATACATTTTAAGAAAAATATTTAATGACAAAATTTAAATTATACTTTTCATCAGTGTCCTTTGTAAAGTCTTAAATATGTAATGTGATTGATCTCCTATAAAATATAAAAATTTAATAAATGAAATGACAAATATGGAAAAAGTTTCAAATATTCACCTTGAACTTTGAACAATTCAAATATTTTAAATATTAAAAAGAACTATAAAATTAAATTAATTTGAGACGAAAAGAGTAACTAGCTACTACTATTGAGTACTGCATGTGTAAAATTTTCATTGTATAAGGAGATTAATTAAGTGTATGGGCTTTTAAAATATAAGGAGAATATTTCCAATTGAGGTTACACTTTATCTTAATTTATGTTATATGGTTACATATTATTTGGAATGAAGTCGAAAAGAATTTTTTAAATATTTAAAATTGTTAATATATCGATTTATAATTTTTTTATGTCGTTTCTAGACATATAATTTTTTCTTTTAAAAAGTTTTGCATCAAAATTCATGCAAATAATTTGAATAACTCGATTTTAATATTTTGTATCATATCATATAAAATGGGGCGGATGAAGAATGCAAGCTACGAAGCAATCTAACTGTTCACGTCCTCTACTAGGATGAAGGATGTTGAAAAATAAGTGTTGATTAGTGTTGTAAGTTTGTTTTGGGCTATGAAAATTGTGGTGTTCAAACACTGGGATTTGGGAAAAGGGCAATATATGTTGAGGTTTTCAAGACATTAGCACATGAAAGCCACTACTAAAGCAATTGGCATGACCGCCGTGGCTGCCGCTGATTCCTCGATCTTCGGACTTAAAACTTCATGCCATGACAAACTTTTTGGCAATAACTATAATCCTTTGGAAATTAAAATTCTACTTACTTTTGGACATGCGGTACAATTGACAGATTTTAAATTTAAATAAAAGTTTTTCCAGCTTTAAGTACCGACTGTCGTACGTGTTTGAAGTTCAAGCATCAGTCGTGAATGCCTAACTTAAAGTCATAACTTCATATCGATCGATTCGATTTAGGTTTGAAGTTTATCGATTTGACTTATAAGTTATCGATTTATAGATATATTAAATTATTATAGAATCATTAAAATATTGACAGTTTAATTATTGATTTAGCCGTTAAGATTTGACAAAATATTTTTTTTATTAAAAATTAATTAGAAATAAGGTGACAAATCAAATGAATCATATGCATGAGTTGACAAATGCAACAAATTGGATTTTGCTCAAAATCAGACACTATTACATTGTAGAATGATTGATAATTTGAGACAATAAAAAATAAAAGTATGGAACTATCAAGGACTTTATATATCAAATAATACAAATATAATTATTTAATTTATTTTCGGGTTATCAGTTTAGCTGTTAAGAAAAAAATTTAAAATCATTAAGAACCGATAATCCAATAACCAAAAAAAAAATTAAATTGTTACCGAAATTGCTAAACTAATAACCCATCATTGATAATTAATACCTTTTTTCGATTGGATAATCGATTTCGATTCGAGTATGAACAACCCTACTGATGACGTCTAAAATCAAGCTTTACATGTTCAAAGTTGTTCTAAAATGACTAGATTTGTAAACTTTTTATGAAAAATTATCAAAATACACTTTTTTATTTATCATATTTTCCTTTATTGCCATTAATTTCTAGAAATTTTAAAAATCTCTTCTTTTCCATCCGGATATATTAATTCATAATCCGAACACATTAAATCAGTATTCTGGATACATTAATTTATTAATTCAGATACATTAATTCTAATTCTTATATCATCTCTATGTTTAATATATCATGCTTTAAATGTCACCTATTGATACTTAAAAGCCTTAATTTTTGTATTTGAAATTGAATTAATATATCCGAATTGCCATATTTTAAAAGGAATTTTTGTAAATTGAAAAATAGCAGGGGAAGATGGTAATTAACTCTTTACACTATGTGATTTATGTAAACTATACAACTTTTTATGCATTATGTGTATTACTTAAATATTCGTCCCGAAATCGAATACATGCACACCGAAGCCTAGGGATAGAAAATTACATAGAATGTTCACCAAATATAATGGTTTTGATCTTTTGCCTCTATAAGAAAAGTCTTACAAAAATGCACTTTTTTTATTTTAAGTTGAATCAGAGTACACCATGAGGGACAAAATATCAAAACCACCTCTTATGGGGACATTTTTTAACGTGACCCGCCCAGGGAATAATTGACCCGACAATTTAGAAAGCCTAATTTAAGCAGGCCCAGTAACAGCTAACCCGAGCCCAGTAACTCCTCTTCGGGTCGGTACCGATCCTGTAAAATGGCGCAAAAAAGCAAATAGATTTCCAAATTTGTCCTCCTTTCCCGCTTTCTCCATCTCAATTCACAAATCCATTTCCCGCCAGATCCAAAACGTTTAACATTCATCCAAAACCCTAACACTCAAAACCAAAAGTGAAAGTGAAATCTAATTCAGAGGAAGAAAGAGAGGAACACACTTCAATCGATAATGAAGATCAGATCCATTAAGCTCAGAGAAGCTCACAAAAGCAGCGATGGTGTCGGGTCATTCTGCTCCGTTTTGTGGGATCAGCAGGGCGAGCACATCGTCACTGCATCTTCTTCTGATTCGTCCATTTGCATTCACGATGCTATTTTGCCAGCTAATCCCCCTAAAGTTGTTCGACAGCACAGAGATGGCGTCGCCGCTTTGGCTCTGAGTCCTAATTTCACCTGTCTGGCTTCCGGGTCGATTGACCATTCCGTCAAACTCTACAAATTTCCAGGTATTTTCTCACTTTTTCCTCTAATCTTAAGTAGTTATGTTTGCCATCGAAATGGAAAGTTGAGTGATTTCATTTTAGGAACAAGGAGTTCATTTTATTTTTAGTTTTTGCTTGTTGGGTTACAGTTGGAGGCAAGATGAATAATTATTATTTAAGTTGACTGATTAGACCATTGTAGCACATTAACCGAGGACCAGAAAAGGAAATTTACCTGACTTATTTGTTAACTTAGATTTCTACTCGAATGATATGTATAATATTTCTGCTAAATTTTGTAATTTGATGTGTTTTTCATATCTCATATATAGCGGAATCTTGTGTTGTTTTTTCATGCTTCTATTTACAAAACATGAATGCTCGGGCAAATGATCAATTATAGTAATAACTTAAAGGTATTCTGTTTGAATATCCAGATTTTTTGTGTTGGCTGTTCTCTTAACTTTCAAAACGTTACTACCGCTGAAATATAGGAGTGTCAGTTGTCCTGAAGTCTTTTGACAGTATTATTGTCGCGTAGTCATTCTAACTCAAACATTGTTTATCTTTCTGTGTATAAGTTGGTTCCTTCATACAATTTTTGTGTGACCACTGGTTCAGGAAACCACTAACCATGCAATAGTGTATGTGGTAATTTACTTGTGTTCCTCAAGTATGGATATAATAGTTAAGACACCTTTTCATGAGCTACATGTGAGATGGGACTTGGGATCACATTATTTGTTAGCGGTCAACATCAGGCTGGATAACAGGGTTAGTTTGAGGAGCTGACTGGTATTTTGCTTGCTCTATTGTTTTATTTTCCAACATTTGTAGCTGCTAACTATGATGGTGAATTTTAATAGTATGATAGGAAGAGAAACTAAAGGTGCATTTGATCTTGATTCACTAGGCACATATAAAGATTGTCCTTTTAAACTTATTTTCTTGGCTGCAGCTTTTAAGGGCTAAATACTCGAATAAAACCTGCTAACTCCTGAATTAAGTTCTGTGAGATTATTAGGCTCCCAGCAACCTTACTTGTACTACCTGAAGTGAAAAGTTTGTCCCCATCTCCTGCCTTACACTGCCCTTTCATATAAGAAGAAAGACGAAGAGAAAGAAAGGAAAATAGTAGAACTATAGCTGAACTTTTTAATATCTGCCTCGTCATCCTGATCTTATTTTGCTTTCTTAAGCCTTTTTCTTCATTTTGTTCTTTTCTGCCTCTGTGTATCTACTGCTCGAAGCATCATCGCAAGTTAATTAAAAGAATTGATCTCGAGATATAGTTCTTTTAACGACTTAACAATAATTAACACCATGCTATTTTTTATTGTAAACTTTGAACGGGCATGGAGTTTAAGATGTTGAATTGACCTGCTTATCATATTAGTGATAGTGGAAGAAAAGCAAAAAAGTTATGGTTGAAATCTTAGTTTGGTTCAGAACACATCACATCAACGTTTAAAAGTTAAATGAATTTGAATTCTTGGAAGTTGTGAAATTAGAATAAATATGATATGATATCAAACAGTTTAGATGTCTCAAAACAAAGGGACTCATATAAATTGATATGTTATGCCAAATTGAAGACTCATATACATGATTAGTTATGCCAAATTTGGAGTACTTGATTTTCTAGTCCAGCTGCTCACTGATTTGCTGATTGTTATCGTCATTTGATTTGTTTGTTGTTTTGATTCTTGCATCAGCTGGGGACTTTGAGACAAACATTACTAGATTTACATTGCCTATACGGGCGCTTGCTTTCAATAGATCTGGAACTATGCTAGCAGCTGGTGGTGATGATGAAGGCATCAAACTTATCAATACCATTGATGGTTCGATTGCAAGAGTTCTTAAAGGACATAGAGGATCCATCACTGGCATAGCTTTTGATCCCAAAAGTGAATATCTTGCTTCAGTTGATTCAATAGGGACTGTTATGATCTGGGAACTCCAGTCTGGGAGCACTATTCACATTTTAAAAGGAATAGCTCCTGTCATTGGTTCTGATTTTTCTTCTATGAATATAGTTAGCTGGAGTCCTGATGGGGAGCTATTAGCTGTTCCTGGCTTGAAAAATGATGTGGTGATGTACGACAGGGACACTGCAGAAAAACTGTTTTCTCTTAGAGGTGATCATGTAGAACCCATTTGCTTTTTGTCTTGGTCACCAAATGGAAAGTACATGGCTACTTCTGGACTGGATAGACAGGTTTTGATATGGGATGTTGATAAGAAACAAGATATTGATCGGCAGAAATTTGATAACAGGATAACTTGTATGGCATGGAAACCAATTGGCAATGCATTGACAATAATTGACACCATGGGAAAGTATGGTGTTTGGGAATCAGCTGTACCTTCTTCACTGAGATCTCCCACGGAAGATATTCCTGGTTTAAATTCTAAAAATGGTCATGGTCTTCTTTTCTATGATGAAGAGGAAGAGAACCCAAGTGTATCTGGTAGTTTAAGTGATCTTGGAGAAGATAGTCATGGTGAATCTGAACCATTCAGCAGAAAAAGATTGCGCAAACAGCATAGTTATACTGATGATTGGGAAGAAGACACTAATGAAGAGTTGGAGTTACTTCCAAAAGTTGAGCCTCGTAAGAAGGCTGCTCATGGTCACAGGGACGATTCAGATAATAAAAGAAATAAGCTCAAGGATGTGCCAATTTCTACAGGGCCAAAAATGCAAGAAGCTTTTCAGCCAGGCACAACTCCACAGCTGCCTGGCAAAAGGCGTTTTCTATGTTACAGCATGCTTGGCAGTATAACCACAATGGAGCATGAAGGATACTCTCACATAGAGGTATTATGGCTTGTTTTCTTATTTTATTTCGTGTGTCTGTGTATTTCTTCTAAAATTCTACCCTCATTAGTTATTTTGTTCTTATTATACAAAATTGAAGTTTGTGCTTCTTTCCACTACCATCTTCAATTGTAAGTGATTGTCTTTTAACTATTTCATGGCTAGAATCTGTGATCATCAATTTGTCACCAAAACTAACAAGGGGGAAACTGCTAGTAATATTAGGTGATTGCAATGTTGAGAGGGAAATTTATCCAATGTTTTACCATAGATCTGTGTATGAATTAGTTATTCAGCTAACCTGATAACTTCAATGCAGATTGATTTTCATGACACAAGCAGTGGTCCCCGAGTCCCTGCAATGACTGATTATTTTGGTTTCACAATGGCTTCATTAAATGAAAATGGAAGTGTATTTGCAAATCCATGCAAGGGTGAAAAGAATATGAGTACACTCATGTATCGACCTTTTGGTACCTGGGCAAATAATAGCGAGGTTAGTGATTTATTGTCATTCCATAGGTGTATATCAGGAGATGCGTATGCCAAATGTCTTAGAAATCTAGTGTTATGAAACTTATTACTTCAGTGGCTAACTCTGATTTCCTTCTGCAACATCAGTGGTCAATGCGATTTGAAGAGGAAGAAGTAAGAGCAGTTGCACTAGGAACTGGCTGGGTAGCTGCCATTACTAGTTGCAATTTTCTTCGCATTTTCACAGAGGGTGGCCTGCAGGTATGCATATTCAGATATTGTTTCCTCAAGTTTTTAAATTGGTTCTATTTGTGCCAATAATAATCTCCCTTTGCTTCTAATTAACTGTTTTTTTTTTTTAAATTTCCTGCAATTTTAAGAAAATAACATTTCTTTGTAATAGTTGATGGAGGTGCAGCTTGAATTTGTATTACTTCTTGACAATCATATCCAGTTTGTATAATGGATTGGTTTTTGATTTATATATACTTTTTGATTATTTATATAAATTGTGAAAATGGTCATTCCTTTAGCATTACCTGAATAGACTTACGACAATCAACTTGAAATAGAAGGAACATTTCAAATGTCATAATTAATCTTTTGATTATTCTGGAAATGACGACTGAGACAGTTCTTTTTCTTTATTTGGATTGAAATGCAAGAGGCATATTCTTTCCCTTGATGGACCTGTGGTTACTGCAGCAGGCTTTAAGGAAGAACTTGCTGTTGTCACACATGCATCTCCCCCTCTTCCCTCGAATGAACAGGTATAGTTCATTATTATGTCATGTTGTTAATTTCTTGTGTTTCACGTCATTTCAACAAGGCTATACAGTGGCTGTTTCTCTTCATTTTTACTGAACTTGGATTTTTTAGTTGAACTTAATATATGCAAGCATTTTTGGACTGATCTATCGATGATGATTGGAGAAGTGGTGGGTTGGTCTATTGATAGTTGAACTATTTGAAATCCCATACAGATTCTTGAATTTAGAGTCTTCAATATTCGCACTGGAATGCAACCTCGCAGAGGAAGACTTCCATTGACTCCTGGTTCCTGTTTATCATGGTTTGGTTTTAGTGAAGAAGGACATCTCAGTTCTTTTGACTCAAAGGTGAGAAAAGCATTGAGCATTAATTCTGAGAACATTGTTTTTTCTTAAAATTGCTGAATCGAAGTCTGTTGCTTAACTGCAAATGTAGGGTGTGCTAAGGGTCTTTACTAATCAATATGGTGGCAGTTGGCTTCCACTTTTCAGGTATAGTAATTTCCTCGTTTGTCCACTTACTGCATTGATGTTACAAATCTTGTTCATTTACAAATTAGAAATTTCAGTGCCAGCAAATTGAAGAAGTCGGAAGAAAACTATTGGGTTGTTGGGTTAAACACAAGCAAGTTGTTCTGTGTCATTTGCAAATCTCCTGACTCCTTTCCAGAGGTATGATGCTCTGTTGCTGTGTTTTCTTGCCATAAATACTACAGCACCTTTCTAATCCTCTGATTGTATTCCCAGGTCACTCCGAAACCTATTCTCTCACTGTTGGATCTTTCATTTCCACTTGCTTCATCTGACATTGGGGCAGAAAACCTGGAGAATGAATTTATAATGAGTAACATGCATCTCCACCGGGTATGTGTATATTAAGATTTTCTTGTAGCTTCCAAAAAATCAGTGGAATTTCATGGTGATATGCTGTTTACTGGATATACATTCAGATTCAGAGCACAATTGAAGAAATAGAAGCTGCTGGCGAGGACACCAGTTTGCTTGATGATGAGGCTTTTAATATTGAAGTTGCTCTTGATCGATGCATCCTGAGGCTCATTGCGTCCTGCTGCAATGGTCTGTTTTCTGCAAAACTGGATGCCAGCAAATTTAGAGTACATCAGTTTCCTACTTCTCCATTCTGTTCCCTTAAATTCTGATATTGGCTTCTTTCCCCTCTTATCAGGCGATAAGCTAGTGAGAGCTACTGAACTCGTAAAGCTTCTGGCTTTGGAAAAATCAGTCAAAGGAGCTATAAAGCTTGTTACAGCATTGAAACTGCCAAATTTGGCAGAGCGGTTTAATGCCATATTGGAGGTGGGGACCTTGACCACCACGGAAGCGAATGAATATCATATATTTGTTACTTCACATTCTTTTTGTTTCTTATTTATGTTACATTATATTTCTACAGGAAAGAATGAATAAAGAAACAACTGGTGGCACAATTCCTGCATCTACTGAGTTGAAAGGTGGTACCTCCTTTAATGCCCATGCTGTTCTAACCAAGTCCCATGTTACGGTTGAAAGTAGCAAGAGATTGGAATCACAGGATTCGCCGTCCCTAAATTCATTAACTCATACGAAAAAACGGTCTCTGGAGGAGCCAATCAAGGATGTAAACGTAGAATCAGAAATTGCTAAAGCCAGAAAATTGGAAATGGCAAGGGAGTTCAAAAGTGCATTTGATATGAGGAATGCTAAGAAAGTTAAGGAAGAAAAGGACAAGGCTGATGAAGTGAAAAACGCAAAAAAAGCAGATGAAGTGAATGCAAATGAATTGGAAGATGGACAAGATAAGAATGGGGAAGCCAATAAGGTGACAGCACAACGCCCCTCTAATCCATTTGCAAAGTCATCTAACAAGCAGCAAAATACATCCTTGCTTGATTCCCTAAAGAAAAAGGCGAAAGCTGACAGATGATGACTTTGTGACTGAAATGACTGGGCTAGTTGCTTTTTATATATAAAGTTTTTTGTACAATATTAGGCTTGTAGTAGTTCTTGTATTTATTTAAGCAATACAATATGGATATAATTGACAAGACTCGAGGGTTTAATCTGATAATCCTCGCTAGTGCGGAAATGATTATTCCCTTTGTTTTATTCGTGCGTTAGAGTGAGTTGAATTGCACCTCAAAAAGATCAAACGGTGTGGATGACTTTCTGAGAAATTTGGTGATGTAATGTCCTTTCATAGTTCCTGTAAATTAAATGTGGGCCCTTCAAAGAATCTAAAGGTCTAAAGCCATTTTATCCTTTTTCTTTTGGATAGTATAAAGCCATTTTATCATTGATCTGGCACTACCTCTAAATAATTTAATAAAGGGAAAATTATATGAAATAGATTCAATGTGAAATTATTTGTTCAAACTAGATTTAATTCAAATTATTTATTCTTAATAGATTTAAGATTCAAACTATTTACTCTATTATTTATTTTTTCTTTTATTTTGCTCATGATATTAGCATGATGTCAGTATGATGTTAACATGAATATTATGGAATGATACTTCGGTGGTATATATAGATACTCTACCCGGGTCATATAGAATAAATTCAATTCTCTGTGATACTTTGGTAATATATTGATATTATATAGGATTATGTTTTTTTGTGACACAAATAAGAAACAATTAAAAAAAATGATTTAAACTTTGAATTAATAGAAAATATATTCATTGTGATACTCCATCGATATATTGATACAATATCGGTATCGTATAGAACTAAACCTTAATTCTCTTGATATTCCATCACTTTATAAGTATCATATCGTTTTTTTTTTTTTTAAGAAATAGAACAATTAACAGAAAGTTATCAACGTCACAAACTTATTTATAAAACTCTAAATTAGTAGAAACTATATTCTTATGATACTACATTGGTATATTGATACCATATCAGTATCATATGCGACTGAACATAATTTTTTGTGATATTCCATCAATATATCGATACACCATTGGCATCATATGATTTTAGGCTCCTTTTCTAATAAATAAAATATTTTTTTTTAAAATTAAAATCACAAACTTAGTTATTAAATTTTAAATTAATAAAAAATATATTCTTTATGATTATCTGTCTATATATTGATACCATATGGGATTGATCTTAATCTTTTGTGATGTCCTGCCAACATATTGATACCCTATTGGCTGTATCAAATAGATTTGGGTGCTAACATTAGCATAACGTTAACGCGCGAATTTTAATAGAAATATAAGAGGATATATAAATCTAAATAGTTTACTTTAAAGAGAGTATAAACTTAGTTTTTCCTTTAATAAATAAATTATTTTTTGAGTGGGCTTTTTTATAATTTAAATAGTGCAATCCTCACATTGTTAACATACATGTGTACTTTTGAATTTTCATAAAATAATTATAGAAAATTTTACATAATTTAATGCAAATATCAATTAATACTGCTAAGTGCTAATTGAATGACATATTAATTACTCCCTACATTCCAAAATAGTAGTCATATATTAGAGTACTTTTTAAGAGTAAAAAATTATAAATAAATTTTGATCAGTAATTTAAAATACTTTCTCTTCCCATATTAAAGGACTATTTAGCAATTAGGAGGATAATTATCATTCTAGTAATTACTCAATCTAATAACTATTATATCCTGTTTATTTGTTATAATATAATTATAATATTATATTAAATTTTATAAATAAAAATTAATTATCTAAATTTAAATAATTATACTAACAAATAAGAATATTTATAAATAATATTAAATATTTAAGAGATATATTATTTTTTCAAAAAATATATTAATTAGTAAAATATATATATTCTTACCCAACATTATAAAAAAATTAATTTATATATTTTTCTTAATGAATGTACATTGCCTCGTAAATTCACTTAAAATGAAATAATAAAAGTATATTTTTTTATTATATTGATATAAAAATTATTATAATAATTAAAATATAGAATGGAAGAAAAATGTCACTTGTATTATTTTTTGTCGTGGGAGTAATTTTTCCTATAGCATTTAATAAAACACTCCAATTTTCAAATAGGGAAATGGACGGGATTTTGATGTTTTAAAAGAGTAATTTTCACGCGCTAAGAAAATCAACTGCTTACACACCTACCAGAAAACCATAAATATAAGCAAACCAAAAGCCAAAAAGACGCACTTCTTCACAAACAAAAAAAAAACGTATTTCCTCCGCTTCAGCAATGGCTCAGGTCTCCATCTCGCTGCTTAATTTCCTCAACGACGGCGAAGACGACGTTATCGAACAGGAAAACGCCGTCGTAGAGGAACTCGACTCTTCTCCTTACTGGCCTATCAGTTTCGGTGACTTCGATGTTTACGGTCCACCAGATCTCTCTGATTTCCCTCGTCGTCCCCAAATCTCTTCGTTTTCTCGTGAGAGGGTCGATTTTGCCCTAAGAGATGACGTTTCAGAAACTGACTCGATTGTCACCGTCATGGACCGCGAGAACCAAGTTAACTTTGTTATGGACATGTTTCAGCAACGGGTTGAGCAATCTCAATCTTCGAACCGTGTGATTTCGGACCCTGAATTGGAGGCCGGTTTCGGTGTGATTGAAGGGAATGAGTTTATGGACTTGAATAGCTTAGACGTAGATTTTGGGCTAGGGTTAGGTTTTCGTGGGGACGCTGATAATTCTGGGTTCCATGTTGAAGATTGCGATGGCCCTGAACAGTTTGTTAGTGGGTTGAGGGCTGTGGATGTTGAATCTGACTCGGATCATGATGAGAACTGCGTTTTAGGCAGATTATTCAATGCGGATGAAGCTGATGGCGACGACGATGATGAAGACGATGTTCCCGACAATGTGAGTGATGCCCCGAGTCTTCGGCTATGTTGGGGTTCCTTCCAATTGGAGGATCATAGGAATGTGTATGACGACTTTGAGTGGGAAGAACTTGAAGGAACAGTCGATGAGAGAGAGCTTCTGAGCATGTTCTTAGATGATGAGGAGATATCTGAGTCAGCTGCTCAAGAGGATAGAGCAAGAGAGTTGGAAAATGTGGAGTGGGAGTTTCTGTTGAATGTTCAGAATGTGGACCCTGACCCAGAAATTAGGATTGGAGAATTCAATTTTGGTCATCATATGGATCAAGACGATTACAATTACACTACTGAGTATGAGCTATTGTTTGGACAGTTTGCAGAGGGCGAGATGGGTTTTGTTGGCGGAAGACCACCAGCTTCCAAGACTGTTGTTAGAGACCTTCCAACTGTGGCTGTGAGTAAAGATGATTTAGAAAAGAACAATGCTACTTGTGCTATCTGCAAGGATGAGATGAACTTGGGAGAAAAGGCTAGACATTTACCATGTGCTCATAGGTATCATGGTGACTGTATTCTGCCTTGGCTTGAGATTAGGAATACCTGTCCAGTTTGTCGATATGAGTTGCCCACTGATGATCCTGGCTATGAGAGGAGGAGAAGGGTCCAGAGTCAAAGAGTTGGTCAACTTGATTGAAGGTATATTTTTTTGCATTTATGTAGATGGCTTGACAACAATCAACTCCTTGAGCACTGCGGCTGCTCTTTGTTGATCTGCTGTTGAAAGTACTTGTATGTTTCCTTGAATTAGGATTCTTAATAGATGATTTTGATGTCAGTACTATGTGGATGTATAATTGCCTTGACTGTATGTTTAGAACTTTATATATGAGGCAAGTTCAGAGAGAATGAATTGTCTATTTAATCTGATTTTTTCTTGCGACTTTACTTTTACACCTTATAGATTGTATAAAGATCATAGATAATAAGTATCATTGACATTCATCTGTCTCTTTAGCCCTTATGTTGTAACCATGTAACAGTAATTTCAGTAGTGACCAGATCCTTATGTTGTAACCATGTAACGGTGATTTCACTAGTGACCAGATAATCACCCCTTTTTGGCAGAAGTGTGTCAGATGAGCACCTCATGTTGACATAGCAAATTGTGTTTATACTACATTGAGGCACATGAAAAGCTTTATTTATGAACCCTCTTTTAAAAATTCACCATTCTCTAAAGTTTCTGGTGAGACGTGAAAAGGAAAAAAAAAACCACTGAAAAGAGCATCTAGCGCTATCAGATGAGTCCTGGCGGGTTTTCCCTGTTAGACTCTTTTCTGGTGATGGTGAAGGTGTTAGTTCATTGTCTGGAATAAAAGGGGAAAAGAGATAAAATGCAAAGGGTGGGTATTTTTTGCTGCCCGGAGAATTTTCGGTCCAGATCCTTCAATTTAAATTAGCCATCCAAATGACCCCAATGGATTGAATTCAAAACTTTCTGTCCCACGGCCTATTTGACGTGTATATAATGATGCAACATGGAAATGAAAACAAAACCCTAAATCTAAGAGCAACAATAAAAGATAGGTAGATTGACACAAATGGAACTAATTGAAAATTAAAGGCTCCTTTATAGTCAAAACCTTAAATGAAGGAATCCTAAACAAGCACCTAATCTATTGGATACCTTCAAGAAGAAGTATTTGTCAAGCAAGCAATCTCTCTAGATGATCCTTAAGATGAATGATTCCTCTGGCAAGCGATTTCATCAACATTGTTTGCCAACAAAATCATAGCCCCATTCTCTCAAGAGTCTTGTTAAATCAAATCATATCAAAATCATCTTCCAAAAATAATCTAAGTCTAAGTGAGTTATACTTACCTATTTATAGCCTAAGCTTTCTGTTACATAAATGCGTAAACGTGGCATTCCAAAAATTGCAATGTAACCCCGAGGTTGCGTTGCTAGTTGATTTATGGTATACTTACAGGTTATATGTGCCATTACTGGCCGTATGTTGGTTATGCTCTAGCTCATGTGAGTTATGGTTTGTAAGTTGCAATTATGGACCGTATGTAGAGTCTGTGGTCCGTGCTTCTTCCTTCTCCAAATATTCTTCTAAGTGGAGCCTTGTATTTCCATTTTAGCATGTTCCTGGATTTAAGCCTTTATCTCAAGAAATTTTGAGCTGGATGTGTGGACATACCAGAGGGGATATAATTAGGAATGAGATCATTCGGGGAAAGTTAGGGGTGGCCTCTATGGCAGACAAACTGAGATAAGCGAGACTGCGATGGTTTGAACATGTGCAGAGAAAAAGTTCTAACGCTCTTGTTAGGAGGTGCGAAAGGTTGTATTTAGGGGTTACACGGAGGGTTAGAGGTAGAACAAAAAAGTATTGGGGGAGGTGACAGTTAGTAGGGGTATGATGATGTCTGACCTTGATATATAGTAGGTTAGTAGAGGTAGTCGTGTCTTTATGTATTGTGTTGTTATTGTTCATCATTCATTTTGTTACTTTTATTGTCTTTACGAATTATTATTTGCTTTCCATTTTAGTTGTTTGGTTTCATATCTAGTATTTTCTACTTTTGGGGATGATATTTTTGTGACGAGGGTCTTTCGTAAATAACCTCTCTAGCTCTTTGAGGTAGTGGTAAGGTCTGCGTACATTTTACCCTCCACGGACCCCATTTGTGGGATTTTACTGGGTATGTTATCGTCGTTGTTTGTTTTTTTATTTATGATGAAATAACACTAACAAAAACCATGTATGACCCAGCCTAAAAGTGTCCAGTCCAGTACAAATGTATAGCAAAAACTTAAAAGAATGTAGTGGAATCCCCCAAGCCTCCGAAGAAGCAACTTCATGAAAAGTCCTTGAACTCCTTATGTCGGCTTTGTGTGCAATGTCTTGATGCAGCTCGGCTTGCATCAATAAATAGGCAAAAAACAATGAAAATCGACGTCAAAACCTTTCTATATCTGCATGAATTAACTCTTGTATCCTAGGTCTTCTATCCTTGAAGTTCGTTCTTTCGTTATCTTTTCGCATTCAAAAGCTTAGATTCTGCTTGAGCTTTTTCTGACTGAAATATTTCTGCTCAATGAATCGCCCAATGTTCCATCTTGCCATGTGAAGTTAGCTGATTCTTTGGATATGGCTTCTAATATAGTATTTTAGTTAAGCGTGCAAAATTAATGTTCGTTTACTGAGAAAGGCTCAAATGACACAAATTTATCCTCCATAATTGTGAGATGATTTTGGGGGGGGGGGGGGGTCGTTTTATGGCTTCTGTATTGGTGTGACGAAAGGAGTGAGGTGCTGAAGAGTGGAGGGGCAGTGACGAAGAAGAAGAAAGGGGATTGGGGGGCGGGTATTGTTTTGCTTGGATGTTTTTTCCTTCTGATGAATTCATTATGGGCATCACGTTGATGCAGAAATAAAGATTTACATGGACAAAAGCAAAATGACAGAAATAAACACTTGTGTTAGTTCTGGTCACTAAAAACTAGGCTAGACAATCCTTCAGGGTAGCCCAGTGGTTTGGGAATGGGACTTCCATGTTGGAGGTCGCAATTTAGAAACCCCTTGCCAATGAAAGCAAGGAGTTTGCCTTCTGAGGCTACTTCGTCGCACCAGGCTTGCCTAGTGTGGATTATCTCTCCTGCGTGGTTTGTGAGCTATTGTATGGGAGCGGGAATTTTACCTTGTGAGTACCTAAAGGGTAACGGCTGTGGGTCTCCCTTGTCATTAAAAAAAAGAGGCTAGACTAGTGAACATACTAAATCTGAAAAGTGGTCAATGCTTGAGCCAGAAAAAAAGTTGAGTTAAACATTGTGCTTCTAAGAATTGATGATACGAAGTTAAGATTCCATTAAAACATCCCCTATTTCTCTCTGACCAGATGCACCAAAAATAGTTTCAGGGATGATCAGCCAGATGCTCTTGATGGCCTTGTCAACTTTGTATGAGTTCGAGCTCCTATAAGCCTCTTTGGGGTTGATGGGGATTACTAAAAATTGAAAAAAACATGTTCCATATCTCCGAGGCCTGCTGTTCAGTGGAGTAAGAGGTGGTTCCCCAATTGTATTTCCTTTTTTTTAGAGATTGTCTTGGGTCAAGCTTGCTTCATGTAGAGCTATCCGGGTGAAACTGATGACTTTATTTGGTAGTTTTGTTCTTCAAGTTAGCTTCCATGGCCAAGACGGTGGGATAGAAAGTATTTCAGTCCTTATCACATCGTTAGCGAGTTTTTCATACGGTCCGATTTTGATGACCCATGTGTTTAAGACATAGTTTTGCCGATTTGAAGTGCCTATTTGATCACTTGTTAAGTTGGAGTGTCTTACTGGTAAATTGTGCCAAGTTTGAGGGGCTATCCAGGTATTAGCCATTTTCTTTCTTTTTCATAGATGTTTAAGATGAGATATTCTTGCTTGTTTTGACCATGGATTTTCAATTCACTCAAGATTGGAATAGTTGGAAATGGGGACCCAGGAGTCATTTTGGCAAAAAAAGGTGTAATTTGTGGTGAGAATCTTTGCTTAAAATTAGTATAAGTAAAAAAGCAAAGCAATCACTTTTGGAAGACAACAAAATCGGGTACTTGTTAGGAAATTCAGATTTTGCCAAATATTTGAGAAGTCTAGCCCTTCTTATCATACATGGAAAATATGTCGGTCTATGCAGAAGCAGATCTTTAATAGCAGCTGCAGTTTAAGTGTGTTGGACCTGAGAGCATATATGAACAAGTTTGTGAATATATCGTGATAGTTTCTGATCCGAGCATGTCATAATGAGGCTGTGGATGGCTAAATAAGAACAAGTCTTGCACTAGTTCAGTTTTTGTATGTATTTTTATTCTGGGTTTCTATTTAAAGCCATGTTTGTGTTTGTAGCTATTAAGATATTGTGTCAGTTTCACTGCTACAGTTTCCTGTTCTATGCTTTTACGACCACATTACTATTTACTGCAAATTGATGATCTTTTGAATGTGATCGGAAGATTGTATGTCCTCATTGGTGCATGGAATTTAACTCATATTCCCTTTTCAGGACATTGGAGGTTTGGTTCATCATGTATAGTTTCAGTTGCTTCACAGCTTTGGCAGGGCAAAACCAGAGTTTTCAGTGAGACTGTGACTGCTTGCAATTAGTGCACACCTCCCCCATTGCCATCAGGTTGTGTATGGCCAACAGGATGATGGCTAGTTGGTCAAGGTTGAGAGAAGCTTTATGGAAATTTGTTTGGATAACTAAACTTTTGTTCTGGAGTCAATGACACCGTAATCCCATCACTGTTATCAAAACAATTAGGAGCTCTCCATTTGTTAAATTAGTGATCATGGGGAAATTTTAGATGGTGTTTGCTAGTTGTTGGCTACTCCAGCCGGATGTATTATTCCAAGCTTGCCAACTTGTAAATTATAGTTCTTGAATTTCTAGTTTGATATTGAAATGATATTGCAATGTGCTATTCTGGACCACCTGTTCAACTTGGATGTCTAGCTTGGTTCTTTTGGGAAAATACGAAGATGAACAAAAATGTTCATTTCCTACGTATGTAAGAAGGTGCGCTTAATTAGCAAATTACTTGAGCCCGAAGACCAGGAAGGTTACTCATCGGTCTGATCATCGATATTGCCAGGTTTGCAGTGCCACCAGTGCTGCCTGTTTGATCATTCCATATGACCTGATTTGCATCTTCCTTTTCTCAATGTCTGCCATCACAGCATTTGAAACTTCTTCCTATGTAATACCAACTATATCCAAACATAAATCTTATCGTCCTGAGCAAGGGTTGTCTCCCTAATCTTTGCAAACATCCTCTCCTTATGTACCTTCTACTTGGGATCAACGAGAGATGCTCATATGTTCAGACATCTCACGAGTTATAGTAGAGAAAGCATACTTCAGTTAGGTCCCTTGGTGCCTGGACCCTCCGTCCAGGCATCTTCCACTTCACAACCCAACTCGGCGAGTCCTGTTCCTCTTGAATTGCACCTCTTCGTCATCCATCTCCATTTCATCTGGTGCATAGGCGGAAAGCAAATCGTAATCCTCATCAGCAGTAAAATCTATAGTCTAAATCATGCCTATCAACCATAGCCATCAGCAACTTCTCCTGTTCTATCTCATCTTCAGCTTTCTGCGTAGACAAGACCTGTGACCTCTCCCATTCTAACCTATGCAGACACTGCTCCAGGACTGTTATCATGACAACAGCACTCTTCCGGAGTTTATTTGTCAAGTGTTTAGGAGGCATCACAACTTTCGAATACGAATACTCTCTTTCATATTACTTGATCCATGTTAATTTGACACAACCTTGACAAGCTTTTATTAGATAATGCATTATGATACTTTGGAATTCTAAATTTGACTATTACTAATTATGTACTTATTTAATACATATTAATTGGCAGGGTAAAAAAGTATAATTGAACTCTCTTGATTTTTTAAATTGGACAAATAAAACGAAATATATGACAAAGTGATTTGGAATGGAGGGAGTGTTTATTTATGGGATAATTTAAGTAATAATGACTAATGACTTCTCCACCTACGAATCTATCAACGACTGAATTAAAAAGATTTCTTGTTACGAATCTAAATTTAGTAAAACCCTAATACGTTACACTTCTCCACTAAACTCTCTGTGTCTAAATGGCAACAGTATTTTATTTCTCTTCATGCATGGTATATGGAGTATAAGGTAAAATGTTCACAATTTTTCCAATAACAAATTTCTAAATTTAAAAGAAAAAAGTAGGAGTATTTGTTTATCTAAGCTTTTATATAAGCTTTGAAGGGCTATTGGATATACATTTTCACTGCAGAAGAGAAATGAATTAAGTGAACTCCGGGAAATCTTACTACTGAACTTTCACTTTGTTAGTGAGGGTTCGATTTCCATTGTAATCCCCTCTCCATTTTCTCTTCCCCTACCCTCAATTTTTTTTTTTTTAAATTTTAAAATTAAGTGAACTCCTCCTCATTCTGAAATTACTACTATGATAAATATCAAGCCAAGAAACTTCTTCTGCTCAAAATATTTATGAAAACTCATTCCCATCCGATATTTACTGATGTACTCTACCATGGTTAAGTAATAAATGAGCTAAACCATAATTAGGTTATAAAAAAATCTACATAGGACAACATATCATACTATCATCAGTTTGGTATAAACACAAATATGTGTAAAGTTTTTATCCAATCCTCTTGGTTCCTTCTTGTCTCTCTCTTCAGTGGCGAATCTAGGATTTTAAAGTTGTGAGTACTCTCTTAGCTTAATAGCTGCGGAATCAAATTTTTTAGTAAGGGATTCAAAACATAAAAGGTAAATACACCAGAACCAAAGAGTGTTTAACATCTATTATATATATATATATATATATATATATATATATATATATATATATATATATATATATATATATATATATATATATATATATATATATATATATAATTTTAAGTATGTATAAATAGTATATTTTTCACAGAAGTGAGTTAAAATGAACTCCTTGTATGTAGCTTAGACCTCACTTAGATACCAATTATAAAGTATAAGTGCACAAATTTAACACTAGTCATATAAAGACAATCATACTTGAAATCACTAATAAAAACAATTAATATATACAACTATTCACCATGTTCCTTTTCACTTGTCATAGTTTTCTTTTTCTAGAGTTAAACAATCTTGAATAACATTTTAAGATATAATTTTTTTTAATCATATAGATATAGAAAATTATAAATTATAGTACTTTTAGTATAGTTTTTTAAACATCAACAAAAACAACATACCCAGTAAAATCCCACAAGTGGGGTTTGAGGAGAGTAAGATGTACGCAGACCTTACCACTACCACATGGGTAGAGAGGCTGTTTCCTGGGGAGTTTTTTAAACATCAAAATTTTAATTTTAAAATATTGAATTATTCTAATCTAATTTAGCTTTGAAAATTATAAATTAATTTTTGCAAACTGAAATATGACAATTATAAGTTGAAGAGAATAATATGTATTATCTTAAATAAAGAAGAAAGGAAAAGTATTTGTTTGTATATCTTTTTTTAGGAGAAATGGTAAAAGAGTAACTATAAATAAAGAAAAAATAGGAAAAGTAACAAAAAAAAAAGTGATAGTACTTATATATTTATATATTATTGTGGATAAATTAAAAAGAAAAGTAAGGAAAGTTATATTTGAACCATTTGGACCAATCAAATCATATGTTTAGTGGTTGCTCTATGTAAATTTATACCAATTTTTCATAATTTTTATATAAATATATAATGTCCGAATACTAACTTAATGGATGTCCCATTTCTCTTGTTCTTTTCAGTTTCAACTTTCAATAACTTTTGATACGACTGGAAATTCAAATGCTCCTAACGTGGCAGCTAAACAAAATTACTTGGGTAAACAAATATGGTAGATTCTTGTTTTAATAAATTACACAAATACACAATATATATTTACATAATTATCAAAAATTCCTACTCTTTTAAAAAATTACAAAAATCTCTTAAATGATACAAAACTACAATACGTATTGATACAAATTAGAATCCCTACTTCTCCATGTATCATAATTAAAATCCCTTAATGCTCATATCTTTTCGACATGTAACATTGGTTTCGTTTTTTGTATAAAAAAGAAGGGATTTTTGGTAATTTTGAAAAAAGTTGGTATTAGTTGGAATTAGCTCTAAAAAATATGAGATTTGTGTAAAATGCCTTTTTTTTTTTGGAAAAACTTAGCTTATGCCCCTTTGAAGCAAACTATTTACATCCATATACCCCTTTACATTTTATGCCCCCTTACTATTAAAATTCGTGCTCTGATGTCATGCTGTCGTCAGCAACAACCTTGTATGATATACCAAGTGGGTATAAATATGCCGAAAGAGTACCACAGAGGATTAAACTCAGTCCTATATGATATCGATATGGTATCAATATACCGATAGAGTATCACAAAGAAGGTATTTTCTACTAATTTAGAATTTAATAATAAGTTTATAACTTTAATAATTTTCTCTTAATTATTTTATTTATTAAAAAAGGAGCTCAAAATTATATGATACCGATAGGATATTTGTAACACCCCAGAAATTTTGAAAGTGAAAGAGGTCATCAGACCTGGTTTTACGAGAAGGTTTACGAGCCGTAGACTAGAGTAGGACCCATAAACTAGGCCGTAAAAATTATTGCCATATTACATGAACTCTAGCATGAATTCTTAATATTTTTATAAATTGCATTTAACTGAGCATGCTCGAGTATGATTTGAATCTAGAGAACCTATGAAATCCCTAAGAGCTTTTACTCCACTTTTGTTTCCCGAATGCTATGAGTTAGTATGAATGCATGATAGAGTCTCTATGAGCCAAGAGCTGAACCCTAAAAGAATGTAACCAAAGAGTTGATAGTTGATGTGATGATTTGAGTTGACAAATGTCCAGATGAGACTAGTTGATTGAGAATGATTGTCTTATGAGCATTGAGTCTTGGGAGGAGTATCGAGCACCGAAATGAGTAAAAGTAAGCCCAACTCGAACTCATCAACTACATCGCCAAGTGTAGATGAGCATTGAACTATTAAATTGGATGTTCCCTCTTGATTAGAAGTCCCTAAAAGAATAGCGGACTTCATTGACCGGATCCATTATGGATTCGATGCGCTCTTTACCCTGGCAAGTACTGAGCGACTATAGAAATATCAGCGAGATTGTTGTACAATCACTGGCTCATAAGTGATTGTTGTCGGGTAAGAGAAAGTCCAAGATAGGTCCCAAACTGATAGTATTCTGAATTGATTGGATCGAATTGATTTGGATTGGTATTGATGAGTCATTCTCTATTCTTTATTCTTGGTTTAGATATACATTTGACATTTTGATTGAACATCTTTGAGATTTGTTATTCTATCTATATCTGTTTCACTCAACTATTTTACATGCTCGTACGTTCCATGTATTGACGTCTATTTGGGCCTACATCTTTCATGATGCAGAGAAGGTGTTAGAGATCATCATCAGGCTCATCGTTGAGGATCTAATCGCACCCAGTCGATTGGAGAGTGCTCCCCTACTTCCAGAGGATGCTCATTTAGATTTCATTTAGCTTGAGTTAGTACTTTATTTTCTTTGATTTGGGTAGCCATGACCTGTCATGGTACTATCTAGACAGTTCAGTTAGAGGCTTCATAGACTAAATCTGGGATCGATGATTTGGATATTGTCCGACTAGTTTCTTTCATACTAGTCCTGTTGTTTGAGATTGTCCACCTTCATTCATCTTTAGTCTTCCGCTGATATGATAATTGTTGATTGCATGAATGTGCTGAGGCCAAGTGGTTCGCTTGGGGGCTAACAATAGTCTCTCAGTGCCGTAGGGTACCCTCCCAAAGCGTGACAGTATCAATATACTGACGGAGTATCACAATAATATATTTTCTACTAATTTAGAGTTTAATAAATAATTTTGTGACTTTAATTTTCTAGTCCTATACGATACCGATATGGTCTAAATATACCAATGGAGTATCACAATAAATATATTTTCTACTAATTTAGAGTTTAATAATTTTTTAATTGTTTCTTACAAAAACATAACCCTAAACGATACCAATTGGGTACCAATATACCACCAGAGTATCACAAATGATTGAACTCATTCTATATGATACCGGTATGGTATATATATATATATACCGTCAGAGTATCACAGAGGATTATTTCATAGTATTCATACTGGCGTCATGAGCGAAATAAAAAGGAAAAATTAGGGTAAACGATAATTAATTTGGGCCATGAGTCCATTAAGGATAAATAGTTTGGATTGAGTCCATTAAAAGTAAATTATTTCACGTTAAGTTTATTTTGTGTAGTTTTCCGATTTTTTTTTGGAACTCCGCCCAAATCAGCAGCTGCTATTCTTCACACAAATAATAAATTCGTTCTAATGCATTACTTCCCAAACCATATATAAAAGAAGTAAATCATACTAAACAAACTTGGTGCAACAAATTTGACTACGAAATATGGGTGAATGAATCAATCCATAATGAAATATAATTGGTGAATGAATCAATCCATATTGGATTCCATAAATCCTCATACGATAGTACCTTTCCTTTTAGCCAGTTATATTTGGTTGGTCAAAAATGAAGAAAAATTAATTCTTTAAAAGTGAGTGAATTTGCTTTAGGAGCTGAAAATTTGCTTTAGGAGCCGAAATTCAAAATTTGTGGGCCTTCATCGCCATAAGGCAATCTACCCAAAGAGCCTACGCTATAATAGATTCAGCTAAAGCTGCATTTGAAAGATTTCTTTCTCAATCATGAATCCGAGCTTACTACTTGAATCACGAAAGGCACTTTTCTCACTATCTATTCAATTTAATGCTCACTTATGAATCAAGCTAATAAGGCCAAAAACAGAGCATGGAGTCCACCGGCATGAGAATCAAGCGAAATAGAGACATAAGCGGATCCAAAGAAAAGAAGCAAGACGACTACTTTCATTCCTCTCCTTAGACCGACAGTACTACAAGAAAGAAATAAGACAGACTATAAACAAATACTTTGAAAAGAATATATTTTACTTACGTATTGAGCACAAAATATAAGTAAGAAATCCACTAATTTCCTGGAAAACATTTTCCCTGTTTTCAAAAATGACTTATTTTCTTGAGAAACATTATGTAAGAAAACATTGTTCTTCCTAATGAAAACACACTTAGTTAGGGACAGACCAACCAACGCTCCGAATGCTATCTTTGTCTTGCATTCAATAATAATAACTACAACCATGCTTCAATCCAAAGCAAGTACAGTACCTTTTTCCACAGATAGAGCTAGAGATAATACAAGTTTCGTGGCATCGTGCTTGAAAATTTTCAGATTGAACACAAAGTCCAGGAGATCTCTACTGATCAAGAGGATGCGAGTGAATGGAAGAAATTTCAAGATAGGGAGCTTTTTTGGGAAGGTTGGTGCTGGCCATTAGCACTCTGAGCCTGGGATGAAGTTTCCACCGTAGAGACTGAGTCACTACTGCTATCGTCATTAAAATTAGCGGGATCTGCATATGACTGATACCCAGGAAACCTGGCCAAAAAAGGAGCTGTTGAGGCAACAACTCACACACATAACATTTCAATTACATGCTGTATACATCCTTCATATGGTAAAACAAATTCGTACCTACCTGCTTACTTTTACTTGCTCTCCATTTATACCCATTTTTACATCAAAGATGTTTCCTGCAAACAGTTGTCAGTTAAGTTGATTCATGTCAAATAAATAATCAGATTGCTATTTTGGGGAAGGAAAACTGGTCAATGGTTTCAACAGAAACAATTCGTAGCAATTTATGTCAACTGCAATTGTCCCTTTGGGTAAATCCAATTAATATACAAGGGCAACAGCAATTGACCCAAGGAATTCATAGGGATATAACTGCACCCCCCAACACTAAATGACAGAGTAATAACCTTTTCCTGATGCACGCATAGTGACATATCCTCTTATAACTTAAAACGATGTAATAGATTCATGACTCATACCTATAGGAAAAAGGTTATCCAGACATATCAGTTCTAGGTTCCCAATAGCACATTTATAGATGCCATATATAGGTTAGAGTTAGCTAAACAAGAAAAGAAGAGATAGATTCAGTTATAATTAAGGGAGAGTTAATTGTGAAAGTATGATTTTCTATAAGAAAGATACTACCTCTCAATCAATCCGCTTGTAGCTGGCTATTCAAATATGCCTACTTTTACTTTTCTACTCCACTTTCTCGTTGCTTAAGCAGACTTTCTAGTCTCTGTTTCAGTAATTTGTAGCTCTGCTATGCTAAATAGCAGATGATAGGGAATAGCACAACTAAAGTAATCAAAGATGTCCTGGTAAATCACTAGACTCTTCCAATGATTTCGCTATGCATTTTCAGAGAAAACAAAAAGGAAGACAAATGGCCTGACATTGTTAAAAGCCCTTAAATATTCTTTAGAATTAGTTTAGACTAGTTGCTTCTCAAGGACAAATGCATCAAAGAAGTCAAGAATTTAAAAGTTAAGCACTGAACTAACGGGAGAATCTCCATATCACTTAAAGTGATCCTTAAATTACCCAATGGCAGGGGAACCATTAAACAAATATATCTCTGAAATATGTGAATGATCAAAGGAGTATCCTTCAAGTAAACGCAGTTCCATGATATACAAACTAATCATAAAATCCACCTACAACAAGAAGAAAATGAACAACCACTGTGGTTTAATACTCAATAAAATTGACCTTATTATAGTGCTTTCTTGGACTATTTACCTCCAAAAATCGTCTTGTCCGAAAAGTACTTGGACATTAAATATCTCCTCGCCTCAACTTCATACCTCTTGAACTTCTCAACCTGTTCATTCTCCATATCACTACAGCACAGCATGAAGACAGATATAGAATTAGGACCTTCATCGAGTTCAGATTGCATTTATACAGATGGAAGACTTGAGCAGAACTTAAAAGTAGTGTTGTAGCAGGATAATAGTCTTGCTTTTGGTTTTTTTACCTTTTATAAGTACTATAGACTTGAGTTCTTCTATGAACTTAAGATTAAACATCACGGACAACTAATAATAGTCGATAAAAGCATACCCAAAAAACTTAGATGTGCTACCAGCATCGTGAAAAGATATAATGTTTTTTATTATTAAAAGGATGTCCAGCTAGGATGGCCTAACATGAAAACTTAGATGTGCTATAGAATAATGGAGACATAACATTCTTCTCGGATATTCCTCCCAAATCAAATATTTTAGTTTGATTAGCTATAGACATGAAGGGTACAATTGAATTACTCTGCTTACGAGAAAACAGGGGTCTAAAATAAAGGTAAATCAGGTTTTTGATGGGTTTAACTTTTGACCTTTGAAGTAGTATGTATTATAGAAATAATGAATACTGGACAAAGTAGATTTCAATCAAAGAAAGTTTATTGGCTCTAATAATAGACAATAATAGAAGTTAGATAATAATTCCCCATACACATAAAGACCATGAACTAGGAGAATAGAAAAGCTTTTGTATCAATTTAATTCGTAAGCAAACTTTTGTAACAATCTGGGCTAGTTAATAGTTCAAACCATGTGCTGGTTGCTGTCATTGCTCACACTGATAGTCTAGGTTAAGTTTTTTAATTAGCAGAAGACTCAAAGCCTTCAGCAATCAACAATTCCATAAAAAGTCCAATGTGGCAGGGGTTTCACATTCTTCTCCTATCAAAGCTTTTATATCCTTGCTCTGCCTAATCCACAATATCCTCAAGCACTGGAAATACTTTTTGGTTGAGCACGTTGAGACCCTCAATGTCACACCTGAATCCATCTATTGGCCAAGACACCTTATTGGGTATTATTTGACTTTCAGAAAGCTTTAGCATAAATTTTCAAGTAGTAGAGGGCCTAAAACCTAATAAACATTTCAAAAATGTTATACATATTTAGTGTAAGATAATACCACTAATAGACCACAACCAAGAGGAAAGGACTTAGATAGGATTAATGCGACTATATTTTTACCTCTTTATCTCTTTACTACTAACAAACGGGTAGGCTCTGCAAATCTAGACTTATGGAAATGATAATGCACAGTACATTCATTATTTGGTTCATAAAACATGGAAAGTATCTTTGTGCTAACTAATTTAGCTAAAGTGGATAATTCAAGAGATTCCCTAATAAGCATGCAATTAATAGTTGCCGTGACAGGAAGCTGTTGCATTTCAGTTGAAGTGCTAAACTACTAATATACTGCCACCAAATATTGAGCATGTATTCTGAGGATTCGCCAGAAAATTGAAGTTTTGAACACCAAATTCACTTTGCACATAGGAAATCAACTTGGGAGCAGATAAGAGAGTAGTCAACAGATTTTGCTTTTCAATTACTATCTTACAGGAGAATCAATTAAGCATCTTACTTTGTCGAATCTGGGTGTCGCACATGATGCCAGATATACTCTGTGCTATCTTTACAAGAAGACCAACATAACTTCAGTTGGGCTTCAAAGGAATCAAATTTACAGAACACCTTCCATAATAAATATCATTATTGGAAGTCTGTTATGATAGATTTCCTTTATTAGCATATCTAGAGGCTGAATCCTAATGGTTACATCAATAATATTCTTGTTGTGCCCCATCTCTGTATCTTCCCCTTTATGTTGGAAGGGCAATGTTGATTGGTGATAAGTCACTGACCAAAGAATGCCAGATGACTATCAGCCATGAGAATATCTTATTTCCTAATTAACAAAAACCTCAACGGTGTACCAAATATAACCCAGAAGTGGGGTCTAAGGAGGGTGGTGTGCACCAAGCCTTAGCCCTACCTTGTGAAGCTAGAGAGATCTTTAAATAATTCTTTACAAGTCTATTCCCCACAGAGACATTCTTATATGAAAAGGTAAAATTAGTTCTTTACTAGTCTATTCCTCCTTATATGACTGAATTAACAACAAGAAATCTCTAAAATGCTGTCAATTACAATTAGAAACATGAAATCACCAATCAATCATACAGTAAATTTAAAAATCAAAGCGAAGGCCTAACAGACACTTCAACTCAAAAAAATAATAATTCCCACAGCAGCTATACAAAAAAGCGTAGATATACACTTACTCAGGATCTTCGATCACTTCCTCCTTCTTCACATCGTTAAGAACAGTGAAGTTTGGGACTTCCTACAGAAAAAGGGAACCGATAAAAAAGAGGGAAAAATGAATAAGAAGTTAATAGTCAGATAAGCGAGAAGGAACCTGATGCTGTTGAGACAGAGGCGGCGGAGAGTGAGGAGCAGAGGATATGGGTGAGTTTGATACAGAATTTGCCGCTGAAGAATCCATTTTTCCAGTGAAAGCTAATTGCCAATTTTCAAAAAATGCAGCTAAGCAAGGATTAAAGCTGACTTATGTAGTGCCATTCTTTCTATATATGCAGCTTTTGCAGCGTTCAATTCAGAAAACATCTTAGGAAAAACTTGAAATGCCGCTGAAACAGATACCAAGTAGCAGGACGACGGAAACGAAGCACCGATTTTTTATTTTTATTTTTTTTAAATTTACAGCGGCAACAAAAAGTTTTAATTAAAACTAGTAGTCCTTAGGGTTCGGGAATAAATTTACACAAAATTAACATTTCTGTTTTTAAAATGGACGATCTAGTTTGATTTGTTACAAAATTATTTTTTTTTTAATTTTATAATTTTAAAATAAAATTATATTAAATATAATAAAATGCTCATTAATCTTGTAATCTTAAATATGTCACGTGAAAAATTAAAATTAAAATTTTATCAAAAAAGAAAATGGATCATTCTTTTTTGAAGTTGACCAAAAAGGAAAATAGATCATTTTTTTTAATATGAATGGAGTAGGATTTTGGATCGACTTATTTTTAGTAATTTTTAGCTTTTAAATACTTTTTTAGTTTCGAAAGTGTTTGGGTAACATAAAAAATGTTTTGTAAAAAGTGAAAAGATACAAAATAAAATAAAATAAAATCAAAAGCCAAAAATTGAAGGTTCCAAACTTATACTTTTGATTTTTATTTTATAAGCCTCTTTGAAAAAGTCAATTTAAACACCTCATAATTATCTCAGAATAGTTATTTAATAATAAAAACATGATTTTTAGAAAAAAAATATACTTTTAAAATTAACAGTGGACTACATGATTGTTTTCCTTATTGATTTAACTTAATCCATCAACAATTTTTTAAATTATATTAGTATGCTACTTCAGAAATATTAAAGCAAGAAATATTAAAACAGCATTTCGCTTAGTTAATGTTTATTCGTAACGAAGGAAAATACACCAAATAATGTGTATTTGTTGCAAATACAAAAATCGATCATAAAAAAATGAAAATATAATAAATTTATATCAAATCAATCGATACCTTATTTACCAAATTAGCAAGATATCCCTAAAGCAATCATGCAGAGAGGAAGAAAGAGTGCATGGGGAATTAGGTTACCCATCAATAATACTCGACAAATGACAATAAATTAATAGTCTAAAGTCCACTCATAATAAATTAAGTTCAGTTAATTAAATTATATATGTTCTTGTTTAATTTCTTCTGTTTTTTTCTTTTTTGTGTGTTACGTACATTTGTATATGGATTCCAAAGAAGTATAAACTTTCGTAATCTTATATCAACTATATTTTTTTGGCAACAATGAAAAGATTAGCAGTAGTAAAAAAGGAAATTTATAAATAACTATAGTTTGAAAAATAATTGTCATTGTGCATAGTTATAATTGACCTAATTACAAATTCATAGCTATTATTTTGGAGTAATACCTGTTCGCGCAACCTAATTGTATCAAATATATACCACTTGGATACATTATATCTATTCGCTTAACGTAGTTGTATCAACACAGAATTTTGTTGATACACTCATCCACCTTCTATTTACACCTAACAAGACAGTTTCACTATGCACAACATAAGAATAAAATACTAAGAAGCACCACCAAGGGGATAACATCACGATTCCGGAGGCCAACATCATTGAGGTAAAAGTCATAATGTCATAGGAATCTTTTTCTGTTTGGGTGGAAATAATGCCAGAGGAATCATTACCGCAATACTATCCCTGCTGCACTTGAGATGGTAAAAGTCTAGTAGTCAAAAGCATCACTAGCTAAAGCTCTGACCTAAGTAGCCCAAATACTCTAGGTGACTGCTAACAAGTAGTATCGTGAGGGAAGGTTGAATCAGACTACCATGGAATTCTTGGCTCTTGGAATATCGACCTTCTTGTTCTCATCTTTTTTTGGGGAGAACTGAAGTTTCAGAACATCTTTTGCCACACTGCTGCTCTTCAGATGATTCTTTGAAAACTTAAATATCTTCACGGGAGGAGTCATTCTTGAAATCAAGAATCCATCAAAACACAAGCCAAACTAGAGTACAAGTAATCTGATTCCACCTAGCAGTATGTTGCCTGACAAAAGCAGGTCTAATCGACTCATCCATATATCTAGAGAAATGATCTTCAAAAATGTGAGAGAGTGCCTCTTATTCCAATCCTTGTAATGATCTCCTTAATAATCCCTGTGAGCACTAACTTAATGCACATTGTGGTAATCTGTGAACTGCTTTCCTTGAGGAAAGATTTCGAGTCATCAACAAGAAGAATGTGAGTCAAGTCAGAGGTGATTTACAGTTTCTTGCAGCTACCTTAATTTTAGTCTTTATCCTCTGTTCACTGAAGGACCAAATCATCTCAGGTGCTAACCGATTCACTTGTTTCCCTTTGGGCACATCAATCTTCACTAGAGTAATTATGGCTTGGAAAGCATATTGCCAACAGCAAAGTTATAGCTTTTCCCCTCTATTTCAATCTGACTGCAACCAATTTCTTTTTGCAATCCTAATACCTTCATCTTTTGCCTCAATTGTCTAACAGAATCCCAGTCCTCATATCTGGCAAAAAAATTGGACACTAAAACATAAATTTCTGCTCTTTTTGGCTCTAGTTCCAGTAACTTCTCAGCACATTTCTTTCCAAGATTTAACTGGGTGTGAACTATACATGAATTGAGCAACGAACACCAAATTTGAGTATCTGGCTGCATAGGCATCTCAGCCATGAGATTTAAGGCATCATCAAACTGTCCAGCACGAGCCAGCATGTCAATCACACATGCATAATGCTCCAATCCAGGTTTTAGACCATGCAAGATCTGCATCTCTCTAACATATTGTCGACCTTCTTCGATGAGCCCCGCATGGTTACATGCCATTAAAATAGATATATATGTCAAGCTGGCAGGGCTGAAGCCTGATTTTTGCATTTCTTGAAATAGCTTGATGGCCTCCATTCCAAGTCCATGAACTGCATATCCCGTGATCATAGCTGTCCATGATGCTATATCTTTGAGTGGAATATGGTCAAAAACACACTTGGACATTCCTATGAATCCAGATTTCGCATACATGTCTATGATTGAGCAATGGACAAAACTATCCTCTATAAGGTTAGATTTTAATGCCAAGCAATGAACTTCTTTCCCCAGTCTGATAGCAGACAGTGTTGAACAAGCCCCTAATACGCTTGTCACAGAAATTTCATCAGGTTGGAATCTATGAGATACCATCTCACGGAACAGACATAAGGCTTTATCTGGTAGTGCATTCTGCAAATAACCAGCTATCATTATGTTCCAGGATACCACATTTTTATCTTCTATCCTGTCAAAAAGACGTTGCGCCAGTTCTGGTTTTCCACAATTCATGTAAAATGAAACTAGGGAAACCCGTATAGACATATCTGTTACTAGACCATTTCTTAGCACAAAAGCGTGGATCAGTTTACCACAATGTAGCAGTTTTAAGTGGGAACAAGCAAACAGAAGGCTACCAATGGTGAACCAGTCAGGGAGCAAGCCAGAATCCATCATTTCAGAGGATAGAGTCAAAGCCTTGGATGGATCCTCATTCTGCGCACAGCCACTTATCAGTGCATTCCAAGAGCTTACTGTCTTATTTGCCACTCCATAGAATACAAGCTCAGCATATCTGAGCAATCCACACTTTGCATAGGCAGCTATAAAAGCATTTGTTAACAACTCATGGTATTCAAGACCATTTCTAAGTGAGTAGCCGTGCAGTTCTTTCAGTATCAACTGCTCTGACTCCTCTAGGCACACAGGCAAAACATTCAATAGAGTGACTTCATCTGCCTTCACATACTCAAGGGTACTTTGCATCCTTCTCACAAGATGAAATGTTCGTCTAACATCTCCTCCACCTGAATAACTCCCGATGATCGAGTTCCAAGAGACAACATTTTTTCTCTCATTTTTCTCAAACAGAATTTGTGCATCAGAAAAGTATCCAACTTTGCAATACATATCCACTAAAGAATTATTCACTTGTAATTCATTAGCTAATCCTAGCTTTACAGCTAAACCATGAATAATCTTTCCGAATTCCGCTTCTTCTGCTGCTGCGCAAATTGGCAGCATAATAACCATAGTAGTCATGTCTGGAACGAGAATTTCATCCCCTGTAGACATATTCCTGAAAAGATCAAAACTTTGTTCTATACATCCATTCGCTGAGAACCCAGAAATCATTGAGTTCCATGAAATTAAATTCCTCTTAGGCATATGCTCAAACACTTTCACAGCATCCTTGACAAGACCAAACTTCCCATACATGGAAATTAACGCATTGCTTACAAAGACATCACTAACCAAACCCATCTTTAAAGCCATCCCATGAATGGCTTCCCCCAAACCCACATCAAGAATCCCTCCACAAGCCTTAATAACACAAGGAAAGGTAAAATTGTCTGGCCTTTCCTGGGTTGAAGTCATCAGCTCAATTAACAAACAAATAACATCAAACCAAAGCTCATTCTTTGTGTACCCACTTATAAGAGCATTCCATTGGTACAATTTTTTGCTTCGTAATTGATGAAAAACGGAGAGAGAATCGGAAGGATACCCACACATTGAGTACATTGTGATGAGCCGCGTACAGAGTATAACGTCATCTTTCAATCGGGTCAACGAAGAAACCATTTCATGGACTTTACGACCCGTTTCAATGTCCTTTTGTGTACCACAGGCCTGTAAGAGAACGCCTAAGGCCTCGGATTTTTCAGACGAGTGGTAAAAGGCGTTTTTGAGGTATTCTTGAAATGTACGGAAGACTTCCGACGAGCTTTTGGATTCGCACAGCTGCGTAATCTCTTCGGATAGAGTTAGTGTGTTCTTAAACTGATTCTTCGAAATGGGTTTTATAGTTACAGAATCTTCCTCAGGTGTTGGGATGCAAACTAAACCTGCTGATTTTGGAGCGGAAGAAGTCGCAAACGAGGCTAATTTGTTGGGTTTTGGACTGAATTTGACGGTTTGAAGTTGGGGCTGATGGCAGGAGTAGATCGGCTCCATCTCCGGCGCCGGCGCCAGAGCAGCCGTGGGGAAGCTCGCCAGCGGGAACATCAAACACTAGCAATGCTACCTAGGAAGGAGTATATGGTGGCCTTCGCATCCCTTTATCTTAATTGAATATTTAATCTTGTAAACGTCAATCCCAAAGTGAAATAGTGTGTTGTTTTAAACTTTCATAAAATTAATTTTAAATGATATACTTTAAACATTTTAATTTTATTTAAACATAGAATAAATTTAAATTCGTTTTTTTAATTTCAGTTTGTAAGTGAAGGTTATTTCCTTCTAATGAATATTCACTTAAAACATAATTTATTTTCTATTTATATAAATTATTAAATGTTATATCCAGAATTATAGTCGCAACAAAAAAAAAAAAAAATCAATTTTGGTCATAGCAGGTGTCTATTTTTACTAAAAGAACTTCATATTAGGAGCTAGATATTATTGCCTTTCTTTTGCCTCTCGAGTTTTGGCATGTAAATGGAGAGGGCTAACTAGTACGGGCAGTTTTCATACATTATTTTGCAAGTGTATTAATTTTTACCACTGTTAAAATTGAGTCCTTTTCTTCAGCTTTCATACTGTATTTTCTTACTTCTTTGATGAATTTTTTATCCGACTCAAAGTTTTATTAATATTTTTTCTATCCTTAAAAGATAGGAATAAAATTATATACACCCCATCCCCTCTAGACCTTTGTAAATTTCACTAGATATTTTATCATATAATTACCTTTCTTATGTTTGCTATTTGTTGAAGTTGACCAACATTTTAAAAAAATTACTCTACGCTTCATGTCGAATTGCGCTTTTTGAATCATAAAATAATATCCCACCGAGAGGCCAATCAACTTACACTGAGCTTTTATTGTACATATAACAACAACAAAAAAAAAAAAAGTCAATCCACTTTTTATTTTAAGGACTTTACACAAACGATAAAATTGATAACCGAAAAGCAAATAAGATAGACTAATTTATAAAAAGCAAGGGAGACGATATATATATACTGACATGTTAATTAAATGCCAGAAGTATAAATAACCACTAATTGATTATATTCCACACAGGTTTACTACAGTTTTATTTACCCAAAGAAAAGTCCTCATTATTTCAAACAATGACCTCGATTTAATTTCTCTGCCCCTCCAAAAAAGACAAAGAAGTTGAGGTGGCAGAGTCGAGCGCATTAGGAACGGTTGCAGATAGCAATAGCAAGCAAGGAGAAGAGATAGACGCCCCAAGAACAACCTTTGAGAAATAGTGAAAAAGGCGTTGTCATGACAAGGTAAAATGCTGTAGTCGCAAATAAAATACCTGCCCGCTCCAGCAATTCTGATTCAGCTGGGTACTTGCACTTTATAAATCTTCCCACAAAGAGTGACGCGAAAGCAAGTAAAATAGCAAATGACAACAACTGGAAACACAAAGGAAGTGAATTTCCAGTTTGTAGAGAGTACAGAGCTACCTCTGCCCCTGATGTTAAACAGAATGCCATGAATAGCGTCGACCAATCGAAATTATTGGTTCCAGCTGCGGTTTCAACTATAGGGCTACGCTCTTCCACTTCCAGTTGCTCTGCTGATGGTTGTGTCACCGTGTTAGCGGATTCAAGGGATAAACCAACAGTACTGTGGGAGTTGGGTGACACTACTCTAGTACAACTTCGAAAGTAATGGCTAATCCTCTCTCTGAACTGAAATACAAACTTGTAGACACAGTTGGGGAACTCCATTATATACGTTCCGTGCCCTGAATAAGGAAAATTGGCAAGGCTCGTGTTGGTTTTTTTTAATTAGCCAGACTGAATAAGGTTTATTTATACATAGAGTTGCAGATTACAGTGAAGAGTGAGCAGCAAAAGACAAGTCTGTTTGGCTTTTCCAACTTTTCCCAAGAAACTCCGGGTCAACAAAACTCCAAAAATGATGGCGTGGCAATCATGGATATATAGAACAAAATTTATTATACGCTTAGTAGTTATACGACAAACGACAGGCGATGGAAACAATGGCTTGTTAAATATTCTGTATTTAAGCGATTGCGTAAACAAACAAATGTCGTCATAGTTACCGATGTCATCATCTCAAGGCGGTAAATATTATTAACTATGGAGTAGATAAGCAGTCCCCCCGTTTGTCATATGAAACAACTTTCGATTATACATAAGATTATTTTTTAAAAAATAACTTGAATTTCCAGTTTGAAAATATGTGCTTTCACCATTTTTCAAGTGAATATTTATGTGTGCACTGAAATTTCAAACCTTTTTTCAAGTTGAAATGCATTTCCAAACACAATTCGATTCCTCAAATGTTTCCTTTACTTTTTTCTTTGTCCAATGCCCTAGTATAGAGAAGCTTAGAACCTAGTAACAATTGAAACTGGAATCCTAGCGAGATATTCCAAATGGATATCTGCAGCCTGCCTTCTTATGCGAATTGTTGAGCTCGCAAGCTAACAAACTGTGAAATAAGGCCTGTTTTCAATTCTTCTCCTCTTAGGTTTTAGTTTAGTGGTCAATACTACCACAATCTAGACTGTTATGCACTCTCCACCAGTCCAGGGTTATAGCAAGCAATAACTCAGATTCACTAGTTTCATTCTAAGATTAAGAAGAAACTCATTGATAATCATCTAAATTGCCCATCCAACCTTAGAATAGATGAATACTAGAAGACAACCTACGCCCACTTCCTCTTTTTATATTGATAACGGAAAATGGTCACAATTGCCCCTAAACTAGCGAAATAGACCACTTATACCCTCCATTATATTTTGGGACAAAAAATACCCCTCTGTTATCCTAAGAAACCACAAATACCCCTCAAGGGTTAACAACACTGATGTGGCAAGCCACATGACACTAATTCCGCCACCTAAGCTTGCCAACTAGGATATTCATTAAATTTGACTCAATTCATAATCCATTACCCTAATCCACAAATGAAAGATCTGACCCACTAAATTAAGAGGAAACTCCTTATCAGCAGCTCATCGCTAGGGCTCTTCAAGAATAGAAGATGCAAGATCTAGGATGAAAATGACCATCGCATCAGCAGACTGCCACCTGATAAAGGATGAAAATGACCATTGTGCCATTGTCTATGTAGAGGTGATTACATCAGCAGAATTCCATCCATTTCACTGCAATTTGTTGGCTTATAGTAGTTCGCAGGGATTCATCCGTCTTGTTGACATGAGGAAGTCTGCACTATGTCTGGATAGCAGGTAACCCCTTTCCATTGGCAACATGAAACACAGACTGATTCCAAGGGAGCAATTGAGAGAGCTCTGGAAGACCGCTGCTGATAAGGAGTTTCCTCTTAATTTAGTGGGTCGGATCTTTCATGAATAGGTTAGGATAATGTATTATGAATTGGGTCAAATTTAATGGATATCCTAGTTGGCAAGCTTAGGTGGCGAAATTAGTGCCACATGGCTTGCCACATCAGTGTTGTTAACCTTTGAGGGGTATTTGTGATTTCTTAGGATAACGGTAGGGGTATTTTTGGTCCTAAAATATAACGAAGGGTATAAGTGGTCTATTTCGCATAGTTCAAGGGTAATTTTGATCCTTTTCCGTATTGATAATAATGTCTGACCATCTTCATCTTGACCAACCGACCGATTCCTACTCGTCTTACTAGTGTAGTACCAATTAACTCACACCAAATCTAAGTGGACGAGAGAAGGGATCAAATAAATTGTACTCCAAATAAACCAAAAACTCTCTTACAGTCTAAGAACTGAATTTAACAAGGATAAAGCAAGTTGTACTCCCAATTCAACCAAATACTATCTATCATCTTCTGTCTCTCCTTCCCCATGATTCACAAAACCCTCTATCCAAAAAAAGAATGGTTGCAAGGAAATGACATTTTAAAATCAAGGATCTAGATTGAAGTCACAATGTGATATAGCACCTTAACCCTGCGACTTCTGTATCTGGTATGCTCTTTGCTTCATAAGCATGCAGCAATTGATCACCCATATTCTTCTACGAAATAAACTGATGAAGCTTTAACTAGATACCTGCTCTAAATATCAAACTAGTTGTATAGTTTTCCTCTAATAACCATATACCATAATCAAAGAACACACAAAAATTATCTTCACATCACTCCTTGAAAGCAGTAGACTACTTGCTAAATACACATAACGTGTTTCGTCTCAACGAAGAAAGTCAGTATGCCCCAAGGTAGTGGTTTTGGATTCAATTTTTTTCATTGTGAAGCGGTGAGTGGGAGGATGGTTCTCTTTTTTCATGTTATGAAATCTTTCTAGTTTCTATTAATTCATAAAGTTGTGCCAGAGTTGGTATCCGACTTGTTATATTATAATACCGAGCTTTACCACCAACAAGGGTTGTGGAATGGTAAGTACTTATTCATCTTAACCAGAGATTTCACGTTCCAAACCCTGAATAAGGAATCACCTTTTATTAAGGAGCATTTTATCCCTCATGGGACTTCCGGGCGTGAATTTGGATTTTATCGGGCCCATGCGGGTACTAATGTCGGGTGCAAAACCCAAAATAAGAACAAAACCGAGCTCTACCTGTATGCACAAAGCTTGAGTCTTGAAGCAACAATAGTTCTTTTACTGCATTTACCAAAAGAAAGGAGTCGGAGAAAGAAAGAGATAATGAGAATGTTCCACTTCTAAATAGTAAATGTGTATTTTATAGTTGGCATGATGGATCTGTCTGTTTAGACCGGATGAATCATTCGGAATTGCAAAGTAGAATATTTTCAAAGTTCCAGTAGTTACTTATAACAGAATGTCAAGATTATGATTTGTGTGGTACCTCCAGACCTTGTTGAGATGAGCAATTTGAAACCCAGAAAGAAACTGCTCATCCTGAATCCGCATCAGCAAGAGCTCATATACACCAACCTGCAACCACTGTAATTTAATTTAATGATTCAAATAATTTTTACAAGTATCGGTAGTGGCAAATATATTTTTAGCACTATCAACTTTGAGAAAGTAATCCTTTTTTTTGAAAAATGAATCTAATTACCACCTATCCATTTGTTTCACTCACTCACCAATCCAAGACTTCAAACCAAAAGAAATTAAAGTTCTATACTGAATACAAGAAAAAGTGGTAAGTACCTAATTTTTTACTCTGAGTGGAAGCAGAACACCAATGTCCTCAACTAAACAAACTGAATTCTGCATATCCTCAACAAAATGTAGATCCTTGTATGAATGTTTTGCTTGAGAAAATAATAAAAAGAGATCTTTCTGATACAACAGCATACAGCCTTTGATTTTAGAAGGAACTGAGGCAATCTTTAATCAACATAAACAAGGGATTGGTGTAAGTAGCTCCTCCTAATTTCTCAAACATGACCCCATCCATACGGGCTTGGATTCCATCAGATGATGCCACGTCAGTTAACAACTCCTTTAAAGTTCTATCTGCTCCGGCTAAAGAGCCTCCTATGCCACTTAAAACTTCTGTTACGGATGCGGATGGCCTTGACAGCTCAACAATAGAAACCTGCAGTTTTAACAACTTCTAAGGAAGACCAAAAAATTTATCTCCATTGCAAACCTCTTAAAAAAGGTAGAGAAAGAATTGAACATACAAACAAAAAAGAGGAATTAACTTGATAAATAGTTTCAACAGCATTTTTTCTTATCCAGTGAAACTTTCTTGCTTCTAACTACTTCTACAGTAACCAAACAAAAGAAAGCAGCTTCCAAGGTTTGTTAGGTACTATTAACACTAAACTAGTTTGTCATCAAATGTAATCATGCATTTCTTTTTTCTGAATAAGAGACCCTGGAATAAGTACCATAGATGATTCACATATGACTATGAAAACAAAACTATTATTTAGATTTCAAAATATGCTACCCTTAACCCCTTACTATTTGGCAATACTGAAAGGTGGCTCAGAGTGCACTAAAACAAAGTTAAATTTCCTGCTTGACCACAGCACATATTAAAGAATATTGCAGTAAAGCGTGAGTAGACCACTGCATCCTAGGAGTGAATCACTCACAGAAAAGTTTTTTTCATTTCTCAAAAAGAGTCTAGAATATAGTATTCCTAGGATGTAATTTTCTTGGTATTCTTGTTTGACTACATATCCTTTTTTTATAATCATGGTGTCCGGGCCAACTTCACTTCATTCTATCTCAAAGTTGTGGCAACTTCCTCATCTTTCTATATTTTAAATTGATGACAGATGCAACTGAGATTATCTGGAACCTGGCTTTGGCAGGAAAATTCACCAGCTCTCTCTAAGAAGATCAAGAGATTCAGATCCTGAGGTTCCCCAGAGCGCATAAAATTTCACTAGAAATGACAGTTGACAACAATCCAATGTTAAAACTGATATATGACGTACCTGTCTTTCCTGAGGTATATTGGCCTTCTGTTTTGCAATTGCTACAGCACGAGAGAGACCACCAATGGCATCAACTAGACCTCGTGAAAGAGCATCCTTTCCAGTCCAGACTCTCCCTTGTGCAACCTCCTCCATTTTATCCACCTAAAATGCAGTGCTTGGTATTACCAATCAAAAAAATGCAGAACTTGGTATTTTCAATCAACTGATAAGTAAAGTAACGGCTGTTCTATTCTAAGAGGTTTTCTTTTTACAAGTACCATACCATCATTGATCTTGAAAGAGCAGCCTTGTCTCGGAATTGGGTATATGCGTGCTGTGCAGATTTGGCAAACAGTTCTGCTTCCTCAGGCCTACAGATGAAGTTCTATCTGAGCCCAATATTTCGGTTTCCATTTGTAGACAATTAAATCAGCTAATCTCAAAAGCCAGCAAACGAGAACCAAGTGTACACAATAGTAGAAGAGGAGGCTCTGTGTTGGTGTTAGGTATAAGTACAGAAATTATGCTAGTTTCTACGATCAAAATTCAGCTTGTTATAGAGACCCCAAAAGCAGTAAGAATAGAAGGATGCAACATGAAATTTACGGCTTAAGGTTATGTCCTTATAACCCCGAGGAAGCCGAAAAAGGTTCACCTGAATGGTCGCTGTTCTGCTGCAGTAAGCTCCGCATATCTTCCCCTTGATATTGTCTCCTTATTGAAACCAATTTTTTCATATAAATTTCCCAAGTTGAATTTTCCTGCCAAAATCATGTAAGTTTAATATACTGAATCTGATTAAAAAGTTTGCATGGGCATGCATGTGAAATAGCACAGCCAGCTCATAAAGCCAATTCCACCAAGTGAAGACCTTGTACAAGTAAATTTTGTGAATATAAAGGACAACAAATAATATACCCAGTGAAATCCTCCCAAGCAGGGTCTGGATAAAATGTATGCAGACCTTACCACTACCTCGTTTAGAGAGGCTGTTTCGGGAAGACCCTCAACTCATATACATCAGCCCCAAAAGCAAAAAAATACTAGATATACATTAACAACTGGAATGAAAAGCAATTGACAATTTTATAAATACAAGAAAAGTAGAAAAATAAATAACGGACAGTAACAACAGAATATATAAAGACGTGACTAGTCCGACTAACCTACTACATCACAAGGCAGGACAACATTCTACTCCTAATAGCCTATTAACCTTCTATCCTAATATGCGACCTCCATTCCTTTCTATCTGAGGTCATGTCCTCGGTGATATGAAGCTGCACCATATCCTGTCTAATCACCTCACCCCAATACTTTTTTGATCTACCTCTACCCCTCGGCGTAACCCCTAAATCCAACCTCTTGTACCTCCTAACAGGAGCGTCGACGCTCCTCCTATGCGCATGCGCAAATCATCTCAATCTCGCTTCTCTCATCTTGTTTGCCAATGAGGCCACCCCTACCTTCTCCAAATGATCTCATTCCTAATCTTATCACACATGATATGTCGACACATCCATCTCAACATCCTCATCTTCACAACCTGCATCTTCTAAACACGTGAGCTTTTACTCCACCCCATAGAGCGAAGACGGTCTAACCACCATTCTGTCAAACTTACCTTTAAGTTTTAGTGGTATCTTCTTAACTAAATGTAAAAGGCATGAAACAGCAGAGTGGAAGACTCCAGGCAGTGAGGATAGCCGAAGAAACTCAAAGGAACCAAGAAATGGAAAAACTGCAACTATAAAGTATTGACACTTGTATTAAACAACTACATGGACCGACATAATGATGGATCAAACCAGAGGAGTTGCCTTAAACAACTACATGGACCGACATAACGATGGATCAAACCAGAGGACTTGCCTTCCCACAAACCAAAATCTTAGAGGTTCATCAAGATACACATCAACTTAATCCAATCTCCACTATTTGCAGGAAGACAGACAAACACTCACTCAAAAGAGAGTTGTCATCCCAAATTTACTAATATCAGTCCAAGCTCTTCTTAGCCAAAACTGTGAAGACAAAGCTGGTTCAGAAAGAATCTGAGAATGACATGCTTTGATAAAATTGCCAACATTCTAAAAGAATTGGGAACAGGGGGGTGGGTGAATGGCAATGTTGGGAGTAGGGAAGGGAGGGGCTAGTGAAGAGATACAACTCTAGGGCTCGACCTCTGAGCTACCTTTTCTAATTATATAACCTACCTGTAAGATACAATCAGTCCTCGCTCTAAATGCGTTTTTATTTTTTAAATATTTTTAACTAGTCATATTATTATGTGAAATGAATCCTCAATTCCCACATCAAGCCAATTACATGGACAAAGCATTGATATAGTCTCCTCAATTGAATGATTATATAATTCTATGGTTGGACCTACCACCAAATACCTTCTCAAATCCAGAGCTTGGCACCAATTTGGTCATGATATTCAATATAGAACTATCTAGTTACACTTCAATATATTTTGAGCTGGTACTTAGTGGATCTAACTATAGTATATATTGAGAAGGACTCGCAATTGGGAAAATCAAAAGAATCCTGCACCCTCACAATCCAGTTAACCTGGAGTGCCTAAAATATATATCAGTACAATCAGCCAGATGAAGAGCACCAATCTGATACAAGAACATAGAGTTGAGGCATGTGTTCTGACTTTTGTAGTAGAGACTGATTCCGTAATGGATGGCATTCAAAAAGAGGGAATTTTGATTTATCCTCAGGTGAGATGGTATAAGTAAGATTTTGGAATTGGAGAAGATCAATTTATGCAAGGAATCATTGACCACATTATGCATTCCGGCGAAGGAAGCCCAAAGTCTTCAAAAAAGTTATACCACTCAAGGAAAAACACATGCCATTCAAGATATAAAATGCCTTTTTCCTCCATATCTTCCTTTTAAAGGTATGAAATTGTGGATAGTTCAACTGGGTCTAACATAAGTAGATACCTTCGCCAATTTGGAGACAAAAAAATCTGGTCATAAAATTAACAATCCATGATTCTGCACCTTATAAAGTGTATCCTCAGCCCACACACAAGTGGAAAGTTCAACTTTTTACTTTTTTTCTTTTGCTAACATAAGATTTTATGCTGTAAGCCACAGGCGAAACTAAAAGCAATCCGACCAACTAAGGATGAATAATCCAACAAAAATCAAACTGTAAGGCCAAAGAGTTGTGGACATTGAAAGAAACATCAATCACACAGTAACCAATTGAATTTTACGATTTTTCTTCTAAAACAACTAGGATTAATGGAGTTTCTGAAGAGCACAGATCATTCCAATTTTAAGTGCAAATACTGCCTAACCCTCAGAAGGAACATAATTCACTACAAGGTGACGCGTTCATGTGGTTGAGAGCTGTTTCTAATTCTTATAACTGAATGGTGAATTTAACCTACATTTCAGTTCCTGAATTATGTTTGGTTCAAGAAATGCAAATGTATCTCTTTATCAGGTACAAACTTTTGTGAGCTAATAACACCCGTGCAGAAATTATCTTGCTAGTGCATAAGTACAAGATCTAAAACACAGTACACCACACACATGAAACATAAGCTGCTCCGGAAAATGATTCAGGACCTGACATTAGCACCGTAATTTAGTGTACCAATCAATCACAGTTTATAGAAGGCAAAAATTTGTTGTAGCATCTAGATTTTTACCTGTCACCACACCTATTGAGCCTGTCAATGTAAGGTTCTCCGCCACAATATCTTGTGCAGCCATTGCCATATAATATCCTCCACTGGCTGCCACATCAGCCATAGATGCTATAACTGGTTTTGATTCTGCCAGCAGTCTTATTTCTCGCCACATTCTGTAGAGAAAAGCATCCTAATCAATCAGCATGGAACTTGGTTCAAAAAATAAAGTAATGTTTGTCAGAATCTACACTACAGAAGCTTTTACATGTGGGAAATAGATTGACTGCTTTGAAGACGAAAGAAGAACAATATCACATTTCTATTTGACAAGTTGATTTAGCTAAAGCATCATGGAAAGCACTCAAAACAGGGGATTAGACGAAAATAAAACTTGATATTTCCATTGTACAACACAATCAACAAAACAGTTAGGAAGTTTTGTTTTCCTTTCCTATAAAAAGTAGTTAGGACTCTATATCTGGAAGAAGAGGTGTAAATGCAAAGATCATAGAAGTTACAGAGAGAAAATTCAGACAGCCAAGCGGCTCCTTAACGTAGTGCATACAAATGAAAAAACCATCACACAACAGGACTTACAAATCAGAAGCAAGAGCATCACCTCCAGGACTATCAATTCGTAGGATGACAGCTTTATACCTTTTCGACTCTGCACAGCATAGACACACATAAAAACAAAATAATAAGAAAAATTGACAACCAGAAGGTAAAACCTAAATAAGCACCAAGTCCACCTAAATCTATCAAAAGCTTTTTCCACCATTCATTTTTAAATCAACACAGAAGCATCCAGATCAGCAGCAATCTGAGAGTTTACCAATGGCTTATCACCTCCTTCTGAAAAGGAGAAGGAAGGGATGAGATGAATATGGAAAACTTGCAACCTAATTTCTACAACGCAACAACACATGCAGGAGTCTTATTGAACTGCATTGACTCCCACTAGTTACCTGAAAAATTACGTACTTCCCTTCTAACATAAATTCTGTAGCTGATAGCCACTTCATGCATTAGACAACAAAAATAAACATGCAACTACTAATAAAGCTGGCCTTCCCATCTCTAAGGTTCACTATGACCTCCGTTTAAAAAAGAATGACCTAGTTTGACTTGGTAAAGAGTTTAAGAAAATAAAGAAGACTTTTCAATCTTGTGGTCCTAAATTAAAGTTATGTCAAATGTATCAAAACAACCTTTAATCTTGTGGCCTTAAATATGCCACGTCGAAAGCTGAAATTAAAGTGTTACCCAAGAAGGAAAGCGATCATTCCTTTTTTAAACAATCTACAAAAGAAAGTAGGTCATTCTTTTTGAAACAGAAGGAGTATTAAAATCAAAAAAAGAAGAAACATCGAATAAGTGACACTGTCCTCGCAAGAGTCCTGACCCTTCATAGTTAGCATAGCATTTTAACAGTACAAGTCATTCATAATCTGAGTTGGAAAAGATAGCAAAGAGAAATAAGCAAATAATAAGGTATCCAGAACTGCACAGAGCAGATAATGCATTGTGTCTGCAAAGTGTCTTTCTGAGACTAAAGAACTTGGTATTACTGATTTATGGTTCATCAGGATTTGTAATGACCAACTGTTTACACATATTTTGACCACATGATGAATTGTTCAGGAATTGTGCATACAAGGACAATTCATACCTCGTACACTGCGGATTTTCTCAATCAATTTCTCTGCTATTATTCCTGAACTAGGTGAACTAAATGGACCACGTGTGCGACTAATACTCCCGGAGGCTCGAATGACAGCTATCTGGTCTTTATAACCTGTTAGACCAAGAGTCCATCTCCTAACTTTTGAATACTTCCTGTGTCAGAATATAATAATAAAAAAATGTTAAAAGATTCGAAAGGTTAGTAGTGCATAACAGATGAAACAAAGAATATGTGAGAGAGGATACTACAAAACAATTGATAGTTGGCAAAATCTCAAAGTCTAACTGATATAAGTTATTACTCTTTCCTTTAGCCTCCTGGGATATTTTGTAGAATTACATAAAATAGTTTTTTTCTTAGTCTTGATACTCTGACCAGGGTCATAAATTAGTCCAAGCACAAAATTACATTACAATTGACAGTTGGCAAAATCTCGAAATCGAACTGATACAAGTTATTACACTTCCCTTTAGATGCCTGGGATATTTTGTAGAATTACATTAAATAGTTTTTTCTTAGTGTTGATACTCTCTCAAAATTCCATTGGTCATAAATTAATCCAAGCACAAGAGTGAAGTGCAGGGTCAAATTCCAAAACACGGCATCTTCGTTCAGTACCAGATATCTCTAAAGATCAACAGTTATCTGCTCATGAAAAGCAATATACAAAACTAATGGCGCACCCACAAAAAAAAATCTTGAGAAAAAATTATCCAGGTGACTTGAAAGTCAAAGAAAAAACCTGTAATCAACTTCAGGGAGCTTTTTATCCTTTGGAACTCCCAAACGCTCTTTCAACATTGACATTACCTGAGGAATTGCAAAAATCAGTGGTCCCTTGATTAACCATGGGAGAAAAGATAAAGTTCTTATGTGCATGTCAAGTTCACGAAACAATTTAAACATTTTAATAGGGAAGTAATTAAATCCAGTTGGCCGGATACACAAATGAAGCTGAGACTGTATAAGCTAACACAAGATAATCCAGAGATTAACAGTGTGTGGCAGCATGCAATCTTGTTTCTGGGCAAAGATAAAGTTTGCTATATCCCAAGCTTTCATCATTCCCAGTCCCAATTCAGGAGACCTACTCTCACAAGCAAAGCGAGCAGAGACGATGTTGAAAAGTTACACAGATTACTCCCTCCTTTACAAAAGGATGAAGGATTCAAAGTACGAGGGTCAAACCCAATTTGGACATTGATTTCGTGATCTTTTTAAACTAAATTCGCAACAACTGGGAACTAGATAATTGTACTATATAGTATATACTACTTTTTATAAACAAAAATATTTAAAGAATATATCTAAAAGTTGTGGTCAAAGAAAAAAATAATTCATATAAAGTGAATCTTAACATTCCATGAACAAAAGAATTATATCATACATACCAAAGCAGAATTTGTTGTATAATTTCTAATAAAAGAAAGACGTAAAATCATCCTAGAACCTAAACCAGAATGGTCAAATGAAATGGCACATACTAGTTGTCTACATTCTTTTCCTTTATGATTTCTTACAAATTGACTTTCCTGGAAAAGAAGTACTCCCTCCGTTTCATTTTATGTGACACCGTTTGACTTGGTACGATGTTTGAAAAAAGGGAAGACTTTTGAAGCTTTTGGTCTAAAATAATCCTTAGATATTTGTAAATCATTTCATTAAGAGTAAAAAAAGAAATTTAAAAATTAAATTGTTTCTAATTATGGTAAGGTGACATTCTTTTTGGGACGGACTAAAAAGGAAAGGGTGCCACATAAAATGGGACAGAGGGAGTATATTCGTCACGAATCCTAATTTATTGAAAAAGCAACCCCTCCCCTCCCCAACCCACCCACCCACACAAAAGAATAATTCAGCCATTAATCAGTTGAACTTTTAAATAATCACAGACCTGTTTCTATCAAGTAATGCCTCAAGACACCTAGCAACTTAATATACCTCATCGTCATACTTTATATCTGTTATCCAGTTCTCTTCATTTAGCCTTTCAACTTGGTACACTCCATCATTAACGAACTGTTCAATGTCTTCTTTTTTCTTCCCTGAGTAAGAAAATCAGTACATGAAAATCTCCGCTGACTTTATATATCCAGTATGAACTTCAAATTTGAAGTCACCTTTAGTGAGAGCAACTTTTTCGAGCCAATTTCCATAGATATTATCAAGTAATGCAGTTAGCATCTCCCGATTTTCCTCAGATATACTTTTACGCGTTAATTGATCTCCAGCACTTTTATATTTACCAATTCTTTGTACTTGTGGCTCAATTCCAACTTTCTCAAGGACACCTGCAGAGCAATCCATTTGCTGCAGTTAAGGGGTGATCATAAGCAATGTGAGATCACATATACACTGTAAGTCTGTAATAAGAAGCATCGTTCAACAATTCAAGCAGCATTCATGCATTCTCTGAAACCCCAGTAACACTAGCTAGCAAATTCCAGTAACATCGAATTTAAATAGGTCTTGCTTTTTGGACTTTCACATAAATTGAGGAAAAAACAATTATTGCAATGATGACTATCTCAATATTCCAAAGAGGTAACCATCAACCCATACTCCAAAGATCATTAAGAATTTAGCATATCTGAGAAATTTAAGAGGAGCTGACCTTTCCAAGAATATTTTTTGTTTCAGCTGGGGAGCTAAAGAACTAACCTCCCAAAAATGATGCTTGAACTGTTAAACCATACAACGCAAAATAAGCACTTGGAGGGGCATAAAGCTCTTGACAAGCGCAGCCAATGTAGTACTCCTTTTCACCACAAGCCGGCGCATAGCCAACTATGAATTTGCCTGAAAAATGACAAAGATTAACGCTCTTCTGTACCTTTCTTTTTCCTAATTCTAGATTTTAAAACAAAATAGATATTATATGGAACTCCTTAAATATGAGAAGCTTAGTTAATCCAACTACTTTCAGTCTATACAACAAATACTCATTCGAAATTCAGATATGTTGTGTGATTAGTTATCTCAGAAGTTGCTGCAAAGCAAAATACTGCACCATGATAATCAATAACAAAGAGTTGCTCTTTAACCCCAAGACAAGATAAGGCAGTGACATTGATTATTTTGTTTAGCACTTTATAATGGAAAGGTAGGGAAGATTTTAAAAAAAAAATTAAGCATCGCTTCTGAATAGGTAAGCATTGTTTGATATTTTCTCCTTGTGTCTTTAAAGTTTAGGTTTCTTACAAGATTTTTTGTCTAATATTCACCTCAACTGAGACATGGCATTATTCCAATCTCATAACATAGGAGGCCCTGAAATAGGCACATGCTCCAAGATGTCGGACCTACTTGAAGACTTATCACATATGAGATGTATAGAATCATACAAACATTTGCCATTCATATGCACTGAGAGGAATTGGGACTAGTAGGCACAGGATAAGACAGGGAGTCGGGACTAGCAGGCACAGGGATAGTTTTCCAATCACTCATAGAGAATATCGAAAAGGTTGTAATTTTATTGTTCCTCAAAGAAACAAACCAAGATAGAAAGAAGTACTTGCCCTAGAGTCTAGTATGTTGGATCTAACATAGTTCTGACTACATCCAGATAAAACAACTCCCAGTGACCTTGAAATTCCCTCCACCTCTCAAATTAATTCATGACAGGTTTTGGCATTGATATCAAATACACACTCATCTTATTTTATGGTCCTGGTCCAAGAGAGTTAATAATATGACCTCCCCTCCAGTCCCTCAGCCTAAAAGTTCCTAAAATACAAAAAGGTTTATATATATGGACTTTCATCTATTCATTATGTCCTTGTTTTTTTAATTACTTCTTGGATCAAAATATTTTTCTCCCCTAGGTCAAATTCAACCCTAACAAGCTTTGTGCACACAGATATATGCAAATGTCATCCTTTTCCTCTTTCCCAAGTCTATTACACTTATAATCAAGTGACAAGCACGGGAACCATTTTTGGATTTCACCATTTCATAAAATTCTAAAGACACTCCTTGCCTGATTTCCTGAAGTCCAGTATATGCCTCCGAATTTCTTCAACTTTGCCCCAGCCACAACCTAAAGGTTCAATGTGGAGATACACACCAGAGATTCGAGGATCATAAGCAGCCTTCATAAAGTTCTCACAAATTTGAGGTAGGGATAATCCTGAAGAGAAACGGCTCTGTAACTGATCAGATATCTGAGATGATAAAACAGTATAAGAGTTTCAACTTCTTCAACTAAACAGAGAAGAAATATCCAAATAAGAATTAGCAGAATAAAAAGTATTCTGTGACGATAAATGTGTAACTTCCCCATTCTTTGTCTCTCTATTTAGCTACACAATTTGATCATAGAATTACCCTTTTAATGATCAGATGCAGGACCAGAGGACAAGGAAGGAGCAGAAAAGATTTGGAAGACCATCCTTCTTTGCATTATGTGGACTGTTTGGTTGGAAAGGAACCATAGATGTTTCGAAGGAAACAAAGGAAAGCATTATATTACTTAACAACAGATGCATTCAGAACTTAAGATTTTGGTTTAACGCTGATTTTTCTTCCTTACAGGTATAATAGGATCCCTGGTCAACTTCTCTGAATTTTGTATCTACACCGTACTGTTGTAGTACTACGCTTCAATAACAACATACAGGTTGTTTTTGAAAGACCCAGCCAAATCAAATAACATACCGAAGGAAAGAAATAAAACACCTAATACTATGCTACATTAATAAAGTTACCTTACCAAAAATAGTGATCAGATGCACCAGAATTAAAGTTAATGACACTCCTCGTTCTAAAGCAGATATATACTTGCATATTGCAAATTCAATTGGATATCAAGTACTACAACTCATTACTAATTCCGTGATGCGTTGGGCAAAGTTTGTCCCAAGCACGATTATACTTCTATTCATAAATTTCATTTCACTATTTTTATAGCACATAGGATATGGAAGGAATTAGACATTGTTATTAATGATAACTTACAATTTCGATCTACATTGAAATATCAAATAGCTCTTAAGGAATTTGAACAGACCTGCCCGCGCAATTTCATGGTGAGAACACTGCCCTTGCGGATTCGCTCCCAAGGAAAGGCAAATAGCATTCTGAACTTCACAACTAAGCTCTTCCAAGCACCATACTCCTCAAATTCAAATTCTCCAGTCGGATACTGATCCTCCTTGGTAGAACTTTTCGCACTATCGCCACCGTTGATTTCAGCAACCGGCTCATCCTGAGTCTCATCTTTGGAAGACGACGATACGTCGTCATTCTTAGTATCGAATGCTGAAACGGAGAAATTCCGAGTAATATTGGAAGGATTGCCGACGGAGCGAATAGTGAGGAGAGGAGTAGTGTGGAGGGAGAAGAAGAAGGGATTGGAGTGAAGAGAACTGGGGGAAACAGTAGGAGAAACGTGAAGTGGAGAAGAAGAAGAAGGCGGTTTGGAGAGAGTTGAAGTGACTGTGCGTAAATGAATGGAGGTGAGACGAGGTGCGGAGAAAATCTTCGCCATTCTCTCTCAATTTTTCGTATGCTTCCGTCGGATTGAAATGGAGAAATCAGACTTCAGAAAATAATGCCCGCGTTTCGAACGCGGTTCCCTAAGCGCCACGTTGTCCTCAACTTTACTACACTCCTTTTTATTTTGATTTTTTTGGTATCATCGACTATGGAGTAATAAAGTGTTTTTTGAGCCAGACGCTGCATTTTCTAAAATCTTTGCACAAGAGAGTAGGCAGATTCTTAAATATAGAATGATTATATATGAAATATACAATGATTATATATGATTATATACAAATAATTATTTTTTGTTTATTACCTTCAAGAAAGTGATATTTTTTATGTCATATCAGAATTTAATTATAGTAAATAATCATTCAGACAAATTAATTACCAAAAAAAATGAATCATATGTTGTATAGTCATATATAGTAAGTGTACATTTCATGTATAGTCAAGATATATTTAGTTTTTTTAGTGTATCATACTGTATATTTAGTGTATAGCTTAAGTAGAAGTAATCTAATATTATTAGTGTATATTTTTTAAGACTTTTGACAAGCTATATTGTATAATCATTCTATATTTCCTATGATTTTGGGCCTTTTAGATAAATAAAACACGGTTATATTTGTTATAACCTAATAATTAGTTTACTGTATATATTTGAAATTAGCCAAAATATTTTAACTTGCCACACAAATTGCATATTTCCATGGTTCTATTTATTCATTTTATAAATAAATTGTTGCAATTATATGTTATTATAAAATTTCAAATATTGTTTTCACATAAATGATAAGTAAAAAAGCGGTAGGAACTAGAATAAATAGTGCAATAGCAATAAATGCAAGTATATTTACTTTCATAATCTCATCGGTTTTTTACTTCACAATAAGTCGTGATTTAATCCCCATAGAGATGATAAATCTTTGACCTGTAAATTCAACGAATGAATATTACCTCTCGATGATCTACACATAATTTTACATGTATATAATAAACCAACAGTAATGATAGCTAATCATTCTTTAATATGATCATCCCACATCAACCGCAATATGATTCATGATTGCCAACCAGTAACTACAAGTAGTAATTAGCTTACAAAAAAGTTGCAGTTCTCAAATCTTCTTCTAACCGTAAGGAGTTGCCATTTATCAAGTTCAAATAATCCCTTTGCCTCTTGAAGAGAGTGACAGACGGTACTATTTCCACTTGAAAAGGCATTATCAGTCACTTGATTGGCTTCTCCAAAACAGTGAGAAAAATGATGATTTGTGACTGTAGGAGGTTGGTAGTTCTGGTCACAATGTGCTTGAGCTTCATATTGTTGGTCAACACACTGGCAATAACAAGAGAGTCCAATTCAATGTGCAGGTTGTTATAACCATGGTCGATGCACCACTTAATACCAAAGTCAAGAGCTAATATCTCAGCGTGATAGAATTTGTATGAACTGATTTCGATGAACGATTTACAAAAGCATCAACAAGACAACACTTGATACTTTAAGTAAACGCAATGACTTATTAAAGTTCTTTCCAGGCCTATATCCCCAGTGACACAGAATTCCAGAGGATGCCTACTGCCTCCTACCAAGACAGGTATCGAGTAACTTTATCCATCAAACTTGTACAAATAGAAAAAAATAACATAGTATTTTACCTCCGCGTGAAGTTTAACCTGACATCTCATGATTTTCAACCCACTTCATTTATCACTAAGTCACATTATTCAGTTAAAAGAACTACGATAAAAGACCCATTATGGCAAGCTGGCTTTCTTTCCTCCTCCTGTTCTTTCTTATTTTTCTTAATGGAACAACAAAGTAGAGTCTTGTAGCAAATATCACACAACCTGACTTATTCATGTCCCAATAACGTGTAAAGCTCTAAAATACTTTCGATTGTTCATGGACTTCTGATTCTAACTCAACTAATTTTATACCTATGCTTTCTTCTAACATTCATACCACCACCACCATCAACATACGCATTGTAATTCAACAAGTAAGATTGGAGAAGATAGAAAATACGTATACCTTACGGCTACTTTTGTGGGGATAGAAAAGTAAGTCCAAACACAACACGATAGCAAGGACAATAACAACAACAGAGCAGCAAAATTTGAAGAAAAAAAAAACAATTAACAGGTAGTAGTAAAATTGAAGAAGAGAATACTATGCAAATACTAGGTAACATTACTAAGAAGTAGGTCAGAAAAGGAGACTGGCTCGCTGCCTCTCCCTCAAGAAAGTACTTTAAAAATAGCTAGCTGTTCTAATTCTCAACCTCCAAATCTTTTTATCGAATATCACATCTTCATTAAGCTTAAATCATTAAATAATAATCGTCTCTGCTTATATTTACAGTCATATGGAACTACTGTAATTATTTATGTTGAATGATAGATCTCGCCATGGCAGAGAAATTGAGGGTAGAATTAAGGAGAAGGGAGTATTGGAGGTGAAGACCAAAAATGTTATTAAGCTGAATTAAAAAGTTCATATTCAATAAAATTGGAGAAAGATTAATGTGATAAAAAAGAGAGTACTGTTTATAAAATTGAGATCAAATAATAAATTTTTAAATTACCCTTTTACTTAATACCTTTTCAAGAATGTGCAAAAGAAAATGACGAGTAACATGGACAAAGGGAGTACTCCAAAATAATTGATGTTCCAATAATCAAGATGGTATTTAATTCTTTCTCACAAATTTTTCTTTGACACATTTCTAAGTTATGAACAAATTAATTTAATGATAGTTATATCAACCTAAAGAGAAAAAAAATAATATCATAAGTGTATTTTAGACAAAACTACTGTAACTTTTAGGAGTGAATAAAATTCCTTAATTCGTGTGCTCAAATCTAAAATATCAACTATTTGGGTTGGAGAAAATACTTGTAAAATATTGCAGCATTCTTGTATAATATTGTAGATAAAACTTACTATATAATGTAGTCATGTATGTCTGCAACATATTATTCAGACGATATTATCAGTACCTTGCATTCTTCTTACTGTAATTTTTTTTTCAGTATCTTCCATTTCCACAACATTTCCAACTTATAATTTAACTACACACAATTTTCAATCATTCTTTCAAGTTTCAACTACTGCAAAATACTTAAGGAATTACTCATTTTTTCTTCTAAATTCTAAGCATCATTCGAAATATTATCAAACAACTTTTATGATAAAAAAATGTGTATAGTTTTAAAAATAGCATGATAATTTGACGAGCTACATGAAATTTTCAACTTCTTCTTAAAATTAATGAGTATATCAAAAGAGAGTATTTATTCTTCATTGATTAGGGAAGAGCTTTGTTATTCATTTCATATTGCATTATCTACCAACAAAGCGTACAAAAAAGGGACTGATCTCGGCCAAATGTGAACTAGACCACAAGGTAAAATAAATGCAAGACATTGTATTTAAAATGTGTTTCTTGTGCACTTATTACTTCATCCATGTTTACTTGTTCAACTTAAACGATTTTCGTGAGTAAACTTATAGGAATAATTGGATTTCACTTAGTTACAAGCAAGAAATACTAATGAAAAATACAAAAAAAAAAAAAAGGTATAATTTCCATTTTTCATTTTTATAGGGCTATACGGACTCGAACCGTAGACCTTCTTGGTAAAACAGATCAAACTTATTATTATTAAAATGATCTGAACTGTTTCAAAGACCCAACATGCATTTTTTTTTTTTTTTTGCATTGGGCTCCTTCATTAACTGAACAGTATTGATTTGACATACTTCTTAAGGAACAATAAATAAAATGACAATTTTATTATATTATCATTTCGATATAGTAGTTTGATGTTTTAAAAAATACATTGGCAAATGATATAATTAATAATAAGAATAAATTAAGAATTGAGTGATAAATTATCTCTCGATCATTTATAATGGAAAACTAAAAATGAACAATTATTTGAATTATAGTGAGCTGAGGGAGTATTTATGGAGTATTTAATTTATAATTAGTATATATATATTGAAACTATCTAATTACACGAATATTCCTATCATATTTATTAATTTTTTCGACATAGTTTGAAATAATTACATATTGTCTCACTAATTAATAGTCTCATACCAAATTCCAAATCTAATGCATGCACCTAAATACACATATCTTTGTTACCAGATACATAATGAAATACATATACAAGCGTGAGAGGGGGAGAGGCGACAGAAAGAGGAGAGAGAAGATAGGAGGGCGACGAACGAGAGAGTCAGTCTATCCTAGATACATGTGAATTATACTTTCACGTGTATTTGGGATACCAGATACATTTTGAAAAACAGATATACAAGGTGAGAGGTGAGCAAGATAAGAGAGAGAAAGGCGAGTGAAAGAGTCAGTGTATCATAGATACATGTAAATCTGCTTGAATATATAATGTACCTGAAATAAATTATACCTAATTTTTTACCCATATATCCAATTGTACGTATCTCAAGATCGAAATTTAGCATGAGCAGTAATTTTCAAAATACAAGACAAGACACATAATTAGACCACCCTAGCTAAATTAGTGGGATTTTTTTTTTAAAACATTTATGTGTCAAACTAACCGGTCCACAGACCAGTTTAGATTTAAAGTAGTTTTATGACAACTCACTTGACTATCACAACATTGTACACTAGCTATTGGAACGGCCTGTTGGTAAATTACATTGATGAACTTGAACTAGATACATATAAAATTCCTTCCTGCTTCTCCTCTTATATCAAGTTGGGTTCTCTCTTAAATCTGGTATTTTTTTGCTTCCAATTAATAAGGAGAGAACTCGTTAAATTCTAAAGAATACGTTTGATTAACTTAATCACTATGATGGTGAAATATTTTAAAGGACAATATAATCACACGCCTTATGCGTAGCACTTTAGTATTTCAGGGGTCTTATACAAAAATTTAAAATTTATTTCCCCCACCCGGCCCCCTTCTCAACACACAATTTTATTTTTTTCAGAATAAAATGAAGGCATAATACTTCGGGACCTCTTAGACTTGCACCTTTTTATCTGTTGACACAAAAAGGTTTGATCACTCTCTATCACATGAATATTTTGTGTCCCCTTGATATTTCTGTAATAATAAAATACGTATATATTTACCTTTTTGAATCTATTACTCTCGGGGATAACTTCTTTCATGTCAATTTGTTTTTTTTTTTAAATAGCTATGGAACAAATAGTTTCACCTAATTAAGAAAAAAACCAGTGGAGGAAAAATATGCATGTGAATTTATACAATACGAAACAAATAAACCATTGTATATAAATGTGTGACAAACCTACTTAGAATAAACTTAATCAATACTAACGTTTCAAAAAAAAAAAAATCAACACTAAGAATGACAATAATATTGAATATTTATTCTTTAATTTTACATTGATTTACACAATAAAAATATAACTTAATTTTAACTTTACTTTAGTGTTTAGTCACGTAATTAACTAATACTTCTTAATTTTATTTTAGAATGATTTAAACATTTTAAATTATAGAGGCATATACAGTCCTACTTAGCTAGGACTGAACGGCCTGTCGATCACATAGCTAAATTTGGCAAAATAAGTAGAACTGAGATATATGTGGCGCCCTTTTGACGACTTGGCATAGTGATATATTAAGAAAAAAAAATGTTTTTAAATTTGTGGCTTAATTAAAACAATTCTTAGATATTTATGTTGTTAGTTAAGAATCATTTCATCAAGGCTAAAAGGAAAATTTTAATAATAAATTATTTCTAATAATTATAATAAGGTGACATTCTTTTGGGGATTGATTAAAAAGGAAAGAGAATGAGACAAAGAGAATTATTATTTCTTATATATATTAAATGTTTTTTCGGTGTTTACTTTCTTCATAATTTTAACCTTTTAATGAAAATGTTGATTGCGCATCGATGTAGGTAAGTATCTAGGCTATAAAAATGCCAAAGTTAATTAGGACAAAAGTAGTTCATGCGTGTACCTAGTAAACGTTAGGTCCCCAGATATTATGTCCAAACAAAAAGAAAACCAGACTAAGAACAAATTAAATTAAGGTTTGAAAGAGATATTGAGAGAATTAATGAAGAGGTACGTAATTTCCAACTCCGTTTGGGAAGAAGCATTTCACCGTTGGAACGGGTCCATGAGTGGGCACAGTAAACACAAGGGATGTTGTTTAGGCATAAGTGAAGTCATTCTCAACAGGGAACATAAGCCCCTAAAACCCAAACGGGTTTTCACAATCTGTGTCCCCCGCTACTAATAATGTAATCGATGAGAAAAAAGAGACCAAAAAAGCCAGCCAGCCAGCCAGCCAAGTGTACATATACATGCAAGTAGCCAAAGTAGGTTTGATTTATTTTGTCCAATACAATTAAGATGTGTCCCAATGACATGGAGTGTTGCAGGAGGCCAGGCCTTCCAGGTTCTTCTGAGTTCACATTTATTAATAAGTACTCTCCGCTACCTGCTGCGCTATACCTGCATTAGTGCGCAAGTCCTCTTCTCTGCTGGTTTGATTGTTACTGCTCTTCCTTTCATTATATTCTCTTATTCGTCGTTTCTCAATTCATTACTCTATACGTCACACACAAAAACTACATTACAAACTAATAGATTTTATTATATCTCTTATCTACTTTTGATAATAATGCGTTGCTTCTCAATGATTTTCTTTTCGTTACTTTCCCTCTCTCACCGTCAAAAACAATTTTTCTACCTCCGACTTAGGCAGGCGCACAACTAGGTAGAGTCATCATATCAAAATTATTTTTGTGTTAAACTTTTGACTTCTTTATATTTCCAATTCCCTTTTTGTGTTTAGTCATGTAACTAAAACTTATTTTAGCATGATTTATTACTTTTAAATTATGATTTATTTATTTAGAATATTCATTTTATGCAATTTCATTATTATTCTTTTGTTGAATATTTTAGTGTCATCACTCATGTTTTATTTACTTAATTAAGAAACACCTTAGATAGTTTAATTTTGGTAGAATTATAAAAATATTTAAAACACAAATTAATTACATGTTTGTATGAATACTTTATCGAAAAAATACAAGATTGAAAAACTCAAATTTTAATATTAATTTGATTTGATTTGATTTATAAAGCTCAAAATCCGATATAAATAATTTAATTTAATGTTTGAAAAATCCAAACCAATTTAATTCTATTTTATGCTAAATAATATTAAATATAGGATTTAAATTAGAAGAAATTCGTAGCTTTCCTCTACTTCCGTTGCTAGGCGGCTAGGCCATCTGTAGGGGTAAAGTAGTCATTCCGAGCAGCTCATCTAAATCAATACTATTGATGCGGAGAATAAATTAATTATTTATATTGCTTTAAAAGCATGAATTTAAAATTTTAAAAATTAAATTAATTAAATATCCTATTATTCATTTAAATAATTGATTTTATTTTTAAAAAACTAAACTTATAAAGAGACACGATGCTTCAGATATTTAGAAATAAAATCTATTTCTCAAAGAGGTGCTCTCCGCAAAGAGTTACATCATTTCTTTATCCAAGTTTACCGATTTTGCTTCGTAACGGACGCCTGTGCAGCAAATAATTTCAGCCAATCATATATCTCAATTTATAATTTTAAAACTATGATGGGTTTATTAGTAAATTTTTTAAAATTAAATGTACAAAAATTTAAATACTGAATTCTGTCTTTGATAAATCTGCTATGAGCCCATAATTAAGATGCCAAATAGACATATTGAATTAAATTTGAAAGGATCAAATTTGATTGAATTAAAATATGAATACATCAGTATATATGACGTGTTCCAAAATTACTTGGGCTGAGATGAGCTGATGAATCAAGATGGATTAGTTAATGAACAGAGGTGGACCTATGTAGGTTTCATAGGGTTCACTCGAACCATCTCGGCAAAAAATACACTATAGATATAGGATAAATTTTTATAGATATGTACATATATTATTTGTGAATCACCTAAATTTAAAAGAGATAACAATGGTATATATATTAGACTGCCTAAATTGGACCAGCAGATTGCAAGTTCGTTTATTGCTGGGTGAGTAGGTTGTCTAATTTTTTTAAATTTAATTCGTTGCTAATGTATAAATGGACTTTGTGGTCTTTCAAAAAGATTGATTCAGACAAAAAAACAATCGTGTTATCCTATCATATTTTGTTTGGTGAAATTTTCCTTGCTTTTGCTTGTTGTCATTGCATCGGTTGAAATAGCTCTTCAGTATTAAGAATGAGTTGATGAATAAAATGAATGATGACTTCGTGCATGATTGCATGATTCCTTTAATTTATGAAAAAGATGTGTTTGATTATATTTCAATTGATGATATTATTTTGTCTTTTCAAGCAATAAAAATTTAGTCTAGTGATATTGTAAATGTAATTTCTACTTGAAATTTGTACTTTATATTCTAATTTACTTTTATACTTTTAATTTTTAAACTTTATAAGTGAAAATCTTAAATCTGCCACTAAGCTAGAATATAATCCAATTATATATCCGCGCATGTACGACTACTCAGTTTTACTCATTCTGTATGATTCAAACTAACCATTTATATATCACTCTGGCGGCATAATTGATTTATATACATTATTATATATACCTATAATGCTGGTGACACGTATGCATAAAGAGTAGGTAAGGTTCCTTTGGAACTTCTATTAATTTATTGATAAAAGAGGATTGTAAAATTAATGAACGCAACAGCTCTACATCCACATACAATGTATAAACAGAAACCAAAAGTACGTATAGAGGCAAAGGCAGCAGAGAGAAACATCATGTTTGGCAAACAATGAAGTTACGTTAATTGTTCCTTCTTTTAATTGGCCACACACGTTATCCAGTCTGTTGACAGGTTGGGGGTCCGTTTTCGAATCGTTCAATTCTAAAGCCACGCACCCTTCTACATTTAATTTTAAATCAGATGCATGCAGGATGTTCCATCGTACCCCCCTTGCTAAAACCCATGTGTAATCTAGGTCACTATCGAGAAAATGAGATTTCTTATTCACGTACGTTTCAAGTAGAAAAAAATGTTCTTTTCAGAATTCGATAATTTTATACTCTTTCTATTTCTAAAAGAATGATCTATTTTAATTTCTTTTTGCTATATTTAAAAAGAACGACTCATTTTCTTTTTTGACAAAACTTTAATTTCAACTTTCCACTTGATATGTTTAAAATCATAAGATTAAAGGATATTTTGGTACATTTAATATAACTTTAATTTGTGACCACATCTTTATTCTTTCAAATATTGTGTCATGTCAAATTAGATCATTCTTTTTTTAAACGAAGGAGTACCTGAAAATGAAGATCTCCTCTTTAATACCATGTGTAATCTTGCACGAGGGGTCATAGTCTCACTCTCTCAACTTCCCAACACCTTTCTTTTTATTGAGTGTGTTTGGTACAGAAGAAAATATTTTTAATTTTAATATTTTATTGGTTAAAAAATTTGAAACATATTTCCTTTATGGAAAATATGAAGAAAATAATTTCGTTAATGAAAGTAGAAAAACAAATTCAACATTTCAAATTCGTTATTTCTCCTCATCCACCCAACGCTCTAAATGTCCAATTATTGACCATCCCACCCTCTGCTACCCTCAAACTCCCTTTCCCCACCCCATCCCATATATATATTTCGAGTTGAAAGCAATGATTCAATGCCATTTTTAGAACCCAGCCTAATACTCCTTGCACATGCCATGCATGAGCTATACGGTGAATTACTTTTCTATTCATGATTTAGAGTGTATTCTAATTCGTATGTTCATTTTCTCTGACACTATTCCTTCATTGTTTACCAAAGAAAAACTAGAATAACATATTTTGATATCTTTTTAGTGAGAAGCTTCGTAACCAATAAAATATCATTGACAATTGACATGTTTACAAATTTTTAAAATCTTATAATTCAAAGAAAGAAAAAAAGTTTTCTTTCTTAAATTTCATTGCCGGGTCAAACAAAGTGGAATAGACTAATATATTACTCCTATCTTCTGTACCAAAACAAAAACATAAGTATTGTTTTTGCTTCCAACCAAACAAAAGTAATTACAGAATATGTGTCCATGTGAGTATATTTCATTTTCATTGACTTGCTCCTCTTTTTATTTTGCATGCGCAGTGACTAGAATTTCATGTTATCCCATATACTTTAGTTTAGGAGGAAGATCTTTTGCAGATCTTGTCTGTTGGACGGCTAAAAGTGTTCGATATATAGTGTCAAGTTACCCATCGATAACCACCAAAGAGGTGGTGCAACGGATAGAACTGCTCCTCCCTTCACCAAACGTGTCAGGTTCGAGTCCTGAGAATGGAAAAATCTTGGTACAGAGTGCTTCCCCCTACATGGCACAAATCCAGATATAGTTGAGCTCCAATGTGGATGCCGGACACTAGATGGGAACACCCCCAAAAAAAGTTACCCATTGTCCCATTGATAAGTAAAACGTGCTATATCTCGATTCATTTATAGGTTGAGAATAGGGGTGAAAATAAGTAAAAAAAAGAAATATGATTGGCAAAATTTGTTTAAACTTGGGTGGGTTAATACTTGGTTATTTATTTTGTTCAGTTCATTTTGATTCGCAAAATTTAGCTCATCTATTGGGTTGATTTGAAATAAATATGTAGTCCAAGTTGGCTAAAATAAAATCTTGTAAAAATATTTTTAAGATACCTAACTTTTTAAAGTTTTTTGTTTGAATAATATTATATATAGTCATAATAAAGAATTTGTTTTATACTTAACTTTTTTGATAATTAAATAGAAAATTAAAAAAATATAAATAAAAATTTTGGTAAGAGTTGATCGGATTGAACTATGACACATTGTTAGCTTATCTTAATACAACTTATTTCAATTCAAATAACTTTGGGTAGACTAATAACCCGTTCAAATTTACTTCAACTTATCCATTTGACATTGCTAGTCAGTAGGATTTGTCATCATTAATTCCAAATGATGATAAAAACATGCGCTAACCTCACCATCGTATGTGATCATCTGTTATAAGTATAATAATCCTAGTTGATCAAAATAACAATGTACCACATAGTAGTTAAAAGCAGTGGCGAAGACGGAAATTTGATTACGGGAGGCAGAAGTGGGCTACAGTTTGGCCAAACCCAATAGTTTTTGTTTAAATTGAGTTATTAGAGTTATCTTTTCGTAAAATTCAAAACTTATAAAGCTAAAATCTTGACTCCGCCTCTAAACTTGAATAGATATAATTAGCAAGTAGAACTGCAGAAGAAATTAACAGTACCGTGTCTAAATCTTGATATACATCATTTCTTGGCAATGAAAAGCGTTGAACTATCTAAGAATGACATAATTCAAAGAGAGTCATGAATGAAGGATATATAATGTTAATGCATTCCCTATCTGCCAACTGATCAAAACATATCATGATAATTGACCTTCTTGCAATTTACATTGTATGAGTTGATTTTCGAGATACAATAACTATTACTTAAGTGACCGTATGAGAAATCAACTATTCACGAACAATGAAAAGGGAACAAAAAAATTGATTCATTTCTAAATCGCAAAACATCCTTAACGTTGCACTAAGTACTAACACAAGAGATACAAATTAAGTACAGTCACACAAAAAGAAAGGATATATATAATTTTTTATATATATATATATAGTACCAGTAAATTCTATTTTCCTTTGCCCTTCCAAATACTTTTCTTTACCTTTTCACTACTGGATGGAAATTTAGCTCCTTTTGCTGAAAAAACAGAGTACCCTCCCTTGTCTTGATTCTTACCACTACCTTTCTTCATGCTGGCTTTGTTGTTGGAACCATTTTTCCCATTACCTTTTTCCTTGGGAATTGGATTCTTATTTGCATTTTTAACAATGTGATGACTTGGACCAGAAGATGCATCAGAAGCCATGGAATCATCAGTATCATCATCATCATCATCATCGTTCTCATTAACTTTATTCTTGCAACGACCTCGTCCTACATCATGATCTTCATCATCAAAATCTCCTTCGCAATTCATCTCATCGTCTTCCGGTGAGCCAATGTACATTGTCCATCCAGATTCACTGCTGTGACACTCTTCCCCCTCATTAAAAATATGTGACTTAGGGTCCATAAGCACAAATAATCCACTGTACTAATTGAATTAGAGAAAAACAGAGTGCCAAGTAAAAAGACAGAACAAAAAGTTGAGTTTATTGGTACATGTTAAAAAGGCAAAAGAAAGCTGAATCAAAACACCTGTATAGAACAAACATGCCCCAATCTTATACTACTACTTCTGAAAGCAACCCCCCTAAAAATATTTATTTTTGAATTAAATTTCACCACTTGGATATGTACATGAGTACATAGTCATTATTTACATGGACAGAGGGACAGGTAGAAGGTGTCAAAGATGATAGAGAAAAGACCTGTTTTTACAAAAGGCACAAAAAACGACCCTTCAAGTAAATACCAAAGGACTTAGTTTATTTTTTGAAAAAAAAAAAAGATGTAAATATATCTTTACTTCTCTGATTTATGAACGTGGACTCATTAAATAAAGAAGGTCTGCTTTGAATGCAAAATGCAGGGGATAGAAAGAAGTTGCACAGCCTATATGCTACTCTGAAGAAAATATATATAGTACCAAAGGCGACTCGAACCCGAGACTTTTTGTTAAGACATTGGAATCCGACTAAATCTGATTTAGTGCCAGAAGTCCCACGGGGATAAAGCACTCTCTAAAGGCGACGACTTTGTATCCAAGAGGACTCAAACTCATGACCTCTGATTAAAGACGAAACAATACTTACCACTCCACCACATCCCTTATTGGTTATTTTGTTGTTGTTAATGAAGCTAGAAAAAGGGACCTCTCTCTGAGTCTCAATACTTATTTCTATGTCATGTCAAATAAAAACAAGAGGTTGGGAGTAAATAAATTATGCAGCTTTTTCTTCTGCTAGAAAAAATTGAAGGGAAGCCAACTGGAGTTGTCTTGTAGTAAGTTCTGTAACTTTATAAGGAGACATAGCTTTTATTTTATATTTTTTACAAATGTTTTTTCCACCCATTTTTCTGGCTAGTACATACAAGTATACTATATAATGCATTTGTTATCCCATAACCTTTCACTTTCTTCTTTGTTTAACCATCTAATATTAAAAATTCACTGACTAAAATCTAAATTAGGTAAAAGATATAATGTGTTATTCAAAAAATTTAAACGACGTATAAAAAATTCGTTAGACTCTTAAAATTCTAAAAGTGCTACATAAATTGGTACGAATGGGATATTTTCTCCGTTCCAATTTATTTGACTCTATTTTCTTATTAGTTCATTTTGGAAAGATTTCTACATTTGGAAATATCTTACTACAAATTTTCTAATGAGAAATTTTCTATTGTGACGCAAACATTATAGTAATATATTTAAGCCCACGAGTTTTTTTTTTTGCTTAACCTTAGTGAGTCAAATTATATCACATCAATTGAAATAGGATGGTAATAACTTATAATGTTCTTCGCTTGTTAGTACTGTCATTGTCAAATGGTGATCTGGAATGTGGTTAGATCTAGAATTTAGGATAGTATTAATTATGAAAGTATTTGTAAGCATTCATGTGAGTTTCTATAGGTTTATTAAAACCAAAAGGTTCATTTTTCCTAAGGGAAGGTGCAAATAAAGAGTATTAATTAACCAGTTGAGGATATATTGAAATGGGGCATGGCTTGCCTCTAGATGACTTTTTAGTTGTTCCTCACATTGTAATCCTAAGGTATGGCTTATTATAAGGAAATGCTAGACAGGCAAGGCCCATCAATTATTCTTGCTGTTTGTCCTTTTGGGAGATCATATCTTGTATTGCACTTGTCTTGGGCTCCATGTGATGTTCTTTTCCAAATTCTTTTTGACAATAGGACAAATATCCCAAGGCTGGAAAGATCCAATCTAATTGAACACCTTAGTTCCCCCCCCCCCCCCCTCTTCCTTTTTTCACCAGTCTATCACGACGGAGTCAAAATTTTCACTAAGAGATCTACGTACATGAAAAGATTAAGAAAATTCAATATTATTATATCAATTTTAACTTTATATGTAGAGTATGTAATTTTTTAGTGAAGCAGATTTGGATGAACCCCTTGCGCCTCTAGCTCAGTCTATGGGTGTGTAGAGTACCAGAGTATAATATTGAACAATAAGATAATATGTATTCAAGTCAGACTTAGATATGACAAATCTTTGTCGTTCACACTAGAAAGGTTGTAAACTTCTTTAAACATATAAAATTCCTTAATTTACTCTCTTTCATGTTGTTATCCTAATTGTACTTTATTTACTGTCCTGGTTTTAGGTTGGACAACCCTGAAAAGTGCTGAAAAGTGTTTCAACAACACCTTCCTGCTAGCTTCTTGAACTCTTTAATGCATTCATTGAACATGTGCGTAGTTGTAAACTCCACTAAAATCTTGGCATATTAAAAAAAATAGAGTGACCAATAATAACTTGTACACCTAATTTGCTTATTCTCAGAAAGGAAAAAACATGTTACAAGGAGAAAGAAAAAAACATTGAAGATGCAGTCAGGGGCTAGCTAGAGGGTCAATTTTTTTTAAAAAACGTAGATACAATAGATGATGAACTTTTGCGAGAAAAATCTTGCCTCTGTCAGTGGATGCGATGGGATGATTATGGACATAATTCAAAGTCTTGGTAATATCTTACCTTTAGGTAAAGAGTACTTTACAGTTTACTACTTAGTGAACTTATGCAGCACAAATCTGAATTAATTTGGCCTTCGAATTTCGAATATTTCAATCCTGCTAGACTAAACTTTCTGTGCTGCACTTGGAGAATAAGTAAGAGGCTTTGCTATAAACAAAGGCTTATTATCATTTCCAGCAAAAACTACCACAATTTTAGGCTCAGGATCTAGTAAATTTATTTGATGTTTTTTCTTTATTTCCTCATCAGTCTCATCCAAATGCTCTGTTGAAGCAGAATTTTGGTCACAGAAGATGAGAAAAATTAAAGCAAAAGCAATTGCAGAGACAATAACTGCAAGGCCAAAATAAATGTATGGAATTGGTGAGTTCCATTGCCAAAGTTCAGCTGAACTGCCTGTTGAATTCATTCTTGTTTCCCACTCTGTATCTTAGTTGCCCTTATTTTAAAAAAAAAGGAAAAAATATGTTTGCTTGTGTTCTGCATGAAATCAGCTAAGTGGCTGGCTTTTTATAGACACTTTATGATTAACTAATTGTGGATATTGGACATATTTGGATGATATGATTCTACCTGATAGTTAGATTCCCCCCAATATCACTCAAGATTTAACTTGCCCCATCGAACATTTAAGTTTATAATTGTTAATACCAAGTTGAAAAATACTTCTTTTGGAAAGTATGAAAGGGCAGATATGTTATTGGGAAGTTATACTTGTGGCTCAAATGATTCTTTTATCAATCTTCAAATAGTTTGGCATGGAGGAAACTGTTTTTCGAGTTTCATATGTTTGGTTGATCAAAATATTTTTTCTAGAAAAACGACATGCCTAGTATAGTACCACAAAGTGAGATATGGAGAAGGTGAAATATACTTAGACCTTACTCTACCTAAAAAAGAAGAAGAACTGCATCTGATAGACTGACTCAAAGACTTCAAAATAAGAGTAGGAATAATAAGTTTCATAAATTAGATTTCAAAATCCTTGTCTTCTCACCATCCCAAAACATTCCCAATCCTGCTATCTCCCACCCTCATTATGCTTCCTTAAAATCAGTTATCCCTCGACCATCTCTTAATTTGTTCAAGATTTGTCATGCTAAGTATAGGGGATTTAGGAAGAATACAAGCTTTAATTTTGTCTATTCAAGGGTCAAACTCTTTTATCTTCGCCTAAATGCTTCTCAATACTGAGAAAAATTCTTATGGTTTAATTTGTTTTAAACTCCTCACTCCACGCCCATAGTGTTTTTATGGATTACAAATAAATTCGTTTTAGATAAAAAGAAATTTTTTTGTCTATTTCTCAAATCGAAGAATCTAATCAAACACTAAGTTTGCAGGATTATTGAATTGTTTTATTAGTCTTAAAGTGTACTCACATACAAAAACTAACTAAATCAAAAAAAAATCATAATCTACAATTATACCTATTACAGAAGTTTATTCGCTTTTTGTAATAGAAGTCTTGATTAAAATTTTCATAAGAACTTTCAGAAATTGAAAGGGAAGAAAGAGAAAAGAATGATGCAACTATCCAGAAATAATTTGAATAGTTGTGTCTTTTTCTTTTTATTTATAGAAAAATATTAAAAATACTCCTAAACTTACCATGAATTCTTAGTCTCATCCCCGAATTATTGGTAGTGTTAAAGACACCCCTCTACTTGACTAACTGTACTTAAATACACCCCTGATCTTGTAATAAGAGTGGAATACACCCTTAAATTATTGTCAAGTTAAGGAATGTTTTTAACACTTGTGATAGGTCGGAGGTGTATTTTAATTTAGTTGGTTAAGTAGAGGGGTGTTTTTAAGTCTGTCAATAGTTCAGGATGAAACTAATAACTTGCACCAAGTTCGAGAGTGTTTTAATACTTTTATCTTTTATTTATTAAATATACATATATTTATTTATCATTTAAATAAATTCGAGTTGACCCACATAGGTGATCCAAATTCAATTTCTTCATAAACATTAAAAAACTAGTTTTGTTGTATGCGCTTTGAGCGTGATCAAAACGAGAAAAAATAAATTTAATTATAAACTTATAAAAAGATAAATAATTTACAACAAAAGTAATTTTGATAAATTATTTATTTATAAAAATCTTATACATAGAGAATCTATCACTAATTAGAACCATGGTAAATTAGAATTTTCATTAGTTCAAATAAGGAAGAAGTGGAAGTCTATCAAATAAGGAAAATTTAAGATTAGAGATCCTTATTTTTTCATTTTTTCCATATATTTTAAAAGTCAATGTATAAATATAATTAAATAATAATTTCAAGGAAAATGATGAAAAGACAATTTTATCTAAAATAAAATATTTTAATGAAGGATAAAAATTCAAACAACGAATCTTCACACTTTTAATATAGTATAAATAAGTAAGAAAACCAGTTATTTTTTAAGAAAATAATTTTTTATTCGGGCCAAACACATTAATGGGTTATGTTCCGATTCTCTATATAGCAATAGGTAAAAAGAAGCATCACAAATAAAGGAAGAAAAGATTCCATTATATGTAAACAAAGGATGAATGTTGTATGACTTTGGTTAGGCCTCTGGTCATTAACATGTAAATTATGATGCCTAATTAATATTCGTGTGCCCTTTTAATTTATTCTCTTTAATGTCTGATGTAGTCTAAGGGTGACAATTGGGTCGGTTGGGTCAAATTTAAGCAGGTTATAGTAGGTTAAGACAATAAACGGGTCAAGATCCAATCCAACCCAAATTTGCTTGGGTTAAAAGGGGTTGAGTAATGGGTTATAAAGCGAGTCAAGACTCAACCTGACCCAACTTTTACTAAGTTTTACTTTCTTTATTTGTTCTTTTTCAATATTTTAGTACTTAATTATATTATGTTTTTCTTTATTTTGGCTATATAAAACATATGAAATTAAAAAAAAAAGTGTTTTAAAATATTTTGACAAGATCTTTCGACTCAATTCAGGTTGAATATTAACTCAATTTGAAATGGGTTGAGTTGAATGAAATGAGCAAATTAATTTCAATGAACTAAATAAATTAAACGGATTAAGTTTAATTTTGCCATTCTATTGTGGCCTAAACAAATACTGTACTTACGTAGTTGTCCTTCATACTTTGGTTGAACTTATCCATTAGAATGTTTAATTCAAATTCCACTTAACAGTATGCTCAAAAATGAGGAATAAAATGACTGCAATTAAAAATCTCATTTTGTAAAGCAAAGTAAATAGACTTTGCTCTTTTAAAAAAAGTTAAGGAGCTAGCTAGATGGATAACAGAATCTGCAACTAATTGACATCTTATTTTAACATTAATTAGTTCCTGTAATGATCAGATTAGAATTATAAACAGCAATAAGAATCAAAGACAAATTATTGATGACTAATGATTTTAGCGCCACTACATAAATGACAGTAACTCAGTTGATTAATCATTTGAATTTTTATTTTATCGATGAGAGTTTGATTTTCGATCTCATAAAAACTCTCTTCGACTTTTTAAAAAAAGAAGGAATTTAGATTTTAGTGCCAATTGTTTCTTTATCATCTACTGAAAAAACGTATTCTCTCATTTATATTTACTTATTCATTATTCTGAAAATATTTGTTTACTTTTACTTGTTACTTTTTACTTTTAATCTACCTTAACATTAACTATATATTCCCTGTATCATTTTTCCAGACCTAATATTAAATATTACTTCCTCCGTTTAAAAGAAATTGATCTCCTTTCTTTTTAGTCTATTTTAAAGAAAAAACGACCTCTTTTCTTTTTTAACAATATTTTAATTTTAACTTTGCAAGTGTCATGTTTAAGGCCATAAAATTAAATCGCATTTTGATACTTTTAATATAATTTTAATTTAAGATTATAAAATTAAAAAAGGATTCTTCATTTTTTTAAACTTCGTATTAAATCAAATTAAATCATTCTTTTTAAAATAAAAAAATAATATAATAAAATAACCATGTTAATTATTATATTTTTATTAGTGATACCAAATTCAAATACTAACAAGTAAAAGCCAACAGATAGCGATAGCTCAAGTGTTGAAATACTAATTCAAAGTTGGAAAACTATACAACAACAACATACCCAGTGAAATCCCACAAGTGGAGTCTGAGGAGGGTAAGATGTACGCAGATCTTACCATTACCATATAGGTAGAGAGGCTGTTTCCTAAAAACCCTCGTCACAAAGTTGAAAAACTATAATAAACAATAACAACAACGTCTTAATGAATTCCAAGCTATCCTGACAATGAATACATGTCGCTCCATATTCAATATTGTGAATCCTCCCATTTGAGACCAATAAACTAAGATCTAAACATTAAAATCTCAACCATGATGAGTATGAGATGAAGAAACAGAAACAGGCATTGCTATGCAGGTCGGATTTCGGTCTCCGGGCATGATGACGAGCCTACTATTGTCATGTTGATCGCCAACAGGTGCAGCCGATGGCTGTACCATCTTCTCTGATGAAAGCTCTCGTTCATTGCAGCAGCAGCATTTGAACAGGCAAAAGAGAGCGAACAACCCGAAGATGAACGCAACGCAGCCATCAATGATGTGGACCGCTGTCGAATTTGATGCAAAGCTAGGAGTACCCTCTTCATTATAGTAGTCCATACGATGTCAAAATTGTTTATTCAATTCTTGTTAAATGCACTTACTCCGTTCAACAATAATTACCTATTATTAACTTAACACATACAGTTAAAAAATAATGGGTAATATTATTATATTACACTTTAAATATGTTAAATTTGATGCTTTAAAAATATATAAGATATTAAATGGTATTTTTCCATCCTATTTTATATGAGTTATTTAAATTTGACACGAACTTTAAAAAAAACGGAGGGCTTTTTAAAATTACGGTCTAACACAAGTGATAAATATTTATGCCGCTGTAAATATTTTAAAATTAAATTATTACTATATATATAGAGAGAGAGAAATGTCTTATTCGTTTGGGGACATAAACTGGACAGAGATAATATCTAATTGCAAGGATAAAATAGATACATGGATAAATAATTCGTTGATTTTCAATTATTTACTCTATCCGTTAAAAAAAAAACCTAATTTGACTTGACACAAAGTTAAAGAAAATAAAGAAAATTTTTCAATTTTATGATTCTAAATTAAAATTATGTTAAATCTTAAATGTACCAAAATGTTCTTAAATCTTGTGACTCGAAACATGATAAGGTATTTTTTTTTTAAACGAAGGGAGTTTTTTTTTTTTTAAGTGATGGTCATCCAAGTAAAGACTAAAACCCATTTGGATTAGTGGATTATAAATACATGATAAGCATAACACTAATGCACACATAAACACATTTTATAAAGGGTTAAAATTGGTTCTATAAATAATTATTTTTGTGTTTTGAATAAAAATGTTGAAACTCAGTTGCTGTATTTGTTTAAAAAAAATGTTGATAAGCTATTTTAAAGAAAATGACTAAAATACATCTATTTAGTTTTTACAAAAATATAGTTATAGAAGTTTAAAAGTATATTTTTATGATATAGTGAATGACTGATATAAAAGGGAGAGGAAGTTAGAAATTTTGTTTTTGAAAAACTAATTTGAGAATAATGAAATCTCTCTGCCAAATTAAAAGTGCTTATAAGCTGAAGAATTACAAGTTTGGGGTAATCATTATACTCCCGGTTTGAAATGAATGACCTTATGTGTAAAAAAATAATTTTCAAACTTTTTATGTGAAACTTAAAACTATAAAATTAAAAGATATTTTAATACATCTGATATATTTTAATTTACAATCACAAAATCAAAAAGTTTAATATTTCTTAAACAGTCAAAATAGGTGATTCTTTTTTGGAAGGAAAAGTATGATTTTTGACTGATTTTGACCTATCTACACCTTTAGGGGAATTTTAGTAGCTCGGGTTGATTATTTAAACTTACACTTTGTTAATTAGAGTTCGATTTTCCACATTGTAATTTCCTCCCTATTTCCCCTTCCCCTGCCCCAATTTAAAAAAACAAAAAACAAATACACCTTTAGCATCGACTCAAAATGCTTACAAGCTTAGCTAAAACACCCTCTTATAACACTGAAATCATTTTTCCTATTTCTTTGTTCCATAAAAGTCGTGTAATTAAAGCATAGGTAACTAATAAAATATAATCTTGGCTGGAAAATACATATTTTGACCAGAAATTATTTTGAGTCTATTCAACAATAACATACCCAATAAAATCCCGCAAAGAGCGGCCTGAGAAAGTAAAATGTATCTGAGCAAGAAATTTATCATCTTTAGTATTGTACGTTATAAAATTGATACACACACCAACAAGAGTTCAAAAAACTTCCAAAAGAAATTTGAAAAAGACACACACATTAATAATTTCTGTTTTAAAATAATAGAAAGAACGCTAATCTTTGTAGTAGAAATATACCTTTAGGGCTTCAACTTTTTGGGGAAGCTACAACATGATGATGATGGTGGCAACCTTTCAAGTTTCAACTCAATCTTGAAGCTTTGGGGATTTTTATTTGTAGTGAAGTTTGTAAAGGCAAGAAATTAAATGGTAAGACCAAAAATTTTAAAGAATTAGTTGGGGAATTTGGTTTCACTTAGTGAGTCGTTCCATGTGTCATCAACATGTGAACATCTGTACCTATTAACCGCTACGCGTGTGAGTTGTTTCTTATTTTTAACGGAGGTTCTCTCTGATCAGGCAAATATATGATATGTATTTATATTATATCATTATAATTTAAAAAAATTATGATTTATAGCTATAGTTAGGATTTATTGCTATTTTATTTCTCCTATCTTCCTCTCTCTTGCCTCTCTCTCCAATCTCTTGTCTGATATACAAACAGATATGTATATTACTTGCATATATAGAATTATTTGACAGATATACATATTCAATTCAACAAATATATATAGATATATATATATATATATACAATTCATCTCTCTCCACTCTCTACCCTCTCTCGCTTGCCTCTCTCCTCCCTCTCTCAATCTCGCTTGCCAGATATACAAATACATATGTATATTAGTTACACATATTCAATTATTTGGCATATATATACATATAATTTGATAGATATACATATACAATTCGTCTCTCTTCACTCTCTCTCAATCTCGCTTGCCATATATACAAATACATATGAATATTAGTTACACATATTCAATTATTTGATATATATATATATACACATAATTTGATAGATATACATATACAATTCGCCTCTCTCCACTCTCTCTTGATCTCGCTCGCCTCTCCCCTCCCTCTCTCAATCTCGCTCGCCTCTCTCATATAATATGTAGCTATAAATAATAATTTTAGCAAACTATAGCTATTTTTTGCCTTATTATGTTTCAAATGTTTGTTCTTTTTTAAAAAAATCTCCTTTCTTTTTACATAAAATTTTGCTTTGACACACTTATTAAGAAAATAATTATTGATACAATAAGTTTATCATTTCACTCATATTAATTGATACGATTTCAAACATATTTACTCATTATAAGTCACTAACTCAAAGATAATAAATTGAGAGTATACTAGGAAAAAAACTATCCTACCTCTATTTGTCAAAAATTACAAGTAAAAATAAAAAAATCAAATTAAAAAATTTTTTACAACAAAAAGTGAACGAAGGGAGTATCATTTTATAAATAAATTTTTATTTATTATTTTTAACATACTAAAAAAATAATTATTTTTTCATATTTCATGTTTGATATTGATTACTTATTTTTTAAATTATTTTTTGAGATTTAATACTAAAAATCAATTAATAGATTTAGTGTGGAAAAAAGCTATGTCAATTATTCTTTTATTAATGGGTGTGCATCTTAACATTACGTCATTTTTGGTTATAAGTTTAATTAGTTAAGAGTTTGTGTCCAAATTGGTTAGTAGTTAATGCAAGTTGGAATTAATGGGAGTTGTATACAAGGAAAACGTGGTAGAGGAGAGGTCATTAGAGATAAAAATGGATAAATTTGGATTTTTTTTATTGCGATAATTACACTGAGGGTTACTTCATTTAAAATAATTACAAAAAAAATAATTCGTCGTTATATAGGTATGTATAGTCAGTATATATTGTGTATTATAATGTATATTTAATGTATAACTCATGTATAAGTAATATACATTGTATCGTAGTGTATATTTTGTATAACTTTTGAAAAACTGTATTGCATAGTCATGTATAGTTTCGCTGATTTTGAGTTATTTTTTATGTAAATAAAATATGAGCTATTTTTTTATAATTTGTTTTACTTTTTTTTTTTTTTTTTTTTTTTTTTTGTATATATGAAATTTCTCCTTTTTTAATTACACACTATTGGCTCTGGATTATTAGAGATAGGCCTCATTTAATTTGGCCTTTTTTGGTTAGGATAGTCAAATATCACTACTCTCAACTTAATGATCATGTAGTAGTTTGGATGCAAAAACTAAATTATGACTTTTTGCACATTTATATATGATGAAAGGGGGCTCAGTTTGAATATTTTTTAAAAAAAGGCTAGAATTAATGAACTACAAACTGAATTTTGAAGCTATATATATGTTTGTTCGTGGCAGATTTGACGTTCGTAGATGCATAAAAGCTAATTAAGGCAAGTGTACTAATTATTAATTTCTACATGAATGTGTGAGTTCTTTCTTTCTTTAGTTTGTGTTTTCATCCGGTGTCTTGGGTTTTGGGAGTCTATATTAGAGTCTAATTAATTCAAATTCGAGCTGTGTAGGGCTTCATTCGGGGAGCTCTCTCTATCAAGAAGCACTTTCAGACAAGAAAAAAAAGATTAAAGTGTGAAAGTTTAAAAACACTCCTAAGAATCCTCAAATGCAAACAAAAGAAATAAATTTTGAGGATGATCAATTTTATTATAGCTCGATACGACTAAAGAAAATTAGAATGAGTGTTGAACAATGTTTTTGTTACTTTAGAGTTGATAAAACATAAGTAGTTTAAGTACAGTGGAAGTCTTTATTTATATTTAAATATGAATATAGTTAGATAAGTCTAGTTGAAATATAAATTTTTTATTATATAGATTATCTATCGATTATATTATGGCTTAACTCATAAAGAGACACCTAAATTTATCACTCATTTTTCACTTAGACACCTAAACTAAGACAAGTTCCTAATAGACACCTCAACTGCTCAGATTTGATCCATTAAACACTTTTATCCTACTTGGCACTCTCCGGTACTGTTTTTTTAATTTTTCAGCAAAAAATAAATAGTTGCGGTCCAAAACAATTTTTTTTCATAAAAGTAGGTTCTCAAAATTCTCAGTTATCCAAAAAAAAGAAAATTCCATATAAGTAGGTTCTCAAAATTCTCCGTTAACCATATGCGGAAAAAAATTATTACAATTTTAAATAAAATTTTTTTGCACATGGTTAACTGAGAATTTTGAGAATCTACTTTTATGAAGAAAAAAAATTTTTTTGGACCGCAACTATTTATTTTTGGCTGAAAAATTAAAAAAAAAGTACCGGAGAGTGCCAAGTAGGATAAAAGTGTTTAATGGGATCAAATCTGAGCAGTTGAGGTGTCTATTAGGAACTTGTCTTAGTTTAGGTGTCTAAGTGAAAAATGAGGACTAGTTTAGATGTTTGTTTATGTATTTGGCCTTATATTATCAATTTGACTACTCATTTTAAAACCTTTAGCTTCAACTCCAAGTTATGTAATTAGCTTAGTTGGTTTGATTAACTGTCCAGATTAGTTATTGTTTGGTAGAAAGAACTAACATAAAATTTTAAAGTTAAGTTCACTCATGTCAGGTTCAATGCTCAGTGATTTGCAATTAAGTTGAAGAAGCAAGAAGCTATGGACAAAATAAAATAAATTAATTAAGGTCAATTAGTTAGTTATGTAGAAAAAATTAACAAAACTAGTATCGTGGACAGGTAAACATGAGTCATAGGTCAAATTTGACAACTATTCTTGCTATAATGGGTATTACTTTTTCTGGTTCTATTTTTCCCCTCTAGTCTTATTTTATATTTACAATATTGAGAAATATATGAAGTATTTCAATGGTTTTTAAATATTGAATCGCAAATCAACTTATTGAATTTCGTGTTTTATATCATATGTTGTCATTATGTGTCGTATTTGTGTTAATTCTATCATATTTACATATGTCATATATAGTTTATTTTGCTTATGATTTTTGAGACGAGGGTTCTCAGGAAACAATATCTCTACTTTTACGAGGTAATGGTAAGTTCTGCGTACATTCTACCCTCTTCAGACCCCACTTGTGAGATTCTATATGTTGTTGTTAATCAACTTGTTAAATTTATATTCTTTTATCCTATTTAGCTCAAAATTTTGCCAAGTGACTCATCTAATATGTCATACGCTACTTTAGGCTATGTGAACATATTATATAAAGTTGGACTAATTAGCTTTGACATTATTAGAAGATTCTCTTTATTTAATAATTAGAACCTTAATTCATTTAAAAAGTACTAACAGGCATATATGCAATACACAAGAAACCCACGTTGAAAACGATAATCACACCTAAACTTTCAACAAATGAAAATATGTATTTTAGTAAAGTCAAGTCATTTTAATTGGAAACGTTGAGAAGATTGTAGGAGAAATTGTTGTGTAAGCCACGCTTTAAGATTTAGGAATCTTTGTATAAATAAAAGAATAGGTCAAAGTATTATTTATTTATTATTGTGACTTACGAAGAATCTTAATAATTCTTTTAATTGGCTATTTTCATTTTACTTTATTCATCGAGAGTTTGATTTTCATAAGAAAAACTTAATTACTATAACATTATGTGCAATCTATCTTGGGAAAAAACTCACCCAAGAAATCTCATTCATCAAAGAAATAGAAAAATCCAGCTAATTTATTCAAACATCTAATAAGGGGAAGTCCAATGCACTAAAGTTTCCGCTATGCACAGAGTTCAGGGAAGGATCCCACCATAAAGATATGTTATTTGCAGTCTTTATATTTTTGCCAGATACCATTTTCAAAGTTTGAACTAGTAGTCCAATAATATATATAAAATCGACACGTTCGAAGGACTATGTATTATTGGGTTTTTGTGTAGAAAGATATGTTTGACAGTTGAGGTCTCTGGATTCTTGTCCTTTCCACCCAATTGCGACTAAAAGTTAGTACTCCTTATTTTTTTATTCAAAAGAGTCGACCCGCCAAATTTGATTTTTCTACTTAAAAAAATGATTCAATCGAAACTTCCATGACATATCTTCAAACAGAATCATGGCTTTTCCTACAAATTATCACCTCTTTACAACCCAGCAATTCGAACATTTGTTCTGCAATTCATTCTAATTACTGCAAAAAAAGGAAAAAAGTTTCATTGCAACTGATTTTTGAAAAGAAGACAAAGATGGAAAACCTGTATCACGCCGCTGCTACAGTTGATTGGGAAAAAGAGTCTTTCCCTGAGTACCAGGATTTGATTTTTCTTATATTTTTCGCTCTCTTCTTCCCCATGCTTCGGTTCACACTCGACAGATTTATTTTCGAGGTAAACAATAATCTCGAGCTTTTCAACCAATGATTGAGAGGCCATTTCCATCCCTATCCGTCTCTTGATCCCTCATTCCACTAATCTGTTGTTACTGAATGAGCTACTTGAATTCCCTCCCCCCCTCCCCCCCCCCCCCAACCCAAGTTTTCCCCTCTCTCTCTCTCTCTGTTTTTTTTTTTATATTTGAGATTGATTTGGATTTATGGCTTATATACTTTACTGTGACGTTAGGGATTGGCTAAGCGCATGATTTTTGGAAAGAACACAGTTGTGAATATCAACGGTCGTGAAGAGAGAAAGAAGATTAACAAATTCAAAGAGTCGGCATGGAAGTTTATATATTTTCTATCTGCTGAGCTACTTGCACTTTCTGTGACTTGTAATGAACCTTGGTTCACAAACAGTCGGTATTTCTGGGCAGGACCTGGAGATCTTGTGTGGCCTGACCTGAAAATGAAGTAAAGTTCTTCTCATTTTTTATGATTTTGTATTGATATCTGAATCAGGAACAGAGTGTTTATAACCTGGTTAATTCGACTATGGCAGATTAAAGCTGAAACTATTGTACATGTATGCTGGAGGTTTCTACTTGTACTCTGTATTCGCAACGCTTTTTTGGGAAACAAGACGTACAGATTTTGCTGCTCAAATGATTCATCACGTAACAACAGTATCACTCATTGTGTTGTCTTACATATACGGGTACAGCAAAGAGAAAATTGATTTCGTTTTTTCAACCTGCAGAAAGGTGTTAAGTGTGAGTTCTGAAGAATCTGAACATTCTGTTTTTGCAGGTTTGCGCGTGTGGGATCAGTGGTTCTAGCACTTCATGACGGAAGTGATGTATTTATGGAAATTGCAAAGATGTCGAAATACAGTGGCTTTGATTTGCTTGCTGATATTTTCTTCTCTCTTTTCGCGGTGGCTTTTACATCACTTCGTATAATCTGCTATCCCTTCTGGATAATCCGTAGCACATGGTGAGTTCACTATCAACTGCAATCACAGTAAGCTTGTTTTCTGTTAGTTCATTGTCTCTAAAATTCATTATTTCTTTCTCAACTGTGCAGCTACGAAATTCTTCTCGTAGTGGACACGGAGAAAGACCGGACTACTGGGATCATACTTTACATAGTGTTCAATGCATTGCTGATATGCTTGCTGGTTCTTCACCTCTTTTGGTTCAAAATCATACTCCGGATGCTTGTGAACCAAATCCTATCAAAAGGCCACATTACTGATGACGTTCGAGAAGGTAAAAGAATCATCTGCTTCATTGATTATATATACGACCAGCATGACACCTTGTGATCTTACACTGCATTTCCTCTTTTATGAATTGCAGATACTGACTCCGATGATGAGCACGAAGACTGATCCTTCAGTAGCTAAGATCAGAAGTATGATTCGTGTCCAGGCTGATGTTCGAAGCATTCAAGTATTTCAAATTAAACATAGAGGAATTATAGGGAAATTCTTTATTCCAGATTCTTTCATGAGTATTTGCCTGTATGTATAAACAAAAGAATTCACTGTTGGAATTATGTATAGCTTGAGGAGCTCTTTGGATGAACTATCAATTTAATTCGTTTCAATTGTTTCACCTCTAAAGTCTAAACAGCTAAAATGCACTGCTTATTTCACCATTGACCAACTCCAAATAATAATTGTAAAGAAAGAACATATGACCGCCAAAGCATCTTTGCCACAAATATAAACTAGAGCAAAATATTGCCACTTCTCTCACATTTAACAAGGAAAGTCAAGAATGAATAGTAACTTCGCGGTAAATTATGTAATAGGCTAAATGATGCTATAAGATGATTCATCCGTAAACTAACCCATCTTTTCAATGGGAGAACTTCGAGATCAATTTGTCAACATGAATTATGATATCATCTATGTGAGGTCTAACAGTCCCCTGAGGCTGAAGCATCCATGTCACGAATTGGTGTAAGGCTTCTGGATATGGAGGTTTAGGCCCCGCTGGCCACTTTATCTGTGCATTTACAATAGCCAACTGGAGACTTCCACCAGATTCCCCAAGGGCATATTCAAACGGAGATACTCCATACCTGTAATAGAGATGATGAAAATATTTGGTTACCTCTTACTGATATACACCACATAAAACCACTTTAATGATCAAGAGATATTTGCATCCTTTAAAATGCCATCTTAAACTAATTTGTCACAGATAACAAAAAATAAGATATGAAAATTAAACTTGGTCTCTACCACGATAAAAAGTACTGCCATGATGAAGTAGTCACAGTGGGCAAAAAAGGGAGCTCTATTTACAGTATAAAACCAACCTCTTTAAGTTTTACTTAACAACACTTGTTATTCACTATCTATTTTCCCATCGATTTATACCTTGGAAGGTCAGAAAAAAGAAAGGGCCATTTGCACAAGACTACAGCGTAGAACAATCACCAACATACTATTGCTATGTACATGCACAGCAGGTGCAAGAAATAGGATAGTTGAACCAACTTTGGGGAATCTTGATGCAACAATCAGCTGTGTACTGGACAAAGGATTTTTTCCTCTTCTACAGAGAGCTAGTACTTCAAGTATTAACAAGAGTTGAGAGGATTCTTACATTATTGCGTATAATGTACAACCTAATGACCAGATATCGGTTCTTTCGTCAATATCACATTGGCTTGGGCAATCCCATAATTCAGGTGCTCGGAAGGGTGCGGAAACATGCTCAGCTGCCCATTCCTGTAAAAGCAATAGATAGGTGAAAACATTCAGCCCAGACATGTTCAGAACAAGGAACCTATTTGAAGTTTACAGGCATATAAATGGCAGAAAGTATGTACACATTTTCCAAAAAGAAAAAAGTACCTGCAGCTGCAATGCCTCTGAACGAGAGCGGATTTGCTTTCTTGCAGGACGTGTGCTTCCAAAATCCATTAATATTGCAAGAGGTGGCTGCCCTTTTCTATGACTTAACAGGACATTACCAGGTTTGACATCATTATGAGCATAAGGAGGATTAAAGCTGTGCATATGCTCAAGTCCTGCACAAAGCTGCATAACATTGTTTCTTAAAATACACTACTAGACTCCAGAGTTGATTATGTCCTCCCCATATATTCTCTCAAAAATCCATGAAAATGCAAATTTTGCAAAAATACGGGTCCTTTATTCACCTGACGAAATATTTGAAGAACATCCGAAGTGGAAAAGAATTCCTTCTTAGCTTTCATGGCCATGGAATTATCTAGTAATGTCCCATCCAAATGTACCGGAAACAACAAGTAAGCTTCATGTTTCCAGGATTGATCTGGCCCAGCCTATCCAACAGAGTAATATATTTAGATAGAATGTAATGGAAATCGAACATGTGGTAGGGGAAAGGGTACAAGGAAGACACAGATCTGCAAGCATATAGTGTGCATTACAGCTATAAGCCCATAACATGATTATAAATATCCTTCTTATAAATGATGACAACTAAAAGTTGCTCAGACTGCATATTCAATAAGTAAAGAGTGTTGGAATAGCAATACCTCATCACTTCCTGTGATTGTTTGCCATTCTCAACACACACACCCAAAAAAAAAAAAACCACAAAAGAAGAAGAGTTGAGCTTCTCAAGAAGAAAAGTATTACACAGAAAACTTTGTTTGACACTCCACATGATCGCTCAAGCTTTGGTATTTTTAGAATTCTCGCATCATTTAAGAAAGGATTCAGATCCTCAAAGTACATCTAAGAGTTCCTGGAATGGCAACAGATAAGATGCTATCATGGATGATACTGCAGTCTCAATTTGATTTTCCACCAACTAATTGTGCAAACACTTCACACAAAGCCTAGACATGGACATCACTCATCAGTGTATTTCTAAAAAAAGAGTTCAGAACACCAAGCTGAATGTGGGTGGAGTGGGGGGTGGGGACCCTCAAGGGGCTGCAGCAATTACCTTGACTGCAATGATAGCATGATCAAGGAGAGGAAGCAGATTGGGATGAGTAAATAAAGATGAAACACGGATCTCCTCTTTAACCAACTCCAACTGCTCACTGTTCTGAATAAGAACCTTCTTCATGGCATAAGTTCCATCATCTGCACATAAAGAGAGTTTTCAATAATTTTTTACAGAATAAAAGAAATGAATACAATAATTGTACACCGAAGTTCAAAGACAGCTTATTCTTTGCAATTCTCCAAAGAGAAAGATTTCATTAATCAGATTAGAGTGGCCCAAAAAACCTCCAAAATCTACTTTCAGCAGAAATGTCATTAGCAATGATAAGAAAACCAAACAGAGAAAGGGAAAAAAAAAAAGAAAAAAGAAACCCAACAGCTACTAGTGTTTATTCTTGATCCTAAAAGATGTGTAAGAGTTCATTTTTCTTTGCATTTTACTTTTCCTTTGAATAAAGAAGTTGTGGGTAGGAAGGAATATTTTTGTTTACAAAACTACAGCGAGTTTAGGCAAGGTCACTGCAGCAAACTATACAATTGCACAGGAAAGAAGCACATTCTAGAGTACAATACGCCTCCAGATTCCAGTAAATAGTAATCTTGAGCAATCTTTGCCAATTCCAACATCAGAGAATTATCAAAATCCGAAATTTGAAGATGATTAACCTAACATATACAAATACTAATCCGATCCAATAAAAATAAGAATAGAAAAGCATTGCAGGGTGGGAACACGCAGCAATTAAAAGCAAACACCCCAACCCCAGCAACTCCTCACAATTGAAAGATCATACAAGCAAATTAAGATTAACTTCAATTATTTAGAACAGCAACGAAAACCAAAATAAACGCATACAATTACAGAAAAGGAACAAAACCCATTATGCACAATGGGTCAGGAGAAAAAATATACCAGATATATGAGAAGAGTCCTTAAATTTCTTGGCAACGCCAGAATTAGAAGGCTCGGAGATAACCTCCTTGACGAGGAAAACGTAGGCAAAACCGCCCTCGCCAAGCTGCCTGACGATTCTGAAACGATTCTCATTGATCCAAACATCGCCGCCACCATTAACGGCGTCGTATAGAGAATTCAAGCCGGAGAACGAGCAACCCATTTTCCGATCAAATGGTCAGCTCCCTCTTTACTCTTCTTCTTAGATCTCACTCTCTCCCTCTCTTAAAACCCCTCTTTCTCTGATAATATATTTCAGTTTTCTTCTTTTTCACTCTCGGATCCGTCACATGTGTACCGATGGATTGAGTTCCAATTACTTAACTGGTTGACTTGCAAAAGCTGAATCCCCTTTGACGTTACTATCTCATTTTTTAAATGGCAAAAAGACAGAACACTTTTAAAATTTATAAGATATTTATAAATTATTTTATTCAAAATATAAAAAATTTAAAATTTTTTAATTCAATAACAACAACATACAACATACCAGTGAAATCTCACAAATGGGGTTTGGGGAGGGTAACCTTACTACTATCACATAGGTAGAGAGGTTGTTTCCTGAAAACTCTCACGAAAATCCATCAGCAAAATAAGCTAGATATGATAAACAGGCAGTGCATAAAATATAGTAGAATGAATGCTAAATTTCACTTTTGTTTCTCCTTGCTACCTGCAATGTCGGTGGGCTTGGGCTAAGGTAAAAGATGTCATTATGAAGGTCTACTATTGGTGAAATTTCACTACTTATGCTATAGTTTTAAAATTAGGAATGAAAATTCCTATTTTACTATGATTTTGAAATTTAAATTTTAAATTTTAATTTGATCTTATGAAGTTGCGATTTTTAAATTTATATAGAGAAACTAAAAGTTTTATGGCTGAATACTAGCTAAATGCGTAATCTCATTTCGTTTTTGGTAATATTATCTTGTAGTACTTCATATTTTCTAATTTATAATGACTAACAATTTTTTTTAATTCATCTCAAAAAAGACACATTTATATATTTAAAGTAACAGAAATTTAACTTTAGAATGATCATCTTATCATAGTAACATAAACACCTACGACTTTTCGAAAATCTTTTTTAAAAAATTTATATGTCAAATCAAATTATATCTCACAGAGTAACCATTTATGAGAATGGCTTTTGGTTACCTGAATATTATGTGACACAATACATAGTTTTGCGTCCGAACTCGAGGCCAGGTCCTTTTGGCAATATAATTAAAATTTAGCTTCAGTTTACATTATTTAAGAATTACGAGCTCATATCTTAATTCTGATGTACATTACAGCATAAATACAGCAATATTCATGATATACTACTATGTAGGAGTATGTATCAACTTTAAAGGAACAATCGTTCCATAAGTAGGACCGTAAAAGCTTATTGCTCTGGATAAAAGAATATTTTTCTTCGTCAAGAGCATCACTCTTCAACTGGGGTAACTTCTATACTGATATATTGTTGGTCCAGTCTTGTTTCAAATGAATCTTTAGAATGATTGGGTTCAAAACAGAACAAAACAGAAAGTTGCATTGATTTAACTTGACTCTCAGATTGTAATGTTGTTAGCTCTTCAGTGAAAAGCCTTTAACCTAGGGAAGTACCCTCCATATTCAACTCAATTTGTGTCATATATATGTGAGACGAAAACTGGAAGGGAGGCCAACAGAAGGTCTCACAGGACTTCCCAAAATTTGCGACATTGACAAATATAAGCCGAGCATGCAAATCATTATTTTGTCAGTTATCTTGAACGCTCCTATATTATTGAAGAATGAAAAAGTATTACATCAATGGTTAATGAGATGAGTGGTCTCCTTACAAAGCTTGGGCGATTGTCATCCCTTTGAACTAACTTTTGAAATGTGAGTTAGGTTCAAGATCTAATTACGCGGAAAAAGTCAACATAGAAAGAGAAATATTGTTTGAACAACAGTCATTTCAAGATCTCAATTAGATGATATCTAAGAATGTGAAATTAACAGTTTATATTGAGAGGCTGCTTAAATTCACATGCTCTATTAAAAAACTTTGATAGCACTTATTTAAACAAATTCATATAGATCACTTAATCAAGACCAAAAAATATTGATTATATCTTTTCTACAAGAAAGAAATGATTGTTTTGTCAATTTGGGCTTAAAATGTATTTGGCCTGATTTAGTAAAAATCTATATCATGTAGCATAAGTAAATTAGACATAGAATAGAAATGTATTACAATTATATAACTATAAATAATAAATATTTTTTAAATATGATATATGTAGATATGTTTCCAATAAAAATTTGCATACCCTTGTAGTATTCGAATTCATGAAATCCCAAACTCCCATTAAACAATAACTCTGCTAAAAAATCTTGAGCTTAATAAGTGGAGTTGATTTCTTAGATGTTGACAATTTTTTTAATTTTATAATTCAAAAGTCATTAATTATTAATATTTCATCCGCAAAGTGGCTCAACCATTTTAAGTGATTTTTCCATTTAATTTTGATGATATAAATATTTTATTTTAAGCCAAATCTTTAAGAAATAAGAAACTTCATTTGCCAACCTTTCAAGAACACACTTTTGGAATGCGTCATTTCCATTTTTCTCTTTTTTTTGAGTACATACATTGTTACACAGAGAAATAAAAGGAAAAGATAGAGAATTTTTTTTTAAAAAAAATACAGAGTAGGAGAGAGACTTTGTGCCTTCTGATTCATTTGGATAAATTTCAACAACAATAACATATCCAGTGAAATCCCACAAGTGGGGTCTGGGGAGGGCAAGATGTACGCAGACCTTACCACTACCACACATAGGGGTGGGTCCGTAAAACCAAAAACCGAAAACCGAACCGAAACCGATCGAAAAATACCAAAAAAAAAACCGCACCGTAAAAAACCGAAACCGAACACAAAAAACCGAACCGAACCGATTTTGTGCGGTTTCGGTTTCGGTTTTGGTCTTCTAAAACCGAACCGAACCGTCAAAAACCGATTTGTTTTGCTTTACTTAAATTCTACTACATCATATCATTTAAAGTTATCATTAAGTAAGACGAAAAGATATATTTTGTTCAACAATCTATTTGGTGTGATTGCATCGTTGCTTTAATATTTTTTCTTATTTTGTCTTTACTTATTACTATTTAATAATTTTGTGTTATTATTTATCCTACCTTTTCATAATAGCTCCATCCCATATCCAACAATTTCTTATATATTTATCATTCAAATTATAAATATGCCCACATTATATAACAACAACGAATGATATAATCCATCAAAATATTATATTCATTGAAATAATACAAAATAATACATAATAATCATCCAAACAAAGAATAAGTTGCAATATCAAAATGAAAAATAGAGACAAACTTTGATGTCTATGGAATTCTACCAAGGGAAAATGCATAAAATCGCCTTTAAATTTCTCGATATAACTTAATTTAGCACTGTAATTTTATGATATTTATTTACTTCGTCATTCTAGTAAAATTAATATATGAATGTGATTTATAGGTAAATGAATATATCAATATTCTGTAAAATTTGCAAGAAAATTTTATTTAGATAATGGTTGAATCATAATTTGCTCCAATAGACCATCCGAATAAATGATAAAATATTATTTTAATCTTTTTATATATTTTGACTGATATTTAAAAAATATATATTATGTGTGTATGCTCATAAATATTTATTAGGTAGATAAGTTAATTATATAAATTATGTCTTTTCTTTTAACTATACACTTCAACATCAATTGACTTGAACCTTCCAAGGAGTATTTGATACTTGTTTTTCTAGAACATATGTTTGCAATTTTCTTGGTGATAATTGTAGTTCTTATATTGTGATACTTGTACTAATCCAAACTTTACTCTTTACCAATTGTTTAGCATATCTATACGATGATACGTCTCTACCCAACATATTATTTTACTTTAAAAAATTATTTTTAAAAACCGAAAAACCGAAAAAAACCGAAAACCGAACCAAAAAAAACCGAACCGAAAAACCAATGGTTTACTTTTTTTTGGGGCAAAACCGAACCGAACCGAACCGCCAAATCACCTTCCGTTCGGTCTTTGGTTTTAGGGAAAAACCGAACCGCAAAAATCGAACCCACCCCTAACCACACAGATAGAGAGGCTGTTTCCTGGAAACCCTCATCACAAAAACCCATCAGCAGAATAAGCTAGATATGATAAACAGGCAAGAAAAAGAAGAAAAAGAAAAAGGATAAATTTCATTCCGAATATATTTAATTTGAAATAATTATGTTATTTGAACTTTGAAGTCCAAACTGAAAACATTAAGAATTATTAATTCATGAAGATGCATTTTCTCTAGCCAGGCATTACTAATTACACAAAATTATAATGCATAAACTGTTTATACCTTGAATAATAATGTGAGAACAATTACAAAAGGCATATCTATGTATGAAACACTTATTTTAAGTGAATTTATTCTGTTTTATAACTTATTTGTCCAAACTTTTAAATTAGCTTATTGTAGAAGATAAAATTCGCGTCAAGAAAATAATAATTAAGAACGAAAATATCGTAACAATCGTAGTATTTGATCTCAATATGCGAGTGTTACAATCTCTATGAATCCTCTGAATCGCCTTTTCAAGTGTAAATTCAAGGGTCTTGAGCTTGTTCTTGAATCCAATCTTGAATCTTGATCTTGATCTCGAAACTTGAATTTATTCCTGAGCTTGTTCTTGACTTCAAGAGCTTTTAAACTCGCTTGTTCTTAAACTTGAATGTTTGAATTCTTGAATTTGTAGAGAAATTTGTGGCGTATGATCCACGAGCTCTCTAGTTTTTTTTTTTGTTAGAATTCTTGATTTGCGTTTGAATTATGAGGACCCCTATATATAGTTGTAGAATAGAGGAGTCATGATGGAATCAGGCTTTCTCTCGGTCAATTAAATTTAAGTGACAGGACATATTAGGCTATAATGAAATAGGCCTGTAATTTTGACCCATGACATGATCCTATTGGCTCTTTTGTTTGACTTGGTGTGCCACGTCATTCGACGCGTGGCATCAAGTGAGCCTCTAGGATGAGAGGGTATTGGGCCTAATAAAGCGGATCATTTTTTGTAGCCCAAATAAATGAATTTGGATTTTTAATTAAGTTCATATTCTATTGGACTTAATTAATTGCCCCAATCATATTAAGCCATAATATTTGTTTGGATTAATATATTTTGAATTTTTAATATAATTTGAATTATTTTATAAAATTTATATTTAATAAATTTTATATAATTACACTTATTATTCGGAAAATACTTTTAATGAAAAGTAGCTTATTTTTACCAAATAATTTTTAAAACTTTTCTAAACAACAATTTGTTGGACCAATTTTTTTCAAAGTTTTTCTAAGTGAAAAAGTGCTTTCGATCCATATTACTTGATTGTTTATTGAATTAAGATAGAATGAATTAATTCTTTTCATTTTATTCCTAGAATTAACTAATGTGAACAATTTTTAATACTATCTACTAGACTATATATATATATATATATTCTAATAAGCACTTGTTTTTCTCTAAAAATTAATCAAACATCTTACTTGTTTAAAATAACTATTTTTATCAATAACACATTTATTGAAATTCTACAAGTAAGATTTGAGGATGATTTTCGAAAGAATAAACGGCTCTGATCACCTCCCAACAAGTGATGGATCAAACTATTAACTATCCTTATCCATGTTTATTAACTTGAATAATGAATTTATTAACTATTTTATTAACTTGAATAATTTGTTGTTATTTGATCATCAAAATATTTACTTTTCCTTTTACTTCCCTCAATCTGTTGCGACTTGCGAGTCCACATGTTTCTACAGCGACGGGGAAAGACTAAACATCTAACAAACTCATTAACTGCTCTGAATTAAATTTCGACACCCAATTTGTCCTCTTCTTCTTCCCGTTCGGTTCACTTGGACGAACAGATCAATAATCAACTTTTTTGCAACTTTCTCACCCCTATTTTGATTTAATACTTGATTAGAGGTATGAGGAATTTAATTTTACCTTTTTGTGTATCAATTGTTTGGTTTTGCATGCAAGTACTTTCCCAATTTTTGGGGGGTTTGGTTGAAGTTGTGGTTGAGTTTTCCATTATCTCAAACATGGAATTAGTACTTGCGTTAATTTCTGATTGATCTTTGAAATTAGTACTTCACTTTATTAATGGACAACAGGATTGAGGAGTTTAATCGTATGGATTGATTTTATAGTGCTCTTTTGAATGTTCAAGATTTGCCGGCGGTTCACTAAAATTTTTATATTGGATCAAATTTTTTTTAGTTTAGTTTCATTGTCCTTACTGTTCTTGACTGCTTGCTTAAACTTTTTCTTAGAAACTATTCAGAGAAATTATTGTTGTTTCTCTCTTTCAGAGTTCTTCGGGATAAGGGAAGTTAACTCCCTCTGATTCAATTTGTTTCTCACTTTCACTTCTTAGGTTGATTTGACCAATTTAGAGTGCTTAAGTTTTTTTTTAATTATTATCATTAATTATTAATCAATCATTTGAAAATTAGTTGTGGATACTTGTAAGCTTTAAAAAGTACTCTAAATGGGATTATTATCATATCAAAAAGACATTAGAATTAATCGATGCATCAATTTTGTGTCAATTCTAAATTAGTGTTGTTGCTATTTCTTGTAAAATGCATTACTCTTCGTACATGCTCACACACACAGATATGCATTTTTTCTTTTGCTTTGATTTCATCAACAGCTGCTTTGAGACCTCATTTTTTCGTGATCAGTATCAGTTTAAGAAACGATACTTTTACCTGGTATCTGGAGGTTTTTTTTAAAATTCTTGTTTAAATGATTCCAAACAAATACAGTTGTAACTTTTTCTTTGGGAATGAAATTCTCTTGCAAATGATGCCTATCCCCCTAAAAGACGTCTCTGGGGGCCATAGACTACTGTAATATTTGGATTGCAGTTCTAATTTGAATTCCTTATTTGCATCTTAATTTGCAGAATTTTCCAGGTATTTGATGGCCCAAAATACTCTTTCCAACGCCGATTCACCACGAAGAAGGTCTGGCCTATTAAGAGATCAAGTTCAATTGGTAAAAAGAAGTGCTTCTGCTCGTTATGAGATAGCCCCAATTCAAGATCAGCTATCATTTGAGAAGGGTTTCTTTATAGTAATCCGTGCATGCCAGTTGTTGGTTCAGAAGAATGAAGGAATTGTACTGGTGGGAGTTGCTGGTCCTTCAGGGGCCGGAAAGTCCGTGTTCACAGAAAAGATCCTGAATGTTATGCCTAGTATTGCTATCATAAACATGGACAACTACAATGAGCCCAGTCGTATCGTTGATGGAAACTTCGATGGTAATCTTGCTTTCGGTCTTTCTAAACTCTAGTAGGTTATTACATGAGATAATTTTTTTGATGTCTATGAGTTATTCTTTTAGTGGCCTTATGCAGCAACTTTATCATTACATGAGATATTTTTTATTATTATTGTTGTTGCCTGAAAACTTCAGTCTGGTGGAGAGAATGCAACCCATGATGTGTGGGTTAGATGCACATCACGAGTTCAAATCCTACCACAGATGGTATTTGAGAGGAGAAGATGGAAACGTGGACCTATTATGTATGGGGTTCCAAACCATGCACTGGCCCTTTGGAGATTTCTCTGGTTATCAAAAAAAAAAAAAAGGTTCCAGAGTACTAGTTTTAATACTTTACAAACTTCAACGTTAATCTAAATGTGTGTATATATATAAATATGTATAAGACATCATTAGACCATACTTTATATGATCCCCTGCAGTACTTATTTGTTTATTTTTGGTCTGCAATGTTGTGGGTGATATCTCCCTACTCTACATCAGATTTTTATTTATGAATTTCTTAAAAGTCGAATCATAATAAGATATTCAGGCTCAATTTAGGCCATGTTGCTAGTTGGCAATAAACTAAGGCATAATATTTTGTGTTTGTTACTTGTAGTTGGTTAGTGTGATACTGAATGATGAGAGTGGAATACTAACAAGGACTACCACTTTCACTGCTAAAGCATGACCACTTTAAGTATATGACAAAAAATGGAATTGCAGAAGTATCAAGTCTTCATGAATTAATGAAGAATATTGGGTGCTAGCGAGTTTCTCAGTCTGCAGATCTCATTGCTCCTTTATTTCAGGAATTCTGATAAGATTTGCACAGCTGTCACCTGTCCTTAATTTTGTTTTCCAGATAATTCTATTTTAGGTGATGACTGTTCAGAAGTCTAAATCTCTCTGGACTCTGGATGCTGAGTTTGGGAACCAATCAATAAATATATTTGCTAGAAATTTTAGAATTTGTCCCATAAGTGAAATTGTGTCGGTGCATGCAACTTCAATGCTTATGAAGTAAAATAAACAGACTGTTTCTTGGTTTTCCTGTTTTTAACTGATGGAAGGTTAAGCAATAGAGTTTTGAAATCCTTGATTATGAACAACTTTTGAAAAAACTTGATCTATAGCTGTCTCTATATCAGGCTCACTGAAGGCCTTGTGCTTAAGTTGTTATTGTAGAATGCCACAAAGGATCATTAAGGAAATAATGGACCTTTCTTTTGGAAATAAAAATTTAGGATTGAAATCTGCTTTGTATTTTGGATGTGTGTTACTTCTATATAGAATAAGCAGCACAATTTGATTGATTGTTCTTATATTTTGAGATGTAATTCAGTATGTGATTTTGTGGAAATGATTAGGTCATAATTAACTGTTTTGAACCACATCAGCATAGTCCGGGCTTTTCTGCTTTAGTTTCTGAATGTGTTCTTGGCCCCACCTTATGCCATGGTGTTACTAATGCAAATAAGATGAAGATTTGCAGTAAATTCTAAGTCCTGCTATTTTTGATACAGATCCACGTCTGACCGACTATGAGACTCTCCTCGAGAATATACATGGGCTGAAAGAGGGAAAGCCTGTTCAAGTTCCAATATACGATTTTAAATCTAGCTCTCGCGTGGGTTATAGGTCAGTTTTCTTTCTCTGTCTTGCTATAGCTTCTATCTCCTTGTTTATTTTCCTTGAGAACACACTGCCTTTTTTGTTCCTTGATGTTCAAATTGTTTCTTCTTTTTCTTAATGTTCCTTGGAGTTCACGGAAGGGGACTGAAGAAAAACACTTGTGCAGGGAGAGGGTCTCTGTGGTGGGGGTTACCATATTCTTAAAAAGTACTTGTGCCACCAACCACTTTTGATATTTGAAAGACACTAAGACATCAGTTTTCTTTCAACAGTATGTGTGTGACATTTGATTGAAGTGCGAAGTTTTGCAAACCTTTGTCGAATTTATTTTGGTGGAGAGGACAGAGAGCTGTGCTTAACCCCCCACCCCACAAACACCCCCCAACCACCGGTGCCCTTCCCATCTGGTGCTTCATTACATTCATGACCCGATTCATGCGGAGTTGGTGTATACACAGAGAGATCTTAATAGAGGATCAACAACAGTAATACAAAGAGCTAGTAGTATACGTGAACAGAGTTATTAAAAAAAGAAAAAGGAAGACAATGGTTTAGAAAAGGTGTGGGGGTGATGGGAGAGACCTATCAAATCAAAGTACGATTAAGGGCTTTACCTAGCAGACATTCATTGAAAAAATCTGTAATTTATTACCAAGAACTGGTTCCTATAAAATATTTTGTTTCCTTGCCATTGTAACACGCACATCTACTTCTGTCTGACCTATAATTTTTTTGGACCATTGATTTGACAGGACACTCGAACCTCCAAGCTCTCGAATTGTTATAATTGAAGGGATATATGCTTTAAGTGAAAAATTGAGGCCACTGTTAGATCTCCGTGTGTCTGTCACTGGTGGAGTGCACTTTGACTTAGTGAAACGGGTTCTTAGGGACATCCACCGTGCTGGACAAGAGCCCGAGGAGATAATCCAACAAATCTCGGAAACGGTTTCGTCCCTGTTATTTTTTAATATATCTAATTCAAATTTCTTTATACATTTTCAACAACCAAGTACAATGATCTTTATGGCATTCTTCCAACAGGTGTATCCTATGTACAAAGCCTTTATTGAGCCTGATCTAAAGACGGCTCATATCAAAATTATCAACAAGTTTAACCCGTTCGCTGGATTTCAGAACCCTACGTATGTTTTAAAGGTCTAACATTTTGACCTTTCTCTCTGAGTTCCATTTATATTGTGATTATGCAACTGCAAGCACAACTTTTGGGACTGATAAATTTTAAATATATTTTGTAGTCAACAAAAACTGTGATTGTAGACCAGATCAAGGCTGTGTTTTCAAATGAATACAAGGAAACTACAGAGGAAACTTATGACATTTATCTTCTACCTCCTGGTGAAGATCCTGAAGCTTGCCAATCATATTTGAGGATGAGGAACAAGGATGGAAAATACACTCTTATGTTTGAGGTGACCAATAAGTTCCTTGTCTACGTGCTGAGCATATCAGTCAGTAATAGTTGGGCTACTTGTCACCGAGTTTTATCATTTTTAGATGGTAAACTTGCTTGATATTGGTTAAGCTACTTACATCCTTCATATCTTCTATTTGATTGTGATGCGTCTATACCGTTATTGAGCATCAAGAATGCTATCAGCATGTACTGCCGGTCATTGGCTGTTTGCTGAAAAGAACTGACTTTTAAAATTCTAGGATCTACTGGTTATAGAGCTTGCTGGAACATCTTTAAGAAATCTGGCCCTGAAGTGTCCCATATGATACAGCAGAAGAAATTTGGCAATCAATCTAATACAAATTAACTCTTTTTTTAGCAAAACCCTGTTGTTCTTCATTAAATATCTGGACACTAAACCATAGAACAGTCTGTCCTGTGGCAACTTCATTTTTGAAAATTTTCTAATATGACTTATCATAATCAAACTTTTCTCCATCTTGATCTATTTGCATTCTTGGCTTCCCCTAGTAGCGCATTCCTGCACCTTGTCTTTTATAATGAAAATAAGATTTTGTAATATTGAAATCATAAATAGATCAGATTGTATTTGTCTTTATATTGTGGATGACCCGACTCATGAAAAAAGGAAGGTATGTAGAAGGAGAATCCAAGTTCATCTCTTGCCTAACCTCAAACAGTGTGTTTCACCTTGTTATTTCACTATTAGCTGCTGTTTCATTTGCTCTGTTTATCTTGCTATTTTTCTGCCCTTTTTTCTTTCTTTCGGTCTTTCTTTGATTATATTTGTTTTGAGACGAGGATCTATTGGGAACAACCTCTCTACCCAAAAAAAGTAGGGATAAGATCTGCATAAATCCTTCCCTCCCTTGATCCTACTCGTGGGATTACACCGAATATGTCATTGCGCATTGCTATAAATGAGTAGTAAGACCTTTACAACAACAACATACCCAGTGGAATCCCACAAGTGGGGTTTAGTAAGACCTTTCAAGTTTGGAGTATATTTCTCTGTTTCCTAGTTCGGGTACACTATTGGTATCTATTGAATTTCTAATTTATTGAGAGGAATGTCAAGAAATAGTAATCTTGACATTAATAATCTTGTATCTTCTGATGATTTTCATGTGTTTCTTTCAGGAATGGGTTACAGATAGTCCTTTCATTATATCGCCAAGAATCACCTTTGAGGTCAGTGTACGACTTCTTGGTGGGTTGATGGCATTAGGTTATTCAATTGCAACCATTTTGAAAAGGAGCAGCCACATCTTCTCTGATGACAAGGTTTGTGTGAAAACAGATTGGTTGGAGCAACTTAATCGTCGGTACGTTCAGGTATGACAATCACAAATTACTAAATCGCTCTCATTTCATCTTACTATAATTTCTTTTAAATATTTGAATCATGATTTGCAAAGCAGAATTTCTTATCTTTTTATCAGTCTCTTGTTTTGAGAATTTGGTTTAATTTATTTCATCTAGAATTCAGGTAAAGATATGTGTCATAGACCTCCTAAAGAATCCCTTTAAGGTTGTACCTAGCCAAGTATTAGACTTAGAATGTTGCCTAGGCTGTGGGTAATTGAACTTTTTGTGAGGCTGGTGCATAACACGATGCGCTAACCTACCATTTTATTAATCTACTGGAAGCGACTTTGATTTTTGGGACAAATGTAAGGATTGTATTTAGGAGAAATATCCAATTTGGATGCAATGCTTGCTCGTCAATATCATTTTAAGTGTTTACCTTAAATTCTTGTTTGATTTGACAAATTATAAATGTGACATGAAGCATGCTGAAAATGAAGTAAACAGCTCCTTAAAAGGGGAGAAGAAAGAGTTCCCTAAAACTTCAGTTGAAGAAGTTCAACAAATATTAATGAAGAAAATTTTCTTATGGAGCTATGTTCTGATGAATATGTGAGTTCATTTTTAAATTTCCCTTTTGCTGAAGACCTAAAGAACAAAAAGAGAATTCTATTAGAATGAGTTTCCTCTTTCTCAATTCTGGCATCGCTTAGCGTGAGGAGCTGATTACCATTATTATTTACGCTTTTTCCTTATGAAGGTGCAAGGAAGAGATCGCTTGCATGTAAAATATGTTGCCGACTCTCTGGGTTTGGATGGTTCATATATTCCTCGCACTTACATTGAACAAATTCAGCTGGAGAAGCTTTTAAACGATGTTATGGTACAATAAATTTTAATTCAACACCAAATTTTCCATTGTTCCTGGTTCTCAGTAGTACAGTCCATGCAGGCATTGCCAGATGATCTAAAGACAAAGCTGAGCATAGACGATGATTTGGTCTCAAGCCCTAGAGAAGCTTTATCCCGAGCTTCGGCAGATAGGAGAACAAAGTTTCTTAATCGGTAAGTCAAACACTAAATTGTTATCTGCTGCTCAAAGTATTCTCTATGTCTTGCACCATCATTTGGATGTTTTTACTTTTTACAATTATCACCTACTTATTTCTGCAAAAGTCATGCACTGGAAAAGCATCATCTGTTCACCTGTAAATATTGGCAGTGGTATCCCACATTCATACTCAACACAACGAGAAAAACACCTGTCCAAGCTGACAAAACTTGCAGTTAATACTAGAAGATATGATGTCAGAACCCCTGATTCTCCAGCACCAGTGGCTAATCAGGTAATTAAAATTTAATGTCTCCACAATTTTGGCGACATGTTAAAGTTATATTTGGTGCCTGCACTGATTTCCAATTTTTTCCTCTGGTTGATGTTTTCTGAAATTTCCCTTAGATAATGTTTTCCCTATTTGGGGGCATTGGTTTGCATAAATTGCACGGATTTAGCTCTAATATAATGTTTTACTCCAAGAAAAGGAAAAGAGTTTCATCCACCGTCTTAGATCAGTTTCTGAACACCATTTCTGTTTTTGATCAAGTAAAAGGTTTCACTAATAATAACAAGGCCAACTTGGCTGTATACAAGTGATATAGCAATTCTGAACACCATAAATTGATTCTTAATAGTACTTATTGATACTCAAGAATGTTATCACCCTTTCCTGCTCATTCCTCTTAGTCACTACCATCGTGAACTCATAACCATGCCCTTGACCACAGTTAAAGACTATCAAATCTTTTTGGTAATTTAAATATTCCTTATATTAGATTGTGCAACTAGAACCAACTAACCTGTGGAAAGGTTTAATTTTGCTCGAGTGTTTTGGTAAATAGAATCCTGCTGAAAGTTTGTTCAGCAGAATGAAATGAGTCCTTCATGTAGGAGTTAAGAAACACACACTTGGATCTCATCATTTGCAGAACAGCAAAGTTGGATTTCTAACTTTGAAAAAGCAAGTCAAATAATGATAAACTGGCAACCTTTGGGATCAGTGACTGGAAGTTCCTACTAAAAGCTGATGGATTTTTAATCATGCGGAACAGCAAGAGTCTTTTTTCTTTCCTAATGATTTACAGCTGTTCGTATAGATGTACATAAAGCATATTTGATTTGTTTTAATCAACAAAAACCTTAAGAACGGACTTTTATTCAAGTCCTATTATACTTTTTATGTCCATATTATACTTTTAATGTTCATACACTTGCAAGTATGTAATAGCTCACTGATCAAGCGCACTTGCACCGAAAATGAATGGGGCTAAGCGATCTGCTTGTCGGATGTCAAAATACAACGGTAGGGATATTTGAATAAATTCTGAAAAACAGCAATTAGGGATAGAGAATATATATCAAAGAAAGGTCTAACTGTTGGAATCACTTTCTCATGGAGATCAAATCCGCATCATCCTAGTCGAGAAACATGCTGCTTCAGCCCTCGAATCACGGAGAAATCAAGACAGAATAGTAATCAAGGGAACAAACATAATTGTACCCACATTGTTTGTCAATAAAATTATGTTTCTTCATATTTCTATTTTAAATAAGGATCCATTCTTTATTGCCAAAATTGATACTAGTTTGTTTCATTAATATGGAGAACTTGGTGCTGGAATCTTTACCAGCAAGGAGAGTGGAAAATAACGTTTATGTGCATGAGAATACTCTAAATACAATTGAGTATATGGTTGGAGCCCAATATACTAGTTTTTGTATGCTGTATATCAACTTGCAATTTAGCAAAAACTGAAAACATGAATGTTGATCTGTTTATTCTAAGTTTTCCAGCTTAATATCATAATTTCTTATACATCAGAAGAGAAGTCAGTTAACTACCACTTCCCACTTATGCTGAACTGTTTATAATATGATTAATATCTCAATCTTACATTTATCTTTTTGTTCCTTCTCTCTCAATCACTGAAGAATTGCCTTTTTTCAGGGAGTTGTTTCTCAACTTACAGAACAAATTTCCACGCTGAGTGAACGTATGGATGAGTTTACATCTCGGATAGAAGAGTTAAACTCAAAGATATCTGCCAATAAAGTTTCTGCTAGCCAACAAAATTTGGCAGTACATACTGAGTCTTGCAATGGGTCTGGACCCACTTCTCTTTTTGTGGCTGGGTTAGGCAATGGCTCATTGGCTGGTTCTCTTTTACCTCATTCATCATCATCTTCCCAACTGGCAAGGGAGACTTCTCTAATGGAAGAGGTATTCTACAATCATCTTGTGCTGATCTTTTGCATTAAGTAGAGACAAAAAGAAGGCATGGCAGTTAGTTTGATATACTCTCTATCTCAAGTTGTCCAATTTTTGTTGGAGTCAAGATGACCAATTTTTAGAGTGAATCAGTTAATGCATAGTTCGTCCATTTGAAAATAATTTTTTTATATAACTAAGAGCTAGCCTTGGTTTAAAATGTGGATACATCAACCTTGCTGGAGATGAAAACGTAAAAGAACACTAATGAATGCACGAGGGTTTTCTTTGATCCATCACTTTCACATTGTTCACAGTTCAATAGAAGATTTCAATTGATTTACCAATCTAAGCAATACAAAGTATCATTAAAGACTAAAATTGACCATATTAGAAGACTCGATAGCTAGTAATGTTTCCTCCAAATACAATTCCAAATTCAAGAACTCTTAACGACCACCTTGGTGATAATTATGAGTTAAAGAACTCTCATCCTCTTTTGGCTCAGAGACAACATTTAAATCAATCTTGAATAGCTTGGTCAGAACTTTCAACTGCATCATTAATATTTACTGTGATGATTCTTTACCTATCATTACTTGAATCGAGGGTCTATCAGAAACATCTCTATCTTCACAAGGTAGGTGGTAACATTGTATACGCACTACCCTCCCCAGACCCTAGCTATGGAATTACACCAGGTGTATTGTTGTTTTACTTGAGACTGGATTGGGTGTTAAGAACTTCTGTTTCCAAGTACTAAAATATTTCTCTAAAAACAACCATGGTCAAGTTCAACAAAGTTGTCTCAAGAAGATTGAGAAATTGATTATACAATTATGCTTCTGATGAAAACATAATTGGGAGCAGGTACTTCTCATTGGGAGATCACAGCGTCAGATCATGCACCAGATAGACAATCTGAGCAATATCCTCCGTGAGCTCAATGGACCTCGCCTAGGGAGAACCAATAGGACCGAAGGAATGGCTGAAGTTGTTGAATCAATTGGTGTTCCTCTGCTTCTTACTCTTGCTATTGGTGGTGTAGGTATCTTGTTGTTCAGGACCTTGTCTCAAAAATAACTGATTCAGCTAACGCTACTGATACAGTGGACTAGAGAACTCTGTACATATATTAAGAGAAAATTTTAACAGTGTAAATGTATGTGCTTTAGCCTAGTTATCTTTAACAATAATACATGAAGAGCATGAAATAGCCATCTCCTGCAGATGGAGAGAATATTTCATGTTGGATGATTACTGTAAAGGTATAGTGGAACTGGTATCCTTTTTTAGATTGCTTGTCCAATTGTCTCTCTGGTTAGATAATAATAATAGTAATCAAACATTTTCAGTCTTTCTTTTGAAATCCGCATTTTTGATTTTTTTTTTTTTAAATTGAGTGATCTTTCATTCCTTAAGCCTTGTTACTTTCTGAGCTTTCTGCTTCTTTATTCACACGTGATTTGTCATTGAATGGCAAAGTAGATAAACAACAGATGCTTAAACAAGTTCCAGAATGTAAAGAGAACTAGGGTGCGGCTATCAAGAAGAATTAAGTACAGTAAAATTGAGTGAATCCGTCAACAGATCATAATTCTGTTTATCAAAACAAGGAGGAAGTTGTCTCGCGAATTTCCGATACAACTTGATCATAATCTTCTTTCAGTTTCTCTTGATCTTCCTGCCCAAGTTCTCCCTTAGTAGGCTTTGTAAATACCAAAACACAGCAAGTTGGCCTCTTGGTGGCCCCAGCACTTGCAAGATCCTGAAAACAGAGGTGTTTATCATGACCACAAAAGGAACTCGCGAGATAACACCACAAGAATTAAGTATGTAGGAGATAAACAAAAGCTTGAGAAGATTCAGCTTACTTCTTTTGAGGGAACATAAATGTATGGTATATCAGCTTCCTCACATAGGAGTGGTACGTGGGTAATGACATCTATGGGAGAAATGTTTCCAGCTATAACACACAATCTGCAATTCCCAAAAGACAACTGATGTTCACATACTTGTACATGATATGTTAAATCACAAAATATGTAGTTCAACATAAAGGTACAAATACAGCATGTAGACAAGTTCATGTCACAAATATTTCAGGTAGGAAATACACCATTGAGCCAAATTAGCAAGCTGTGGTTATGGGCTATGCTACAGAGCAGCTAATAAGGTACTGATGCTATACAAATTAACCCCACCCACAAAAGGGTACTGACGTGGAAGAATGAGTGCCAATGAAAGCATCAATTGTTGACTCTTCATAGACAAAAGACGTGTCTAGAATAACTAAAAAATTATGAGCTATTCTTACTGAGTGAGTAATAACTATACAGCCAGCTCTGTGTGTAAATTATTTCAATGTCATTTCAGGAGGGACGTTCACAGTTTGGTGGAGAACTATTCAGCCAGCTCCTTTTTTTACTAATGGATGGAGTTCCTTTGTCCATCCTATCCCATTCACCGGTGAGAAAGTAGTTTTCTTACTTTTGTGCCAGCTCATTATCTAAACGAGTTGCACATACACCCTAGTACATATTAATCGACGCTAAGGGCATCCGTCAAAGAGCGGGAGATTTTGTGACATTTCTAATTGGCTGCCTTGTTTTTTATGAAGTAAGATGTTGTATTAGAAAGGCATCAAGCAGATGGCAGATTACATACACATTAACATGGACACCTATTTACTCAGGGAGTTGGTCACAAGCAAAAGAACAGTCGCTAAGCCATATTGAGAGAGCTAATGAAATCTAAGAGGGGTAATATATCATAAATAGGGGATAAATCTAAGCTGCCTTGTATTCATTGTTTAAGCAGCAATTTCTTCTAAGAAAAGAACCGATTTTGTATCTTCTATGTCTGGTGGAGCAATTCCCTGAGAGCTGAGTTGGGGACCTTTTTATTTTTTTTTGATGAAGTGCTGAGTGGGGACCTTACTTGACATGCTTTTTTTCCTTCCAAAACGAAATAATTACTCTTATACCTTATTGCGCTCGACTACATCCTAACTAAAGGTTTTGCCAATAGCTACAAAGTCCATGGCGGAGCACTCCCAAGGCTTGATGAGCTAGGTTTAAGTGGCTGGGGCGAATTTCTAGTCTATACCCATCTCCTTCTATCACTATTATATAACCTCCTTGAAGCAAGGAAGGGAAGGAGGAGGAGAAGCACAGATAATTAGGAAAGTGGAGTAATTGTGAAGATGAGCATAGAAGTTACTAACTTTTTGTTTACAATTATGTCTTAAACATGCTAAAGCTTCAGAATAGTGATGAAAAATAATAGAAGATTCATATGCAGTCATTTTTTTTAAAACTGGTAACTTTGTCATATGCAGTCATTTTGTGATAGTAAAGAGAAGTTTGTTGAGTTCTAATGTTCATTTGAAATAGTTATATCATATCTATGTTATTTTAATTTGATTTTAGAAACTTAAATTGATTAAATTAATTTTAATTTTTTTATTTTAATCAAAAACTTATTCAAACCTGTAGCATGAACCCCTACATTCCAGTGGCATTTTGGCACGGAACAGGGGTGTGGGCTAGAGCTAGAAGTACTTGTCCATCCATTTAAAAGCCTATTCTAAAGCACGAGGCTTGATCTAACCCTATAGGACTATGGTACATGTACACATACTGAGGACAATCATTAAGAAATACCCAATTTCCAGTTTCCAATATGCTCACCGAAACAACTCCAAGGAGTCATTTGGTGTGAAACATAAGGTATAATAATTTCAGGATAAGATATAGGATCATTTTATTCTGAGTTTGGTTAGAGGTATTAGGTAGTCATGACATTATTTAACCCACCATTTATATCTTAGTGATGGGATAAGTTATCCCATATCCATAATAAGACAACTTATTCTAGGTCTAGGATAACTTACTCCTCCCAACCAAACAATCCCTAAGGATTTTGTGAAGAAGGATGTGCATGAATTCGGGCCTAAAACAGGCATTCCAAAATAAGAAAGCCTATTACTATGTGGTTACATTTTCGTGTAAATTTGAATATTAATTCAGGCGATATCAACACAATGATATGATCAAAAAGTGGACTGACCCTTTTTGACCACGTCGAATACTTTTGACGACCTCTTTAACTCCTCTCTTCAAGCATTTATGTTCCGTAGCTGAAAACAGAACCATGGCGTGATTGAACAAATGTAACTACAACATCACAGAAAGAGTAAATACTGAGTTTATGGATACCTCGCCTAACCAGTTTGAAGGTTTTTTTGCTGAGCTTCTTTCCAGCGAGTGGTTTAGCAATAGGGGCTACAGCCAATAGCTTCTTCCTCTCCTTCTCTTTCTCTGCAGTTTTCTCTACTTCCCTATCACTATCCATCGCGTAGGGTTTGGCGAACAAGGCCGAAATTGGAACTCAATAAACGACTAGGGTTTAAGAACCAAGGTTTTAAATTGGGCCTTTAATAAGGAGTGCTTTTGAAAATATTCATAAATTACATTATAGTAAATATTTTTATATATAAATATTTTAAAAAGTGTATATATATATTATGTTGGATTGATTCAGTTTTCTTTTTAGGCTTAACTCATAAACAGACATCTAAACTTGTCCTCATTTTTCACTTAGGCACCTAAACTAAGACAAGTTCCTAATGGACACCTCAGCTTTTATTTTTGGACCGCAACTATTTATTTTTGGCTGAAAAATTAAAAAACAGTACAATTAACATGAAAAAGGACTATGGAGAGTGCTTTTAAGGACAAGTTTAGGTGTCCATTAGGAACTTGTCTTAGTTTAGGTGCCTAAGTGAAAAATGAGAACAAGTTTAGATGTATCTTTATGAGTTAAGCCTTCTTTTTAGTTAAAATCAATATTTATCGTATCATGGCATGACCAGGTAAATATTATTAGCATTAAACTTTTAGGAAGTGAAAAGTTAAATTAATATTGACATTACTCGTAAGTTCAAACTCTCATATAAAGTCCATTAGTTCATAACTTTTTCAATTATCAAAAGATTTTCTTTTAAGAGCACCACGATTCTCTATAATCAGAGACAATTTCATGGTTTTTTAGTTCAGGAGTTCCCAATAAATGATGTGATTTATTATATGCATAATTTTTCTAAAAGATAAAATGTACACAACTTTCGAGTCGAAAGCAAAAGTTTAGTTTAATTTAAATCCGCTCAAAATCCATCTGTTTATCACGTCTAATAGATCTTTCACTAGTAAAATGTACTTCCTCTGTTCAACAATAATTATCCACGATTAATTTGGCACAATGATTAAGAAATGGTAAATAATATGAGTATTTTTATCAAATCACCTTTTTAATATAATATATATAGTGTCTTGAAAAATGTAATAGAAAAATGATTGTAATTAATGATAAGGGTAAATCAGAAACTAATGGTAAAATTATCTCTTGATTTTGTAAAGTGGACAAATATTGTTGAACATCTGTTTTTAATATAACGGACAACTATTATTGGACGAAGAAAGTAAATATAAAGAAGTAAACGCATAAAGAAGTCAAAATTCAACGTTCATTAATATGTACGTAAAAAAAAATTAATATTATATGTATAATCACATAAAAAAATCCGACCCTACAATTGGTTCCAATTGGTAGTATAAATATGAGCTGGTGATTATGATATTCTGATACAACAGAAACATGGAAATTGTCTCAATTACAAAAGCAATGTTTCAGATTTTGATATTCCTAAATGTCTCACCTTACCTTGTTCATTCTGCATTTTCTCCACTCCGACTTCCATCACGTACCTTTGGCCCTGACTCTGCTGCTTTCGACACAAAAGGCGGCGGACCTTACACAGGGGTTGGAGATGGCAGAGTAATCAAATATGAAGGTCCAAATATTGGCTTCACTGAATTTGCTATTACATCACCAAACAGGTAACCAAGTTCCACTTCTAACCTTGATTTTTCAGACTTGGTGGAGTAGCAACGAAGTTCATAGCTAATTTTTGTAGTGCTTTGACCTTCTTTTCTCAAAAACTTATAATATCTTTTCATATATTATGCATGTTTAGGACCAAGAGAAGATGTGATGGCACAAATGACCCAATATCACAATCAATATGTGGAAGACCATATGGACTTGGTTTTTACAACAAAACTGGCGACCTCTACATAACTGATGCATATTATGGACTCTTGATGGTTAGACCAAGCGGAGGGCTCGCTACACCAGTTGTTACTAGCTTTGAGGGCACGCCATTTTCCTTTCTCGACTCACTAGACATCGATCAGGAAAGGGGAATCATTTATTTTGTAGACTCAGGAGCCATATTCAGAACTAGGTTCGTTGCTCTAAAATTTTAATTTTCTCATTGAAAAAGAGTATTTGAAAGTTGAGATCAGTTTCCACATTCTCAAACAAAGTTTTTAATACTAATTCATTAGTATTTTAAATACTTTAGTTCTGTATTTGCAAATAATGATGGACAAACCAGCATCTGCAAATACTGAAAGTTCAGTGTTTGCAAAATACTGAAATATATTTTCTTGAGTTCTCATTTGGTCGTCTCTATATATTCTCGGGCAATTCTTTTCTCATGAGCTAGTTCTTGAGGTAGAGTTAGACCCAAATTTTATTATTTATCAGTACTGTATTTACTTGCAATTAACTAATTTTATAAATCGGCTTATAAGCAGCAATAGGTTAATCATTGCTCTAAGCGGAGATACAACTGGGAGATTGTTCAAATATAATATAGCAACAAAAGAGGTGACATTATTGCTAAGTGGACTTTCAGGGCCAGCAGGGGTAGCACTCAGCAAAGACAAATCATATTTATTAGTCACGGAAGCTATTGGTAAAAGAATTCGGAGGTTTTGGCTGACAGGCGCAAAAGCAAATTCATCAGATGTTTTCGCAAACATTGATGGAAATCCAGATAATATAAAGCGGACTGTGTCAGGAAATTTTTGGGTGGCTGTTGTCAGCGTGAAAATAAATTTCTTGATCATTCCCTCCATAGTTTCGACAGGACAAAGGATCAATGACATGGGGGAAGTTGTGGAAACGCGCAATTTCACAGCTCAATATACTAGTCCAAATGGGATAACTGAAGTTCAACAATATAATGACAAACTGTATATTGGGTCTTTAGACCAGAACTTCATCGGTGTTGATGATGTTTAATTTGACGTATGTCTTCTGTTTTCACAAGAACAAGCTTTTATGATTCAGGCAGTTTTATGAATATTTTCAAGAATAAGCATTTTATACACTAAATAAAATTGCTGCAGATCTTCTTATTGTTGGTATTAATGGAGTATTTAATTAAAACCAATTCAGGTGTTAACCCCTTCAAAGATAAACCTATTCTAGGTATGTTAGTTACTATTCTCTATAGATATTCACACGTGAAAAGAGCACTTTGATGAAACTTCCCCTCCATCCCTCTCTGTGTATATCAGTATATATGAAGTTTCCTACACTTAAAATAAATTGAAAGTGCCCATATTTTTATCTAAATTTTTTGAAAAGAATTGGTAACTAAATCACTATTTACAACGACAACAACAACTAACATATCCAATGTAATCGTACAAAGTGTGAGTTTTGAGAGAATAAAATGTATGCACACCTTATCGCTATCTTTAAGGTAGAGAATGAAGGTGTTTTAAATAAACCATCAACTCAAGAAAAAGAATAATCCAAAGCGGTATAGAGAAAGAAATAACAAAAATGAATACCGTCTTAATAAATACTAAGATAACCTAACAAATCATCCTAAATAGTAGTCGTAACAAAATAAAACAATAATAGAAGTGTAAAAAAACCCATAAATAATAACCCAACCCAAATGACAAGAAACAACAAGAGTACTACTTATGACTAATAGTATATAGAAGAATAAGTGAGGCAATGTTCAACAATCAAACTAACAAGCTCTTACCCTAATTCTTCAGGTTTAGATATTGTTAAATACTCTCTCCATTGAAAAAAGAATAACCTAATTTGACTTGGCATGAAATTTAAGAAAAGAAAGTAAACATTTTTATCTTGTGGTCCTAAACTAAAGTTATGTTAAATATATAAAAATACTATTTAATCTTGTGACCTGAAACATGCCACGTGAAAAGTTGAAACTAAAGTTTTGCCAAAAAAAAGGATCATTCTTTTTTAAATAGTCCAAAAAGAAAAGGTCATTTTCGCCTCTCCAACTTCAATTACGAACCTTAGGCCCTGCCTCTACCGATTTTCATGATACAAAAGATGATGGACTTTATGCAGAGACGAATACAAAACTCAATAGATTTTTTTGTAGACTCTGCATTTATATTAGAAAAATATATTTTACAATATTTTTCTTTTTTTTAGAACTCCCAAATTACTACTTCTGGCTCCTCCTCTGACCTTACGCATGTGTGTTGGAGATGGCAAAGTAATCAAATATCAAGGTGCAAATCTAGGCTTCACTGAACTTGCTATTACATCCCCACACAGGTAATTAGATTCAATTATTTAATCATGATTTTTAATTTTTTTTGCACTACTATTAAAAAAAAGAATTAGCTAGCAATGGTTGATTTTATAGCTAAACAATAAAATTCATAATTTAGCAACAGATAAGCAACGATTAACTAACTTAGCAGAGATAGGTTGGGAACATAAGTCAAATATTCAGTGTAATATTATAGATGAGATTTGGAGAGATAGGATATACACGAATATTATGAAATAAGGATGTAAATAATGTAAATTTTTAATGAAATATATATAATCTAAAGTCAGAATAATAAAATCTGATTAAAAACTTTTAAAGTTTATACAATGATATCAAAATACTGTTGCACTAAATTTGATAAGTTGATATAATGATATTAAAATGGTATTGATTAGTTTTAGTGCTTGAAATTTGAAGAAGACACCAAAAAATAAATTGATCTTTTTTATAAACACATAATAATATATAGATTTTGCATGATGTAGTAGATTTAACTATTTGAGAGACTTCAAAATATTCAATAATGAGAGAATAAAAATAGTAAAAAGGGAATAAGAAAAATTAAATATAAAAATAATAATGTTGTTCATGATTATCACAAAATATGAATGAGACAGACGATAAAATAGATAGTCACATTAGAAAGTATGCTACGATCTTGATCATAAGGCCACTAATAATGTTGATTCACTGATCCTTCTTATTTAATTGGTGAAGATGATTCTTGAATTTTGATTGGTTATGGGAGAAGGTGTCAACAAGAGCTCCAAATATTATATACTGATTTTGTATTTTTTTTCCATTTATATTGTTATGATTAACGTCTTAAGAAGTATGTGTTTGTTGTATTTTTCCTTCTCTATTTATTTTTATTTGTTCTCTTATTAGACATCTCTGATTTAGTTTTCTATGAATTTCTAATTGTTATAAGTTTATATCTTTATTGTGTTCAAATTGGTCATTTATGACTTTATTAGAAGTTTGCTAACTACTAAAATTTATAGTCGGTTGATTAAAAAAAAATTAATTTTAAACATCAAAATACGTCCCTCATTTGTTGTTTCTTATCATACTTTTAAAAATTAATTTGTAATTATTGTAAAATTTAATCGTTCTAAATCTATAAAGCAACATGGGACACACGTGCAATGCACGTGTCCAGACACTAGTTATACACAAAAATTGTAAGCAGATGCCTTGAGTATTAATCAACAATTAGTATAGTTTCTTTTCTTTTTTACTTAAGATTGATCTAAAATAATAATTCATCTTCTTTGTCATTTTATTCCATGATCACCTAGCTAGAGTTACCTATTTTTGGCACGTTTCACTCATTAGAAGATGTAGCTGAAGTTAATTATACGTCTAGCTTCTGCGTTTTTATTTAATTTAGAGTTCAATAAAAGCAGAATTTAGAGGTTTGATTAAGAATAATTTGTACTATCAAGTCATTCAAAGAATATCCACAAGACAAGTTACCCTGTTATAACAGGTAAAAATAATCTGATGATGTAGAGATTTTTTATACTGATGATATCTATAACTTAAACTCGATTAAGATTTGATAATTCTCATTGTAAGTTTTGAGTAGGAAATTTCTTCCAAAGTGCGCCGATTGACTTCCCCCTATCTCCCTCTCATGTCCACACTAATTGCTAGATCTATGGTAGATCAAACAAATTACATATTATGAATTTTGAATTTAAAAACTCTATATATACCTGTTTTTCATGCATGTATACAGTTTTATCCCAAAGCTCACTTGATTCTATCGAACCTACAAACTCATTATGTTAGTTAAATCGTCTCAGCCAATACTCAGACTAGCTTTCAAGATTGAGTTACGCTGAATATCAATATTTTTTAAAAAAAAATCTGATGAGGTATTAGAAGAGTCATCCTTATTTCTTGATAGTGAACCTTAATCTTATTCTATCCACGCTCCAATTAGCCAAATCTAGACAGGGGAGGAAGGAATGTTAGATTGTCCCACATTGTTTCACCCTCATGTCTATTTTCTTAACATTAACATGCTATGGGTGGTGTGCAATTGGTACTATAAATTCATACAGATCATTTACTTTATTGAGTACACCACAAACATGGAAACAATCTCAATTACAAAAGTAATATTCCTTTTCGAGATTTGGATATTGCTAAATGTTTCCTCCAGCGTTGCTCACTGTCAATTTCCAGCATTTAGGAAGCTCCAACTTCCATCACGAGTCGTTGGCCCTGAATCTGTTGCTTTCGATAAAAGGGGTGACGGACCTTACACGGGTGTTGCAGATGGCAGAATAGTCAAATATCAAGGTCCAAAACTTGGCTTCACTGATTTTGCTATAACATCACCAAATAGGTAACTAAGTTCAATTTCTAAACTTGATTTTTATATTTTCTTGTCCCTGATAAATTTGTCATATATTATGCACTTTTAGGACCAGGAAAAGATGTGATGGCACAAATGACCTAAAATCACAACGAATATGTGGGAACCCGTTGGGGCTTGAGTTTTACAACAAAACTGGTGACCTCTACACCGTTGATGCATATTATGGTCTTTTGGTGGTTGGACCAACCGGAGGACTTGCTACACAACTTGTTATTAGCTTTGAGGGCACTCGCTTTGGTTTTCTCGATGCACTAAACATTGATCAAAAAACCGGAGTCATTTATTTTGTAGATGCAGGAGCTATATTCCAGATTGGGTTTGTCTTATTTTGCCAAAACTACATTTAATATGCAAAATGACGTAAACTAACTGAATTTTAAACTACTTGGCAGCGACAGGACTACAATAGTTGAAAGCGGAGATGCATCAGGGAGATTGTTCAAGTATGATATAAGAACAAAAGAGGTCACATTATTGCTAAGTGGACTTTCAGGGCCAGTAGGGTTGTCACTCAACATGGATAGTTCATATGTCTTGATCACGGAATATATTGCTCAAAGAATTCGGAGGTTTTGGCTCAAAGGTCCAAAAACAAATTCATCCGATGTTTTCAGAAAGGTTGAAGGAATTCCAGATAACATAAGGAGGACTGCGTTGGGGGACTTTTGGGTGGCTATTTCCAACACGAAACAAAATATCACATATTCGATAGGACAAAGGATCAATCAGTTGGGAAAGGTCGTGGAAACACGTAATTTCACAGCTCAATATAATGATACTTCTCTTGGGATTACTTTAGTTCAAGAATATAAAGGCAAGCTTTATGTTGGATCTTTAGACCAGAACTTCATTGGTGTTTACAGAGCTTATGTTAGGTCTTTAGACCAGAACTTTGCTGGTGTTTATTCAATTTGATGTCTTCCCCTTTTCAATAATAAGCTTTATGATATATTAGAGCATTTAAGGTACTATCTACACCAAATAAAAATGCTGCAGATACAGCTTATCATCTGTACTATGTACACCATGATCTTGAACTTGTAAAAGATATTTCTTTTAGTTTTTCCAAGTAATATCAATTCCCAGTTGGTTAATGTATACATAATTTTAGTTTTTCTTTTCACCCGAGTATTTTTTACATTTCTATTCACATATTGGAATACGAACCAATCAAATGAATGTGCTTTCTCTTTCTGTCAAGCGAAGATATACTTCTAACCTTTCAGTAACCAATGACCAGGCGAGGCAGAAATTGTTTAGTTCGGATTTTTATGGTCAAAAAGACGATAGGATTCCTGATTATTCAGATCTTAATGGAATCATATGTACGGTCAGTATAATCTCATACATCCGCCTATTGTCCACGAGAATTCTGATTTATTGTCAAGGGATGCCACAATTATATTGGGGTTTTGAATAAAACGACCTTTTGATTTTTGATTTTTTTTCGTTTTCATATTGAAAAAGTAATAAGAATGAGAGGTGTTAAGTTTTTTATCATCCTGACGTCGAACTATTTTTCCGCAAGACCTCCTCAGTATCGTCACCGCAATAGAGTTTAACCACCAAGTTTGAGATAGATTGGCGTGGTTCCTCTATTTAGATTATGAAATGGTTCAACAGGGAAATAGGATTAATTATTGGCAACTTTCATCACTTAATAGACTGTGTAGCTGAAGCTAGCTAATTATACAACTAGCTCTTTCTTGGTGACCACAAAGGTTTGACATTGAAATTTTCTTTTAAGAGCCACCCCACGCCCTCAAATGTCTACTCAAAAACTGAGGGGAGCTAGTAAATCAGAGGCTAGAAGCTCTTGATCAGTGGCAGATTAAGAATTTTGATGTTGTGAATTCTTCGTTAAAAACCTGAATTTTAAAATGTATTTGTATCTTTGTCTATACTTGTTTTTTTTTACACATATATAGGTTTTCACTCCATAACACCTTTATATGTCAAACAGCAATCTCATGATAAGATGTCTCACTGTTGTGTTAGATAGTCTCACATTGGTTGAGGGAAGGAGTTGTCTCCTCATATGATCTTGGACAAACATCAAGCTAACTTTCGCAATGGTTGAGTTAGACCCACAATCTGTTTTTTTATATGATATCAGAGAGGTGGACTCCTAGAACCCACTTGTGAAATTTCGCTGGGTTTGTTGTTTTTGTTATTAAAGAGGTAGACTTATCCCGAATTCTTGGTTTATTCAATGTTGAGCCCTAATCAAAGCAAATCGGGCAGGGAGGGGGGGAGGGTGTAAGGTTTTCAATTATTGAGATTAAATTAGACCCAATCTATTTTCTTTAACATGCTAGGGGCGGTGGACAATTGCTAGTATAAGTATCAATAGTATATCATTTTACTGGGTACACCAGAAAGATGAAAACAGTCTCAATTAGAAAAACAGTATTGTTGGTCCAGATTTGGATCATGCTGAATGTTTCTCCCAGCGTTGTTCGCTGTCAATTTCCAGCATTTAGTAAGCTCCAACTTCCATTACGAACCATAGGCCCTGAGGCTGCTGCTTTTGATAGACAAGGTGGCGGACCTTATACAGGTATTGCAGATGGCAGAGTAGTCAAATATCAAGGTCCAGAAGTTGGCTTCATTGATTTTGCTGTTACATCACCAAATAGGTAAAATTTTCACATTGAAAAAGAGTAAACTCCCCTTCATCTACATACAAACTCTAAGATTGATTTTCTTTTTTTTTTTCCCTATACTGTTCCGCTTTAGGACCAAGGAAAGATGTGATGGAAAAAATGACCCAGAATCACAACAAATATGTGGTAGACCATTGGGCCTTGGATTCTACTATAAAACTGGTGATCTCTACATAGCTGATGTACATTATGGACTCGTGGTGGTTAGACCAAGTGGAAGGCTTGTTACACGTGTTACTAGTTTCGAGGGCAGGCGTTTTGCCTTTCTCAATGCACTAGATATTGACCAAAAACTCGGAGTCATTTATTTTACAGATTCAGGAGCTATATTCCGGACTGGGTTAGTCACCGAAACTTATCTTATGTCCAATTTAATTTTTCCAATATTATACTGAATATTCTTAAGAAACAGGGGTAACTAACTCGATCAAAATAACTTGAAAACTTTTGGCAGCAACAGGACTATAATAGTTGAAAGCAAAGATACATCTGGGAGATAGTTCAAGTATGATATAAGCACAAAACAGGTAACATTATTGCTAAGCAGACTTTCAGGGCCAGCAGGGGTGGCACTCAGTAAAGATAATTCATGTGTATTGGTCACAGAATATATTGCTCAAAGAATTCGGAGGTATTGGCTCAAAGGTCCAAAAGCAAATTCATCAGATGTTTTCATGAATGTTGATGGAACTCCAGATAACATTAAGAAGACTGTGTTGGGGGACTTTTGGGTGGCTATTCCCAACACAAAACAAAATACTACATTTTCAATAGGACAAAGGATCACTCAATTTGGAAAAGTCGTGGAAACACGTAATTTCACAGATCAATATAAAAGTCCTTTTGGGATAAGTGAAGTTCAAGAATTTAATGGCAGACTTTATGTTGGGTCTTTAGAACAAAACTTCATTGGTGTTTCTAGAGTTTGATGTCTTCTATCTTTCACGAATAAGCTTTATGCGATAAAGCATTAACTATCTATGCTAAATAAAAAGGTTGTAGACCTTAACTTATAGCCTACCAATTGTACTACCTGGACAGTGATCTTGAACTTACAAAAGAAATTGTGGACTATCCAAATTATGCAGTTTCATGTGATGTCAATTTCCAGTTAGTTAATACGCACAGAATTTTAATTTATCAATAACCACAGCACTTCGGATAATTTTAGCCATCTATTGGAATCGAACCACACTTGGTAGCAGGTCTAGTTTAAAATCACCCACAAGGATCTGTGACTAGTTTACCATTACTATTGGACTACTGGTAGGACTAAGAACCAAACATCATCAATCTCATCCACAGCTGTTTACGATGGTAAATGGTTTCTGAAGTAACAACTTTGCGTGTACTATTATTTTACCTAACTTCGAACAAATTTCCATTCTCTAAAGAGCCTATGAACTTAGTTTTTCCTACCCTCACTTCCTCTTTTTTAATAGAGCAATAGAAAAGTAAAAGAACAAGTGGAACCTTGAGATGGTTTATTTTTCAAACAGGTCCTTCGTAATAATAGTTATCCCTCTCTTTGTTCTAATTGCAATTTTCTATGGCTTATTTTCATTTATTTTACTTCTTTCTGAACCAGTACTCTTTACATGATATAGTCATATGCTTCCTCTTTAAGAAAGAAAAATGCAACGGCAATAATGGCCTTAATACACAGACCAATATGTGGAGGATCCTGAGCCTTCAGTTTCACTACCTAATTAGTGACTAATACATGGATGATATCAGCCATGGCCCCATGGTTATTCTTGATAAATGAACCCAATTATAGACAGTATTTTTTGCCTCTTGTAACTTACTAGACTTCAATAATGATGCTAGAGGTATTTACTTTATAATTTCAGGAGCCATTATGTGTTACAGCCTCCAGGTTAGGCAAGGATTTTTTGACTGAAAAAATCCATACTAATTAGTTATATATCATAAATCAAGTCGTATTTTCTTATCTCATATTTCACCTTCCTCAATAAAATTTCTAATGATTATCACAGTGAAGGGGTTAACTTCATATGCTTAGCAGTGGAAATAACTGTGCAACAGAAGACTGCTTGCTGAAATAGGACCTGAATTTTACAGGCAGCTCACAAAATACAGGCAAAGGCGCAGGGAGCAATTGCCACTGCAGAAGATTAAACAGGCATGAATAAGGAACATTAACGGGCAACATCACTGTAGTTGTTCACATGATCTTGGTGGTTAATTATCTATGAAAACATGGAATATTTGCATCTGTTCAGACAGTCATAAAATCAAGAGGTTTTAACTTTTTTATTTTCCATACTTAGCATTAATCATGTCCTAGGGAACCGCTTACTGTTATCTCTCACATTTTAAACATTTCAAAATGAAGAAATATATCACACCAAGAACTTCTTACATGACTAAGAATCTACAGGAGCACTTCTTTCCAGCACTAGTAAATTAAGCCACTGCTTAGTCACGAAGAGTCTTTATATCATCCACAAGTTCTTGAAGTTCCTCCATTGTCGCACACAGGAGGCCTAAAAGATAAAATGCAAGATTTAACAAGCAAATATATCAAGTGCATTATCAAATAATTAAATTAGCAAGAATGCTGACCTTCATCATTATTCAATCTATACAGTTCACCATTTGAAATGCGACTTTTCTTTGCTCTTGGGTGCTCAGTGTCTTCCATCATTCTGGTTGACAATGTCTCCAATTTGGCATGAAAGTCTGATGCAGTTCGTACTAATTCTGGAAGAAACAGCCAATAAGGGGCACCACATTTAATAGCTTTTCAGTGAATATACAGGAATTATATCATTAAGCACAAAACCCTGCAAAGGAAAGTTATGAAGTGATTACAGTCCATATTAGAGTTATGAAGTGATCTTCCCTATTAAGGATTCCTAATATGGACTGTAATCACCAGTTCAAATCCATGAAGGAATTATAAAATGAGCTGAAGTAGGAAAATTTTAGAAGCAGAGGCTAGATTAAGTCAATTCTACACACAAATTTAAGAGATGTTAGATGATCAGCACATTATTCAAGAACACACCTACTCTTCTAACAAGCTACAACCACACCATACACAAAGGCAAGTAGTAGCCAAAGATGACATGTCTAATTTTTACTCTTTTTCTATCTCCTTTCCTTCTTCGCTGTTTTTCTGTTGCCAGGAGATAGAATGCAGAACCCTAAAAAACTGAACACACACATGAATCAGTACAGATACGGAATTTTCCATACTTGGCTGAACCTCCCGGCTCCCTAGGAAGAGCAAGGAAACAATCAATAACAAGGTGTCAAAATACCAAGTCATTCAAGGTCTTGACTAAGGAAGAACAGCTACCTAAGGAAAAAAAACTAGATTATAGTCAATATCAAAGACAGGTATAGTTCATATGAAAATCCAGATCATTTGCAGCAATATGTATCTTTTGCTAGCCCAGCTGCTAAAGGTTCTGACCCAAAATATGAAAGACAGATTATCTAGTCATAAAGTACCACATACATGCTCTTTTCACTTTTCAGTAATAAATGCTTGCATCTAAAAAAAGGTAACCATACTTGGCTTCTCTGTTTCACAAAAAGATGTTTCACTTACTCTCAAGTCAAGAAGCATTTCCAGAGTTGAGCGAAATATTTACCTTCAAACTTCTCATTCACTGACTGTTGCTGATACAACTCCAATGCTTCAGTTAGAGAGGCAGCAGAGCGACCACTTAACATGGACTGCCTTTCAAGTGCTTGCAGTTCTCTATTGAGCTCAGCAGACTCTTTTCCCACCTGCATAGATCGTAAATTGAAAAGGAATAAAATTCTCAATATATAAAGAAATGAAGCATCTACTAATTTTCTGAGGATCCCCTACCTGAGAAAGTTTGTTCCTTAAGAAATCCAACTTTGAGTCTAGTTCCAGATTCTCAACACCATTAGTATCAAATGAAGAGTCACCAGATGGTCCGTCCTAAATAAACATCCCAAAAGTAATTTTACATCATAGATATGAGTACTTAATGTCTACTAACCATCAGAAAATAATGAATAAACTTTTATCAAATAACAATAGAATAATATGCATGAAACGTAGTCACCATGATTGAGATTTCATCTTATTTCTGGCATTCTGCTCATCTAAAGAGCTCTGTTTAGTCCCAATCAGATAGATTACCAATAGAAATTGATACTTATATTCCTTATACTTTCAAATAATCGTGTAGTTACCTCTTCAATTGTGCAGCTACAGAATAATGTTCCCTGGGAAACAATTTCTTCGACCCACATCCATATTAACAGCTTGCATGAATCTTCTCCACTCCTACTTTATATCCTTTTACTATTTCCTACATATAAATTTAGCTACAAAAGTGAACTGAGCCAAATGGCAGTATTCCCTATCTGTATGGTATCCTGGAAAGACTAACCATCTGGGTTACCAGGTAGTCCTATTTCTTAGGGGGTGGAAAGGATCGAAAATCCAGTGTTCAATCATCTCACAGAAACGATTTTCTTTTGTTCTCAGACTCCATATCGGAACTTGAGATGTGTATTGGAACAAAATTTGGCAGAATAATTAAACAGATCACTCCAAAATTTGCTTGGTCTCCTTAGAGGAAAACAATAATTACAAAAGACTGGTTTCTTGTGTAATGGGTTACCTTCATCAAGAGATAAAAAGAAATAAAAGCATGAAAAAGAAAAAGTTACCATTGCAAGCAGCTATACAACATGATGATTGATACATATATTACAGATCCAGAGGTAAATTGTTTTAATGTTTCAAATAACTTGTTTTAGATGTAAAATCTGTATAGACCATAAATTTGCAAGTCTTAAACAAGGATGGCATAAGTAACGGGCATTCTAAACTTTACTAAGTGACAGATTGGTTTTTCATTATGCAGAACCTGAAACTATAAACTTATATGAGACAAATGAAAATTTTCAACTGCGATAAAGAAAAAGATGCAGGAAACTATCCAGTATCCATAATAGAGAACGTACAGCTTTAGGCAACGAGAACCCTTGTGGCACCGTAAAACAGTGGTGCAAAGAGTATTTCTCCCACATGCTCAACCGCTTATCTAAAGCCAATTGGATTGTGTTCTTAATGATAGCAACACCCTACAAATGAAATTTTTACCAGTCAGTGGCCTGAGCTGCTTAAACTTGGCAAAATAATAGGCAATCTATTTCGATTAATGTGACACAATTAGAATTTCAAGATTCAAACTTCTAAACTTTGACAATAAATTCAGACATAGAAGCTTTAAAATTTTTAAACTAAAGTCTATATGATTGAAACCTACCTAAAGAGCAGTGGTGGTGCCAAAATTATTATTAAAGGGTTTAAAATATGAAGTCAAAGCAGTTCAACATTTACTATATAAATAAAAAACACAATGTTAACCATGCATAAACAATGAAATTTTCCACGGAAGGGGTTTGGATGAACCTCTAGGCCCTTACTAGCTCCGCCTCTACTAAAAAGTACTTTATATTATAAATCATAATAATTAACAACTTACATTTCCGTCAAAGAAAAACTTGGATGACTTTTGAAACTTCCAATTGTGCCACATAAATTTGGGACGGAGTGAGTAATCCAATGAGAACGTACTTGCGTAAAAGAGTATGAACACCAACCTTTCTCAGATCTTCGGATCGATCTGTGCCCTCGGTCTTCAGAAGCTTTGCTGCCTCTCTACAGCAGAGCACCATTAGGCAAAGTAAACGGTAAAAGAGTTGAAACAAATAAGAAATTCGACCGAAAATTACTTGAAGATGAAGACTGGAGAAGGAACTACTTACTGGTGGAAGAAATCGAAAGCATCGTCAACCAAATCGTCGACACAATTTAGGGCCTCGTTGATGAAGAGTTGAGGATTTAGGTTCAATGAATCGAATACCTTCTCGCTCTCGCTGCCTTCCATTTCCCCTCTTTCCTATTTTAAATTTCTCAAGGGTTTGGTGCTTCTGCAATTTCAAAATTTCTTATTCCAAACGCCTTTTTGTTCGTTTGCACATCAGTTTCCCGCCATGTGAGAATTGAGATTGAGCATATTTCCCCTTCAATAATCCTAAATAAATAGGCAGTAAAAATTTAATGAGAATATTTTAACTTGATGTACTAATTCTGTTGTATCGTTGTGAATATTATTATTATAATATTATAATGAAGGTATATTATGTAGATTCCTTTACAGCTTGTTTGGATGGTGGTTTTCCGTGGTATGGTATAGTATGGTTATTAAGAGAACCACGTTTGTTTTGATTGTTTCATTAATTATATGGTATGATATGATTTTGTTTCATGGTTCTGTAACCATGAAAACCCCCATTTTTTGAAACCACCAATTTGGTGGTATCCCATGGTTCCCTTGTTTTTTTTTCCAATTATACCCTTATTTAAATTTAAATAATTATAATTTATCCTTTATTCTTTATTAAACTTCACCTTAATATATGTATTTTTTTTTTATTATATTCTCCGCATCAACTTTTGAAACTTCTTTTCCACCTCCTGTCTTTTCTTTCACGTTTTAGTGTATTTTTTGAGATTCGTTTATTTAAAAGTTCTTACTTTTTTATTTTCTTGTATTGTTTGTATAGAATAAAGATATATTAGCTTGTATGTTTCCCTACTCGATTTTATGTATTTATTTTTTAAAAAAGTTATTAAAAAACTATTGATAAATTTAATATTTATAATAATTAAGGATATTTTTGTAAATTTATAAGTTACGATACAGTACCATACAGTCAAATCAAACAACAAATTATTATTAAAACAATAGCAACCCGTACAGTCTATCCAAACATTGTATGGTATGGTACTGTACAATACCATACCATACCATACAGTACCATACATTATGAAACCATGGCAAACCACCATCCAAACAAGCTGTTAAGAGTTAGGAATCCTATCACGTTCTTACGTGGAGACCAAGTCAAATTTTTCTCTAAATATAAGGTTTCCTTCATTGTAACAACAACAACATACCCACCAGTAGGGTCAAGGGAGAGTAGAATGTACACCTACCTTATCACTACCTCATAGAGGTAGAGAGATTATTTCCTGGAATAAACTAGATATAGAGAAAGGAAAGGACAGGAAAAGCACACGATAGTATGCAAATACTATAGATTTAAAAAAGAAATCTTCTCTCTTCTCTCCTACTTTATTCTTTATATTATTTTATACTTTCATAACACGTTATCAACACGAGACTCTACCGTCTTAAAAAGTGAAGGTTAAATTTCAAGGCTAGTGAAGTTAAATTTCAAGGTTAAGGTATTATTTATTTATTTTCTTTCTATATTGATATGACTAACCTTGAGAAACTTGAATTTGTTGTCCTTAGATGCTAGATGTCTTGGAGACATCATTAAAGATGAAAATAAAGCATCAAAACAAGACTGTGCTAAGACGACGATATTTTTGTGTCTATCATCTTAATGAAATTTGAAATATGAATATCTCACAGTCAAGGATCCACTTGTTTTGTGGAAAAGACTAAAAGAAAAATATTATCACTTGGAGATTACCATACATCCAAAATCATGATAATAAGATGTTGGGTTCAAGCCCCATCAATTTCTGGCGTAAGATGCCTTTATATAGATAAGACATTGGGTTAAATCCCAATGCATTATATTAATAATATAATAATGACTAAAGCAAAATAATATGCTTATGGTGAAAAATCATAAAATATATTCCATTAAAATGTTTCATTCCTTAAAGTGAATGTAAAAACAGTGCATAATGTCTAAAAGAACACAACTGATTGAATAATGCACGTAAATATGGAATTAGGTACTAAGCTATCATAAATTGATATGTTAAGGTGATTGTATTCCATTCATGAAGAATGAGAACTTTTGATAATAATTTGAATAAAAGAAAATTCAAATGGACATCCATTAAAGAACCTAAAGATTCTTTTAAATGGTGAATTTTCTTGTACTGCTTGTTATCAAGGCAAGTTAACTGTGACACCATCACCAACGAAAGTTGGAATTGAGTCCCCTGCGTTTATGGAACAAATGCATGGGGATATTTGTGGACTTATTCACCCACCTAGTGGGACGTTTAGATATTTTATGGTCCCAATAGATGCTTCATCTAGATGGTCTCGTGTGTGCCTATTGTTATCTCGCAATTTGACATTTGCAAAATTATTGGCACAAATAATATGATTACGGGCACAATTTTCTAATAATCAGATTAAGCTCATTCACCTTGATAATGATGCAGAGTTTTCATCCCAAACATTTGATGACTACTGTTGCTCGTGTTCATACTTAAAATGGTCTTGCCAAGTCATTAATTAAACGCTTGCAATTGATAGTAAGACCATTGCTTATGAAAACTAGATTGCCACTTTTGTATGGGGACATGCAATTTGGCATGTTGTAACATGTATTCATTTCAAATCGATAAATTATCATAAGCATTCTCCATTGCAATTGGTTTTGGGTCAAGAACCTAATATTTTCCATCTAAGAATTTTCGGATATGTTGTATATGTGTCTGTGGCACCACCACATCGCATAAAAATGGGATCCCTAAGAAGATTAGGAATATATGTTGGGTTTGGATCACCCTCTATTATTCGCTATCTTGAACCATTAACTGGGGATATGTTCAATGCTTGATTTGTAGATTGTCGGTTTGATGAGACACTTTTCCCAAAATTAGGGGAAGAAGATAATGATATCAAAACAGAAATTTTGTAAAAAAATTCATTATTGTCTCATCTTGAACAATGTACTTTTATTTGTGAGCAAAAAATACAAAAGATTATTCACATGCAAAAGTTGCAAATCAAATGCCAGATGCATTTACAGATTTAAAAAGAATCGCGGCTCATCTCTACGAGAATTAGAGTAATTAAGAAGAAATAAAGTTGAAATTTACTCCCCAAGTAAGAAATCTGAAATTTGTTCATGTAATAGGAAATCAGAAATTTACTATAGCAAAAGACATATGTCATGGTAAACTTGAAGTTTAATCATTAGTCATATATTGAAGAAATAAAAGATTCTTCAAGATTGCTTGTTCTCGTGATAAGTTGATTGGATCAACTAATGTTGGGACTGAATTCCCTAAATTCTGGAAGTAAGAAAGGTGAATATAGACACATTGACCGTCATGTGATATTATAAATAGATTCATCTATACGATGATCACATCTGCGTTTATTGTCAACCTGAAGTTTGACATACGTAAAATTGTTTGTGCAAGATAATTGAGTTAAGAGCACAACTTCCAGAATACGCAATCAGACAATTCATCTTGATAATATTGATAAATATCCAAGCTAATTGACACTAAATGACTCCGATAAATGGTCAATTATTGCTTATGAGAACAAAGTTTCATAGTCTGAAATATGATAAATTATAGAAAAAGATATGCATCAGTCTAATAAATTATGATCAAATTTCCCTCAATAGATTTATGGTCAAAGACCATATAATTTCCATCTAATAATTTTGATATGTGATATATAATTGATAAATATACCATGATACATAAAAGATGGATTCTCCCAGGTGGGTTGGAATACATGTTAGTTTGTCTAACATAAGGTGGAGATAATGATAAACTAAGAGTTGAAATGCTCTTATTGAATGTCCCTGAAGGACACAGTTTATGACAGGCATGAAACATACAAGGGATCCCAAATAAGATAACTCTTGAAAGGAAAAGGAGCAAATGATCAAAATGGTCATAATAGAGGCAATTTGCTCTTGAAAAGCTTATGACATAACATTTCACAAAACCTCATGAGAGGGGTAGCTACCTAAAAATAATGAAGTGATGAGATCTCAACAAGTTATGTCACATTGCAAATTGATAAAACAGATATTTTGTCAATGATATCTTTGATACAATATAGTGCAATATTGTAAAAAATTATGATGATCTAAGCTCTACGGTATATTAAAGCATGATCTAATTATCAAGTGGAATGATGCATCTTGGTAAGCGTAAAAGTTATTTAACGTGCAATCTAGACACTAGAAAATGTCATGCATTTAATATTGAATATTGTCACTAGATAAAATTGATATGAAAGTATTTGAAGGAATTAAAATGCATGAAGCATATATAAGTTCTTGAAAAATTTGTTTATAATCCTTATATTAATTAAATTGATCAAGAATCTGTCATGTTGTTATGCAAGTTGATAACTTGCATATTATTATGCAAGTTGATAATTCTTGAAGAGTTTTCAAAAAACAATAGATTGTTTGCTTAAAGAAGTTGAAGCGAGGAACTTGCAAAACTCTTTGATCCTAAATGGAGGATTCATACAAAGAGATAGAACAAAACACATCTCACCAAAGCTTTGTACACACACTTTGCTCCAAAAGAATGGTGATATAAATGTGCAATAGATTCGTTCGAGTGAGAATGTGGTTGATTTGTTCACCAAATCTCTACCAACTACAACTTTCAAGAAGATGGTTCACAAGTTTGAGGTGCTAAGATTTAAGTCTTTGGATTGATGTTCTCATTAGGGGGAGTTAATACGCGATGTACTCTTTTTTCCTCACAAGGTTTTGTCCCATTGGATTTTCCTTGTAAGGTTTTTAACGAGGCATCCAAAATGCATATTATTAGATATGTCTTCTCTTTTTCATTCACTAGAATTTTTTCCCCACTGGTTTTTATGTAGTAAGCTTTTAACGAAGCAAATAATCTAGCTAATAGACATTCAAGGGGAAGTGTAAAAAACATATTTTATTTGTAGTGAATGTTTATTTATGTAGATTCCTTCGAGAGTTAGGAATCCTACTTATTAATCAAGTCAGTTTTTTCCATATAAATATAAGTTTCCTTCACTGTAACATTCATCTGAATATTGAATAAGAAGTCTTCATCTCTCTTCTCCCCTATTTTGTTCTTTGTATTATTTTATACTTTCATAACATATAATCTTTTTTCCCCCAAAATTCCATCTTTATGATGGAAGAGTTAGGCACGACTCCAACTTGTTCATTTTAATTGTCTTAAAATTGTTATCTCGTTCTTAATGTGGAATAAATTACACATTATAATTTTAGAATAACTAATTTCAAAATAATTTATCTCGCAATTTAATCTTAATGAAATATATAATAAATTTATTATAAAAATAATTATTTATCATCTGTCGTACCAAACAAGAGCTTAAGTATCTTGGGTCCATCATCCAGAGTAGTGGTGATATCGACGATGATGTCTCACACCGTATTGGGGCAACATGAACAAAATGGAGGCTTGTCTCAGAAGTATTCTGTGATAAAAAAATACCACCTAAGCTTAAAGGCAAGTTTTACAGTATGGTGGTTAGAACATCTTTGCTATATGGGTGGAGTGTTGACCAATTAAAAATTCACATGTTCAGAAGATGTGGGTTGCAGAGATGAGGATGTTAAGATGGATGTGTGCACATACCAAAAGTGACAAAATTAGGAATGAGATCATACAAGAGAAGCTAGAGATGACCCATGTGGCTGATAAGATGAGGGAAATGAGACTACGTTGGTTTGGACATGTGCAGAGAAGGAGTATCGATGCTCCTGTTAGGAGGTCCGAGAAGTTGGATTTAGGAGAAACACGGAGGGGTAGAGGTAGACTGAAAAAGTATTGGGGGAAGTGATCAGACAAGATATAGCGAAACTTCATCTCACCGAGGACATGACCTGAGATAGAATAAAGACAAAACTTCATCTCACCGAGGACATGACCTTAGATAGAAAAGAGTGGAGGTTGCATATTAGAGTAGAGGGCTAATAGGTTAGTAGGGGTAGATCGATATACGACTTTGTGATAGTAGGTTAGTAGGAGTGGTGGTGTCTTTACATCATATGTTGTCATGATTAGTCCAATATTTATTTACTTTTAGCGTATTTACATTGCCTTATATCTTGTGTTGTCATTTTTTGTTTTGATATGTTAATTTTAGCGTGTTTGCATAATATCATGTGTTTTTTCTTAGTAGTCGTTCTTTTTGTTCCCTCTCTTTTCCTTTTTCCATATCTAGTTTATTCTGCTTATGGGTTTTTGAAACGAGGGTTTCCAGGAAACAACATCTCTATTTACGAGGTAATGGTAAGGTCTGCGTACTCTACCCTCCCCAAACCTCACTTGTGGGATTCTACTATGTTGTTGTTGTTGTTGTAATTTTATATGTTTAAACAGCCATAACAAAGAAAAATATAATTTAATTAAATAAACAAATAAAATAAGTAAAATTTAGTAAAAATTAAATTGCGTTGAATCTTGACCCGCTCTATAATCTATTACTTAACCCGTTTTAATCCAAATTTAAATTAAATTGAGTTTTGACCTATTTATTGCCCCGAGCCATTATAACAATTTGATCAACTTACCCATTGCCAGCCTAGATATTTTCACCTGACCCGATAATCCGGAAACTGGTAATGTTTGGGCAACGAATTCGAGGGCTCTTCACGATGACGATGAAGAGTCCTTGTTCCATTCAAGCTTTATACCACCTTTGTAACCAGACTTTTACGCCTCGTGCGACTTCTCCACCATCTTCTCAAGCTATCGACAAGATTTATTCCCTTTTGGGTACTTATCTTTTACCCCTTTGCTTCAGGAACCGGTTCTTTTCTATCTCAATGTTTAACATTTTCATTTAGTGTACTAATTCTTGTTTAATGCGACAATTATGAGCTCCAGAGCTGTTTTTGTTAAGGAAATTGAGGAAGCGAAGTTAGTTATGCACATGATATTGATGTTAGATGCGGATTATGATGAATGAAGTCGATTGGGTGGGGGTGGGGGGTTCAAGGCATAGCTGCCAAAATTTAGAAAAAAGCCTGCTAACAAGGGTAGTTGATTTACAAAATGTTTTATGAGTAGCAACAGTTAACGTGGAGAAAGTTGCAATCTTTTTTCACTAATATGGTTATCGAACACTTATTTTGTTGTTTCTATCACTTACAAATGTGCAGGGTGTACAAGAAAGTAATGGAAATTGTTATAAGTATTTAAAATCGAAGTTCAGGAAAGTACGGTTTATGCTATCATAGACAGCATATTACAAGAAGTTTAACATTTTTTTCCAGATTCAATTGGTCCTGAAGATGTTGGACTGAAAGATGAAAGCGAAGAGGATGAAAGAGGTCATGGTCTTTTTGGACTCGATGTATTCAACAGGGTGAATCGCTGGGCTCAACCGATAACGTATGTGGATATACATGAGGGTCCAAACTTTACAGTAAGATATTGTTCTTATTAAGCTGCATTGCATGTGTATTTGTCAAATGCATTTACATGGTCTCTCATTGGATTGTTGTTTGATAATGATTTATACTCGTGTCAATACAGCCTTTAGAAACGTACTACAGAAGGACAAAGCTACATATGCTCACTATTTGTATGTCAACAGTGAGGTTTTTTGGGATCTCCACCATCCAACCTTCAAGGAAAAAAACATACAAATTTAATTGGACGCATGCAAGGACATTCTAAAATTCACCTACTTTAAAACCAAAATGAACAGGTTTACTTTATGGTTAAAAAATAATTCTTCAAGTTATATAGTAGGAAAATTTTAATGGTCAGACATAAGACGTTCATTGACATCATGCCGTCATTGCTTTATATCTAGTAGTATGAACATATGATAGTATCAAATGTGTGGTTTTCCATTAGATGATTCTTTCAAACTTATGTAATATCTATAACAAACTCAATTGGAAATGATGTATGCAGATGTGTATGTTTTGTTTTCCAACTTCTGCTGTCATTCCATTGCATGATCATCCTGGAATGACTGTTTTGAGTAAAGTCCTCTATGGATCATTGCACGTGAAAGCTTATGATTGGGTTGAGCCAGCTTGCATCAGGAAAAGTGAACGTGCTGGTCATCCTACAGGTTAGTTTTAAACGAATTTCACAAGTGTTTAAGTGCTTCTAAAATCCTCTCTTGGTCTGACGAGGTGCCGAAGAAATAAAGCATTTACGTTCTTTTCATTAGAGTACTCAAGTGAACTTTAGAGAATCTAAACTTTTAGGGTGTGGATGATGAAGTGGCCCAAATTCACCTCATTGACTTGATATGACCATTAGTTACATATAGAAACTTTTCTATGAAAAGCAGGCAAAACTATTAACATGGAAGTTTAATATATTGCATTAGATCCTCTTGCCGCCGTGGCTCTGCAATATGTTGGAGAATTTTTGGATCAAGCAAAGTTTCTACATGGTCCAGAAATTGTATGATGATAATTTTGAAAATTGCAGATGTCCAACTACCGCTGGATTTGCATTTATAGCAAGTCTGGATATGATCAAATCTTTCTTTTAGCTTCACCATTTTGTATGGCACTTATATTTGACGGTTTTGTCAACTTGACCGTGTCCATTATGGTCCCTCTTCAGTGACTGTTATGATGCTCAGTGGACTTGAAATTTGTTTAGGGTAGTTACTTAGATGTTCTCATTTCTTTCACACAGCATCTTGATAAGAGATCACTCCTTTACTTCTTAACAACAAACTTTTCTTTTATTAAGGTTTTTGATGAAGAACTTTCTTGCACTTTAGAGTTATTTTGAAATTTTAAAATTTGATCTTAAGAGACAAATAAGAGGATGGTATTTGCAATAGCTACCGATCCCTTTTGTCTGTATTTCTTTTGATTGCAGCATTGTCTTTTGAGCGATAGCTCCTTGTATATGAATGCCTGAATTCCCCCACTGTGCCCCACTTTCCCGTTGGCTAGAATTCATACCCACTACTCATCTCTCTCAAATGACAGATCTGTTCTGCTCCTATTCATCGTTTTTTGACACACAGCATAACCATCTTAGTTTTTGCAGCAACCGCCTGTACATCCTCTGCTTTTGAAATATATATGGGGCCTGTTCTTTCTCGTTCTTTCTACCCAGTACTTATGTCGTGCGGACTGTCAGAAACACATCTCTCTTGGCAGAAACAGAACTCTCATCACTGCAACCACCATATGCAGTGATATCTTCAGCGCCATAACTTCTCCCCTCTAAGTTCTATCAATATTTACCATGGTAAATTCTTGATCCGAAGTATATTCACAAGACTCATCTTCACTTTGGCAAATCGATTGGTGGAGGTGAGAAATTTTTGCAATTGACAGGATGGTAATCCTGATTTGATGTACTGAATGGCAACCTGGATTAATAACTGAAATTCTTAATTGTCTATTTTCTTTAGGATTGGCGCTTTTAATATAAACTGCCTTTAGATTTATACGGATGAATTTTTAGGTTGTTGCTTGTTGACTTTGGTAAACAAGGGAGATACATTCTTCTAACATGACATAACTATCTTGTATTATTGATTTATAGTAGAGCGTGCGTTTTTGGAGAATCTGGTAATGAGTTCATGTTATTTGGGGTTTATTTGGTTTTAGGTAATAAATATCAGTGTTTCGCTGTTTTCCTTTCTTCATTTCATCATATTTAGATTTGATCATGTTTAACAAATCTACAAGCGATGGTCGAGAAATTTCTGGTTCCAGTTTTCTTGTTTTGGCAACACTTGGTTAGCAAGCCCACTCATTACGAGCTCAATTATTTGTTGTAATTTATCTGCTAGTGCTTGATCCATTTCATTTTGGGCTCTGTCAAGCTTAAGTCCAGTAGCGTCTGAGCTGAGCTGGACTGAGTCAAGCTCCATTGAGAATTCTACTTTCTTCACCTTGTGTGCTAAAGCAGTTTAGTGCTTTGTCCTATTTGTTGGTGCTTTCCTCAGTATATGTCAATTCGACAAACTCTTTGCTGCCGTATATTCTTTCATTGATTAAGAGGTATGCTCTTCAATGTTTACACTTCATTTACATAGACTATCTTTGTCAAAAATTGATATCCACCAGCACTGTGTTAGACACTCAGAATCATAGCACTCGATCTGCATTTGCATATCCGTTTGGTTATTTGAGTACATCCTGCTAATTCAAAGTGAAATAGTATCTCTGAAATTTTCTCCTGGGTAACATCTCTGAGACTGCAAAAATTTGCTGATTTTGATAGTTATTACTATTTTATTTTCCCTACTTTTTCCATTTGTAGCTCTTTATGATTTATTTTATACAAAAAGCATTAAGAAAAAGAAACATGATGCATTTATTTGACAGTGAGACTAGCTAGGTTGGCAGTTGATAAGGTCGTAAGTGCACCACATGGTACATCTGTTTTGTATCCCAAGAAAGGAGGGAATCTGCACTGTTTTACTGCTGTAACACCTTGTGCAGTTCTGGACATTCTTTCTCCTCCTTATCTTGAAGCAGCTGGCAGAAGATGTACCTACTACCATGATTATCCTTATTCCAGCTTTGGTTAGTGTTTATCTTCTCTCGTTTTGAAGCCTTGTTTTCTCAAGGATTGCTTAACTATTTTGGATTTGATTCAGATGTAATCAGTTTTCCAGAATTGTATTGAGATAAACATGTCATGCATTTGCAGCACATGGAGATGAAATTGCTGGTGATGGAAAAGAACAAGACTATGCATGGCTTGCTGTGGTTGATACACCAGAGGATCTGTACATGCGCCCAGGAAGGTACATGGGTCCAGACATCCAGAGGTAGCAATATACGTTTTACTGCACTTGATTAAGTATGGAGCGTGGATGTTCATGGAGCCCTTTTACTGTGACCCTACCCAAGATACCTATAAATCAGTTGTTGATGTTTAACTGCTGTGTAAATGTTACTGTTTTTTCTTTCTTCCATTTTCTTCATAATTTTCAAGAAGGCTGTTGATCATGTTATTAGAATCATGAAAATGCTACAATATTATATTGTAGTATTGTATATTGGAGTTCGTATTAGTTCTCTCCTTATGGGACTACAGTGGGTATGTTGTTGTATTAGTTCCATATGATCATCATCTGCTCCTCACATGTCAACAAAGTATTTCCCCAATATGAACTTTTGAGCCATTGTAATTTCTTTTTCCATGTTCCTCATGCCAAAAGGAGATTATTTATCTACAAAGAATTCAAGATCTTTCAATCACTCCAGTGTTAGTTAAATGTGCCATTGGTCTTGTGAGTTGATGCTGCTAACTTTGAAATGTGATTGAAAAGTACACTATCCATTGCACTCAAGTTTCCAAGCCTTGATTTACATCAGCAGAGAACTCTCATTCAAAGACTGATATTAGATGGTCATTTTTCATGTTTATGTTTCAGAACTTGCATTTCCAGCATTATAATCCTATTGAGTAGCTTGGTGAAAACTGAAAAGCATAGTCAGTTTTCCAGAAAAACTGGTAGCCTTTGCTGTAGTCATGCAAGTCTATTCTCAGTTTTCCAGAAAAACTTTGTAGTTTTAATCAAAGTTTATCCCGCCCCTGAAAATTTCGCTCTTTATGATTACATTGGCAATAATTCAGAAAGTGGATCTATTTCGTTTTTTTTTTCCTCTTTTTTGATGTGATTATATGGGATAATTGTCACTAGTAACATCTGGAGAACTGATATTTGGAAACAAAAAACCCTGGCATATTTGTTAAACACAACAATTTGTTGACTTGAGTGGTTACAGGCCACTAATCCTCCCCCTAACAACTAGACAATTAAGTACTGCCATGACATCCAAAAGAAAATAGAAGGCCCTTATTACTGCAGACGGGAATTCTGTTTGTAGAAAACGAAGTACTCACGCATGAAAGCCTTGTTTTTTTTCAAAAAAGAACTACACGAAAAGTCGATCACCTGATCCTCCTCGAATACATCTCACAACTATGCCGATTCGGTATACAAAAAAAGAATACTTTCTGGGTTCTTTCTAAAGCAATTAGTTTTTGACTGCTTTCTCAAGGAGATCTGAAAGATTCACCAGCATATCGAACATCTCCAAGTTCCTCTTCAATGCGCAAAAGCTGCATCAGTAAAGCAGACTTTAGCCACTCAGAAACAAGCAGGAACTCAACAATTAAAAAAAAAATTTGAAGCATCACCCTTACTCATGAAACAAACATTAGAGAGAAGAAAACATATGGACATCAATCATCAGTGAAATCTGGTTGAAAAGCTTCAAGGTTTTCTTTTCTTTCTTTCGGTGGGTGGGGTGGGGTGGGTGGCAGAAGTTATATGGAGGGAGAATTTTACAATATGCAACGGAGATGAATAATATACAGAGAAAGTTATCAACTTCCAAACAGGATGAAAAGGAGTTCTTAGAACACTAGGAACAATTAAAGATAAGAGGAAAGAAACAAAGGAAGGGGAACTAAAGTGTTCCATCTCAACCTGATTGTATTTTGCCAGCCGCTCACTCCGACAGGGTGCTCCCGTCTTGATCTGCATTATAGGAGAATTTGAAAGAATATTAATACATTGCCGATGGTTGAAAGGGTGGAAAAAACTAACCAATGGTAACAGCTGGAAGTCGAGAATACCTGTCCACTGGCCAAACCAACAGACAGATCTGCGATAAAATTATCCTCTGTTTCACCACTTCGGTGACTGACCATAACACCCCAGCCTGCAGCTTTGGAGTCGAGCGCTGCTTGAATGGATTCTGTCACAGTACCGATCTGGTTAACCTGCAACAGTTTGAAAGTTGATGAGCCAAGCCCTCACCAATCTGGCTTCCAACACCTAATCTTATAGGAGGAATTTATGTACATCAATGCAGTGCTTCTATCTAACAGGGCTGGACCCGTGAAAACAGATAACTTGCCTTTTCTATGTCTCCCAGTCAAACTTGAAATAGAAATATATATGAAAACAAAATGATATGGTTCATCTGAAGTCTGACGAGTCAAGTGCTTCAAGTCACACCCGAAAAGAGGGACTCAGATCAATAACACCATAAAAGTATATGTAGACATCAAGTGTTTAGCCATAATTACAACATAAGCCGTGAACTAAACTGTCTTATGACAAATGCGTTCACTCAAAAAGGTTAATAAACATACTACTATTCTACTGTTCAGACCAAGACCTTTCTAGGATAATCCCTGCTAGTTAAATACATTAAGTCTTTCTAATGGGAAAATACTTGGCTTTTCACAGAAAAGTACCTACTTAAGCACCATTGTTTTAAGGCTCTTCCTGTCAATGTATCAAGAGTATTTTGCTCATAAGCGTCCAGGATCAATTCAAAGGTATTGTACCTTACTGGTAGCATAACTTCACTTTGCTTCTCTAATTTATGTACAATTAAAGCTTAGAACTTTGAGCAACTAAGCATTTGAAATGAGAAAGAAGCCTAATGATGGAACAAGGTGGCTTTGCTACAGAAATGTGTATGTTGCTTAAAGACAAATCTTTACCTTCAACAGCAATGCATTGCATGCCTTTTTCTGAATTGCTTCAGCAATTCTCTTTGGATTAGTCACCAACAAATCATCACCAACAAGTTGAATATCAACTGAAGATTGTAGAGATGCCCAAGAGCTCCAATCATCTTGGTCAAAGGGATCTTCAATAGATACAATAGGAAAATCTTTGACAAACTCCTTGTAGAGTTCACAAAGGCTCTGAGCACTAAGTACATGAGCTCCATCATTTGGTTGTTTCTTGAAATTGAGATCATATTTTGCATCTTTTGTCAAGAATTCGGATGCTGCTACATCCATGCCAATCTTAATCTGTACCAATCGTTCAATTAGGAAGTCCATAACGTCTGAAAATAAAATCATTTAATAAAACAGCAAGGCCAAAAAGAAAACTGACCTTGCCAGTGTAACCAGCCTTCTCAATTGCATCCATAAGCAATACTAGCCCTTCCCTGTTATCCTGGACATTTGGAGCAAATCCACCTTCATCACCAACGTTGCATGCATCTTGCCCATACTTAGCTTTGATAATTCCCTTTAGAGTGTGGTAGACTGTTGTCCAATCAAGTGTGGACAGTTAAATTCTATGTAAAGAGATCATGTTACATTGCAGAACACATAATATGCAAAGGTAACAGGTCATGGGGCTATAAGAACTTCAGGACAAAACACCATTTTCACAATCAGAATAAGAAGTTTAGCCACTCTTTTACTTCTCCTGATGCAGATTTACTGAAACCAACACTATTTTGTCAAAGACACATAGCCATCAAGAGGAAGCAATTTTATATTTACACTTTTTTCCTTATCCTGATTCCTGAGGAGAGGAGGAACATATATTTACTGTTCTCACCTTCACTACCCATACGAAGTGCCTCAGCAAATGTTGATGCTCCAACAGGTAGAATCATGAATTCTTGCATAGCCAAATTGTTACCAGCATGGCTCCCTCCATTTATCACATTGAACGCTGGAACTGGCATTACAAGTTCTTTGGTTCCAGATATTTCTTGAATGTGTTTATACAAAGGTACTGCTTTTGCTCCAGCACCAGCTCTACACACACTCAGAGAGACTCCAAGAATGGCATTAGCCCCAAGTTTTGATTTATTAGGAGTTCCATCAATATCCAGCATAACAGCATCGACACCAGCCTGGTTCCTTCACAAGAAGAAAGGAAAATTGCCACATTTACATGGAACTGAATGTGTTATTCTTACCAGTCATCTTCTTATTGTCTACGTCAACTTGAACCAAACCAATTTTCAGCAAATTTCATCATTACTAGCCATAATCATACACAAGTAAAATATGCACTTACCTAAGTTTTCAGCTTATTGACAACCAATAAAGACGTGTAGTAAACTATAAGCCTGCTCAGTCTCTTTCATAATAAAGAAACCAACTTGGCTTACACACAGTAATGGTGGTACAAAAACCTTTACTAACATAGAAGGACCTTGATTCGGATTGTGAAAGTGCTCTAAACAACTCTCTTTGACCACAAAAAATGCTCTACACAAACTTTCAGCTCGTGAAGTATTATAACAAACTGACACCAAATACTAGGGGAAGATTGAAACTTTTACATAATAAAAATGGGGAAGATAGAGCAAATTTTAAGAAATGTGAAAAAATAAGTAGTAAGATTAAATTACCTCACATCAACACCAACAAGTTTGGGGCCCAAAGATTCATTAATATTTTTGACAGCATTGAGGACCCCTTTACCTCCATAAAGGGTCTTGTCCCCATCTCTTAGCTCTAGGGCCTCATAGATCCCGGTGGAAGCTCCACTTGGAACCGCCGATCGGTAAAGAATATCATCGCCCGTAACCAGATCAACCTCGACGGTAGGATTTCCCCTGCTATCTATGATCTGTCTAGCCTTAACAGACTTCACCTTGGCGGATGCCTTGGACGCAGTCGCCGGTGGAGAAACGGCGACGGAACATCGGACGGTGGAAGACGACGGCCGCCGAGATTGAATCTTTTGGGTGGCAGGTAATGAAAAAACCGGCGTCTGTGATTTGGGTTTTGTGGAAAAAAAGGTCTTAGAGAGCTGTGCCGGAGCTAAGGCCATTTTATTTTTTTTGGGTGTGTAAAATGCAGAAAGAGAATAGTGTTTTTCCGAGCAAGCGGGTTTTTGGGATTATATTAATGGAGCAAAGGGGTTTATAGGAAAGTCCGCCGAAGGGCGAAGAAAGCAAGAGTTTGGTGTTGAAGAAAATGGCTTCGAGAGTAGTTGGTTGGTGGCTTTGGAGAAGACGTTAGTAGTACAAGAGAATATATATAAAACTTCAAAGGCCAATGAGTTGGTGGGTACTTTACGGACAAGAGTCTCTCCATTTCCTTTTCTCTAATTAAATTTTAATCATCAAATTTAATTTATTTGAGGATTTTTAAGAAATTATTTTCATGAGATAGTGATAAAGTCTGTGTACATTTGATTCCAAATTTCACTTATGAAATTTCACCCAATATGCTATTGTTATTATAAATTTATTATATATTAGATATTAAGATAGAAATTTGAAAAAAGAAAACACGGAGAGGAGCCTCCTCCGTACATTACATGAACATGGGGGTACATGTTAATGTTTTGGTATTTGTGGGTTCCATCAGATTTCCTGTTGTAAATTCTTGGGCCGCCTAACCAACTTTTGACGAGCAGAGAATGAAGAATTGCTTGAATATAATATTCCTGGAATTTATATAAAATATATTTTTAGTAATTTATATGATTTTTTTTTACTTTTTATTTTGTGTGATTAATTTTTAAAATTAAATTATTATGGACTCAAATTTTTAGGATTAAAATTTTAATATTTAGATTCTATCGTTTATGAACTCAAATATTTTAAGACGAAAATTTTGATATTCAGATTCTATATAGATATCACAAGTTGTATCCTCGTGTTAATATAATAAATATATATATTTTTAAAAAATATTTATAAAAGTGAAAATTAACATACTAACAAAATTAAAACATTTTCACAAATGTACGTTGACTTATATGAGTCTTTTTCACTATGTTCTGTTTTAGTTAAGTTTACATTAATTCTAAAAACTATACGTATTTGAGTCTAATTCTTCTATTATGTGTTGTTTTAGTTAAGTCTATACTATTTTTATTATTCAGTCTTTTTGACTTTCTTTAACGTAATTTTAAGTTTATTTCATTTCATTTTACCACGATATGGATAATGACCAAACCATCTCAAATTATCTTATTTTATTTTATATTTGTGTTATTTGCGCTTTTGATAAATATATTTACTTTAAATCTTATCAAATTTTATATGATATCATGTCCATCTTAAACATTCATTTCTTTGTAACAATAATTTTACACGTTCAACATTCACTTTGTAATATAACGATGTGAGTCTTATGTTTATTTTACACTTTGATAAATATCCTTCTATCACTTAATACTCTAATAATACTTCTCCTTTATAAGTAACTATCTAATTTTAATACTATGACAAGTGTGCAAATTTCATTCAAATAAATTATGGAGTAACTACAAAAAATAAGATGCAAGAATTTTATACTTTGAGTGATGCCGTTCATTTAATATGCAAATAAATACTTAGACTTATGAATGATGTTACATGATCTTTTTTTTCCTCAAATATCAATTTAGAAATTTGAGAGCTTGATCTTGAATTTGATAAATTTTAAATGCGGGTTAGGAAATTGATTTGAGTGTCACAAATAAATACGACAAAATTAAAATTCTGTAAATATTTTGAATCTGCGTACATCAAAATTTAGTCAGTTTTTTTTTTAATCTTTTAATAAGGTCGTACAAATAAAATTTAACTTTAGAGCTTTTCTAGGTTATCTTCAACTTGTTTGATGGGTTTCTTGATGTCCTTTGATCACGAATGTGGAGAAAAATATTAATGCATATAAGACTTAATTCCCCAAGCATATCAACCTCTCTTTAATTGTGAAATAAAGGCATAACAAAAATGAATAAAATTTAAGGAAACTACACCAAATGAATCTAATTGTGAAATTATTTATCAAAAATATATTCGATATAAATTATCTATCTGCTTACCCATTTTCTCCAATCGTATTTTGCCTTTTCCTTTCTTATTTCGCCCATGATGATATTTTGTCGGCATATGATACCATAGTGGTGTCATATAGGATTAAACTTAATCTTCTATGATACTCTATTTGTATATTGACACTCTATTGGTATCATATAGGATTGGTCTCTTCTTTTAAGAAATAAATAAAAAACAATTAAGAGAGAATTGTTAAAGTTGCAATCTTATTTATTAAACTCTAAACTCTAATATGGTATCTCCATACTTTGCTGGTATCAAGTAGTTTCTTCCCCTCTCTCTCTTTATACATATATACATACACACCCTCATGGCATCAAACTCACGAGAACAATTAAAAATATGGATGTGAGAGTAAAGAATGACTACATATAAATAGTTTCCTTTTTTAGGAATAACTAGAAATAGTTTCTTTTTTTAAATTACAAGTGTTATTTTTCGTAAAATCTACTGATAGAGAAAAGAATAGGATCTATCATCCTTCTATATCCTTTTGCATTTTCATAACCCATCGAATTAAAAAAAAAAAAGTTTCCAATGTTTATTTGAATTGTGATTTAGGGTTTAAACTATGTTAGGGATTGAATAATGGAGGAAAAGCCTCATCATGCCCGATACATAAACTATGCAGGAAATGTTATTTCCGTAAATAACTCCAACATGAGGGGTAAATTATAGGTATAGAATATTTTATTTAGACACTCTACCCAAATCATGTTTCAAGTGAACACTTTAATTTTTAATAAAATGTTCCAATTAGATATTTGATTCAAAATTTAGAGATATTTTTTCAAGTGTTCCCATACGTATATTAAACAATTAAATTAACCAAATAAAATATGTAATTTTATAGACATTTTTTCACTTGAAGATGATGCGTGTAATTAAATGAGACAATATATATTATGTGGTTAACTCAATCATCTAACACACGAATGAAAATATATATAATTTGAATTGAAAGTGTTTAATTGAAACATTATATTAGGAGTTCAGGTGTTTAATTAAGATATAATTTAGTTCAACTATTTATGTAAAATATTCGAATAAGTTTAACGGCTTAATTATGTGTTAAGCCTAAATACTAACAAATTAATGCATATTAAATAAGCAATATTTTATATGATCCACCAAATAGTAATACGTTTACCTTTTAATAAATAAATTAAAAAAAATATTAATGTGAAGTTCATGAATCTATCAAGTCATTAGTGTAGTTAATAGTTTACTCTACAATCATATGAACTTGTTTATTTATTTTAAATTTATCGTATCTTATAATTTGCATAGTAGTTTGAGTAAGTATATTATTATTTGAATTATTTCATATAATTAAAAATTAGATTGTTTAGCCTGTCTGATATATATACATACATAAAGTGATGCAATGATTTTAATATCATCACAAAGATTCATTTTGTGATAGTTTACCTCTCAGGAGATATTGATTAGTTAATCAAAATTGTTGGATCTTTATGATATTAAATTTTAATTTGTGTTACACTCCTAATATATTATTACATGGATTATTATTGAATTTTTTTATTATATATGAAATGGTATATTTAAAGTGCACTTGTATTTTAAAAATTTAAATTTGAAATTATTTGTTTGATACGGTATTACATCATATGTAACACATTCATCTTAATTATATAATATTATTTTAAAAAATATATTACTTAACCAAAATTACACATATAATACACGTAGAAAACGAAAACAATAATCTAACAATAAAATTTGTTGTATCTCGCATGTGCAGAGAGGGACAGTATAATTTTGACCGTAAAATTTGACATTACATTTTTTACTTTTTATTTTTTTTGAAATAAAATTATTTTGAAAATCATAAAAAAAATTATTTATAGTATAATTTATAAATAAATTAATAAATAAAAAGTTCAACAAGCATATAAAAAAAAGAAATTTTTACACAAATATATAACTTTGGGCACAAAATTACACGCCCTACCGAATTCTATGAAAATACCAAAAAAAGTACACTCATTCATTTTTTTCCCATTTCCCAACACTATTATATCACATCACACACCACAATAATCACACTCAAAATACCAAAAATCCTATATTTGTAAATAAAGTTGGTATTTTACATGATATTTTTCAAAGAGTTCGGTAGGGCATGTAATTTTGTCCCCAAAGTTGTATATTTGTGAAAAATTCCCTTTCAAAAAGAATGACCCAATTTCTTCTTTTTTTTGTTTTGCAATATTTCAATTTTCCACGTGGCATTCTAAGACCACAAGATTAAAAGACACTTTGATACATTTAACATAACTCTAACTTAGAATCACAAAATTGAAAGTTTTCTTTATTTTCTTAAATATCGTAAAAGTTGAGTCGGTTTGGGTCTTGACCCTTATGACCCACTCAAATTTGACCCAACCTGTTTAATTTGCCACCCATAGACTAATTAACAAGTCAAATCATGTTATTCTTTTTAAAACGGAGGAGTATATGGATGGTGGTAAAGTAAAGAATGCATTTTAGTTGATTTTATACATGTATAGACTATAATGGTGCTTATTTTTGGTACCAAACAAGGCATGCAAGCTAAAAAAAAGTTACTATACATACTAATATTTTATATTCATATGAATTGCACATTGTACCTCATATAAGAAGCAGGTGAAAATAGTTTAAATGACAACTAATGTCTGTAGGCTATTAGACTCATGTTATTTTGCCTTACATAAGCTATGACCAATTATGTGGTTTAAATCAATTCACTCATTTTGACCAAAATAAATATTGTATTATATTCAACTTATATCATTTTAATTGACCTTACCTTGTCAAAGAAAAAGTAGTTTTATTCTTGCTCACACTTTTTCTCAATTATATTTATGAATTGCTAAAATCCAGAACAATTATCAATCATGTATACATAACATAAAATTAGAATTAAAAGATGTATATGACAGATCGTATGATAACTCAATAAAAATGGCATAGAATATTGTATAGCTTGTTCTTGAAGTCACATCGGAGAACAAGCTATATTTACTTATTTATTTGCATATATCTTTTAATAATGTGTTATTCCTTATATTACGTTAATAAAGTTATTTATCATATTATAATTTCATTATTTGATTATTTTAATACGTGTATTCTTCGCTCACAATTTTAAATTTAACTGTATCATTCGTAAGGTTAACATACCATATGTATTTTAATATAATTTCTACTCCCCATAGATAAATCAAACAAATAATTTATTAGAAGCAAATGTGGCTTCTTTGTTTTACAATTTCTCTACTAAAGTGGGTGTTTTGGTAACTAGTAGTAATATTAGAAGAATTTCATAAGTGTTGTGTATGAATTGTCCACTGCAAAGTCCACAATAGTGGTACAATGCAATGTCCAAGGCTTTATGCAATTTCCAAGGCTATGGTAGTCCACTTTAGTGGCTACCATTGCCCTATATATATGTGTGTCTCTCAACATTCCATTTCTGTACAGATTAATGGAAAGAAAATAAATACACTGCAATATATTATTCTCCCTTCTTCTCAGTTTTAAGCTTTTGATTCCCCTTACATATATTCTAGTTAATTCTACATTTATTTTATAACACGTTATCAGCACGAAGCTCCCCCCATTTCAAGCCATTGTAAACAGGTAAAAGGGGTAAGAATTTATTTTATCAAAATGTCTAATATTTCAAAAGTTGAATTTACTGTACTTAATATTTCTGGATCTAATTATTCATCATGGGCACTAGATGCTGAACTACATTTAGAATCAATGGGTCTGGCAGACACCATTAAAGATGAAAATAAGGCATCCAGTCAAAACCGTGTCAAAGCTTTAATTTTTCTCCGCCACCATCTTGACGAGGGACTAAAATTACAATATTTGACAATAAAAGATCCCCTGAAATTGTGGAAAAATCTAAAAGATAGATACGACCACCTGAAGTTGGTCGTCCTTCCACAAGCACGTCATGATTGGTTAAATCTAAGATTATTAGATTTTAAAAATATAACTGAGTATAATTCAGCAATGTTTAGAATTATATCACAGTTAAATTTATGCGGGGAAGAAATAACTGAACTGACAAGCTTGAAAAAACATACTCCACATTCCCACCCGCGAATATGCTCCTGCAGCAGCAATATCGCGGTATGGGTTTTACAAAATATTCTGAATTACTTTCACACCTTCTTATTGCTGGAAGACATAATGAACTATTGATGAAAAATCATGATAGTCGGCTTGTTGGTTCTTCGCCACTCCCTGAAGTGAATCAGGCGAATTATAACCAACGAGAAAGAGATTATGGCCCCAGAAGTGGTCGTGGTCGTGGCCGTGGCCGAGGTCAAAGAAGAAATCATGATAATCGTCTCGCACCGAGGCACGACCAGCAATCTAAAAAGAAGGAAGAAAAGCCAGAAGCTTTTCCAAAGAAAAATTCAAAAAGTATATGTCACAGATGTGGAGGCAAAGGGCACTGGTCAAGAACATGCCGGTCATCTAAACGCCTTGTTCAACTATACCAGGCATCATTAAAAAGAGCCAAAAATCCAGAGACAAATTTTTTGTCTGAAAATAATATGGAACATATGTATCTGGATGTAGCGGACTACTTAAATTTTTCAGAAGAAAATTTAAATATTAATGAAAATGTGAACGATGATGAGCATGATAATATATAAAATAATTTTCTTTATTTATATGTGTGCTTATGTTTTTATATCCCGTGAAGATAAAAATAATAATAATAATAATTTGTATCTTGTCTTCCTTATTCTTATATATTTAACTTATGCAAGACTTTTCATTAAATAACACATGAGGTCCAAATAAATATTTACTTTATTATTTCTCTCTTTGAAGAATGGATATGCCTCAAATTTTGTTTGGATCAATAATCAATCGCGAAGATATTTGTGTTATTGACAGTGGAACGACTCATGCAATTGTTAAAGACGAGAAATATTTTTCTTCTTTACTTAAAAGAAAGGCAAATGTTACTACAATATCTGGTAGTGCAAAAATAATTGAAGGCTCCGGAAGAGCTACTATTTTTCTGCCTAAGGGGACAAAAATCATTATAGAAGATGCATTGTTCTCTTTTAAATCCCCAAGAAATCTGCTAAGCTTTAAAGATATCCACAGAAATGGATATCATGTTGAGACACTAAATGAAATGAATATCGAATACCTTGGTATAACCAAGAGCGTCTCAGGCCAAAAATATATTTTAGAAAAATTACCAACTTTATCGTCTGGCCTATATTATGCAGAAATTAGTGCAATTGAAGCACATTCGATCGTAAACCAGAAGTATACTGATCCAAAAACTTTTGTGCTATGACATGATCGAGTAGGTCATCCTGGATCAATAATGATGAGACGAATTCTTGAAAATTCAAGCGGTCATCCATTAAAGAACCTGAAGATTCTTATGAATGACGAATTTTCATATGCTGCTTATCATCAAGGAAAATTAATTGCCAAACCATCGACCCTGAAGGTTGGCATTGAATCCCCAAAATTTTTGGAACGTATACATGGGGACATATGTGGACCTATTCACCCACCTAGTGGACTGTTTAGATATTTTATGGTTCTAATAGATGCATCATCAAGATGGTCTCACGTGTGCCTTTTATCATCTCGCAACCTGGCGTTTGCGAGGCTACTGGCACAAATAATAAGATTAAGGGCGCAATTCCCAGATTATCCAATTAAATCCATTCGTCTGGATAATGCTGGAGAATTTACATCCCAAGCTTTTGATAATTATTGCATATCAATTGGGACAAAAATTGAACATCCGGTAGCTCATGTTCATACTCAAAATGGCCTTGCAGAGTCATTTATTAAGCGCCTGCAATTGATAGCTAGACCACTACTCATGAAATCAAGATTACCCATTGACGTGTGGGGTCATGCTATCTTACATACAGCAGCACTTGTACGTCTTAGACCGACTAATTATCATAAATATTCTCCATCACAATTGGTATTTGGTCATGAACCAAATATAGCTCATCTACGAATTTTTGGTTGTGCGGTATACGTGCCTGTAGCACCACCGCAACGCACTAAGATGAGCCCTCAACGGAGGTTAGGTGTATATGTTGGGTTTGACTCACCCTCCATAATTCGCTACCTCGAACCGTTGACAGGAGATTTATTTACTGCCAGATTTGCAGATTGTCGGTTTGATGAAACAATCTTCCCACAATTAGGGGGAGAGAAAAAGGAACCCCAGAAAGAAATTGGAGAAATTGCGTGGAAAGTTTCATCACTATCTCATTTTGATCCACGAACACGCACATGTGAACAGGAGGTCCAGAAGATCATCCATTTGCAGAAAATAGCAAATCAAATGCCAGATGCATTTACTGATTTGAAACGGATAACTAAGTCACATATCCCTGCAGTGAATCTGCCTATCCGGATCGAAGTCCCAAAGGGACCATCTGCTAGTATCACAGCTTCTGAATCCCAAACACGCCTGAAGCGTGGTAGACCAGTGAGTTCAAAGGATAAAAATCCTAGAAAGAGAAGCATAAGGAATGATAAAAATGATACTACAAAAGGACTTCCTGAAGAAGATCCAGACTTGAGAAATCCTGATATTCCTGAAGAAATCAGTGAACCCGAGACTCAAGTAAATAAAGAACTTCCAATAAGTTCTATTAGTGATGAGATAAGTTTAGATCGATCAAAAATTACAGTGGATAATGTTGTTTTTGCATATAATGTTGCACTTAGCCTCATGCAAGACAGTGAAAGTCTTGAGCCTAAATCTGTCGAAAAATGTCGACACAGAGATGATTGGCCAAAATGGAGAGAAACTATTCAATCTGAATTGAATTCACTCTCTAATCGTGAGGTATTTGGACCTGTAGTTCAAACCCCTGATGGTGTAAGACCAGTTGGCTATAAATGGGTTTTGTGCGAAAGCGAAACGAGAGAAATGATATTGTAAGATACAAGGCACGCCTTGTTGCACAAGGATTCTCTCAGAAACCCGGTGTCAACTATGAGGAAACATATTCGCCTGTTATGGATGGAATAACCTTTCGATATCTCATCAGTTTAGCTGTACATGAAAATCTTGAAATACATCTAGTGGATGTAGTTACAGCTTACCTCTATGGTTCACTTGACAGTGAAATTTACATGAAAACCCCAGAAGGATTCAAATTGCCCGAAGCATGTACTAAGTCTCGAAAAATGTTCTCAGTCAAATTACAAAAATCATTATATGGTCTAAAACAATCAGGGCGTATGTGGTATAATCGCCTTAGTGAGTACTTGATAAATAAAGGATATATAAATAATGTCATTTGTCCATGTGTTTTCATTAAGAAAATAGGATCGGAGTTTGTAATACTCGCTGTTTATGTTGATGATATAAATCTCATTGGAACTCCTGAAGAGGTCCAAAAGGCAATTGAATATTTAAAGAAAGAATTTGAGATGAAAGATTTTGGAAGGACAAAACTTTGTCTGGGTCTACAAATTGAACATTTAGCAGATGGGATCTTTGTTCATCAATCTGCCTATACTGAGAAAATCTTAAAGCGATTCTATATGGACAAAGCACATTTGTTAAGTACTCCAATGGTTGTTAGATCACTTGAAGTGAATAAAGACCCATTTCGTCCTCCAGAAGAGGATGAAGAACTTCTTGGTCAAGAAGTACCATACCTCAGTGCCATTGGTGCACTCATGTATCTTGCTAACTCAACCAGACCTGATATAACATTTTCTGTTAATCTGCTAGCAAGGTATAGTTCTTCCCTAACGCGAAGGCACTGGAACGGTATCAAGCATATTTTGCGATACCTGAAAGGTACAATTGATATGGGTTTGTTTTATACTAACAAAGACTGTGCAGACCTTGTTGGTTATGCAGATGCAGGTTATTTATCAGATCCACATAAAGCCCGATCTCAAACCGGCTATCTCTTTGCATATGGAGGAACTGCTATATCATGGCGATCTACAAAGCAGTCAGTTGTTGCTACTTCTTCAAATCATGCTGAAATAATTGCAATTCATGAAGCAAGTAGGGAATGTGTGGTTGAGATCAATGATACATTTCATTGAAGAAAAATGTGGACTGAAAAAGGATGTCATAATACCCACGGTCATATTTGAAGATAATGCTGCATGCATAGCTCAATTAAAGAGTGACTTCATAAAAGGAGACAGAACAAAACACATTTCACCAAAATTATTCTTCACACATGGTCTTCAGAAGAAAGGTGATATTGACGTACAACAAATTCGTTCGAGTGATAATCTTGCAGATTTATTCACTAAGGCATTGCCAACGTCAACATTTGAAAAGCTAAGATATAAGATTAGAATGCACCGTCTCCAAAGTATCAAATGAAGTCTCCATCAGGGGGAGTAAAATACGCGCTGTACTCTTTTTTCCTTAACCAAGGTTTTATCCCACTGGATTTTCCTAGAATTTCCCTTTACATGGACAATTTAGGGGGGAGTGTTGTGTATGAATTGTCCACTGCAAAGTCCACAATAGTGGTACAATGCAATGTCCAAGGCTTTATACAATTTCCAAGGCTATGGTAGTCCACTTTAGTAGCTACCATTGCCCTATATATATGTGTGTCTCTCAACATTCCATTTCTGTACAGATTAATGGAAAGAAAATAAATACACTGCAATATATTATTCTCCCTTCTTCTCAGTTTTAAGCTTTTGATTCCCCTTACATATATTCTAGTTAATTCTACATTTATTTTATAACAATAAGACTATTATTACAATTTTATATTGTTTTGGTGTAATGCCTATTGCCTTGTGTTTTCCATAATTTTATTACTTTTTTTTGTCTAGTAAATTTTTAAAATGAAACCCTGGGGCAAGGCTTCTTGCCACTCAAGAGTCAAGTCTATGGAAATTTTTCAGAATTAAACTTACGAATTTTCAAGAATTCAAAAAATAATAAAAAGAGATTTACCTTTTTCATAAAAAAAAAAAAACTTCAATTTATATTCATATTCAAATATAATTTTAATTTTTAATATTATCTTTTTTACTTTAAAAATAAAAATTACGTACTTTTTAAAAATTCATTATGAAATATGACCAAACGCCACATATATTTCTGTTTTTTTTTTTTTTTTTGCTAGGGAAGATTCTAGTTTTCCAATTAGTACCCAAAATTATAGAAAGTTTCCATAAACTCTTTCCTTTCAAATTATAATAATAGTAACTTGTAGTAATACTTCCAAATTTAAAGCCCAAATTCCTTCTTACACCTACAAATAAAATTGGTAAATAAATATTTTCCTGATCCTTGAAGTAAGAAATCTTTAATTTACAAATCATGTAAACTCTCTATAAATTATAGATTAACATTAACAATCCCCCAATCATCATCATGACAACTGTTAATGCCGTCAAGAAAACTCAAGGACGGAGGAAAATTGCAATCAAGCCAATTAACAATCAAAATAGTCGACACGTTACTTTTTCTAAACGCCGTTTAGGTCTTTTTAAAAAAGCTAGTGAACTTTGCATCTTAAGCGGGGCTGAGATTGTTATTCTTGTGCCGTCTTTAAAACGACAGCGTCTTTTCACGTTCGGTCATCCCAGCCCTGACGCCGTCATTGACCGTTATCTCACCGGAAAATCATCGTCGTCGCCGTCATCATCATCCGGCGCTGCTGCGGATGAATTGATCCTGCAACAGAGTAACCAGTATTATTCTCAGATTTGTAGGGATCTAGAAGTGGAGAAGAAGAAGAAGGAGATTATTGAAGAATCGAAGATGGGGAATAATAATAATGGGGAATTTTGGTGGAATGAACAGATTGATGATATGGGTATCGAAGAACTTGAAGAATTTATGAGTGCATTGGAAGAATTGAAGAAGAAAGTAACAATGAGGGCGGATGAATTGAGTATGATAAATGCGTCTTCTTCGAATTCAACTATGAAAATAGCAAGATTTGGGGCTGAGGATCAATATTTGAATGAGGCAATTGAATATTGTTCTTCCATTCTTCCTTTTGATTTCAATCAACCAGGAGATGGACAATTTTAAATCAATTATTAACAACTCTAAAGAATGATTTAGCTAACTATTATTAAACAAGTAGCAATTTTTTTTTGTCTTTCTCTTTGATAGATGAAAATTTCAAATATGACACTCAACTATTACTACGTAGAATCAAAATATTTAATATTTGTATTAGTGAAAAATATAAAAGAAAATTTGGCTTGAAGTAACGGATAAAGTTGCCTCAATCCTGGAAATAACCACCGGGCAGAAATAGACTTTCCTGGACCTTGGCTTTTTTTTTTTTTTTGTTTAATTATTGAAAAATATAATTAGTCATAAAAAAATTTAATTGCACACAAATACCATAACTTTGTCCACTCACATTTGAGAAAGCATGAAAATATAACGTAGTCACCTTAAAGGTTTCTTACAGGTTTAATATATTTTTTGTTTGGTTTATTACTTAAGTTTATAATTGCAAATACCATGATAATAGCAGATATAAAAGAATTGCAAAAAAAAAAAAAAAAAAAAAAAAAATAGAAAGTAACAATTAATAATTTAATTTTTTTTTGAGAAGTTGGAAAACTCAAGGTCAAAGGCCAGGTAGTGAGGTACTTAATTTATGAAAAGAAATAAAATTAAAAAAATGCAGCTGAATCAAAAGCAAGGCTATGGTTATGTGAAGCAACCATGGTTCTAGGTGGCTTGATATCATAATTGTCAAAAATCCCATTACCATTAATATCAAAAAAAGGAGGATTAGCAGTGTCATTAACCATAAACTTGTTTGCCAGATTAGTCACATTTTCTTTCAAAGCCTCCATTGAATTCTTTAATTGTTCAAGTTCTTGCAAATCAAGTTGACTTATAGGACCTTCCCACCAATATTGGCTTTCACTGCTTTTCCTCATTTTATCAAGTGATTCTCCTCTTTTCTTCTCAATTTCAACCTCACCAAGAATTTGAGTAAGTTGCAAATTGAGCCCACGAACGCTACCATTTCGATGAGACTCGACAAGATGAAGTGAATTATTCGCGATTGAATTATTATCAGAATTGTTTCTCGACAGGAACCTATCAGTAACGGACTCAACATTAGGGTGACCAAAAGAAAAGACTTTTCTCGCTGGAGAAAAAACTACGATGGCTATTTCAACGCCACAAAGCGTGCACAATTCACTTGCTTTCTTGAAAAGACCAGAACGACGTTTTGAGAAGGTAACTTGGAGGTGATTCTTGACCTCTATCTTGGCAATTTTGATCTTTTGACGACCCATGCTAGGTTTCTTTGCCATGGCTAATCAACTTATAAGAAACTTTTTTTTTTATACAGATAATATATCCTTGTGGCTTTGAGTTGAGAGTGAAAAAAATGGACTATTTAAAGGTACTTATTTCTATGTAATGTGTTGATTTGGGAGTTAGAAAATCTTATGCTATTAATGAATAAATAATGCAATTACTCAATGCACCTTAGTTGGAATTATAAAAACAATAAGACCTATTATTATTTTTATTGCTTGTAATTAAAGTCAACATATATTTTCTTTCTGATAAATTCCTTTAATAAATAGAGTAATGAGTTAATTGTTAATTCGTTACAATTTTCAGCCCTTATTATTTTTTTTTAAAATAAATTATGCTAATTTTTATTTTTAAGTTGTAACCTAAATTAAAGACAATCATGTTTTGCATTTTACTTTTGAGTTGTAACCTAATTAAGAAGAAGCCAATTATGATAATAGTTGGACAATAATTAATATGTCTAATTAGCTTGAGATATTGATGATTTATGAATCATTAAAGTTAAATAACATATATAGATTATAAGATATATTAAATTGTAAAAAATATGTCGGAATATGGGAATTTTGTTAAAATAAATTGGTGCAGTTGAATCATACGGTTACAAATAATAAATATACATAATAATAAAATAAAGGAAAATATGACATATTTCTTAAGATGGTTGGTCTATGAATAATACGGTGCATATTCATTAAGAGCAACAAGTTAATATGCAAAGTAATATTTTGTTAGCAAAATGAGATGATATAAAAGATGAAAATCTAAAGATATGAGTTTTTCTTTTTTCTTAAAGTGTTTCTTTAAATTTCCTTAATGATTTGGTGCTAATTTAAATTAAAAATTGTAGATGCCAACTCTAGCTTTAATACACATTTATCAAAACTTTAATTTGATTTCAAGACGGATAATTGAATGGGCCAGATCAGGTTATTTCTTAAGAACAATAGCTAAAGGGCCTGATACTACTAGTTGAATCTGCAACCCACATTCTGATGCTCACGATACCAGTGATTTGGGGGAGATATCTCGAAAAGTATTTAGTGCACATATCAGTCAACTCTCCATCATGAACTACAATTATTTTCATATATTTTCTCTTCTCTAGCTATCGCCAAGTGAATTTATGCGTAGTAATTTTAAAAACGGTTACACAATCACGTTACTTATTATGTATAATGTAATTACTAATAAATTTCTTAATAAACCTTACTCCATAGATAATCTGATAAAAATGGTAACTAACTCATTATCACATGCAAATCTTCACGCTATCAATATATATAACTTAAAATTCCTCAAATATGGCTATCACTCCCTCCCCCAAACAGTTCTTTTTTTAGTATTCACATTTTGTGTTTAGAATTTAATTTAAATATATTGATATAGTTTTACATTGTCAAGCCAGTTATCTTTACATGTTAGAACATGTGATTAGCTTCATTTTTAAGATTATAAATCCAATTCTCATGGAGGATTATCATCTTTTGAGTGGCCATTAATGTAAAAATGTATTAACAACATCAAAGTGTAAAGTAAGCGCAAATTTAAAAATGATATTTTCTTATTTTACATAAAATATTGAATTATTTTGTGTCGTAAGAAAAAAAAATTCTGGTACAATAGTATTAAAGGGGTTCACAAATTATGTTAAAGTCACAATTTTATCTCAACTATAATACAATATTAATCTTCACCCAAATAAATATTTTTCAAAGGACAAAGTAAGCGTAATGCAGGAAAAAATTCTCATTGAAATCAGTAAACTTATTTTGCTGGTTATTCACTTTGGATTGTACAAATTGCATAGTAATATAAGAGCAATAAATTAAATGTGGATGATATGATGAACCTCTTGACCTAAAATTGTAAGGTAATAACTCATGGAAAACTTGTATGTCCATTGGTGGCCATAGAAAGTCCAAGCCCTTTGACATCACTAGAAGAAGACCCTCCAAGAAAAAATATAGGAGTATTTGAAGCCTCAAAAATTATTTTCTGCATTTGTTTGGTGACATTTTTCTTGAATTCTTCCATTCCCAATTTCAATTGTTCCAATTCATCAAGTCCAAGCTCATTCACTGGACTTTCCCACCAATTCTTTCCTATTTTAGCCTTCTTAATATTCTCAATTTCAATTTCGCATTTTTTTTCAAATTCCAATTGATTGAGAATGGTGGTGAGTTGTGCGTTCAATTCGCGAACATTCACATTTCTATGAGCTTCAACAAGTTGACAAGTGGTAGAAGAAGAAGTAGTAGGGTTACGAGTGAGGAAGCGATTGATGATGGAGTCAACATTAGGATGCCCAAAAGAGAACACTTTATGACCTGGTGAAAAAACAATAATCGCTATTTCAACACCACAAAGCGTACAAAGTTCACTAGCTTTCTTGAAAAGACCAGAACGACGTTTAGAGAAGGTAACAAGAAGGTTGCTTTCTTTTGACATTTTCGTCATTTGTATCTTTTGCCTACCTTTGCTCATTTTTTTGGCCATGCCTAGATAAAAAAAAACTAAACTTAATTTCTTCCTCCTTTGTGTGGAAGAGAAACATATATATATTTGTTGAAGAATAAATTCTTGGATTTTGTTACATATGTGGTTTTTGTTTCCATTTGAATTCATGATTTGAGTTAACAAATTGGGAAACAAAAATTCATGTCTCTTTTTCAATGTGCTTAGTCATTCATGTACATGTCAAAATTCACTGAATTTCTTTAAAAAAAAAGAAGTAAATAGCTTACTATCAAGCCAATTATCCTCTGAATCATGGGGAGTACTTCTTGATCATTTCTACGAACGTAAAGCCCCAATTTGAATTCCTTTTATGTACATAAATATCCTCTTGGGTAACTTACATAATCTCAATTGTTAATCCTTTGTGTATCTTGGTCTTCCTAACCATCCACTTATTTTTTCTTTCAAAAACCTCTTGTTGTGGAAATCCATCTATGGTAATAGACAAAAAAAACTCCATACAGTTGATCTTTTGAACCCGCTTCAAGTTATCATGACAATTCACGAATCTTGGGGTAAACAATCTCTATTGCTTATGTTTACTTTTTTCACCATTTGATTCTTGTACATAGGAAATGAGACTCAACTTTTTACTGCAAATTTAGAAGCCGTTTTCTTTCACTCATATACTATTTGGTTTAGTTCATCAACTTAAATGCTGAAGAAAAATATATATAGTCAATCAATCTTTTTATCCTTTTTTCTAAAAAGAAAAAAATTTGGAGACATTTTAATTTTAGGTCTCACCGAGTCGCACGTAGAGATATTGATAACACACATAGAACTAATGGTATTTCATAACTAATATCTACAAATTCATGATATTAGTAACGAACTCTACCAAAGGACCATTAGTTAAACTAGTTTAGACTACGGGTTTTGCACGTGGATTTTGTGTCTATAAAAAATAAATAAAAAGAATAGAAAATAATAATCATTTAAATTTAATAACACTTGAGTTCAAGGTAAATTCAATTTTAAATGAAAAAGTAAGTATTATTACATTGACATAAGAGTTAAATTCAAAATAAATTTGTATAGTGAGTTGTTTTCTTAAATCATTTTATTTTATTGAGTTAATCCAACAAAGTTTTGTTATTATAATTAAATCTTTATCTAGTATCATATGTAAGAGCTTCTAATATTTAGTATTTTAAAATTGACTAAAATCTAATGTCGCTATAGGTTTTAGGGACATCTACAAAGAGTATTAATTGGCTCTAAAAAATATATTTAATGGCACCTAAGCTATTGTTGTTAATTAATTGCCACAAAAAATATTTTTTCTTTGCGCAATGACAGAACTTAGAAAATCACACAAATTACAGTAAAATTAAAGAATACATAATCAAATTAATAAAACTTTAGCGTTAAAATTCAAGTCGATCAAAAATCAAACCATGGTTAAAGAAATATAGTTGATAATTTGATAAGCAATAAAGTTGTGGACGTCGAGGCAAAACTAAATTATACATTCATTGTTAGAGATCTAACTCCTCCTCCTTGCAAATTGTATTGATTTTAAAATTCTAGAACGTAACTTAATCTTAGATATAAACCTAAAAAAATAAATTATCGTGGGGATCAAGTAGTTGGTACTTGGTGATAAAAGAATCCTAAACTTAAAGTGTGAAAATAATTTATAGGTAAAATCTTAATTGGTTTTGGATTATTAAATATAAAAAGATTTTAATAACCAAAATTTGAGTTGATTTTTTATTCTAAATATCAAAAAGTATGTGTCATGCCAATTAAAAAATTATATATAAATAGTACTTGATATTTAAATAAATACAATATCCATATAAATAAAATTTAATAAATGCTATTAATTTGATGCAATGTTTAATCTATTATGAACAAGCAAAGATGAGAAAATCAATTCAATTACTTATAATATATAAATACCTTAATAGTTTATGAATACATAAAGTAAAAATTTTGATTATCAAATATTTTGTTAATAAAAATATGTAATATAGAAAATTTAAAAAGAAAATAAGTAATCAAAACTACGTTGAAATTATTATAATAATAACGCGCTTTATCCAACTTCAAGTTGGATTAATTAGTGAGCTTAAAATTTGAAGAAATGACTATAATTCTAAATTTATAGGTTCATCATTCAAATAAAAATTGTATGTCTCAGGATTTAATATTTAAATATAGTGGTATATTTTGAATTCACAACATAAATTTAATTAAAAATTAATCATAATACCAACAAATAATATATAAAAATATAGTTAAATAACAAAATCAAAACTAAACCACAATTAAACGAAGCAAAAAAAACAAAAAACAAAAGATAAACCTTTTGATTTTTTTCCTTCAGCAACTTCATTGGCCGGCAATGTGCTTGTTTCATCAATTTTTTGATCGAACATTTTCAAACTGAAAAAGAAACACGATAAATTATCAATAGGGTAGAATTCATTGTAATTGTTGATTATGTATGATTCATGATACATAATATTTAAAGATATTAATTAAAAGAAAAAAGTAAGAAGGAAAAATGCAAAAAGACGACCTGTATCAGGATCAAAATGTCTTATAATTATGTTGATTAGAGAAAACCTCGTAACTCTTACCATAAATTTTTATTTAATCATATATTTTTTGAATTTCTTGATTTTTAAAATATATTTTAATTAGGACTCCTTAATTATTAGTTCTCCTAATCTCTTTAACCATATATTTTTCTTTTATATAGTTTAGGATTTTTTAATTTTTAATATTATAATAGATAAAAATATTCCTTTTTTTGGGGCTTTTTTTGGTTTTTTTTTAATCCCACCCCCACCCCCCATCTTTTTGTCTTTTGGGAGTAGGGTTTGTTACTTACGCTTTTTTCCTAACTTTTAGGCTTATTTTCAATATTATAATACTTTTTTCGATTTTTTGTTGACCTTATTTTGCCTATTTTTGTTGGAATTTTTTTCAAAATCCTTAGAAAAGTATAAAATATTATAATTTCTTTAAATAGAAATTCTAGATTTTTTAATAAAAGGTATTATTAATTTATTTAGAAGCGTCCCATAAAATTAGAAGTTCAAGTGTGGATAGAAATTTTTTCGAACCTTTTCTGTCTACTTTTTGGACTTTTTGAAACAAAATAGAATTTAATATTTTTATATATAAAAAGTATAATTAATTGATTTAAAAATGTCCATTAAACTTAAGAATTCAAGTATTAGTATAAAAAAAATCCTATTTTTAGGGGATTTTTGCAACCTTTTTTTCTCTTTTTTTCCGCCTATTTTTTTGGGATTGGTTTTTTATTTTCTATTTTTATGCTATTTTTTAGGGGGCTTCTTTTTGCTTTTTTTTTTCACCTTTTTCTTTAACTGTTTTTGCCAATTTTAGAAACCCTTTTTGAGACTTAAAAAAAAAAAAATTTCTTCACTACTTTCAAATGATATAAAATTTAGATAATAAAAAAAGTGAAAAATATCTACTTTTTATATTAGATATATTATTTTAAAATTATTATTTAAACTGCTCACATCTTCATAATAGTAAATAAAAAATTCATACAATTTCACCAACATATAATACTGCAATGGTTGACATCTTATCATTTGAAATTAACAATAATATTACTATATAATGTTAAAAATATGCTTTTTTTTAAGCTCATCTGCCATGAATAAAAATTATGGGAAAAATTATACAATATACAAATTTGACAAAATCTTCTCATTTAAGTTTTTGTTGTAGTATTTATTAGTTCTAACATTTAATATTATTAACATAATAATATAATAATTAAAGAAAAATAGTGAAAAAATAATTTTATCTGATAAAAAAATATTTTAAGACCTTCACGCTACCATATAGATAAGTACTGAGCATTAGATGTAAAAATAGATGCTCCTTGTAACCAACTCCAACAAGAGGGTTAAATACTTAACTAAATGAATGCATATTAACGGGCCGGCTTCATTATCTCGGAAATTATTGGTCACCATCAATAAGTTTTGTAGGGTTTAACTTATTGCAGATTCTAGGAATCCGATCCACAGTGATCAAATGTTAGGAGTAAGGTTCAAATCCATAAAAATATTCTTTTGTTGGATGGGAATAGTGCTTTCTCTGTTAGCCTTAGGGCTTTCAATTGGGATACATTTCATAGACAACGTTTTTCTTTGCTTCAAAGTGATGGAGAGGCCTTTGCTGATAATGGGAATGATATTGCTGCTTCATGCGGTTATGGAATTGGGTGAGTCCTGGTGCGGAGTTAAATTTGTCGTCTGGATATGTATCATCTTGTTGCACTTGTTAGTGCTCTGTTTCACGGTGTTTTCAATTTTGGTGACTAATAGAAATGTGAGCAGGGCTGTGTTTGGGGGAGATGGATATTACTCGCACTACTTGTTGGAGAAGTATGCGATGAATGCAGAGCAGATTAAGAACTGTTTGGTTGATTACCAAACTTGTCAGGAAATACCTACCGGCAAAGGGGCTGATTTTTACAAATACAACCTATCTCATACTCAGGTTCTTAATTACTACTACTAGTACTTTTTCCTTTACCCATTAATCTCTCTACTACTAGAGATCTGGATTGATGATGCAGCAAAGATTATTGATAATCAACATATTATTGTTGGAGCCGGGAATTCTCATAGTTTGAGGAAACAAATAGATACCACTTTAAACAACACTTAAAGTCCTAAACGAATTGATGTCTTTTTTTAGTTAAAAAAGAACATTTAAATTTTGTACTAATTCAAGTTGCAATATAATATATGTGAGTGTATACAACTTAAATCTTTGTTTCGTAGCGTGCAGTCGAGTTGTTGTCAGCCACCCACTTACTGCGGTTTGGAGTATCAGAATGCTACTTACTGGACCATGCCTAAAGCAGGGCCTGCAGTAGCAAACAATGACTGCAAGATTTGGAGCAATGTACAGACCGAGCTTTGCTTCAAATGTCAATCATGCAAGCAAATATTCTATGACAGCATCGAGAAATATTGGAAGTTATTCTCCCTCTTCAGCATTCTCATATACCTACTCCTCCTTGGTTGCTGTCTTCCGTGCTATATTCTGACGATCTGGATCAAGAACAGGTTAAAGGAACACCAAAGGCAAAAAGTATACCCTGTTTGAGCCCGGTTGGTTCGTTACATTTCCATTTTCGTAACGATTAGTATTTGTTTGACTTGAAGCTTGGTTTTATGATAGTGGCGTATTCAAGTTTTTCATTTAGGAAAATATTTTTAATATCTCAAAAAAAGTTTTATCCATACCCATTCTATAATAAGTTCTTTTTTAATTATCTCAGAAATTAATCAACATTTATTTTGGTCAATTTCTAACAGTTGGTACGTTCCTTTTCTTCACGAGGAATTGCATTCGTGGCACTGAAAAAGCTTTAGTACTAATTTAGTCCAAGTCACTTGGACAATGGTTTTACACTCTTTTGTTGGCAGATGACTTTGCTATGCTATATGTGTATGTACACATTATCCCAATTCCCAGAAAGGATAAGTGGAAAAACGGTGAGTAAATCTTATTTTTTTTTCTTTTGATGGTTTTATAATTATTTAATCTTTGTCGGATTCTAACTTCTAATTTTATACTAAAAAAATCTATTGAATTTTGGGAGAAACACTTATATCGGATGAAATATCCTCAAAAGATATTAGTTTGAGATTTCAAATGGATGATCTGATTTGAGTCTTTGAAGTCCTTCTGTGATCCCTCTACATATAACAATAAATGGAGTTAATATCCCATAGACACATATAATAATAAATTGAGTTAATATCTCAAAAAGTTACTCAAACTTTGGTAAGTTATTTGGCGTTGAAAAATGAAAAAAGTCTCACACTGGTTGTTAATGAGATGTGTGAGCTCCTTATAAGGTTGCACAATTCTTTCTCTTTGAGATAACTTTTGGGTGTGAGTTAAGTCCAAAACTTAATGTTGCATGGTATCAGATTCAAACCCATTTCACTCACATGCTAAGCACTGGGCGTGAGGTGGAATGTTGAAGAATGAGAAAAGTCAACATTAGAAAAATTGTGGGATAACAAAATAAATTACATATTTTTAATGCATGGTGATGATTAAAATGATAAACAAGTGGCACAAAATTACTACTTCATTATAGAATTTAATCCTATAAAATTCAAGACAAAAATAAATTTAGTAGACGTACGTATTTTAAATGTCCAATAATTTTAAGAACAAAGAATAATTTTTTTTTTTGTGTGTATGACCATATACTAATTCGTAATTGTATTCCTATGAGCTAATTGGTACTGATATCAAACTAACTAATTGGAGTTGAGAGCAAACTATTCCAGTTGAGTGACAGTCATTTCAGAATAATTTGTTTCTGTAGAGTCTCTTTAAGGTAATCATTATTCAGCAGTACTTACAATGATACTTCATCATCCTAATATTTGCTCATTTTATTATGTATGTAACGTCAATGATATTGTTCGTTTAAATGTCTAATTTTGCCTTTTGTGAATGTTTGAGTCATATCCTACTTGTATTTGATTTTCTTAACTTGGAAAAGTTGTGGCATGATTGATTAGTGCAACCATACATAACAAATTTGAGTTAGTTTTTATCACTCTCGCACCTTTAATCTTTATTTATTTCTTCTTTGTACTAGTAATGAATCCCAATTCATCTTTTTCTTTTCCTTTTTGCTTTGATACTATCCTAAGATATGTTAAATGACTATGTTTACTATAGTTTTCTTCTATGAATTATTTCTCACATAAATCATAGTGAACCACTAGAGATAAGAATATACATCTTGCCTCAAAATTTATCTAAAAATAATCATGACAAATGAATAAAATATTTACCTGTCATCAAGTTATTTCAAAAAAGTTAATGATTGCATTTTTTAAGATATTCAAATACACTCCTCAATATCAAAAATTGAATGGAAATAGATGTTCAGTTAATGAAAATGATATGATGTTAGAATTAGGAAAGATGTTAAACCATGTATAGCATAACAAACTCCCTTTCAAGACATTCTTTCTTACTTGGAAGATACTAAAAAAGAAGTTACAATTTGATAAAAATATTAGTAAATTTTTGAAATTACTTTAGATATCACTTGAAAATTTATCCTAGAACTAGACTCCATGCTTATTCAAAGAGACACCAAGAATTGAAAGCTCAAGGATATCATTGAGATTACTCTTCAAATGCTAGATCAAGTTAACTATAAAGTTGTGTTCTTCTATTCCGCAGCTAACCAAATGACAGATGATTTAGTCAAACTTAGAGCTAGCTCTAATGGCCTTAGCGTGTTTCAAAATCAAAGATGTTTTTACTCTATTCTTAAAGGAACTTTCCACTTGATAGGTGCGAACTTCTTAGGCTTAGAATTTGATACGACAAAGTGAACTTTCTTGTCAGTTGATTTCCATTTTTTTGCTTATTTTTTTGTTAATTATTGGACTCGTTGTCATTTTTATTAATAGTTAAAAAGGGTCCACGCGGCCCAAAATAATAAAAAAATAAAGCCTAACTCAAATGTCCCAACCAGACTCGACTCGACCCGATCCGATTTGACAAAGATCAAATTTAGCTTCTAAAAATTCCCCCAAACATAGGGTTTCCAAATGTGAAACTCATTTCCAGCTCCACTCCATTCATTCTGCCATTGAAGTTCTTACTCGTGGCTTCTCCAGACGCTCAACGACTTTCTCTTTCTGGTGTGAGCTTGTACTAGTAAGTGTTTTCCTATCTTTTTTTTTCCTTCCCTGTTGAATTTTAAAATCTATTCTTGATTATGCGAGTGTATAATCCATTGGAATTGTACGAAAAACATTCAATTCTTGTGCCGTCTTCCTTTTTTTGCCCTGCTTTTGTAGTGAATCAAAAATAGAGAATAATGAATTGTTGGCACTCTCGTCCAGGTGTTATCCGATTGTTGATGAACTAATTCTATGAACCTTCCTTCTTGTTGGTGTTGCTTTTTGTTGACTGATGCAGCTTAGACTAATTTCTTTCTTACTGTTATTCTGCCTTTGTGCAAGCCACAAATTTTATTGTAAATTTTCTGCATTAGTTCTCTTATTTCCTCTATTATGTCTATCGGCATGGTAAATAATTCTAGGCTTTGTGCCTCTGCATGAATTAAGACTCCTTTCCTATTTTTAATAAAAAAAATCATAAGCACTCATACCTGGATTGCCTTTACTTACACCATCTGTGTTGCATGTCACCCAACCACTTTCTAGCCTCTTTACTTCACTGCAATGTAGTAAAATCTAGGTGTATATGTTTGCAATGTATCCATCATCCCAGACAAGCTCAAAGGAATATCCATTATCCAAGGTAGTTGCACTTTAATTAGATGAAATACATTCATTATGCATTGTTGTTTCATCTTATTAAATAAATAATTTTTTCATGTCTTCTGGAATTTCTCCTTTTTCATATCTTCCACATCAACAGTGCTGGAATAGCCTTGATAATTAGTTTATTTTAGGACTTTTTGATAATATCACCACTTGCAAATAAGTTGATGTAAGCTAAGTTCATCAATCTTGATACCTGCACAAGAAGCAAAATGCTTCCATAGTTGTTGTGCAATAAGGGCTGTTAAATTTAAGTGATTCACCGTTTCCATTTCTCCTTCATCACAACAATATTATTTTGAGATAATCTGAATTCCCATCCTCTTCAGATTGTCATCCATAGTTATTCTTTTTCTCCACACCTTCCAAAGGAACATTTTTCATCTTGGAAGGTAATCCTCTTATCCAGATATTCTTTACCAATTCAATCTCATTTCTCCCGTGCCTCATGATCTGGTAAGCTGATTGATTGTAAACAACTTTTTGCCTCTCCTATCCACCAAACCTTGTTATTTTCTGCCGGATCAATGGTAGGTTTGATGTTTTCAACAATGTGCAAGGACATTTCTTTAGATAAGTATTGTTTTAATTTATCCACATTCCAATCTCCATTATTTATGAATTCTTTTAGTTGCATTTCTTCTTCACTGACATCCTGATCCTCAACATAACACAGTGCCCCTAGTCTTGTCCAGATATCAAATAAAAATTTTACTTTTTTAGCATTAAATTGCCACCATATTTCATGCTCTATTTCCTCTCTTACCTCTAACATCTTCTTCCATACATGTAATGCATAAGTGGTTCTTAAATGATTGGATTGAGCTTTTTGCTGTATTTATTTCCCATGTAAGTACTCCATAGAGATGATGCTGAAACTCTAAAACTCTACCAAAGTTTGGCAAATAATGCCTTTGATAGATCATGTAAAGGCTTGAATCCTTTTCCTCCTCCTTTTGGATAACACATATTTTCTCAGGCTACGCAGTATTTTCTCCTCATTTGTACTGTATTACCCCAAAAGAATTTTGCAAAAATCTATGTAATTGATCAGTGACATTCTTAGGAGGATTCATGGTAGAAAGAATATACATAAACATTGACTGTAGGACATGATTTACGAGAATGTACTTTCCTCCAAAGGTCAAAAGCTTATTTTGCTTGTATAACAACCTTCTTTTTACCTTTCTTAACAAATCTTCATAAAAGGCTTTATTCTTTCCGCCATAACAGTTTGGACATCTCAGATAATTGAAGGGAAAATTACCTTGTCTTATTCCTGTTAACTTTCTAAGCTTGATTGCAACGATCAATGGTGTTGCATCATGCAGATAGAAAAAATTCTTCATTTTATTAATCAGCTATCCGAAGGAGTTCTCATAATCTCTCAATACCCTCATCATTTTAATGATAGATATTTTATCTTCTGAAACTAATAGAATAGTGTCATCTGCATATAAAAAATGATAAATCTCAAGGCTCCATTTAGGTAATTCATATCCCTTGAAATCTTTATCTTTATGTAATTGATTAAGACTTCTAGACAACACTTTTGTAGTTCCTTGTTTCACTCCTCTTGAAGTTAATTAACATTGAATATCAATTATAAAAAATCAACCTCCAGACCATGTCTATGATCACTTCTGCAAAACCAAATCTCTTTAAAACTTTTGTGAGGCAAATTTATAATACTCTAATTGAACAAAATCAACATTTAACATCTTTAAAATGCAAACATAGTATTCAATAGTACCCATGTAATATTTATAAACTATATATTATTGATAGGGTACATGCGCAAAGCGCGCGTCGAGAAACTAGTATATACTATATACTGCCTCTTCTTGGCTTCTTAGTGAATTTGATCACTTATGTTTTGACATCTCTCAATGAAAATTTGAGCTCCTCTACTAGCTACTCTTTGAACTCGTGACAGGCCACACAGAGATAACTTTAATAATTTACATTGATAATTTACAAAATATATATATATATATATATATATATATATATATATATATTATACCTTTTTCCATGTATAATTATTTACTCAATATTTTTACTTAGTATTAAAAGTATTTAGAAAATGTATAATCCATGACTCACACGACATGCCCCGCCTCACGAAACATATTATTTCAATCCGCTCTACACCCGCACGCATAGTCTAAAACCCGCCCCCCCTTCTGCTATGCCCCATTGTCAATCTGTAATAGTAGAGGAGATATTATTTTCTTAAATAAGTCAAAAGAGGGTTAAATACTACTAGTAATTATAGTTAATGCATATGAATTACCATTGTCGAGCCTCATAAGATTTGTAAGGTTTTACTTTTTGCAGATTCTAGGCATCTGATTCAGGGTCAAAGAAGATGGCACGAGTAAGCTGCACATCACTACAATTATTCGCTGCATATTTGAATATAGTGTTTTCTCTGGTACTCATCGGACTTTCAATTTGGATACATTTCATGGACAAATCTACTCTTTGCGTGAAAGTGTTGGAGAAGCCTTCGCTGATAGTGGGAGTGACTGTACTTCTTGTTTGGGTTATTGGATTGATTCGGTTCTTGTGCCGAGTCAAACTAATCCTCTGGATATGTACCATCTCGTTATCCTTGTTCTATTTGGGGCTGTTCTGTTTTGATGTGTTCTCAATTTTGGTGACCAATAGAAACGTGAGCAGGGCTGTATTTGGGAGAGATGGAGATTACTCGCACTACTTGTTGGAGAAGTATGTGATGAATGCAGAGCAGATAAAGAACTGTTTGGTTGATTTCCAAACTTGTCACCCTGTACCTGCTGGAGAAGGGGCTGATGTTTACAAATACACCCCATCTCATGCTCAGGTTCTTAATTGCTATCTTCTTTCTCAATGAGTTAATAGATTACGTAATGAATATTGCCATATGTTTTTAAGTTAATTCAATGCGTGCAACAAATGTGTAAAGTGGTTGAGAGCCATGAGGTTTCAAGTTCATTTTCCATCAACACCAAAAACACCCAGGGTGTTGGGGAAGCGACATATAAGATATGCGAAAGCTAGCCCAAATATTCACAATCATAATTTTGTATATATATAATCATATCACTAACCAATAAAGTAATTATAGATGAATACATAAAGTCCGTGGTGAATTAGGACCAATCTTTTTAATTTTGTGGAAAACTAGTTTAGATAACAATATCTTGTTTGTGTAGCAAACTTAAAAATCTTTGTTTTGGTGCGTGCAGTCGAGTTGTTGCAACCCACCCTCTTACTGCGGTAGGGAGTTCCACAGTTTTGGGCCAGCGGTAGCAGACGATGACTGCAAGATTTGGAGCGATAAACAGACCGAGCTTTGCTTCTACTGCCAATCATGCAAGACAGCATTATACAACACCATCAACAAATATTGGATGATCCTTTCCCTCGTCAACTTTCTCCTACTCCTCTTTGTTTGCTGTCTTAGTTGCTGTCTTCACATAATCGAGAACAGGTCAAAGGGACACCCGTGGCACAAAGTATACCCTATCTGAGCCCTATTGGTTCGTTACATTTCAATTATTAATATTTTGTTAAACTGAAGCTTGGTTGGATGGCATAGAACATTGGTTCGAAAAATGAAGATATAATGCTTAAGATATGAATTTGAAGTCGAACTGTTATAATTTGAGCTATAATTTTATTCAAATCAAAGCAGTTGGATGATTTGAGCTATCATGTGTGTGATTGGACCAATTGTGAGGGTATTTACAATTAAATGAATTTTTAGATCCGACATACATAAGAGTCCACCATATTCTTTCACATAAAAATGCTTTCCTTCCGTGCATAATTATTTACTCAAAATTTTTGCTTAATATTAGAAGTATTTAGAAAATGTATAATCCACAACTCACACGCACAATGCACGGGCAGAGAAACTAATTCTAAGTAAAATAACATATACTTTTAGATGTGTTCACGAGAAAAATATTAACTTTAATTATTTGATGTTTAAACCCAATACGCCCCGCCTCACGAAACATATTATTTCAATCTGCTCCACGCCCGCACGCATAGTCTAAAATCCACCCCGCATCTGCTCTGCCCCATTGTCAATCCCTATGCACAGTAGAGGAGATATTATTTCCGTAAATAAATCGAAAATGAGGCTAAATACTACTAGTAACTAATTAATGCGTATCAATTACCATAGTTGAGCCTCATAAGATTTGTAAGGTTTTACTTGTTGCAGGTTCTAGGCATCTGATTCAGGGTCAAAGAAGATGGTAAGAGGAAGCTGCAAATTCCTACAATTATTCGGTGCATATAGAGCTGACAAATAGGTGGATTGGATCGGATTTGGATGAATTGGGTTAAAATAAATTGGATCGCAATCCATTCATATAAAATATGGGTAAAGATGGATTTGGCCAAATATGGTTTGCGTAAAAAGTGGTTCCGACCCACTTTATTCTCTTAAAGCCAAAAAAAATTAAATCAAGGCTAGATTGTTAATGCTTAATCCCTATCATCCCAATCCCACTCTCAAATAATTATTTTAAGAAAAATTATTTTATCATAAAAAAATATTTTTTTTCTACTTTCATACCCTATCAGTCACCCACTCCCACCCCACCCCACCCCTCATCCCCACCCTACCCCACCTCTATCACCCCAATTTTTAAATTAAAAAATATTAAGAAAAATTTGCCAACTCCTACCCGCCCCTCACCCCTCTCCTACACCCCACCTTATCACCATTTTAAAAAAAAAAATCTATCTCCAAGCCCCAAAATTACCTCACCCTGCCATGTTGATGATTAAAATGATAAAGAAGTGGCACAAAATTACTACTTCATTATATTATAGAATGTAATCCTATAAAATTCAAGATAAAAAATAAATTTAGTAGATGTATGTTAGATGTCCGATGATTTTAAGAACAAAGAATAATTTTTTTGTATTTGACCATATACTAGTTCGTAATTGTATTCCTATGAGCTAATTGGTCCGCAAAAGAAACTAGCTAATTGGTATTTGAATGCTTGTACCTGTAATTTTTTTAAAAATTATTTTTTGATTTAAAATTCAAAAAATTCGTTGCCATCGTCATATCATCGTATATCATGTCGTATCATTATCATCATATCATATCCTATTATTGAAAAAAAAAAAGATATAAAGTCACCTCCACTCCATTCATTCCGCCATTAAAGTTGATACTCTTATCTTCTCCAGATGCTCATCGGCTTTCTCTTTCTGGTATGAGCTTGCAATAGTAAGTATTTTTCTATCCCTCTATTTTTTTCCTTCCTTGTTGGATTTTTAAATCTATCTGTGACTGTGCGAGTGTATAATCTAGTGGAATTTCACAAAAAATATTTCATTCGTATGTTATCTTCCTTTTTCTTCCCTACTATTGTAGTGCTTGAACTCGTGATAGGTCGCGCGGATAATTTTTATTGATAGTTAAAACGAGTCCATAGAGCAAAAAAATAATAAAAACAAAGCCTAACTCAAATGTCCCAACCCGATCCAACAAAGATCAGATTTGGCTTCTAAAAGGTCCCCCAAACATAGGGTTTCCAAATTTGTAACTCATTTCCATCTCCACTCCATTCATTCCGACATTGAAGTTGATACTCTTATCTTCTCCAGATGCTCATCAACTTTCTCTTTCTGGCATGAGCTTGCAATAGTAAGTGTTTTTCTATCCCTTTTTTTTTTCCTTCTCTAATAGATTTTCGAATCTATTTGTGACTGTGCGAGTGTATAATCCAGTGGAATTGCATGAAAAATATTTCAATCTACTATTGTAATGCTTGAACTCGTGATAGGTCGCACAGATAACTTTAATAATTCACATTGATAATTTACATATATATATATATATATATATATATATATATATATATATATATATTTGCTCAAAAAATAGGAACTAGAAAATTTGTCATTTGATTTTCGTTTTTTTTTTTTTTTTTTTTTTGCTTTTTTTCGTTAATTAAATATCGGACTCGTTGTCCTTTTTATTGATAGTTAAAAAGGGTTCATCGAGCCAAAACATAATAAAAACAAAGCCTAACTCAAATGTCCTAACCTGATCCAAGAAAGATCAGATTTGACTTCTAAAAAATCCCCCAAATGTATGGTTTCCAAATTTGTAACTCATTTCCACCTCCACTCTATTCATTCTTTCTATTAAAGTTGATACTCTTGTCTTCTCCAGATGCTCATTGGCTTTCTCTATCTAGTATGAGCTTGCAATAGTATGTGTTTTCCTATACCTCTTTTTTTCCCTTCCCTGTTGGATTTTAAAATCTAATCCTGACTTTGTGAGTGTATAATCCAATGGAATTGCACGAAAAACATTTCATTCGTATGCCATCTTCCATTTTCTCCCCTACTATTGTAGTGCTTAAACTCGTAATATATATATATATATATATATAATATATATATATATATATATATATATATATATATATATATATATATATATATATATATTTGTATTTATATATAGAGAGAGAGACACACACATTCTTTTTGCTCAAAAAGTAGGAACTCAAAAACTTGTCAATTGATTTTCGTTTTTTTGTTAATTAAATATTGAACTCGTTGTCCTTTTTATATAGAGCAAAAAAATAATAAAAACAAAGCGTAACTCAAATGTCCCAACCCGATTCAACAAAGATCAGATTTGGCTTATAAAAATCCCCCAAACATAGGGTTACCAAATTTGTAACTCATTTCCACCTCCACTCCATTCATTTCGCCATTGAAGTTGATACTCTTATCTTCTCCAAATGCTCATCGGCTTTCTCTTTCTGGTATGAGCTTGCAATAGTAAGTGTTTTTCTATCCTTCTTTTTTTTTCCTTCCCTGTTGGATTTTCAAATCTATCTGTGACTGTGCGAGTGTATAATCCAGTAGAATTGCACGAAAAATATTTCATTTGTGTGCCATCTTTCTTTTTCTCCCTTACTATTGTAGTGCTTGAACTTGTGACTGGTCGCACAGATAACTTTAATAACTCACATTGATAATTTCCAAATTTAAATATATTTGCTCAAAAAGTAGGAACTCAAAAATTTTTGTTAGTTGTTTTTCATTTTATTTTTTTCTTTTTTTCGTTTATTAAATATTGGACTCGTTGTCCTTTTTATTGATAGTTAAAATGGATACATGCCAAAAAATAATAAAAACAAAGCCTAACTCAAATTTCCTAACCTGATCCAAGAAAGATCAAATTTGGCTTCTAAAAAATCCCCCAAATATAGGGTTTTCAAATTTGTAACTCATTTCCACCTCCATCCATTCATTCTGCCTTTGAAGTTTATACTCTTGTCTTCTCCAAATGCTCATTGGCTTTCTCTTTCTAGTATGAGCCTGCAATAATATGTGTTTTCCTATCCCTCTTTTTTTTCCCTTTTCTGTTGGATTTTCAAATCTATTCCTGACTTTGCGAGTGTATGATCTAGTGGAATTGCACGAAAAACATTTCATTCGTGTGCCATCTTCCTTTTTCTCCCCTACTATTGTCGTGCTTGAACTCGTGACAGGTCGCACAGATAACTTTAATAATTCACATTGATAATTTTTATGAATATATATATGTGTGCTAAAAAAAAAGGAACTCAAAAATTTGTCATTTGATTTTTGTTTTTTTATTTTTGCTTTTTTGTTAATTAAATATCGGACTCGTTGTCCTTTTTATTGATAGATAAAAAGGGTTCATCGAGCCGAAAAACAATAAAAAAACAAAGCCTAACTCAAATGTCCTAACCTGGTCCAAGAAAGATCAGATTTGGCTTCTAAAAAATCCCCCAAATGTATGGTTTCCAAATTTGTAACTCATTTCCACCTCCACTGCATTCATTCTGCCATTGAAGTTGATACTCTTGTCTTCTCCAAATGCTCATCGGCTTTCTCTTTCTAGTATAAACTTGCAATAGTATGTATTTTCCTGTCCCTTTTTTTTTCCTTCCCTGTTGGATTTTCAAATCTATTCTCGACTTTGCGAGTGTATAATCCAGTGGAATTGTACGAAAAACATTTCATTCATGTGCCATCTTCCCTTTTCTCCCCTACTATTGTAGTGTTTTAACTCGTGACAGGTGGCACAAAGATAACTTTAATAATTCACATAGATAATTTACAAATATAAACATATATAATTTTTTTGCTCAAAAAGTAGGAACTCAAAAAGTGGAATTGTACGAAAAACATTTCATTCATGTGCCATCTTCCCTTTTCTCCCCTACTATTGTAGTGTTTTAACTCGTGACAGGTGGCACAAAGATAACTTTAATAATTCACATAGATAATTTACAAATATAAACATATATAATTTTTTTGCTCAAAAAGTAGGAACTCAAAAACTTGTCAGTTGATTTTCGTTTTTTTTTTTTTTTGCTTTTTTTTGTTATTTAAATATTGGACTCGTTTTCCTTTTTATTAATAGTTAAATAGGGTCCATTGCGCAAAAGAATAATAAAAACAAAGTCTAACTCAAATGTTCCAACCCGATCCAACAAAGATCAAATTTGGCTTCTAAAAGATCCCCCAAACATAGGGTTTTCAAATTTGTAACTCATTTCCACCTCCACTCCATTCATTCTGCCATTCAAGTTGATACTCTTATCTTCTCCAGATGCTCATCGGCTTTCTCTTTCTAGTATGTGCTTGCATTAGTAAGTGTTTTTCTATCCTTCTTTTTTTTCCTTCCCTGTTGGATTTTCAAATCTATTTGTGACTGTGCGAGTGTATTATCTAGTGGAATTGTACGAAAAACATTTTATTCGTGTGCCATCTTCCTTTTTCTCCCCTACTATTGTAGTGCTTGAACTCGTGACAGGTTGCACTAATAACTTTTATAATTCACATTGATAATTTACAAATATATATATGTATTTGCTCTAAAGGCATGAACTCAAAAATTTGTAAGTTGATTTTTGTTTTTTTTTTTTGCTTTTTTCTTTAATTAAATATCAAACTCGTTGTCCTTTTTATTGATAGTTAAAAAGGGTTCATAGAGCCAAAAAATAATAAATACAAAGCCTAACTCAAATGTCCTAACCTGATCCAAGAAAGATCAGATTTGGCTTCTAAAAAATCCCCCAAATGTATGGTTTCCAAATTTGTAACTCATTTCCACCTCCACTCCATTCATCTGCCATTGAAGTTTATACTCTTGTCTTCTCCAGATGCTCTGTTGACATCCCGAAGGCGCAACGTCGTGGCAACTCGCAAAAATAATTAAATAAAATAAAGTTTTTTAAAAAAAAAAATATTTAAAAAGAAATAATTTAATTTAGAGTCGCCACCTAATTTTAAGGATAATTAGGAAACCAATTAATTATTTTAGAAAATAGTCTGCGAACCAAAAATTCTAGGTAAGGGTTCAGGTTATTCCGAAGGGAAGGTATTAGCACCCTTCAGAATCCACAACTGTGGGTCCCGACTGAACTCATTCTTTTTCAAATCGAGGAGGAGATACGCAATATAACACAAGTATAACAATAAAAATTGTACACAACCAATGAAATAAATAATGATATATCATTTTGTCCTAGTGTTTATCCAACGCCAACAACATACACAATAATGAATAAATAAAGAATGAACTAAAATTATTCCGTCCTTTTAATAGCTAATGTACGAAACTTAAACTAAAATTTTTCTTCAATTTTAACAATATAAAAATATAATTCTAAACTAAATTTCCGTCTTTTAAAATGGGGAGGCCTCGAAATCCGACGGATAGACTTTTCATCGGCCAAATTTAACAAGTAATGTATATGTGAGTTTAAACTAAAATTTACAAATTTCAACATGTAACCAATACTAACATAAACTAACTTTTTCCGTCTTTTTGAATGGGAAGGCCTCGAAATCCGACGGATAGATTTTTCCTCGGCCAGTTTAACAAACAATCATAAACTTAATAAAAAATAGAACAATATATAACGTCATATGATAATCATAATAAAACGTTAACAATAACAGAACAACATAACAATGTACTAAATCAATTACAACAACAACAACATATAACGTCAACAACAACAACAAAAAGAAAGATAATAATAATAATAATAATAATAATAATAATAATAATAATAATAATAATAATAAATAATAATAATAATAATAACAACAATAAATAATAATAATAATAACAACAAACAAGGGCACTTGGCAGAAGAGTGAAAATGAGGGAGATACATACCTGGAAAGAGACGATCGAGCTGCTGCAAAAAATGGAAATCGTGAGAAGCAAAATTCCCCTCCCCTAGAAATCTTGAAGACGAAGGAGATACGTACATAACAAAGACTAATTTTCCGGCGAAAAAGGATTGTTTGGTCAGGTTTTTGATGGTAGAATCATGTGGTTTGTGGGTGTTGTTTGTGAGCTGCGCCTCGCCGGAGGAGATGATCGTTTGGTGGCTGTTTCGGACTGATCTGGAGTCGTTTTCCGGTGGGTTTTGCGGAGCTTTTGGTCGATTTTGCTGCTGGTTTGGGACAGCATTTTCTGGGTATTTTTGGTCGGTTTTTTGAGGTGTTTTGGGGCTGCTTTTTGGGGCTGGTTTTTGGTCGAGAAAAGGGGTTATTCGATGGCTGATTTGGAGTCGTTTGCTGGCCACGTTTTGCTTGGTTTTTGAAGAGATCTGGCGAGGTTTCGTGTTGGTTTCTAGGTGGAGGTTCGGAGGTGGGTCATGGCTGGTTGCAGTTGCAGGGTCGTGGTGGCGACGCAGTGAGGGTGAGGGTGTGCGTGGGGTGGTCGGAAATGGAGAAGAGGGGCTGCCATGGGCGGGAAGACAAAGGATGGAAAAGAAAATGAAAGATGTTTTTAGGTTTTGGTGATGGTTATGGTGTGATGGGGCAAAAGGGTGAGGAAGATATGGGTTCAAATCGTGGGTCAATTAAACATACACGTATAATTATATTTATTTGAATAAGAAAAAACAATTTATTATGCTTTGTTAAAAATATAAAAACGAATAAAACAAATATAATCAACAGTAGATGAATAAATAAAATACACAAAAACATATAATTTAACACAAAATAACGAATTTAACAAGAACTAAAAAAATAACAATATAAAAGTATGAATTTTAAAATTTGGGTCAAAATTGGGTGTCAACATGCTCAACGACTTTTTCTTTCTAGTATGAGCTTGCAATAGTATGTGTTTTCCTATCCCTCTTTTTTTTCCTTCCCTATTGAATTTTCAAATCTATTCCTTATTTTGCGAGTGTATAATCCAGTAGAATTGTACGAAAAATATTTCATTCGTGTGCCATCTTTCTTTTTCTCCCCTACTATTGTAGTGCTTAAACTCGTGACAGGTGGCACAAAGATAACTTTAATAATTCACATAGATAATTTACATATATATACACTTTTTTTGTTCAAAAAGTAGGAACTCAAAAACTTGTGAGTTGACTTTCGTTTCTTTTTTTCTTTTTTTTTTTGGTTAATTAAATATCAGACTCGTTGTCCTTTTTATTGATAGTTAAACAGGGTCCATAGAGCAAAAAAATAATAAAAACAAAGCCTAACTCAAATGTCCCAACCCGATCCAAGAAAGATCAGATTTGGCTTCTAAAAAATCCCCCAAACATAGGGTTTCTAAATTTGAAACTCATTTCCACCTCCACTCCATTCATTCTGCCATTGAAGTTGATACTCTTTTCTTCTCCAGATGCTCATCGGCTTTCTCTTTCTAGTATGTGCTTGCAATAGTAAGTGTTTTTCTATCCCTCTTTTTTTTCCTTCCCTGTTGGATTTCAAATCTATTTGTGACTGTGCGAGTGCATTATCCAGTGGAATTGTACGAAAAATATTTCATTCGTGTGCCATCTATCTTTTTCTCTCATACTATTGTAGTGCTTGAACTCATGACAGGTCGCACAGATAACTTTTATAATTCACATTGATAATTTACAAATATATATATATATATATATATATATTTGCTCTAAAGGCAGGAACTCAAAAATTTGTAAGTTGATTTTTATTTTTTTTGCTTTTTTCTTTAATTAAATATCAGACTCGTTATCCTTTTTATCGATAGTTAAAAAGGGTTCATAGAGCCAAAAAATAATAAATACAAAGCCTAACTCAAATGTCCTAACCTGATCCAAGAAAGATCAGATTTGGCTTCTAAAAAATCCCCCAAATGTATGGTTTCCAAATTTGTAACTCATTTCCACCTCCACTCCATTCATCTGCCATTGAAGTTTATACTCTTTTCTTCTCCAGATGCTCATCGGCTTTCTCTTTCTAGTATGAGCTTGCAATAGTATGTGTTTTTCTATCCCTCTTTTTTTTACATTCCCTATTGAATTTTCAAATCTATTCCTTATTTTGCGAGTGTATAATCCAGTAGAATTGTACGAAAAATATTTCATACGTGTGCCATCTTTCTTTTCCTCCCCTACTATTGTAGTGCTTAAACTCGTGACAGGTGGCACAAAGATAACTTTAATAATTCACATAGATAATTTACATATATATATACTTTTTTTGTTCAAAAAGTGGGAACTCAAAAACTTGTTAGTTGACTTTCGTTTCTTTTTTTCTTTTTTTTTGTTAATTAAATATCAGACTCATGGTCGTTTTTATTGATACTTAAACAGGGTCCATAGAGCAAAAAAATAATAAAAACAAAGCCTAACTCAAATGTTCCAACCCGATCCAACAAAGATCAGATTTGGCTTCTAAAAAATCCCCCAAACATAGGGTTTCCAAATTTGAAACTCATTTCCACCTCCACTCCATTCATTCTGCCATTCAAGTTGATACTCTTATCTTCTCCAGATGCTCATCGGCTTTCTCTTTCTGGTATGTGATTGCAATAGTAAGTGTTTTTCTATCCCTTTTTTTTCCTTCCCTGTTGGATTTTCAAAGCTATTTGTGACTGTGCGAGTGTATTATCCAGTGGAATTGTACGAAAAATATTTCATTCGTGTGTCATCTTTCTTTTCCTCTCCTACTATTGTAGTGCTTGAACTCGTGACAGGTCGCACAGATAACTTTTATAATTCACATTGATAATTTACAAATATATATATATATATATATATATATATATATATATATATATATATATATATATATATTTGCTCTAAAGGCAGGAACTCAAAAATTTGTAAGTTGATTTTTGTTTTTTTTACTTTTTTCTTTAATTAAATATCAGACTCGTTGTCCTTTTTATTGATAGTTAAAAAGGGTTCATAGAGCCAAAAAATAATAAATACAAAGCCTAACTCAAATGTCCTAAACTGATCCAAGAAAGATCAGATTTGGCTTCTAAAAAATCCCCCAAATGTATGGTTTCCAAATTTGTAACTCATTTCCACCTCCACTCCATTCATTTGCCATTGAAGTTTATGCTCTTGTCTTCTCCAGATGTTCAACGGCTTTTTCTTTCTAGTATGAGCTTGCAATAGTACGTGTTTTCCTATCCCTCTTTTTTTCCTTCCCTGTTGACTTTTCAAATCTATTCCTAATTTTGCGAGTGTATAATCTAGTGGAATTGTACGAAAAATATTTCATTCGTGTGCCATCTTTCTTTTTCTCCCCTACTATTGTAGTGCTTAAACTCGTGACAGGTGGCACAAAGATAACTTTAATAATTCACATAGATAATTTTACATATATATATATATATATATACTTTTTTTGATCAAAAAGTAGGAACTCAAAAACTTGTTAGTTGACTTTTGTTTCTTTTTTTTTTTGTTAATTTTTTATCAGACTCGTCGTCCTTTTTATTGATAGTTAAACAGGGTCCATAGAGCAAAAAAATAATAAAAACAAAGCCTAACTCAAATGTCCCAACCCGATCCAACAAAAATCAGATTTGACTTCTAAAAAATCCCCCAAACACATGGTTTCCAAATTTGAAACTCATTTCCACCTCCACTCCATTCATTCTGCCATTCAAGTTGATACTCTTATCTTCTCCAGATGCTCATCGACTTTCTCTTTCTGGTATATGCTTGCAATAGTAAGTGTTTTTCTGTCCCTCTTTTTTTTTTCCTTCCCTGTTGGATTTTCAAATCTATTTGTGACTGTGTGAGTGTATAATCCAATGCAATGTATATATTTATACTTTGTTACCATATATAATTGTTTACTCAAAATTTTTACTTAGTATTAAAAGTCATTAGAAAAAGTATAATTTGACACGTGCAACGCACGGCTAGAAAGCAGTTTTAGGTAAAATTACATATTTAGATATGTTTACGAGAAAAATATAACTTCAATTATTTGTTGTTTAAATTCGACACGCCCCCCCTCACGAAACATATAATTTCAATCCGCTCCACACATGCACGCATAGTCTAAAACCCACCCCGCATGTGCTCTGCCCCATTGTCAATCCTTATGCGCAGTAGAGGAGATATTATTTCCGTAAATAAGTCAAAAATGAGGGCCAAATACTACTAGTAACTAATTAATGCATATCAATTACCATAGTTGAGCCTCATAAGATTTTTAAGGTTTTACTTGTTGCAGGTTCTGGGCATCTGATTCCACGAATTCCTACAATTATTTTTGAATATAGTGGTTTGTCTGGCACTCATAGGGTTTTCAATTTGGTTACATTTCATCGACAAAGCTCCTCTTTGCGTGAAAGTGGTGGAGAAGCCTACGCTGATAGTGGGAGTGATTGTACTACTTCTTTGGGTTATTGGATTGGTTAGGTCCTTGTGCCGAGTCAAATTTATCCTTTGGATATTTACGATCTCGTTGTTCTTGCTCTCTTTGGGAATGCTCTGTTTTACAGTGTTTTCAATTTTGGTGACCAATCGAAACGCGAGCAGAGCTGTATTTGGGAGAGATGGAGATTACTCTCATTACTTGTTGGAGAAGTATGTGATGGACGCAGAGCAGATTAAGAACTGTTTGGTTGATTTCCAAACTTGTCACCCTATACCTACTAGCAAAGGGGCTGTTTTTTACAAATACAGCATATCTCATACTCAGGTTCTTAATTGCTATCTTCTTTCTCAATGAATTAAAAGATTACGTAATGAATATGCCATATATTTTTGAGTGTACGTTAATTCAACGCATTGATGGTGCAATTAAAGTGTGGCTTAGTGCTCAAAGTGGTTGAGAACCCACGAGGCCTCAAGTTCATTTTCCAGCTAGATGCCAAGGGTGTTGGGGAGGTGACATGTATTTCATGAAATTAGTCCAAATGTGAGAAAGCTAATCCGAACATCACAGTCATAAAAAAATTATATAATTATGTCACTAACTCCGATTGATCCAGGTAGCAACAAACTCAAACAAGAGGAACTTTGTGAATGCTAAAAAGACATATAAGGCAAGCCTTTCTCTGTGATCACGTGGATTATATTTCACGTCTCTTGGACGAGCCCACTGATAAGAAGATGGCCAAAATCTAGCAGTGTCCTACTGTAAGCACTTAACACATTTCGAGTATTGTGTTATTACACTTTTCACAACTTTTTCTGATTCAACGTTTTAAAACTGGATAGGTGAAAATTGACGAAGCTAGAAAATGAACCTGAACTTAATTTGTTACCTTTTCCTATCATAATCAGGTGCCCCAAACCTACCTCCAGTGGTCAAAAGCCAGAAGACGCACATAAAACATATATTAATGAAGTATAATAAGTAATACCATCTCTCTACGGATACTGGAATCGTTGTCAACAACTCAAAAGAGTTCATCTCCAGTAAATGAGGGCAAAATGTTTCAAGTGACCTACACAAGTTTGCCGCACATGCTACGCTAAGATTTCAGATGAAAGTGATCGGATTAAACCTTTGAAATTCTTTGTGTCACTTTACATCCCTCCCCCTTGATACTGTAGTACGTTAAACCTTGCAGATCAGAAAAATGCCAGGAAGGAAGAAAAAAGGAGATAAGAAAAATGCCAGAACAGAAGATGAAGAAACCAATAGGATAAACAGGTGCAGCAAACACAACAGTTTCTCCCACCAACTTTTCCTTTGACTTTGCAAAAGGACAGTAATGCGCCCAGATACATGTATCCTCCCCTTGCATCATTTGAAATTCAAGAATAAAGAGAGAATAAACATTGATCTTAACTCCTCCTAGCTTGATAACAATTTCTAATTGTCATATAACTAGCTAAAAGGTACAAAGTATTGGAGGAACACCATGAATTAAGCAAGATGCAACATGTCAAAACTGCTGCAGCAAAACAAGTTCTTCAGAGTCTCATTTGAGAAAAGTACAGGACAGAAACAAGGAAACATATATGAAGAGAGACGTTAAGAGTTCAAGACTCCATGTTGGTTGCAGCAAAGAAGAAGGAATCATGGGAACGAACACGGAACCACAGAACCAACCAGCCACAAGGCCTCCAAACCTGATATGTAAAAGGCGCACACTTAGTAATAGTAACAAGTCAATGATGAAAGCGAAATATCAGAAAATGATACTGGAATTTAGAAACCAGCATCTTTTTTTGTTTGTCCATGACAACCAATTAACTTACCCGATAAGGGCAGCTCTACCTAAGCTCTTTGTTTTGTCATTAAGGAAGTACACACAAGCTCCAAATGATAGAGCTACCTGCATAAAAAGGAGTTAACTGTGAATAAAGCTGGTATACATTTATTTAAAATTTTGAAAAGCTTGTCAGAGCCAATTAGGTCTTCCGGAAACAGCCTTCCATCTCTATGGGGTAGTGGTAATGTCTGAGTATAATTTACCCCCCCAAACCCCACTAGTAGGATTTCACTGGGTATGTCGTCGTCGTTGTTGTTGTTGTTGTCGTCGTCAGAGCCAAATATTTCAAGTCATGGAAGAATCGTAAAACATGATCCAGAATGAAAGCAGCCAAACCACTATAACATCCACTGGTTGCTCAATACAAGCCTTGCATTATTAAAGCAGGTCAAGCTCTGAAATGTCTGCATTTTCAACTAATAGGAGAATAACAGCTATTTACATCACTTTTATTCTTTGAATTTTACACTGTTCTGGAGCTAAGCCTGCAAAACCTAGCGGTCGCTGGTGTAGCTCCCAAGTATAGCCAGTTAGACCCTTGAGGGATACTGAGAAAGCCAAACAGTCCTTAGAGGGCTGAAATGTGGACCTTTTTACTTAACACTGCTTTGTTTCCTGACTTTTTCCATTTCCAGGAAATAGATGGTGTTCATATAGTTCACGACCCCCCTTACGGTAAAAGCCGAAGCCAGAAATAGAGGATTCCTGAGAGATGTTCCAGCATACATGATTATTTAAAAGGTTCTCAAGTTTCCTACGATCAGGTGGGAACTTCACCGCCAAGAAATGAATCTTGGTCCTAATTGAATCCTGATAACTAGTTCCAGTGGTAGGTTAGTCAAAAGAAGACTGCAACCTATATACTTAACTGATGTGTGAATCGAGCACAACTAAGGTTAGACATAGCGTAGAATAACATAAAAAGGGTGAACCGACACATGGGTCTGACATTGACAAGAAAATGAACATTATATCCAACTTAACCCAAAAACCAGCTCAATTAGTAAGAATTATCCAGAACTCTATAACAAAAGTACAATCATACACTAATCGATGTGGAAAACAAACAGTACTATAAAGAGGCCAATTCTTATTTACTTAAATCAGAGCCCCTTCCATCATATCTTCAATCTGAAAATGGCACAATACAGATGAAGATGCTCAACAAGGATATCTTGGTGCAATGAGATTCCCAGGCAGCAGAGGACATTGAGATGAATATGATTAAGAAATAAGTGCTTTGCAATTTTTTTGATAAAGAAGATATAGGCTCTTTGCTCTTTACATACTAATCGGTTATTCTTTATTTACAGAAGAATGTTAACTTATTGAATTCTGTTCACATACTGTATCGGGTATCCTTATCTTTCTTTTTTCCTTTTTTAATCAGTAAAGTCTCCTTATGTTTTCTATATTTATTTACTTTTTGGTTTGACAGGTAGGGGAGCTTGCAATACATGTACAGTCCATAATCGCAGTAGAGGAACTATCAACAACATTAACAGTAAAATTAATGCTTTAGAAAGTAATGAAAAAGCCCATTTACAGGAATCTGAGCCTCCCACTAGTATGGGATGTGGTAACTCTGCCACCAAGAGTAAGACAGCTGGGAGAAACTACCAGGATCTTATTTTTTATGACATTGGTGTCAGAAGTTGTACAGATCTTTACCAACTATGAGATTTATACCAGAATCAACTCGCACTGCAAGGCAGTGTGGTCGTACGAACATGCCCTCCCATCCCCTATGGATATTGGCAAAGCAAATAAGCTTTGAAGACTTATCATGAATAAAAAATTGAGACAGAACCAACCTGGAATGCAGGGCCAGCTTCAGCAGAGTTCATCACACTCCAGCATGCCATGAATCCAAAGAGGAATAATCTCCTCAAGATAATTACAGAAGGTGGAAGTTCCACAAAGCTGAGGAGGTTCTGAACCCACGGCGGAGATTCCTCGACTTGCTTTTTCAGCCTTGTTTTCAAGTTAATCTTTGTCTTCTTTCTTTTTATGAAGCTTGCCATTAGTATCTTCTCAAAAGCAGCTTCAATTGATTCTGCACTTCTCTCATGATTGGCATACTGGTCTAACAAAAAGTTGCGTGAACTCCAAACTTCTTCCTCAGAGGCATCACGACTTATTCCAAGACGTTTGTAAGGATCCCAAACATTCATTCGAGAAAACTTTGGAACGTTACCTTCAGAAATCAGATCGTGAACATCAAACTAGATGTTTCAGGCTAGAATGTTAATCAAACAACTCGAAGAGAACCAGAGATGAAACTTAAACATATAACCTATCCAATTTCAAGAGAAGTCACTTTTAACTTCAATTTTCCCTCTGTTACCATTCATCAGTATCATAAAGACGTTATTAAGTGAAAGAAAGCTGATGATCTTTTTCATTAATTTGGCACATAGTGGAAGAGCTTCAGAAGATATCTGTGCTCCGGGATTCTCATTTAAATCCTTCTATCATTTTTAAAGGAGTATTGAATAGAGAAATTCACATAGTTTCCATCTCAAATGCTTCTAGTATAATGTTCCCCTACTAAATACTTAGTTCCAAATCAGCTTCTTGAGCACCAAGACCCTTATAAACGCAAATTTCAACACTAACTCAGAATCTTTCGGGATACGGAGTAATTAATCTAAAACTAATTCATTAATTCCTGTTATCTGCTTGCATTTCCTTTTTCATGGTAGCGTCAACACATAGGTTTTTCAATTTGATTAGGTGTTTAGTATTAGAAAACCCACCTCCATAAGCCGTATCTGTCGCACATTTTGCACCCTTTGAAAACGAACGAGAGGGTTTCGACCTCTTTGAATTTCCTCTACTCGAACTGCACAATAGTTAGCCAATAGAAGGAACTTTTATACACCACCAACATATTAATAGATCCCAAATGCACAATACGACTTATAATACACAAGATAACCCCAAGAAAAGAAGAAAACTTACAGTTTTTGGCCCAAAAAAGCAGACGAAAGGGTAGGTTTCAATATGAAAGTTGCCGCCATGAAATTTGTCCTCTCTAGTAGAGAAAAGCAACCCTAACTTTTGAACTGATTTGAAATTGAGCTTATTGTGGAGAAAATTTTTCCATAGAGGCCGTGCCGGCAGAGGATTTACTCCGGTTAGGTGGAACTTCAAAGCCTAGAAGACGGAAGGGACTTCTTGCTAAGCTTTTCGATTATGTATATGGTGCGTATCGTAATCCCATTGTACAAGTAATTTAATTCCACTTTTGGTCCTCAAACTATAAATTAATTCGAATTCAGTCCCATTATATTGTGGTTCACTTTTGGTCCTCAAATTAGCTTAACTCCATTATAATCTATTTCACCTATGTTGTTTATTCATACAAAATTTGAGAGATGAAATACTTTTACATTTTATGTTTTTAATAATAACATTTTTGACGTAATCTTATCATTAAGTTTGAAAAAAATAAAATATATATAAATTTTTAAATTTTTTAAATATATAATCTTAAATAAATCATAACAATTGTTTGATTATGAATATTCTCATTCAAGATAAAATGAAAAATTTTAAGTTCATTATTTTCAACTATAATTCTTTTTAAAATGAATATGAATCGCAGAATGTTATAGTTTTATCACTAGACCTTAAAATCATTAAATTATATTTTAATTCAAAACAAAGTTTTTGAGAACTCTTACACTTGTATAACTCACATCACTTTGAAGGTTCAATGCTAGAAAAAATTTATTATTTTGTGTAATTAATCTACTAAAAGGATAGTCAAATTTCTCTTTACTTATTGTTTCACTATACCTATGAAATAATTTATACATCACTATGATATAAATGTTGAAATAAATAGTCCGAATACTACCTAATACCCCCACCCTACCATAAGACAAAATAGAAATTATTATAACTTATATTTCATAGCAAATGAATATTTAAAAGCTAATTAAGTACAACTATAAATTGGTAAATTATGCTTAAACAACCAGATTAGCCAAAAACACAGTACATCAGATGGATAATCCACCATTATTCTTATTGAATAATTGTTTAAATGCTTCATTATTCTCATGGTATAATTTCTAATCATAATCTATAATTAGGTGATGTGCCAAGAACAGGGACTACATAGGTCACAGTTTAGAGCCAACTTGAGAAAATTTGTGTCTCAAAACTCTTCTCATCACTTTATTTGTTGCTGTCCTTGGAAGTGAAGGGAGGGCTACTATATGTGAAACCTGCAAAACTTTAAACCTGATAAGGAAACATTAACTTTCAAATTTTGTATTCCCAAAGCTGAATATTATATGCATACCTTGAATAGAGGATTCAAATTCTTCTGCAAGGCTGAGTTGAGAGAAACTTTCAATGAATCCAAATTGGCCTTCGCCCCCTTAGAATCCTTAAATACAACGGCAATAACTAATTTATCAGGGCCCCCTCCAGGTGGTGGCACCCCAACAGCTGCTGTCTCGAGGATACTATCATCAACTGCATTACAAACTTTCTCAATCTCAACTGAACTTACCTGGCAAAAGGAATCATAAATTTCAGTTATGGTTAAAGAGAAAACAATAAGTAGTCTTCAATAAATAAAGTTGATAAGCTAAAAGAGAGATTTATATGAAGGTACAAAGAAAAAAATAGATGGAAGAGGCCAAGGACTACTTGGTATGTGTTAAAGAAACAATTTCTGATAAATAAGACGAACAGTTATTGTGTTATTTATGGAGCTAATATCAGTTATGACAAGTAATATTGGTTTAATTGAAAATTTTAAAAAATATAGTCTCAAGGAGTAACTTTTTTTCAAATGAAGAATAATGCATGATTTTTGAATAACAATACAAGGTAAAGGGTAGACCTTCACACCCCCCAGATTCATGGTGTCATCTGCACGGCCATGTGCACGGTAATAACCTCTAGAAGTACGCTCAAATACATCTCCATGTCTTCTAAGAACCTGCTAGTAATTAGTAACAAGTACTTATCTGGAAAGAGAATAAAGTACCAAGGTATAATCAGAAATAATAACTAGCTACCTTTCCATTCCAAACAGGCATTCCTTTGAAGTATACACCATAGTGGTCAGCATTCAGCAATGTGCTTGATGCGCCAAATAGAAGGGGACCAAGGGCCATTTCACCAACCCCAGGAGAATCAAATGGCTACAATTAGAGTTACAAAATTACTTTTGAATGTACTGAATATCTTTAAAGTCCACTAAAAATATTTAACTACATAGCAGCCACCAATTACCATTACCAAAACCACTTATCCCCTGTTTGTTAGAACTCTACTCAGCCCGGAAAATGACATTTAGGTAAAGATCAAAGTTTTCCTACTCAAATGTACTTACAGCACCAATTTATTTTTTTTTTAAAAAATCTCATTCTTTACAACCCTCAACCACCATACCTCCCCCTCTCTCCTCTGCAAAGAGAAAAGGAGAATACAGATCACTTTCACTGCCATTTGCATAATAAAATCCTACCCAATTCCTGCAACTCTTTCCTCTCTCCTATAATATTTTATCCATGACCAATCCTTTTTCATATTTTGTACTCTGCTTGAAAGTGTTCTAACAGGATTTAACGAAAAGGTACTATTTTTGTCTGCCTTCCAGTTAAGGAATCGGGTCCACTGTCCAAGTCCTTTAATTTTTAATTCTACATAGGTGTTGACCAGCTTTGTCGATCTCCCAGTCAAAGGATTTGTCCCAGTGTTCATTTTCCACCTGTTTCCAGCTCTACATTCAACTACATCCTGATTTTTCTCCTATCTCCCACAGACATTTGAATAATTCTTGAAATTATTCCAGTGCTTTCTATCTGCCATAACATATTTAGGTGCTGACGACTTCCTTATTACTCCTTTCAGAATTAGCTAGCCACGGGTAATTTCTCCTAAACTTGTCCAACTGCTTAGCAACATTGAAGTATAGAGTTAAAAACAAATAGTATGAGGAGGCTTTCATCCAACACACTGTTCATGCGGGCGACTCTCCCTTCTAGGGATAACTACTGATTGTTTCAGGTGGTAAACCTTCCATAATTTGCAACCATCCCCTGCGAAGTTGCGTTAATGTAAATTGCTTGACTTTTACTAATGGCAGCCCCAAGATGCAGTATAAGTAAAAGGCGAAATTATGGAGAGTAATGCATTAGAATGTTTAATGGACTCCTACATAAGACATACAGTGTTTGCATCTCAAGGAAAGAACTGGTCAGTGTCATGAACTCTTGCATCATTTAATACGAAAATCACTCATAATTGTTTGAGAAAGGCTGAAAAATACTTACTCTAGGGGAGCCGTCTTCGCCAAGAATAAATAGACGACAACCCATACCTGCTGTGCTAAAAGCAGATAAAGATTGTGGTTGCAACAATGAACCAGCAATGAATCCACCACCAATTTCTGTCCCGCCACAGATCTCTATTACAGGCTTGTAATGAGCTCTTCCCATTAGCCAAAGGGATTCATCCACACCAGATGCTTCACCAGTGGAGGCAAAGTGACTGCCATCATGCATAACTAAATTAAGCTAGAAAAATGATGGAATAACTTTTGGGGGGGATTGAAAGCAGTTAGTAATTTATGATCTGGCATGTACAGAATTACAAGTTCAATGTGGATTACAGAAGTCAAATATAATTCTAAAGAACAGATATACCCAAGACCAAATGGAACTGTTTGCATGGACGACTAGGAGTGGAAAAAAAAGGAAACAGAACAAAACATAATTTTGTATAAACAAAATGGAGTCTCGGTTAAGAAACTGTTCGGAAGATGTTGAAGAAGAATTACCAGATGGATGACCAATCATGACCAGCAGTGCAATTTGTGGATTTCCATGCCCTCACAATACTTGGGACCACGCCAAGCATAGTTACTTTAGCATCCTAGACAAATTCTTGAGGATTTTAGATGGCAAAAAATGGTAGAATTCATAAATGGAAAATTTGTAAAGAGAAGTGAGCTTGTACACAGTAAAACCAAATTTTCAGTCTGAAGTCGTTTGGGATGATATTCTAGCCTCCAGGAATCTCAAGTTAAATAATTGATAGAATTAGGAATAAGAAGAAAGATTGATGTCCAAAATACTAATACTAATTACAAAGTTGGTCCTACTGCTAAGTTGCTCAGACACTCCAAATTGTTGCCGCACGCATGTCGGACCCTTCAAAAATACAATATTTTTGGAGGATCCAACACGCACCTGTCGACATTTTTGAAGAGTCCGAGCAACATAGGGTTCTAGGTTGTATTGGCATAAATGATTCAATTTGCTATTCTATCTACTTGGTCCAGCAAGTGCACCACCTCAAGTTTGCACAAGTTCCCTAATCATCTAGCTTGAAGTATTCCGAGAGTTCCTTGCTTCCCGTAAGACCAATCAAGTGTGCAACTAGTCAGATTCATAAAATTTTCGCTTAACAAATCAAAGTTGTTCATCATCATCAACATCGCCATCACTATTGATTTGGTATTTGAAATGGGTCTACAGTGTTAGATTGCATCACACCTGAACAAACTTAGCAAAGCCAGAACCAAGGGGGGACCCATTGTATAAGGCCATAGTTGCTCCATTCAGCAGACTGGAGTAAATTAGAAGAGGGCCCATCATCCATCCAAGATTAGTGGGCCAAGCCATAACATCACCTTTTCCAATGTTCAAGTGGGACCATCCATCAGCAGCCGCCCTAAGAGGTGTAGTTGCAGTCCATGGAATCGCCTTTGGTTCCCCTAAAACACATTTACAGAGAGTAAATGTAATAGTCCAAGATTTGTAGTTCTACTCTTATTTTTTTCTTAATCCTACATGAATGATTCGACTAAGCAGTTTTTACATTATTCCCATACCGATACTTAAAATTAATTATACAGGAACAATTAAAAAAAAAAAACTGACTCTTTCCCTGTAATTATCATAAAATGTGGTAGAAAATGAATGGGTCCTTTACTTTTTATAAAGTAAGATATTATTGATAAGTAAAAGGGTCCTCCTTTGTTCCACGAGGAAAAATGAATGAACAGATACATTTTTTATAAGGTACGAATGAAAATTTACATTTTCTTATAAAGTATGAATGAACATATGCATTATGGCACTAACAACAGAATCTTATTAACTTAAGCTGTCACCGAGAAAATTTTGGCATCAAATCATAGAGTAAGTGAACAAGACAGAATACTTGAAATGGATATCAAAATACCTGTCGTGCCAGAAGAGAAAAGGATATTTGTGGATGCTTCAACAGGTAGCTCTACGCCAATATACTCAACCTCCCTGCTATTTAATGAGAGATCAACAACTTTTTATTTCAGAGCCAGGGACAACTTTTTATTCCAGAGCCAGGGCTATTTTAGCTAGTCTAAAATGAGAAAATCATAGTTAATGATTTATAACATGAGTCAAGGTAGCGGCTTAGATGTAAAAGATCCTATTACCAGGATTGAGGAAGAATAGGTATGTAAACAAAACCTCTACTCGAGTAAAGGCCTATCATAATGCTTCCCAATTTGGAAGTCTTCTTGGCAAAAGAATCATCATTCAGAATCTGTAATAAAGCCAAGCAGTTACTGAGCATTACACCTTTCTTTTGACTGGCTTGGCCTTCATTATCTATGCTGGAACTGTATTGATAGCCTTGGTAAGTAGTGACTAGTGAAGCTGGATGTCCTTTTGGACCTTGGCCTTTGTTATTCATGATAGTAAAGCTGGGATAGTCCGATACTGGTTTTATTTAGTTTATTTCTGCAGCTACTGTAAAATTGCAGGTTCAGAGTGAAGCTATTCTGGTGTATTGCTGCTGATGCCTCTGTAGTGATTTCTAATGATCTACAGGTTATTTGGAAGTACATGAACAACTATGCCTCAGTCCCACGTTCTGGAAGGGGGTGGGCTAAAAATGTCTTCACTTCCCTATGGATGTCGGCTACGGAGGAATATCTCAAAGGGTGAAAAAAGAGTTCAATGAGAACAAAGTATTCAGGTGAGTGAGTTTTTGGGGACATACATGCGCGAGAAGCCAAGAACAACATTTGTGAATCACATTTCCTAATTTGTAGAGAAATTCTTGCCAAAAAAGATGCAAGATCCAACAGATATATAGTATACATTGGGGAAAAGTGCATTGGAATTTGAGTTTTAGGATAAACTTGCAAGTCTGGAGATTGAAGAATTCAAAACTTGGTCAAATTTTTTCACCATCAAAAAGAAATATATATTATGGATAGTCATGACATATGAAAATAAAGGAGGGGCGAGGGGGCCTATGGCATATTTTCTACTAAGTACTTCTATGAAAAGTTTTTTATTAGAGGAGTCCATTCCACAAATTTGGTATGGATACCGAGAAAGATTTATCACTTTATTCGGTAGCTGTGAGGAGAGTGATCCTGACAGAGGAAAATTTGAAGAAGGGGAACATTAGTTGTGTTGGTGCTTCGTGTGTAAGAAATCAGGAGAAGATGTGAATCACCTTCTTTTATATTGTCAGATAGCATCTTGTTTATGGTGGAGAAGTCGGCTCAGACTGGGTTGCTGATTAGGGCCACGAAAAAACAATGTTTTACTAAGATTTTAGAAGACAAAAAAGAAGATGCAAAGTGTGAGGTGTAGCTCCTCTAGCACTTTAATGGAACGTATGAAGAGAAGAAGAGGAAAGCTTTTGAGAGAGTAGAGAAAGACATTTGTACAATTGAGGAATAAGTTCTTTTCTCTTATTTCCTTTTGGTGCACCCACGGGGTACCCATAATATAGATGACTGGGTGTCATTCACAGACAACCATGTCTATTTTTAACGTTTTCTATTTTTTGGTATGCTTCTTGTATACAGGCACTCCGCATGTATGAGCTTGCTTACATTTCCCGTCCCAAGCCTAGATAAAGTAGGAGCTTTATGGTAGGCGGGAAACCAGTGTAAAACTTGCCGATTCATGATGAATCCTCATAATACTTCTTGTACACCGGCAAACTTTTGTCCTTTCCTTTAATGAAATTTATTACTTTATCAAAAACGGAATTTCTTGGCCACTGTTATAGATATTAATTCATGGTTTATCACAAAATATAGTCTCTAGTATATGACTACATCGTGAAGAACATCATGCATAATACCAAAATTATCATCCTTGTCCTCTATTAGCATGTAAAAATGTTAAGCTTATCAACCAAGAATTTCACTCTCATTCTAGCTTCTAGAAGACTATTAATGTGTTTAGACATTCTCAAACTCATTCCTTGTCTAGCAAGAGAGCAAGACTTCCCAGACATACAGAGTTATCTCCTAGTAATTAACAATAATGTAGATATAACTTCCTTGCGTTATTACTACCTAGTTCATCGTAAGATAGATTTAAAGAATTTACATACTCCTCGTGATCTGTGATGTTTCTCGAAGAACTAATCCTAATTGTGCAAATGCACCATCCCAACTTTCCATGTAATACTTTCCAACAGTGATTGGCCTTTATAAATTATTTATATTTAAGGAGATACTATACGACTTCTGCATTGATAAAAATATCCAAAACGAATTAAGTAATGCAAGTAGAAAAATTACATTTCAAGCATCATGCATAATTCTTGATGGCACAAAACTGAGAAGTAGTAATTCAAACCAAACTAGAGCAGTATAAATTTCAGTAAAATGATTGATGGTATTCCAAAGTGTACACATAATTAGTGTCAACAGAGCAATCTACCCGATGAATAGCAAGAAAAAAGAAAATTGCAATTTTCGTTAGACTGAAATCAAACTACACAATGGAGTCATAAACAAAGAAATCTATGAGAAGGTAAGGAAACGGGTTATCTGCTCGTTATGATCATAAGGTCTCTCTGGATGGAGGTCTAAAAGTAGTCGCATCATGTCCTCCCCATTTGATAGACATCAAGTGCACACAAATTCCTAATGTTGTATTCTACTCTACTAATTATATGATTGAACATGAGTCTTGAATCCATCAAATTTGAAATGTAACATCTCCATAAGCTATAGCCTATAGAAAAGATGGAGTAACAAAATTGAATGGAATGTGTATACAACAGAGAATCACAAGGGACAGAAGTTTATAAAAGAGGCAAGGTATGAACTTTCACCCTTTAGCAATCAAGGTGATCCTCCAAAAACTAAACTCAAAATAAAGATCAAAGGCATTTTAAAATCCAAGTAACATTTCTTCAGGGGCGGATCTACAAAGGTAGAAGGGATGTCACGTGACACGGCTTCATCAAATTTATTTACGGAATATACATATATATTAAAAATAACGTAGTGTGATAAAATATTTAAAAAGACACTGCTTTACATGAAAATGCACGCAGCTTGTTTGGTAAAAGGCTCAAATTTGGACCAGGACGTCCAGTGTTCAAACCCCCTGCAGCGCTATTTTTTCCCCCACTCTTCTTGACCCTTTGCTGGTGACCAGGACGTCCCGTGTTCAATCCCCCCTACAGCTCTTCTTGACCCTTTGCTGGTGACCAGGACGTCCCGTGTTCAATCCCCCCTACAGCGCTTTCTTTTTTCCCCTCTCCGTGACCCTTTTTTTTCTCTTTCTTGACCCCTCATTAAAAATCTACAGGCCTACTTTATTTCACGCTCTTTCCCTCGTATATGACCTATCCGAGTTAACCCTCCCAAGCGGACAAAGCGGACAAAAATCTTTGAGTCCATTATTAAATAGAATTATAAAAATAAAAATATTGTTAGACTCCCTATATTTATATATTTGTGACTTGTGAATTTCTTCAGAAAAAAATTAGGTCTCGTTCGTGAAGAACAGTCATTCAGCATCTCGAATCTCCATGTCATGTTCGTATTTTCGTTTTATTCTATTTTTGTATTATGTGCTTGAAGTTTTTTATTTTTATTTGTTCATAATAATAACTTTATTTTTGTTTTATTCTATTTTTTGTATTATGTGCTTAAAGTTTTTTATTTTTATTTGTTCATAATAATAATTTTATATAATTATATTACTTAAACAAAATATTTTTTTTTCATAAAATTCACTATTAAGGGGCCTCAAATTTTTGGAGGCCTAAAGCAAAAACTTCATTAATTTTCCTCTTAAGCTATATGTATCCTTTAAATGGTGACACCGCTTTGAAAAGATCCTGCGTAGGCCACTGTATACATACCACAATTGCTACTACTATTATTATCACTTAAACCAATGCCTAATTGGTAATAATGTCTATACTTTATGACAAACTGGTACTTATCTCAGTCAGATGAGATGAATGGTTCTATGTGTGTTAGCGGACACCAACCCAAAACAAGATTCTGTGTAACATAAGCCCTTGAGTCGCATTACATTGTCTCTCCATGATAAGAGCGAAAAATGAGAGTGAAATTATAGCGGCAAGTTCCATGAACTCCATACTTTAGGCTTGTAGATGCCAGTATGTCTAGGCAATACCTAGCTATGGATTACTTCGATGTTTATTTAGGTTTATAGCACTTCAATGTGCCAGAACTCATAGTCTTAGACAAGATCTCTTAGGAGTATTAACTTCATTGTATGGTCTCTTTTTGTGTCCGGAGGTTAGGTTGCCATGTCCCCCTCTGGCTTTGTAATTTTTGCTAATCTTATTTACATGGTTAAAACCCCCAAAAAAATAAAAATACCGCAGGTACATGTGCATGTTCAAGAAAGTCATTGTTAACAGGCTAACAGCATGGATCGAAACAAGGATGAATTTCATGGTACTTGTAAGCTAAAAGTCTCTGTAAAGGATTAGAGAAGGGACTATACCAAATCAACTAGTTCTAGCTCATTTTTTGTGTCAGCATGGAACAGCTAGATAAAGTTGTAATCGAATAGAAGTTGATGCTTTATTTCAATAGGTAAACAAGATATAAATACAATACATTAGGTGCTAATTTAGGAAAGAAAATAAAGAGAGATTCCTAAAGATCTGCTAGTAATTACAAGGGATTCCTAAAGATCTGCTAGCTAATTATGACTATGTATATTACTAGGAATGATGTCTATATACATTTTGTAACACTCCCCCTCAAGTTGGAGCATAGATATTGATCATGCCCAACTTGTTGCAAAGGTAATCAACCCGAGTTCCATTCACTGCCTTTGTAAGCAAATCAGCTACCTGCTCTCCTGTCTTCACATAACTAGTAGAAATCAAGTTTTCTTGAATCTTCTCACGAATAAAGTGGCAGTCAACTTCAATATGTTTAGTTCTTTCATGATACACTGGGTTTGAGGCAATATGAATAGCAGCTTGATTATCACAGCAAAGTTTTGCCGGCATATGATGCTTCAACCCAATTTCAGTTAAAAGGTGATGTATCCACATGATTTCACTCATAGATTGTGACATAGCTCTATACTCAGATTCTGCACTGGATCGAGATACAACACTTTGCTTCTTACTCCTCCATGATACTAAGTTTCCTCCGACAAAGACACAATAGCCTGTAGTAGACCTTCTGTCAATTTTGGAACCAGCCCAATCGGCATCCGCAAAACACTCAATACGAGTATGGTTGTGATTGCTATACAATATGCCAAGTCCAGGAGCTCCTTTCAAGTAACATAGAATCTGTTCCAAAGCTGCCCAATGCTTCACCGTAGGTGTAGACATGAATTGACTAACGACACTTACCGCAAAAGCAATATCTGGACGAGTCACTATGAGGTAGTTTAACTTCCCAACTATCCTCCTATATCTCTCTGGGTTATCAAAAGGCTCGCTATCATCTTTCATAAGATGTACACCGGGAACCATTGGAGTACTGCAAGGTTTGGCTGCCAATTTTCCAGTTTCTGCAAGTAGGTCAAGAATATACTTTCTTTGAGATAGAAGAATTCCCCTCTTGCTTCTATTTACTTCTACTCCCAAAAAGTATTTCAACTGGCCTAAGTCCTTCGTATGGAACCTAGTATGCAAGAAAGACTTAAGGGAAGATATCCCCTCAGAATCACCTCCTGTGATAACAATGTCATCAACATATACAACAAGAAGGATACTACCAGCTGCAGATAGTCGGTAGAAGACCGAGTGATCACATTTGCTCATTTTCAGCCCAAACTCCTGAACTACCTCACTGAACTTGCCAAACCAAGCCCGTGGACTCTGCTTCAATCCATACAAGGATTTCTTCAAATGACAGACTTTTCTATACTCCCCCTGAGCAATAAAACCGGGTGGTTGCTCCATATATACTTCCTCTTGAAGATCACCATGAAGAAATGCATTCTTGATATCTAGTTGATGTAAAGGCCAATTCTCAGAAGCAGCTAAAGAAATGAACAAGCGCACAGAAGTGAGTTTGGCAACCGGAGAAAAGGTGTCTGAATAGTCCACTCCATAAGTCTGAGCATATCCTTTAGCCACAAGCCTGGCCTTAAGTCTTGCCACCGAACCATCTGGATTAACTTTCACTGTGAACACCCACTTACATCCTACTGGTTTCTTCCCCTCTGGTAAATCCACCAAATCCCATGTGTGATTTTCCTCCAATGCATGTATTTCCTCAAGCATCGCATTTGACCATCCGGGATGATGCAAAGCCTCTTTCACACTTTTGGGCGTAGAAACAGAGTCTAAAGAAGCAATAAAGGATCTAGATGCAGGAGACAAGTGATCATAGGAAACAAAGTTAGCAATAGAATATGTGGATTTGCAAGTCCGTGTACCTTTACGGAGAGCAATAGGAAGGTCAAGATTTTCTGGAGGGTCTGATGGAGGAGGATCAGATAAAGGAGGAATTGGTGCAGGGCATGTAGCATTAGTCTCTTGTCTCCTCGAATAAACTTGAACAATAGGCGGTCTTGCTGGAACATGTGTTGAAGGCGCAGTAGTCGAGTGGTGCTCAATAGAGTAACTAGGAGATGGAAGAGTAACATCACTTGATTGCTCAACACGATTAACCTGATAAACTAACCACTCATCTTCCTCCCCCTGACTTGTAGAACTAGGAGGGTTATAAAAGAAAGGTGTACTCTCTGAAAATATCACATCATTTGACACTAGATATTTGCCAAGTTCAGTCGAATAACATCGATACCCTTTTTGAAGACGAGAATAACCCAAGAAAACACACTTCAATGCCTTAGGGTCCAACTTAGTAACAGATGGCCGTACATCTCGAACATAACAAGTACTTCCGAATACTTTTGGTTCCACCGGGAATAATGTCTTGTTTGGAAAAAGAACATTATAAGGTGTATTACCAATAAGCACTGCCGATGGCATGCGATTAATCAGAAAACAAGCGGTAGAGACTGCATCAGCCCAAAATTGTTTAGGAACTTTCATTTGAAACAAAAGTGCTCGGGCTGTCTCAAGTAGATGCCTATTCTTCCTCTCAGCAACTCCATTTTGAGATGGTGTATCAACACATGATGACTGATGGAGAATACCATGTTGTCTCATGTAGGATTGAAACAACTCTGACATGTATTCTTTTGCATTATCACTCCTTAAAATACGCACTGAAGCATTGAATTGAGTTTTGACTTCAGCACAAAAGGCACAAAAGTGAGTAAACACTTCAGAGCGACTTTTCATAAAATAAATCCAAGTCATCCGAGAGAAATCATCCACAAAAGTGACAAAATACTTATATCCATTTTTAGAAACAACAGGACATGGTCCCCAAACATCAGAATGAATTAACTCAAAAGCTGACCCAACTCGCTTATTAACCCTTGGAGCTAATGTGATGCGGTGATGTTTTGCAAATCGACATGATTCACACTCCAAAGAAGGAACATTTTGAAACTGGGGACAAAGCTTCTTTAATAAAGGTAAAGAAGGATGTCCCAATCGACAATGTGCTTCAAATGGAGAGATGACACTTGAGCAGGCAACAAATCGAGGCTCATATTCATCAAGGATATATAGATCATCAATTACATGTCCTTTACCAATAACCTTATGCGTCGCAAGATCACGAAACAAGCAATGATCAGGAAAGAAGGAAATATAACAGTTAAGATCTCTGGTAAGTTTACTCACAGAAATCAAATTGAAGGCCAACTTCGGTAAATTTAATACAGATGCCAGGGTAATAGATGAGGTTGCTTCGACTGTCCCAGATCCCACAATGTTACATGTTGACCCATTGGCTACTGTGACAGGAGAGGGTGCTTTGTGTGATCGAAAGGTAGAAAATATATTAGGATTACCTGTCATATGATCTGTAGCACCTGAATCAATCACCCAGTTGTTCGGAGAGGAGACCAAACATGCTTTCCTTGAATCAACAAGGGTAGTAACTGAAGTGAATTCTTTAATGGATTCCTGATACTGAGAGAATTGTGCGAACTCATCCGCCGAAACCAAAATTTTCTCACCCTTCTGATTTGTAGCCATACTTCCTTCTCAATGAAGAACTTAAGAATAACCAAGCTTCAAAAGGTCCCCAATAATATTAGATTCCAAGAAAAAGTAGAAGCCAATCCACCCAGCAAAATAATTGCAGCCGATGCTCAAAATCAAAAAATCCACAAAACACTAATATTGGATAGAACTTGATAATCGCAGCAGCACCAAATAGAAAACCAGATCTGAATCACTGAAGCTACAAAGAAAATATGATCCTGGAAGTAGTTTTCAGAAACCTAGGATCTTGGAAGTGATGAAGTGTTCTCGAAACAATGTATCAACACCAAACGAAACTCGAGGTAGTAACTGACTAGATGACACCAGATGTTGAATCCCGAAAGACAGCAAAACAAGATCGAGCTGCCTTTTTTTTTTTTTTTTTTTTTTTCAAACAAAGCCAAAACAGGATCAAGGAGCCTATAGGCTCTGATACCATGTAATCGAATAGAAGTTGATGCTTTATTTCAATAGGTAAACAAGATATAAATACAATACATTAGGTGCTAATTTAGGAAAGAAAATAAAGAGAGATTCCTAAAGATCTGCTAGTAATTACAAGGGATTCCTAAAGATCTGCTAGCTAATTATGACTATGTATATTACTAGGAATGATGTCTATATACATTTTGTAACAAAAGTAAATCATTAGTGAAGCAAAATCCAACTTTAGCTGTCAAAAGGAGGTAATTAAAGCCATGAATATGACGTCAGAAAGAGGAGGGCTTACTTAGATTTGTCTACTCTTTCTAGGAAGTCATGCCATGAAATGTCACCATCACGCAATTTTATGCTCAAAGTGGAGCTTCTATTGGGAATTACAATCGCCATTGATGATTGAGCATCGATCACTTTACTGCAGGTTTGAAAATGTTAGGAGGGTGAAACAAATAAATAAAACAAAATGACAGAGCTAGGATATCACCTGTACAATGGAAGTTTTTTGCCACCACGGCTAATGAAATCCTAGGAATATGGTCAACCAAAAGAGTTTTAGCTCATAAGTGAGAGTGAGAATGAGAGTGTGAGGAGAGAGAGATCAAACATAACGAATCAGAGACTTAAATTCCCATCAGAATTTCAAAGGATAAGATAGCCTTCAAGATGAATTCAAACAATCTCTCAAGGAGATATGGTCATGGGGGTGCAGTCATGGAGTATATGAGCATTACTCTGCAATATTCTTTTTACGAAATGAAGTACAAGGGCATTAATTCAATTCCCAATTTTCACCATAGCATATGTATTTAATTTGAGTATGTTTTCACCAGGAACTCCTGAAAGGGGAATCAACCATTAACTACAGGTTCTCTGTGAGAAGCCCATTAGTTCAATTCTACAAAGCTGACACCCCAGGAAGGTTAGGTTACTCAGATTACCTTCTAATTCTAAAAGTGCATCCAAGATTGATTGTTACAAGCTATACTTGGTAATTCATCTCCAATTTTCTCAAAGACACCAACAGTTTAGCACTCTCATATATAACGCATTTATCCCCAATTAATTATTCAGAAAGGAGCAAAAATTGGCCCTTTTTTTTTGCCAATTAGTAAACTTAAAAACAACTTCCGAAGAGCCATTCTGTGGACATCTAAAGATAGAATCTCCTGAGCTTATCAAGCTTAATCTAATATGATGCTTAGCAAAAGATTCCATACATCTATTAGCATTATCCATGAATCAAATTCAACTATAAGAACCTCGCTGTCAAGTAGTATTACCATAACAACTGATTGCTTCTTCCTTTTCTGTAAGGTGGCAGTGGATGCTGGTACAGTCCAGCAATGGAAAGGAAACTCAACTAGTTTTAATTATTATTTCTCCAGTTACTCTATCAAGAAATCAGTTTATGAAATGGCTTGCAGAACTTTTATCTTCCTATCCATTGGTTTTGCTTACAATATGTCAACTTGAGCTTCACTTCTCCTCCGTCCACAACCTTACTGTAATACCAGGTTGCCTATGATATCACTGAACAGTTTTGATCTATCCAGCATTATATGCATTCCTACATCAAGACACTGCTATATGCATCGGAAAAGTAGTTCTGATTATACTTGAAATCCTAAACAGTGTTCAGGCACATAATTATGTTTATTTCCAGAGAAGGAGAAATGGGATCAACCTGAGTGAAAATAGCCTTTGCTTTGGATATCATGAGCCTTGTTGCAATTTCAGTTGGAGCAAAACTGTCAGCAATTGAGACAACCACATAGCCCGCAATAACAATGGCCAAGTAGATCACTACGGAATTGACATCCATGGGCATATCTATGGCAATTGCAGATCCTTTTTCCAATCCCAGTGTATCAATGGAAAATGCGACTCTCCTGTGATTTAGAAAGGCTTTTACAATTAGTATTCAGAACTCATAACAACAGAACAAGCAAAGAGCAACATCTCAGTCCCAAATAAGCGGGGATTAGTTATACGAATCCTCTCTGCCCATGTTTTTCCATTTAAGTTCAACTCATGTAATCATCATGTACCAAATAAAAATAGAAATGAAAAAAATAAGTTTTATATATAGCATAATAGTAATAGTAGTTACAACAATATTAGAAAAGTTCTCTATGTTTTTACTAGCATATAAATCCATACAACACACCCAGTGAAATCCCACTAAATGGGGAGCATATAAATCTATAGTAAGGTCAAAATACTTCTAGAAAAGCAATAGTTTCAGATCAACGTGTTAACAAGACTAAAACTTAATTCACAATTAGTAGATATCATCTATATGAATCTTTTCCTTCCATTATGTCCTAGCTACAGATAATTCCGCATAAATTCCAAGAAGTTATGTCTTTTCAAGACAATTTCCTACTATATGATTTTAGGTGTACCTCATACCTGTTTAGCACCTTCAGTCACCATAGTTTCACACCTACGAACCGGTGCATATGTAAGTTGGACATAGAACATGCTCAAACCATATCAAGCGACTTTCTCTCATTTTATCCTTCAGGTGCTAAGTAATCTTTATTGTTCATTTTTGGGGGAAAAAGTATCGAATCTCCAATAAAAAGAAAGTTGCTACTAGTACATAGATTTCATAATTTTGAAGGTAGCATTTATCCATTCAGGAACTATCAGATTGCTCAACCTCAAAATTCCCGAATCTTTATTCTCTCTTCACAAACAAGCATGGAGTATATATCAAATCAGTATCCCATTCTTCCCAGCAACTTTCCATGTCAGAGTTGGGCTGCTCTAAAGTTTTACTGTTTTAGAAGGCATAACCCAGAGGACACAAACATAACATGTTTAAGGCCACAATTCTCTAGCCAATGCAATGTGCAGAAAATATGATCTTAAGTGCCTTTCATGTGGAATTAAGGAAATGGAAAACCATTTGCAACAGTTAACTCAGGGTTTGTTTGATGTAGAAAGGAAATCCTAGTAGCCCAGTCAATAGTAATTTGCGGTAGATTTAAATAAGCAGAGGCATTATTAGACCCATGCTTCCGGAGTTTCTGGTCGGCAGCTTGTCTACCCAGTTACCTCTCCAAAGCCTTATCCTCCAATCATCACCTACCTTAAGACGATGTGATTTGATTGTGCTGCTGGCATGTGCAAAAGATTTTTCACTGACTTGATGCTCATACATAAGCCATGCCAATGGGTGTTTTAACTTTGTTAGAAGTCAAATAAATTGATTCATAAGTTCATTCTTTTGTTCTCAAGTTACATAAAATATTCTTTTATACGTCTTCAACTCCATCTCACAGCAATCCCTGCTTAATTTTCCAGGTTCCCATACCAATTCATCTCACAAGCAGACCAGAAATATATGAAATAAACATTCAGATGCCAGTAAAAGATCTGAACATCATAGTAATACCTGGGGTGTATTTCTCTCCTTTCATCAATTAACAGCGTTCATCATTTGGTTTTCGCCGCCTCCTTGACTTAGGAATGGATTGTAAGCGCTAAAATGCGCACACACACACACACACACTCCTTTTTTATGTTTCTTTGCGCACAATATTTCCTATATTACTAACAAATCATATTTCCTCATGTATGGAATGTGGATGGTTCAACACTGGGATTGTGGAGAGAGTACATTTATTTAATATACATAAACTCCTAATCCCGTCCCCCATCTCCCACCCAAGCCCCCTGCCAAGGGGGAAGCCAATAGTGGCCTTTCCCCACTATACTTCATTGGTGACTTGAACATCCAACCTCCTTGTTCGAAGTGAAGTGCTCTTGTCACTGGATCTTGTTGATAGAGTACATCTTAACATTTTTTTTTCAGATATGTGCCATGACTAGAGCTGAGTCACCATAAAGTCATAAATTGTCAGCATATTTCGCAGTATGTACAACTTATTAAAAGGATCAACATTTTGTGATGCGCATAATGATATAATCTAGGTCATGCAGCAGAACAGTTCAATGAAATATTTACAGAGATCCAAATAACATGCACAAGTATTACGACTTGAAAAACACATCGATATACGTACTACAACTCATATTGTAATGCACAATAACAAAAACCATTGTACCATACTGCTGATCTTAGTTCCTCAAGAGTCAATTTGGTAACAGGTGCCTCATCATCTCCTTCATCGCGAGTAATCACAACTATGTCACTTAAACTCCTCTTTGCATTCAACCTCAAACAATTCTTGGCAGGATTTAGACGTGCTCCAGGAAGCCATTGACCACCAGGGTGCAATGGAGTTTCACGCAGAATACATTCAGGACTAACAGAGAAAGAAATATTCATTTCCTCGAATATGATCTTCCAGTACATCTACAAAGATATTTTGATATGGAAAAAAGTTTCCAGTAAGAGGGAAAAAAAGGACAGTGCATCAATATTTACTCATTCACAAACAAGAAATTAAAGCTGCAAATAATGCAGGCAAAACATAAAAGTACCTCCAAGTTTGAGACGGAAAATTCTTGAAAATCTGAGAAACTTGAAATGGGATCTTTATAACTTGGCCCCAGTAACTCCTTTCCTCGTCGCTCCAATAACTTACCAATGTTAGTCAACTTAGCAGCTTCTCTGTGCCAGGAAGGAACACATCATAAGCTCAAATATTGAACAACTAAACACAACCATTCAGCAACTCCCCACAAGCTAAATTAACTTGAACTTCATGATACACTAACGCATATCCAAACCAAGATCAAATGTCTTCTCAGTAAAAGAACATCTATCAACTGTTCACCTTACTTCATCAAATTCCTTAACTATCTTTAACTAATATCCCTTATTTTCCATTATGTGGCTTAACTCGGAATAACAGCGTCAAATTAACTAATATTCAAAAAAAAAAAGAAATAAAAAGTTAGTATACATTTAGAAAACTACATAAAAATTGGGAATAACAATTCAAAATATTTCAAAAGTATTTGAAAAAAAAAATCATAGTCAAAGCACAGTTGAAGTGAAGAATACTAACGGGTCAGGCAACCAAGCAGGCGGATCAGGTCCATAGTCAAAGTAACAGCCATAGTACATCATCTGATGGAAGGCGAAGGGAAGGTCCGGAGTAAGAAGGTATTGGGAAATGTGCCGCCATGTATTGGTAGCGTCCGCTCCGTAGTCAGCAACTATCTCGGTGAGCTTCCGGTGGAGTTGGGCGGCGGCGCCGGAGGAGATTCCCTGCAGCGCCTGAATGTCCTCGACGGTGACAGAGTGCAGAGGTTGATAACGTGCCATGGGAATCGAAAGAGTTCCAGAAAATCGGTCGGTTTTCAAGTTAGACATGTGGATTGTGGAGTGCAACTACACGTAAAATGAAATTCAAAAATAAGTTGGGAAGGACTAATGTATGTTTATGGTATGATTAATTATTAGTTGTTGATTGGACTATTAATTCATGTTACTATGATTAAAAAAGATAAAGTATTTTTATAGATGTTTGGCCATGAATTCCAAATATTCCTTAGTTGAAATTTATGAAAACAAAGATGAAAAAAATAAAAGTGGAGCTTTTTTCAAATTTAAAATTCAACTCCACAGTAGATTTGAAAATATTTATTATCAAATACTGATTTTGTAATAAACTAAAAGATTATTTCAAGAAAATACTCCCTCTATTTTAAAATAAATGAATGATAAGGGAGATTTTTGAGTTTTCAAAATAATTGAATTGTTCAATTTTGAAGGGATATGTTTGAAACTTTTCTAATTTTACCCTTCATCAATTGAGTTTTTAAGGTTGAATTTTGTATTAGAAATGAATGATGCATTAACATGGTTGTTGTGTATTGTTTTATAATTGTATTATATGTAATGTATTGTACTGTATTATTTCAATGAATGCAATGTTTGAATAAATTGTATTGTTCTCCGTTGTTACATAATGTCATATATCCATGATTTGAATGAAAAACCTATAGAAAATTGTCGGCTATGTGGTAGATACCACGAAAAGATGGAGTAAATGATAAAATAGAATTATTAAATAATAAATAAAATTTGTATAAAAAAATCATTATTAATATAAAAAAATTTGTCGCGTTATTTTTATTATTTGATATTTATTACTCCTTCTGTCCCAAATTAATTGAATTTTTGAAACTTTTTTCAATGTTCAAAATATTTGAATTATTCAAAGTTCAAGTTGAATGTTTGAAATTTTTTTCCATATTTACTTTTTTATTTATTGAACTTTTATATTTTTTTAGAAGATAAATTACATTGTTTATTTATGATTTTACAAAAAATAATAGTAGAAAGTACTGTGTAAATTTTATCTTTTGAATATTTTTCTCAATATATGTGTATTATAAATTCAATTGAAATGAGATAAGAGGAGTATTAGCTTTTTAAAAAGTGATTTGAAGAATAGTATTTAATACTAAATAAAAAAATAATTTTTTTTCTTGATATATCAAAAATAATAAACAACAAATAAAAATTTATTTTAAATTTGAAAATAAGTGATAGGTAAAAGTATACAACGGAGGGAGTCGTTACGCAATTGGAAACATTTTAATGTCATGTTATGACAAAAACGACAAAAAAAGGTTTTGATATGCTTTTTCTAGAAAATGCTTTTATGTTGATAAGAGTGAAAATGTTTATTTTGAAAATGATTTTATGTTGATAAAAGTAAAAATATTCATTAGTAGTAAAAATTATTTTCTTTCTAATTTATATATTGTTTTTCATCTTAATATATACAACACATTTCTTACTTTTTTTGGTTAAATATTTTCTAATTTAATTTTTATTTTTATTTATTATATTTGATTAATGAAGATAAAATAGAGAGATATTTTGAAATTAAAATGTTTTTTTACACTATTTTTTATTAAATATTTTTTAATTTGATTTTTGTTTGTTAATAAAGATAAAATAGAGAGATGTTGAAGTTAAAACGAGAAAAAGAGATAGATCTAATATGAAAGGCTAATCTAATTTGAAGAGTATGATCGGTGACTCAAATATCATCGGACTTCTCAGCAACTATGGATCAACTTTTCCTCAGAAAAAACTACAATTTACATTCAGAGCACCAATTGAATTTGATCCTCAAAAAATTACTCTACCTTGAATTTCCATTTCAATTATTTATCACCAGAAAAGAAATTATGGGATCATATAGATAGAAATAATCATGCTCCTATGTATCTTACGAAGTTAGTTTAATGGAAGAAAAGATTCTCGAACGGTGACATGAATTTTAGGATAAATTAACCCTCTTATTGTTCTTAATCTCAAGTTATGCAAAATGACTATTGTCATGTAAGATTATTTAAAAAAAAAATTACAACTAAAATAATAACACAAGGAGCATGAAATTGCTAATTAGCCTCAAGGAGGTCTTTATGTTCAGGATTATTAGCTAAATTTACTGATATTATGGCCCCGTTCGGCCCCAAGTATTATTGTTGGGAAAAACTTGTGGTGGGATGTTTAGGTAAAAAAAACTTGGCACATAATTTTTGAAAAAATTCCAAGTTCCCAAATACTAGAAATTAGTAGTATTTGGGAATTTAGTAGATGCTTGGAAAGTTTAGAATATTTAAAAATTACTCTAAACTTTTATATTTTATAAAAAAAATACCTTTCGGGAAGAGATTGTTCATAGAATGTAGGAAGATTTTATAAAAGAATAGTTTGTTACTAGAACTTTCGGAAGAAATAGTTTGAGTGAGAACATTGAAAAAAAGAATAATTTATTTTTAATGCAGTTAATGTATTGATCTTACCCATATTGTTATTTTGTTATTGTTGATTGTTATCAATTATGTTATAAGGTTATTTTTTTTAACTGAATATGTTCATTACAGAATGATAAGACAAACTTATGAGGTTTTTAAAATAATTTTTAGAACTTATGGGTATAAGTTATATTCTTTGAAGTAGCCAAATATTCTTGGGAAAACTTGGGGTCACACACATGGTACAACTTTAGCAAAACTTGCCAAGAATATTTGGGAACTTGGGGCCAAACGCTTACTATTTATATAAGATACCTACTGTATGATTCAGATAGTTCATCAGGAAAGGGCCTCTTTCTTTTCTATTTGAGAGGCACTCAACAAAAAACTAAAATGTGTCCTCCTGATCTTCATTTTAGGATTAACAGAGATTCTATTCAATGGTGTAGACCAACTCTGATGGAATGTTGTTACATTAGTTTGCAGTATCATTGAAAAATGCAGGGAGCAAAAACACTGCATTTGTTCAACATTGGCGCGGTAGAAATGTCAAGAAAGAGAAGGGCTAGGCACCAACTGCTTGTACACCGATCCTGAGTTGTTCTATATGTCATATAGCTGAACTTCTTATGTTGGATCTACAAATACAATTTGAAAGCATGCAGTAACATGCCAAAACAAAGTGAAGAACCGAGGCAAGAGGATAGTTCATTAGAACTGATCAAAGAATTATAGCAGGTCATCTTTAAGAATTCGACTATACTATGGCCAATTTGTTGGCCATTACAAGGGAGACTTGTTAATCTGAAAGCAATTTGACAGTGCCTGTTGTACCAAAACGTCTACCTGCTCCTGGAATGACTCTTGATGGTGATAAGAGTTCTGTAAAAGAAAAGTTGTATGAATCTGTTCCCAGCCGACTCTGCAACCACCCCCTGCCTCCAGAGAAGCCATCAGTCATGATCCAGCAGTTCTTGAAACCAAAGCTCGTCAGCGATTTAGCAACTGTTTTAGCTGAATCAGAGTACCTGAAAAGTTTTAACAGAATATCATTTATAACAAAAATTATACAAAGGTGCACCTAGACTATAAGACCAGAAAGAAATTAAGTGAAATGTTCGAGTAGATCATAAGAAAATTAGAGAAACTCACGAGTCCATTATCACAATGTTAGACCCCTTGTTGACTTTCTTGAGGAATGATATCTTCAGAGCCACTATTTCAGCTTCCACTTTCTTCGGATTTCTCACAAGATTCCGTACTTTACTCGGCAAATCTTCCAAACTGAAATATACCAGGAAAACATATGCATAAGTGTAAACATACATATGTAGATCTTTTTCGTATCTGCCCTAGGAAGTTCAGGGTTAAATGATTTCGGGTTAAAAAAAGGAACAAGATGAAAGCAAGTATCCTGAACCAGGTTAACTTCTCACTAGTATAAAAAGTCAATTTATCTCAAGGTACTACTACATTATTTTGTCAAAGTTGAACTTAAAGCACATTGAAGCTCTGAATGGGTAAAGCTGTCATTCTCCATTGCTATTGCCCCCCCCCCCCCCCCCACACACACACACAAGCCTAAATGGTAAAGGAGTAGAGAGGAAAGAGAAAATGAAAAAAGATACAAAAATAAAAGAGGAAATATTTGGTTCAGTCACAATCAAGAACCATGCACACTTTTGCCCAAACAAAAACAAATGATGTTTCTGACCAAGAATTACTCAAGAAATAAAAGAGAACCTTATTAACCCTTCAGACAAGTATCAGAAAAGACTTAGGTCAGTCTTTATGCATGTCATTTTAATGCTCTAATCTATTTACCTCGGCAAGCTTGTTGCTGAGATAGAGCAATTTGAAACATTAGAATGACAGTGGAATACAACATAATGTGTGTAATGATAGAACACACTTCATTATGATTTTCTACTTTTCTTAGAGGATAGCAAATCTACTAAGCAAGAATATAAACTTGGAGAAACCCAACTTACGGGAGTTGAATCATCTTGTTTTTAGCACTAGATGGAAGACGAGGAATTCCAGCCTTATCTTTGTCCTTCTCTGTTCTAATATCAATCAAGACATAATTCTTAGAACACAAATTGTCCAGTGTTTGAGCAGGAGTTAGTTCACCTGGAAATTGCAAACCCAAAACAAGTTTCTTAATTCCCAAAATTTGTAGGAAATGAAAATGGGTAATAAGCAACTAGCTAGCTTGGCTTCACGATAATGCTATTAAAACAACTCAATTTCAAATGATAATGATTTCAGTCCCTCAAGATAACTGAATGAACCAACCTACCAAGCCAATCTAATTATCTTCTGTGGGTGGGGGGGCTTATGGAAGAAGCTTGTGAGAAAAAGTGATCTTATTTTATTTGAGAAGGCGATCACTTAAGTAGCACCAACCGCGCCACTATTAAAGAGATACAGGAAACAAGCATTACTAGAACCTTCAGACCATTGATTTTTTAAACTATTAGTACTTGCATACTGCCATCTTAATCTAATGAGTTATTTCTCCATTCTGGAAGAATGCAGTTTACGATACCCTAAAGCAAATTGCTTTTAAATGCATGACCAATAATCCCATGATATATGCAGTTTTTCCATTTGTACTCATCATAGAATTTAATACATAGAAGACAAACGAGCATTTGCATTTCTCCTCTGCTAGCAGATATTGGTTCTTGTGACCAAGTTCATCGAGAAGTTTCATAATCTAATACAGTAAATATTATTCTTAGAACTATTAGGAGTACAATTTTTATGCACTACATTTCAGTGCAACAAAATTATTGTCAAAAATTAGTTTCTTGGTGTACCTTTGTAAACCTTTGTTAGAGTGAATGGTCTACACTGGATATCTCAATGGTCTAAAGTGACAAAACTAAGGGAAATAAACAGGAGTTAGAAAACCATCCAATTACCCTTGTAACCACGAAAGTTGAAAGAGATAGCGGAGAAGACAGGAGGAAGTAGAAGATATGCCAGGAATAATGTGCCACCAGCCACTGCGATAACAGCTGGATCAGTTGATGATATGGTTTCAACTGTGGATGAGGCAATTGGTTTGGCCCCTTCGATCACTTTGGATGTCTGCTGAGCTGCATCAACTACTGTCTGCAACCAAACGATCATTATCTCTTAAAAGTTGAGCATAGAAAGACAAAACTCAAAATACAACGACATGGAAAAGTCCAAGAACATCATAACATGGACAGAAATGGTATAAATAAGAATGAAGCATTGAAGACTATTTTGTTCTATGTCTATTGCTAGTTATCAACCAAAATACTTTTTCCTCCCACATGAATTACATCCATGTTCTTTCTTATAATAAAATTTAGCTGGTCAAAAAGCAAAGTAATGGATAGCTGGCAAGTTATTCACATTGCACAGATGAATTTAACTGACTTAAAGCCTGTGAAACAAGAACTTCGAAAGCCAAACCTTAGCTGCAGTCATCACTGGCTCAGAGTCCATGCCAGCGCTCTGCATTGCCTCTTGGGCTTTCTTAGTGGCATCAGATATGACAGGAGAAGCATTCTTCAAAACTTCCTCTCCTGCCTGCTTTACTACAGGCAATGCTGCCTCAATCCCGGGCTTCACAAATTCAATCACAGGCCCAATCACTCGGCTTACACTATCAAAGATGTTCGAACCAACCTCTTGAGCTTGATTAACTGCAGATTCTACCTGGAAAGAGGAAGCTTCCAATAAATTGCGAAATACCATATGTCAAGAAACAAGTTTTATTCACAAACACAGCACAGAACTTTGTGGAACTGTACCAACTACTCCCTCCATTTCAATTTGTTTGTTCAGACCATTTAAAAACGAATATCGTTTTGTTTTTTAGCTACTCTTTAATTCCAAGTTTTCAAATCACACGTTTAACACCACAACATTAAAGAACATTATGACACATTCCACATATGTTTAGTTAAGAACACAAGATTAAAGAACATGTTGGTACAATATGATGTCTGTGCACAATAATCCAAGTAAGAAACTGTCAAAAAGGTACTAACTTTAATCTAATAAGACTATATCAGAACCGATTTGACCCCCAAAAGAAAAATCACACTTGAAGAAATTGGTTTTACTAAAAACCCAAGAAAAAGTGATGAGAAATTCAAATAGGGGTAAACTTGTAATGGATACCTGATTAAGGGAAGAGACGATGTCTTCCTTGGGTAAGCTGATTGCTCTGGCTTCATGGGTTGCAGTGAAAAGGGGAAAAAGGAAAAGAGCAGTGGATGTAGAGAATGACACTGACACAGAGTTTGAAGTGAATTCAGGTTTTTGAGAAAGTTTAGGAAGACTAGAGACTTTAGGTAATGAAGAAGAAGGGGGCGGAGGAAGAGGTGATTTAGCGGTGGCTGAAGCTCTAAGTGCCATCACTTTTCAGCCTCTTTGCCACTGCTTACTTGCAGACTCTTCAGTTGATTATGCTGAATTAATGGAGTTTGTCGTACTAAAGTCTCGTATGTTATAGATGATGGACAATGTGTGATGGGAAATTGAGAAACAACTCAGCGGCTGTCATTTGATTTTCGTCTTCCTTGGTCCTTATTATCCGACGTGGCATTACAAAATTCTGATGAAGCCATAAGGATGATGACACGTGGATTATAAGATTAGAAAATGTAAGCCCTTTTTCCTAATTGTGTACCACACTACCACTTCCTTTGCCTTTTACTTAATTGTAGTACGGGTCGTCAAATTAGTAGTACAAAATACAGTGTGATTTGAATACAAGTTATGATGAGATAAGTTGCGATAAAATTAGTTATAATTAGATTATTTCTTACCGAGTGTTTGATTTGTCGCATTCAAAACTTAGTAACTCAGTACAGTTTCTCCACACTGTTGAATCCTGAGTTTGCAAGACCTTTGGCCACTCAGTAAAGTTTGCTTCTCTTTTGGCCATTTTACTAACAGGAAAATCTACAACAGTTTCAGCCATCTGGGGTTTTTTACTGATGTTTGTTGGCAAAAGGGCTCTTAACTTGCAAGTTCCTTTAGATAGATCAATGGAATAGTGTCTAAATCGTGTTGGGTCGAAGTTCCATTGCTTTTAGCCCAACAATATTGACCCAAATTAAGACCTAGATCTGGATTGATTGGGCTGGCTGGTTGTTTAGCCCAATTCAAAAGTTGAGGAGAAGACACAATTAAGGGTCATTTGCGCTCCTGACCTTATTTTGTGTTGGTTTTAATTTTTGTCCCTCAAGATAAAAAAGAAAATTTGCAGGACATAAGTTTATATTATTTAGGACTAATTTTAAATATATACAATAGTTTACAATAAATATAATCATATTTTATTTATATAAAAAATTGTAAAAATCATAGAAAATATATTGTAACTATAAAATATTTATATAGCTTGCCAAAAGTTATAGAAATTATACATTGACTATACAATAGATCACTTATATATGAGCCATGGAATACACATTATGATACATTCAAAAGTTAAATATACATGAAATATACTCTGAGTATATATGACTATACACTGAATGGCCAACTTTTTGGTAATTGAAATGACCAAAAAACCTCACACACTTAAAAAGACACATCATAAGTTTAATTGCTAAAGGCAAAATTCAAAAACCAATTCAAATGATAAAAATAAAACTTAAAGACCAACTCATTTGGAAGGTAAATTCATGCGATGAAATGCAAAATCAACCAACTTGATTACGAAATCCAAAAAGAATATTAATAACATGAAACTTTATATATATACATATAGAATATAAGATATAACATCATTTGTAAATTTATTTCTTGGATCCAGTTGTCGAAGCACTAAAACTTATCACTACAGGATACATCAATCAAAGAACATCTTATTATTATGTTGTTATAATTGTGTTGTTCAGATCAACTTACGTACACTTTGACAAATTCTTTTGATGATAGGAGATAACAAGTACCCATAAACAATGAACATAGCAATATTAAATGGCCAGATGACTGCTGCAACACCTAAATAATAAACATTAGAAACAATAAAACATGAGAAACACAGATCTACACAAGGACAATTTACAATGTGATAATTAATATTTTGAACAGTGCGTGACAAAAACCACCAACACTTTGACGTAAGCATACGTTAAAGTACAACTAATGAGAATCGAAGTATCACAGTATTAAAATCAGAATGTTCTAAAAGACTAACAAAGACATACACTATGTGACAACAACAAAATATTAGTTTTTCATCTTTCTGAAATGAATTCTAATGATCACAAAACAGCTCCATTCATTTTTGGACTTTTCATGAGTTAATTTTGTTTGCTGGCTCTTGGATTTACTATGCCAAGGGCATTAGTTGTTTTATACTCCCTCTCTTCACTTTTACTTGTCACTATTTCGCTTTTCTAGATCAATTTGATTAAACTTCAAAGCTAAATTTAATATTTGAAATCTAAAATTAAATAGTTGAAAACTATAAGAAAAATGTTATAACTTACAATCATACAAATATTAATACGATAAAAAAATACATCTTAAAATATTGGTTAAAATTTATATAGTTTGACCTCGATAAATGAAATAGTATCATTTAAAGTTAATCCTATAACAGGACATAACAAAACCTATTTATTTGTAGCGTAGCACCTAAAATTTCAGCTCTATGCATTATACTAGTTTATCAATTTTTCATATCATATATAACCTTGAAAAAACAAGTAAATTTTAATAAGAAGTGATATGAAAAGTAAATTAATTACATGTTATTTGACTTTTTAATTATATCGGTAATATAAAACTTGAATCAAGTGTCAATGTATATAATTTAAATTCGTATTTAAAGGTCCGACGTCGTTAATATTCTATGGCTTCTCAAACAATCTCTTCCTACTGTACCTCCCATTCAGCAAATATACATACAAGTAGAGAATCTTTAGTATTTTTTGTTTCAATTTTTTGTTTTACTTTTATTTTATTAATTAGAAAGAATAATTTTTATTCTTTTCTAACAAGTTAATTTTAACTTTATATCTAACATATTTAAAATTATAAGATTAAAGAATATTTTGATAGATTTTTACATATAATTAGTTTAAAACTATAAAATTCAAAAATCTCTATTTACTTTCTTTAATTAATGCAAAGTTAAAAACAAACAAACAAATTAAAAGGAAGAGAGTATATTTTTTATATTAAAACTTTGTACAATATTGATCTCATTTGAGTTTGAAATATGCAATATGGTGAGTTTAAATTGAACATACGGTTGATAAAAGTCACATAACTAATCCTAATTTACTTGAAATTGAGACGTAATTGTTATTGTATTTTAGTAGAAGCATATATTTTATATACTTTCAACTAATAAAATATTCCAAAAAGGACAATCAACACACCATTATATACAAAACCAGTAGTATTAGTTTCCCCATCCTCCTAATCATAAAACAAAACCACTTGTAATCTCCTCTCCAAGTGAAATTTAGAATGGAAAGCTCAAAATCCCCATCAGAGTCCTTAAACATCTCATCCAAGCAAGTGACAAAGCCAATTTCCTCAAATAATGGGAAGAAATTTATTGGTGTGAGACAAAGGCCTTCAGGCAGATGGGTTGCTGAAATCAAGGAAACTTCACAGAAACTCAGGCTCTGGCTTGGTACTTTTGACAGAGCAGAAGAAGCTGCTTTGGCTTATGATAGTGCTGCACGTCTCCTTCGTGGAAGAAATGCTAAAACAAATTTCAAGAACCAGGGAATCTTGAAACCCCATGAAGAGAATTGCAGTTTGTTGGAAAAAAATCCAAGATTATATCAACTTATGAAACAAGCCATCATGAAGAAACTTGCAGGAAAAAGTCAAAATAATGAAAGTTTAGAAACAGAGGAGGCATTAGTTCAAGAAAGTATAAATAAAGAAGAGATGTATGGGATTCAATTATTGGGAAGTTCAAAGGTTTATTCTTCAGTCATTGTGGCTCCTTCTTTTACTAATGAAAACTCGTACCAACTTTAGATATCTCACAGTTCTTCCTTTTGATAAAAGTTAGGTAGTATTTTCTTTTCTCACCATATTTGGTTTGTTTCCCAGTTTTAATGCAATACATATTTTAACTTTTAATGCCAATGTTTTCTTCTTATGTTTCTGCCTCCAAAATGGGATATTAATAATTTTGCTAGTTTCACTTACCTAACCGTTATCTTTTTTCCAGTTGTTTCCTGTGAGTTTACTTAGGTTGTTTCGTCGGAAACAACTTATCCCAGGATTAGTTATCTTAGGATTAGCTATCCCAAATGATAACTTATCCTATCACTATGATATATATGGAGGGATAATTATCCCAAACTTGACAACCAAACAAAATATCAAAATTATTTCTTTACTATTTTTTAATCGCATCACTATTTATTTTTATCCCTCACACCAAACAACCCCTTAGAGTTTAGCAAACCTTGACAAGAGGGGCTGTTCATGTGATAAAGCACATCATATACTTCATTTATAATTTTAAAATTATGAATCCAGAGTCAATAAAGGAGTAAAAATGTGAGAGAACTCCTGGAAGGGTGTTAAAAGAAAAGGTTTTAACAATTGTACGAACACTAACAGATACTAATATATTATATGTTGATCAAATTTATGAGAAAAATATTAGGATTAATTTTTGCTGTTGACTTACAAGGATTTTTTTTTTTACCAAAACAACAAATTCACAATATGTTTAAAGCTATTAACAATTGGGCTGCTTATGGCATATGAAAAAGGATTGTCAGGGTAGGTCCATGGTTTAATGGGCCAGGATTCACAACTCATCAAATGGAGCATCTTTCTAAAGTTTCTTCACCTCATTGGGCCTAAGAGGTCGCATGGCAGATTGAAATAGATACTCTGAGACGACACCGTTTAACAAGATTTTTTTCATGATCGAATTCGAAATCTCTAATTGGAAATAGAAGGATATCAACTATTCCATCACAATTCAAATCTATAATAGTATATGCTTTAGTTATGTTGAAACTTGGAAAATTTATACACATGGCAGATTGAAATAGATACTCTGAGACGACACTGTTTAACAAGATTTTTTTCATGATCGAATTCGAAATCTCTAATTGAAAATAGAAGGATATCAACTATTCTATCACAATTCAAATCTATAATAGTATATGCTTTAGTTATGTTGAAACTTGGAAAATTTATACATATATATATTATATTAAAAAATATTTATCATCTATATCAATAATATTTTTTTTATAAATGCATCTAATACAATTTTAATAAATGTTATAAAGAATTATTTATTAAAACATATGTAATGCAACTTTTTTTAATGAATAATACACTTACTCGCACTTTAATACCCATTGTGTCAGTTTTTTACCAAACAAACATAATATATTTTTAAACACTTATAATACATTTATATTATATGTATAATTTACTTTTAATACAACTATATATTTTTCATAATATTACCATCTATAATTATGAATAATAATAAATACAAGATATCTTTAAAATCCATAATTATTAAAAAATACTCATTCAAATATTTTTTTCTTCGAGCTTTACCCTACATTGGCTTAAATGGACGTAGGGCTCAAATTTCATCAAGTTTCTTTTTTTTTTTTTTTTTACTTTTAATTTATGGGTCCACTTCTTCCCAATTAAAATAAGAGATATGACTTCGATGAATTCTTTTTCACGATTATTATTCCCTCTAGTCTTTTTTATATATCACATTTTATGATGATACTTGCATTAAGAAAAAAAGTGATTTTACTATTATGTTCTTATTTCATGTACATTAATTACTTCTTTAGTTCTTCTAGTTGATTAAATATATATTTTTAAAATTCATTAATTATCAAGAGTAAAATAAGAAGAACAATATCATTTGTGCATTAATTTTGTGAAATGATTATATTAAAGGGACCGGAGAAGTATTATTTAATCAGTGTAATCATGGGTTGATTGGAACCTAACTACAATAAATTATGTCTTAATTATGTTTATCACCAATGATTAACATTTCAGCATAATGAGTAATGGGGTGTGCATGTGGCGCAAGCAAACAAGAAACCATTTCACCATCCCAAAAACGTCATTATATTGGCTTTGAATGGATTTGTTTCCATTCATAATTTGGAATTATTCATGTCTGCTTACAATCATACTAGATATATACCAGGGCACTTATATATTACTTTTTTGTTTTAATTCATGTGATATATATAAAATTTAAAAGTTAATTAAATTTATAATATAATTATTAGATGTTTTAAATTATTAATTATTATGATTTATAATATTTTTGATGTAATTTTTAAATAATACATGTTATTTTTTCTGTTTCAATTTATGTGATATTGATAAAGTTCAAGAGTCAATCAATTTTTTTTGCATCTCTTTTAAGTTTTTAATTATTGTGATTTGTAATATTTTATATTATTTTTTTAAAATGATATATGTTGCTTCTTTTATCTCAATTTATGTGTGATAGTGAGAGAATTTCAAATGACAATCAAATAGTTTATATGTTTTTTAAAAATATTTTAGATTATTAATTATTATGATTTATAATACTTTTATGTAACTTTCCACAATTTTCGTGGCACTATAATAGAATTTTAAGAATCATTTAAATTTTTTTATGTCTTTTAAATGTCTATGTTATATTACTGTAATATAAAGTACTTTTTACCACATTTCAAAGAATACATATTATTTCTTTTGTCACAATTTACCTATTTTCGAGAGTCTATTGAATTTTTTATATACTTATAAATATTTTAAGTTGCTAATTTTTATTATTTGTACTATACTTTTTTATATATTTTTTAAATATGTAATACATTTTAAAAAATCAGATAATATGTTAAAAAGGATAAAGTAAATATTTTACCTGATTTAACTAAGATAGCCCGTGGAGAACAATCTATAAATATTCCTTCCCTTAATCTTTGCTTGAGCATTGTACTAAATGTAGATATCTAACAATACTGATCCACTTTATGAAATTAAGTGATAATTTTATATTTAGTTTTCAAGTTATTTTTATTATTTAATTGTAATCTTTTCACTATTATATTTTTCAACGCATCATATTTATTATATTCAAAAATTAATTTGATAAAATTATCCCTATTGATCACAATATTAATTATTTACTTTTAAAATTATTTCCTTAACTCAAACCTATACATTAATTGATACAAATATTATATTAATTATTTTAAAAGAAAAAACATGTAAATTTAAAATAAACAAATAAACCTAATAAATATCATTGTGATGGCCCATTATGATCACTTTGTCAATTGCAGCATGTTCTTGGTGGGCTCAAACATTTATTTAAGTTCCACTTGTCATGAAATGATTTGCTCATTAATGAGTTCCTCTTTTTTAATTTCCTCCAAGAACTGTGCAATATGATACAATTGTGACGAAATTGTGTCGAGACTTTTATTTTTCAAAAATTTTTAATGTGAATAATTATTTTATTTCCCAATTAAATACTAATAGTATTAGGTAGCTTTTTGGTGGAAGAAATTTAATAATTTGAGTCCCTAAGCTTTACATCATTGATTAACTAGTGGTAAAAGTAGTTGCCTAACCCCTAGCATAACAATATAAACGCTATGGAGTGTGACAAATTATTGGTCCACTTTTTTCTCTCCCTTTTTTAATTGGATGCTAAATCATATACCTACCTAATATTCGAGCAAATTCAATATTTTAAATTTAAAAGTTCTTAAATATTTCAAATTAACAACAAAGAAAACTTTATAATATAAGGCGATGGTAAATTCTTTTCTTCTGGCCTTATTATGATAGAGTTGCTCTTGCGTTCTCTCTCTCGGATAGGCACGTTTCTATTTAATGAATGAAAAATCCTCTTTAGAATTGTTCACTTACAACACAACAGATACAGTTTATTACATAGTCCAGAGATTGACAACAATTGTCAAAGAGAAGTTGAGCCTTCGTCTATCTAACACATATTTTTTATATATTCAATAAATTTCCCTACATAAATATTTGATTTGTACAAAATTACTTAATTCTCAAAGACCTATACGAAATCCTAGATTTGTCGGTGTTCAGAGTCGATTAGATCTAAACCAAAGTAGAACATGGCCATATAACGTAGGTATTCAAACAACATGGTAAAGTAGAGGAAATGACTAAAATGGCCTTTAATGTATAATAATGTTTTTTGTTTTGGTACTTAGTATTTTTCACTTGATTAAAATGATCCTTAATGAATAGCAAAGGTGTTCATTTTGGTCCCCAATATATTTCACTCGATTGAAATGATCCTTAATGTATAATAAAAGATAGTCATTTTAGTCCAGTACCCTAAATCTAATAGATTTTATCCCCAAAAAAGTGAAAAATTTAGTTATAGACCTCATAGACTTACAAAATTCACCATTATTATCTTCTTTGTTAGCTCAAAAGAAAAACTTCATAAAATCTAACATTATTATTTCTACTTTTCTTTTAAACAAAATTTACTATTAAAAGGTGCATGATTCTGTGGGAGATAAAGATTTTCCTTGCTAAAATTGGAGTGTTACTTTTTCAAAATATATTTGCTCCACTATTATTAAGATGCCGTTTGTAAGTCAAATAGAACAAACATCACTCACTCATTAGGCCCTTCAACAAATAGAGAAAAAAATAGAAAACTTTTAAGAAAATATACAACTTTGCCCCCTTAAATTACGTTTACCAATTTATTTACTTTTCTACCAATTAATTTACATTTTTACCAAGTCCAAAAAGCTGACTTTTTCATTAAAATAACAATTTTTCTTTTTTTTTTTTTCATGTTTGATGTGCCTGATCTGACCCGCATTAAATGCGGTCAGGCGGCTCATTAAATGAGCCATTTAATGCAACACTTGAATGTATTTTTTTTTAATAAACAAACCTTAACCTTTTTCATCTTAAAAATATTTTTTCATCTTCTTCTTGGCAATATTTTTTGTTTTGCAAGAATTTTTCATCTTCTTCTTCACAATTTCTCTTCTTCTCGCGGATTTCAGGTATGTACTTGTTGCATTATTTTTTTTTTTTAGTTTTTGTTTTGAGGCGAGTCAGCGGGTTAATGGTTGTCTTCCATTTTGTGTAATGTTCATCTCAACCTTTTTCTTTTTGACAAAAATTTCATCTTCTTCTTCTTCATTACCATTCAACTCGCCGATTTAATAGGAAACAAATATTGTGCTTTTTGTTCTTCTTCTTGATAATATTGTTTGTTTTTGTGAAATCTAAACAAATATTGTGCTTTTTGTTCTTCTTCTTGGTAATATTGTTTGTTTTTGTGAAAGATTTCATCTTCTTCTTCTTCATTATCATTCAACTCGCGGATTTTCAGGTATGTAATTGTGTTTTTTTTATTTTCGTTTTGAATCCGGTCATTCAAGTAATGGTTTATTGTGTAAAGTTTATCTCAACATTTTTTATTTGAGTTTTCTTGCCTCCCATGTCATTTTTCTTCCTCCGAAGTCCCCTTTTTCTGTATTTTCGCTTTTATTGAATATATTTTTGTGTTTTTTGTTTTGGGGTTATGTATGTAATCCTTCACTGTTATTTTCCTTCACTGTTAGATGGCCTTTATTTTTTTGTTTGCAACTGCTAATTAGGGGGTCTTTGACTTTAGCATGTGCTGTATATCCTCTTGTTTGTATGTAATTTGTTTTTTTTTGGGCAGCAAATGTTTGTTTGTATTGCAAATGTTGGGGTATTTTTTTTTGGTATTAGGCATGGCTGTGAGTTGGTATTTTTTATGGTGTCCAACTATGGATGCCGGTTTGGGGATAATGGTATTGCTGATGGTAAGTTTGTATGCTAATCTGGTAATTGGATGTTTTTTGTTATGTATGCTGTTTTGGTATGCATGATGGTAGTTTATATGGTTTTGTTTTTGTTTACTGATTTTTGGTATGAAAGATGTAAATTTTTGGTGTAGTTTATGGTATTATTCATTATTGTCAGAATTGGTATTTTTTATACGGTATTGCTGATGGTAAGGTTGTATGCTAATTTGATAATGGGATGGTTTTTTGTATATTTGCTATTTTTGGTATGCATGATGGTAGTTTGTATGATTTTGTTCATGTTTACTGATTTTTGGTATGAAAGATGTAATTTTTTGGTGCATTTTATGGTATTCTTCATTATTGTCACACTTGGTATGTTATATGGTATTGCTGATGGTAAGTTTCTATGATAATTTGTTAATTGGATGGTTTTGTTATGTTTGCTGTTTTGGTATGCATGATGGTAGTTTGTATGGTTTTGTTCATTTTTACTGTTTTTTGGTATGAAAGATGTAATTTTTTTGGTGTAGTTTATGGTATTATTCATTATTGTCAGATTTGGTTTTTTTATATGGTATTGCTGATGGTAAGGTTGTATGCTAATTTGGTAATGGGATGGTTTTTGGTATGTTAGCTATTTTGGTATAGCTAATGGGTATGATTATGTTCAGATCGGATCAAAGTCTTTTGACCCAGCCTTCTGTCGATTATGTTATGGCACTTTATTATGGGATTATGGCACCAAAAAAAATGAGAATGGTGCCATAAGTGAAAGTGAGGTGACGGGGAAGGTGGTCAGCCGCTTTGGTGGTCCGAGGAGGCAGGTTGAGCATGTTGGACAAAGTGAAAGAGTACCGGCATCCCAGTATGTTCCGAGGAGGAAATCGTAGTTTTTAATTGTATTGTTGGACATAATATACCCCCCCCCCCCCCGGCGATTTTGTGAACAATGTTGTATATTTTTTTTTCCCAGTGGATTGATTTTTAATATTAAATTTCCATTTTTTCGTTCTAGTTGTTTTTTTTTTCAATTGTTATTTGGTGTAAATTTGCATGTTTCACTGTCCCAGGTTAAAGCTATGCGTACTGACATGTTTTTTATTTTAAATTTATTTCACAACATCCCCATTACACCTAAATGAAAACCATTCGTAATATCACAAGTATACCAAAGAAATACTATTAGTATCTTCACTCCCAAAAAAAATAAAATAAATGTTTGTGATATTTCGTGACGTTTATGCAGGCACTATGCATAATTACCCCACACGTATATGTCAAATGGGATGAATAATTAACCTCCTTACCAATTTTTACAAATCCTTCACAAAACCAATATGGAACCCATGTTGTATACCACAAACAACACCAAACAACTGGAATTGGTCTCTTCACTAATGGAAAATATTTATCATTGTTATATTATTAATACTTGCAAAGGATTGTATCAAACACTAGGCTGACCAAACCCCATCCAATAAAAAAGCCTTTGGTCAACACCTTATTAAATACCCCAAAAATATTTCCTCCATTTTATCTTTTGGGTAAAGATTATGCATGAAAAAAATGGAGGACAAAGGCCCCCAACCGTACCGTATTGATGTGCCCTCCCTTTATAGGGTGTGGTAGGCTGCCATCATTCCATCAAATCAATTAATTTGATTTGATGGGTCTACTTCTAATAAATATTTTCAATACATTTCCCATAAATATTTTTTAAAATACCATAATTAATACATAACATTTTTTAGTTGTGTAGAATAAGACAAATATGTAGGAACATCTTAATAAAATATTTAATTCCACGAAATTTTCTACAATTACCTTCTTATTTTTTTTTTAATAAAAAATTGTATTATCACACAATATGAATTATACGTAACACTAATTTATTATATTGTAAATTTTTTTCTATCTTCACAATATGAATTATACGCAACACTAATTTTTTTCGTGAACACAAAATATTTTGGTTCATAGTTCAATCATTTTTACGGTTCACATTACGTTTATACATTGAAAATTGTATTCTACAATTGGGAAGGACATACTACTTCTTTGTCAACTATAAAAAAAATAAAATAATAATAAACAAGAAACCCATCACCAACACCAATTTCTAAATCTTTTAAATATCATTAATTTATTCTTCCTTTTCACCACATATCATATCACACTTTAATCAACTTTATCATAAAAAAAATACTCTCTTTCCTACTTTTTAATAAAAGTTGGTATAAATTTGGTAATTTAAATAAAGTTGGTAATGGCTTGTAATTTCATAACCTAAAAAGGGCATTTTTGAAATCCACCCAAAAAAAATATGAGGAACCAAATCCAACTGGTGTAATTTGACAAGTAGAATATGTCGAAAGTACATTGATATTACTCTTATCTTTGTAATCAAAGATAAAGAGGTTATTATCGTTAAAACTTCAATGGAAAAAATAAAAATAATACAACAATTATTTTTTAAAAAAAAGTTGTTCTTTTTCTGAAAGTGATGGAGAATCTTTTCATTTAAGTGATGCTATTGAGGTACAATGAAAATAAAGTAAAATTTGATTGCTCCAACCTTAGCTTGTTGACTAGGTTTCTAGCTTTGCAAAAAGAATGTGATACCCCCCAGATTCCTATGAGTTCATTTCACTTGTAAAGATTCTCTGACCATTTTGGCACTTTAACTAGTTTAATCTTTACTTTCAACCATGTTTCCCACATTCTATACTTTCTTTACTAGGTAAACTTGGAAAAACAAAAGAAATTCCCACAATTAGTAACAACTTTTGACTCACTACTTTTGAAAGTGACACTCAATTTATAAATAGTTGCTAAGGAATTGATTCTTATGTTAATCTATACTAACTCAAAAAAACCATAGAAAGTGTTAAAAAGTTGTACTAAGTATCTTAATTATGCTTCTTAATATGAGTATTTTTATTTGTATAGTTCACTGCCAATATATAAATTTATTTGTATAATACACTATCAATGTATAAATATAATGAATAATTTTTGTGTCAAATATACGAATTTGAAATGAAACATTTGCGACAAACAATGTTTAAAATTATAACTACGATAAATAACTAAATAATATGTATTTGTTTAGTCCCATATTTTTTTTATCATATTATTATTTTTTTTATATTATTAGTCGGTATTCTTCGTTTTTTCCAATATTTAATATTTTCTACTTATGAGCTTGATTTTTGAAACGAAGCAGTTTGTAAATAGTTTCTCTATCTCTATGAATTAGTAATTTTTAGATCTGCATACATTTATCCTCCTCAAATTTTACTTATGAAATTTCACCCAATATATTATTGTTAAGGTAATAATATTAATTCAACTTGGTATCAGTTGAAAAGTGATTGATGGAAGCCTATAGCAGAAAAAAGAGATGAGGCACAAAAAAAAAAGGAAAGAAAATTTAACATATCAACAGGATTAATAATTAAAGTAATTAAACAATGTTGTGGTAACTAAACCACAGGTTCCTAAAGAAAAGTAATATTCCTTTCGTTTCAAAAATCGAAATAATAATCTAATTTCGAAAATTAAAAAAATAATCTAATTTAATTTGATGTAAAATTTAAAAAAATATTTTTTTTTAATTTTATAATTATAAATTAAAATTACATCAAATATATCTAAAATTTTTTAAATTTTATTATTTTAAATATATCATGTGAAAAATTAAATTATTATTAAAAAATTATTTTTTTAAACAAATTAAAATAAAAAATATTTTTTTTAAAAGGGGGAAGTAATCTCACAACATATCGATATCGAGGTAAAAAAATATGTTACAAGCCTCTCTTATCAATAAGGGTGTGGTGGTTATGAAAGGGAGATATTTAAGTAAAACATTTTTTGATTTTACTATGTTTGGTTGGTTACAAATTTGAATTTTTTTTTTTAAAAAAAAAATCTTAGTAGAAAAAAATTACATAATTACCATTCAAAATTTATGATCTCCTCCTCAACTATCGAATCCCCAACCCTCGACCATTCCCCACCCTCAAAATCCCACTTTCACTCTATTCCATCTCCATAATGTTTTGATAAATAATATATAAATATTCTCAAAAATAGTATTATTATTTTTTACTTATTTATCAAACACTAAAAAATAAATTAAAATCACACTTATTTAAACAAAACTTTTTTTTAAAAAATTATGTTTCATAAAAAAAGATACTTTTCTTCCTGCCACACACATAATTAAAATCTCTATTATTCGGATTCCTCAAATCTAGCAATGGGTAAAATATCAGATACATTTTAAAATCCCATAATAAATTAATAATCAATTTTGAAGAATCTAACCAACATAACTTAAAATCATCACAAGTGGGGTATTTGATACTCCCTGCATTTCACTTGTTTTCTTTGTGAGAAATTTCTTCCTGAGAAGGCATTATTTAATTTAATATAATATTTATTTTTAAAAAAAATTATTATCTTAAATATTAATATAGTTATAAATTATTTTATTTAAAAATTAAAATATTATTTATTATTATAAAATAATATTTAAAAAAAATATCACATAAAATTGAACAAAGTTGTATTAAAAAAATTATTTTCTAAGTTCATATTTATCCACTTATTAAAAAATAAATATTTCACAATATTTATTCATTTTTTTTCTATTATATTTATATTTATTCTATTGATAGTACAAGTAGTAAAAGTTCAGATGCATTTCCCAATAAGTAATTTTCGCCATACAATGGAAAGAAGCACCGTCCCTCAGCTTTTAAAAAAATGCATTATGTGACACCCTACTTGTAAGAAAAAAGAATCTCACAAACAATAATCTAAAGTTAGTAAGACTAAAAAATACTCTTAAGATTTGGTTCTTCCAACTTTGTTAAGCGAAAAGGAACCACACAACTAATTAGTCCATCGTCTTTGCTTGTCTTAACTTGAATGACAAACAATGAATAATAAGAATAATTTTATCATTATTTTTTAAATATCATAAATTTAATATCTTAAAAAATATAATATAAAAATAAGTATAATTAATGATAAGATCAAATTAAGAATTAAAAATAAAATTATCTCTAAATTTCATAAAATAGATAAGTATTATTGGATACGTCAAAATAATATAATAAACAAGCAAATATAAAAATTATTAATATAATTAACGAAATTCAGAATATTTAAAATTGGAGTTATCTTTAGTGTTTTTTCTTAATGCCAAAAGACCAAGAGATATGTACAAGGATGCTGTGAAACTGACCTAAAAATGATGGCAAATACATCCTATTTTATAGAACAATCGCAGCACACAAGTAGCTCAAAAACTAAAAATTAAAAAATAGCAAGAACATACAATTAGATATCAAGAAGTTAGGAAAAAAATAATACAAAAAGCTATATATCACCAAATAAACTTTCGCACATAGCACTCATCGGAAAACAGCAAATTCTGCGTATATTAAGAAAAAAAATCCAACAAAAAGCAGCTAAAATATTAGGTTATAGCAGAAAGTCAATAGTAAATAATAGTGATAATTTTATTAAATTATTTTTTGAATAAAATAAATATAATATTTTAAAAAATATAATAAAAAAATAACTATAATCAAAGATAAGGACAATTATTAACTAAGAACAAAATTATCTTTTAAAACTTCATAAAGTCAACAAATATTATTCAACGTTTCAAAATAATATAATGGACAAGTAAAGATGGACGAAGAATTTTTTCTATAAGATTCGCCCTAAAAAGAAAAAGAGAAAAAGATATCCACAGCCTAACTAAAGTGATAATGTAGACCCCGTGATTCATGAGGAGAAAGGAGGTGCATCGGAGCTTATCATGAACTCTTCCATAACTAAACTGTAAAACTAGTCTACCTGCTAACAGCAATAGACAACAATTTCCATATACAGATCTCAACAAACACAAATCCAAATTAATCGAGACCTCAAAGAATTCAGATAAAAGACGTTTTTCTTTGAAATAAATCCTATGCAGCGCATATCTAAAGGAATCGAGACCTCAACAAATTCAGGTAAAAGACGTTTTTTCCTTAAAATAGACCTTAAAGGACGCAAATCTAAATCAATCGAGACCTCCAAAAATTCATATAGATCCTACGCGATGCGAATCTAAATTAACCGAGAGCCTCAAATGGAATACCAGCCAAAAAAAAAAAGGAAAAGCAGATCGATGCCCTAACAATGTGAGGGTGGGTTAAGCACTGGATGCAGAGGTTTATCGATCGATTCCTGTTGCTGTATTTTGTTTATCGCTTTTCAGGGAACAGATCGATGAACCGCTGCCTCCAGTGTTCTCACCTAACCAAACAAAAAACAGATCAACCATCACATAGATCTAACACACGCTGCGAAATGGCAATATAACCAAAATAATATATACAAACACACACAAAAGAAAACAACCATCGCAAAGCATAAATTGAAGAGTGAGGAAGAGGATAAAGCCCAGCTGGAAACTGCAAAAGGGCAGACAGAATAGCTGCCATTGATGAACTGTCACGCACCTTTTTTTTTTCTTTTTTTTTAAGGGTATACTGTGATGTGGTGCTATGTGGGGTTATTATTTATATGCAAATCTGTGGGTGACTGGAGAGAAAGTGAATGACTACTTTATCCCTGGATAGTAAAGGTGCTGGCTAGTAATATTTGATGGAAAAGGGTAATTTGAACAGTTTGGTCTTGGAATGGTGAGGGTGACGTGTTTGTGAAAATTAATTGGGGCAAGCTGAAGAGTGCTTAGGAATAGAGTACACGTGTTTGGATCCCTGTTGAAGGAATCCTTGCATTCTCCGTCTAATTTGTTTTACAGTACTCCTGAGAAAAATATATTTTTGATTTGATATAAAATTTAAGAAAGATTAATTTTTTGACACGTACGTGACATGTATATGAAAAATTATGTATTTTTTTTTATTTAAAAAGAGAATATAGTTTAATATAACATGATGTTTAACAGATTTTAAATTAAAGTTATGTCAAATGTATTAAAATATTTTTAGAAAAATATTTAATAAAAGTCAAAAGTCAAAAAAATAAGTCAATTCAAAATTCACTTAATCTTGTGGTTTTAAACATATCGGAAAGTTGAAATTAAAGTTTTGCCAAAAGAAGAGTCATTCTTTTTTGGACAGACCAAAAAGGAAAGTATGTCATTATTTGTGAAACGGATGGAGTGTTGTTTTTTTTCATTTTTTTTAAAAAATAATATGATTTGATTTTGTATAGAATTTAAGAAAGTAAAGAACTTTTTTTTTTATTTTATGTTCTTAAATTAAAGTTATATCAAAATACATTCTCCATTTACTTTTAGTTGAAAAAAAAATCTAATTTAATTCTCACTTTTATGTGATTGTTGACTAGTCAAAATAGGATAAATTTTTTTCCTATTATACCTTCAGTTTATGACTTTGAAAAATATAGGAAATGAATCCTATCAAGTAATAAAGATAAAATGATAAACTTACTATACTATTAATTCTTTTCTTAATAAGGGAGTCAAGTCAAAATTTGACGATTAAAAGTGAGAAGAGAGAGTATAAATAAATACTCTTTAATTGTATATCTTAAAAAAGTCATATGAAAAGTTATAATTAAAAGATTGTCAAAAAAGAAAAAAATATTTTTTTTAATGAACTAAAAAGGAAATTAGATCAGAAAGTATATGATCTTGTAAATAACATTAACACAATTGCTAAAATAATATTTGGGTGAATCATTGTATATGAAATAATAAAGTACAAATTGCTATAAATAATTTGCCAGTGACTTGTTTTGTCTAGGTTAATAAATACACAAATTTTTGAAAACATAAGAAGAAATGAAATTAAAAATACAAATTTACTTTGTTTGACGTTGTCTGTTAACTCTTTTTTTTTTTCTGACAATTGATTTTTGTTTTTTTGTTAAGTATTACTCTTAACTTATTTAGTATTAGATATATGAAGAGAAAAAGTACTATAAAAAGAGTTTAAAAAAATAATAATAAAAAGGTGTGTTTTTAATTCTTTTCTTCGTAAAATTTTTTGAAAAATATTTTTTTCAAACTGAACAAATATGATCGTCCTCAATTGGAATCTACTATTAAGCCTAAAATAGAGTGATCTGTTAAAACCTAAAAAAGAGTTGTTTATGAATGTATGCATGTGAATTTGATTTTCATCAAAATGATGCTTCAATCGTAATTTTAATAATATAATACCATACATTATGAAATCACGGCCAACCACCATCCAAACAAGTTATTAGTTTCAATACCAAGGCTCAATACTCCATTCTTCAACACACTTTATTTTTATTCTTTGCCTCTTCTTCATCGCCCCCACTTCCCTAGATACCTTAAACCAATCTTTCATAATACTTGTATACATTATATACAAATATTTTTAATTTTGGTTTATGTATTGAATAACAAAAATTATTTATGTTTTTATCAGTATTTTTTCGTGGAAAAAACTCCATATGTAACATTGTTAGGTTTTGTAATTAATGTAAATTTCAATAACAACAATAACATACCCAGTGAAATTTCACAAGTAGGGTTTGGAGAGGGTAGAATATACGCATACCTTACCACTACCTTATAAAAGTAGAGAGGCTATTTCCTGAATACTAATGTAAAGTTCAAAAATTAAAATATATTTTCACAACCGAAAAAGAATCCAAAATAGAGTAAGATATTTGTGCCAGTTCAATACTGATTTGAAGATGAACTAAAACTATAGAATAAGATAAAACATAGCATTTACTAAGCTCAACAAATATTCCATTTTTTGGATTATCAGCACCCATTTTACTTTATCTCTTCATTATAATTCTTCACCATCAAAGATAGAAAAATTAAATGCAGATGTTTATGGATATCAAGTCTACAAATTAATATACACCCAAACAATAATTAATTTCTCTAATATATTTAACTGCCCGATATTTAATTCGTGAACTAAAAAGATAGCTAAAAGGGAAGGATAATACTTTATCATGATGGTCCGTATTTTAAATTCAATGTTCTGGATATAACTAACTAACTTAGGTACGAAGTATTAATGGAATAACAACATGCAGAAAGGTTCATAATAAGTAATTAAATATCAGCTTTAACTTTTACTTGCATATAGGATAAAGAATTTTTGTACTATTGGGTTAAATTGACTTATAATAATAAATAAATCTTTATATATTGCAAGCCTAATAATGATGATTTGATAAATAAAGTAAATAAGTAATGACCTAATAAATATAGTTGGTTAGTAATTATTACTATAACTTAAATTCTTCAGAAAATATGATGGGTAATCTTATACTCCTCCGTCTATCTTTACTTGTCCCCTATTAACTTGGCACAGGGACTAAGAAGTAGAAATAATGGGGTAACTTTACCAAATTACCCTTTAAATATAATAAATAAAATGTCTTGAAAAATGTATTAGGGAAATGATTATAATTAATGATAAGGGTAAATTAGAAATTACGTGTAAAATTATCTTTTGATTTCATAAAATGGACAAGTATTGTTGGACATCCCAAAATGTCAAGATGGACGGAGGGAATATAACTAAGTTAAAATATATTGATATTGTAAAAGTTAGTTATCGAAGAAATGTAAAAATTACTTAGTTTCTTTAACTAATATCATTCTCTTCTTCTTCAAATTTCAATTCATATTTTTCATAGAAAAATCTTTCATTAAAAATATAGACCTAGAACCTTTTTGCATTGTAACTAAGGAAACATAGCCTATGCCTTAGCAAAGAAGATTATTCAGGAAAAGGGAAAAGATCAAAAAGTGTAGCCACATGGGGACTGACTTTTTATGCTTTACGTATAAAAGGTCAAATATCCATTTCAGATAAGCACATGCACAAATGTGAAATTACATGCAAAAAGTTGGGATAATCTACGCCGGATGATGTAATCTAGTGATCAATTAAGTGGACTGAGGGAATCTCAGAGTTAAATCTCAATAGAAACGAAACTATTTGGTGATTTCTTTTCATCTTTCATATTCTTATAACTAGAGCTGTCGAGTGGAAAATGACAATTGACAGCTATCCCTGGAATTAGTCGAGTACAAATTGATTCGAACACCAGAAGTTGAGATAATCTGACAAAGATTTTTGAATTTCCTTTGGCTTTCCATGTTGTAATCCCACTCTGGTTCCTTAAAGGTGCATTTAATAGCACAACGCCTCTCAGTTGTACCTTTTAATTTGCAGTCCCATTCATTCGTCCGACTCCGACGTAACTTTTATACAAATTGATTAAATAATGCAGAGTCTCTGTTTTCTTCTTCATTGCATACTCTATATATATATATAGATGTTGTTTCTGAATGAACAAACAAACACATATACACACACAGCGAAGAAATGGCAAACACAGCTTCGACGATTTGGCCTAACGAACAACAACCACTGCAGCAACAACAATCAGTGCCGTACCCTGAAGCAGTGCCAAACGGCGCTTGGCATTCTTCAGGATCCATAGGGCCATTTTTCGCTGTCATCTCCGTGTTAACTGTTCTCGCCATTCTTTCGTGTTTAGTGGGAAACTATTGTAGAAATCGGAAGCCTGCAACGCCGTTGGACGGCATTAAACAGAGAGATTTCGGCTTTGGGTGGGTGAGGGGCAAATTATGCTGGCGCTGTACAAATTGTGGGGAAAGTAGCAATAATGAGGGTAAGGGGCAAGATGTTGTTTGATGAATTAAGAAGCCATTTGGAGTAAAATGTGCTACTTATTATAATATGGTAATTTGTGTAAAGCTCGATATTTGCTAATGTGCTTGTTTAGAAGAAAGAGTCACTTCTGTTTTTTCTTTTTTGTAAACCGTTCTGTTTGAAGCAGTTGCTAGCTGCTACTCTCGTCCAATTTTTATTATTCACAGTTAACTATAAGTTTCTACCAATGATCAACTTTTTTAAAGACGAATTCAAAATTTTGAAGTATATGAATTCGTAATTAAAGTTAATATACAACACTAGTATGTAAGTTTCCTATATCTAAATAGTGAAGCATTTTAAACGTATAATGAAAATTGTAAGTGTGCGTATTAACACAACACCGGAAATTACATGGGCTTTCATGCAAGGCCCAAGTGTCTAAGCCCATCAGAGAGGCCCACAAATATTGGACTACATAAACTTTGTCACGATTTCAAAACATAACGAGTTGTTGGGATTTTATTTGATACATCTCTTCTCATGATTTTATATATTACATTTGATAAAGTCTAGGATTGTATCTGATACAGTTTGATAAATCCCTCTGTCACGATTTCAAAGCAATAAGTATCTTCAGGGGCGGTTCAAGCATATTAATGGTCTAATACGAAAATCGACTGTAAATAGGACAAGCATATTAGTGACCTAAGGCAAAAATCGACTGTAAATAGGACTAACTATTTTACATCTATATCATAGACTTTCACAATTTTCAGCATTTTTAGTTGCAACTATATCTTCATATTGATAAAGCCTCTATATTATTACAGTTTGTATCTAGCATCTGTTCCCTTATAAATCATAATTAGACAAACTATAGCTATTATTCATAATTATGGATCAAACTATGATTATTTTATGAAAATTCTTCTATGTAAATATATAACATCTTATAGCTAATCTCTTTGGTGAAAAGTAGTAGCAGGAAGATAAGTGAAATGGGCCGCCACGTATGGACTCAATTGACTTTAAGAAAATTCAAAGAACTGACCTACGAAAGTTCCCTAGATTCTTGAATGATACATTGAACGTCATCTTTCCATACTCTAAAAAACAAATTAAAATCCACCGACCCCCATTTTTAACTTTAAAAAATCATTACAGGAAAACCCATATATAGCCTCCCAAATCCAAATCCAATTATAGAGTGATTCACATCTCTCTTTTCAACAGTTCTCCCATCATCACCAATTTTTCTTTCTTCCTATTTTTATCCATTTTCATTTTTGTACCCAATTTATACCAAAAACACATTATCCAAAATGATGAATAAAAGAGGAAAACAAATGATGTCAAGGCTTCAAGCTGATCAACTTGACCAATTAAGGAACATATTTTCGAGATTCGACATGGACGATGATGGTAGCCTCACTCATTTAGAGCTAGCCGCACTATTACGTTCACTGGGGCTAAAGCCCAATGGGGACCAAATCCATGTTTTATTAGCCAAAATGGATTCTAATGGAAATGGGGCTGTGGAATTCGATGAACTTGTCAATGCCATTATGCCAGATTTGATTAATGAACAAGCATTGGTGAATCAGGGGGAGCTTTTGGAAGTTTTTCGATCGTTCGATCGCGATGGAAATGGATACATTACGTTAGCTGAGCTGGCAGGAGCAATGGCTAAAATGGGCCAGCCATTATCGTATCGTGAACTGACAGAGATGATCAAAGAAGCTGATGTCGATGGAGATGGTGTAATTAGTTTTAACGAATTTGCAACTGTTATGGCTAGGTCTGCTGCGGAATTTCTTGGAATTCCTGTTTTATAGCCTTATGAACTGAGTTAGATTGTTCATTGTTTTTATCAATAAGCTGTACAAATATCATAATTTTCTGCGTGTCAATGTGCTGATTATCCTAATTTATGAGTAGTTTTGGGCTGTTTTGAATCAATCATGAGATATTTTGAGTCTGTTTTTTGAAGTTCCCCAATTAAAAATAATCAGCCAACTGGCTACAGCACTCCCTTCAGAGAAAGCATCACCCACCAGTTGTTAATAATTGTATGGGGGCCTAAGGTCAATCAGCTTGCCTGTAGATGACGCATCATTACACTTATTGCCTATACTTGGACAAAAATAAAATGACTCTACCAAAGACAGTAGTCAATAATCATCATTCCAAAGTTTCTTTTCATTTTCAAGGATGGAGAAAATGCATAGAATATTTCTAGTACGACATTAGCTAAGCTTCAAACTGCATACAACCTTCCCCAAGGTCTTCAGCATTTTCCATTTACGGAGTGGGAAAGGAAAAGGAAAGGTGAATTTGAAAAATAAGAAATATAACAGATGAACCGTCTTACTCGTGTATTAAGTAGGGAATCACATACAAACATACATAACGAATTCCCAAGACCTTAGAAAGAAATTAACTGGTATGTTTTAACATTAAATAATTCACTTTGTTATGTAAGAATGAAACAAAAATCAGACCAGCCATACCATTATCCAACTGCTACAACAATCAAAAGCCTTGATCACAGGAATAAACTGGAAAACAGACCAAAACCAATATCATACCTTGCAAGTGAAAAGGATGTTCCTACTTAAAAACTTCAGAATCTGGCCTCTTGTACCCATAGATTGACCAAAGAGAGAGAGAGCGCTCTGTGCATAGCACTTTAAAGGGCAGATAGTAGTAAAACCAAGGAACATAAACTGTTCCAGCAGTGATTAGCCATTGCTCTGAGACATCATTGATATTCAATCAGCAGTAATTTCAAGTTAACTCGTTTAAGATCCATTCAAATAGGTCGGTCATATAGTAGAAACATTTCAGTCCTTGTATTTACGCTTCTCTCTCTTGGCTTCTCTGCGGTCTTTTTCTGAAACATGGCGGGAATGTCTACTAGGACTCCGAGAGTCTCTCCTTCTATGTTTATGATGCTTTGAGTGCCTTTTACTACTACTACTCTTCTCCTGAGATGCTTTTTTCTTCCTTGACCTTGAATGACGGTCTTTATAACCCTCAGATGGACCAGAAGATGCATCTGGACTGCTGCTTCTGTGACGTCGCTTTCGCTTTCTATATGTTTCATCTTCTGATGAACTACTGTTCTTATTTCGATACTGATCTTTTGCTTTTGCATGCATTCTAGCGTCCATTTCAAATCTATTCTTGTCAACATCATTCCTGTAGCTTTCAGTTCCAGTTCCTCTGTCACCATTTTTCCAAGAGCTAGTATCTACAGTTCCTTCTCTAGAAAATATACCTTCTTGAGAGATGTTCTGGTTATTATTTCCTACTGCCAACACCGGATCTGACAAATCCACACCAACAGCATGGGAAGTGGATGCTGTACCATTATCAGATTGGTCAATGCTCTTTGTTCTCAGATTTAACGGAACAGTGTCTTTTTTAGCTGGGTTACTGGTTTTGTTTTCTAGGTGAGGCATATCAGTGGGAACCTCCAAACCCAGTTCTTTACCCAATGACTCCAAAAAGTCACCAGCTATTAGTCGATTTAAAGTTGTATTAACAGCTCCAACCTTCTTTTGAGAATCCTCTGCGACATCCTGATTGCTAGTTGCCACTTCATCATCTGAGTCATCAGAGAATATAGCCTACAGAGGAATATTAGCCAATATGAAAAGCTGTAAGCTTTTATGCAAAGGAAACAAAGCACGTTACATAAATGAATTCATAGTACTCTTTCATCAGCAGATTGTTCTTAGAATATCTGTCGAACACCAGAAACCCATCCCACTGCCACAACAGGGAATAAAGGGAAAAAAAGAGGTGAACAAATAACCATCTACAGTTGCATATTCAAATACTTTTTCAAATAATTAACATCAACAATAACTCTCACTTAACAGGTGGTATTTCACATGACGCACTTAGAAAAATGAACCAACTAACCCTGACACTAGCTCAGGTAATGAGATTTTCCAAATTGATACATAAACGGAAAAAGGACAAATCAGAAAGTAACAAACCACTGCCATTGCACCCATCCATGGAACTACAAATCAGGAAGGAAATATCCCACCCCATCCCTTCATCAACTAAAGAAAATTACAGAAGAAAATTCCCTTTTCACCTCCATAAAAATACTATGTTATCTAAAGCACTAGTTTATAACCTTGACATAAAGAGAAACAAGTAGAAGCAAAGCATAATAGAAATTCTATTGCTGTCCCTTGATTAATTACCAGAACAAAGACGGACTAGCCAAATACGTATAATGAACATGATAGTCCAAATAAGAGAGAACTTAGCAAGAACACTCTCCTCTAATAATGAGCTGTATACTTGAACAACTGATTAGAATAATAACAGACTAATTACCTTGTACAAATCAACAGGCCTTTCAATATTTTCTGGTTCTGCATCCACCTCAGTTTCCTGGTCAGCCATTTCTTTTCCTTTTTCTATATCGCCTTCCTGGAGAGACAATTGGCTCCTACTCCCAGAAACATCATCTTGAAGCTTTGGAGTTTTGACAGACTCAGGAAAATATATAAGTGAGTCCAACTTGCTCCTTGGGCGTGGAGCTGTGATTGGCTGCATAATAAAAGATGGAGCTCCGTCAACCTTGACGATATGCAACAAAAACAGATAGCACATGGTAGAAGAAAGATGCATTAATGACTTCAAAATTAGATAAATACGATTCACCTAGTTATAGATGTCAAACACACTACATGTGACAAGGACAATATCCAATTTAAGAACTTATACCTTCTTCCAATTTTTACATGAGAGGAGTAGCCTCTTGTCTCTAGTTTCTTTTCCGGTATACCCATTGAGGCCCTTGTTTGTATAGATGATTGCGTGATTTTTGTAGAGAACCATATTGTGGTTTAAGTTTCTCTACATTTTGGTATACTACATACATATGGGAACTTAAAATTTTTTACCTTATTCAAAAAAAAAGGGGGAGAACATTTCTCTCATTCCAAAATTAATACTAACAATTACAGTGAGAAGGAATTAGAAAAACACTAATTCTAATACTAACACCAAAAATTATTACAATTTGGATCACCTAGAAAAGAAATTAGAAAATCCCTACATTCTAGAATGTCTATTATAGTGACATTAGATTAGAACAAGAAAAACCAGTTCACAGTCATATACTGTCAACTGTCTTTTCATCTAACAGAAGCCCAAGTAAATTCTCATAAAAAAAAAAGAAATCGATGACTTTCAACAGCTTCAACTTCTCCAGGAGGGAGTAGAAGGGTGGAGTTTAATAGAAATATAGAAGTATGATTTGGCAGATTGACACATAACAATAATGAAATATACAGTAATTGTTGATACCTTGCCCATATAAGGGTCAACAAGATCAAAGCGCTTGCACAGAATAGGTGAAGGTCTCCACTGAAATTCCTCCCGTTTTGGGTACATACTTGTTGCTGCTAAGCCATCATCTTGACCAAATTTAGTTAGCTGCAAAACAGCAGTTAGAAAACAGGATGAGACTGCCAACTTATGAACAATCAATAATGTGCATACCTCTGCTGTTCCAGAAGTGAATTGCAATCCTGCAGTAGCTAACATACTTGAGAACAACTCACTAGGTGGAACACTTTCTTTTCCCTGTTTTCCTTTATTCATTGTCTCGGCTACAGACTCAAATTCTAACTTTTCGCGAGCACGGGCAGCTTCTGACATATTACTTGCTCCACTACCGTCTTTAGGGCGAAGACCTCCACAATATTTCTCCTTCAGAAACTGCTCAAACCTTTCTTGCTTAGCAGGATCATCTTGAAAAGGTTTTGCAGATTCAAGAAGTTCATTCTGGAGAAAAAAGTTCAGAATCAACAGACACCAAAAACAAATTCCAACATATGATGGAAAAAACTTATTTAAGTATAACTTGCTAATCGGAAAAAGCACTTTTAAGGTCTTAAACACTAATTTATTAATTATTCAGCACCAAATCTGAACACAGCAGAGGTTCACAATCAACAGACACCTAAAACAAATTCCAACATATGATGGCAAAAACTAATCAAAGTATACCTTTCTAACCTCAAAAGCATTTTTAAGGCCTAAAATGCTAATTTACTAGTTATTCAGCACCAAATCTGAACATATCTTGATATATGAACAAAAAAATACGTAAATATCAATGTTCAACTACATCAAAAGAAACGTCCCTTTTGAAGCCAGAATTGATTTTCCTTCATACCTAACATAATGCATCAAAGATCTTGAGCCAAACAATTAAAGCCCAAAAGAAGAAGAAAAACTGGCTCCCAGAAAGCACTTATCTTCTTGAACACCAGAAACATCAAACAGTAAGACACTACCATGACTAACCCCTACCAAAGTTGACTTAACGAGGTGCCAAGCTAAAATTTATTCAGCCTAACATGAATATCAAGCTAGACTTAAGTTACCGAGTACTAAACTACTTACAATTGACACAGGTTTGGTGAATGTATCTGAAAGATTGGATGTTAAATTGATCGCATCAGCAGATGAACCAGAGGAATTTGCAGCTCTCAAGCTTCTTTCAATAGGCTTCTCCCCTAATATCTGGCCACGGCTTTCTGCTGTCATCTTCTGCACTTTCTGAGACATTTTTGGATCCCACTGTTGTTTTCCTTGATCATTACGTTTCTGTCTCTCCTCCCAAAGTTTCCTTGCATAGTATTCATGACCTTCTCCGCCGTTCAGGAAACCAAATAGAGGGTTGAACTGATTTTTTTCTCTGGAAAGGTCCTCAAGTAATTTACCAGAACGAGCTACTAATGTAGCCAACCCTTCAATCAGTATTTTAAGATTATTATCCTCTGGTGGAGTAACAACAGGGGGAGGAAGACTAGGAGCCATGTTATCGGAATCAAGGGGAGCTGCAAACTTGTGATGGGGGACAAAATTCTGCGGTATCACAGGAGAATCGAATCTGTAAACATAGTAGAATAAATTTGAGTTAAGGATGAACAATGAAATAAAAGTAAATGTTTCTATCATATACAACCATATACCTAAAATAAACCAATTTCTACAATACAATGAACAAACTTTCTCTACATGCAGTAGAAGCACGTATGAGTTACTTCATAATTCCTTGATCACATCAGGAAATATGGCAGTTCTTAAGTAGATGCAGCTAAGGAGAAGACATTCATTAAATCCTTCATAACAAGAAGAAAAGCAATGTGATGACTCTAATTGTAGAGCTAAAAAAATTTTGTGGAAGAAACAAAAAGGTGTTAGGAATTTTATAAAGACTTATCAACAGATTATAACTTCCCCTCTAGGCAATACTGTCTTTTGGTGCTGAAACAGCAAGGATTCCTACATTCTGACGTATGAACATCTGCCCTTTATATCCTCACAAAACTCTCATCTTAAAACTCCACCTTAGGTTTGATTAGCTCAATTACATCCAATGAATAGTGTACGATATTTTTAAATAGTGATGGTGTTCGGCTCAGGCAGCTTGAGTGCACCCTCGACTATTCAACCAGCTACTAGTGCAAATGCTGGGCGACTCTGTCCACAAAGGCTTAGACAAATCGAATGAAATCACTTTCCCTGAGATCGAACCATGGTCTCCAAGGTTTTCATACCCTTGGCTGCATGTACAAAACATTCTAGAGAAGTCACATTTTCATGAAAGGCGGGGTTGTAATTTAGAGCATGCACATCATCAATTTTCTGCTCAACATCCTTGGTTAATGCATTCCTCCCTTGGGACTTGATAAATCGAGACAGAGAACAGTGGTTGTAGCTATAGACAGCAATTTGAACTTGTTGGCCTATGCATAATAGACATTTGGTGTACAGAAGATGTTCAAAACATATCCTATTCATGTGACCATTACAAGAGTTTTTAGTTACTTCAATAGTGACAAATAATCTGTTTTTCTAGATAGTCCTATTTGGGCGCAATCACTGGTGCTAATATATATCCTTCATTCCCAAAGAAAAGAAAATGACATACTTCAGCAGTCTGTTCCCCAGGCCACATATGGTTTTTTTTGTTCCAGATTTCATTGCTCTAAAGCAGTGACAAAAGCATATAATAAAAGATGGAAAAGGTACCCATAGCTTCTGTTACTCTCAGAAAAAGAATAAGTGTCATGAAAATACCTTTCCAGCTGATAGTCGGATTTTGAAGCAGCACTAAAACCAGGTAAAATATCATGTGCCTTCCTGTCCAACATTTTCAGCTTCTCCACCTTTGGTCTAGAAGGCTCTTCAACTTCTTCGACATATGTCTCTTCAAAGTCATAACCTGGTGAGAAATACTAGCCAAGATAAGAAATTTTCAAGTAGAACTGCTATTTCCCCCCCTACTTTGGCACCAAAACTAGCTTGAGGGGGGCAGGCAATAAGGACCTATAATGCAAGGTTACAAGAGCAACAAAAATTAGGAGAAAAGAAACTCTCTCATATTCTGCAAACTAGATCAAAGGAGCATTTAACAGGACAAAACTGAACTTTATTCATGAAATTATACTTGAGAAAAGGAACAAAAGTAATGCAGATCCAGGATGGTCAAATGAAGTTTTTGATAAATAATAAGGAGACAGTCAGGAGAGACAGACGATCCAGCATTAAGAAAACATTGAGGCAAAGTAATTTTTTTTTAAAAAAAATTAGTGTAAGTAAAGAACTAAGTGAGTCAACCATAGCATCCAACTCCAAAACAGTCGTGAGCAGCTTCATCGCACCAAAAACTAAGCACGAAGATACTTTTGAGTTTAAGATTAACTACATTGCCCTTGCATTCAAAGACACTGGCATATCTTCCTCTCATATGATGGCAAAATGAAGCTGTAACCTCTACTTTAAGGGGACTACTACTTTCTTTAAAAAAGAAATAGTAAATATATTCTGCAAACACACAGTAAAATTGAAGGGGACTTACATATAATTTACTTATGCATTTTGCACAAACAGAATCCCATGTTGACAAAATACAAATTTCCAATTCTTTATGCCTCTCAGCGACCACTACTGCTTCCCCACTTCTCCGGGCCAGTCAATGAGCATAAACTTAGTGGTGGTGATTGGTATAAGAATAAAGCAGCACCAAATTTATGCCGTGAAAAAAGAAAAGATCCACAAGGGAAAACTATGGTGTTTGTCCTGATAAGAGAAGGACTAAAGAAGGAACAACAGGAATATCTGTAATCCATACTGCTAACTGATTGACTTGGCACTTGTACATATCAACAAAAGAAACTGACTGGTATTTCTGTATTTATAATAACTGGATTTACAGCGAAAAGGAAAAGCTATAACCTGATGCGTACACATCCTCATCTTCAACATCAAGATCTTCAAGAGCCCCAACACCAAATCCAGGAGCAACCCTTCCTGCTGATAAAATCAACCCAAATAGCTAAAGAGCCTACATTCGTAATGCGTTCTTTGAAAGAAAATAAGAATTAAGAGGTGCTAAATGGAAAGCAAGCTTAAATCTGAAATGTGAGGGGTAAAGCTTGCAGTCTCTGAAAGAAGATGAGAGGCACTAAATGAAAAGCAAGCTAAAATCTGAAAACATGAGGGGTAAATCTTACATTTGAAACCAAATAGGCTGTCCTTTAAGACTCTATCTTGATGCCCCATTTCTCTACTATTAGACATCCTTGATCTCTTCTTTTCTGGGGAAAAAAAGGCAAAACACTTTTTCACTGATGTGTTACATATCAGTGATACATATTTGATAAGGACAACTCAATTGAACATTTTCTATATTATTAAGACATTAAGTACCTCTGAACTCAGGAGCATTTTTGTAAGGATCGTAGCCTAAACCATGCAAATCTTGCTTTGGATTAAGCAAATAAACCTAAAGAGGTAAGGAAACAATCAGGAAAATATTAGGGAACCAGTGCATTAAAGCAAAAAGACAAAAGAGATGGAGACAGAAGTTTCAGCAAGGATACTAAATCACTATTTTTGTTTCGAAAAGGAAAAGAAAGCACAAGCAAGTGATGAACTTCTGATCCTGTGTATAACCAAGTAATCGGAATAAATACATCAAACCCGGATGGAGAACCCAATTTTGTCTTTATTTGTTTTGGCAGGAATATATTGGCAAAGAGAGTTTCTTGGCGTTAAATGGCATGACAGAGACTGTTCTTTGATTACTGATCTCAAAATTCCTGTCTGTATCGTTTAAATATCTAATTGAGTACCTCTTACAATGTTATCTATCATATACACCTTTTATATTCTCATTTAACTCTTCATGTTATGTGGGCAACAAATGGTTTTACTATGAACAAGATGTCGGGCAGAAGAACTATGTTAATAGATCAGAAAATACACCCAATCAGTTAGTATGTCGTAGACCAAAATCCCTCTGTGCATGTTCATAAAAGATGTAATACTATGTAAGACTACTCATATAAATGAGGTCCCAACACCCCACCCAACCCACATAAAAAGCACAAGAGTCTATGAAAAATTAGTTCCATAAGGATAACCACTGCCGTTCACATTCCCTTCTCTCACCAGATAAAAAGTGAACTGAATGAATTCGAGCAATTATACAATCAAAGTTTCACTATAGACAAACCAGGGCATTGTACTAGTTAAGAATGAAAGAAAAAACTAAAATCTGTACAACATCCACTTCTCCTAAAGATTAAGTGCAGTTTAAAGTAACCAATGGAGTGCTTTAGTAGCAACCCATTGCATCACCAAAAAAGAGAGGATAGCTAAAAAACCAACAGTTCTCCATTCCCACTCGCCATTCCAGTTTCCTGGTCTCATAACAAGACTAAATGAAGCAGTGTTATGAAGATGCAAAGTAACAGGAAGTGGAGCTGTTTACTTTCAAAAATTGAAACAGAAATATAAAAGACAAATATAAAGCCCTAGATGACAAAGAAAAGCCTTGAAGAAATTAAGCAACAGTTCACACCGGTGTGCTTTTAGAAAACTGGCTCCCATCATCAGCTGGTAGATCCACGATAGTCTCAACAGCAGTTTCAGCTTGCCCAGAGTCCAAAGGTTGTGCGTCCACATCAGCAAAAGAAAATGCAAGAAAAGCTTTTCTTGCTTCTCTCTTAGCATCTGCAAATTAGAAAGAGAAACAAGCTTATAGAATGCATTGATGGTAAAAAATTCACTCTTTTTTTTTTTTGCACCGGGTGTCCGAGTCTCTTTGAGCCCCGACTAATCCCAAGGGTGCACAGGCCCTCGGCAAGGAGTTTCCCGCAAGTGCACCACGGTTAATTCAGGTTTTTACCCAATCCGATGGCCCTCAGAAATTGTTTGCACTCAGTGGATTTCGAATTTGAGACCTTGAAAGGGAGCAAACCCCAAGGCTCAAGTCAATTGCCACCAAGCCAACCCCTGAGGGTTATAAATTCACTCATGTTACACAGCATGAAAATTAAATGTTTAATTTCAAAATGATCATCAAACACTAAGACAGAAAAAAATTACACCAAAAACAAAGTCCTAGATGGTAGCTTCTAAAAGGCAGCCTCAAATCTCTCCGAGGGTATTCATAGATGCCAAATATGTCCTATAATGCCACAAGAAATGTTTGAGCATCATCAAATTAACTCTCAAGGATCAATGGAAAAATTCTGCTGAAACTTATCAAATGAGTTCAAACTTCCAGTTTAAATAGCTTTCTTAGACCAATGCAAAATGTGTCCAGAAAAGTCCATTTGTCAACTCCAAGATGTTTGCTTCAGGCATCTTTCAAGAACTGATTGGACTATATACAATTTCAATGTCCAACCATCTACCCAACAGTTCCATCGGAGAAAAAAAAAAAACTACATTCTCTAGAAACAAGGTAAGACACTCTGCAAAACTAGTAGAAATTCAAGAATGATTTGTCCCAAGCTTTTCTTCAAGTAGTTGAAAAGCTGTGTCCAATAAGTCCATTGCCAAATTTTTTTTGCTTTGCAGGTAATGCATAGTACAGTAAGTCGTTAACAATATCCAGCAAACTAAGCATGACAGTAGGGGACACGCATACTATATAGTGAATCAGTATGTGAGCTGTTTATTGAGCGACCACGTCTCCATCCCATCTTCTGCAGTAATGTGAGCCCTGACCAAAAAATAAGAATAACATAGTGAGGAATTATTCTCTTCACAAAAATTGGTAATTTTCAATGTACATAGAATCAGACCAATGGACTCCGTCACTGGAAGTACCACTTCGTCCAGAACTGGTCCAGGTATAGCAGAGGGCCTGCAGTACAAGCAAGATGTTCAAAGTATGAAACGTGAAGATGAGAGAAACTACAATAATTAACTCATAGCTCAATAAGGAGAATTTAAGCATCTAAGGTTTCTTCAATCCTGTTCTCCTCGAGCAGTTGGCAACCGACATTAATGAAAGAAAGTAAATGATTAGACACACAACTAACTCAATCATGTTGAAAATGGTAATCCTGGCATGGACAACAAATAAGTGCAGCTATACTCCTCGTACATTGAGAAAGCTATTTTAAATGCCAAGTACGTATATAAATCAGAACTATTTGTACATCAAGAGGAGTCTAAGGTTGTCTCAGGTCATGCATTTACGATCTCACTCGATGAGTGCTCACTTTATAGTCACAAGATTGTTCAGGAAGATACAAAAACATAAATCATAGAATTTAAAGAACATGCCTTGCAGAAAAAATGAACATAAAATCCTTTCAACAGTAAAAGAAAAAATGCAGGGAACATGATTGCAGCTTAATTAGAGATATTTAGATTATAGCAATCACATAATGCCATAAGACAAAAAGTAGTAAACAGCTAAAGTCTATGCTACAAACTAACAAGAATAAGCATAAGAAGCAGCTAAGCACAATATAAAACCTCTGCTTTTGCTCCTTTTCAGCTTGTTTACGAGCAACTTCAGCAGCAGTAAATCCAAATGTATCATACTGCATCGATGTCCCTAGACGACCCTCCATTTCCTAAGATATAAAAAACAGAGTAAGCTTCTAGGGGAACAGAAGTGAATATGAACGAATGACCAGTACCAGCTCCACTCAAATATGTCACTCTAAACTTCCCACGTAATTTACAAAATAAAATCTTTGATGAAGTCATAGAAATAGAATCAGCTTGATAACAATGACTAAGAGAACATGACAAACTTCAGAAAACAAGGGAACTTGACAATGAAGTACACTTCACAACAGAATAGCACAATGACAATGAAGTACACTTCAATAGCACAATGACAATGAAGTACACTTCACAATAGAAGTCATAGAACAACTACTAGAATAGCACGCTTCACAATAGCCTTTCAAGTACCCAGTGCTCTACACTACTACTCTACTAGGACATAACCAGCTTTGGTAGTTTACTAACTAAACCACATTTGCATCGTCATCCTCAATTAAAATGTGAGTGCAATAATCATTAAACAGTCATTCAAGTATGAATTGCTTTTTTTATCAGTCTGGGTTCCTAAACTGTCTACAATGTCAAAGAATATAGTACCCCTCTTGTGTTAGTTTTGATAACAAAACTTACAGGGGAGCTCCTATATAACTAAATATAGCTCTCACAAAAATTAATCTCATCAAAATGAAGAAATGGTAGCAAATGGCATCATATACCAACGGATTTCACCATTATAACAGAACATGCATACAGAATCTAGCCTCATAGGAGGTAATCTTCAGTGAAGGAGAGAAAAAAGAAGGCAGTGGCTTAATGATTGATTTAACCAATAAATTGAAGTACTGGCAATCAGCAGATACGGTGAAAGTTTCTGAAATAAGTGGCTACCACATCATGTTTTTTGCAAAAGCTCAAATTCAACTGCAACTACTTTTTTTATATCTTCAGACACACACAAAGTTCAAATAGAAGAGATTCACCTATATATTATATTACACTTCTGCACAGCATTTTTTAAAAGCATCCAGAGAACTGCATTTTCTGTCAATCAGATCAGAGACCTTCAACCATTTCTTTCAAAATAGTTAGAACTCAGGCACATCCATTCCATAGTCAATTATTTGCAGGGAAACAAGAAGGAAATCCTGCGAAACCAGTTTCTAACAAGGGTACACCATACACAATTGTCTTTACACATGAACTGTCAGTGATTTACAGCAAAGTCAATATATATGAACATTTACATCAGCCATAGCCAATAATAAGAGACATGTAAGCATAAATGACTTCGACCCAAGACAACCACGTGAATATTCTACTCTTTCCTCTTCCCAGGACACATCGCATAACACACAAGTAAATCGTCAGCTACTTTGGAGTACTTGGCAACCAAAAGATGAGAGAGAAAGAAAAAGGATTTCAAGCTTCTGCAGGCAGAGTAGTTGACAGGAGGACAAAGATGGTTTCTTCAATAACCACAAATAATCCCCACATTAATGCATTTACAAGATTTGTTATTCAGCACAAACAAAATTATGCTACTTTGTGAGTTCAATCACCAAAAGTAAACCGGATATTTGCTAAGGCAATGTCTCTCATAGGATAACTCATATTTTTTCCATAACAAATGACACAGAGTGAACTTGGATCTGTGACTTTCGGAAAAGAAACGGCAGAGGAAAACACACTAGATGTATATACTGGATGCCGTGTGTCTTTCAGGAGATTTCTCTTAAAAGTAAAAACCCAGCCTTGCAATCGGAACTTATTTGATAACAAAGTTGAGCAAGGATCCTGAGAAAAGCATCCCATATTGTTTCATATTTTCCAGCCAAAAGCTGTTGTTTCGTCAGAGAATTGATTGACTTCTTTGGGCGTAAAACATACAAAAAATGGTAAAACATACTTATATTCTTATATATACGCAGAAAGCAGAAGGAAGAGAACATACAGCTTTCTCATCATCATCCAAGAAGTTAAAGAGACTCTGTTGTTTGACTTCAGCTCTGTTTTTCCTAGACGACGTAAATGACTGTGGAGTCCATCCTACAACATTGTTATAGATGGTTCATAAAGAATCTCACATAAGTAGATTGAAAATAAAATTATCAAGAAGCGTGTCACGGAAATAACAGAACAATAAAATGGAAGTTACACTCTACCCTCTTTCGAGCCAACTGTATTGTAGTATCCAGCGGAAAAACCACCAGTAAATGCCCCATGAAATCTCCTCCGTCCCTCTTCATCTGTGACCTGAAAATCAATTTCATTAACAAGAAAAAGATTTAGATAGAAGCAAATTAATAAAAAAGCTTCTGAGAATGAACATCTTTGATCAGGCACCCATTTTAATCAGCAGGGACTGCTGTTTAGTGGGCTATAGGTATTAATAAAGTACTAAGGGGGTTTGGTAGAGTGTACAAGAATAATGCCAAATAGAGTGTATTAGTAATGCTTGCATTAATAATGCTTGTATTAGTAATGCTTGCATTAGTTATGCTTGTATTATTTATCATGCATTGTTCGATTTGGTATAGTAAAAATAGTAATCATTGCATAAAAAAAATTTTTTACAAAGATATCCTTCACAATTATGATAGAAAAGATGTAAAAAGATTTTGAGGGATAATGTGGCCATTAACCATGCTAATGCATGCATTACTAATACCTAGAGATCCATGGAATTAGTAATCCATACTTTAATACACAATAAAGTGTATAACTAATGCTTACATAACACGGAGAAGCGTACCAAACAAGGTATTACAAAGAGTTAATGCATGCATTATTTTCCTCAATACACTCTACCAAACGACCCTAAAGATGCGTCAAAAGGTTAAAACAAATCATCAACTTTCTCATAGTATATATCAGGGTAAACTACCTTAAACTCAACAAGGACGACATGATACTTACAATGAAACAAAGGAAAGGTGCTTCGAAATGTCCACCAAACAAGGCTACATTGCCACTAAATTTCTACTAATTTCACCCATGAATCGAGCAGTAAAACTTCGAGAAACTTAAACCATCGTATTCTATGCCTTCTTGACTAGAATATAAGACTTCTAACTTCTAAAGAATTCGAGAAACAGTATTTTCAAGCTAGTGGCGAGTGGAATCAATAATTCAAAATCCTAAACCAACGAAATATTTTCTAATTTCAAAACCGTGACATTGACTTTGAAATTGAGTACCTCTTGTTTCCATGCGGGAAGAGTTCGCAACTGGCCAGAGGCCTCTGCGATGGCCTTCTTCTTGCGGCTGCTGACATCTTCCTCTCGCTCTATAGGTGTTCCGAAGAACACGAAATCTTCTTCGTCGCTATCCATTTTCCTAATATATGTGTTGATGCTATCGCTTCACACTTTGAGAGAATAGATTTCAAATTGCTACTTATAAACCCTAGTTTCCTTGATTTTGATAAATGGGATCGTCGGTCGGACAAAGTTGCCTCCCGGAGAGCGGATATTAGCCAACGGCGTGATTTCTACACTTTTGCGGGGCTCTGGCGGTTCCCTTCAGTGTATATTTGTGTGGTGTTTATCTTTAGTTTCTTCACTAATTACTTAGTGGTGTAATTGATTTTGGAAGGAGACATTAGAGTGACTACCCAAATTGTTAATCCACTATTTATGCGTTTGGTGTGTTAATTGGGTAAAATTTTGTTTTTTACCTCTTGCTAAAGAGAGCTGCCCAGATAAGTATAAAGATGAACGTGTATATTTCTAGAGAATCAATTTGTATTCATGTTAAGATGATCAAAACAAAAATTATGTATCTTGTAAGATAATCATCGCAGCAACAATATAAGAACGAGAAGAGAGACTCCACATAATGTTCATTGACTATGAAAAGACATAGAATAAAGTTTGTATGGAGGTATTTGGTATCTAGAAGTATATTTGGAGTTTACATAATGGGTCAGAACTTGAATTAAAACAGTGGAAGGTATCAATTCTTAATCCATATTCATTTGCCTTATGATGAATGAAGTGACACTGCATGTTAAAGCAAAATATCGAGGCGTATGATACTCACATATGGTATATAGTACATCATGTTAGGACGTGCAATAAAATTAAGAATGGATCAAAAGTTAGTGACAAATCATAGAATCTAAAGATTTTAGTAATGTGACACATAACGTAAAAATAAAAAAGAAAATTAATGCACAAATCACACCCCAATTATAAAAACATCAATCTAAGCAAAATAAGATTTACACTACATAATTCACATTGTCAATTTTTATCATAAAAATAATAGCCCCAAAACCATAAATTGAAATAGAATACCAAGCCTTGCTTGGGAAGGCCCAAATTGAACCCAATGCAGTTTACATCACATAATGGACAAAACAATTTTTAACTTTAAAAAATAGTAATCTAAAATTCAGATTCCAAAATGAAGCCCTCCCAAAAAAATATGAAGACTACTTGGGACTTAAATGCAATTGATGAAGATATTTGAAATGTGTCTACGTATATAGAACATATTGTGTTTATACGTATGCTTGGAAAGTTTAATAATGGAGCTCATAATGTAGTTAAATTTTCATCTTCTTTGTTATGTGATTTTTTTGAGAAAAGATATTCCTAAATTAAATTGTAAATGATGCTAAACTGTCCTTTGCACATATTATGTTTACAATAAATTTATAGATGGCAATTTTGGATGGAAAATAATACATAAAATTTTGAAAGGTTCAAATTGAAAGAAAGGAGGTTGACATTACATAATTACAGCCTATTCAATCTTTAGATAGTATACCTAAGCCAGATTTCAAAATGGAGTTATGGATCTACTCAACTTGAACATATTTAGATTGAAATATTTAAACTAAAGAAAAAATATAACCCCAAAGTCCAATTTTTAAAGGGACAATTTCATATATATTTCTACTATATAGAAAAGTCAAGTGAGAGATAACCACCGACATATTAGAAAATTTGACTTCAAGTAAGGGCAAAATGATGATTGTGCATGACCTTTCTTTTCTTTTTCTTTTTTGTGATTCGGGATCTTTTTTGGTATTCCAGATTGTTCTGTCGTTTCTCTTTTTCCTCCAACTAGCAAGGTCTTCAACATGTAGACTCTCAGAATGAATTTTCTAGAAATGAATAGTTTTTATTTCAAGTGAAGAAGCATCTAACACTTAAAAAGACTGCTCTTATTTTCTTATATATTGCGATTCGATTTCAAGTCAGTTATCTCAATCTTTACCTTAAGCCTCTTCTTGTTCTCAATCTCAAAACTTTCAAAAAATTATTCTTTCAGTTCTCTTTCTTTTCGCTGTTGGATATATCATTTCCTCCTCCTCCTCAAATTTCATAAGTCATATTTTCTACTTCACCGTCAATAGCCATAGAATGTATGAAAAATAGACAAAGACGGGTTTTATATTCTTGAAATTTCTCTAATTAAGTGCCTACTCATTTTATTTAGACGGTTGTAGTATCTAATTCAAACATTAAGCTACAAATTACATGTTTGATTTATAAATTATAATAATTAATTATTAAAAATAATTTTAAAAAATATAAAAATTCATTTTGACTTTCGAAAGTTCATTTGGTGCCACATAAATTGAAGTAAAAAAAAGGATGATTTTTTTTTTGGTAAATGACAGTTATTATTACCAAAAGAGCCATGTAAGTACAGGAGAGCAAGGTTTATACAGCTCTAGCTTTGCAAATCATAGTATCCAAATAATCAAACTAACTAAGGATAGTAATTTAGACAACTTAATGCACTAGCTAATTTTGCATGTCTACTTCCTCTAATGTGGATCTTCAGGACAATAAGTCGTATGAGTACACTAAGCAGCCTTGAAGTCCTATGAAAAATTCTATTGTTTCTTTCTTGCCACACTGCATAAACACTTGCTGCTAGAGCCATTTGGAATATTTCTGCTATTATCTGTTTTCCTTTATAGTGTATCACTGTCCATCTTATTTCCTCATTCCAGCCTAGGGCTTGCCTGTCTATGTGCATCTAATGCAAGTTTTTCCCCATAATGTTGCAGAGTACATGCATTTGAAAAATAGATGCTCACTACTATCAATCCCTGAGCTACACAGTACACACCTTGAATGATCTAATATTCCCCGAGCAGTTAGCCTTTCTCTAGTTTATAGTCTTTTATGAAGGGCTAAATATAATATGAAAGTCCACTTGGGTGGTGTTGCATTATTACATATTAGTCTTCTCCATCTACCTTCTGGAATTCCCTTCGCAGTTTCATATACATCTTCTTTATAGAGAAGGTTGTCCATCTAAAGATCTCCTCTTCATTCCAACCCACCTCCTCGTAGTACTTTTTAGCTTTGAGAATCTGCTGAACCATCCACGATGCTTGCTTAGGTTGTGCCATCTAGATTGACCCATTCTTTACATAATATATATGCACCCACTGAATTCACATTTTGTCTTTCTTCTTACTAAGGCTTCACAATTATTTACATATCTCAGTCTTGTTCTATGTGGCAATGTCTAAGAAGTTTTGTCCCCCTGCAACTTTAGGCCAACACAATGTTTCCTAGGTAATCAACGCTTTCCTGGAAGTATTAACTCCTCCAGACCAAAGAAACTTCCTACAGATAGATTCAAAGCACATGATTACCTTTTTTGGAAGGACAAATATTTGAGCCCAAAAGATTTGAATTGATAGCCGCACACTCCTAATTAATTGAGCCTTGCTTGCATAAGATAGGAATCTAGATGTCTAACTCTTAATTCTCCCCATAATTTTCTCAATCAAACTTTGAAATTGCACAATAAATGTTTTTTTGAGCTAAGAGGTACCCCAAGTAGGGAGGGTGCCTTGCACAAATCCCATGATGCTCAGTATATCCTGTTGTATAGCTTGTGGCACACCCCAAAAATAGATTAAACTCTTGTCCTCATTTGCTTCTAGGCCCAAAGCCTTTGAGAATGTAGTAAAGAGCTCAAATAACAGTTTTACTGATGTGAAATTTCTTCCACTGAATAATAATACGTCATCAACAAAACTTAGTTGTACCATATTTAACCTGGCACAGCTTAGGTGATAGTTAAAGAAAAGGATGATAATATGAATTATGTGTAAATTATGTAATAAATATTATTATAAATCATAATAATAACTTAAAATAAAAAATATTTTTGTCAAGATTTCATTTATGCAATGTAAATAAATTAAAACAAAACGAGTAATAGATATTGGGCCATGTAGACACGGCTCCATGTATCTAGTTTGTTAAATAGATCCCGAGCCCAATTACAAAAAGCCCAATTTGAACGAAATGAGATTAACATCACATTAATCGGCAAATCCAGCAGAGTCGGAAACTTTCTCGTCTCCTCTCTCTTTCATTGATGACACCACTATTAACTCCATCCACCTATTTCCATTTTCCTGAAAACTATATAAGCAATATACGTCACCTGTTATCCCACACACTTCGCTCATGCGTGCTTACCACGTTCCATTTAGCATGCACAACGATAATGGGACCCACTGCTCATGCACGACACCTATCCATTCGCGCGTGGAGAATCCCTCGCTGGATGCGCTTTGCCCTAGTCGTCTGCGAACACATTCTCTTCTGCTATATCCACCATGAACCACCACCGTACGCCGATGACCTTCTTCGATCTCCATTGGAATTCTTCAAATCGGCCGATTTGCTGCTCCATTTTCTTTGATTTAGTCTTTGGCTCGCCGATCGGCCAGTTTCGCAACTTCTCTTTTTAAGGTAAGAATGATTGTTATAGCTGTATTTTCGTATTCATTTGTATGCAGAAAATTGTCAATGTTCTTCTAAGAAGTTACGAATTTGATTGTGAAGGGTTAAATGGAACCAATGGATATCGTTGGTAAGACGAAGGAGGATGCTTCACTTCCCAAAGGTTTTCCTCTCTTCTATCGCTGCCCATGTCTGGTGTTATAGAGAATGATTTATGTTTTCTGTTTCTGTTGCCCTCGTTTTTATTACTCTTGTTTCTGTTTTGGTTATCGTTAGAACCTAATTAACCATACTTTGATGGGATGAATGGGGATTAAGCAGTGAGGGATATTAGTTGCTTTTGGAGGGGTGATTCAGGGCAATTAAAAGCCTTTAATTTTTTACAAGGCTGGGATATGCTACATGGATTCAAAGAAATACTGAAGTTTGATGCCTACAATTAGAACTTGTGACCTAAATCATTGTTTGAACCACTACTGACACACTAGAAACTTCTCTTATATCAAAAGAATTCAACCGTTTATAGTATAACCAATAAAATCTTTTTTGCCATATTTCACTGTTCAATTCTTGCGAAGTGGGTTCAGTTAAACCCTTTTGCTACCCTTAAGCTTGCTCTCTCCCTGCCTGGAAAGTTGAGTTTGTGAAATATTTCTGAAGAGTGTAAAACTTAACTTGTCAGTGACTCAAGTGACTGATTGCTTCTGCAAATATTTTGATGATTAGAGTGATGCGATTGGTAAGTTTTACAGAACGGTGGTTGTTGACCAATAAAAATGTACATGTTCAGAAGATGCATATCGCAGAGATGAGGGTGTTGAGATAGATGTGTGGTCACACAAGGAGAGATAAGATTAGGAATGAGATCATTCGGGAGAAGCTAGAGGTGGCCCCGGTGGCTGATAAGATGAGGGAAGCGAGACTGCAATGGTTTGGACATGTGCAGAGACGGAATACCGATGCTCCTCTTAGGAGGTGCGAGAGGTTGGTTTTGGGAGTTACACGGAGGAGTAGAGGTAGACCGAATAAGTATTGGACGGAGGTGATCAGACAACATATGGCGAGACTGGATCTCACTGAGGACATGACCTTAGATAGAAAGGAGTGAAAGTTGCGAATTAGAGTAGCAGACTAATTGGTTGGTAGGGTTAGGTGGAGGTATAGTAAGGTAGCAGGAATAGATATGTTTTTTATCTGTCCTATGTGTTAGTTCTATCGTATTTACATATTGACATGTGCTTTTTGTCATATCTAGTTTATTCTGCTTATGGGTTTTTGAGACGAGGGTTCCCTGGAAACAACCTCTCTGCTTCTATGAGGTAGTGGTAAGGTCTGCGTACATTCTACCTTCCCCAGACCCACTTGTGGGATTCCACTGGGTATGTTGTTGTTGTAGTCGAGTGATGTGATTGGTGATTTTGTAAAAGCCAAATAGTGGTGATACTGAAGTTCTTTTTTGTTGCTTCTGGCTTCACCTTATGCTCTGAATTGTTTTGTTTTCCTCATGAGTTTTCTATTTGGGATATACGATTGAGTTTGCCTGATGGTTTACTTATTTCCTTGGTTGCTAAATATACTGACTGTACTATTTTCTCTTCTCAGCTACTATGACAAAGATTATTAAAGAAATGTTGCCCCCTGATGTTCGTGTTGCTCGGGATACGCAAGATCTTCTGATTGAATGTTGTGTAGGTGAGTTGATTTTCATTTGTCTGATTTTATTTGAGTTTAGTTTGAAGTTCTGCTGATGCGCTGTGCTGCTGTTAGTAGCTATTTTCTTCTAATAGCTACTATGCTTCTCTAGAATATTATGGTGGAATAAGTAATATTCATCTGTATATACAGTGGAGGAAGACAGTTGACTAGGAAACGTTTCCTCTAGCTTTTTCTTAGCTCTTGGTCGTCACACTGTGACACAGTATAGGGAATATAATAAGCATTGGGCAGTTTAGGACATAGTTGAATAATACAGGTTACCATCAAGGACATTCAAATTCTTTTTAACTCATCTTGGGTTGTATATCATATATGACTTGGGAACTTAAAAAAACCAGAGTTCTTATGAAGTTTCATTGTTACTCTTTTTCTTTTCCTTTTGAGAATGTAGGTAGCTTGTATATTGGTTAGGAGAAATTGTTCGGCACCAAGCTGGTGCTAAGTCGATACAAGTATCAGGAAACCTTACATTCTTCCAAACAAAACAAAAAGGAAGTGTTTCTGCTGGAATCCTCAAGGATCGGCCTGGTGGTAATAGACTTGAGCATTAGGATCAAAACTCACTGGGTGCGAACAATTTCTGAGGGCCATCGGACTGGGTAAAACCTGAATTTACCGTGGTGCACTTGCGGGAAATTCCTTGCCGAGGGCCACCCCCGGGATTAGTCGGGGCTCTAAGAGACTCGGACACCCGGTGCAAATCAATAAAAAAAAAGGAAGTGTTTCTGCAGGGTAAAACCTATTCCATAATCGTTTTGTTCATTGAAGGTCTACTGGGGTTGGTTGATAGAAACAAAGCATAACAGTATGTTTCATGCTGCTGCTTTTATTTACTTATTTCCGCTGTTACTTTTTTGTAAGTATATTTCCATTGATGTTTTGGCTTGTGACTTGTGTTTGCTACTAAAACAAGATTGAAGTCTCTGTTATGTTCTTTCGTTCAACTAGATTATATGATTTCATTCTTTTTATAACCCATAGAATTTCATCTCTTTGCATTCCTAAAAGTAAATCAAATCTCGACTTCATATCTGAGAATCCACTTATTGTGGTTCTTTTTCTAATTTGCATGGTATTTCACCTTTCATTGTTCCTGTGCAGAGTTCATCAATCTTATCTCATCAGAATCAAATGAAGTTTGTAATAGAGAAGATAAACGAACAATTGCACCAGAACATGTACTCAAGGCTTTAGAGGTACTTCTTGATCCTGTAGTTTCTCTACTATGTTTGCCATCTCCATCTTGCTCTTTTTGAAAGTCTGTAATCATCCTTAGCATGAGTTCATTTGAAGGTGATTTTAAGGATTTCAAACCTCCTCACCTGATATCACAGATTTGCATGATGCCGTTAAGGATGATGAAATGCAAACCTTGTTATTGCAGTCGTGTTTGGTTTGTTAGCCCCCCTCCCACCCAATCATACACACTCTTGATGACATTAGGCCACATCAATTGCAGAGATCATATTCTTGTTTCCTTAGGTCTCTAGGTACTGCCTTTCACCTTCAACACATGGACCAGTTTTAAGTGTGGTACTTGAATACTTCTATAATTATTAGTGTTGGAAGGACCAGAAACCTTAACTGGATAGTCACTATGTTAGCCTGGAAAAATTTGTTCTATACCTTTTGCCACAAACCCATGGACCTTTTTCCAAGTATATATATGGTACTTAAATACACTATATAATTATTAGTGTTGAATAGCAATAAACCTTAACTACATAATCACTTTTAGGTCATTTTTAGTGGGTTAGTCTGTGAAAATTTGTTCTATATCCTTCCATATCCTTGGAATTATAAAACAACCTTTTATCTTTCAGGTTCTTGGCTTTGGGGAATATATTAAAGAAGTTTATGCCGCGTTTGAACAACACAAGCTGGAGACGGTGGTACGTAGAAGCTTGTTTCTGTCTTTTTTATGAGTTGTTGTCTATGGATGGCCTAGAAATTAGGATGTTGAAGCACATCCTTCTGCTGTTGAAACAAAGTGTTATATTCATTCCTCTTCTTTTCTCACCCTTGGTCCAACAACCTCTCTGCACATGGCTAGAGTTTTAACTGATCAATGTGCATTCGACATTTATTTTGGAATTCGATAATTTTTGCGACCATGTGAAACGATTTAATGGTGAAAAAATTTTCATTAATGATTGCCCTTTTGTTTCGTCTTTCTCCCATAGGACACTGTGAGAGCTGGGAAGTGGAGCAATAATGTGGCTGAAATGACTGAAGAAGAAGCATTAGCTGCACAACAGAGGATGTTTGCTGAAGCACGTGCAAGGATGAATGGAGTTGTTACTGTTCCGCCCAAACAGCCAGACCCAGAAGCGGAGCGAAAATTGGATTGCTAACTATTAGGGCCTAGTGTTTTCTGTAGGAGCACCGCTTTAGTTTTTACAGGTGGTTTCTCTTTTATCATGTACGAAAAGCTCCTGGCACCTTTGCCTGCTTGTGAACTTGAGTTATGTTTGTACTCTTTTAATTATGCCCATATTTTCTGTAATTAGTGAATTTTCTTCAGAATAGTCTCTACGGCCTACAAGTGCTTTGAGTATATTTTTTATTTGTCAAGAGTGGGCATTGTTGGTGCTCTTTATCATCAGTTGGCCCTTTCACACTAATTGGCCGACTCAGCCCCCACCCAGTACCAATGTGATTGATTGGGTTGGGTTTTGCATCTTTATTACTTTTACCTAATAAAAAATTGTCACACTGCACTGAAAACCAGTTGGGGACGAATGATGAATGTGATGGTCGCTAACACTTATTTGGTCATTGTTGTAACTTGTAATGGCTTTACAACTCAGACTTTTAGTGCTCAACCTAGGTTCCTCCTTGTAGGTTGTCTAAATTGATGTTTCCTGTTTACTTTGGATCCACCATTATCCCCAACTGACTTTGTCTCTACTAACATATGACTCATGATTTCCTATAGTAATTCACTCACTTCTTTGACCGCTGCGTGAAGGGAAACTAAGAATTGAGACATTGAAGGAAATGCCTTCAGCTTTTCCATTTAAGTTAGGCCCACCATATGGTTGCATTTTTCTCTTTTCTGCAAAAAAGAATGAAAGAGGAATGAGAGAAGTAAATCCCTTATAACAGTGTCAGCTTTGATGCTCTGTGTATCACAGGTTATTGTGTCTTGAGTAGTAACATAATATTGCATCTCTTTGGTAAGGTTTCAGAATCTGTGTGATTGCTAAGGTAAGGCAAACATCATCACAAGACATGAGCAGATTGTTGTGTTGGGAGGATGTCTAGAGTAAATAGTGATGGTTCTTTCACTGTGATTTTTGTGACCACACTGTTTGTGTTCAGGTCAAAAAAGAGCCAGTCAAGCTATTTCTTTCTCACCCTACCCCACAAGAAAGTGAAATAACACATCTTGTGTCTCCCTGAGATTCCTTTCTTTAATGCAAAACATTTACCTTTCTCTCCTCACATCCTCTCAAGCCTTCACCTTTCCCTGTGTAATACTACTCCCAATTCCCATGACAGTTGGTGGGGACACGTGTTTTTCTTTATCAGATTCTTATTTGCTTGAACAAAGTACTAGAACCAAAACAAATAAAAAAATAAAGAGAGTCCCTTGAATAAAGAAATAACAAGAATCTCTCTGCCCCTCACTCTCCTCTCCCTGCAATACTTTAAAACTAACAGCCTACTCTGATTTTCCTTTCTTAGATGAAGACAATCATGTCAAAGAGTTTCCAAGACTTGTCCTCTAAGAGGCAGTTCCACTGGACAGCTAAAGTCAGCAATGAAGAAGAAGAAGAAGAAGTAACATCAGAAAATCCATCTCCAAAGCACCCCTCAAACAGAAATGAAGGGGGGAAAACAGAGAATATAAAGGTACATTCTTTCAAGAATCCTGAAGTCTCAAACCCCAAGTCATCAACTTTAAACACTATCCATGAAAACAAGGCAGAGGACAACAACAACAACCAGTTAAAGCAAGAATGTGCTTCAGCAACTAGGAGGAAGCTGCAAACTATAGCAGTTGCCAGGCTAAAATCTGTCTTAACTTCGTTGGGGCGAAACAGGTCTAACTTCCAACAAGGCCTTGGAACAAGAGTTGTGGGCACCCTTTTTGGGCACAGGCGTGGACATGTACATTTTGCATTTCAAAAAGATTCCAGCTCACAGCCAGCCTTCTTAGTTGAGTTAGCCACACCTATAAGTGGATTAGTCCGAGAAATGGCATCTGGGTTGGCCCGAATCGCATTGGAATGCGATAAGGAGGAAGAAAGAAAAGTGTCTAGACTCATAGATGAGCCTGTGTGGAGGACTTACTGTAATGGTAAAAAATGTGGCTTTGCAACAAGAAGAGAAATTGGAGCAAAAGAACTGCAGATTCTAAAAGCTGTGGAGCCAATATCAATGGGTGCAGGTGTTTTGCCAGGGAATGGAGAAGAAGAAAGTGCTGATTCTGGAGAGATTATGTATATGAGGGCCAAGTTTGAGAGAGTTATTGGATCAAGAGATTCAGAGGCATTCTACATGATGAATCCTGATAGCAATGGAGCTCCTGAACTTAGCATTTATTTGCTAAGAGTTTAAGGTTTATCAACCAAAACTGATTAGAATATTAGATGAAGTCCTTTTCTTTCCTCTTCTCTCTTGAAGAGTTTAACTGAATATATTAATCTTTTCTTCATCCATGGACATGGAGGTCTAGCTATGTTCTATGTTTTTATTTTCTTTTTATGTCTTTTACTTTGGACAACAATTGGGTTACTGTAATCTTTTTTCTCTTTCTTGGGTGGAATGGAAAATATATGTTACTTATATTACCTAAATGATTGAATTACTGCATGATCATATAAGACAAATATTTATTCTTTTTGTCTTCTAATTCTCTGTTGATACCATGACAATTTTGGCACATAATTTGTTCCTGTATCCATCAAAGTGATTGGCATTTTGTTACTGTACAAACTGTAGCATGACAAATGTGTGAATGATGATGAAATTCTTGAATCTCTTAGCACAAACATCTCTTTACTAATTTCTTCTTCATGCTTTCTTTTTAATTCAAATCGTGATGACAAAAGGTAATACAGGGCTTATTTTTCTTTTTCCTTCTTTTCTTGACTGCTTTTTTCACCCCTCAAACCTTTAAAGATTTACTAGGTTCCTTTTTCTGGCAATTAGCTAGATAAACAAGATAAATTTTGGGCATCTGATCCAAAGGGTATAAAAATTGCATGTTCCAATCATTGGTTTTGGTGCATATCATCTTTGGTCTGGACTTGATCAAAGTAACATGAGAATCCCAAGAAGTTAAACTACTAAAGCACGATCATAGAAGTCCTCAAAAGCAAAAATCAACACAAACTTTCTTTTACTGACATGTTAACTTAGCTTTCCCTTTACACCACTAGAAGTTTCAAAATTACCAGATTTTTGCATCTTTTATTTAACAGACATATCCATTATGAGGATGTGTTAAGAAGCTAGATAAAGAAAGTTGAAAAGGACAATATGATACACTAAATTCCTGCTACGCAAAGGAGTCTAAGGGAAGGCCAGAATTACATTGGGTGTACATGGGCATAGTTACTTTGCGTTTCCTCAAGAAATTTGTGACTCTTGATCATACAGTGACAATTTTTACCATTACGTCAATATTTATTTGACTGAGAAGTTTAAAAGCGCAACATGATACACCAACTCCAGCTATTCCGTGAGTTTGGGAAAAGGCAAAAGATTATTTTCACGGCTTGAATTCAAGACCTCTAGATCACATGAAAAAAACTTTTATTTATTAAAGAGGAGAAGGTCAATATCATATAACTCAACATATCAAAATTTATTAAATAGGCAAATATATGTCAATTTACTTGTCTCAGAATATGTCGTGACCCCTTACTAATGACTAATAAATAAAATAATAAAGGGGTAGGTAAACTATTAGAACTTAATTATGAGGAGAAAAGAGGTATTCATTCATTCAAACAAAAGTTTGGTTTACGGTATGCAATGATTATTCTCCTATTTTCAAGGCTTTATATTCATTTCTTTTATTTTCAATATCCTTTATACAAGGTGAAAAAGAGAAGGGGCCATCTTAGTGGATGTGTGATGGAGTACAATAATCAAATAAATAAAAATATCAAAATTAATTAGATTATATTTTCACAGTAACCAAGGTTTTCTTTTGATCATGTTGTCATCATTATTCAAAGTTCCAATAGTTATTTGTTGAAGTTTATGAGTTCCTACGACGATCTCAACTGAATTCATAATCACATATTATAAATAATGAGCTTCTTAACGAAGATATCAAATTTGTGCAAAACCTATTGAATTTCTGAAAACTCATAATGTCTGAATCAACCACTACTTAATCTAATCAAAATTTTAAGGAGGATAAGCTCAAAAAATGCTAAGGAATTGTTTTTGTCTGCAGTATGTCCCATCTAATCATGTGTAATCATTTGCAAATTCTATTGCAATTTGATACATACGAGTATAAATTAAGGAGGAAAATTTAAAAAAAATGAATATCTGAAGGATTTTAGAGGTCCTAGCAAGATATGATAGAGTTTAAAGTTCGTAGGGTATAAACATCATTTTTGGGTATGATATGATTATTTGCAGTCTGCTACTAATGCTTCAATCATTAGAAAAGCACAGTGTATTTAATTTATTTATTGCTTGCTAAAATATACACCATCTTTGTTAAACCATTTTTTTTGTTTTTTGCCTATCACGCCAAAATAAGTGTGCCTAGCTAGTTTCACATGGCATCTGTCTTGTAGGACCAAAGAGGAACTACGACCGTTGTTAAAAGTGTTTTTTTTGGGAAAAAAATTACATATATATATACACACAAAAAAAAAAAGTAAAAAGTTTATAAAAAAAGTAGCCCATGTTTTATTTACATAAAAAATAGCTCAAAATCAGCAAAACTATACGTGACAATACAATATAGTTTGTCAAAAGTTATAGAAAGTATATACTATTATACAATGTATATTACTTATACATGAACTATACACTAAATATACACCATGATACACAAATATACACTACTATACATCCCTATACAACGAGGGCTATTTTTTTTTTTTTTGTAATTTTTTAGGTTTAGTGTCTCTCAATGTAATTTGCTCTTTTTTTTTTCCGTCTACACTACACTTTCTTTGTTCGTCTGGTAATAGTATTTTGCTGCAACCAATTTATGTTTGGGCCTTATTTATTCTAGTTCTATCTTGGTGTTGTAATACATAATAGGGAAAAGAGTCGGATATACTTTTGAACTTTTCAAAATGGGTTAGTTTTACTCTCGTTTTTTGGTTGAAAATTATAATAGGGAAAAGAGTCAAATACACTCTTGAACTATTCAAAATGGATCAATTTTAATCTCTATTATGATTTAAGTTAAAAAATGTGCTTGTTGTTACGTATTTGGCTTAATACATCCTTGTCGTTACGTTTTTGGCTCAGATATGCCCTCCAATGAGCAAAGTAGCTCAAAAATTTCCCTTATTAGTAATTTTTTCCCTACATTAGAGTCCGAATATTTCAAATTCGTATGGCATAGGATCCAAAGGGAAGCACTTCCTACCAAAGATTTTTCTATACACAGCATAATCCGAGACTTTTGGTTAAAGAAGGAGTAATGCTATCCACTAGACCCTTTTGTGATCCCTTATTACTAATTAGTGCTCCAACACAAGGAAAAAGGGCCATTGACAAAAGAAATTGGGCTTAAATTGCTTTTTTCATCTTTCACGTCCAAACAGGATTTGTCCAAGTTTCATGAAAAAATATTATACTATTCAGTTAAACACTCTTAGATAAAAGAATGGAGGAGGAGGACTTCTATTTAAGATTCTAAAGAGGTTGAGACCTTTTGATGACTGCTTAAACACTGATTTGGAACAGACATGTAGTTGCTTTTGATGAAGCTCCTTTTACTTATTTTTGCCTATTTAAACTTTTTGGCTAGTGCTGTTCCAATTTTGTTGTGTCCAAATCGCGATTCCCTTCCAGTTGAGTTTTGATATAGGATTTAGTTTTACCTAGAATGCAAGTTAATTAACAAATATACAACATAATCAAGAATGATGTTATTCCATTCATTGGAACTCATTTCTGATATCATTAATGTCCTTATCCTGTTAGGTATTGGAACTCGAACTCGAACTGGAAAACAGGATGATAATGCCACTGCTTAGAAGATATCCACCAAGACAACAATCCTGAAACATTTTTAACTGCGAAAAGCACAGTAATCTACAGAAACTTGAAGCAAATGTGCTTCAAAACTTTCACAACAGAATGAAACAATGAAATAATATTAATACATGACTTCAATAAAGCCCAACTAATCTGGAAGAAAAAGAGAGAGAAAAGTCATAAACATCTAGAGATTTAATCACTATTAGACAGTTAGTCTGTTGTCTAATACTAGTGAATGAGTACTCCTCCGTAGCCTTGCTCCAAGGTGACAGATGATAAGCTTGAATCGCCACCAACTAAGTAGGAATTGCCTAGTGATCTGCCTTCCTTAGTGCTTTACATTCTGGCGAGCGAATCCTGGCTGAGTGGTGTAATTGATTACATGCGGCCCAAACATGAACACAAACCAGAAACATGGATATGCAAGCTGCATCAGTTCGCAGAAGAAACTCAAAGGTACACTTTTTTAAAGCACAATTATGAAGTTGGTTGTTGTGCCAGTGAAAAATGTAAACTTCTAGTGCCAGACAGACTAATGTTTTACACTATTGCACTGAGATGGACTTAAATGGAGTGACATGGACAGTGAGCATTCATATAAGCCAACCTCACTTGATTGGAAATGATGGCTAGTTGTATCTGTTTTTGGTGTTATATTGTGCTGTGGATTTTTAAGAAACATCTAACCTTTTCTAGTAAGCTAAAATTTAAAATCTATTAGGACCATTGTTCAACTGTTCACTTGCAAAAGTCCATATCTATCTAACACACAGAAGTAAAGAGTTGATGAACTATGCGGCCATGTGAAATGAATGTAGAAGAAGATATGAAAATATACTTGAAGAAGCATGAATAGCCAAAAACTCGATGAAATAAATGCCATGTGAAAATGAAAGTAGAAGATATCGAATGTACCTGGAGAAGCATGGATGGAGCTGCTGCTGTTTCAGTACTAACATGGCTTCTGGTCTTTCTTCCATTTAAAGTGACAACTGATGGACTGTTAGCTGTTGTAATATCCCAGAAGCTGCGTTTTTTTGCCGTGGGAGCTGGAGAATGAAACCGATGACTTGGACTCTTCAAATCAACATTATGTGCTTCCCTTGGCCGCAAGCTTGCCCTTGTAACAATCCTTTTTACACCACCCACTTGTGTCCCTCCTGGTGGTTTTGCACTCTTTCGAGACAACTCACGGATTGTATCGTCTTTCTGCTTTAACTGCAATGCATGATCCTTCTTCAGTCTCTCAATTTCTGCCTCCAATCCCTTAACCACCTTTTTTAGATCTCTGACCGAGTCATCTGCACCTTTTCTCTTGGATTCTGGGGTAAAACAATTTCCAGCCAGGAAAGAGGGCCTTGCTTTTCGTTTTTCATTTGGCTGAGCAGAAGACGGTGCTGGTGATAAGATAGAGGAAACTACTGATGGGGCAGGGGAAGAGTTTGCAGCCAAAATTTCCTTCTGGACTGTAATAAGCTTTTGCTGCTGATGAGCCAATCGCATTCTCAATTCACGATTCTCTTTTTGCAGCTCAAGCAATAACTTGGCCTGATCTGTTTCAGAATCAGGCATTTGCATTTCCTCATGTGCATCACAAGCCTGCACTTTTAAAAGGAGATACTAGGATGAGAATGCATCTCTAAAATACTGAAAATTATAGATGCTTCACAGCTAATGTATTTGTCAGCTACATTTGGATGTCATTATGGACGCTCTGGCATTAGATGAAAAACATGGAGTTGGAAAACTTTAAGAAGCACAATATTCATTCTATTTTAAAACTCATGATACTTCAATGGAGATAAGTAGCATTACACGCACTGCAATAAATGCACACCTCTTTTAAGTCCATGTATTACATAGTATGATAGTAAGCTGCAGAAAGTTAAGACAACTGCAGGGGACTAGAGATTTTAGTATCTAAAAGTAACTTCTGAAATGACAATTCATTTGAAGTAGTGCACTAGAATAATAAATCAATCAACCACGCCTTAATTCCAGACTTGATTTTGCATTGCGAAGGCAAAAAATCATGAGGGCTAATAAAAGTAATTTACTTATAATGACAAATAGACCAAAAAAACAATGTTACGTAGTAGTAGTTATAAATTCTCTAACCTTTGTTCGGATCTCCTTTGCTCGGTCAGCCCAGTGTAGTGTATTTTGGGTTTCACCAAATGAAAGATTACTTGGGCTAATATTGGCAATCATCACGGTGTTACAAGCACCACCCAGTGAATCCTTGAGTAGTTGAGTGAGCTTGGAATTCCGATAAGGGATATGCTTTTTGCCCTCAACGAGAGCATTGATGCAGCTGCTCAGTGCGAGTAGTGACTTATTTATGTTAGCACCTTCAAGTGATCTCAGGGTTCTCTGATCAGTAGCTAGAGCTCTTTCTGAACCCGCAAGGTCAATGAGTGAAAGCTTTCCGACTCGGTTTACTATGTTATTTGAACTATCTTTGACACAGTATTCAATCACAACCTGTGTGTTGGATAAAAAATTCATTAAAAATCAAGAAATGGCTGTGGGTGCTGCGTGAATTATGAATATGGAAAAATTGCAATGACCTGAAGTATAGCATGAGATCGTGAGGACGTTTCATTGCAGCGGGTGGGCTCTGTGGTTCGGTTTAGGTTTCCTTGTTGGAGCAATGCCATTACCTGTTTCCATAAAAGAAATACAAGTCAACAAAACTTTGGTTCAGCAACCAATGCTCCATTATGACAAGTCAACTAAACTTTGGTTCAGCAACCAATACTCCATTATGACCAATCTAAAAGAAAATAAGGATACATACTTCATCTGTGGAGTATGCTCTATACTGTGTAAGCCCTGCTGCCACTATACCCTGCATTATAAACAGTGCGAGATGAACTTCCTTTTGCTAATTTCCTTCCATATATGGAATACTCTGATCGGAAACTACTACAATTACTACTAGACAAGTATAAAAGATGGGACAACAAAAGAAAATTATCAAGCAGCATGCAGTTCATCCATTTCAGAAACAAATGGCAATAACTAACGACTGATGTTTGTGAAGCTACATACCTGTTTATCTTCTCTTAGTACTAAAGGCCTTCCCGGGGACAGCAAATCTCTCACAGTTTCATTGTAGACCTCTAGATATGAAAGATGAACAACATGATTCCCATCAAAGCTCCTTTGCCGAATCTTGGTAAAGAGATCCTTGATTGCTAAAACCATTACCCCAGGATTCTCAATTGTACCAAGCATTGTGTATGTCTTTCCAGCACCTGTGGCACCATAACAAAACACAGAACCATTTCTTCCCTGCAGAACTGCTTCCACAAGCTCTGCTGTTCTGGAAAATACAAGATTCCAAGTGTTCAGTTCTATCTATGTTTTAATCAAGGAGGTGTAGACTTAGGTAGTCTTACCTCTGATAGCAAAAGCTTGATCTCAAAAAAATCCCCTCTCATCAAACAAGTTATTAAATCTTACAATTCTGCTGAGCTTTCACTATTTTGACAATCAATCCCTACGACTCATTACCATATGGGGTCATATAAGCAAATACTCTATAATTTCACTCCGCTCTATTAAGATCCATTTTATTCCAATAGTTCAGCCTAAAGAAAAGCCTAACGTGAGCACTTCGCCTTCCAACTATTACAACTAGGTAAGATCTGCTAGACAGACAATGTGCTCCTATTGCCAAAAGAATTGGTTTTTGCTCAAGAAAGACTATGGAATAGTCAGAAGCCTTAGTCTAACATATACCCATCTCTAGAATGCAAATTTAAAGCTTTCAGACCTCAAAAGATACTACAAATGACACTATAACAAACTATCAAGGTGCTACCACACAAACATCAAAGGCTTTTAGACTTAAAGATGCAACAAATGACACTGCAGCCAGAAAAAATCAAGTTGCTACCACGTTAACATTAAAGAATGTTAGGAATAAAAGATACTATAAATGACACTGCAGCCACACATTATTAAGTGACTAACACACCAATATCAAAGGCTCATAGTATTGACAAGTTTGACAATTGCGGTTTTCTTGATTAATGGATCAACAGAAAGTTATTAAAAAATTTCCAACTCACGTTGTGGAGTAAACATCATGTTGAGTGGCAGTATCAGGAAAGGAAGAATCAAAAGTAAAATGGCGCCCCCTGAGCCTCTTTAGCCTAAGATAATCATTCTCATTGGCGAATTCAGTCAGATAAACATCTCTTCCATCCACTATTTTCACACAACACCTGGCTCCAGCTTCTCTCTCCTTTCTTGAAATTGGCCTTAGCCTTACAAAAACAAGAATTCTACTACCATCATCATCACCACTCCCCCCCTTGCAGACTGCTTTCTCCGAAATGGTATCTAACTCTTGTACATTTTCCTTCACTGTCCTTCTAGTTGCCCTAGGCTCTGTATGTGGCATTGTTGAGCTTCCCATTGAAAGCTTTCTCGCCACAGTACTCGACGCATTCACCCTTTTTGGGTATGAAAATCCTACTATTCTGTCACCGCCTCCCCCCACCGCAATGTTTTCCTTCCCATCATCCAATCCTGAAGGCGGCTGCGGAGGCTGCTGCACATAAGTTCTTGTTACAGTTGAACTATGTATAGTGTTCTCCCTCATCACATGACTAATTGGCTTTGATTGTTTTTGTTCTTTCTCAGCTCTTCTTCCGGAACTGAGAAGGTCTACACTAGGGTGACTCGATAATCTTGATTCCTCAGGCTTGAAAGATTGATTCTTGACAGCCGCAGAGCCTTGCTTTTGCTGTTCATACAAAAGGGTAAGCGCTTTCATCTTCTCTTTCAAACCATGGTGTGGATTTCTCAAATTTCGAGCCATTTGGGTATCTTCTTGATCTGTTCTTGGTCTAACTCTTTGATCATTCTGTGGCTGCGAGTCAGTTATGTGAGATCTTGTGAAAACTGGCATTCTATCAAGAAACCTTCACACTCCCAAACATGCCCTTGCTGATTCCCGAGTAACCCAGTAGCTAAAACTGTTTCGATTGCAAGAAAGAAGACAACTTTCAGTGAAAGTTCAAGATTCAGAAACTGAAGCTAATTAGCTAAATTGGGTCTCGAGTAAACAGAAGAAATGAGAAGTTGGGGAAAGAGGGAAAGAACAAGATCCTGTATATTGGGGAGATAAACATGAACCGTTGATTTGAGAGAGATCGACGGTTGACAGTAAAGCGAGGGAGTGAGTGTTTTTAAAGAGTGATAACAGCAATTTTTTTATTGCTATTTTCAGTCCATTTCCAAGTTTCAGAAGGGTAAAAAGGTAAATAGAGTGCATCTGGTGAAAGCAAAAATTGGTTTGGTACAATAAAGTGGGCCAATTTTGAATATTTAAAATTCTAGTAATTTGTAACGGTCATATAAGTGGCAGATTGTGAAAGGTCCGTTATAAACAAGTATTGGGGTCCATCACGGGAAATCTTCACCTTTATTTATTACTATTTTAACAGACTATATATTTTTTTATGGTAGAATCTGTGGTATTATAGTTTATTTTTCAGTGAAAAATAAATAGTTGCGGTCCAAATTTTTTTGTTTTTCATAAAAGTAGGTTCTCAAATTTTAATAGGAAACGAGGTACATACTGACTAGGCATCTTTGGTAGGAAACGAGGAATGAGTTTTTTTAGAAATTAATACCCATATTAATGGGTTTCTCTTTGCTAAAACTAATCCTTAGACTAAAAATAAGGACAGTTATAAATATATATTATAAAGTAATTAGTTTACAATAAATGTAGTAATATTTTTATTTATAAAAAAATAGTCATAAGTCATGGAAAGCATATACTGACTATACAATATGACTTGCTAAAAGTCATAGAAAATATATATCGACTATACAATATAGTTTATCTATACATGAGCTATATACTGATTATATATTATGACGCACTCAAAAAACTGAATATAACTTAAATATATGTGAAGTAACATTTACTATACATGAAATATACACTGACTATTTAGTTCCACCCAACTTAAAATCACCTTTAACCAATCCCAAATTTTAGATATGAAATCATCTTGATGTTTCAAGTATTTTGATATGTAATTTATTGAAGAAACATTGTGGTACAAGAGGAAGCAACGAAGAAGAAGAGGACTTGCAGTTTGACCACAATAAAGAAGGCCGAGCGACCATTTTTAGTAAATTGTATAAATTGAACTAAAAAGACGATACATAAAATTTATGAAATGACATTTTGCCGCCCCAAAATAGGCAAATAAATCGTAAAAGACTTTTATATATCAATACCCAAAACATAAAACTATATATAGATATCAATACCCCAAAAGATAGTATTTCAAAAGTTGAATTGGATGAGCTTAGGCCCATATAAGTTTACTGAGCTTGAGTTTTGGCCCATCTGGACCCTAATCGGACTGTTTAGCTACTTCTAGTAAGGACCTTAGCCCATATAAGTTTTGGCCCATATAACAGCTTTCTGTTTAGATCCTTCCCAAAACCCTCCTCCCCGCTAACTTCTGCATCTCTTTCTGCAACAAACTCTATACTTGTTCTTTCTCCGATGATCTCGTTCTTTCTCCAACGTATGTATGTTCCTATTTTTTTTCAAGTAGATATATCTATACTTGTTCTTTCTCCGATGATCTCGTTCTTTCTCCAACGTATGTATGTTCCTATTTTTTTTCAAGTAGATATATTCCCTTACGCTGCATAAATATGCCAGAACTTTAACTCCTTTTCTTACGCAATGTTTTTATAGTGATAAAATACACTATTTTACGTTTACAAGTTTCGCTCACCCAATAACAGCTCAAAGTTGTAGTGTTATGCTAAATTTTTCGCTTAACAATTAGAACTTTTTTTTCCTTTTCAAATTGACTAACCAGAAAAACCTATATGTTCTGCAGTGCATCCGCCGCCGACATATAAATTCGTAGTCATGGCGGAGGTTGAAGAAAATCCTAATATAGTTGTTGCAAAAGAAGAGTCAATTAAGAAGAAGAGAAAGCGAAAGAGAGACAAGAAGAGCAAAATTCGATTTATTACTCAATTGATTTAAGCAAACTGAATATTCGAAATTTTTGAGAGTCGCCACTTAATTTTTTTAAGAAAAAATCAAGAAAAAACCAATTAAAGTAAATTATTTTAAAAGACTTACAGAGAAAATCTTTTTAAAAATCCAAAGAAAGGGTTCGGGTTCATATTTCCATTTCGAGAAGGTTTTACGCACTCGAAGTGGCTGCTAACACACGGTTATCTGGCGATTGTAATTTGACTAACTTTCAAAATAATTAATTTAAACTAATAACTAGGAGAAGGTTAAGTGAAATATTTAAAACTAATCCAGAAAATAAAACATTTAAAGTTCTAATCACATCTATTTAAATAATATTAACTAAGTAAACTTAATCAAGAAGAATCAGGCTAAATGACTATAATTTTAAAGATCCCCAAAATATCCAAGTGTTAAAAAAAAGAGAAAAATATTCATAAATTACTTTAAAGAAAATACTTGAAGTTTTTAAAAGAAATTTATGAAGTTAAAAGATTTTTGACATCAAAATTCAAGAAAGTAAACATAACATAGATGGCTAACCTTTGGGAATTTAATTAGATTAAAACCTATAAAATAATATAAAGTTAAAGGCAAAAATTAAAACAAAGAACAAAGCATCAAAGAATAATAAAGGAAGAAAGTTGCAAACTTGGGCCAGGCAAGCCCAAATTTAAACTTGTCCTAATTCTAGTGGGATTGGGCCTGCTAGGCCCACAGCTGAAGCCCAATGTTACTCCTGCTGCAACCGTTAGAGCTTTGGCCCTTTTTCCTTAGTTATATTCTGCTGTATACACTGGTGTTGTATATCAGTGTATATATCACGTATATAATGTATATACATCAATTTCCGGCCTCCAACACCTGTATTTTAACATATTCTCGCATGTGTATATTGTCCCGACGAGGAATGACCCAAAAATATGCAGGAAAGGTCCGAAACGGACTCCAACGAGTTGTCACATGCAACAAAATGAGTAAATTACGTAAATAATAATCCCAAGCACTTAACGAGAGAGTATATCAATGTAATCATGTATGGGTCACTACTTTAATCTTTTATCTTTATAAGGGAAAATCCGATTATAACTAGTCGTGGCGTTTTGTCATTTTTATCACGAGATAGCACGCATGAAGCAACTAAGTAAATGAGACAACATATAGTCCTTTTATTAAAATTTGGGAGATGTGCTGGATGTTCGGTTTAAAGAATAGATGAGTCATTATCATAGATTAAACTGTTTATCTATTCAAAACATTAGAAAGTAATAGAACTTCAAAATGTGAGTGTGGCAACACATACTAAACAATAAAAGATGAATGAGAAAAGAATAAAGGATAACTTGTCACAACTTGGAGCAACATGATAACATTATTTCATAGACTAATTCCAGAAGAGTGGGGCAAAACAGGTAACAACTTAGGAATAATATGGTTTCTCCGACAGCCACTTCATGATAAGCATGAATAAACAGTCAACAAAGCCACATTTCCCTCTTAATGATAACTTAAAACAAGTTTATCTCTTGTTATTACTATTAAACCCAATCATGCAGTCAAAAAAGAGATTGCAAAACAAAAATAAAAGCAAATAGACAAAAGAAGCTGCACAATGCACTAAGCAAAGTGAGTTTTCATGCTGAAAAGTAACAGAGGCTCCAAGTGGAAGTCTATTAGCATGTATTAAAGTAAAATGAAGCACTAATGGTGTTAGCTAGTCACATACTTGCTCAAGATTGAAAACAGATGCAGATAAATATGGGAGAAGGGAGGTTATACATGAGAAGCAACTGGGTGATTCATCCTAATCAATTTCTTGAAGCATATTCAACATGCACATGATAATCACACAAGTAAACACCCACACTTTTACAAATCGAAGGATGAAACTTAAAGCACAGCGATATCACATCGAAACGGTAAGTGGAGAACGAAACTCAATTAGGAACATGTGAACTAACAATAAAACACTTGAGATATATTATCCTAAACCGTGAATTGCGAAGAGAAAGCTCAAGGGGGTGAGTGTTCACCTTTTGGGGGGCAGGAACCGGGACGTTGACGAACTCAAGCTTTTACCACCAAAGAGAAAACTGATCTCGCGAAAGTATTCCGAGACCCGAAATCCTGAATTCGAAATTATCTCAATCCAATCCCACTCCCAAAAAGCAGAACTTCTTTTTTTTTTAAAAAATACAGTATATTTTCCTTTCTTTTTCACAAGAATCCAAAAAATCCCCCCCCCCCTTTCGGCAGTGAACAAATATGGGTATAAATACCCAAAAATTAGGGCAAAACGGATAGAAAAATAAGGGCAATTTCGACAATCAACCCCAAGATTTGAATTCAAAGTTGAAACCCTTTACAAGTCTCACATCTTAGCCATCGATTTTGAATCAATGGCTTAGATGTGAGACACGTCGAGGGTTTCTGACGTGCACGGAAAAGGGAAAAGAGTAGTGGGAGTACGTGGTGTACTGGTTGTTGTCGTTTGACCTGAAACGGGCCTGCTGGCCGTCTGATTTTTGGTGTTTACTATTTACAGGGAGAAGAAAAGGGAGAGGGAGAGGACCGCGTGAGCAGGGAGAAATATTTTGGCGTTTTGCCCGAAATGGGTGGCCTGCTGGTCGTCCTTGGCTTTGGTTTTTCTGGTTCTGTTTCTAGGTTATCTGTAAGAAGAAAAGGGAGAAAGAAACGGAGAAAGAGAAGGGAAAAGGGGAAGAAAAGCGTGGGTAGGGAATTAATTAGGGGAGAGAGCCGGGCTAGGTCGGGGAAAAGGGAATTGGGTTTAATTTGGGCCTGGGTAGGAATAGGATTTAAAATTGGGCTGGAAGGGGTATTTAAAATTGGGTTGGGTATTTAAAAAGAATTGGGTTGAATAGTATTTGGGAATTGGGCCTGGGAAAGGAATAATTTGGGCTAGGAATTTAAGATTAAAGATAGGGAATTTGGGTTTAGGATTAGGATTGAAAAAAAATGAATTGAGGAAAAAAGATTTAAAAATTAGCCACTTTCAAATGTGACCAATAAAAATGTAATCAATTTGAATCGATTGATTAATCTGACCACGAGATGAACTAATATAAATTGATTAAAGAGCTTTTTAATATCAACAACTTAGAATAATGAAATCGACTGCGGGTAATTAACCCTAAAATAAATAAAGAATAATGAACTAATATATATATATATATATATATATATATATATAATATGCAATATATAAACATAATTAAAATCAAAAGATTTAAACCCTACAAATTACTTAAAATATTTTTTGCATTTTGAAAGCTAATTATTTTAAATTATTAAAATTAAAAAATTGATAATTAATTTATACCGCGGAGGATAAAAATTGGGTGTCAACAACTAGAAAAACCTATGTGTTCTGCAGTGCACCCCCCGCCGACTTATAAATTCGTAGCCAAGAATAGAGGTGGGTCCGTAAAATCGAAAACCGAATCGAAATTAATCGAAAAATATAAAAAAAAAACCGCACCGTAAAAGACCGAAACTGAACACAAAAAATCGAACCGAACCGATTCTGTGCGGTTCGATTTCGATTTTGGTTTTAAAAAACTGAACCGAACCGAAACAAACCGAACCCACCTATATATACTAGGGCTCGGGTTTTATTGGGCCGAATTTGAAAAGTTCCGTCTTAATATAGGCCCAATAGTCATTTGCATGTTCATTAGCCCATAATTAATTCCCAGACTCTGATTTTTAATTATAAATTTAAATTATTCCTTATTTCCCTTTCTTTATACCTCAACTTTTATTTCAGTTTCATTTAAGTTTCAAATTCAAAACCAAAACCCTAAACCCCTAAATTAATTCCCCCAAATCAAATTCCCACGCGCAGCCGCCAGCCCCTACCCCTAAACCCCGCACTCCGCCACTCCCGCAGCAGCACTGCAGCTGTGCAGCAGCCAACAAAGCTGAAAGCTCCCTCGGTCCCTCCCGCCGTCCCGGCTCCCGCGCCTCCACCCCTGCCCCCTCGCCCTCGCCGGTCGCCCCTCGCTGGCTAACACCACTAATCATTCTGCGACTGCATCACTGCAAGTGTATGTATACATTTTTTTTTATTTTTGTCAAGTGTGGAAGATGAAAACAGGGGTATCTTACTGGATAAAATATCTAATTAGTTATAGCAATAATCATCTCATATTATACTAAATACTTAAATATTTGAAGTGGGAAGGTGGTTATATGTTATACAACTTGAATGTTTAACTATGCCTGCTGTTCTGGTCGACCTTTTGATGAGAGAAGGTATGTTTGCTTATTGTGCTTCTTTGCCCCTTTTCTAAGAGAAACCAACTTTGAATGTGAGAATTGATTGGTGGAACTATCCGCATTGCTATTGAACAGCTGATAACTTGAACGACAGTGTCTTCTGATGCCATGACTAAATCACAAGAGCTCACAAAGATCCATTTTCTTTTTGTTTTTGTTGTGATAGTCGTAGTGTCAGGTGGAAATCACCTAGATTTTTCACTTCTGTTGGGGTTCACTAGCAACACCCTTGGGTGCAGTTTTTTTGATAAAGTTTAAGCATTCAAAAACTAAGGATTGCCCAAACTTTCACCTTCATATTGAAGTTTGCTGTTTTTCCTTTTAATTTAAAAACCGAAAAATCGAAATAAACCGAAGATTGAACCGGAAAAAATCGAACCGAAAAACCAATGGTTTACTTTTTTTAGGGCAAAACCGAACCGAACCGCCAAATGACCTTCCGTTCTGTCTTTGATTTTAGGGAAAAACCGAACCGCAAAAACCGAACCCACCCCTAGCCAAGAAGAGAAAGCGAAAGAGAGACAAGAAGAGCAAAATGGTTGCGGAAAAAGAAACTAAGGAGGCGAAAGAGAACAAGGAGAGGGAAGAGGATGATGAAGAACAAGAGAACAAGGAGAAGGAAGAGGATGATGAAGAAAAACAGGAATTGGATGATGAACTGAAGGAGGAGATTAAGAAAGAGATGAAGAGTGGGTCAGGTATTATGAGTGCGGAGTTGTTTTCTTCTATTGAAATTTCTGAGCCCACCATGAAAGCAATTAAGGATATGGGATTTGAGTACATGACTCAGGTAAATTACAAGTTTTTCTTTCTTTATTTGCCTTGCTTATTTTCTACCTCAAAATATGATAATTGGGATCCTTGATGGCTAAGTCAGTTGTTTATTAAATTTTCAATTGGCATTTTCTATTATTTCTCGTAAGTAGATAGTGGCAAAATGAAATACTTGGCATTATTGTTAGATATTGATTTCAAATATGTAGAAGTTACTTATAAGCTGATTGATGTTTCAGCTATATGATGTAAACAAGTTTCTTATTCTAGTTCTGTACTCTGTCTTGAGTTGCTTGAAGTGAAAAGTTTGTAATTGTTATTACACAACTTGATTAGATAAGCTGATAATAATTTGTCCAGGAGGACCTAACCACTTGATTTATGTCTCTATTTGGTACACTGGATTGTTAACACACATTGTTCTCGTAAAATTTCCTTACCTTAATTGTTTATCTTTTGTGTTGAAGATCCAAGCCAGGGCAATTCCTCCTCTTCTGGAAGGCAAGGATGTCCTCGGATCTGCAAGAACTGGTTCTGGTAAAACACTAGCATTTTTGATTCCAGCTGTGGAGTTATTATTTCATGTCCACTTTACACCACGTAATGGAACTGGGGTGGTTGTTATTTGCCCAACAAGAGAACTGGCTATACAGGTAAATACCTTGTCTTCCTTGTCCATCCTTTTGCTTGTATTTTCTTTCCAGTCTTCCAGCCTTCCAGCCTTTTTGTTTGTCGGGGTGGGCCAGGGATAATGACTATATCTGGTTACTTCATATGGCTGATCTTCTTGCTGCATACTTCTTCCATCCTACCAAAACTGACTTTCTTCTCATGTTTGATCTGTTCTACAAATTTGGATTTTCTTAAATGTTATTTTTGCATGAAGCAATTCAATGTCATTATAAGGTTACAGCAACAGAGAAGTTGTCAGTCCAGAAGGTGTCCATGTTATTTACTGGGGAATGGTTATCCCAACTAAATAGACAGACTAAACAACTAGCCTTAAGAGCACATGTCTGAGTTGACTCCCCATCAAAACATCCCTTATTTCATTCATATCCAACACTCAAAATTACAAAATGGAGACCATGGTCAGATCTTTCTGATGGAATTTTCAACTTTCTAGATGTTCAACTGACACAAGCTTCTCTGACAGTGAGAGGCATCCATCAGTTGAGACCAAATATAGCTAGGAACATGTTATAAATATATAAATGATAGTTCCACAATACAATCTAATCTGTGCTGGTGCTGCTTTAGATTTTTTGAACTTGACTTGACATCTTAATGACTACTCGTCCGTCCCATCTTATGAAGCACTGTTTGACTCGACAGTGTTTAAGAAAAAAGGAAAGACTTTTGAAACATGTGGTCTAAAATAATTCTTAGATATTTGTGTGGTTGTAAATCATCTTCATCAAGGGTAAAAAGGGATTTCTCAAGTTAAATTGTTTATGAGATTCTTTTGGGGCAGACTAAAAAGGAAGTTTACCACATAAAATGGGATGGATGGAACATCAATTAACAATTTCACGGAGCAAACATTAAATGAATCATTTTTTAGAACTAAAATCTATGATAATTATCTATCCAAACGCTTTACTCTCCATACTGTTGAGGTCAAATTAGGTCTGGATATGGGAATGATGGAGTATCTTGTTCTAACCTTATCCTTTAAGGTAATTAAGGTATCTATTTTTCACTTTCATTGAAAATCTGGGAATAAAGATTCATGATTGAGTTGTCTACAACTAAATACATAAAGAAATTGGGATAGTCTTAAATTCTTAGTATAGATGAGTTATTCGTTAGCCTTATTGATCCTATAATTGTTTTAAATCTCTCTTGCTGACTTCTCGTAGGACTAATACAATAAGTGCGAAATGTGTTAATTAGTAAGTCACTTGTGTCAACATTTTGTCACAGTTCACTTTTGTGCAGTATTAGTTTGCTGATAGCATCTAGGTACACAATGAAAATTTACTGCGTACAGAGCTGTTGCCAAAAGAAAAAACCCAATTAAACTATGCAAGTACTGCATTGTGGGACAGTGGTTGCCCATTTTAGAGTGTGTGTCGAAGCTAACCTACAGTTTTGTGACTTAGACGCATGCTGTGGCAAAGGATCTTCTCAAGTATCACTCACAGACTCTCGGGTTGGTTATTGGTGGTTCTGCAAGAAGAGCAGAGGCAGAGCGTATTGCTAAAGGGGCTAATCTCTTAGTAAGCACCCCTGGTCGACTTCTCGATCATCTTAGAAATACCAAGGGTTTCATTTATAAGAACCTTAAGGTACTTCCCCCTTTCAAATGGCTCGTTATTTCTATTTATGATATCGTTTCTTAGTATGATCAATTGATATCAATGATTCTCATATCCCGCCCATGATATTTATTAGAATTTACCTTACAAGTTATTCGTAGCTGTGCTTGAGCATGTGTCCAAGTATCAATGTGGTTTCTGATTTAGTACCTAAACTTGTAGTGTCTCGTGATTGATGAAGCTGATAGGATTTTGGAAGCGAACTTCGAGGAAGATATGCAGCAAATCCTTAAACTTCTACCAAAGGAGGTAGTCACCAAAGTGTAGTGTTACCTACTTATAGTATGTTTGGCCAAGTTTCTAAAAGATCAGCTTAGTTTGAAAAAGATCTTTTTTGAGAAGCAGTGTTGTTTGACTAATCAATCTCAAAAGCACTTTTTTAGCAACAATTAATCTTTGGCCAAGTTTTTAAGAAGTTCGTTTGAGTGTATTTTCTCGAAAGTGTTTTCCAAAAGTGTACTTCTGAAGAAAAACTGCCTTGTTTTAGCTTCTGAAAAACAAACTTATGCTCCTTCCCAAAAGCACCTTTTCCAAAAGCACCTTTTTTTTCCAAAGCTTGGTCAAATACCTCACATTGAAAAAAAGAAGAAGCACTTTTGGCCTCTCAAAAAGCTTGGCTAAACAGGCTATTAATCTTTATGAAAATTATAGCTTTGTGAAATTGTTATCCACAGTGATGGTCAGTTTTAAGATTAAAATGAGTGTGATTTCCTGTATCAGGACTTCTTAGTGATTTTAATCCTAACCAAGTAGAGTACAAATATGCATTTTGCTTTGACCTTGCAAGTTCTCTGTATCTTTGTTCACTAATGTAACTTCTAGGTGTTGTAACTCTGTAACTTGTGTATGCAATCACTATATATGGTAGATCATTGCATGACTTGTTTCTCAGTTATTCTTTGTATGTCCAACCATTGGTGTATTTGTTATTCTGAGTTGAAAATAATATGTTAGTTGCTGCTCTACAGGGGAGGCAGACTGCTCTATTTTCGGCCACACAGACAAAAAAGGTACTATTGTAAAGCCTCTAGTTTGTCATGGTCCTCCTAGCTGAAAAGCAAGTGGTAACTGAGATCTGTTAATTGTTTTTAGGTTGAGGACCTTGCGCGCTTATCTTTGACAGCTCCTATCTATATTGATGTGGATGATGGGAGGAGGAGGGTATATACCGAACTCATTTCTTTTCTCCTACCATATGTTTAATTTAAGATCATGCTTTAAGTCTGTTTGAGTATGTGGTCAATTCAGGTCACGAATGAAGGGCTACAACAAGGATACTGTGTTGTCCCAAGTGCCAGAAGATTTATTCTCCTTTATTCATTCTTAAAGAGGAACCTGTCAAAGAAAATAATGGTTTTCTTCTCATCTTGCAACTCTGTCAAGTTTCATTCCGAACTTCTTCACTATATCAAGATCGAATGCTACGATATTCACGGGAAGCAAAAACAGCAGAAACGAACATCTACCTTTTTTGATTTCTGCGAGGCAAAGAAGGGCATCCTGTTATGCACGGATGTCGCTGCACGTGGTCTGGATATTCCTGCTGTGGTATGGTGCTCCACCCCTTATTAAAGCAGTCTGTGGTCTATTCTTGGCTGGACCTGTATATGAAATTGGGGGTGGTGGGTTATTTTAGGGCATGAGGAGTGGAACAAATCTTTAATTGAAAAAAGAGAATTTAGTGCTCAATTCTCTTCTGATTCAATAATCTTGTTGTGCCATCCATTGTATTTCTCTATTTCTACTTCTATGTGTTCTATTTGATTTGGAAGAAAGTTGTTGAAACATTTTTATTAGAAGTAAAACCATTCTTTACTGTACAGCTTATGAAGTGAGAAAATCAGTGACAGTCTTCCTCAGAACTAGTTGAAATAGACACTGATAGCTCTATCCTTTTGAAAGGTAGTAAGTATTGATTCTTGTGATGTCTATCTTTCCAGGACTGGATTGTGCAGTTTGATCCCCCTGATGAACCTAAGGTAATAAACACTTTATGGGATTCGGAGTTGGTTATGAAGGAAGAAATTTGTGTTTCTTCTAATGATTTGTTGTGTAAACGTTTACAGGAGTACATACACAGAGTTGGTCGAACAGCACGTGGTGAAGGTGCTAAAGGAAATGCCTTGCTCTTCTTGATTCCAGAGGAGTTGCAGTTTCTTAAGTACCTGAAGGTCTCTTCACAATCACACTGTTAAATTTACAGAACGATGAAACATATGTTATAATTCCAAATGTGTCATCTCATTCATCCGTTGAAGTTGGGGCTAAGAGCTGTGATAGTTGATTTACCATGTACAAGTGAAAAACACTTAATTAATCTGGAAAATCCTTAGGCTTAAAGTTGGAGCTTTTCAAACAGATTTTCCTGTTTTCATCGCTAGTTTTTCTTAGACTCTGCTGGCATTTTTTTCAAAATGTTCCTGACAACATCCAGTGATAACTGAGAAGAACAATTAAGTTTTTCAGTGTTCTTACATAATTTTGTTAAATGTGGCTTTGCATTGATAGTCTAATGTGCCGTGCTTTTATGACAGGCGGCCAAAGTGCCTGTAAAAGAATATGAATTTGATCATAAGAAGCTGGCCAATGTGCAGTCACTCCTGGTAAAGCTGCAGTTATTTTATTTAGCTGTGTTGTGTTTTTTTATACCTTATGATTAGAACCTTAGTTTGAAACAAAGGAATGCAAAAATTTGTTGCAGGAAAAATTGGTTGCAAACAACTATTACTTGAACCAGTCGGCTAAAGAGGCATATAGGTCCTATTTACTATCATATAATTCTCATTCCATGAAGGAAATTTTCAATGTTCACCGTCTTGATCTGCAGGTATGTTATCTTGCTTCCTTTCCCAATGTTATGGCAGATACATTCTCTTAGATTTGTAATATTCAAGAAACAAGAAAATGGATGAATCTGGATAATGACTCTTTCATTTTAGTGCGGTTCGCAAAAATACTGCTTGGAAGTTCATGTTAACGTATACACAGTTGAAATTTCAGATCTGCAGTTCCCCTTTAAGTAGCTTTGAACCATTTCAGATCTTTTAACTTGATAAAAGGAAGCATCTAAAATATGGTCCAGGCTTCCTGCACCCAGGAAGAATTTGATGAGTGCTTCATTATCTTTGATATAGAGTTCTGTTATTCAAATTTTGTAAGACACTGAGTGAGTCGCCCTCTGACTGTGCATGTGAATGAGGATGTGACACATAGGGCATGAGATTATCTGTGCATTGACTTTTCAATACTGGAATTGCTTATGCATTTGGATAGTAAATAAGGTGGAGATATGAGGTACTTGGATCCATAAATTACTTAACAGATTAAATGGTTGTTCTGCAGGCTGTAGCTTCTTCGTTCTGTTTTTCTAATCCTCCAAAAGTACACCTCAACATAGATAGCAATGCATCCAAGTTTAGGCAGAAGAAGCGTAAAGTTGAAGGAAGCCGAAATGGGTTCAGTGAGAGCAATCCCTATGGAAAAAAAGGAGGCGATGATACGAGGCAGTTTGTAAGATATTAGGGAAGGTTTTCTGTAGCAGCAGAGGTTTCTGCACCAGATGCATGTTTCAAAATGTATAATTTTTCTCTGATGTAACTTATTACGTGGAGACAGAGTTCAGAGTCGGAAGCATTTGGCCTTCTGGCTAGCACACTTACAGAATTTTCTGGATTTGCCCCCCCAACCCCACAATTTTGTATTGGCATTGCCAAAGAAAGTAGAAACTCATGTACCATTTATCTTTTTCACATATGATATGAACAATTTTTCTTTTGATAAAAGGTTTAACATGACATCAGTCATAACTTTGCACCGAAGAGAAAATGACACGATTTCTCATTCCTTCATGTTGAAGATTAAGAATAATTGCGGTATTCTTTTTAAACTGTATAACGTGAACCAATCTTGTTATTTCCAAGGGACTCTTGTTTTCGTGCTTTAGATGGCACTAGAGCGGGTTGCGAGTTTAGAGAATCAAATAGGAATTCGAAGAAAATTAAATCTTTGTGATTGTAAAAATTAAAGATATAAATTTTTTATATTAAACATTGACTTTAATTTTATTTAGTTTTTAAATTTAAACTAGACATGTCCGGTAAATTGTTAGAAGCTTTTAACTAATGATTAAGAAACAATTGTTGAATGTTAATTAAAATAGTTAATTAGCTGTTGAGATGTCAATTAGTGAAAAACTAAAAAATTAATAAATTTTACTTTGCCGAATCTTGGTAAAGAGATCCTTGATTGCTAAAACCATTACCCCAGGATTCTCAATTGTACCAAGCATTGTGTATGTCTTTCCAGCACCTGTGGCACCATAGCAAAACACAGAACCATTTCTTCCCTGCAGAACTGCTTCCACAAGCTCTGCTGTTCTGGAATATACAAGATTCCAAGTGTTCAGTTCTATCTATGTTTTAATCAAGGAGGTGTAGACTTAGGTAGTCTTACCTCTGATAGCAAAAGCTTGATCTCAAGAAAATCCCCTCTCATCAAACAAGCTTTTAAAGCTTACAATTCTGCTGAGCTTTCACTATTTTGACAATCAATCCCTACGACTCATTACCATATGGGGTCTGATAAGCAAATACTCTATAATTTCACTCCGCTCTATTTAGATCCATTTTATTCCAATAGTTCAGCCTAAAGAAAAGCCTAATGAGAGCACTTAGCCTACCAACTATTACAACTAGGTAAGATCTGCTAGACAGACAATGTGCTCCTATTGCCAAAAGAATTGGTTCTTGCTCAAGAAAGACTATGGAATAGTCAGAAGCCTTAGTCTAACAAATACCCATCTCTAGAATGCAAATTTGAAGCTTTCAGACCTCAAAAGATACTACAAATGACACTATAACAAACTATCAAGGTGCTACCACACAAACATCAAAGGCTTTTAGACTTAAAGATGCAACAAATGACACTGCAGCCAGAAAAAATCAAGTTGCTACCACGTTAACATTAAAGAATGTTAGGAATAAAAGATACTATAAATGACACTGCAGCCACAAATTATTTAGTGACTAACACAACAATATCAAAGGCTCATAGTATTGACAAGTTTGACAATTGCGGTTTTCTTGATTAATGGATCAACAGAAAGTTATTAAAAAATTTCCAACTCACGTTGTGAAGTAAACATCATGTTGAGTGGCAGTATCAGGAAAGGAAGAATCAAAAGTAAAATGGCGCCCCCTGAGCCTCTTTAGCCTAAGATAATCATTCTCATTGGCGAATTCAGTCAGATAAACATCTCTTCCATCCACTATTTTCACACAACACCTGGCTCCAGCTTCTCTCTCCTTTCTTGAAATTGGCCTTAGCCTTACAAAAACAAGAATTCTACTACCATCATCATCACCACTCCCCCCCTTGCAGACTGCTTTCTCCGAAATGGTATCTAACTCTTGTACATTTTCCTTCACTGTCCTTCTAGTTGCCCTAGGCTCTGTATGAGGCATTGTTGAGCTTCCCATTGAAAGCTTTCTCGCCACAGTACTCGACGCATTCACCCTTTTTGGGTATGAAAATCCTACTATTCTGTCACCGCCTCCCCCCACCGCAATGTTTTCCTTCCCATCATCCAATCCTGAAGGCGGCTGCGGAGGCTGCTGCACGTAAGTTCTTGTTACAGTTGAACTATGTATAGTGTTCTCCCTCATCACATGACTAATTGGCTTTGATTGTTTTTGTTCTTTCTCAGCTCTTCTTCCGGAACTGAGAAGGTCTACACTAGGGTGACTCGATAATCTTGATTCCTCAGGCTTGAAAGATTGATTCTTGACAGCCGCAGAGCCTTGCTTTTGCTGTTCATACAAAAGGGTAAGCGCTTTCATCTTCTCTTTCAAACCATGGTGTGGATTTCTCAAATTTCGAGCCATTTGGGTATCTTCTTGATCTGTTCTTGGTCTAACTCTTTGATCATTCTGTGGCTGCGAGTCAGTTATGTGAGATCTTGTGAAAACTGGCATTCTATCAAGAAACCTTCACACTCCCAAACATGCCCTTGCTGATTCCCGAGTAACCCAGTAGCTAAAACTGTTTCGATTGCAAGAAAGAAGACAACTTTCAGTGAAAGTTCAAGATTCAGAAACTGAAGCTAATTAGCTAAATTGGGTCTCGAGTAAACAGAAGAAATGAGAAGTTGGGGAAAGAGGGAAAGAACAAGATCCTGTATATTGGGGAGATAAACATGAACCGTTGATTTGAGAGAGATCGACGGTTGACAGTAAAGCGAGGGAGTGAGTGTTTTTAAAGAGTGATAACAGCAATTTTTTTATTGCTATTTTCAGTCCATTTCCAAGTTTCAGAAGGGTAAAAAGGTAAATAGAGTGCATCTGGTGAAAGCAAAAATTGGTTTGGTACAAAAAAGTGGGCCAATTTTGAATATTTAAAATTCTAGTAATTTGTAACGGTCATATAAGTGGCAGATTGTGAAAGGTCCGCTATAAACAAGTATTGGGGTCCATCACGGGAAATCTTCACCTTTATTTATTACTGTTTAAAGAGACAATATATTTCATTATACAGTAAAATCAAGATATGCGTATATTTTGTCCTTCTCAAACTTTACTTGTTGGATTCCACTGAGTATGTTATTGTTGTTGGTAAAATCAAATTGGCTGAACAAGTAATTTTCCAAATGAATTTAAATTTTATGTTTGAAATTTTGTGTATATTTTCTCAATTAATCTTATTTTGTAAAACTTACTTAATGTGCTTTGTCCTTTTTGTATAGTTCAGATTTTCTCTTACAAAAATAAAGTATATGAGGAACAGGTAAATTTCATCTAGTACAAAGTAGTTTTACCTTTTGACCTTAAATGGAGAACTAATGATATTTTTTTTCTTGCTTTTGTATTCTTCTCGTTAACCTATTGCTAACGGTGAACTCCACAAGTCAAAACTCAAAAGGCATTTCCTGCTTATTTTCTTCTTTCTATAAGTGTGATAGAGTCCATGTGACATGTATGACTCGAAATCATTTTTAAAAAAATATTTTTCACTCACTACAAAGCATTGTTCTTTTAAAGGGAAATATTTTTGGGTAAGGTGAATTTGGTCATCCCAAACATCCCTCATCAAAATGGCTTATGCTAATTTAAAAAATGTCATGTTGTATTTTTATTAGTAGGTGAGATGTTGGTGAATGAAAACTTTACTAAGTAAAGATGGTAGGTATACTTTCGTAAATTCTTAAATAAAAAAAGAGATAGAGATAGAGATATTGTGTTGGACTTAATCACTCTGGTAGCCTTCAAGATTTTGGATACTGCAGGTGTTTTAGGGTTGAGATGGTTAGATGTGTTATTAGCAGGATGAGTAGGGTAAGAGCGACCTAACTAGATGTGATTCCAGTGAAACTTTTGAAAAGCACTGACAAGGAAGGTATGGAGTGGTTGACTAGGTTGTTTGATGTTATTTCGAAGATAGCTAAGATACCGGGATTGCAAGGTGAATAGAAGTGGAGTATAATGATTTTAGGGGTCATTTGGTAGAGTGTATTGGGGAAAATAATACACGCATTAACTCTTTGTATTATTAGTACCTTGTTTGGTATACTTTTTCATGCTATGCATAACTCATGCAAACAATTAGTTATACACTTTATTGTGTATTAAGAAGTGCATTACTAATACCATAAATTTCTAGGTATTAGTAATACAATGCTTTTAATGCATGCATTAGGATTATTAATGACCCAATTGCTCCTTTAAAACCTTTTTTTTTACATCTTTTCTACCATAAATGTGGAGGGTAGCTTTGTAAATAAACTTTTTAATGCAATGCAAGTTATTTCTAATGCATCAACCCAAACAATGCGTAAAAATATTCCTATGTATAGTTAATGCAAACATAACTAATATATGGATTACTAATGCAAGCATTATTAATACACTCTATTTAGCATTGTTCTCATACACTCTACCAAATGACCCCTTAGTGTACAAGAATAAGAGTGTTATCTAAAACTATAATAATTATAGAGGTATCAAATTGCTAAGTCATACTATAAAGGTCTGGAAGAGAGTGGTGGAGTTAAGGATAATGAGAGGAGTGCCCATTTTAGAGCACCAGTTCGAATTCATGCCGGGGCGATTGACTACTGAAGCAATCCATCTTATATGGAGACTAGTGAAAAAATTTAGAGAAAGAAAGAGGAACCTCCATATGGTGTTCATTCACCTTGAGATGGGCTATGACAAAGTGCCGAGGGATATTCTTTAGATGTGTATGGAGGCTAAAGGTGTCTCGATGGTGTATATTAGGATAATAAATGATATGTATGATGAAGTCAAGACACGAGCTAGAACGGTGGGAGGAGACTCGGAACATTTTTCTGTTGAGATGAGACTACATCAAGGATCCTTATTGAGCCTTTTTCTTTTAGGGTTGTTGATGGATGAGCTCACACGATCTATTCAAGAGTAGGTTCCATGGTGTATGATACTTATGGATGACACGGTACTGGTTGACGAGACATAGGACAGAGTTAATGATAGGTTAGAGGTTCATAGTTAATTTTAAAATTGGGGGATGATAGAGGTGCAGGTGTGGTGGGGGTAAGGGTTGGGGTGGGGGTGTGGAATAGGTTATGTTAGTAAAAAAAAAAAAATTTCTTATGAAAAATATCTTTTAAAAAAATAGTTATATAAGAGTGGGGTTGGGGTAATAGAGATTGATATTAACAATCTAACTTTGATCTAATATTTTTTGGGCTTTAGGAGATTAAAGTGGGTTGAAACCATTTTACCCAATTCATCTTTGACTAAATTTATATTTATCCATATTTTATATGGATGGAGTGTGATCCAATCTATTTTGGCTCAATCCATATACAATCCATCAAAATCCGATCCGATCCGATCCAACCACTTGTCACCTCTACCCCACACATACTATTGCAAATGTTGAATTGGATGAGTTTTGACCGATATAAGTATACTGAAGAGGAACTTTCATATATATATATAGCCACTCATAAATATCTTAATTATGCTCCATAGCTATACTTTGAGTAATTACATTTTGTAATCATAGTTATATCAACATTTGTATAATTCATGCAACATTTGTATAGTTTGTTACATAAAACATTTGTATAGAGTTTTGTATATTTTGCTATACAATTTGTACACAATATTTGTATAATTTCCTATACAATTCATAGTGTTTGTATATTTCGCTATACAATTTAATTCACGCACAACTTTTGTATAATCACACATAACGTTTGTATAAATCGCGCGAATTATAAAAAATTCAAACTGCAATTATAATTAAATATTTGTCACGAACCATAATTAATTCAAACTATAACTATGTTAGCTAATTAACTAGTATAGTGTAATTTTTAGGGATCCCATTTAGGTTTTAAAAAATCTCCAAAAATCCCGATTCTTTCCCTAATTACGAAAAATACCGATTTTTTCTGTGTTTTTGATACTTGGAGGCGTCACTTTGATACTTACGAATCTGTAACCGAAATTATAGCTGTTGCGCTTAATAAGGAAAAAAAATTTCTGCCAACTATGTAGATCCCTTGATTGACGCCTTAACTGTTACAAATGTTTAACATGATAACTGTAATAGAGAGAAAATATTAAAATAAAATATAAATTTAAAAACGGCTCTAAAAATGGAAAAAATTATAATTTAAATAGTGATTGATATTAATTAGACTTCTACACCAAAAAAATTGTACTAATTATATCTTTTAATAAAAATATAGATTCTTTAAGTATAAAAAATAAATGGATAATGATAAAAAGTTAGTATTTTTGTAATTTTTAAAAAAGGTAGGGAATATTGAAGATTTGGATAAATAAAGTTATGTTATTTGGTATTTTAATGTATCCGCTCTTAATTTATAACAATGTTAAGAGTGTTTATTTGAGGTATTAGTAATATGATATTTTGCTATTATTTCAAAAATAAAATATGTTTATGGAAAGATGACTATTTATTCCAAGTAAATTGTTAGATACAATATTCACTGTGCAATATGGTGTTTGAAAAAATGAGGTTTCAAGATGTATTGATTTATGTGTATCGATGTGAAGTTTATTGTGCAAATTGTGTAGAATACGACTAAGTTTTAAATAATAATAACAAGGTATTTATTATGTAACATGATATATGATTTTATGAGTCCATACAATTATAAATTAGATATTGGAGTCTAATGATATAAAAAATAAATTAAATGTTTGCAGGAATTTTTTTTTATAACAATTCAGTTCGAGGAAAAAATGATGCCAAAACACTATTTTAATACAAAAAAAATCATATACTGTTGTCAGGTATAAAAAATAAACATATACTAAAACTTAATACTGTTGACAAGTATCAATAAATAAAAAAGATAAAATATTCTAAATCAACATAAGACATATTACAAAAAGCTAAGACATCAACGTGGCGAAAGAATGTCAAGAAAGTGGCCAAAGATAATTTCCCGAAACTTGGCAACAACATCGTCACCAATAAAGAACTTAATATCATCTGCGAAGTTACAATTGTATGAAGATCCAAACTTCAAAGGGTGTTTTGGGATGCTTTTTATTACATATTTCATACCCTGAAAAACAAGTATCAATAAAAAAAAAGTTCCTGAAACATAGGACCATTCTAAAAAATTGGAGGCAGTCATCAACAAACAATTATTTTGTATCAAACAATAAATCAACATACAAAACATGTTTCAATAAGCAGATATGAGCATCAAACAATGAGACTTTATGAAACATAGAACCATCCACCAAAATGGGAGGCAGCCATCCACAGACAATTATAGTGTATCAAACACTAAATCAATATAAAAAATCAAGTATCAAAACATGTATCACTAGAAAGATATCAAACATCACAAGTCAAAATAAAACACTAAATCAAAATAAAAAACAAGTATCACAAGTCAGATATCAAAACATCAAAAAGGAGTTTTTTTTTGAAAAAATTTAACATCATAAAAATAGTGGAATAAGACATCTACCCACTATTATACTGTATCAAATAATTAATCAACATAAAATCAAGTATCTCAAGATATGTAACAATATCAAAAATGGAAGCAGGCAGATACACATATATATGTTTGAAATGGTAACTATAAGAATGTGCTTTACTGATCCGACTTGCATGTGATTTTCGACCTGGGGATCTTGATGTGGACGCTACATCCTTGACTTTACCTTTTGCAGTTGAATTATTGCCGGCCTCGTCGCCGGAATCGTTGTGGTGGTCGACCTTGGCAGTGTCGGCTTCTTCACCACTTTCAAACGCTTCTTGTAAGGCTAAGACTAAAGGAAGGGATGAGTTCCATTATTGATTGAAAGCAAAGATGTTGAAGTTTATGCTAATGGTTGTTGGGAAAAAGAGAGAAATGTTCAAAATAGAGAGAAGTTCAAAACTGAAAAAGGAAAAATTAAATCTTTAGATGGTAACTGTAAAGAGAGAAAGTAATTAAAAATAAAAAAATAAAAAACTGCTTTAAAAATGGAAAAATTATAATTTGAAAAGTGATTGACATTAATTAGACATCTACACCAAAAAAATTTTCAAATTATAACTTTTAATAAAAATATATATTCTTTAAGTATAAAAAATAAGTGAAAAATAATAAAAAGATGGGATTTATGTAATTTTTAAAAAATATAGGGATTATTTGAGATTTGAACAAAAAAGGTATGTAATTTTATAAATTTTATTTGCTTATTCAAATTATCGGGCCCAATCCGACCGTTTAGCTATATCTAGAAAAGAGAAGACCTTAGCCCATATAAGTTTTTGGTCCATCTGACCCATATAACAGCTTTCTGTTTAGATTGTCTCCAAAACCCTTCTCTCCACTAACTTCTTCTTCTGCATCTCTTTCTGCAGCAAATTGTTCTTTCTCCGACGGTATCAACTATCAATTGCTTAAATATAGCAAAACATTAGCTCTGTGTTTTGCGCAATGATTTTGTAGTGATAAAATACATTATTTTGCTTTTACAAGTTTCGCTTACCTAATAGTGTTATGCTAAATTTTTTGCTTAACAAGTCAAAACTAATTTGAAAAACCTATATATTCTGAGCCATGGTGGAGGTTGAAGAAAATCCTAATATAGTTGTTGCAAAAGAAGAATCAATTAAGAAGAAGAGAAAGCGAAAGAGAGACAAGAAGAGCAAAATGGTTGCGGAAAAAGAAACTAAGGAGAAAGAGAACGAGGATAAGGAAGAGGATGATGAAGAACAAGAGTACAAGAAAAAGGAAGAGGACGATGATGAAAAACAGGAATTGGATGATGAACTGAAGGAGGAGATTAAGAAAGAGATGAAGAGTGGGTCAGGTATTATGAGTGCGGAGTTGTTTTCTTCTATTGAAATTTCTGAGCCCACCATGAAAGCAATTAAGGATATGGGATTTGAGTACATGACTCAGGTAAATTACAAGTTTTTCTTTCTTTATTTGCTTTTTTTATACTCTACCTCAAAATATGATAATTGGGATCCTTGATGGCTATGTCAGTTGTTTATTAGATTTTCAATTTGCATGCTTATTTCTCGTAAGCAGATAGTGGCGAAGTGAAATACTTGGCATTATTGTTATATTGATTTAGGATATGTAGAAGTTACTTATAAACTGAATAATGTTTCAGCTATGATGTAAACAAATTTCTTATTCTATTTCTGTACTCTGTCTTGAGTTGCTCGAAGTGAAAAGTTTGTAATTGCTATTCCAGAACTTGATTAGATAAGTTGATAATAATTTGTCCACGAGGACCCTAACCACTTGATTTATGTCTCTATTTGGCACACTGAATTTCTAACACACATTGTTCTCATAAAATTTCCTTACCTTAATTGTTTATCTTTTGTGTTGAAGATCCAAGCCAGGGCAATTCCTCCTCTTCTGGAAGGCAAGGATGTCCTCGGAGCTGCAAGAACTGGTTCTGGTAAAACACTAGCATTTTTGATTCCAGCTGTGGAGTTATTATTTCATGTCCACTTTACACCACGTAATGGAACTGGGGTGGTTGTTATTTGCCCAACTAGAGAACTGGCTATACAGGTAAATACCTTGTCCATCCTTTTTGCTTGTATTTTCTTTCAAGTCTTCCAGCCTTTTTGTTTGTGGGTGGGGGGCAGGGATAATGTCTATATGCGGTTACTTCATATTGCTGATCGTCTTGCCTGCATACTTCTTCCATCCTAACAAAACTGACTTTCTTCTAATGTTTGATCTTTCTTTGAACAAATCTGATTTTTCTTAAATGTTATTTTTTCACGAAGCAATTCAATGTCATTGTAAGGTTACAGCATCAGAGAAGTTTTCAGTCCAACAACAACAACAACAACATACCCAGTGGAATCTCACAAGTGGGGTCTGGGGATTAGAATATCTTATTGAAACAACTGGCAAAATCTAGGAAGGTGTCCATGTTAATTTACTGGGGAATGGTTACCCCAACTGAATAGACCGACTAAACAACTAGCCGTAAGAGAACATGTCTAAGTTGACTCCCCATCAAACATCCCCTATTTCCTTGATACCCAATACTCTAAAAATTATAAGCTGGAGACCATGATCAGATCTTTCTGATGGGATTTTCAACTTTCTAGATGTTCAATTGATACAAGCTTCTCTGACAGTGAGAGGCATCCATCAGTCGAGACCAAAAATAGCTAGGAACATGTTACAAAAATGTAAATAATAGTTCCACAATACAAACTAATCTATGCTGTTGCTGCTTTAGATTTTTTGAACTTGACTTGACATCTTAATAACTACTCGTCTGTCCCATTTTATGTGAGGACAGTGTTTAAGAAAAAAGGAGAAGCTTTTGAAACTTGTGGACTAAAATAATTCTTAGATATTTTTGTGGTTGTAAATCATCCTCATCAAGGGTAAAAAGGGATTTTTCAAGCTAAATTGTTTATGAGATTCTTTTGGACAGACTAAAAAGGAAGATTACCACATAAAATGGGATGGATGGAACACCAATTAACAATTTCACAGAGCAAACGTTAAATTAATCATTTTTTAAAACCAAAATCTATGATAATTATCTATCCAGACGTTTTATTCTGCATACTGTTGAGGTCAAATTTGGTCTAGATATGAGAATAATGGAGTAGCTTGTTCTAACCTTATCCTTTAAGATAATTAAGGTATTTATTTTTCAGTTTGATTGAAAATCTGGGAATACAGATTCATGTTTGAGTAGTCTACAACTAAATACATAAAGAAACTGGGATAGTTTTAAATTCTTAGCATAGATGAGTTAATTCTTTAGCCTTATTGATCCTATATTCTTTTAAATCTCTCTTGCTGACTTCCTGTGGGACTAATACAAAATAAGTGCAAAATGTGTTAATTAGTAAGTCACTTGTGATAACATTTTGTCACAGTTCATTTTTGTCCAGTATTAGTTTGTTGATAGCATCTAGGTGCACAACGAAAATTTACTGCATACAGAGCTGTTGCCAAAAAAAAAATCCTAGTTAAACTATGAAAGTACTACATTGTGGAACAATGGTTGCCGATTTTAGAGTGTGTTTCGAAGCTAACCTACAATTTTATGACTTAGACGCATGCTGTGGCAAAGGACCTTCTCAAGTATCACTCACAGACTCTCGGGTTGGTTATTGGTGGTTCTGCAAGAAGAGCAGAGGCAGAGCGTATTGCTAAAGGGGCTAATCTCTTAGTAAGCACCCCTGGTCGACTTCTCGATCATCTAAGAAATACCAAGGGTTTCATTTATAAGAACCTTAAGGTACTTCCGCCCTTCAAATGGCTCATTATTTCTATTCATGATGTCATTTCTTAGTATGATCGATTGATATCAATGATTTTCAAATCCCGGACATGATATTTATTAGAATTTACCTTACGAGCTATTCATAGCTGTGCTTGAGCCTTTCCAAGTATCAATGTGGTTTCTGAATTTTGTGCCTACACTTGCAGTGTCTCGTGATTGATGAAGCTGATAGGATTTTGGAAGCGAATTTCGAGGAAGATATGCAGCAAATCCTTAAACTTCTACCAAAGGAGGTAGTCACCAAAGTGTAGTGTTACCTACTTATAGCATGTTTGGCCAAGTTTCTAAAAGATCAGCTTAGTTTGAAAAAGATTTTTTATGAGAGCAGTGTTGTTTGACTAATCAATCTCAAAAGCACTTTTTAGCAACAATTAGTCTTTGGCCAAGCTTTTAAGAAATTCTTTTGAGTGTATTTTCTCGAGAGTGTTTTCCAAAAAAGTACTTTTGAAGAAAAACTGCCCTTTTCAACAAACTTATGCTACTCCCCAAAAGCACTTTTTGTCCACTAATATAATTTCTAGGTGTTGTAACTCTGTAACTTGTGTATGCAATCACTATATATGCTAGATCATTGCATGACTTGTTTCTCAGTTATTCTGTGTATGTCCAACCATTGGTGTATTTGTTATTCTGAGTTGAGCTAATATGCTAGTTGCTGCTCTACAGGGGAGGCAGACTGCTCTATTTCGGCCACACAGACAAAAAAGGTACTATTATAAAGCCTCTAGTTTGTCATGGTCCTCCTAGATGAAAAGCAAGTGGTAAAGTCATGCTTTCACTGAGATCTGTTCATTTTTTTTAGGTTGAGGACCTTGCACGCTTATCTTTGACAGCTCCTATCTATATTGATGTGGATGATGGGAGGAGGAGGGTATATACAAAACTCATTTATTTCCTCCTACCATATGTTTAATTTGTAAGATCATGCTTTAAGTCTGTTGATTATATGGTCAATTCAGGTCACGAATGAAGGGCTACAACAAGGATACTGTGTTGTCCCAAGTGCCAGTAGATTTATTCTCCTTTATTCATTCTTAAAGAGGAACCTGTCAAAGAAAATAATGGTTTTCTTCTCATCTTGCAACTCTGTCAAGTTTCATTCCGAACTTCTTCGCTATATCAAGATTGAATGCTACGATATTCACGGGAAGCAAAAGCAGCAAAAACGAACATCTACCTTTTTTGATTTCTGCGAAGCTAAGAAGGGGATCCTGTTATGCACAGATGTCGCTGCACGTGGTCTGGATATTCCTGCTGTGGTATGTTGCTCCACCTCTTATCAAAGCAGTGTGTGGTCTAGGCTTGGCTGGACCTGTATTTGAAACTTTTTGGGGGATGGGGTGGTGGTGGTTATTTTAGGGCATGAGGGTGGGAGAAGTGAAACAAATCTTTAATTTAAAAAAAGAAGTTAGTGCTCAGACCTCTTCTGATTCAATTATCTTGTTGTGCTATCCATTGTATTTCTCTAAGTCTACTTTTATGTGTTCTATTTGATTTGGAAGGAAGTTGTTGATGCATTTTTATTAGAAGTAAAAACACTTTTTACTGTACAACCTATGAAGTGAGAAAATCAGTGACAGTCTTCCTCAGAACTAGTTGAATAGACATCTGACAGCTCTATCCTTTTGAAAGGTAGTAAGTATTGATTCTTGTCCTGTTCTATCTTTCCAGGACTGGATTGTGCAGTTTGATCCTCCTGATGAACCCAAGGTAATAGACACTCTATGGGATTCGGAGATGGTTATGAAGGGAGAAATTTGCGTTTCTTCTAATGATTTGGTGTGTAAATTTTTGCAGGAATATATACACAGAGTTGGTCGAACAGCACGTGGTGAAGGTGCTAAAGGAAATGCCTTGCTCTTCTTGATTCCAGAGGAGTTGCAGTTTCTTAAATACCTGAAGGTCTCCTCACAATCACACTGTTAAATTTACAGAACAATGAAACATATGTTATAACTCTAAATGTGTCTTCTCATTCATCCCTTGAAGTTGGGGCTAGAAGCTGTGATAGTTGAAAATATTTACCATGTATAAGTGAAATACACTTTAATTAATGTGGTAAATCCTTAGACTTAAAGTTGGAGCTCTTCAAACAGATTTTCCTGTTTCCATCGCTAATTTTTTTTCGACTCCGCTGGCACTTTTTTCAAAATGTTCCTGAAGACTTCCAGTGATAACTGAGAAGAGCAATTGAGTTTTAGTGTTTCTTACATTATTTTGTTAAGTTGTGGCTTTTGCATTGATAGTCTAATGTGCCGTGCTTTTATGACAGGCGGCCAAAGTGCCTGTAAAAGAATATGAATTTGATCATAAGAAGCTGGCCAATGTGCAATCACTCCTGGTAAAGCTGCGGTTATTTTATTTAGGCTGTATTGTGTTTTTTATACCTTTAGATTAGGACCGTAGTTTGAAACAAAGGAATGCAAAAATTTGTTGCAGGAAAAATTGGTTGCGAACAACTATTACTTGAACCAGTCGGCTAAAGAGGCATATAGGTCCTATTTACTATCATATAATTCTCATTCCATGAAGGAAATTTTCAATGTTCACCGTCTTGATCTGCAGGTATGTTATCTTGCTTCCTTTCCCAATGTTATGGCAGATACATTCTCTTAGATTTGTAATATTCAAGAAACAAGAAAATGGATGAATCTGGATAATGACTCTTTCATTTTAGTGCGGCTCGCAAAAATACTGCTTGGAAGTTTATGGTTTTGTTACTTCTTTACACAGTTGAAATTTCAGATCTGCAGTTCCCCTTTAAGTAGCTTTGAACCATTTCAGATCTTTTAACTTGATAAAAGGAAGCATCTAAAATATGGTCCAGGCTTCCTGCACCCAGGAAGAATTTGATGAGTGCTTCATTATCTTTGATATAGAGTTCTGTTATTCAAATTTTGTAAGACGCTGAGTGAGTCGCCCTCTGACTGTGCATGTGAATGAGATTATCTGTGCATTACTGGAATTGCTTATGCATTTGGATAGTAAATAAGGTGGACATATGAGGTGCTTGGATCCATAAATTACTTAACAGATTAAATGGTTGTTCTGCAGGCTGTAGCTTCTTCGTTCTGTTTTTCTAATCCTCCAAAAGTACACCTCAACATAGATAGCAATGCATCCAAGTTTAGGCAGAAAAAGCGTAAAGTAGAAGGAAGCCGAAATGGGTTCAGTGACAGCAATCCCTATGGAAAAAAAGGAGGCGATGATACGAGGCAGTTTGTAAGATATTAGGGAATGTTTTCTGTAGCAGCAGAGGTTTCTGCACCAAACGCATGTTTCAAAATGTATAATTTTTTTCTGATGTAACTTATTACGTGGAAACAGAGTTCAGAGTCGGAAGCATTTGGCCTTCTGGCTAGCACACTTGCAGAATTTTCTGGATTTGGTCCCCCCAACCCACAATTTTGTATTGGCATTGCCAAAGAAAGTAGAAACTCATGTTCCGATTTATCTTTTTCACTTATGAACAATTTTCTTTTGATAAAAGGTTTAACATGACATCAGTCATAACTTAGCACCGAAGAGAAAATGACACGATTTCTCATTCCTTCATGTTGAAGATTAACAATAATTGCGGTATTCTTTTTAAACTGCAAAACGTGAACCAATCTTGTTATTTCCAAGTGCTTCAGATGGCAAATCGGAGAAAATTAAATCTTTGTGATTAGTGAAAAATAAAGATATAAATTTTTTATATTAAATATTAATTTTAATTTTATTTATTTTTCAATGAAAAAGTAAAAGCAATTAAAAATTTATGCAGGGCGGATAAAGAATCATCATGTGCGATAAGATAGGACGATTTAAAAAATTTACGAATTGCGTTAAACTCGTCCACCCCCGCTCCGTCTCTCACCATTATCATCCCAAGCTCCAAAAGCTTTTTTACCTTTCATTATAGAAAAAAGAAGCAAACCACTGCGAGTTTGAAAAATTCCTAAATTACTGCTGTCTTCTACGTAATGGTCAATGATAAGGAACTAATACTGTGATAGGATAAAACAGGTGGTTAAGCAAATGCTTAAGAAGATAATTTTTTTAATGTGGTCCTGCTCCTTAATGAACTCAGAGAACTTTTAAGTACTTATCCTCAAAACAGTGTGTGCATGTTGATTTTGTCAGTGTTAAAAAAAAAAAGAAACTTCAAGTAGACTGCAATACCCTACCAAAAAAAAAAAATCGTAACTACCAATAATTAATCTGTCCCATGTGAAATACAATACAGTATTCCATCATTGAATTTTGAAAACCAAGAAAAAGAGGAAAAAATATGTTTAGGCCGACTTACAAAATAATACCCTTTTAATTAATATAAAAAAAACTTCCTCAGCTCCCTAATAAAATCTCTACTTCATCCCAAAGCAACAAAATCTAAAGAGAGTTGAATAAATAAATAAATATATAAATATAAATTGCAAGAAATACATAAATATTGACCAAATAGAACACGACACGTCCACGTAGTCGCCTACGTTATTAACAAACATTACTTAACCAAATCCTACACGAAAGCCATTCAAGTAAGAAGGTCAAAATAGGAAATTAACGAAAATAAATTCAACGAACCCAAACACCCCCTTAAACCGCCAACTCACACGCCTTCCCACGCAAGTAATAAACAAGATAAATAACAAATCCGCCGGCTCATGAAAACTTTGTGCTCTACAAAAAAAGAAAACCAACTTCACCGCCCACTTGAAAGCAGGTAGTAAACTTGTGGCGGTGGTTTCCGTTGGCTATTAATTCCCCCTTTCAATTTTTTCATTCTTTTCTCCCAAGTTATCAAACTTACAAATCCTACTTCTTCATTGAGTTGAATTCCGCAAATTAAACTTACAAAATTTCTCCAGTTTTTTGGGGTTAGAGTTTACAAGTATTGAGATTCCACAATGTGCTTTTTGTTGTTCTAAGCAAGTATTGATTCTTTTTTGATTTTTTATTTTGTCATTGTGAATATTCTCTTCTTTCCTTAGCTACCTTCAATTGCATTCAATAAGAATCAAATTCTCTGGGGAGAATTGATCGAACACTTGTTAGATTCGAGTAGATTTAATTACTTGTTCGAATTATTCTGCAATGGAGAACTTTGTGAAGCCTCAGTTCTTCTCTTTTCTTCGTGGGGAAGCAGCGGTTCAACAATACCCACCGCATCACAAGATTATGGCTCATTCAGGATTTGAAAATCGAGTCGCGGAATCGACGAGTTCGAGCACCGATGATGTGCATGATTCAGAGGTTTCTGATTCAGAGAGTTCGGTTGTTGGCTCCGTACATGAAGAAAAAAATTCTGGTTTGATGAGAATTGATGAAAGTGATAAGATACATGGAATTATCAGCAACAAGTTTTTATTGGGTTTGGGTTGTTTTGGATCATCAACGCAGATTACGGAGATTCACAAGGAAACTTGCTCTGGTTTCACCAAGCAAGCGAAACTTCAATCGTTTCTTATTTTTTCTAAAGCTGTGGAGAAGAAGTGCGGAGGAAATGCTAATGTAAAGTATGCTTGGTTTGGATCTTCGAAAGATGAGATTAACAACATATTCTCACATGGATTTTCTTGTCCATCGAACAATGGAGTTTATTCTCAAGCCATTTGCCTTTCTCCGGATGATAATTCACTGGATTGGTACTTAATTCACCTTCATCTTTTAGTTCTTTTGTTCTCGAATATGAAAAATTATCATTCTTACTGATTCATGAATTTTTTGCAGCCTACAAACTGCTGTTCCTGATAAAAATGGGATAAGGCATCTATTGCTTTGTCGTGTTATACTGGGAAAAAGTGAAATTGTTCATCCTGGATCAGGACAGCGCCATCCGAGTTCCGAGGAGTATGATACAGGGGTTGATAATTTACCTTCACCCAGAAAGTATATTGTGTGGAGTACTCACATGAACAATTACATTTTCCCAGAATTTATGGTCAGTTTCAGAGTCACCTCACATGCCAAAGGTGAGCATTTATGCAGTACGGAGCTTTGGAATGTTTTAAAAGATTGTGCTAGATTTGTTAATTCTTGCTACAATTTTTGCAGAGCCTCAAAGGAATGCGGTTCCTGTTCAGAATCCAAAATCACCTTGGATCACATTTCCAGCACTGATTTCTGCTCTATCGAAGTTCTTGCCGCCTGAGACTGTCAAATTGATAACGAAGTATCATAATGATCATAAGGTATGTGCTTGAAGTTCTTTCAACTCTATTTTCGCGGTGTCTTTTTTAAGTGCAGTTGTTCATATCTAGTTCTGTTAACAGGCAAGGAAAATCACAAGGCGAGACTTGATTCAGCAAGTGAGGAAACTAGCAGGAGATGAGTTGTTAACTGCAATCATCAAGTCCTGCAAGAATAAGGTATAAACCTGCAGACAGATTCCAAGAACTTTTTAGCGAAAAACCTGCTGTATTTTGCATATAGCTCTAAATAACCTGCAAATCATTAAGGTCTACAGTTTTACTGGCTACTACATAGCTTATCTTCAAGTTGATACCACTATAAGTCGATGCCAAAACTAGGAGACACTTAATTTTTCTTTTTCAACAGATCTCTCCGATGATTAACTGACTTGTTTGTCCTTTGCTTTTTGCAGCAAAGCAAAGGATCAACTGGGAACTCGTCCAGCACCAGCTCAATTAAATTCGAACAACGAGATGGAAGATGCTGCGCTTGCCACAAGAGTTTCTGAATAATTTTCTTGACGAATATATGGACATAACCAGAGAGAATGAGAACACGTTATAAGATCGACATCCACTAACCAAGTCAAATGTGACACAAAGAGGGACAAGCTGCTGCTGTTGATTCATGGGATGAAAATGATATCTCTCTTCTAACAAAATTAGCCTTTGAAGTTTAGCTCAATTCCCCTATAACCTGTACCTCTTCACACGTTTTTTTTTTTGCTTTGTAACCGCAAAGTTGTCTTTAAGAGTAGGAGTGTATCCCAATGCAATAGATAGTTGTAATAGTTCCCCTGATCAATTCTTGTTAATGGAGCAAAACAACAAATTACTATCCAATCATGATTTTAAGTATATCCATTTCGTTAGTACGCCTATTCCCCTTTCGCTGCGAAGTGCTCATTACGCTAGATACTTGCAAGGAAGAAAGACCAGCAGTTTATGCTCTTTAATTAGTAAACTATAACTATCGTTTCACAGGCTTTAGTATTCAAATGCTTTCGAGAATGAAAATATTGTTAAGTACTACTCTTTGTTATTTCAGTTCGTATTTGTTATTAAAGTACGGATTCAATATTTGACCCACTTAGGTCTATATTGGTTGTGGGATTTCACTGGGTATGTTGTTGTTGTTGTTGTTAGGTCTATATTGGTACGAGATATTGTTCATCGAAAGGGGGCGGCTGTTTGGTATGATTGCGTGGGATTAGCCTTTATAAGACCTATTCAATCCTTACCGACATGGCTCCTCTGTCTTGCTTTCATCAGAGCATCGAACCATATATCTCTGCTTAAACATTACACATTTTGAAGGTACATTAGGTACCAACACAAATTGCACATGACATGACTGACTATGTCAAAACTCTCACTATTCTCCAAAATTTTGTTTCAAGTCACAAACTCTCAGTAGTTAATGTTTCAAATTGGCCAAAATCACGGACAACTAAGTTTGGGGTGAAAGAAAAGAACCGACTGGAATGGTATCTTATGGAGTTGAATCTCCGATCGGATAACCTATTGCCAAGTAATTGATTCGAATATACTCTCTTTGTCACATTTTAATTGAATTTATGAGGCAATGCACACATATTAAGACAAAATTTATACGGTACTTTTTACTATTGTTAAAATCATAAATATGTACTGTAATTTATTTCCTAGAAAATATAAAAATCTAATAAATGAAAGGACAAATATGGAAAAAGTTTCAAACATTCACCTTAACTTTGAACTATTTCAATATTTTAAACATGAAGCTTCAAAAATTCAATTAATTTAGGATGGACGGAGTAATGTTTTGTTTGTTGTAATGTCTGGTTGATCCAACAAGAAAGATAATGATGGCATATAATTAATGCAATTTATGTATTATTTTTTCGGAGATAGAATATGGGTAAGAATATAAATATCAACAATGAATGAAGGGCAACTATTTAAAGATAAGAATATCTCTTTTGAAGTAATCATACGGAGTATACAATAATCTCTTTATTAATTAACAAATAATTAATTTCTATTTTGTTAATCAACACATAAACAAATCGTTACATGGTAATTCCACGTAATCCATAAGTGAAATTCTTTAACTATGATGTTCCTTTAGATCCATATTGGGTCTCTTTGCTCCCTCTTAGAATATAATAATATATATTCACTCTTTTTTCCAAAAAAAATCATGCTCCAGTGGTATTTTTTCTTTTAGTCAGAAAATTTTAACTATTTTTTCCCCATCAAACATAATTTTAATTTTCAAAAAATATTTTATAACAGAATTGAGGCCCAAATCTATTTACTTGCTTATCCTTTTTCTTTTTTATTTTTTTTGGGTATGTTCTTTTCTTACATGGACTTATTTTGATGCTAAGGATCAAAACAAAATGTATTTTCATTAATATCAACACCACGTAAAATGGGGAACCAACTGAGCAATTTGTGGTTAAAGAATGCTTAGCCAGAGATCAAGGCTTAATGGACTTGTTAAAGTAAATAGGTTATAATTTTCATCACTGAGGCCATACAAATTGAACATTCCAGAAGCTTCTAGAGATCAGTGCCCTTTGCTTTCGGCGAAGATAAATAGTAAAAAAAAAAATTCCTATGGAATGTGAGCATTGATTTTCATCGAAACAAAGAGAGAGGAGCTCCAAAAGAAAGTCGCTCATGCCTAAGAACAAAAATGGAAAACTCGAGGGATGATTAATATAGTTTAGGTGACAACAAAAAAAATCAGTAAGTTTATGTTTATTAACCTCTGATTGATTGCATGCTAAAATGTTTTCAATAATCAATAGTAAAATGCTTTCGATGGTTAATACGTGAGTCCACAAAATATAAGTTACTAAGTGGTAAATTAATTTCATTAAAAAAAAGTCTGTTCAACATTATTCATTCTAGTTAATTTAAATCAATTACTTTACATTATGCAAAGAAAAAGTAATATCTTAGTTACTCCCAAAAAGAGATACAAACTCCCATCAAGAACACCAAATCTCTGGACAAAGAGAGACGAACCCCAATGACGAAGAAGCCACAAGCAAAATCGAGTAAAAATTTAAATTCACCCGTTAAGGATGAATTTATCATGTCCATTCTTTTTCCCCATTTCCCAATACTAATATATCACATCAAACAATAAATAATTTTCCATTCACTACTTTCTTCCAAATCCCAACACATTACATCACATCAAATACTATATTAATTATACCACAACATTCTCTCTCCTACTTTTGTAAAAAAAATTGGTATTCTTGTTGTAATTTTTTTGGGTTGGTAGGGTAAATGAAAAAATAATTTTTAGATGTATATTTATGAAAAATCACCTAATGCATACTCTATAATTATATACCAAATAGATACCTAAATTAACTATTTAAATTAACATATACAAACTCTATATAATTTCAAAACCATTTATATACTCAAATATATATCCGTTATATACCATTATATAATTATATGCATACCCAAATATATACCCATTCTACACATATATGAACAGAATTTATATTAACTGAATATATAATTTGAATACTATTTATATATATAACACGCATACACACACACAAGTATATATTCATTATATACCATATGCTTACACTACAATAATATAGCAAATGGATAGCCAAATTAACCATTTAAATTAGGAATCTTTTACACAAATATACAACTTTCTCCTATAAATTACACTTTAAAATTTATAAACCAAAATACCAAAAAAAGCACACTTTTTTCCATTTTCCATCACTATTATATCACACCACACACCACAATAATCACACTCAAAACACTCTCTCTCCTAAATTTGTAAATAAAATTGGTATTTTACATGGTATTTTTCAATGAGTTCGGTAGGGCATGTAATTTTATCCCCAAACTTGTATATTTGTGAAAACAGCCCTTTAAATTAACATATACAAACTCTATATAATTTGAATACTATATATATATATATATATATATATATATATATATATATATATATATATATATCAAATCAACAAAAAAAAAACGACAAGCAACGGATAAATGAAAAAAAATTGATTTAATTTCTGTATATATAAATAACGAATTTGAAAGATTATTGGGAGTAAAATAAGGAGTAAAAAATGAACTAATTGATCTTCTATATAACAGATTATAACTGAATTGGTATATAAATATGGAATTCAAATAAATGATAGGTTCCACAATCCTAATTTAATGGGAAACTAAATCTAATCATCAATTTTAATTTATTTATTTAATTTACATCTTTTCTAGTTTTTCTAGATTGGAACATTTTTTCTGCTAAAATGCTACAAGTTGCTATTTTTATTTTTGAGTTGAAATTCAATTTGTGGTTATAAAAGTTAAATAGTGATATGTTAAACTTTTTAAATTGGGCAGGTCATGATGCAATATAATTTTTTAGCTTATTTTGAGCTCGACCCATTTAATCCAAAGTAAACCCAACTTCTAATTCACCCCATAAAAACTTATCTAAATATACCATATTTAAAAATATTTATCATTTATAGTTGTATAGTTTTGATACATTAACATTGTATATATAATTCACTTTTAACACATAATACAAATTTTTACCAAAACAAGTCTAATATATTTTAATACACTTATAATATTTCTATATTATATGCAAATTAACATTACATAAAATATAACATATCTATATCACATGTATGATTTATTTTTAATACATAGTGCGATTTTATTTAATCAAAACAAGTATTATACATTTTAATACATAACTTTTAGATGAAATTAACTTGTTCGTAGGCCAAATTCAGTATTGAAAATGAGAGAGTAAATAAGAGCGATAATTCCAAAATTGAGGCGCATTTTTAGTTAGAATATTAAGATAAAACTCTTGAGATTGAAAAATTTTAAGGTGACTAAATAATTATGAGATCAAAGTTGACAGTATCTTCTTTTACTCCAAATCCTTCAAAATGGTAGATATATAATACTTCATCTGGATCAATTTACTTTTTCTTTTCCTTTTTTATTATGTTCTAAAAAGAGCTTTATTTTCTTATATTAATACGTTTTTTATTTTAATATATTTTAAAATTATATTTTTTAATTTTTGTATTTAATATTTAATTAAATTAAAATACTTAAATTGATATGGACTAGGGAGGAATTTGTTTTTTTCCGAGGTAGTAGAAGAATACATATGTGTATTTTAACCTTGTGCCTTGTCGTGGTCCGCCTATAACCGCCCTAAAGAACTCATCAAGCATAAGATATCCAGACGTCTGAAAATTGAAAACCCCCAACAAAATACCAACAAGAATAATCATTAAATTGGAGGAATTTTCGAACATATCAACTAAAAAATATCTTAATTATATGTTCGTGCTATCTCTTCGTGTAGAACAGAACAAACCTATCAATCAATCCGATGATCCCTTAGCTCCTAGAATATAAAATTTTATGATTATTATTATAACAATATTCATATAACTTGTGTAATATTTATACATTTTTGTATAATTTACTATATAATTCATAATTTTTGTATATTCGCCATATAATTCGTGCACAACATTTTTATAATTCGCTATATGAATATATAATTTATTCGCACACAACTTTTACATTTATATAAATTACATGAATTATATAAAACTACATATTTATCACGAGCTATAATTAATTCACACTATAATTATAATAGCTAATTAACTCATATATATTTACTCATTTATATTATTTTTTCCCTAAAACAATCACCTGCTCTTTTTCTCTTTTGATTAATTAAAAAAAAAGGGACACAGCTAACTCGCATTTATTTAAATCACACACGCAGAGAAAAGACGCCACAGAGAACAGCGCAGCCAATTTGTAGAACACCACATAAACAAAAGTATTCCCTCTTACGTGTGGACTAGTAAGCACCTAAACGTATGAGCTTTTGTTCATATTACGTATCAACCAAGCAAACAGCTGTTCACACACAAATTTTAATCTTAAAATTTGATTTTTACTAAATTACGTCTGTTAATGCTCCTAATATTGTCCGCAAGGGCACAGTGAATGGTTGGGGGATTGGGATCGGGACTAACTTCTGTTGCTTACTCATGACTTCCTCGTATAAGTCTATTTAATATATTCTTCGTTTGTTATTAAATATTAATTTTTTTTAAATTTGATTTTCATTTATATTTGTCATTTCAAAAAAATTAAAATAGATTTTTTTTAAATTTATTTTATCCTCAATTTGCTTACAAAGTTAATATGTTTGAAACATATAGAATTTTTTGAAAATATAAATAATCAATTTTTCTTTAGAGTACCTACACAATTTATAGAAATTAACATAACCTCTTAACTTACCAAAGGAGCATTTTAATTACTAAATTTCTATGAAAATATTTAATTTTTTTTTTATTTTACTTTGAATTCAACTAAATAATAGAAATTTTGTTAAACCAAGAAACACTTTCACTTTGTATTGTAATATTAATAGTATTAAATATATTAAAATTTAAATCATGAATCTAATAAATATTTCTATCAAGTAATAAAGATAAAATAATAATAAATGCCCCTATCAAGTTAAAATTTAATATTTAATAATAAATGGAGAAAATATAATTTACATTTTTTTATGTGATTTGTATTTGCATTATGAGTAAATTACCACAAAACGCTCTTCACAAATTGCTAATTCTAAAAGCAAAGTTGTGATAGAAATTATAGATTTTACTGGAACTTTCAAAAGGTAAAATAGGAAAAGTACAACTAATATTTTACAACTTTAATTATGACTATTTCCAATGTAGTTTTATTTAATAGTATTAAAAAATTAATTTGGTAAAACGAGTACTTAATTAAAATATGTTATCTTTGCTTTTGCTATATAGGTGTACTGTTGGTTAATAAAAAATGTATATGTTTAGAAGATGCATATTGTAGATGAGGATGTTGAGATGAATAAGATAGATGAGTAAGGTAGTTGAGTGGACTCGTTTTATATCATATGTTGTCATTATCAGTCGTGTATCTATTTTAATTCTATCGTATTTACATATTGACGTGTGCTTTTCGTTAATAGTAACTCTTTTTATTTCCTTTCCTCTCCTTTTGTCGTATCTAGTTTATTCTGCTTATGAATTTTTGAGACAAGAGTTTTCGGGAAACAACTTCTCTGCTTCTATAAGGTAATGGTAAGGTATGGTCTAGTGTACATTTTATCCTCCTTAGACCCAGACTCATTTGTGGGGTTCCATTTATATGTTATTGTTGGTGTAATAGTAGTATGTAGTTTTGTTGTAGACGGGATTAAATACGTTATACGTTGACATCTCAAAGTCAAAAGTCAATATTTCTAATTTTCCACCGATTGTTTGGTATTCGGCGTAAAGCTCAACAACTTATTATACACCTTCCCTCACCTAATCATCTCTCTTTCTCCTTTTTATCTTCCGTTTCGAATTAGTAGGCTTTATAATCTCAAACCGACGTCCACACTTTCTACCTTTAATACCAAACAAACAAACACGCGCTCTCTCTCTCTCAAAAACTGAACGAATTAATTTTGTGTTTTGTTGGAGAAATGCAGGCGAGGAGGGAGTCATCACAGTCTCCGAGTTTCAATAGTTACTCCAATAGCAATCTGGCTGAAATTGCTGATAGAGTTGTCAAAGAGTTCAGGGCTGAAAATGGAACAGAGGACGATCTTTTTGTTGATGATAATGGAGATTTGAGTTACTTTGACAGTGGAGGAAGATTGAATGAGAAGGATGAGGAACAAGGAAATGAAGATGACGATGAATTTGAGTTTTCTTTTGTAAAAGAGACCGAAATTTCACCGGTTGCGGCTGATGAAATATTCCATAATGGTCAGATCCGTCCAATTTACCCGCTTTTCAATAGAGATTTGTTGTCGGATTTCATGAACAGTAGCTCTAATTCGAATTCGGCGTCGGCGGAGGTTTCTGCTCGACCGAAATCAATTCGGCTCCCGTTACGGAAGCTTTTCCTGGAAGACGAGCGAGAAGCTAACTCCTCCTGCTCATCATCTGAAGCCGACGATCTGGAAGGGATTCCTGAAGGAACATACTGCGTCTGGAGGCCTAAACAGGAGGAAAAACCTGCCCGAAGTTGTAAGAAGAGCAGCTCCACAGGCTCTTCAAAGCGCTGGAAGTTTCGTGATCTCCTTTACCGGAGCAATAGCGACGGTAAGGACACTTTCGTCTTTTTAACTCCTTCGTTCAAAAGGAAAGAAAACAAAGCAGAGAAGACGACTACAACCACGACCGATAATGCATCAAAGGTTACTGCAAAATCAAAGGGAGTGCCGGTGGCGGATAGTAACCCGGCGACGCATTACGTGAAGAACGTAGGCGTCGAGAAAAGGAAAACCTACTTACCGTACAGGCAAGATCTAGTGGGATTCTTTGCCAATATGAACGGAACGAGTCGGAATTTACAGCCATTGTGAGGTGAATACGTGATTAATCAAGGTCCTTATTAATTATAATTAATTACATTTACGTCATCGATTTGCTGGTGTGGAGTGATCATGTTAGGATTTAGCGTGATTAAATTAGGGAGTAAATGATGATTAGATGGAGCGTTTGTAAATATTTGGATAAGTTTTGTCCTTATTTCAGTTGATGAATTATGAATGAAATTTTCCTATTACATTTTTATAAATTCCATTTGCAATAATCTTTAGATGTGTTTGATTATTTCAATTCCACAAACCTTGCATAAATCTCTTACGTTATCAGTTTTTTCCTCTTTTTTTTTTGGTTAGTTTAATAATTAATGCACAAGTTTCACCAAATTACCAACTCAATTTCTTTAACAATTATGACAAGCGGGAGCTCGAAAGCAGCTTTCATTCATGTTATAGTCGTTGATGAAGACTTGTTTAAATCTTTCTGTATTTGCTTTCTTCTCAGGGAAGAAGAAAATTAATGTACTTTCTTCTCCAAGGGATTGAATTGTCTTAACTTTCATAGTACCCCAATTGCCAAGCAAAACATCAATAAATAATCAATGAAGGGCACAATTCATGGTCCTGAGAGCAACAAAAACAAGAGGTTATGCATCCGCTATTGATTTGATACCACGATTAAAAACAATAAATGATAAGAGTAATTTTTTATCAAATCATCACATTTTATTAAATATAAGTTATCTAAACATTGAAAAAATGAGTAAGTATTACTCCCTTCGGCCATTTTTATATGTCGTTCTTACTATAAATAGATGATTCTTCGTATATTCATTTTTGGAGGGAGCACTCAATAATTAGAATAAAATAAATACAAAATAATAAATTATTATAATTTAAATAAGTATCGTTGAATATCTTAAAATAATATCGTGGACGTGTAAGCACGAAGGAAGGAGTAGTATAGTAAAATGCAAGTGGTTGTGGACCTTTAAAAAAATATAATCTGGAGGTTAGACAATTTATGTAGTGATCAATTGTGTTTAAATAACTCTAGCACGTGAAAAGACTTCCATCCAATCTTATATTAAAAAAAGGTTTTAATAACTTCTCTCTGTTACATATTTAAGGGGAAAAAAAGTGTTTCTTTAAGTTGCAGAAATAACTTTGATGTTATAAAACTTGATTAATTAAGTTATTAGGTACAACTAATTTGTGAGAATAAAAATATAGTAAATTGGAATTTGGTGCAAATGTATATACAACTCAAGTTGAATGTGACAGGTGTATCTGTCCGTACCTTACGACATATAACCGTCCATGTGAACGTATCCCAACCTCATCACTTTGCTTACCGTTTTGCCTTCCACAATCTATGGAGACTGCATATCAAAATCCATTAGTTAATTAAATCTAGTACACACCAAATAACAGTATAATAATCTCTCTGTCTCATATTAATCGTTCACGACAACTCGACAAATACAAGTATGATTTCATAAAGTGAAATATAGAGAGAATAGAATGTACGTAAATCTTAACTCTACCTCATGGATGTGATACTATCCTTTGTATTCATAGTAATTTCTCAAGGAAAAAGTGAAAAGTTACGATTCCCTTTGCCTATCTTTACTTGTTCACTATACTAGTTTGACATGTTCAATAATATTTGCCTAGTTTGTGAAATCAATGGATAATTTATCATGTTATGTTTATTTTACACTAGTTATTAAATACTCTCTTCGTTCAAAATAGATGTTGATTTTTTTTTCAATTTTATCCTTCATTAGTTAAAGTTTTAAGATTGAGTTCCAATATATAGTACTAATATTTTGGAATATGAAAAGGATAAAAATGAAAAAATATGACTAATGCTATATTCCAAGGATATATTATTAGCCAAATAACACTTCTAATTAATTTTTTATTAAGATTTGTGTCACACCTTATTATGACAAGTAAAATGAGACGAATGGAGTAGTATAGTTTGTACATTAATGATACTAATATTTGGTCATCAACCACACAATCAATGAAACATTTTTGCAGGCAACTGAAACCTTTTCTTAATGAATTTTTTTTATTAATTTCAGGAAAATAAAAAGCTAATTTTCTCTCTTTCTAGAAGCCAAAGGTCAATGGAGATATTAGGAATAAGTTAATCTCAATTAAATTACTAATCTAATAAGTAATAGTATTATTCTCAACATGAAAATGATATGGAAAACTACTTAATTCCCACCTTTAATTGAAATACTTGGAAAATGGAACCTTCGGATATGTCCTCTTATCTTGACAATTGCAGTGTTAGTTTATCAGACTTTTATTAAACGTCTAGAATAAATAGAATATAAATTAACATATCAAGACTTTTGGTGGATAAGGATTAAGACGTTTTCATTATTGGACATTGACAACAAAATATCAAATTCATGTCCTTTAAGAATTAATTATCTCATCTAGAACATGAAATAAATAATATAATACGAAATTAAATATAATATTTATCTTACCTTGTATATCAAGTTTTCCATATATATATTTTGTTCGTGTAAATTGAACAGGGTCTCAATTCATAATTAAACGCGTTAAACAGGCTTTATGTGTGTAAATTTGGATTAGACGGATTAATAAATTATGATACTATAAAAGGAGACAATTAGGTTTTAGGTTCTTTATAGGATTTAAATCTTCTTTTAAAAAAATCTTCTCAAGAATATTTAGTAGGGATTACACAAATTTCATATTGTTAAGAATTAATTATATCTTATCCTTACTCTTTTTTAAGTTACAAAAATTTCTTAAATTTAGTGAAATTCGGATACATCATATACGTGTACATCATGTAAAGTGATGCATTCAACTGATAAATTATGTAAAATAATGTAGGGGAGTTTTCAAAAATACCAAGTTTTTGGATAAAAATTACATGCCCCTACCGAATCATTGAAAAATACCATATAAAATACCAACTTTATTTACAAATTTAGGAGAGAGAGTGTTTTGAGTGTGATTATTGTGGTGTGTGGTATGATATAATAGTGTTGGAAAATGAAAAAGAGTGTGTTTTTTTTGGTATTTTGATAAATAAATTTTAAAGTGTAATTTTGGGGGTGAAAGTTGTTATTTGTGTAAAAATTTCAATAATGTATCCGATATTCTATCACGTAAAGTGATGTAATCGACGTCTCGAAATATTGCGTTATATACGCGATCTATCAAAAAATAGCCGCAAAAAATAGCAGAGAGTAGAATATTTTTATAATTTTTTAAATTATAAATCTTTTTTAAAAAATCCTCACATATCTTTTCCTTTTCTTTTGTCTTGTGTGTTGCTGTGCCAAGCTTAAGCATGAAGTCTGTTTATTTTTCTGAAAAAGAGTCCTTCTCTTATTGATTTTTCTTTAGTTTTATTTATTGGTTTTGTTGATTATAAATATTAATTCGCACCCTTCTTCACAATTTACCTGATATTTTCTACTTTTTTTGAAAATTAATTAGTTAAACTTTTGAAATAAAAGTAAATTAGATTAAATTCATATTTTTGTTATTTTAATCTTCTTTTATTTTTGACTTGACATATAATTTTAAAAAAGATAAAAAAGTCTTTTTTGTAATCTCAAATTAAAAATACTCCATTTGTTTTTATTTATTTATGTTATTTTTTTGGTATGTTTAAGATAAATATTTATTTCCTTTTTGACACCTCTTTAGTATGATTTTTCGCATGTTATGTTTAGGATCATAAGATTAAAAAAAATATTTTAATATGTTTTATATATATTTTTAATCTAAGATCACAAAATTTAAATTTATTTATTTTCTTTAACTCCGAGATAACAAATTAAAATAAAAGGAATATAAACTACCATTTTTCTCATATTGATATGTATTTACTTTTAGGTTTATTGGTTGTGTTGCTTCTCATTGTTAGCATTAATAATTACTTACAATGTTTTCAAATAACTATCAGTTTAATAAAAAAAAATTTACTCTAAATAAATATTATTTAAATTCAAAATAAAAATTAGTATATTTTTAACTATATTTTTATATTCTATATTCTTTCAAATAAAAAATATTTATCAAATAAAATAATTTATATATATATATATATATATTATATTATATTTATTACTTTTAATAAATATAATTCTAAAATAGTCTGTAGAGGGTACCAGGAAAAAGTAGTGTATGATAATAGTGATTTGTGGGTCATATGATAATAGTAATGCCAAAGCTTTAGCACCTGACAAAGTTGGATCCAACCAGACAATAATAATGACTTAAAAAGATTGAGAACTCTGGTAGGAAAAAAAATTTATTTCACGAATAAAATTTTAAAAATTAAATCATTTTAAATTTTAATAAAATAATTTTTTTTAATGGACTAAAGAAAAAAATGTCAAGTAAAAAAAATAAAAATTTATCTTTAGTTCTGTAAATAAATATATTAATATCAAATCAAATATATCATATTAGCTTTTTATAGTATAGGTAATAGTAGTATATTAAATTAAAATATAAAGATATATATAATTTTATAACGAAATTATTAGTTCATGTGCCTCATATTTTAGGTATAAATTTGCCATTGAAATTCAAAATCTGAATTCAAATTTTGATTAAAACGAACGTTTGTTTATTAAATTTACATAACATTTTAACTTTAAATTTGAATTATTAAAAAAAGTAGAATTTAGATTCTAAAATTGTGATTTTAATTATAAAATTTGACTAAAAAATTTGTACTTTTTAAATAATCATAATCAATATGAATAGATAGTCTGCGTCATGTCAAAAGATTATAATTATATTAAATAATAACGAGTTACTATAATTGTTAATTTTTCGGATTAGAAATTTAGTAAAATTATGTGAATATTTTGAGAGCTGGTAACAACAACGTAATCATGAACTTTTATATTATAAACAAGACATGAATATAAATGATTTATTATGGTACCTTAGGATATTTTTATATCTTGTAAATTACGGTTTACTTATTGTATAAGAATAAAATTATATATATATTTTTTTATAATTTTCACAAATTTTAAGATTTTCATGTTTATAAAAAAACCTACAAACTAGAAAATGTAAATTGCATATTCATATAAAATTTAATTTTAACGCAATACGATTTCAAATCATATCTAAATTGGACCTTTGTATGCATTTGTTTCTCTTTGGTTTTTTCTTTTTAAATTAGAAACCAAAGAGTTTGCTTTATTTTGTTCCCTCTATTATTAGCGTCTTTATTCAAAAATCATCCTTCCCTTTGGTTTATTTCTGTTTTATTCCTTCACCAAAAATCTTTGTTTTATTCAGAAAAAGGAAAGCATTATTCCCTTTTTCTTTTGTAGCCATCCGTCCGTTAATGATTCAGCCTCCTTAATTGGCATCACTGGAAGGGAAAACATCCTGTCCACAAGTAATATTTAATAAGCTTTATTGATTTTTATTATGCCTTCATCTAAATTTTCTACGATTGAGATTTTATTTTATTTTATATAATTAAAATTATTATAAACCAAAATAATGAAAACAACTCAAAAATAAGATTAATTAATTAAATTAAAATAACTTTATTATTTTGATGTGTGCTCTTTAACTGATTAAAAAGTTTTTCTTTCGAATATAAACAATTTTCTTAATTAGTATAGAAATATGTAGTTTTAAAAAAATTTAAAAATTAAAACTATACTTGCGCTCTCTCTCTTTTTTTTAATGGTTTTATAAGTGCATGAAATTTTTATCGTTTCTCTCATGACTAGATTTTAATTAATTTTAAGAAAATGCTCTTTTTTTTTTAAAAAAAAAAACTACATATTCCTATACTAATTAAGAAAATTGTTTATATTTGGAAGAAAAACCTTTCAAACAGTTAAAGAACACACATCAAAATAAGAAAGTTATTTTAATTTGAATTAATTTTATGTTTTAGTTGTTTTCGTTATTTTTGTTTATAATAATTTTATCAGATTTAATCATATAAAACAAGATTGAATATCAATTCTAAAAAATTTTAGGTGGACACATGGCGAAAATCAAGAAAGCTATTGAATATTACTTGACATACTTCCACTATGAATATTTTGGAAAATGTGCAAAGTGCACCTATAGTATTCATCTTCTCCGTCCATTTTTATTTTTTCTTATATTATTTTATAATGTCTAATAACAATAATACTGATTTACTTTATGAATTAAAAGATAATTTTATACTTAATTCTTAATTTACTCTTATCATTAATTATAGTCATTTCTCTATTATATTTTTCTTAAGACATTGTATTTAATATATTTAAAGAGTAATTTATTAAAATTACATGTATCATTTACTACTTCTTAATTGATATGTCAAGTCAATAGGGGCTAAATAAAGATGAATGAAGGGAGTATATTATATATATTTTTTAATCAGACGTTAGTTTGATTTATTTGATGAACATAATGACTTAAGTTAAAATTATATTTTCTGCATCTCAATTTATGGTATATCATTTAATTTGATGCAAATATATTTACTTATTTAAATTGCGGTCTATAACACTTCTTGATTATTTGTGCTGCTATAATTATTTTGTTAAATTATTTCTAATTATCAAAAATGACATTTTTTAAAAATAAATTATAAAAAAATCATGTTATATAAATTAAGTGAGTAAATATTGCATTTTACACACCTGTATGCTAACAAGAATTAGGTCAAGCAGAGAGAAATCAACTTCTTGTGCATTCCCTTTTTGGTTAATATGTTTCACATTTTGTTGTGTAAAATGCTTCTCCATTAGGTTGTTATGTTGAAGATCTCAATGTGTATGCCTTCATCCATATTTGAAATATATACAGGCTTACTTTATTTTAAAATTATATGCACTCCAACTCAATTTTGACCATCAGGATAAAGGGAGTATTGTTTTCAAACTTAAAAAGTTAAAAGGGTTTAAACAAAGTTTAGACTAAATTTAATTAAATGGTACACTTCATTTATTGTAGCTTTGTTTACTAATGATTGGAAGAAAACAATCCCAAAACATGAAGGGCCTTAAGTTTTCAAATCTTCCACATAATGGGGTGAGTTGAAAAGTAGTCTTTTTTTATTGAAAAAAAGCATAAATAGCCAAGATAAAGATGTCATATTATGATTGGCACTTTAAAAAATATTAAAGAAACAATGTCACGAACTTTTATGATCACTCAATATAAATTAAATAGAAGAAAATATTCTTTTCAGATATTTTATATGTAAAAATAAAGGTTTCCTACAAAAGAAAAGAAAAAAAAATCTATGAGAAAACTATGAGAAGAAAAAAAAAACTTTTATGACCATTTAATATAAATTGAATTTAAAAAAAATATCTTTTTTAATCTCTTGTGTATAAAGTACCCTTCGGGGTGGCCCAATGGTTTAGGTTTGGGGATTTCATGTTGGAGTGTCAAGTTCGAAACCCCTAGGCTAGCGAAAACAAGGGAATTGCCTTTTGGGTAGAACTCATGTCACTGGACTTGCCTAGTGCATGTTACCTCTCTTATATGATTCGCAAGTTGTTGCATAACTCCTTATCAGCGAAATAAGAAATTTGCCTTTTAGATCGAGCTCGTCACACCAGAAATATGTAGCGGGGATTACCTCTCTTACGAAAAATAAAAAAGGCTCCTATAAAAACAATTATAAAATTCTAAAATAAATTTATTAAAGAATACCTAATCAAATCTTCCCAGAGGTAACAAGAGCAGGTGGAATGTTGTTAGTTGAGGGCTATTTTCATTTTCCTTTTAGTTTCATCTGTAGTCATCAATATACAAAAGCTAGAGTCCACTTTTCCTTGAGTTTCTACAGACACCAAGATTTCTTGGGTATCTAAATTCTAATCATATCCATATAGTAAGTGAGCTTCCATGAAATTTCACACCAGACAGACCACTTTGTATAAAGTACAAGCAATACTTTTTTTGTTAATTAATTATACAAAAATAATACTCTTCATTAAGATAAAGAATTTTATATTTAAATAATTAGTTTTATATTTATACTAGTTGTCAGGGTGGCTCGACAGTGTTTGAAAAAAGACAAGCGTCTTAGGCTCCCAAATTTGAGGGGCCTCAATTTTTTTTTTAGTAATAATAGTTTTTTTTTTTTTAGTAATAATAGTTTTTTTTTTGTGCAAAAAAATACCAAGTAACTACAATTTACATACAGTAAAGACTATTCATTTCATATCAAAAGAAAGAATTATTAGAATAAATTTGACATATTTGGAGTATTATTATATGATCAATTAAAAAAATTACCGAATAAAATTAATTATAATTTTTTTTTAAGAAAAATAATTTTGCGTCTTAAAGAGATAGAAGAATAAAATTTGTAAGAAAATATATTAATTTATTTTTCTTAAGTTTAAAACCTCCATTTGATTTTTGTCTTGGCCACCAATATACTTGAATCGCTCATGCTAGTTGTTAATGGTATTATATGTAATTATATATGTATGTAACGTATTAAATATCAAGAAATATTAAAAGGTTTCTATATAATAAAATTGCGGGATCAAAAGTCTTTTATATAATAATCGGGTATCTATTGTATAATACCCACCAGCCCACCACCACTACTAAAGACTAAAGTTTGCAAATCTTTCTTATTATTGGTGCATTATTTATAGGGGTGGAGATAGGGTGCAAGCTACGATCACCCTACGATTTGATTAAATTCAATAGCTTTGATTCAAATTTTGTATTTATCTTGAAAATTTATTAAATATGAACAAATTATCAATTTAGAACATAAAAATTTGATAAGACTAAAGTTAAAAATCCATGCGCTTCAAATCTTATATTTTGCCTTTAATTATTTATTTTTGATATCTCACAAGTAAATAGAAAAAATCATCGAATAGTAAAGGGTTGGAGGAGTGGGGTTCGGAGTTACGAGAACACCGAGAAGTGGAGGTGGAGTATTGAAAATTAAAAAGACTTGCCAAATTTCTTTTTTTATTGGAAAATTGAATTTAAATTTAAGATTATCATAACTTTTCACGATACTTTACGATCTTCGGTCTTAATTAAAATCCATTTTTGTAATATCTTCATGGAGATAAGCGTTAAGAACATCCTTAAATATGAGACGAATTATTAGTTTAGCCCTCGAATTATTCCCTTTACATGATTAACTAGATTTAAATACACCCCTGATCTTGCAACATGAGTAAAGTACACCCCTAAATTCTTGCCAAATTAATAGGTGCTTTTAACACTCATGGTAGATCGAGATTGTTTTTAAGACTGTTAATAATTCAAAAATGAAACTAATAACTTACGCTAATTTCAAGAGTGTCTCTATTTTCATGCGGTGTCTATGCATGTACGCAGATCAAGTTGTGAAGCTGTTGTCACAAGAAAATCGACTGTTTTAGTTGGTAGAATAATTGGAGTTATCAGAAATATTATGGAAGAGCCACTTGATTGACCATAAGTGGTTTTATTCTCCTACTTATTGCTAATAGTCAACCTAAATTTTGAGTACTAAGGATTTAACTTGGAACATAATGAAACCTAGTAATTAAGACGTTTTTTCTATTTAGTGGCCCTTATTCATAGCACTTGGTGGACACCATACATATTGCACCATTTTCCATTTGATTGATTATGATAGTTTCCAAATTCTTCCTCAACCAAAAAGATCACACACAAAAAAAAAGAAGAAGTCAAATTACTTTTTACCCAAGGTACGTTAAACTAGAGACAAATCCCCCCACCCCCCCCCCCCCCCCCCCCAAAAAAAAAGTAAAATAAATCAGAAAATAGACGAATAAATAAACAAAGTGAGTGTTAATAGGAATTAATATGGATAAAAATGGCAAATAGATTAAATCAAAGGTTCGATCATCAAACTTTTATGTTTTTTCTTCTTTGGGCCTTTCACCCCTGAACACTTGTTTTCTCTATTCCCAATTCAAAACAATGAAAGAGAAAATTTTGTAAATAGTGTTATTAGCATTTCATGTTTGCAAAAAGTAGTGAAATTTTATTATATTTCAAAAGATTGGAGCATTTTAGGTTTAAAACGTAGCAGATACATGTATTCGTGCACATATGATATCTTATTCAAATTAAAAGACCTGTGGATACAATATCTGATTGTAATTGTAAAAATGTGTATAGTCAATTGTATTTGTGTATATATATATGCATGTATTTTCAAAGCAGAAATTGAATGTATGTGTGGTCAATGACCGCTAAAAATTTTTAGATATACAAATATATGTACTATAAAATTACACCTTGCTATGTTATATGGATCAGGATCGTTTGGTCAATTTTTAGAAAAAGAGAATATGTAAAACCTAGGACGGTCGATTCCCATTTTTTAAAGGAAAAATTCGGCAAAATAGAAAATATTTAGTGGTTGTTTTGTACTTTAGCTATAGTTTCAGTTAACTATTTGAACACAACTATATTGATTAATATTGCTAGAATTTGTATAATTCGATTTCTAATTGTCTAAATTCAGAATTTGTATATGCTTATCCTACCTATTCGTATATAGTTTATTGTCACATTTGATTTGTATAAGTTATAAAAAATTAACTACTATTAGCTATTTTTGTATAATTTATTAATATATTTAATTTGTATAAGTTATAAAAAATTCATAATTGTATATATAGAATTTGTATATACTTATCATATTCGTATATTTACAAGCGAAATATATAAACAAAAATATTTGTAGCAAAAAAACACCTATAATTATGAAATATAAGTAAGCCAACTATAGCTAAAAAAAATATAATTAAATGACTATTATTATTATTATTTTGCTATTAATGAAGTTTGGGATCTCTATACAGATCCAATCAACAGGTTTCTCATTCACGGCGAAAATTTGGGCCCCTCTAATGAATGGCCTATTTCCTGATTACTTGGTATACAACCATCAAAGCCACGAGCTTTTTATTGTTACACGATACACTGCAGCTGCCATTGATCAAGATGGATGAGGAGTTCCCTTACCAGATTCTATCTTTTGATGTTTTCAAGCTCAATTTTCATAAACCATGATCACGTGGAGCTTCAATACTTGGACGGTACCCTTGGCAATCGTGCATTCTTCGTTGGCCCCAATACTGGTTTCGCTCTCTCAACCACCCAATTTCCTGAATTGAGGCCCAATTCTATTTACCTGGGCTTACAGCCATAGGAAGAAGCTCAATTGTGGAGGTCATGATTTGGGCATTTATGATTATAAAGAAAGAAGCTTTTCATCCTGTTACTATCCCATTGATCTCGACAAGATACAGAGGATTCTACCAGCTCCTATTTGGTTCACCCCTCATGTTGATGTTGATGCTGATGCAGACTGTTTAGCCTAGTCTCTTGCACTTCATGTATGTATTGTCAAGTACCAATTGTCGTAATGAAAATTTAAGCACCATCAATTGTGTTGCATTGCTCCTCCACCTCTCTTGATACATAGCACACAACTTCAAACATATTCAATTTTGGATATCCTACCGCTAAATCATACATTGGCAATTACTCATTACATTAAAAATCATCAATGTTAAGAATACGATAACCGTATCAAAAGTCATTTGGAAAAAAATTCATAAACAAAAAGAAAATGTATACATGAAGAAGCTCTAGTGCATAACAAAGTTTATCAGGTTGCGTAGGAATCCTTTTTTTGGTGGTTGTTAAAGACGGAAAGGGGAGGCATAGACTTGAGTCTTCTCTATTACATAATAATCCAATTCGATATGTCGTTAAGATAGACAGGACACACTGATAAAAAAGAGTAGAAACTAAAAAAATCTATAAAAGAATTCATCTATCCAAGTTGATAAGTCATTCCACTTGAATGGGGATAGTAGTAAAGAAGTTGAAGACATGGATACTTTCAAAGCTGTGGCTTAGACTGCTAATTTGTCTGCAGGTCTCTTTATTTCTCCGAGGCAATGATTGATTTTGAATCCATGTTCTTCAACTAAGTCCTGTATCTCATTGATAGTGTTGTTTATCCTCGGTGGGTCTTTCCACTCCCTTTTAATGCATTTAGAGATCATTAAGGAATCAGTTTCTGCCATAGACAGTCTAAAACCATTTGTAACATACCATTTGAGTCCAAACAGCAAAGCTCCCGTTTCAGCTATATTGCTTGTTCATTCACCCAAGGGAATAAAGTAGGCAAAAATACTCATTCCCTTGTTGTTCCTGATCAAGACCTCCACCTCCACATCGGCCTTGTCTGCAACTCCCATCACTATTGAGTTTAACCGACTGAGAGCCATTTGATAATCCTCGTTGTTCTCTGTTCAATGGTAGCTTTGCATGCCATGGTTATTGTTTCTAGTCTTCTCCTAGTTACCAACAAAACATAGAAATGAAATTATCTCAACTAAAGTGATTCAACTTACAGAGAATAGAAATAGCTATTGACCCTTGTGTATACAACAATTCTTCATCATCTTCATCCATCTACTACAAAGACGTAGACTTCTAAATTATCCCTTTACATATCTCGTAAGCTTGCAATTTAAAATGAATTTATAGAATTGATTTATCAGAAAATTCTTGCTCCACAAATATTTTACTTTGCTTATAAAAGACTACTAATGATGGATGAAGATGTTAAAGCATGTTTACTTGAGTATTTACCTCATAGATCTATGATTTGTGTTCATGAAAGTGGAATTAGGACCTTGAGAAAAAGTGACGCAGAGGCACTACACGTTGGATAAGGTACACCTCGAACATTATTAACAGATTGATCTCTGTAAGCACCGGGTATTCGAGTCTCTTAGAGCCCCGACTAATCCCGGGGATGCACATGCCCTCGACAAGGAGTTTCCCGCAAATGCACCACGATTAATTCAGATGGGAAGTTTTAACAAACAAAAACATCAAACCTCAAATAAATATCATGGCTCAATATCATTGTTAGATGAACATTCAATTAGTAAATATATTTGAGAGTAGTTAAAATCAATGGATGACAAAGTAACCAAAATATTTTGACTGAATAAAAGAAAAGTTATTAGATTGAGGAAAACATAAACACACATCACAAGATGTAAGAAAAATTCTGGTAAAAAATACTTACTGATATAGGCCATAAGTAAAAGAAGAAAATTTAGAGCAATAAATTGAAAACTTTTCACAGATGTGTACTTTGACAGCAACATTAGAGATAGCAGTCAAATTTTGAGTTGCTAACTATTTATGAACCTGAAACATCAAACATGAATTAAAACTAATACATGTTGGGCATCTATAATATTTTAAGCACCGGACCACATTTTACTAAACATTCTACGGAAGAAGAATTAAGATTGGATCTTCAAAACAACATTGTTTGAACCCAGCTGAAGCACGCCGCAGAAAATATATCCAAGAATTAGAATAAATCGCCCTAAGCAAGAGGATTTAAGTGTTCCTTATTGGCAATTTCTATAAAGTCGCCCGAAAGAATGAAGACAGGAGACATAGCAAGTGTGACATTTCGTTTGAAGCATTAAAACTGAGAAAATAAGTTGATGCAAATCTTGGAGCCTATGACACCACATCACCGTGCCTAGACAGGAATTAGAAGTGAATTCTTGTAATAGCAGGCGTACCAAGTTTCAATATTGTCGGCAATGACAATGATGTAGAAATTCCATCCAATGTCCCTGAGATTTCTTCAGCAGTAGCGAAGTGGTGACTAATAGATAATAATCCTGCAGAGATTTTATTTACACCAAACTGATTTTGCCTTCAAAACAGGGGAGGAGACAGGGGCACATGGGAAGGCCCTAGGTTTGCCGCATGATTTCCGCAATGCTGGCTTTGTTTCTTCAGCGGAGGAGATGAACATGGGGGGAGAGAGCGCGTGCACACAGTGGAAACGTTTGGAAGGATGGGGAATAGAAAGGGTTTTAAAACTGTTGCGTGTTGAAGCGGTGTGTAATGTGTTTTTCTCCTTTTCTTTCAAGAGTAAAAACTATGTAAAATCTAGTAATTATTTTTGTGGCGGGCTCCCAATCCTCTTTTATATATATATCATGTAGCTCCAACATCTTCCTATAGTTAGTGAAGATCGATTACATGTCATGCCTTTTGTCATATTTCACCAGGGATTTCCCTGGTTACTGACACACAGAAAGATGTTAGTTATTTCAACAGAGAGAGACACAAAGCGACAATTAGCCAACTATGAAGAGTATAGAACAAAACTAAAATGTTAATTGTGGAAACCCCTTTTCTCTCTCTGTTTATTTTGTACAAATCGTTTGTAAAGTTGCCAAGAAAGAACTAAACAGATTACAAATTGCACGTACCAAAAAGGAATTACTCAAAAGGGCGAGTTTGGTCGTGTAGTACGTGGAACCTAATGCACTACCCTGAACAAATTCCTTACACTGGGCAAACACGCCGATAGAATTCCAGTTCTCATCTCAGCATGCTGATCAAAAATCAAGAATTTATACAAGAGCTGGACTCAAACCAGATGATGTTTCCAAACTCTCTGCATAGTCTCGAGCCCACAAATCGTAATGTATTATTTCCTCCAGCGATGGAGAAGCCACCAACTCCTCCCGATGCTTCGTGCATGTTAGCTCCACAATCTTGAAAATGTCCAAGTAGCTAATTCTGAAACAAGGACATTTCATCAGCTGTTTCCGTTTTTATAAAGGTTAAAAAAAAACTGCAGTATTAGATGGAAGTCATGACGTAGAGCTGAGATCGACCCCATGTCAATTTGTAGAATCATATATTACCTATAACTAAACTAAATATTTGAAACATATATATGACCCAATACAGATGTCGTATGTAAGAATATATACTACATACCTCTCACTAATAAATAATTCCACTGCCTTCTCATTTGCTGCACTCAGAACACCAGTCATGGTCCCTCCAGCGCGCCCAGCAGAGTAAGCCAGATCCATGGATGGGTATTTTACATTATCAGGGGCTTTAAATGTCAATGATCCAAGCCTATATCATTACGCTCAGAATTACTTATATTAACTGAAAAGTAAATACCAAAGCTTATCTGATATTTGAAGAGTAAACAAACAAAGCTGTAAGAATCAACAATCTTTAGTGAGCATAGAACAATATAAGCAAAATAAAATGCATTCACAAAGAAAGAATGTCAGTATTTACTTGCAAAGATCAAGGCGAGGCCAAGTAATCTCCGAACAGTAAATTCTGTCGGGCCAGGATAAAGTATAAAGGATGGGTAAACGCATATCAGGCCACCCCAGTTGTGCCAATACTGATGAATCCTATAATTACAGAAGGAAAAAGAACCCCAAAGCAGTCAATTTAAGTGTGTGGAGTTATTAGCATATTCATCTATGATTACATAATTGATATAATCTCAGAGCTGAAGGGAGGACAGATACAAGAGTTTTACCTGTGTTTCCACCATCGAATGTATGATAGATTGGGGATGGATAACAATTTCAATGTCGTCATACTCAGCTCCGAAAAGGTAGTGAGCTTCAATAACTTCAAGACCCTGAGAACAAGACAAACCTTTAAACCTAGGATAAGGCAAATAATTCATAACATACTCCGATGGTTCACCCATGGAAAAAAAGCTTGAAATGTATGAAGAAACAATCGTGGAGCAATGATCTAAAACTAACAGTTCAGATACCTTATTGAATAAGGTGGCTGAATCAACAGTAATCTTTTTTCCCATGTTCCAATTGGGATGCTTCAAAGCATCAGCTACTTTAACTTCTTTCAACTTCTCAACTGGCAAGTCCCTATCAACAAGATGCGCATATGTGTGATTAAAGAAAGATGAATAAATAAGTTATGTATAAAACTTTTGAATCTTTTAGGGTACGTGTGGGGTTATGGGATCAATTGGTGGAGAAATACAAAATAAGAGAAATAGAACAATTATTTCCTGATCATGATCACTTGAGATTTGAAAATGAAGTAGGCAAAACATTTTGAGTAACTGTTTGAATAAAAGAAAGGAAGACAAAAGAATGGTTTTGAATGCTTTAAGGTTGCAGATTAATATGTAATGCTGCAATAAAAGGATTAGAACTAAGATATTAATCAAATTATAGTATTCAATCAATGTTCAAGATTTTACACCTGAAAGCCCCACCGGATGCAGTTAATATAATGCGCCTAAGAGCACCCTCTGGCAAGCCTTGAATGCACTGAAACCAAGAAAAACAATTAAATATTTCTCCCTTAGCCTTGAGAAGCCAGGGCGGAAATTCATTTTGGAAATCAATTAAAGCAAAATAGAAGATTGATAAGAGGTGCATGATGTACATTCACAAGTGATCATACACAGTAAATTTTGCAGGATGATCTAGAGACAATTTCAGCCTCATAGAACAGTACCTGGAATATAGCTGAATGCTCTGAATCTGCAGGAAGAATCTTCACTTTATGCTTGTGTGCAAGAGGAAGAACGAATGGGCCACCAGCAATTAAAGTCTCTTTATTGGCCAAAGCAATGTCCTTTCCTGCTTCTATAGCAGCCACTGTAGGCTAGTGAAGCAAACAAAGATCAACAAATTTGAGAACATCTTCTGAACGATTCACAAATTTCTCGAATGATTCATTAGTTTTATAGTAGCTGAGAAAGACAAATAAAGATGCTCTGTTAAAGATCACAGCAAGAAGCAATGACCGACATTTTGTTTCAATAACAACTTAAACTAGCATACAATGCTACTTTTAGCTACAAATGTTTTAAAAACGATTATTGTATAGAAGGGAGCTAGCTCTGTTGAATAAAAAGTCTCCTGTTTCTAGGTGATTGGAGTTGTGCGCGTATATGTCTCCAAAGGAATCAAGAGTAAGATGAATGTATTATTATCTCCTGACATGGATAGATAGAAGGCATTTTCTTGCTGCATTGGTGGGGTAAAATTCGACATCTTTCCAGCACTGCCATTATAAAGCCAGAAAGTGACTTGACGAAACCTTCTAGTTGATTTCTGCTTATTAATTAGGACGGGTATGTCTTGTTTACAGCTCCCTCCAAACGACAGGCTTTCCGTTCCCCCACCCCCCTCACCCCACAAAAGAGGAAAATAAACAGGAAATAAATCAATCTTCACTCCAATTAGCTTTTTAGAATGGATATAAGGATATCTTGGCAGGAGTGTCACCATAATTTCGTAAAGATTCAGATATACTTAAACCTCAATCTCACCTTTAAACCTGCGCAGCCAACTATTCCTGTAACTACAGTGACAGCGTCAGGATGGCGGGCAACCTGAAACACATCATAGACAACAATAATCAGCATATTTCTTTCAAAAGTCAAAAAAAAATTACCAACGAGTGAATTGGACTTCTACTTGCTAAAGAAAGAGTTAGGGACAGTTGGACAAACCTCGATGATGCCATGCTCACCAGGTATAATCTCAGGCTTGTCTTCCATATCAGCAAGAGCATCTTTGAGTTCCTCAACCAATGATTCATTTCTAACAGAAACTAGTTTTGGTCTGAATGTTTTGACCTACTTAGAGAGAACAAATTTTATCATCAGAGCCAAAGACTGAACTACACATGACAGATAAAAGAGTCTGACAACAGAAGCTTGATGTGTCGGTATCCATGTTGAAGAACAAATATTTCATTCACATTTGTGCAAATTGAGATCCAATATATAAATAGCATATAATATAAAATGAGGTAGAATGACTTTCACCATTCTTTTAAGTGGACCATCCAAATCCGAATAAGGAAAAAACATGGTAATAATTGGAACGCATAGCACTAATATATGTGTTTCAACTTGGTTAATGGGATATATCAATCATTATTCAATGGACTGCATCATGACACATCTAGGCTAGTAAAATTGGAAGGGCAGGAAATCAGTGGGTGGAATGAGGAGGAACCATTTTATAATTGGATAATCATCGTATCTTTAAACAACACCAGCCGTGTTAGAAACAGCAAAAGCCAGATGATGCCTCAAAATATTAATGCAGTGATACAGCTAATAAAGCTGAGAGTTGGATGTCTTTATTCTATTCAGATTTGACATTTCATGGTATTTTCCACTTGCGTGCAGAAAACAAATACTAACCTGATCAGCAAGAAGGGTCACATTTGAACCAGCAGCAAGTGCAACAACTCTAAACTTGTCTGGATTCTCAGAGACGATATCCAACGTCTGCAGACACAAACTTCAAATTGAAGCAATGAAGAACCTAACTAAAGACAATTGGCATTTTTTTGTTGTGAAAGTAAATATATGTACTGATTTATTGGAAGGACTTCCTGTATACTAACTAGTAAACAAAAAGTAGAGAATCAAAACAAAATTTTGATTCTCTGAAATACCAAGCAACCTATAATAACTGGAATTTCATTCACCCAAACAATACAAAAAGAAAAAGAAGCAAAAGACAACTGGCATAATTGGCACAGTAGCAAAAGCAGCACACCACTAATAATAAAGAACAGATAAAAAAGATGCAGAATGGAATCTAGGTAAATTTGAATCTCTTCATCCTCTTTTAGAGAAAACAGTTGAATTTTTAGTTGACACTGTAACTGCAAGTAACTAACGCCTACAAAAGCTAGAACCAATCAAGACTCAAAAGACAAATTTAGTTAGTTTATTGTCTTTTAGCCCATTTCAAAATTTACCAACCTGAGTTCCTATAGAGCCAGTCGACCCAACAATTGAGATAGGTTTTGGACCATCCCAACTCTGCCGTCCTGGCTCAGCAACAGCCCTTCCAGGCCAGGCAGGAGGAGGTGGTGGCTGTGCTGAACACTGAACCCTCTTAGCAAATGCCCCACTGCACTCCTTTCTTCTGATAGACAGTCCACCTAAAGCACCCCATAACAGAAAACACAAAGCCCTTCAACCCCAAATCAGCCAAAAGCATAATAGAAATTAGAAAATGATTATTGCAGCAAAAAACAGGGAAAAAGATAATCTTTCACCACCCCCACAACTCAAAATTGAAGAAAATACAAATTCAACTCCATTACAATAAGTAACAACACAAAAAATACTCAAAGGAAAAGCTTTCAGCAGACTTATCCAAATTCAAGAAACTTTATATGGGTATAGAAATAAAGAACCTGAGAACTTAAGATGGCTAAGATTGTAGCTGGATTTGGAAGTGTCCAAGAAAGATATGGTCTTAATTTCAGCAGGGGAAAGCAAATTCAGGGCCATTTCAATTCCTATTGATTATGAGGTAAAGAAATTCAGCTTTTCAAGAAATAAAAAGGTAATTTACAACAAACTCAAGTGCACTCTTTGGTAAACTCAGAGGAGGGTGGGGTTTGTTTGGGGGGGGGGGGGGGGACTGTCGTTGTGGCTAATGTATGTAATTTGGGATTAATATGTGGTTGTTATGAAGGATGCAGAAGCACCTCTCTTATAGTACAGGAAAAAGAAGAAGGCCAAAAAAAAAAAAGATTTGGAAATACTTCTCTAAACTTTCTGTACGTCATAAAAATAGGTAATAATATCAAGAATTTTGGATAAGCTTATAAATTTATTTATTTATTTTATTTAAATATTCAAATTAAGTCAATTCAAACAAATTCTGAATAACGGTGTAAAAGTTAATTTGACAAAAGTAAACTATCCTAGGACAACTTAATTTTAATATGTTAGAATCGAAATTCTTAAAAGTTGTAAAATTATTTGATAGATCAAAGAAAAATAATCATATTTACAATTTGATTTTAATATGTTACTCAAGTACCTTTTAATTCTTAAAAAATTATATTATGTAATAATAGTGTTATAATTGGAGAAAAAGCTCAAATTAAAATGATTTCTTTTTTTTTTTACTTTAGATTTAAAGTCATCTTTTTTATATCATGAATAATCCCTTCAGTATGAAATATTATTTTTCTTTTGTGTGTTCACTTGAGAAATATTCTCTCAAAAGCCAAAATGTTACTCGATGGTCATGAAATTCATGATTGTTCATTGCCTTTTCATGGAAATATGGAATGGTTATCGAATCTTTAGTTCACGATTATAATGATCATGTCTAAAGGCCTTAGCAAATTCATCTTTGTTGTTTATATAAATTAAAAAAATCATTATTTTCGTTCTCATCAGCGAATTTAAGATTTTTATTAAAGGATAAGGGTGTTAATGATTCGATTCGATCAATTAATTTTAAAATATTTATTTGTATAAAGTTTTTAATTATTCTATGATATATAATTAAAATCCTCTTAATGATTTCAATATAATTCGACTAATTTTTAATTTTTTAATGTGATCGGACGTCGATCACAATCGATGAAATTTGATAGAATTAAATACTCATAAAATAAAATAACATTAAATGCAAATATTTCTTTTCTTTATAATATACTCATAGTAGTATTTTGATATTGTACAATAATACCTATTTGGTAATGAAAAATATCTTTTAATTGAAAAACAAAGAAACAAAACTTTGAACCCTTTATATTTATAATATTGTTCACGCTCTAAATTCTAGACGTGCTCATTGATAAATGGAATTAGTAATTAACTATCTCCTTACACAATTATATACGAGTATAAGACGAGGACATCAATGGAGTTAGGGGCGTACATCGAAAAATTATATTGTATATATATTTATATTTCTCTTATCTCATGTTATTTGATATTTTTTAACTTGACACGATGTTTAAGAAAAAAAAAAGATTTTTAAAATTTATAATCTAAAATCTTTCTCATAAGGTAAAAGAGAATTTTTAAAGTTAAATTGTTTCCAATTAAAATAAGATGACATTTTTTCTTGAAAGACACCAAAAAAAAAGGATACCAAATAAAATGGGACAAAAAAAGTAATATATAATAGATGTTAGATTCTCATTTTTTCTTGATATATTTATTTTCTAGATTTTAAATATATTTTTATAAAAAAAAAATCTGACTCCACCATATAGAATACTCCCCCTTGTTCATTTTTTACTTGTCATTATGTCACTTATCTAGGTCAAATCATATGAACTTTGACCTACACTTACGATGTATTTATTTTATCATATTAATATAAAAAAAATTGCAACTTTTGAAATTTAATTAAATTGATATCGATAAAATAAAATAATGACAAGTAAAAGTGAACAACGAGCCAGAGAAGTAAAGATCATATAGAATAAAATCCATAAGATGCCGGCGGTGGAGGATTAATAGGGACACAAGGAAGCATGACGACGAATTGAGAATCATTCACATTTAATGGACTGCATATGCTATATTTGTTGAAGCCACTACAATTATATTCTCACACTTTATTAATCTACATTTTTTTCTTTGGTTTTTCCTCAAACACTATGTGTAATTATTTATGTTTATCTAAGGTACTAATTGAGAATTTGTCATTCCTTCTTATAAGATTCCCCACCTAGATAGTCAATGCATTCTAATTATTTCATCTTTGAAAGTGCGATAACCCCTATATTTATTTTAAATGTTATCTAAATATTGATTAAATATTTGAACCAACTTGTAAAAGCACCTTTCCTAAAAGTGAAGATTTTCTCTTCATAAAGAGACCTAAATCCTTCTTATTTATTCACTAAAGAAAGCTCTACTTGAAGATTTCTTTTGTTTGATTAATATTGTGTGAGCAAAACATTTAAATTTTGGGTGGAGACAGAGTTGGCGCAACTCATATTGCAAAAGCTTTACAAATCAGCAAGCTTATTCAAATCGGATTCAAAAGTTTATTTTTAATTGAGCTCTAAAATCTTACTCCAACTCTGTTAAATCATGAGTTAGATCAGATTGAATGGATAACTCTGACCCATTTTTGGCGGCTCTAGTCAAAATAGTCGTTCTTGGTCTCTACAAGTAAAACGATAAGTTAGTGTAAGAAATAGGTGTTTGGTGTTGAATGCACTAGGAAAAAACATTGAAGGAAATGAGACCTCTTGCTATTTTACAATCCGAACAAAAGAAAATAATCTTTTGAAATCTCTTATGTGTAAAATAAATTTTTTTGTAAGAAAAAAAAACATAAAAAAAGAAAAATAATATATTAGGGGCAAAAAATTCCTTTTCCCCAATGCCTTTTAGATTGTTTATATAAATTTATAACATATGTGCATAATTATGCATATTTTATATCGTTAAAATATATAAATAATATATATTTTTATTATACTTTTAAATTAGATGATCGAAATATATATACAAATATAATACAGACCTCAAATGTCAACATCAAAGTTTCATTTTTATTTAATAGCTAGGAATGTTGGCTTGCCAAGCCCTTATTCCAATTAATTGGCGTAAGTAACTTCCTTATCTAACCTAATTGCATAATATGTGTGTACCAAAACTAAAAGATAGGGAATAATTCTACAGCATTTAATGAGAGAAAAAAGAAAAAAGCGAATATATTGGTTTATTCAGTAATAACGATTGATAACTTTTTTTAGGCGGGGTATATACTTATAATTATTTAACACATGAAATTTTAAAAAATCTTTTGTCTTATACTGTTTTTTAAATTCTACATTACATACTTTTTTTTTTTTAACGAGATGTTGGGAATCTCTTGTATCCCTTTGAGTTGCTGTAAGAAGAAAATCTATAATTCTATTGCGTTAAACAATTGCAGATCATGTGATAATTATCTTAAATCATTTATAGTTTCTTTGTCTCAAATTAATTATCAAATTTCGCTTCTCAAGAATCAAATTAAAATCATTAAATTAACATAAAAATAGTCACAACTCGTAAAAATATCTAAAGTTTAAATATAAAATAAAAATAAACGCATGACAATTAATTTAGAACTTAGACGGTGTGGGTGGGGATGGGGGGCTGGACACTAGTTGCACGAAATTGAGATGCATGCACCTTTTTTTCGTGTTTATTGAAAATTTGCTTTGATGCAATTAGGCAGAGGTCCTACTCAATGCAATGAATGACTAATGGATCACTCACTTAAGACACATTATTAGTAATTATCTTATTAGGTAAGGATTACTCTAAATTATCTTATACTTTTATTAAGCATAGAGGCAATACACGTGTATATCTCTCATTCGCTGCGCTGCCGGCCTGTCAAAGAAAGTGACCACTTTATAACAACCATTAAACCACTATCGATTACCAACATAACCATTATCTTCCAGAAATATAATCAACAAATTTAAAAAATATACACTTTTTGGTGCATTATAAACAGCAATTAATGGGTTATGATTGGAAGAAAACTATTCAATACAGAACACACCCTGAGTTTCCTCTTTTTGGGGTGAGGGGTAGTGGTGGTTGCAAAAATCTTTTAGTTATCTTTTCAAGAAGTAGAATTCTAAATTTCAACCTATAAGCACAATGGAAGCATTATAAACTTGAGTTCATCCATAAAATGTACTTACAAGATGGTGATGATAAACCTCAGGACCAAAAAACCAAAACCTTAGAACTGGTACAAGCAAGAGATACTTCAGCTACTCAAGACATTGTCACCATTTGTATCACTCAACTGTTGCCCAAAACTTGAACCATCCTCTGCATGTCATCTGATATTTCTGAGGAACGAGCAATCAACTCATCATCGGTCAGCTTTCTTTCTGAAACTTTGGTTGACAGATGGCAGCAAGCCAGCAACTGCTTCTGCCACTGCAATCCTCTGCATGTCATCTGATTGCTGGACTGGTCGGCCCTCAGTTGGTGCAGCAGCATACCCAAACTTCTGTTCTTGATTTCTGTTATTCTTGCGTTGCCACCAAGGTGTTAAACTGTCTCCATTCGTCAGATTGACTTGATAAGCATAATTCAAGCCATCACCACTCCCTTGGGATCGAAGGAAATTCCTTGAAATGTTTTGGCTTTGGCCAATTTCCCAAGACTGTTCACGATCAACATAGTAAAATCATTTAAATTCAAACAAATGATTCAGATGGATTCCACCCGACCTCACCCACGCGTTCTCCCACATCAATAGAGAAGGCAAAGGAAAATACATCAAATAGAATGGTCTTATCACAAAGAGACGAAATCATAACTTTGTTATCAAATCAAAGTGACAGTTGTATATGAATCCATACAATGGTGTGCACACACCATAAACATCAAATGCAGTCAATAATTAGCAAAAACATCAGTTAAGGATTATTACTTCGAATGCTTTAGGTTTGAGCTACAAGAAAAAAGTTTTTGAGTGGAAGGATGGTGTCTTAAGTTTGTCATGTTGTCCAAATGCAGGCTGCACACTGACTTCAGAAAATGGAACCAGCAGACCCAAAACAAATATGCACAGCATTAATTTTAGAATTGAAAGGATATAGGTTCAGACAATTCTAAGTATCATCAGCAGAAAAAATAAACTGTATCAATCTCAATACTGTAGGTAGAACAAAAAATAGGAGGAAAAAGACCTTAGGCATTGGACCAACACGAGGATTTGGTACAGGTTGGTAAGGATTTGGTGGTTGGTTGTTTAAATCCTGCAAAAAGAGATGTACAGAGGTAAGAGCACAAAAAATTTCAACATAACCTTGAGGTTATGTCTATTGGTGCAATCAGAAGCCTGGACTTACTCGAATGTTTGACAGATTTTCTCCTCTATGTAATCATGAAGTTAGATTAACTGATTTTCCAAACTCCTCACTGGGAGAATCTACAGAATTTTCTAACATCTTGGTTCAGAAGAAAGTCTAACATGCACTATCAATTGATTACTTCCCAGGCCTAGACGCACAAGAAATTACAAGCTAGAAATATCAAAATCAAACAGATTCAGTGCATATTTTAGGTTGATCCATTTGATTGTGACATCCCCACATATTTATATGACACATCTATTAACATACATAAAGATATTCTTTCTCTGAGTTGGAGGAAGGGAAGCAATTATGGCTTGATAACAGCTGTTAATGGAAAGAAAGAATGAACAAGATGAGATGTTGAACAACGAGAATCAACCCAACTTACCTGGATAGTTGAAAGCATGGCACATTACCCTGCACCCCGTCCCCTAATTCCTTTAAAATAGAGTTTCAGAGGGAGGCAGAATTATATAAATGATAAATTAATCTAGAAACTCTACATGACAACAAAAGCTAAGTTTTAACAGGCTTTCGCACCAGCCATATTTGAATAGCAAGGTCGCATGCCGAACTTGGTTATAACTGTTAGATAGATGAGGAATTAGAACAGAGACAAAATAAGCTTGGAAAAATAGTATCAACCCAGAGGATGAAAGAACTTACATCCATATAAGATTTTGGGTGGGGCGCAATAGATGGTTCCACTGATGCAGGTAGTGACAAAGATCTCACTGCACAAAAAAAAACCAGCATTGTAGTTTGGGATCAAATCCAAAATATATAAATCATAAATGTGAGCGACAATAGAGTGAAGAGCATAAAATCTGAAGTGGAACTTTTCTGAACTTGAATGCCTTGATCCACTAGCCAACATCCACACCTTTGCCTCATATTCCATTGTACATTGTATTTAATTAGAAAACAAAAGATTCGAGTATAAATATTTCTCAACTTTCTTATTTCAATAATATTATTTCAAAGAGAATAATACGAAGTAAAAATTAGATTTTCATAAATAAAATAAAAATTGAAAAGAAAACAAAAGTAAATAATAGCATTAGCAGATATAAAGGCTCAAAAGGCAGTTACTTTATACCATAACCAATTCTTTTCCAAATAATAACTGGAGGTAAAATGGAGAAATAAGAGACAAAGTGGTAGCAGAAGCATGTTCTGGAAGCAACTGTATACTCACCTTCGAGCTTTTGTAAGGCACTACTCATAGATTTCATCTCTCGTACTTGGTAGTTTAACAGGTTTGTTAGCTCCTCAAAGTACCTTTTCTCTGTGGAGTACAACAGGTCAAATAGCTGGGGAGATCATTCATTGCAAAATACTGATGATTGGATAAGCTTAGCATGGGGTATGCACTAAAAAGCAACAACGAGAAACTGTTTCAGTTTAAGCGCAGAGAACTTTATGAACCTTCAGTTTTTGATGCCAGCATCTCCTGGCTTGCACGGGCCACATCAGCAGCTGCAGCTGCTGCTGCTTTTGCAGCAACAGCAGCTTCTTCTGCTATGCTTGGTCTTCCCTTCACAGTGCCTTTTTTATCTTCTTCTTCCATTATAACCTTGCGAATCCAGGACTTAAACTGGGGTATAACAGTATGCTGGCAAAAGCACATTATCATTTTAAGTGGGATACATAGGCTAGAAGCATAACTTTCAAAGATTGATTCAATCCAAGAATTAAAATCATTGTTCAATAACTTGAATATTAGAATCTAATAGAATCACGGACTGGAAGTCAGAACAATTAATTTTCGTTACTGGGTGGGTTATTAGATGATAGTCTCAAAATTGTCCTTCCTATTATAGTATGACTATTCTCCACAGAAGTAAATAGTGGAATATATGATCATGGATTCATGCATCGTCACTGCTCCATCCTCCAATAATCTTGAATAATCAACATCAGAGTGTTATTTTACATATATATATATATATATATATATATATATTAAATAAAATTATTATGATATTTTAAAGACTTTCTTTTAGTTTTTCAGTATTGGTGAAACGTATCATCATGGTCACTGTTCATGCAAAAAATTGTCATATCTCAGAGCAAAACCACATTCACAAGATACTCTTGAACAGTCGAATATCAGCTTTGTATGAATTACTAGGCTTGCTTTTGATTTTTTTTCAATGAGAAAACACTAGCTATCAAGCTACTTCAACGTTTAACTACCAAAAGTATTTGAACGAAAACAAAGAAATAACTAACAGAGAGAATGTTTTATGGTTTTAAATCTAATTCTATATATCTGATCAAATAACTAAGTGTACTAAACAGGAGATGAACTGATAAACTGGCATTATCTTCCAAAACTATAGGTGGATAAGATAAAATGGAGAAATCTAGATGTCCTCAAATCAGATTAAAATGAAAAGCAATTAAGGTTTTTATTGAACTTTTCCCACAAAACATTTCATGGAATAAGCCCATGAACTTGCACCTTAGAGAAGCCAAAAGCAGAGGACAATAAAAAAAGTCTATCTTTTAAAACCACTGGTTTTGCACAAAGAAAGAGTCTGATATCTGATAATAGTTTTAAATTTATCTTTTTGAAAATCATAAAATCCTAAAGTGTCAACAGTGCTCGGCCCGAAACTTGGTGGATAATGGGTCCGTCCCTCTACCCTTCTCTAGTTGAATACCTGGTGTTTGTCTGCAGCAAGATTCAAACCTCTGATGTGCACCTAACCTACACCTCACACATCGTGTTCTTATAACTAGACCAAAGCCCTAGGACAAATATTGAATAATACTAGTTTAAAATTAAAAGAAATAAATAAGAAGCTGCATTCATGTCCAAAAGGAAGAACTTTAAGAGTAGCAAGATGCTTTAGTTTTGATGGATATATTATACTTTGTGGATTTCATTGGATATGTTGTTGTTGTTGTTGTAAAGTTTGAAAAAAAAATATTAAGGGTCAGTAATAAAGTACAAAAGTATGCAATGAAAAGGTACTTTTTGGCCATAACATTCAATTAGAAATCCTTCTAAAAACACAACAGTTTGAAGATCCATCACATCAAATTCTCAATTAGCCAATGACAGGATACATGCTCAATTCTGCAAATGTGGTATCAGATTGGATGCTCCTTACGAAGTATACCTTGAGAAGTAAAACTGTACTAGCTCCTGAAGCAGCTAACATGCCTACAGCCATTATCGCATGAGTCCAATGGAAATGAGAGAAATATCCCCTTTTTCTCAAGGTATTACTTTGTAGAGCTGATGCAGACAGTGATTGAGTAGTTGATAAGGATTTCTTTTTCTCATCTATCATAAAGAAATCAAAGCAACAACGTCATAAGTCTGATGACCAGAGACATTCTCATGTTCTCAATTGAGAAAAACAAATATCAACACACAACACAAAAGGTTCTACCTATAGAACATCAAAATCACCTTCATTTGCAGCTACTAGCTGTGTGGTAGAAACCGTTGGAGAGGGATCCTGTCATTTAGACATGTTTTTCATGTTATTTTAACTCTATACTTACATGCTTCATATAATTAAGCCAAGATCGAAGGTCAAACATCAGAAAGTTGCCTACCGGAACTTGACGAAAGGCTTCATCTATCTCCTCACTCGTGAGCCCCTTCCTCTCAAGAAAAGAACGCCTATACATGACCGGAGATCCTCTAACACTTGGATGTGAAAGAAACTTTACAGCATTTTGGACTTGCTCCTCCCGAACTGGTTTTGAGTTTACAAATACAGATGTTGGAGAGTTATCTCTTGTAGCCTCAGGATTGGGATCATGATTATCTTTAGCAGCTGGTTGTGACATGATAGCTGCAAAATCACAAACATAGATTGAGATTTGTTTTGTTTTTTTGAAAGATAGATGGAGATTTAATATCTGAGTAATCCATTCAACTAAAAAAATCCAAAGAACACAAGCATCGAATACAATTCAGTTATTAACATCAAAAGGCAAATGAGTGCATTCTTAGAAGATAAATTAGTATGCACTGGCTAAGGTGGAGCACAATGATCAGAAATCATTTCACAAATGAAAAAACTAATTTTTTTTCTTGCAAGAGCTTTAAGAGCATATTAGGAGTTCACACGTGTTGCAACTTGTCGTTCTTCTTTCCCGAAACAAGATAGTCTCAACCTCTTTGCAAAACGAAAGGGGAAACATATTCTCTGCCAAACAAACTCCATGTATGATGTATCGAAAACTGGGTGTGTAGATTCCAAGTGGAGGGAGGAAATGTTTAATTCATGTACCGTATTAATGAGCACAGAATTAGGAAGCTTCACTTTCAGGTAGGGTAAAGCATAATTGTCTCTTCCACATATAAAATCTTATTCTCTATGGTTACGTTCTTTGTGTCTGTGTTGGTTATTTAGAGAGTTTTCTTGTAGTGATGGAGTCTCTCTCCTTTTCAATAATTTAGTAGGAGTGCCATTAGTTTACTCTTGTTGCTCAGAGATTTTGTCAACAGTGTCACGAACTGCGGGAGTAATCTATCTATGATTGTCAGAAACCTCAGATCAATAACAACATTATCTAGTATCCCAATATGTGAAACATAAAACCGCTCCATTTATTAGAGACAGCACACTCCACTAGTTGCTATAGGAACTGTTTAACCAAAAAATTATCAGAGATTGGTATAATGATATACAGTGTTCTGTCTGGCAAAATAAGAATTTAGTTTTGGATTCATAAAATAAAAAAGTCCATCAAAGTTAACCGATAATCACCATATGCAACATCAATTACTAAGGATGTAACTGCTTCGGAACCAAAAGTTGCAGCTCCCCCCAACCCCGCCCCTAATCAACAGTAGATGTAGATAATATTCTATTGTTCAACAGAACCCAATATTTTTTAAAAAAAATTATAACCGTTGTATCCGGGATAGCTTCCATGCACCTTGACTAGTTCGACAGGATATGTGTCACCTCCCATCAACAACAAGTACCAGGTAGCTCTACCCACCAAGTCTAGTTACGACATAACTCTATACGCCAAGGCTAGGACAAATGGGAAGAAATCACCTAGTGTTTTTGTCTCTATTAAGTTTTTAAACCTAAAACCTTATAATTATAATCCACTTCATTGACCACTAACCCACACTAGTGCTCTGCAAACCCAATATTTTTGACGTGGAACATATCCCATTTTAAGTTATGAACCCATAATTTCAAGAATAAGATGTTTTTAGTGAAAAAAGGAAGTCCTAAAAGATTGAACCCAGACCCTTGTGGTGGCCCTTCCCTGACCCTGTGCATAGGAGCTTTAATGCACGGACTTCACTTTTCAAAGGTTGAACTCATTAAATTCAAATCCTGAATCAACTTGTACCCCAATTACCCAAATGAAAAAGTGCAGGAAAAGACTAAATGATACAAAAATTGAAGAACAACAAATTCATAGGACAAATAAACGAAAAAACAGCAATCAGATAGATGGTCAAATTCAGCCAAATATTCAATCAAAAAGGCTTCAAATAAAAACATACCCGGATTTTGGGGATTAACGTTGGAAGGATTATCGGAAGAACTAGCCATGCTCCTGGGAACTGAATTCTCAGGGAACCAAATTATCAAATTTCCAGTTTTCGTCAAATTGAAAGAAACAACGGCATAGACACTGGCAATCGGAATGAGATTACCTAAGACGTCGTCGATGATCTCAGAATTTTCCCGCGATTTTGCTCATCAGTCATCTCCAATCGAAATTCCTACTATCAATTTAAAAGAATAAAGATCAAAATCTTTTAAACCTTTTAGTTCTTGTTTTCCCCCTATTTTTCCCGTTTGCATATGCAACTTTACATTTTATTTTGGAAGAATTACATTTTACTATTGTTATGTTATTGCATCGTAGAATGGAACCTCTATCACTTAATTAACTATTAATATTTTCTGGAAAAATTACAATGGTGATACACAATTCATAACATTTATTTATAATTTTCTTTTAATCTATTTTTATAAAATTATCCAAAATAATCTAATTCGAATAAAAAAAATGATATTTGATATATATATAAGTACGGTCAATTGTGGCTAAATAATGGTGTTAAAATTATTTTTTGCTCTTCTTTTAAAGTTATTTCACTTTTTGTGAAAAAATGAATATTTATATCGATTGATTATTTTTATTTATTAAGATAAGAATATGTGATTATCAAACGAATATCAATGCAATACATAATTGTTTATATATTTCGATGCATGATTATACACATTTAAATATCAATATATTAAATATATACATGTTTATATATCACTAGTCTCTTGGCACGTATCTTGTGTGTGTATTCGTATCAATAAGTATTCATATCTATAATATAAAACTTCCATAAACGCATGAATTCTAATCCGGCGTTTCAATCCAAATCCTTTCCTCCAGCCTTTAGAATTTATGTGCTTTTGTCCCTAGTTGTTTTTCTTTTCTTTTTTTTTACAATTCACAAAGTTCCAAACAGTTGGGTGAGGCTATTCATTCCCTCAAGAATCTACACAAATTTTGAAAAATCTCAATTTAGAGAAGAGTTAAATTTTGTATCCACCTAAAGATCGTAAGCTTTCTTAAAGTACAGTAAAAAAAAAATATGTATACATAAATGTTATTATTAATAAAATCTCAAAAAAAAAAAACATAAGAATAAATGAGGATGAACAGACGTCACACTAAAACATCATGCATTAACTATTTGGCAGAGGGAACAATTCTTCCGTTTATTACTTGATTCAATAAGCTTTATTATTAATTCCAAACTCTTCAAGTTATTTATCTTTTTTATTATTTAATATTTAATTAATTAAATAACTTATAATATTTTAATTTGGTCGATCCAACTTTGGACATAGCAATTTTTTACTTTTAGTAATTTTTTGTGTGACCGTGTGTGTGATATGACATGATGATTTATAAGATATTGATACGTGTTTATACATGATTTATAAAATATAGATACATTATTTATGCAATATCAATATATCACATATGCACCACATAACTATTTGTACAAATATCGATACATTATATTATTATTTATATACCATATATATAAATGTTCATACACCATTTATACATTATATTGATACATTATATATATACTACTTAACTGTTAGTTATTTTTTTTAAAAAAAAAAGATTAGTTATTTAGTCATAGTCAAATCATAGCTTATAAAAAATCAAAATAACATGGCTAATAAAAAATAGAAATAAACTGTGACTAAATAGCAAATTTGACTATATTTAATCTCATTATTTTTTTTAACAAGCGAGCTAATTTGTCACACGTTTTTGTTAATTTATCCATTATATAAAGATATTAATAATACTTTGTTTCAAGATTAGCAAATAAAAAATGTATTTACAGAAAGCATGAGTCTAATATTAAAATTGTATTTTTATTTCCCTATTACTTTTACTTTTTTATCCTTTTTCTTCATTTTTTTTCCTTTTTTGTCCATTAGCATCTCCATAGGAAATGGTATTAGGACTTGGGAGCATTCGAAATAGTATTTTGAAAAACTAAATGTGACTATATGGGAAACAAATATTTAATTTCATGATCTTAACAATAGCATAAAGTTGAGAATCATACTTGTTATCCTTTGAGTCATATTTTTATTAGTTGTTTTCGTAAGAAATTTTACTTAAAATAAAGAGCTCGTGATCAATAAATTTTTTAAATATAAAAAATAGAGGATATCACATGTTTGAATTGTTGAAAATTTTTAATATTCTCAAGACCAATAGATTAGTGAGAATCTTGACAAATATTAGTAATTAGTTCATCGTGCTAATTCTTGCGATCAAATATTATTAATTATTTCATAGTGCAATGCAGAACTGAAATACATAAATTTGAAACAAACTAATAAAAGTGACAAGATTCAGTCCAACAGAAAACTAAAACTAGAAAACTACTAAAAGTCTTAAATAATTTAAATTAAATGACAAACTAGAAATAAATGAATTGATATATATATCACTTGTTTCAATTGAGCATTTGAAACACGTGTTATTATTATACATTTTCTATTCAACTTTTTTTTTTAAAAAAAAAGTATCACATTCGTAAATGCCCATTAAGTAGATAAGTCAACTACTTAAAATATGTCACATTCTTTAATTTTATTAACTAGCCTTAATAAGTCATATAACTTCAAACATATTCCAACTGAGGATAATGTATATAATTAAAAGAAATGATATATTTTAATTAGTTAACTTATCTAATGAATATTTGAGATCACGCGCAAAGTTCTCAAAAATTTAAATCAAAAATGTCAAATATAAGAACATCTTATTATATTTAGATGAAATAACATATGTGTTCTCAAATCTCATGACTTGCACCATCAAAAACTATAAACAAATCATATAACAATCAAAGTTTGTTAAATACTTAATAATAGTACTCAGTGTAACGCGGTTGAAAACTGAAACGAAATCAATTATTCAAATAAAAAAAAAATTATTAGTTTATCGATAATAGATTATTGGTTTGACAATTTAAATAATGTATTTAAATTATTATTTTTATTATTGGATTATTGGTTATTAAGGATTTTAGGTCTTCTTAACAGGTTAACCGATGACCCAATAGTAAATTAAATAATTATATTTGTACTATTAGGTTTATAAAATCCTTGACAATTTCATACTTTTATTATTGACCATTTCAAACTCTAAGTTACTCTACAGTTTGCTTTAAAGCAAAATGCAATATGTCAACTCATGTTTATGGTTCATTTGATTTGTCACCTTGTTTCTAAACAATTTTCAATAAAGAAAATTTTATGTCAAATCTTAACGGTTCAATCGATAACCGAACAGATAATATCAATAACCGATAAACTAATAATCGATAAGTCAATATCTTAATGGTTCTATAACGATTTAGCATATATATATAAATTGATAAACTTCAAAACTAGACCGAATATACGCAAACCGATAATCGATAAGTCGAACCGATAATTAACCCACTGATAGGTACTCACTTGACACTTCTAGGAAAAGTTGAAGGACCAAAACTATTCAGAAATATATTAAAGAGATTGTGTCAATCATACCCAAAGTATAAGGAGCAATTTTTGTCATTTTGTCACTTGAAATACAATATTAGATTTGGATCTTATATAGAAGAAAGAAAAAGGACATATGGAGTTCATTGCAACAATAAATCCAAAGTATCTATGGTTCAATGATTGTGAATATGGGTAGCCAGAGAAAAAGTTTTACCATGAAAATCAGGTCCCAACAAATCTAAAAGACCCACAATCTAATTTTGTTTTTGTTGAAGTAAAAGCAAAGGTATGGGGGACCAGTTTATGAACATCATGTATATACACATTAGATCTAAAATAACATGGAGCCACTATGTACCATTTCTAGCTGGAACAGATGGGGACTCCTTAGCTCCTTCTATTTTATTTTATTTTTCACCAAACATCAACATCTTATAATTATGACCATACCCCATTTTCCAGCCAGGAACCTGATTTAGAATGTGTTTTGTACGAAGGAAAATGTTTTCTCGAAAAATAATTGATTTTTTCTTGACGGATGGGAGGAGAGACAATCAACATGGTATGCCACTTAAAAATTTGTTTTTTCTATTTCAAACATTTTTTCATAAAGAAATGTTTTTCGAAACATTTTCGTCTACCAAACAAATCCTTAATAGCATGAGATGTAATCATGCTGACAGAGATGCAAAGAAGCATAACTGATGGAATTGCTGTAATTAAAATAGGTGATAAGAATCTATGTTTTGTAATTAAAGTATGTTACTATCTGCATAAAAGAATTCTCTTTGGAAGTACTATAAGTTGGGATTTCTATTTTTCTAAGTTAACAGAAAAAACTTCACTCAAGAGAAAAGTCAAGAATCTTCATCCAGACAATACAGCTATCTGTTAGACTTTACAAGTGACTATTAAAAGATAAGTCATTTACAACTGTCCACATTCCAATTCCACCAACCAATTAATCTCTGATATGATTGCTGATCATGGAGGTTGGTGTAGTGCCAACCAGATACTACTCATACATTTGGCATTCATCTGTTACTGTTATTGGACTGGAGATGGACTTACCTGGAGCGACATGGACAGGAGATGGACTTACCTGGAGCGACATGGACAGTGAGCATTCATATTAGCCGACTCCAATTTATTTGAGATTGAGGCAGGGCTAGAGTTATTGTTAGTTTTTTTTGTATTTGGGTTTTGTTCAGGGGTGGATGAATGAGAAACAGAACTTTAGTTTCAAGGATGTCTTATCTAATTGAGATGCAAATATTGTGTAGTATTTCTCTAAAGGACAGCTCTTTAAAATTCTCAAAAACTGTAATTCTGTATAAGAAGTATTATTCTTTCCTTCTATAATGATATACAAATGATTACAGTTGCAACAACTGGGCACAATAAATTTATGCATGAACCTGAAAACAAAACAAGTACCAATTTTGACCAATACAACAACCTTTCATCAAGATGCCTCCATTCAGCATTATGCCAATCCATGCCAGGACAAGACTCAATTAATAAAGCCTTCAACCTATACCTTTTTCTTGACTCTGATAAATATCTCAAAATATTTAATTTCATGTACATCGTGTTCATAATCATACTATAATCAAATCATTATTTATAGTATTAGGACGGTGATTAGCATCGAGGAGATTCTCCAGTGATCTGGCTTTTCTATTTCGAACCCTACCAGCTTCCTTTAGTAGCTCAGCCAACCTTTTCTTTTCGTCATCAACGTCTGGATTTGCTGTCCCTAGCTTTTCCTCTCTCACCCCAACAATGTATTCCAGTATTTCAATAGCCTCATCCAACCTGCAAAGCGAATCAAGATCACCATGCAGTTGGAAAAACAGACATGCATTACAGAATCACGAGTCATAACAACTAACACACTTTTGTGTTGCCAGCCAATAAATACTTCTTAGCAGATACTTGCTCCTAGATAAACAAGATATGCTTGACTTGATTGGTGAAAGTTTAGATAAATTATCACGTAGAACTTTTTTGGCGAGGGAACTGTCTTAAAAATGTCCAGGTTTCATGTATGCAAGTAACAAGCCTCAAACTGGATCAATGCCTAAAATATGGGATTTGATCTGAAAGCACAGAGTAAAAGAAGAAAAATTGCCCCCACCAAGTCGTCTAGCACGTCAATCGTAAAACAGCAGGAAAAAATCATATGAATTTCAGATTAAACAAAATAAGTCAAATGTTTAAGTTCTCTAGAGCATAGCAAATAACACCAGGTAAATAGCAAAGTTAATATGGTGCTAAAAGAAATTGCAAAGTTAGTAGATGTAGCGATTAGCATACCTGCCAACAGCATCATATGTGCCAGCAAGGTTGCTGTACACTCCCAACGTCTCAGGGTGATAGGGTCCATATTCTTGCTCCAGAATGCTCTTTGATTCTTCAAACAACTCGACTGCCTCATTTATTGCATACCGCTGTACACAAGCAAGCCCCATTTGGTTAAGGGCGACCCCGAAGAAGGCTGATTTCTTCTCTCCACTAGCTCTGAGCTTTGAAATGGCACTTTTAAAGGAGTTATAAGATTCAGAATATTTTCCTAACATATAATAGATCACCCCCATTTGGGCTTCGATACCTGCTATGGTATTCTGCTGCCCAGGGGCATTGTTATAAATTTTCAGCGCTTTCTGTAGCAACTTGAGTGCCTGATCAAGCTCATTCATCGACTCATAAATAGCAGAGACATCAGTAAGACCACTAGCAATCTCCTCTGGAGCAATCCCAGGTATAGGCTTCCCATATATTCTGAGGGCATTCTCACAGTATGACTTTGAGTCCCTTAGCTTTCCCGTTTTGTTGTATAAGTCAGCCAAACGGACAAAAACAGAAGCAATGGCAGGATGGTTTTCTCCTTTGCTAGACTTGAGAGCTGTGAGTGCCTTTTGATAAGCGAAAATGGCTTCATCATACCTGTTCAGAGACAAATATGTGTCTCCAATGCTACAATCAACAGATGCCACCTCAGATTCCTGCCCATTGGCTACCATGGCCATACTGGCCAGAACAAGATGTTCGAGAGCAGCCTCATGGTCTCCTTTTGACTCACAAATTAGTCCCATCAGCCTCCTGTCTGCTGCTTCCTCTAGTGAAGGTGGTGAACCATTCTCTTTATGTATGTCAAGAGCCATCTGACAAAGCTTCTCCGCTTCATCAAACTGCAAAGCCTGAACATGAGCCTCAGCAAGATATCGACAAGTCTCACCAACTCTGGGATCACTATCTCCCAACACTTGTCTTTGGATTTCCAGACCGGTGGTATAAGAAACAATCGAGTTCTCAAGTTGGCCCAACATTGCATAAGTATCACCCAATTGCATATAACCAGCAAATTTGGCAAGGGCATGTTCTTGTCCTTCTTCAACCACTGGAATTTCTAATGAGTGCTCTATCAGTGGAATGGCATCATCATATTGGCCCAAATTACAGTATATTGCTGCAGTTACATGCAAACACATGACCACATCCAAACTAGGCTTTCCATTGGCACATTTCTCAAATGATTTTGCTGCTCGATGTGCCAATTCAAGAGCTTTATGAGAATTATCCCCAGAAGATATCAAATCTCTTGCTTGCTTAAGCAGGAAGGGACCAAGGTCAGGGTTGTCTAAACCAGAATCAGATGAGTCCTCCGTTCCGTTCTTCAATTTTGATCCTGACGCAGGCAAACTCTTCTGCCTACTCCTTGAGATACCTCCCACAACTGCCTTCTGATTATTATTTCCATTTTTCTTATCAAGGGAAGCTCTCCTACCCTTTGGATTTGATTTTGCTGAAGTTTCTGATTCCAACTCCAACTGAGAGGGTGTCTTGGGTTGCCCTGAAGAAGGATCCTTCGTACTAGACGAAGGGGAATTATCCAACTTCACATCATCAGAAGCTTCCTTCTTAGAGCCAGAATCGCTAGGAGAGTCTTCAGTCCGTGGCTTCTGCACCTCCTCCTCCTCCTCAATTATCTCCACTTCCCTCATTTCACCTCCCACAAGATGGCGTAACTCGGAGTCAATCCTGGATTCATCCCCATCTGATCCATAACTAGCCCTGGATGGAGATTGATCAGAGCTCTGCATCTCACACACATTCTCATAAAGTTCCTCAATGGAAGGCTCAACCACCCCATCACCTACATGCTCCGCACCCCCATTTTGAGGAGCTAAATCCCCCTCCTTAGGGGACTCATTCTCTTCTTTACATGGTGCAGAATTTCCATCCTCCTTCAATTCTTTAACCTCTTCTACTTCATGAATTTCATCCATAACAACTCCAGGCATCTCCCAAGAAACAGAAAAATAAACAAACACCACCAATAAAGTACCTGCACATACAAACTCTTTTTAGGTCAACTGCAAAGCAGATCCATCAAAACACATCATGTTCTATGATATGCCACAGACAAGTTGACCTTTTTTTTCAACCTTGTCTGCACACAAGACATACATGGACAAAAAAATTGAATCTTTTTAACAGATCTTAGCATACTGCTACAGCAAGAATCAAGTATGTACTAAAACAAACCATCTAAAAGCAAGGACCCAGTACTAATCACATATAAATGGAACAGAAAGTGAATAAAACACAGGTTGACTAGCAACAGTTACGGAAAAAACAACAACAGAGAGTTGAAGTGAGTTTTAGAAGAATAAAAGAAAGAGTCGTACCTTATTAGAAAGAACCCATTAGCAGTAAAGATGAAATGGTGCTCAGAAAGTTATATAGACAGAAAATACAAAGTGTAAAAGGAAAAATTTAAAAAAAAAAATCTAAATCTTAATTGGTGGGTCAGTCTGGGTCTGCCATCACAGTGTTTGATGAAGAGGATAGAAAAAGACGGAATTTTGGAGATAAAAGAAAAAGAGTGAGGACATAGATGGAATTAAAAATATGCAAGTAGGAAAAATGAATTGCCCCGATTTACGTGAGACACTTTTTTTTAATTTCATCCCAAATGTCACATATATGAAAAAAAGTTACCTAAAAATTAACTAAATTTAATAAGAATAATTTGATAAATATACTAAATATTCTCTTATTTTTTAAATTTATAAAATATATTTAATTAAATATAATATATAAATTGAAAGGAATTTATGGTTACTTAAAAGAGTTAAAGTTGCAGAGGTGGAATGTCAGAGGAAAAAAAAAAAGGGCGACTTCCCCCAAATTTTGGGCTGCGCCGCTCTATTTTCCAACTTTATTTTAGTCCCTAGTTTGTCTGGATAGTTGCCACGTGTCCATCCAAAATTAATGCTGATTCAATTGGACGATTTAACCCCTTAATTTTTCAAGAATTACGAAAAGATGTTCATGTTACTCTCACTTTTAACAAATTAATTTATTTGATTAAATGTAATATCTTTGAACTTTTTTTCAAATCATCTTTGCTTTTCTCGAATTCACCTTCAGTGCTATATTTTATTAATGAAACATATATAGAATTATGAAAAATAAAGATGATTTTTTGGTGATGCAAAAGATTTTAGATATTTTGTAGAATTTTAAAATTTTATAGAGTACTATTTTTGATATTTGTATTTAAGAAAAATCTAGATATTTTAAAAAGATATTTGTGATAAATTATGGAATAATTATTTCTTGTAGATGCATTTAAAATGAGTTCTAGAAGCATCCTTAGACAGGTATAAATAGGGGTGATCCTTCACCCCTAGTTATTTGTAACTTAATAAAAAAGTTGAAACAAATTCAAGTAGTCGAAGTTTCCTCTTTTTTAGTTGAATCTTCCAATCTTAGTTAACAATCTTGGGTCAGCAGAAGGTCTTCCGATTATACTTTTCTTCTGATATATTTCTTTATACTTTTCTTTTGCTAGATTTTTCTAGAGAAACAAGATAATTTAGATAAATAATTAAAAAAATATTTATATCAAGGTTATTAGATACTTTTATCTATATCTTTGCAAATAATGTTTTTTTTTAAATCTTAATATAAACAGGTGGTAGATTTGCATAAGTACTTTATAATTAACTTGATAAAAATCAACTTGCCTAGACCTAAAAAGGTTCATATACTAGTATATGATCCAATCTAGATATTTGATACATCATACCAGTGTTCTGCATTGGAATTAGTGTGCAAAATTAATAATAATGTGATAGTGATACACCTTTATATGACACACTTTAAAAGGGTAAACAAGTAATTTCAAGGGCTGAAGAACAACTTGCCAGGTTTTTTTTTTAATTTAATTTTTTTACATTTTTGAGTTAAAATGTTGCATGTCATGATAAAATAGCTTTGAAGTAAATTCTAAGTTTGTCTTATATTTGCATGCCCATCTTGACCTGTTAACCTTCGGTGGTTATGAAGCAACTCTATCTCCCCAAGCTTCCCCTCTAATTCAACTTCTTTTTATAAAACTTTTAAAAGAATCGGAGATAGGGACAGAGCTAGATAGGGTCAAGAGGTTCATTTGAGTCTTTATTAATGAAAAATTATATTACTATAATTATAATTATAGATAGATATATATATCGTAGATGTTGAACGTTTATTTTTAAAATTTTTATGAAAATTCTAATTCTTTTAATAATTAAAATGGGTACTCTGATGGACAGTACTATCTCTAATGATAACATAAATAAGAGTTAAACAATAATAATAAGAGTGATCATTGCAAACTTTACATTAAATGTATTGATCTATATAATGTTGCTTTGTTAGTCAACAATATTATTCTTTGTTCCACATTTTAGAACAACTTATATAAAGTTCTAGACTTTGGATTATTTTTCACTTTCTACTTGTGACTTTTTGTTCATAATTATCATAGGCATTTAATTGAACACAATAGTATATCTCACGTGAAAGCCAGCATCTAATTAACATTGTGCAGTGCAGTACTAGTACTAGTACACAATAATGTCTCGTGAAAGCATTAAAGAAATGCATATTTCTATTCCCTTCGTCCCATTTTAATTATCATAATAAAATTTAACACAATTTTTTTTTAAAAAAAATAATTAAACGTGTTGTTTGACTAATATACCCTCATAAATACTCTTTCCGTCCATCTTTGGTTGTTCACAATTGACTTGACATGGGGATTAAGAAGCAGTAAATGATAAGAATAATTTTACAATCACCCTTTGAATATAATAAACACGATGTCTTGAAAAATATATTAGGGAAATGACTATAATTAATGATAAGGGTAAATTAGAAACTAAGTGCAAAATCATCGTTTAATTTCATAAAGTGGACAAATATTGTTGGCCATCTATTTTTTTTTTATAGTGGACACGTAAAGATGGACAGAGGGAGTAATTATATTAAACTTTTATCTATATATGTGTCTCTTAATTCTAGAATAGTTAATGCTAACAACAAAGTTGAAAAAAAATAATTAATTCTTTCTGGATTATCTAAATTGACAATTATTTTTGGACAACTATTTTGAATATAGCTAAAATGAGACGGAGGAAATATATTCTTCCTCGAGAGTTGGTGAAAATTAATTAACATCCCACGGGGACCAATAATTGTTAGTATATAAAAGTGAGGCATAATTTATGTAATTAAAATATACTCTATAATATTAAAGGTTAAAAGCTTCGGTGTTATATATAATTATTGCTAAAACCGATTTAATTTAAAAATGTCATGATAATGGTGGTTAGTGAGTTTAATTAGCTGTGCACGGGTTGGAGTGATAGGCATCCTATGATAATTTGTACTTTCCATCTAATCTATTACATTATTTTATATAATTAAGATCATATTATTTTATATAATTAATCAAAAAGCATGATTCCCCAATCTAGTGGGAATTAAGTAATAATGATGAGAGGTTATGTGATTAATGTAAAGTTCAATAAGAAAGGGTTACTTTGTTTTCCTATGTTCCATTAATGGTGCTCAAATTAAAAACTCAAAAGTTAATTCATCAATAAATACATCTTATTTTTCAAACCTCATGTATATTACCAATTTTACCATTTTGAAATATTTTATTTATATATTGTTATCCTTGAAATAATTTTTCAAATGGTTTGATACACATCTTATGTAATTATTGTATGTGGAATATTTTATGATTTTTCTTTTATCAAAATCACTTTTCCAACAATATTTTTCTTATGTATTCCATTTTAGCTAATTGTGATGTTCTTAATTTGCATGAATTTCAATTTTAAAGTCAAAAGTTTTGAAGATATATTTTAAGGTAGAAAGAATAGTAAGGAAATAAGTGTAATTTCTTAAGCAAATGTATTTGGTACATGCTGTCTCCATTGAACCATAAAATTTTGACATAAAGTGTTTTCGGGATGAAATGATAGTTGGCGTAAAACTTATTAATTCATGATAAATCCTCATAATACGTATTCATATTTATAAGGGGATTTTGCACAAATATACAAAATATTAATAGTATTTACATGCCCCTAGCAACATTTTTTTTATTACAAACAAAGTAGCAAATTTATTACATAACTAGCAAAGAGAGTGTTTGTGAGGAAATGATTGGTGATGTCTTTGATTTGAAAGGATAGTGTTGGGGAATGTAAGAAAATGGAAAAAAGAAAAAAGGGGCCCACTATTCACTATTGACATTAAATACCTAATGGGTAATGTATTTGATGTGATATAATAGTGTTGGGAAATGGAAAAAAGGGAATAAAAATTAGTGTAGTGTTTGATGTGATATAATAGTGTTGGAAAATGAAAAAAAAAAGAAATGAAATACATGTCAGTCCACTATGTAATACATGTTAATTTGCCGTGAAAACCATGTAGAACACCGTATATTTCTGGTATTTTTAAGTGGTTAACTCGCCCAGTTGTTTGGTGTCTTGTTTGGTGTTTCATCTGGTTGTGTTCATGGTTTATTGATGTTTATGTAACTTTCCTAAAAGGTGAGGGAATTAGGAAAAACAAAAAGCACGTCAGGTGGTTTGTGTAAAAGTAGTTCTAAAATGGTATAACAACCTTGTGGTATATCTGTTATCTGTTTTTTGATAAAATCCTTGGGATGACATGTTACTTGTTTAAATTTGGGTATGTGATTTGGTTCTGTAAATACAGGTACTAAATGTTTTATGCAAAATTCATGGTATACCATGCTGGTACTTTGGATTCTGGTATTTTTAAGTGGTTAACTCGGCCAGTTGTTTGGTGTCTGGTTTAGTGTTTCAATTGGTTTTATTCATGGTTTAACATTACATGGTGTTTGAGGGAGTTTATTAGTAGACATGGGGGGACGCGCCGGCTGATTTGACCGGCGCATCAGTCGAGACTGACAAGCCGTCCACTCGCAATTAATACCCCTTCATTTATTTAAAAAAAAAAAGGGTATTGCATAGTTTGGTACAGTTGTTTGGTGTCTGGTTTGGTGTTTCAATTGGTAAAGGGTGGGAAGACTTGCATTAAATGCATGTCAGAAAAAGTTAAACAAAAAGGACCAAAGTCCAAGTTCCAATTAATGATTCGCCAGTTCATTAATTGCATTGACAGAAAAAAAAGAAGCCATTTTTATAAATATGCTGTTATTTTTGTAAATAAAATGAAAGTTGTAAATATTGCACCAATAATTGCTATTTGTGTAAAAAATTCTATTTATAAAGGGTGGCACAATTCAAAGAGTACTACAATATGGTTAATTCTTGAAAAAGACTACTAATTTTTCATTATGCAGCTTCTTAAAGTAATCTAAAAGATGTTACTTAAAGTAATCTTAAGTAAATTACTCAAATTATTCCAACATGCATTAGTCTCATGCATTCATTCACAAAGTCAAAAAGAAAACAATTCTAAATAAATTTTATAGCATGCATAAATTTAAAAGGGCACCAAAACTTTCGTTGTGTGTACAATTCGATAAAAATCGAATCACAAGGAACTATTCCCGCATATATAGACTGGACTATGAAAATATAATTCGCCTTATTCTTCAAGTTTAGACGGAGTGAGATTAGCATATATTCATGTAAGGTTAGTTGGATACACCCCAAGTTAGTTAGTAAGACTCAAATTTTGAGATTATAAAATTATTTATTCCAAATTGATTTATAAGGGTGACGATTGATTTCCTTTTGTTTGGTAAGTAAATAGGATAAATTACGTAATTAAATAAACATATGATATATATTTGCATTATATCACTATAGTTTGAAAAAATTACAATTTATAGTTATAGTTAGCATTTTATTGCTATTTTTTCTCTTCTCGCTTCGCATCTCTCCTCTCTCTTTCCAATTTCTTGTCAGATATACAATACATATGTATACCAATAACATATATATAATTATTTGATAGGTATATATATTCAATTCAATAGATATACATATGCAGTTCGCCTCTTTCCACTCTCTACCTTATCTAGCTTGCCTCTCTCCTACCTCTCTCGATCTCACTCGTCTCTCTCATCTCTCTCCCAATCTCGCTTGTCAGATATACAAATATGTATTTATATTAGTTACACATATACAATTATTTGACAGATATGCACATACAATTGGCCAAATATACATATATAATTCGCCTCTCTCCTATAATATGTAGCTATAAATCGTAATTTTAGCAAAGTATAATAATTTTAGCTATTCTTTACCATATTATGCTTCAAATATTTGCTACCTTTGAAAAATCCTCAAGTAAATAATCAGAAAAATCCAAAACAAAAAAATGATAAATCGGTTTAATTAAGTTGGATTAGTAATTAGAGTAGAGTATAATCCATTATTAGGCCCCGCCACTCTAAACTGGATTGGGCTGTAAGGATAAGGCCGGACCCCTATAGTCTCTATCCAACTTTGCACATTGTGACAGCTCACCTGCCCTCGTCTCCGTTTCATTTCATAATGTATTATATTATTTTGATGAATATAATTAATGTTTGAATATATTATATTATTGTAATCGTTATATAATGACACACATTAACAATCTAAAAGAAAAATGTAAAAAAAAAAAGAATATGGGGTTGAGTTATAGATTATGATAAAAGAGGTAATGTAAAAGATAAATATAAAATATGTAATGAAGTGAGCATATCAAATCATTCGTTATATAAAATAAGATTTCTTGATAACTACGTAAAGATGAATTTATTTATACGATAAACGAATTAAATATTAGAAGTGCATTTTTTTGTGAAGTTGTGATAAATAATTGATTCTTTTCCTAAACTTCGAGCTTATTACTACATTCTTTCTCACACGTTTGAACTCTCGCTCGAATCGAAATATTTATATCTTACTCTGTCCATACAATGTATTACTACTACTATTGGTCGTACCCCGCAACATCTACCTATGCATAAAAGTATGACTAGTTTAATAAGTTGTGGACATAATAGTAAAATAAAAAAGTTTTATATTTTATATTTACGTCAAATCAATAAATATTGTACCAAATTAATGAATATATGATAGGTATTATAATATAAAACTATATCACTAACTATGAATTAAATAAAGTGTATTTTTCATAAATAACCATCTAGTGAAACATAATAGGCTAAAATAGCCACCTTTTTAAAAATTACATGTTATAGCCTTTTGATTGTATAAAATGCATATTATTATATGGTTTGACTATAATTTTTATACATAAAAGGCTGCTGGCATTTAATGAAAAATAATTAATGATTGGATTAAATAAGGGAAACGTTATCATACATAATGGAAGGCAAATATTTTAAATATACATTACCTAATATAAATCTTGACAATGGAAAAGGAAAAAAACCGTCTGAAACTGGAAAACAAAAAAAAAAAAAAAGGGGAGGGCATGATCTATACGAATTCAACACAGGTAATGTTCGTTTTTAATTAAATTTTTATACGTTTGTTCGTGTGATTTCATGAAATTATACGACTTAATGTAATCGCGATGAACTAAAAACGTGTTTATTAGTATAATAGGTTCTGTGCAATTATTTTTAATTTTGAATCTCCATCTATAGAAAATAATGTTTTTACAAGTGTTAATTTGCTGTTTTGGGTCGTATGAACATGTGTAAAATTGAAATATAGGAAAAATATATATATTTTGTGTAATATATTAAATGTTTGTCTATATGAATGAATACGTATAAGAATTGTTGAATTCGTCTGCACCCATCCTATTGTTTTCTGTATATATAATTAGATTTTTTTTTGTATATGTATATGTATATATAATTGTGTGATTCTTTATTGTTTTCTGTGTATATACGAACGAATATGTATATAGATGACTGTTGTATTGGATTGTATAATTTTTTGTGTACGTCCACAAATATATATTTAAAAGATGAATTTTGTTATACACATTTGTATATTAACAAAAGGATTTGCGTGTAATATTTTTTTGCTGTATACGCTTCATTTTGGTGTATAATTGTATGACTATGTATATTGATATACAATAAAAACAGTTTTTTAATTTTTTTTTTATGGTATATAGTTGTGAGTTGATTTATTTGTGTCTACATTTGTGTATACATTTGGTGTAAACAGTTGATTCATTTTTGTATTTATTCAATTGTGTATATAGATGTGTATTTATTCATTTGTGTAAACAGTTTTTTTGCTGTATAACTTTTTTTTTTTTTTTTTTTTATATAGTTGTGTCTTTTTTCATGGTATACAGTTGTTATGGTATATAGTTGTGTATATGCTGTATAAAAATATGAATAAAGTGTTGTATATATTTGTAATATGTTGTATGTATGTAATGTATTGTTTATAGAAATGACTTCGATAGCTCTTATGGTAATGCATTCGGGACGGTGGGATGAAAAATTTTGTTACGTTGACTACATGTTGGAGGGCGTTGTATTTGGAGAAGAATCAACCTATCTGGAATTGTATTTGGACATGATGAAATTGTGTATAAAATACAACGTGGCAAACTTCAGGGCATCCTCGTCGTTGTCACCCCATACCCTGTTCAAACAATTACCAACCAATTGTTGCTTGGTAATGGATCTACTTGTGTCTCCAAAGTATTGCTGTATGATGCGATTTGGCTCTTCTGTATTGAACATAAATTGTGATGACTCATCGCCGCACTTTAGACCAGAAATGAGGGCAAAATCTCTACGAGTGAATCGTAGAGTTGAATCATTCACATGGAGGAGAAATGCGTCAGATGAACTGCCCTGCACCTCGAACATCATAAAGGCCCTGAATATCTGGGCCTGGACAGAACACTGGTTGATATCTAATAGGTGAGAAAAGCATGTAGTTTCCCGAAACCTCCTCAACTGTCTTCCAGTCAACATATTTGTCAAATCTTCCATAACGTTTGTGTTTGTGTAACACTGCATATGTTGAATGACAGAAGGATTTCCTTCCATAATATACTGGACTACCTGTTGTGAAACACAATTGTACAATTGCTCAGACAAACAAAGGTGCATATATACTGTAAAGTATAAATCTGATAAATTCATCTGCATTAAAAAAAATGTAATGTATACAGCAGTGTATAAAAAAGGAACATCCCTTGGTAACTGCACTGTATACAGTTTTTGTGTATAATGCAGTTTTTTCAAAAAATGCCAAATAAAACTTACACAGACATTCATGCGTATAAAAAGAAGGAAAAATATATGTTGTGGAATGCATATACAAACAATGGTGCATGTATACTGTGTAGTATAAATTTGATAAATTCAACTGCATTGTAACATGTAATGTATACAACAGTGTATAAAAGAGGAACATTCCATTTGTAACTGCACTATATATATTTTAGTGTATATTATCAAAACTAAAATAAAAATCACACAGCCATGCATGTGTATAAAATTTAGAAAAATACATGCTGTAATTGTATAATTACACAAACAATAAAAAATTAATGAATATGGCAATGTATACCCCAGTGTATAAGAATGGTCAAACACATCTCAGAAACATTTTTTGTGTTCAAACAAGTAATCTTTCAGTTTTTTGACAACACTTTTTACATTCATTTACTGGAAAAAAAAACAAATGCAGTGATTTGTTATTGAATGGGTGTAAACGGGGAGTGCCAAAACTAAAAATCACACAGCCATGTATGTGTATAAAAATTAATAAAATACATGATGTACTTGTATAAATACACAATCAACAAAAAATCATACATGTGATTGGGTATACATCAGTGTATAAGATGGGGTCAAACACATCTCAAAAACAATTTTTGTGTTCAATCAAAAAATCCTTCAGAATTTTTAACAAACATTTTTTACATTCATTTTTTCTGGAAACAAAACAAATGCAGTGACTTAGACTGCAAACAAACAAATTGCATTCAATTTTTTAAAAATCAAAAAAAAATTTAACAAATAATTTTTTTTTAAATAAAAAAAAACAGAACCTGGTTTTCCTCTTCATTCACATTTGGTTTGTCACTGCCTGAGTCTAGATAACCATCTGTCCTCTTCCTTTTGGAAGTGTTTGGCCGATGAATATTATCATCCCGCTCTTTGGATCTAATTTCTACATTATCCTTTTCCCTTGCAATGCTTCCTGCAATTTGCTCTTCGTCTTGAGTTATACCCAACGAAAAAGAAGGGAAATCATCCATACTAAAGTTATCATGCAAATTTATACCTCTAGTAACCCTTTTTGATGATGATTCTTCAACCATTGTAGCGGAAAACTTGTGATTTGTGCGACTGTTGGGCAATTTAGGGTTAATCCGTTTATCAAAAAAAGGGGGAAAGTTAAATTTAAAAAAAAAAAAAATAATAACCGCCAAAATGTGGAATTAACAGTGAAATAAAATCTTCAAGAATATTCATATAAGATTTAGGAGAAGAATATGGAAAGAAAAAATGAGGAACATACCTTTAACTGATGGAGAGATTGACGGATAGAACAATGGAAAGAAAATGAGTAAAATGGAAAGAAGATTTTGAATGGGGTATGGAGGAAAGAGAAAGTAATGAGCCGTTTGAGGAATTCTTGGGTTTATACATTTGTGTGGGGAATAGCCGCCTTTTGAAAAAAGGTGGTTATTTTTTGTAATAATTTAAAAGTGTAGTTATTATATGTAGTTTCGTATTTAATGTTTGATTAATTATGAAATTTTCCCTATATCAGTCGCATTATTTTATCACTTAATACAACAAATTAATGTCAACCGCCAAAAACGGAACTGGAAATTGAAAAATAAAAAGAATACATTGTGACAGCTGTGGGATTTGAACCCACGCCCTTTCGGACCAGAGCCTAAATCTGGCGCCTTAGACCACTCGGCCAAACTGTCCTTATTGGTCTCATTCCTCATTCTGTATTTTATAGCTGTTTATTTTAAGTTAATAGCGAAAAATGTTCAATAAGGTTCTCAAGAAATAATATGGTCCGTTTCTTTTAGGGACAAACGAAATAAGGGATGATAATTTATAAAATCATTTTTCCAATAACTATACCCAAGTAATTAGTAACTATTGTAACTGCAATAAGAAAAATATTCCTCTAACAAATGATATCTGATATTTGAGGAACCAAACATACAAGACTTTGAACTGAAATAACTTGGAAACTACATAAGAAAGTAAATTGGGTGCACCGCATTCACGTCAAATAGTAGGAATGACGATAGATTTACTGTTAATTATCACAGCATTAGAAAAAAAGGAACAGAACTTGATATGCAATAAAGCTTTCCTATTACAAACAGGATTCTCCTTGTCAAATCCTGATCCAAATTTCAAGCAAAAACAAATGGAAAATATTCAAATAGTGGCTTAGTAACTCGGTTTACAACAATAACACAGCTACTGAGAAGTGAAAACTTAAAACATATTATGATACACTTCACATTGGGGTCCCGGGGATAATTTTGGTCACCCCAATGATAACGCGATAAGATACATATTCTGGAATTTCCTATGCCTCAGCAGAAGCTGATCTGTTGCAGTTAGGCAAGCATTGGGACAAGGTAAAATTCTGTGAGGGCTGGTAGGATTGGAAAAAATCAGGATCCTGCTCAAGCGCCTCTGCATAACTTTCAAGAATAGTTACAATCTCCTCAAAATGTGGCCTCTTGTGAGGATTGTTTGCCCAGCATCGTTTAATGAGTTTCCGAACTGCTGCTGGACATGCAGCAGGAATTGGTGGTCTTGCTTTCTGCAAAATTCCAATTAATATGAGAAAATGACAAAATTTCTCTTACAGAGAATGATGCATGATACTGCAAAAAAATATTCACACAAACATTATTTGTTCTTTTGTAACTTTATGTGAGAGAAGCAACTTTCTACACCATAAATACAATACTTCGTAGAGAAGGTTATAAATGGCCGTAAAGCAAAACTTGAAACAATAATCTGGAAGTTAAACAAAGGCATAAAACTGAATCACCATCAACCAGCAAAGCAAAGATCACAACATCATCAACTCTCAATGTGCATGAGAAATCCCCGAGGAGGAAGAAGAGCAGATGTCCTATGAATTGGACAGTCAAAAGATAACAGAATATTTTTTACATTGTGAATCATAAATTGCAAAAAAAAAAAAAAAAAATTAAAGTGAACAAATATCTAAAAAAGAAAAGATTAAACTACAAAAAAGGGAAACAATTGATCTTAAAGGAAGGAGAGCAGGGTGTTTGCAAGACCAATATATAGCCCCACGCGTTTCAAATTAACACCGAATATATGCGACATGTTTGAGCTTAAAGATAAAAGAAATACTTAGAGACCAACAGACCGAGAACATAATGGGGTTGCAACTTTATTACTAGAGTGCATTAACCAGCATCAGCAATGTGTGGAACATTACGCCTCACACCTCAAATTCACTTTGGAACCTAATACCCAATGAATATGATAGATTGGCAGGCGATATAGAATACAGGCAGAACAAACTTTATCTTATCCTCCGTGCCGGCTAAATGACTTTACCTCTAGATTGGTCTTAGAAAGTAATACTTCTTCCGGATCCTCAAGTACAACGCTCTTATATCTCTTTCCAGAAGACAACTCAATCATGGGCCTCATTGTTCTTATAGGTATGAATAAATAGAAACTTCTTCAGTTAGAAGAGTGTCCAATAGTAAAACATAGTAGGTTTTGCAACGAGTTTTCTAAAGGAGTGATGTTAAAGCAGACTACGTTGATTTTCTCACAATATCTAAGGAGAGGATAGAGATATTGATGATCAAAAAGATGAGAGTGGAAAAAAAAGAGAAGGATAGAGAACATTCACACAGTGTGAATAACCCAGTTTAGGAGAAGAGTGGAATCAAGAGGCTAACCAAATCTAAATGCTATTCACTTGTTGGAAACTTTATGCAAGTTTTACAGCTAAATTAATGTTTCGGGGAAAAATCAAGATAATCCTAACATAAGAAGGAAAGAAACAAAAGAAAATGGATGGGGTGATCCCACTAGCTATTGAAGAGAAACACATTTAGAGATCGACAGAAGATTTAAATAGAGACAGATCCCAGATATGAGAGAACTTTAAAACATAGTGACAAGGTGAACCAAATTTGCACGCTCAGATATTTCACTCCATAAGAATTTTCATAAGCATTTCAAAGGTTATTTCAATTTCGGTAAGTAGTTAAAGGGATGACATGGCATAAGCATAAAATTTTCTCGATCATTCAATATGCAATATAACTGCATGCAATTCAGCAATATCTCTTCTTTTTATCTCTTAGTTGTCCTTCTCAATTCATCTTGCAAGCCAAAGAACATTAACTTACAGAGGTGAGTTTCATGGTAACCTCAGCATATATCTAAAGGGAATTTAAACAACATCGCTGTAGCTTCTCATCCCATTTATCATTAAGGAAAACCATAACCACGGAAACAGGAATAATATGCGACAAATAGATAGAGATTCGGAGGATTTAGTGGAATAAATTCAGATCCAGTGATGTATGAAACAGCAGGCACTTCATCTTGACGAAAAGCACTATCCGAGGGTTAACAGAGAATATACCTTCTGGCAGACTGCAAACGCCGCCTGCTCGGGGGTCATGTCATCAAATGGTGTCAATGCAGTCAAAAGTTCCCATAGAACAATACCAAAACTATAGACATCTACTTTCTTTGTGTGGCTCTTTTCCTTGATCATTTCTGGTGCCATCCACCGGTACGTACCGGTGAACCCTTTTGCACTACCACATTGAGATTCTAAACATGATATCCCGAAATCTGCAACTTTCACACACATATCCTCATCAAGGAGTAGATTTTCCGACTTCAGATCTCTGTGAAGTATCCCTTCGGCATGAAGATACTGCATCCCATGTGCAATGTCAAGGGCCAATTTCAGAACTAGATTGAGAGGGACGGAGTACGGCTCCTGCTGATGGAGGAACTTTCTCAGGGAGCCTCCAGGTAAGTACTCTGTGATAATGCAAAACACAGGTGGTTTCTTACATGCTGCAATAAACTGCATTTGAGAGCCAAAAGAAATGGAACAAGTCAAAACAAGTGGCAATTTAAAATAACACTGAAAGACATGTTTTCAAATGATAATTATTTACCAATAAGTAATTATGATTAATCAAAATATGTCAACAAAGTCCCCAATCAGCAGTATGTTAAGAAATTCTGAGGGATGTGTTTCAAAGATGATACTCTCAACATGAAATTCCTGTGGCCGGCACAATCATATCTCTTTACAAATCAAGGATGAGGGAGCTGATTAGTAGATTTCAAGTTTGATGTACTGTAATGGGCAAATGTGTGAGGTTCTATGTCACTTGGATTCTTCGAAGAAACGTCCGCTATGTGTCGGATCCTCAGGAAGTTATTTTTTTTTGATGGATCTGACATGTGTGGCAGCTATGGAGGATCTGAGCAACATAGTTAGGTTGTGGATATGACGCAATTAGGAATAACATACGTTTCAAAATGACAGTAGCTTGATCAGTTTATGGATAGTCATGTACTTGGTGCTTTTCTTACACAAAAAACGTGATAAATGCTTGCATCATATTATGCCAAATTCCAATATGGTATTGTGGCTACTTAAGAAAACATGCATGAAGTAGCCAATATGGAATCGTTTGCCTTCTATCAAAATATATACCACAAGGAAATATATGTTCTTTTCTTTCCTATTTCCTGTATGGTTCTGCTAGAATAAATTTCCTCAATTAGAGGACAAACAATCGTCACCTACATAATATAAAACTATATCTATGTCAAAAGACATATGGACCTGCCAAAGAACATAAAACAGCCATTTGAAGTAATATAGCCTTCCAGATTCCACCATATTAGTTCCAGTTTCCATTCCTCATTCACCTCCAAGATGTTTCCACAGTTGTGGTCAGAGCCAACTCCTTCAACTCTGAGCCCTTTCATGCCATGGCTCGTCAGGGATCAATAGGATGAACAACTCTCTAAGACTACTACTCGAATGCAGTTACGCTATGAATGGTTTTATGACGTCTAGAGATCTCATTAAAATCAGAAAGCTGAAGAAAGCCCTCTTAGGAACAACATAGATTTATTATTACTCTTAGCAGTGAGATTATGAACTAGCAGACAAGTAAACTCCTTTTTAACATAACTTTCTTATTCTTCGTTGTTCAAATATAAATTACGAAAACATAGATCAATGAAAAACCAACAGAAAAAAATAAGGAACCATACGTACAGTGATGATATTCGGATGCTTTAACCGAAGCAACAAAGCAACCTCAGAAGTAAACTGCTTCTCGAGAAAAGTAGCCAAGTCTCCATCTTCTTCAGGTTGGCTTATGAGCTTAATAGCCACATCTCTATGCTTGTAAATTCCCCTGTAAATCCTACTATGCCTTCCAGAAGCAAATTTGTTCCCAATATACAGCTGCGACATATCGGCGCTCCATTCCTCTTCTCCTTCTCCCTTTATGGCCGCCCCTGATGATACTATATACTTGGACCATGACGCTGCTCGCTTGTACTCTCCCAATGAAAGTCGCCTCTCTAATTTCCCATTATTCGCTATTTGCTTAAACCAATTGAAATTCTTCATAGTAAACCATCAAGTTCTCCGCCTCAAACCAAAAAATAAAAACTTCTAGTATATAAAATACTCAACCGCCGCTACAGATTCTCCTAAATTTTAAAAATAAATTAAAAATTAAGCTACATTCCAAAGAATAGAGTTACATTTTTAGTCTATGTCAGGATTTTTGAATAGGAATCAACCAGCTGGATTTTTTTTTCTCTCTATCAAAAATTAATGGTGCATTTGTTGAGATTGAAATGGAGAGGAACAGTAAACTTAAGAGTCCTGCTTTGAAGAAAAGCTTGAAAGTAGAGCTTTCCAAGTATATTAGCGAAAAGTACAACAGTTTGAAGCGTCGAAAATGAGCTTGATTTTGTGTATTTTGGGGAGTGAGTTGAGCAGGAAGCTGGAAAAGAATGATGATGAGTAATGAGAAAGAGTTGGGGATTGGTGATAAGCGGCGGTGGAAGTAGCGGAGCAGCGAGGATTAACGGCGGAGATGGCGGTGGAAGTGGGCGGCGATCTCTCTCTCACTCGCTAAAATCTCTGTGTTGAGAAAGCAAAAGCAGTGGGTAATACTACAATACAAGAGTAGCAACATTCATAACGTGGGAAGATCCACTTCAGAGGAGACATTTCGGGTTCTTCTGATTGTGACCGCTAATATTCTTTTTCACCATTTTGCCCTTCGCTTTTCTCATTATACCATACCTCTCCCTCTCAAATGACAAAATAAATCCACGCAATTTTCCCTCCCTTTGTAAGTCTTTATTACCCTCTTTGTCTCCTTTAACGTAAAAAGAGCAAAATATGGTCTTAAACCATTAAATAAAAATGATTATACTTTTTTTAATTTACTTTTATGTAAAATATTTTGACCCTAAATATAAAAATAACTCAACTTCAAAATCTAGCTCGTATCTTCGTCGCGGTGTCCTTCGGCTCAAGTGATTAGTGCTAATGTAATCCTAAAAAGACGTGCTCGTACTGTGAATAGTGTTGGGCCGTATACGGAAGAAGCATACGGCAATCTCCGACACAACTGGTGTCGACTGATAACCCCAAACCCCATAACACTCCTGCAATGGGTCCCTGTTACTTTAATAACCTACAAACCAGCCTGTTTTTATTTTATTTATTTATTTAATTCAAATTCTTTTCGTTTCGAATTAACTTAATTTTAAAAAAAAATTCAATGTTAAATTTGCAACCTCTTCAATATGAAGCAAGTTGGAAAGAAATTAGAGGGCAAGATTAGCTTATAGAGTATCAGACAATAGTAATTTGAAACTCCAGAAAGAAAGAACAGATAATGTTTGAATAATAACTTGCCGAATTTTTAAATGTTTGAATTGATTTATTTTAAGTATTTTTGAGTTAAAATAAAAGAGAAGTACTAAAAACACTCTCAAAATTGACACAATTTATTAGTTTCGTCCCTAAACTATTGATAGGCTTAAAATACCCCAAACTTGGCGAACCAAGCTTAAATACACTCTCGAACTTGGCATGAATTACTGGTTTCGTCCCTAAACTATTGATAGACTTAAAAACACCCCTAAACTTGACGAAGTAAGCTTAAGTGCACCCTCGAACTTGGCACGAATTATTAGTTTTGTTCTTAAACTATTGATAGGCATAAAAACTCCTATCAACTTGGCGAACTGGGCTTAGATACATCCTTCCCATGCCACATGACATAACAAGTGAGTACAATTTATTTAAACCGCGTGAAAGGTTAAAAAAACCACATCAGCCTTAATTTTCTCTTTTTTTTTCAAAAAAAAAAGAAAATTTCCCTTCAATTTTTAATTATCAATTACTAGAATACACTTCTTCCCATTTTTTTTTATTCTCATTTTTAATTGCTTGATTCTCTTTTTTTTCAATTTTGTTTATGATTATCTTTTGTCAATGGAGACTTACGGCAACATTAAAGATTTCATGGTCGGATGACAATCTCGTAAGAAGATTTTGGGATTTTCAATTGTAAAAATATGGCAGCAAATAAAATTCTACAAAATTTTGAACCAAAATTTAATAAGTTACAGAAACATGAAGCTGAAGGGTGTTTTTAAGTCTATCAATAGTTTAGGGACGAAACTAATAATTCATGCCAAGTTCGAGGGTGTATTTAAGCTTAGTTCGCCAAGTTGGGGGGTATTTTAAGCCTATCAATAGTTTAGGGACGAAACTAATAATTCGTATAAAGTTCGAGGGTATTTTTAGTACTTCTCTCTTAAATAATAATCAAACAGTTTTATAATATTTGGATAAAATGAATATCCATCAACACTTTATAACAAAAATAACCTAAAAATCAAGTTAAAATTTCTAATTTACGACTTTTAACTTATAGTAAATTGCTAAGTCAAACACAAAAACACAGAGCCACACGAAATAATCAATAATAATACATAATTAACCACCGAAAATGTAATTAGAAAGTTGACAAATTTTTACTTAAAACATTATTTAGCATTATCAAAAAGAAGATAACCAAATTGATTCTTAATATATAGCCATATGGATATTAATCAGTGATTATTCTTTTCCCCACCTTTGAATAATTTGCTTGTGGAACTTATCTACTATAGTAAAAAGGCACTAAGGAATTAAGGTGATTTAATGCCTAAAATATTCTTGATTAAGATTATTAGCCTTGTAGAAAGTAGAAGATTAAAGAAGTTGTCAAGCACTTAATAATTGATTTGTTGTGATAGTTTTGGACTTATATCTGGAATTTGATGAGTTATTATTCCATAATGTTATAATCAAATTCGCGGTTAATTAGTTTTGTGATTTTGTTTCGTACACTTAATCAATTAATACACATTGAAACTTGTCGATTGTATGTATATACTTTTATATGTTGATAATTGATGACATTAATCTTTTTTTAATTTTACGTCTAATATAATATTTTGTTTTTTCCTTAACTTTTACCACATAGATTTGATTTTTCCATTAACATGAATTTTTTTAACAGTTTCATTATAAGTAATACTAATTAAAACATTAGAACAAACTTTTTTTTAAAAAATACTAGAGCAAATTCTTCCCAGTATATTCGACGTTATAAATTCTTTTTTCCTAGGTTTATGCCACTTCCACATAAAAAGGATCAATAATGATTCTTTTGATTTGATTGACCATTTATGTATTTATCAAAAGCAAAGTAATAAATAAATAAATATATAAATAAATAGACAACTCTATGTATAGCAATTTAAATTTTAAATTAAACAGTAGCATTATTTGTTTATATATTGTTATATATTTATATTTATATCTATGTCTATTTATCTATACTATGTTAAAAGCGCGAAGACTCCTAGAAGTGTTGTTTGAACTTTTTGCCCTTCATTAAAAGATTTCTCTTTAGACAAAATCGTATTTTCACCATTTTTATTTAAATTCTCATTTAATTATATTAATAATATTGACTTTTAAAATATATGAAAAGAAATGATAAAATATAAACTTCTACTTGACTCTTAAATTTTTCTTATTTAATAGCCTTTTACTCTTTCCTTGTTTGAATTTTAAAGAGTCCAAAGTATATCGTAAAAATTTTAAGATTTTCTCTCATCAACAAGTACATATTTTCTTATATAATATACAAATAAAAATATGGAATTTTATGGAGGATGTTATAGTCTTGTTGAGTTACTTTAATCCAAAAAAAATTGTGGAACTAGGAGTGCTAGGTTTTAATTATTATTTTAGTTATATTAAAGATTGATTATTATAAATATGATAAATTTTAATTACAATATCTACTTTTTTTATTTATCAGTTGTAAATCCCCTCCACCCTCACCCCTCACCCCCACCCGAATGAAATCCAACCAAAACTTGAAAAACTCAACTATCTCATTTAATTTAATGTTGTAACAACTATTTATTTCAGCTTATGTGAAAAATTCACTTGTACAAGAATTATAATTAATAAATAGATGATTTCTTTTGTCTACGAGTAATTTATCAATGAATTAATGGTGAAGTTTGTAATTAATTTATTTCTTCTACTAATATTAGTTATCAAATGAAATACACGTTTTGATCACGCACAAAGCGTGTACAATAAGATTAGTTTACTAAGAAATGCGAATAAATATGCGGCTCTTCGTCAGCCTGCTTGAGTTGTCTACTAATTTATGAATAAGCAAACAAATCTCCATCAACATGCTTGCTTAAATTGTCTATTTATTCTCTTTTTACTATATAGGGTCCATAAAAATATTTTGTGAATACTATTTATCTATCACTAGTATACCAACAATGTTAAATAGCTTGAGGGTATACTTGTACTTTTTCGATGGTTCTTTCATTTTAATTTGTTTGTCTCATTTTTAAATGTTTCATATATTTAAAAAACTACCTAAAAAAAGACTCCGGGGTTGTTTGGTAATTCTTTTGTGATTTTTTCAAATAAGGTCAACATACCTACTTGACCAGCTTAAAAGACATGTAGAAAATTTTGTTTGAGTCTTATTTTATTGATGCTACATAAAATGAGGCAGAGAAAGTAACATATATTTGGTAAATGAAAAAATTATTATAAATTTCAATAATTAACAGCTTAAAATATTTAAAAGACACATTAAAAATTTGATTGACTTTCGAAATTCTATTAGTGCCGCATAAATTAAAACAGAGGGAGTGATATATATTATTTAAAATTACATAAAGAGTATTGTAAATCACAATAATTAACAATTTTAAGTATTTTAAAGAACATATAAATAGTTCATTTAATTCTCAAAATTCTAGTATTATAAGTCAAACAATCAAAACTTAAAATATCTAAAAATTATATTAAAATCACTAACACTTCAAATTCTATTTGAATCATATAAATAAAAAATAAAAAGATAACATATATACTGAACTCGTACAACGCAATGTATAGTATATATTTATAGCTGGACACCATATAAAGTTTCTCATCAATGACCTGTTGTCCAGCGAAGCGGGCCAAGTGTCATATCCGATTTCCTAATTCATGTCCTATAATTAAGTATCTGTTTAATCAATAATTAATCATCTAATTAGTCCGTTCTATTAGATGGATCGTACGGCCAGATCCTCCTCATGGTACTGGTTATGTACGTAGAGTCTATTTTAACTCTCGATATTAAACTAATGGGGCATGGGGATAAGAGTTATTTGTCACTTAACCAAAAAGAGGTTAAATTAATTAATGATTAATATAAAGCAAGTGTTCATAATTAAGAACCCCACACAGATAACAATTTGCAGAGGAAAAAACAGTTGGGACAAGGCATGTGGGTAGATGAATACGGTAAAGGTACGGCCTGGTGGTTTTGTCTGGTTATCCTACAGCCATAGGGCCTAAGAATATTTATTTGTCCTGTCTAATGAAGATTTTGGCAAATCTTCGTTATTAGGAGTATATCTTGTGGTTAAGGGATTTATTACCTACGGACAAAGGTGTACATAAGTGGGGATTCGGATGAATCTAAGAAATTTTACTTACATTTTGTATTTGTATTTGAAAAATATGTTTTATAATATGTTTTTTATTCTTTAAATACATAAAGAGACACTTAAACTTGTTCTCATTTTTCACTTAGACACCTAAACTAAGACAAGTTCCTAATAGACACCTCAACTGCTCAGATTTGATCCCATTAAATACTTTTATCCTACTTGGCACTCTCCGGTACTTTTTTTTAATTTTTCAGCCAAAAATAAATAGTTGCGGTCCAAAAAATTTTTTAAAAGTAGATTCTCAAAATTCTCAGTTAACAAGTTTAGGTGTCTCTTTATGAGTTAAGCCAATTTTTAAACTTTCGTTTCTGACTCAGCCTCTACATAGGCAATTATACATTACTCCCTCTGTTAAAAAAATAAATAATTTTTTTTTTATCTTTTTAGTAACATTTTGATTTTTTCACGTAGTATATTTGAGGTCACAAAATTAAATAATATTATGATACATTTGATATAACTTTAATTTACAATCACCAAATTAATTTTTTTTTATTTTCTTAAATTTTGTGCCAAATCAAATCAAATCCTTTTTTTAAAATGAAGGGGGTATTTAAGTGGAACCAAAATGAAATGTTGGTAGTTGGGTCTAGAATAGAATAGGGTAGTCTTTCGAGATAGGGTGGAGGTTGGATGGTGGGACATAGATCAATTCATAATTTAAATTTTTAATAATTTTGTTCGTTTCGAAAAGAATGATCTGATTTGACTTAATATAACGTTTAGAAAATAAAAAATATTTTTTAATCTTATGATTCTAATTTAAAATTAAGTTAAATATATTAAAATATTTTTTAATCTTACGACCTCAAATAAGTTTTGTAAAAAATCCTCCCCCCCCCTCCCAAAAAAAAGAAGAGAAAATTATTTTTTTTTTTCAAATGGAGAGTGTATATTTTGAACTTACGAACCGGAAGAAAAAAGCGCAGCAATTAATTTCCTAATTCTAACGAAGTAGTTCCTCCAAAATCCAATTCTCATGTCTTAAGCACGAGAATTTTTTCCGTTCATCGATTTTGTCTGAATCTCACCTTTCTTCCGAAAAAAGAAAAGGTTTAAACATAACTATTTCTTGTCATTTTAATTAATTGTAATATATAAATTTATATTCCGTATTGAAAATGCGAAATCGATGAAGTGATGCTTGAAAATGTGTATTCACGTAGTTCCAAGTTTTTGAATGGTGCAGCAACATGGCTTGATGATAGAATGTCACGTGCATTTACCGCCATGTGCTCTCGGTATGGCGTTCCATCATTTCTCACCTATTAATTTTTAACGGAGATGAATTTATCACATAAAATTACTTCATTTAATTCAGTTATATAAATGTATTTCAATTCCTTTTATATTTTATATACATAAGTGTCTTCTTTTTATATTATAACAGTTAAGAATATTCAAAGTCATAAGGTGTAGAAATACTCAACGTGAGCTTATTTTGGAGTAAAATAATGGACGTTAGGCTTCAATTTATTATAAAATGAAAAGCTAACATTAAGCCCCGTCATTGGGATTATATTTTTAAAAAATTGACAATTGAATTTTCGTAAATTGGTAATATTCCATGTGAAATTTAATGTGAAAGAAAACTCGTGGATCGGAGATGGGTCATACAAATTTTAGTTCGAATGTAATATTATTGAGTATGTTAGTGATATTTTATTATTTTTTAATTGAAAAAAATAGCTTGAAAGATACGGTATTCAGAATTTTGAGAGAAAGCGTGCACTAATTACAATAAGATGAATCTAATATATAGATGTGATTGATTTGATTTTTAGGTTCTTTACTTTGAAATCGTTAAATATTTGAAATAACAGCTCCAAAATGAATTCTTATTGATTTAAACAGTGATTTTTATATATGTAGCTATATTTCATGTCGAAGGTATACATTGAGATCAGTTTGAGTATTAATAGTTTTATATACATATTTGATTTAATTATATAAAAAATTATGAGTTTTCAATGTGACAAACTATAAAATTTTAAATGGTTAAAGCAAAAAACAAAATAAGAAAATATTAATTAAAACTTCAAAAGTGCTACCAATAATTACTTAAAGAGATATTACTCAATTTTAGAATGACAAATAATATATATATATATATATATAATTTAAAGTTTTATCCTCATTCAGGGAGGTACATCCAATCATCATCACACCTCAACTGTGAATTTATATATCTATATTTAAATATTTTTAAAAGATATAACAATACTCCACATAATCTCAAAAAAAAAAGCACGACTTCATGTGAACCTAGTGATCCCCTATTGTATCTGTCCTTGAAAAGTTACATATCTAATGTAAATATCCTCTTAATTAACACTACAAAACCTTTTAAAGAAATCGTACAAATTTTATTCTAAGTCAAACAATATCGTGTCCTACAGGAACATAATAAGAATATATCACATGCACCGAAACCGTTAGGAAAACAAATTTTACTATATATAAAAAAAAATTACAACTTTTCCGCAGTTAATTATAGACAACCAAACTACTCTTTGAATAGGTGAAGCAAAACCATGAGAGCGACTCAAACAAAAAAGCAATGCATAAAATATTTCGTATTTTCACATGATTTGAAAAAAGATTATAAGAGTATGATTAGATAATTTATTCTAATAAAAATATTAGTGATCCTTTTCACGACTCAAACTCAAAACTTATCGATCAAGAGACTCTAAGATTTCCGTTGCTCAATAATACCCTAAAAAAAATGAGAGCCACTCAATAATACTAACAAAATTACGAGAAAACTAGAATTGTCCAAACATGTTTTTGCTTAACTGGAAGATAGGTTGAATAATTTTCCCCCCCTTTTTCTAGTTCTAAGTTTTCTTTATGTTTTACCTCAATATTTCAAGTATTAATTCATCCCTAATATATGCTTCATGGACCTCAAATTTCACATCTTTATCAGTATTATATGTGTTAAATTTATCGTATTTACATGTATAATTTATCTATATTATAATATCATGTGTTTTTCATTAGTAGTCGTTTTTCCTATTCCTATCCCTATCCTTTCCGTTTCTTTTTGTCATATTTAGTTTATTCTGCTTATGGGTTGTTGAGACAAGGGTTCCCAAGAAGTAACCTCTCTATTTCTATGAGGTAGTGGTAAGGTCTACGTACATTCTACCCTCCCCAGACTCCACTTGTGAAATTTCACAGAGTATGTTGTTGTTGTTGTGCAAATCCACTAAATTATTTCGAAAGTTGTCTGTAATTATCCTCTAACGTGTATTATATTCTAAACCACCAAGCTATTCTTGCTTAGTAAAAGTCTATGAATAAGGAGATATCATAATTAAGGATATATACTTAGAAAGTAATTAAGTTGAAATAATTGGTAGATGATAATGACTTGACATAGGTTTAGGCTTTAACAAGTTGGTTCAATACCAACAACATTTGGCAAATTAGTAAGTTACAGAGATGATTAATTATATTAATTGGTTGTTAGGTATGAGAATAATTAATGTTGTTGTCACGTAGAGCTCAAATAAATGAAGTAACATGGGTGACGATGGACATCACATGTGTGTTTGTTATATATATATGTTCATACAAATATCGGTTCCTTAATTATGCTGTTTTCCTTTCAGCTTATTCTTAATATAAACTTCATTCCACAACATTGGGATTAAATTAGATTTTATAAGAGCTGAGCTATAATATTTTGTTTATCCCTATTCATTCAATTGATTAATTTTTGGACGGAATTATTTGTTGAACTCGACTAAAAATTTCTTGATTGAGTAGGTCATTTTAACCCGTTCGAATTCAATCCAAGCAATACATTTGTCATAGATCTAGCTATTCATGAATTAGTACGATATGTAATAAATTCAGACTATAGACAAGTACAAGAATAGCATGTGTTACCTGCAAAGTATAAATGTAAAATTGGTAATGTGTGAGTGATAATTGTGATGTACCTCTTTTTCCTGTATTATGGAATGATTTGTTGCAGGACTTTAGAGCTGGCGTAAATAGATGGAACTTTAATAACTTGTAATTGCAGATATGTACGTATGCGTAGTACCCAATATGTGATTAATAATGAGTAGGTTCATTATGATGATAAAGCCAATTACTACAACAATGAATCTAATAATTTAAATAAATCCTAAAATTTCGGTTATTTGAGTTGTGTTTGCTAAGGACGAAATGTTTTCCGATTTTTCATGTTCAGCTATCAAAATTTTTACTCCTTATGTGACATCTTTTTCTTTTTGATTTGTCTAAAAAAAAAATATCACCTTACTATAATTGAAAATAATTTAATTTTAAAATTCTCATTTTACCTTTAATAAAATAAATATCAACCACACAAATATCTAAGAATAATTTCAGACCATAAGTCCAAAAGTGTCATATAAAATAGAACGAAAGGAATAATCTTTTTTCCCAGGGAAGACAAGTAGCTTAAAAATGGAAAAAAGAAAGAAGCTAATTCTAATGAAATTTTCATAAGCAACATTCCAAATTTATTTTGCACTCCCTACATCTTTTAAAATATTTGGCTAAATTATTTATCAATGTTTTTAAGATGATATTTTAAACTTATATATCGTAGCATACCCTTAATTCTCCTTATTCTTACCCTATCATGGATTAACACTCATGAGGGATTCAGCCCAAATATTTATCCAAAAAATAACCGTTCATTGTACAAACATATAATCAAAGTATATTTCATATATAGTCAAACAATATTCAATTTTTGAATGTATTATAATGTATAAGTAACCTACATAGTACAGTATACTTTTAATGACTTTTGACAAGTTATATTGTATAGTCATGCTTCTAGGATTTTAGGCTATTTTTTTTTATGTAAAAATATTTTTTATTTTTTATTGCATGTATTTGAAATTATACCCTGATTTAATCATGGCATTATGTTGAAATTATGAGTGCAGTCAGGTATTAAAAGCCCAATATCCTTGGTCACACTAACAGATGCAATGACCTATATAGAGTTCTTGAACTCATGGGGGCCCCAATTTCAAATGTTATTAGTAAACAACAACAATTTAGAGAATATACATTACAAGTAAATGATACATCGGGGGCAAGAGTCTACAGTAAACATTTCAGCAAAAAGACATCCTGAAGAACGGGAAACTACAACATATGCAAGTTGATATTAGAGATTTCTTAGAGAAGCCAGGTGAATAGTTATAGAGAAGGGGAAAACTTTTACCATTTTTCCAAACAAATAAGATCAGTAACAAATCCTGCACACGCTTCTCGTACAACCACAAATACAGCTTTGGATGCTGCAAGGAACAAATTATTTGGTGAAATTTGTTGCAAGCTCCATCATTAAGCTCATCGTACGCTAGTTAAAGAATAATTGAATGAGAGAATAGTCACCATGGGAAACTTCACAGTAGTGCCTATGCACAGCATGAGCATGGGAACATAATTTACTAACATGTTCTTGCCTTCATGGTATGGTTTCACACCCAAGAAAGTTCATTTAATCCGGGTGGGAGTTAAAAGATTAAAGAGAAACTAGAGTCCCAGAACTTCCTAGCAAGACAATAGAGCATTGCCAAATGAAAATAAGAACATTGCTTGGTGGTGGTGGTTGTGGGGAGGTGAGTCTGGGTAATCATAGTATCAATTACGAATCCAGTTAGTTTGACATGCGCTAACTAAAGATAACTGGATCTACACATCCCAGAAAAAGGGAGTAAAATTACAACGCATGTTGTTTCATCAGGTAAACATTGTTTGCTACAAATTTCGTGAGATTGTGGTTTTGACACAACTTTCCCAGTGTTACTTTAGGTTTACCTAGTCTGCCTTTAACCCTCTTTGTCTCCTTTAACGTAAAAAGAGCAAAATATGGTCTTAAACCATTAAATAAAAATGATTATACTTTTTTAATTTACTTTTATGTAAAATATTTTGACCCTAAATATAAAAATAACTCAACTTCAAAATCTAGCTCGTATCTTCGTCGCGGTGTCCTTCGGCTCAAGTGATTAGTGCTAATGTAATCCTAAGAAGACGTGCTCGTACTGTGAATAGTGTTGGGCCGTATACGGAAGAAGCATACGGCAATCTCCGACACAACTGGTGTCGACTGATAACCCCATAACACCCCTGCAATGGGTCCCTGTTACTTTAATAACCTACAAACCAGCCTGTTTTTATTTTATTTATTTATTTAATTCAAATTCTTTTCGTTTCGAATTAACTTAATTTTAAAAAAAATTTCAATGTTAAATTTGCAACCTCTTCAATATGAAGCAAGTTGGAAAGAAATTAGAGGGCAAGATTAGCTTATAGAGTATCAGACAATAGTAATTTGAAACTACAGAAAGAAAGAACAGATAATGTTTGAACAATAACTTGCCGAATTTTTAAATGTTTGAATTGATTATTTTAAGTATTTTTGAGTTAAATAAAAGAGAAAAACTGAAAACACTCTCAAAATTGACACAATTTATTAATTTCGTCCCTAAACTATTGATAGACTTAAAAATATCTCTCAACTCGGTAAACCAAGCTTAAATACACTCTCGAACTTGGCATGAATTACTGGTTTCGTCCCTAAACACCTCTAAACTTGGCGAAGTAAGCTTAAGTGCACCCTCGAACTTGGGACGAATTATTAGTTTGTTCTTAAACTATTAATAGGCATAAAAAACTCCTATCAACTTGGCGAACTGGGCTTAGATACACCCCTCCCATGCCACATGACATAACAAATGAGTACAATTTATTTAAAGTGCGTGAAAGGTTAAAAAAACCACATCAGCCTTAATTTTCTCTTTTTAAAAAAAAGAAAGAAAGAAAATTTCCCTTCAATTTTTAATTACTAATTACTAGAATACACTTCTTTCCATTTTTTTTTTCATTCTCATTTTTAATTACTTGATTCTCTTTCTTTTCAATTTTGTTTATGATTATCTTTTGTCAATGGAGACTTACCGCAACGTTAAAGATTTCATGGTCGGATGACAATCTCGTAAGAAGATTTTGGGATTTTCAATTGTAAAAATATGGCAGCAAATGAAATTCTACAAAATTTTGAATCAAAATTTAATAAGTTACAGAAACATGAAGTTGAGGGGTATTTTTAAGTCTATCAATAGTTAGGGACGATACTAATATTAATGCCAAGTTCAGGTGTATTTAAGCTTAGTTCGCCAAGTTGGGGGGTGTTTTAAGTCTATCAATAATTTAGGGACGAAACTAATAATTCGTGTTAAGTTTGAGGGTGTTTTTAGTACTTCTCTCTTAAATAATAATCAAACAGTTTTATAATGTTTGGATAAAATGAATATCCATCAACACTTTATAACAAAAATAACCTAAAAATCATGTTAAAATTTCTAATTTACTACTTTTAACTTATAGGAAATTGCTAAGCCAAACACAAAAACACAGAGCCACACGAAATAATCAATAATAATACATAATTAACCACCGAAAATGTAATTAGAAAGTTGACAAATTTTTACTTAAAACATTATTTAGCATTATCAAAAAGAAGATAACCAAATTGATTCTTAATATATAGCCATATGGATATTAATCAGTGATTATTCTTTTCCCCACCTTTGAATAATTTGCTTGTGGAACTTATCTACTATAGTAAAAAGGCACTAAGGAAATTAAGGTGATTTAATGCCTAAGATATTCTTGATTAAGTTTATAAGCCTTGTAGAAAGTAGAAGATTAAAGAAGTTGTCAAGCACTTAATAATTGATTTGTTGTGATAGTTTTGGACTTATCTCTGGAATTTGATGAGTTATTAGTCCCTAATGTTATAATCAAATTCACAATTAATTAGTTTTGTGATTTTGTTTCTTACACTTAATCAATTAGTACACGCTGAAACTTGTCGATGGTATGTATATACTTTTATATATTGATAATTGATGACATTTAGTCTTTTTTTAATTTTACGCGTAATAAGATATTATGTTTTTCCTTAATTTTTACCACATACATTTGATTTTTCCATTAACATGAATTTTTTTTTTACAGTTTCGTTATAAGTAATACTAATTAAAACATTAGAACAAACTTTTTTTTTTAATACTAGAATTCTTCCCAGTGTATTCGACGTTATAAATTCTTTTTTCCTAGGTTTATGCCACTTCCACATAAAAAGGATCAATAATGATTCTTTTGATTTGATTGTCCATTTATGTATTTATCAAAAGCAAAGTAATAAATAAATAAATAGATAACTCTATGTATAGCAATTTAAATTTTAAATTAAACAGTAGCATTATATGTTTATATATTGTTATATATTTATTTATCTGTATCTATTCTATATCTATCTATACAATATCAAAAGGAAAGACTTTTAGAAATGTTGTTTGAATTTTTTGTTATTTATTAAAAGACCTCTCTTCAGACAAAATCGTATTTTCATCATTTTTATTTAAAATTCTTATTTAATTATATTAATAATGCTGACTTTTAAAATATATGAAAAGAAATAATAAGATGAGAACTTCTACTTGCGGAAAGACTCCTAAATTCTTCTTATTTAATAGCTTTTTAATTTTCCTTATTTGAATTTTAAAGAGTCCAAAACATATGGTAAAAGTTTTAAGATTTTCTCTGATCAACAAGTATATATTTTCTTATATAATATATAAATAAAATATGGAATTTCACGAAGGATGTTATAGTCTTGTTGAGTTACTTTAATCCGAAAAAAATTGTGGAACTAGGAGTGCTAGGTTTTAATTATTATTTTAGTTTTATTAAAGATTGACTATTATAAATATGATAAATTTTAATTATAATATCTACTTTTTTTATTTATCAGTTGTAAATCCCCTCCACTCTCACCCCTCACCCCCACCCGAATGAAATCCAACCAAAACTTGAAAAACTCAACTATCTCATTTAATTTAATATTGTAACAACTATTTATTTCAGCTTATGTGAAAAATTCACTTGTACAAGAATTATAATTAATAAATAGATGATTTCTTTTGTCTACGAGTAATTTATCAATGAATTAATGGTGAAGTTTGTAATTAATTTATTTCTTCTACTAATATTAGTTATCAAATGAAATACACGTTTTGATCACGCGCAAAGCGTGTATAATAAGACTAGTTTAGTAAGAAATGCGAATAAATATGCGGCTTTTCGTCAGCCTGCTTGAGTTATCTACTAATTTATGAATAAGCAAATAGATCTCCATCAACATGCTTGCTTAAGTTGTCTATTTATTCTCTTTTTACTATATAGGGTCCATAAAAATATTTTGTGAATACTATTTATCTATCACTAGTATACCAACAATGTTAAATAGCTTGAGGGTATATTTGTACTTTTTCGATGGTTCTTTCATTTAAATTTGTTTATCTCATTTTTAAATGTTTCATATATTTAAAAAACTACCGAAAAAAAGACTCCGGGGTTGTTTGGTAATTCTTTTGTGATTTTTTCAAATAAGGTCAACATACCTACTTGACCAGCTTAAAAGACATGTAGAAAATTTTGTTTGAGTCTTATTTTATTGATGCTACATAAAATGAGGCAGAGAAAGTAACATATATTTGGTAAATGAAAAAATTATTATAAATTTCAATAATTAACAGCTTAAAATATTTAAAAGACACATTAAAAATTTGATTGACTTTCGAAATTCTATTAGTGCCCATAAATTAAAACAGAGGGAGTGATATATATTATTTAAAATTACATAAAGAGTATTGTAAATCACAATAATTAACAATTTTAAGTATTTTAAAAAACATATAAATAGTTTATTTAATTCTCAAAATTCTAGTATTATAAGTCAAACAATCAAAACTTAAAATATCTAAAAATTATATTAAAATCACTAACACTTCAAATTCTATTTGAATCATATAAATAAAAAATAAAGAGATAACATATATACTGAACTCGTACAACGCAATGTATAGTATATATTTATAGCTGGACACCATATAAAGTTTCTCATCAATGACCTGTTGTCCAGCGAAGCGGGCCAAGTGTCATATCCGATTTCCTAATTCAAGTCCTATAATTAAGTATCTGTTTAATCGATAATTAATCATCTAATTAGTCCGTTCTATTAGATGGATCGTACGGCCAGATCCTCCTCATGGTACTGGTTATGTACGTAGAGTCTATTTTAACTCTCGATATTAAACTAATGGGGCATGGGGATAAGAGTTATTTGTCACTTAACCAAAAAGAGGTTAAATTAATTAATGATTAATATAAAGCAAGTGTTCATAATTAAGAACCCCACACAGATAACAATTTGCAGAGGAAAAAACAGTTGGGACAAGGCATGTGGGTAGATGAATACGGTAAAGGTACGGCCTGGTGGTTTTGTCTGGTTATCCTACAGCCATAGGGCCTAAGAATATTTATTTGTCCTGTCTAATGAAGATTTTGGCAAATCTTCGTTATTAGGAGTATATCTTGTGGTTAAGGGATTTATTACCTACGGACAAAGGTGTACATAAGTGGGGATTCGGATGAATCTAAGAAATTTTACTTACATTTTGTATTTGTATTTGAAAAATATATTTTATAATATTTTTTTTATTCTTTAAATACATAAAGAGACATCTAAACTTGTCCTCATTTTTCACTCACACACCTAAACTAAGACAAGTTCCTAATAGACACCTCAACTGCTCAGATTTGATCCCATTAAACACTTTTATCCTACTTGACACTATTCGGTACTTTTTTTTAATTTTTCAACCAAAAATAAATAGTTGCGGTCCAAAAAATTTTTTAAAAGTAGATTCTCAAAATTCTCAGTTAACAAGTTTAGGTGTCTCTTTATGAGTTAAGCCAATTTTTAAACTTCCGTTTCTGACTCAGCCTCTACATAGGCAATTATACATTACTCCCTCTGTTAAAAAAATAAATAATTTTTTTTTATCTTTTTAGTAACATTTTGATTTTTTCACGTAGTATATTTGAGGTCACAAAATTAAATAATATTATGATACATTTGATATAACTTTAATTTACAATCACCAAATTAATTTCTTTTTTATTTTTTTTAAATTTTGTGCCAAATCAAATCAAATCAAATCCTTTTTTTAAAATGAAGGTGGTATTTAAGTGGAACCAAAATGAAATGTTGGTAGTTGGGTCTAGAATAGAATAGGGTAGTCTTTCGAGATAGGGTGGAGGTTGGATGGTGGGACATAGATCAATTCATAGTTTAAATTTTTAATGATTTTGTTCGTTTCAAAAAGAACGATCTGATTTGATTTAACATAATGTTTAGAAAATAAAAAATATTTTTTAATTTTATGGTCTTAATTTAAAATTATGTTAAATCTATTAAAATATTTTTTAATCTTATGACCTCAAATAAGTTTTGTAAAAAATTTAAACTAAAATTTTGTCAAAAAATAAAGAGTCATTTTTTAAATAACCCCCCCCCCCCCAAAAAAAAAAAAAAAGAAGAGAATTTTTTTTTTCAAACGAAGAGTGTATCTTTTGAACTTATGAACCGGAAGAAAAAAGCGCAGCAATTAATTTCCTAATTCTAACGAAGTAGTTCCTCCAAAATCCAATTTTCATGTCTTAAGCACGAGAATTTTTTCCGTTCATCGATTTTGTCTGAATTTCACCTTTCTTCCTAAAAAAGAAAAGGTTTAAACATAACTATTTCTTGTCATTTTAATTAATTGTAATATATAAATTTATATTTCGTATTGAAAATGCGGAACCGATGAAGTGATGCTTGAAAATGTGTATTCACGTAGTTCCAAGTTTTTGAATGGTGCAGCAACATGGCTTGATGATAGAATGTCACGTGCATTTACCGCCATGTGCTCTCGGTATGGCGTTCCATCATTTTCTCACCTATTAATTTTTAACGGAGATGAATTTATCACATAAAATTACTTCATTTAATTCAGTTGTATAAATGTATTTCAATTCCTTTTATATTTTATATACATAAGTGTCTTCTTTTTATATTATAAAGTTAACAATATTCAAAGTCATAAGGTGTAGAAATACTCAACGTGAGCTTATTTTGGAGTAAAATAATGGACGTTAGGCTTCAATTTATTATAAAATGAAAAGCTAACATTAAGCCCCGTCATTGGGATTATATTTTTAAAAATTTGAAAATTGAATTGTCGTAAATTGGTAATATTTCATATGAAATTTAATACGAAAAAAAACTCGTGGATCGAAGATGGGTCATACAAAATCTAGTTTGAATGTAATATTATTGAGTATGTTTGTGATATTTTATTATTTTTTAATTGAAAAAAATAGCTTGAAAGATACGATATTCAGAATTTTGAGAGAAAGCGTGCACTAATTACAATAAGATGAATCTAATATATAGATGTGATTGATTTGATTTTTAGGTTCTTTACTTTGAAATCGTTAAATATTTGAAATAACAGCTCCAAAATGAATTCTTATTGATTTAAACAGTGATTTTTATATATGCATCTATATTTCATGTCGAAGGTATACATTGAGATCAGTCTGAGTATCAACAGTTTTAATATACATATTTGATTCAATTATATAAAAAATTATGAATTTTCAATGTGATAAACTTTAAAATTTTGATTGGTTAACGCAAAAAACAAAATAAGAAAATATTAATAAAAACATCAAAAGTGCTACCAATAATTACTTAAAGAGATATTACTCAATTTTAGAATGAAAAATAATTTATATATATATAAAATTTAAAGTTTTATCCTCATTCAGGGAGGTACATTCAATCATTATCACATTGTATGATACCTCAACTGCGAATTTATATATCTATATTTAAATATTTTTTTAAAAATATAACAAAAGCATGACTTCACGTGAACCTAGTGATCCCCTATTGTATCCGTTCCTGAAAAGATGCATATCTAATGTAAATATCCTCTTAATTAACACTACAAAAACTTTTAAAGAAATTGTACAAATTTTATTCTAAGTCAAACAATATCGTACTTGAGCTGATATAGTCCAACAGGGACATAATCGGAAAATATCACATGCACCGAAATCATTAAAAAAAAATCAAATTTTACTATATAAAAAAAAGATTACAACTTTTCCGCAGTTAATTATAGACAACCAAACTACTCTTTGAATAGGTGAAGCAAAACCATGAAAGCGACTCAAACAAAAAAGCAATGCATAAAATATTTTGTATTTTCACATGAAAAAAGATTATAAGAGTATGATTAGACAATTTCTCCTAATAAACATATTAATGATAATTTTCACGACTCAAACTTAGAACTTATTGATCAAGAGACTCTAAAATTTCCGTTGCTCAATAATACCCTACAAAAATGAGAGCCACTCAATAATACTAACAAAATTACCAGAAAAATAGAATTGTCCAAACATGTTTTTGCTCAACTGGAAGATAGGTTGAATAATTTTTCCCCCCTTTTCTAGTTCTAAGTTTTCTTTATGTTTTACCTCAATATTTCAAGTATTAATTCATCCCTAATATATGCTTCATGGACCTCAAATTTCACATCTTTATCAGTATTATATGTGTTGAATTTATCGTATTTACATGTATAATTTATCTATATTATAATATCATGTGTTTTTCATTAGTAGTCGCTTTTCCTATTCCTATCCCTATCCTTTCCGTTTCTTTTTGTCATATTTAGTTTATTCTGCTTATGGGTTGTTGAGACAAGGGTTCCCAAGAAATAACCTCTCTACTTCTATGAGGTAGTGGTAAGGTCTACGTACATTCTACCCTCCCCAGACTCCACTTGTGAGATTTCACAGAGTATGTTGTTGTTGTAGTGCAAATCCACTAAATTATTTCGAAAGTTGTCTGTAATTATCCTGTAACGTGTATTATATTCTAAACCACCAAGCTATTCTTGCTTAGTAAAAGTCTATGAATAAGGACATATCATAATTAAGGATAAATACTTAGAAAGTAATTAAGTTGAAATAATTGGTAGATGATAATGACTTGACATAGGTTTAGGCTTTAACAAGTTGGTTCAATACCAACAACATTTGGCAAATTAGTAAGTTAAAGAGATGATTAATTATATTAATTGGTTGTTAGGTATGAGAATAATTAATGTTGTTGTCACGTAGAGCTCAAATAAATGAAGTAACATGGGTGACGATGGACATCACATGTGTGTTTGTTATATATATGTTCATACAAATATCGGTTCCTTAATTATGCTGTTTTCCTTTCAGCTTATTCTTAATATAAACTTCATTCCACAACATTGGGATTAATTAGATTTTATAAGAGTTGAGCTATAATATTTTGTTTATCCCTATTCATTCAATTGATTAATTTTTGGACGGAATTATTTGTTGAACTCGACTAAAAATTTCTTGATTGAGTAGGTCATTTTAACCCGTTCGAATTCAATCCAAGCAATACGTTTGTCATAGATCTAGCTATTCATGAATTAGTACGATATGTAATAAATTCAGACTATAGACAAGTACAAGAATAGTATGTATTACCTGCAAAGTATAAATGTAAAATTGGTAATGTGTGAGTGATAATTGTGATGTACCTCTTTTTCCTGTATTATGGAATGATTTGTTGCAGGACTTTAGAGCTGGCGTAAATAGATGGAACTTTAATAACTTGTAATTGCAGATATGTACGTACCCAATATGTGATTAATAATGAGTAGGTTCATTATGATGATAAAGCCAATTACTACAACAATGAATCTAATAATTTAAATAAATCCTAAAATTTGGGTTATTTGAGTTGTGTTTGCTAAGGACGAAATGTTTTCCGATTTTTCATGTTCAGCTATCAAAATTTTTACTCCTACATCTTTTTCTTTTTGATTTGTCTAAAAAAAAATATCATCTTACTATAATTGAAAATAATTTAATTTTAAAATTCTCATTTTACCTTTAATAAAATAAATCTCAACCACACAAATATCTAAGAATGATTTCAGACCATAATTTCAAAAATCTTTTTATCTTAAAACATCATGCTAAATCTAAGAATGTCACATAAAATAGGACGAAAGGAATAATCTTTTTTCCCAGGGAAGACAAGTAGCTTAAAAATGGAAAAAAGAGAGAAGCTAATTCTAATGAAATTTTCATAAGCAACATTCCAAATTTATTTTGCCCTCCGTACATCTTTTAAAATATTTGGCTAAATTATTTATCAATGTTTTTAAGATGATATTTTAAACTTATATATCGTAGCATACCCTTAATTCTCCTTATTCTTACCCTATAATGGATTAACACTCATGAGGGATTCAGCCCAAATATTTATCCAAAAAATAACCGTTCACTGTACAAACATATAATCAAAGTATATTTCATATATAGTCAAACAATATTTAATTTTTGAATGTATTATAATGTATAAGTAACCTACATAGTACAGTCAATGTATACTTTTAATGACTTTTGACAAGTTATATTGTATAGTCATGCTTCTAGGATTTTAGGCTATTTTTTTTTATGTAAAAATATTTTTTATTTTTTATTGCATGTATTTGAAATTATACCCTGATTTAATCATGGCATTATGTTGAAATTATGAGTGCAGTCAGGTATTAAAAGCCCAATATCCTTGGTCACACTAACAGATGCAATGACCTATATAGAGTTCTTGAACTCATGGGGGCCCCAATTTCAAATGTTATTAGTAAACAACAACAATTTAGAGAATATACATTACAAGTAAATGATACATCGGGGGCAAGAGTCTACAGTAAACATTTCAGCAAAAAGACATCCTGAAGAACGGGAAACTACAACATATGCAAGTTGATATTAGAGATTTCTTAGAGAAGCCAGGTGAATAGTTATAGAGAAGGGGAAAACTTTTACCATTTTTCCAAACAAATAAGATCAGTAACAAATCCTGCACACGCTTCTCGTACAACCACAAATACAGCTTTGGATGCTGCAAGGAACAAATTATTTGGTGAAATTTGTTGCAAGCTCCATCATTAAGCTCATCGTACGCTAGTTAAAGAATAATTGAATGAGAGAATAGTCACCATGGGAAACTTCACAGTAGTGCCTATGCACAGCATGAGCATGGGAACATAATTTACTAACATGTTCTTGCCTTCATGGTATGGTTTCACACCCAAGAAAGTTCATTTAATCCGGGTGGGAGTTAAAAGATTAAAGAGAAACTAGAGTCCCAGAACTTCCTAGCAAGACAATAGAGCATTACCAAATGAAAATAAGAACATTGCTTGGTGGTGGTGGTTGTGGGGAGGTGAGTCTGGGTAATCATAGTATCAATTACGAATCCAGTTAGTTTGACATGCGCTAACTAAAGATAACTGGATCTACACATCCCAGAAAAAGGGAGTAAAATTACAACGCATGTTGTTTCATCAGGTAAACATTGTTTGCTACAAATTTCGTGAGATTGTGGTTTTGACACAACTTTCCCAGTGTTACTTTAGGTTTACCTAGTCCGCCTTTAACGCTTCCAATCATTTTAGTGTCACCATTACAAACTCAAAGGCACTTGGAGTAATGTGTACAATGATCAAACCATCATCATGCAACCTTCTTTTATTTCACCCTCTTTGTGCAGCTAGTAATAGAGGTCTAACTAACCTTCCTTTTATTTCATCCTCTATGTGCTTCTAATGATACAATTAGATGTGATCATGCATCTCCATTTACTCTATTCTAATAGCAAACCAAAGGCAAAAAGCTCTAATATAGCCAAAAACAAAATAAACATAAATTACCTGCTCCTGCCAGTTAAATTGGTAAGACTTGTTCTTTATCTGCAGTAGAATTATAACCAAATGACTTGAGCATATAAGTCTGAATATTTCTTTAGGAAAGAACTCCAAAAACTGGCCAACCAACGGTATTGAGATTCACAATGAACAAAAGGTTAAAGAAGAAAAACACATTGTTACCGCATACTCTTGTCACAAAAGTCGTCCAAATAGAATCCCACCAAAGATAAACGCACCAAACCATTTGTTGGAAACAAATCTACATACAAAGCACAATAAATTCGAACAGTAAGAGTTTAGAAGACTAAACATTATCAGTAACATGAATCTATTCATAAGTGCATTTGAACTTTTTTGGGTGCTAAAATACTGCCACTGATGACTAAATCAGACTAATTGCCAGTATGTCAGGTGTTTCATGCTCGTAGTAGGTAAGCCAGTTAAGTGTTAATTCATTCAGTAAATGAAATGTAATCATGTCTCTAATTACTATTTGTTACATACTTTCTATTGCAATCTGCACGAGATGATAGGTCAGCCGTCCAAATTTGCCAAGCCAATTGGCCAGAAGCAGCTGTCAAAAAGACGTAGTATGGCCATTCTGCTCTAGACAAAAAAGAAAGAAAAAAATTAAACTAAGAAATCATGGCAAATAGGTAACACGAGAAATGATTGGTGCAAGACCATTGTAGCTAAGTACATTAGAGAACGGAAATAGTTACCAATATCAGCATTAACTCCGGAAATAGCAAGACTGCTAATGCATGCTAATCCAAATCCACTGATCCATTCTTTTGTGGAATCTCCAAATCTCAAGGCTGTAGATTTGACACCCACTTTGAGATCATCTTCTTTATCCTGAATGAACAGTTGCTAAAATATTAACAAGAGCTGCTTTCACATAAAGTATAAGTATCTCATAGTTATAATAGGCAACACAAATCCAGACTGGTGCATCTGATATATAAAAAAATATTCAGACACATGCGCAACATGCTTTGAGGTCTGCAATCATTGTGGGCTTGTGGCACAAGGCAAATTATGACACTGAGAACCCAACTCCAGAAGGGCAAATAAACATGGGTCCGTTCTCTCATTTAAACATTTTTCTTGTGAGTCTATATTTTATGGCAAAGACAGGGGTTCATGTTAATATCAGAAGTATCCTTTTTTTTCTTTTTTTTTTGGGGTGGGTGGGGGGTGGGTGGATTTGGTAATCGTGATAATGCAGGTCGCAGAAATGAGGATGTTAAGATGGATGTGTGGTCACACCAGGAGTGATAAGATTAGGAACGAGGTCATTCGGGAGAAGCTAGAGGTGGCCCCTGTAGCTGACAAGATGAGGGAAGCGAGACTGCGATGGTTTGGACATGTACAGAGAAGGAGTACCGATGCCCCTGTTAGAAGATGTGAGAGGCTAGATTTGGGAGCTACAAGGAGGGGTAGAGGTACACCAAAGAAATATTGGGGGGAGGTGATTAGATATGATATGGTGAATCTTGATCTCACCAAGGACATGACCTTAGACAGGAAGGAGTGGAGATCGAGAATTAGAGTAGTAGGCTAATAGGGTAGACAGGAAGGAGTGGTAGTTGTCTGTCTTTATATGTTATTATCTGCCTTTACATGTTTACTATCCTGTATCTACGTATTATCATATCTTCTCTTTCTTGCCTGTTTATCATATCTAGCTTATTCTGCTGATGGGTTTTCGTGACGAGGGTTTCCAGGAAACAGCCTCTCTACCTATGTGGTAGTGGTAAGGTCTGCGTACATCTTACCCTCCCCAGACCCCACTTGTGGGATTTTACTGGGTATGTTGTTGTTGTTGTTGTAGTGTTATCAAAAGCAAAAAAGCTCTAAGGTCCATTGAGTCTTTAAGCACAAGTACAACGTGGGCTTTAATGAAGAAAGAGGCACAAAGCGAGAAAAAAAATACAAAGATATATGTTTGGTCCAAAGCTAATAATTATAAGCATGAATACAAATATATGACCAAGGAAATTGAGAAAAACATATGACAAAGTATCAATTGTTTAGTGTCACCTCTTCAAAAGAGGCTCATTAGCAAGGAAAAGTATGCCCTAGAACCTTGATGGCGACAATTGAAGTGCACATTAAGCGAGACGAAGTGCTCTACTTTGAGTCTCGCTTCGGGACTTAAGCGTGCCTTTGAAAATACTGGCTAGTGATTACTGTTACCAAATAGTGCATGGGATTTCCCAATAAATATAAAACATACTTTGATACCACTAGGACTTCTCCTAAATAACACCATTAAGGTACTTGAAGAAAAACCAAATAAGGAAACAATCACTACGTCTACAACAAATATAAAACCACTCTATGAGTAACATTTATTATTTTGATAAAGTAAAAAATTTATTGATTTAGGACAGACGTAACATATACAAGCTACCTACCCAGAAGTAGAGAACTTCCACAAGAATATGATTCTATGCAAACCTCCAACAATCTCCAACAGTAACATTATGCTATACCACTTCACAATTTTCAAGAATTCCAATAATTTAAACTATTCATAATTCAAACTTCATAGAGATATTTCTCCAAAAACAACATCATTTTAACCATTGCATAAACTTACTTGCACTATTACTAATATACTTCCTCCATCCCTTTTTAGTTGTCATGTTGTGCTTTTCGAAAGTCAATTTGACCAATTTACAAAGATAAATTACATTAAATTAATTTGATATTTTAAAATAAAAATTTAGAAATTCAAAAATTGTAACTTCTTTAATATCAAATCAATATGACATCCCACAATGTTAGTCAAAGTTTATATCATTGGACCCTAAAAATGGAAACGGTGACAACTACAAAAGAACGGAGGGAGTAGCATACAAGTCAAGTAGTATCTCTTTTTATGACAGTTGGAATTCAGGAGAGCTTGAACGCACCTCAATTACTTTTTCAGGTATCTACTACCTCCTAATAACATAGTACCACCGTGCCAGTAAATCCCCAAAAAAAGACGATGAGAAGAAATCACCAAGCATTTTTTTGCCTTTACTGAAAATTTGAACCTAAAATCTCATGGTTCATCTCCACTTATTGACTTTGGTGCCACCAGTCAAGTAGTATCTTAAACTACATATCCAATTAAATGCTACAATATAAACTAAAATTGGAAAGAATTTTGCTAAGTAAGAATTCTCCTATGAGATCCCATATTAAACAAGATGAACCCAAAAAATGAGAATACTGAAACAGAAGCATATAGGAGTTATCAGAACTACATCTCTCTCATATGTATATACATGTATACACACACACAAAAATATCATCATATGTGTCTACACATATATACACATACACACACACAAATATCATCATATGTTTCTACGCATATATACACATACACAACTGTCATCATATGTATCTCCACATATATATAAACACACAAATGTCATGCATGCATACATAATATATGTATCGTATACATGTAAATGTATATGGTTTTCTCTACGTTGACAAGAATTACATGATTAAAACAGTCTAATCACACAAATGTCAGTTAATAACTTGCACAAAAATTAATAATTTGACAATCAACTTTTATCAAGTAGACTGGTAATCCAAAAATAAAGTAACAGGCAATAGGAGGCCCCACTTTTTCTGGATAGGGTTACAGGAAGTTAATGACCCCGATGTATTCAAGTATGCTGAGATGGTGTGCATGTAAGCAGAAAAGATGCTTGAACTGCAGGGTCCTATGCTAAAGGAAAACTTCTTCAATAGGTTATTCGCCCAATATATCATATTTGAATTAGCAATTATTCAACTAGAGTGTCAAAGTTGACATAGTATAAGAGCTGGAAGCTAATTTCAAATGATCAATATGTACCTGATGTGCATATATTGTGTCATATACAAGCGTCCAAAACACACCGGACGCATATAGAGGAAGCACAACTGAAGGATCAATACTTCCTTTAATCGCAGCCCAACCTAACAAAGCTCCCCAGTTGAAAGTTAAACCAAGAAAGGCTTGAGGCTGCACCAACAGATAGACATCACTCATCCTAACCAAACAGTTGGCAAAAGATCCACAGAAGCTGAGAAGGGTTGTACCCTTTGGAGTTAAGGGCAGGGAGAGCGGGAGAGAGTACAAATATACTGATTTGAGAGATGCAGCATGAAGATTCAGATATATTACCCAAAATGTAAACCTCTTCATGAGGGGGTATGAGAAGACCAGAAACAGGGACGAAGCGCCCAAAATGCGGCTGCAGAAATAGAGATGAATCACTAATAATGTAAAAATGTCACATAAAAAAAGAAACTTTTTTTCATTGAAATGCAAGAAAAAAAATCAAGTACACTCATGATGAACATCTAATTCTCCAACTATTCATAAATTAAAAATAAACTGTCCGCGAAAATTCAAGCATAGTACCAGACAAAGAGACAAATCATATGTAATTCAATTGCGGATTCCAACAAATGCCGTCTTTAGACCCATGTGTAATCCAGATGGGGAATCCAACAAAAGCGCCATATCTTTAGTCCCATATATCTGTAACTCGTAAAAATTACTACAATTCCCATACCTGGGTTTTACCAGAATAAAACTGTGATATCAATTCATTATGGATTGAAGTAAAAAGTGAAGTTTGAAGAGAATTTAATAAGGAACTGCAAGTTTTCAGGTCGGGAATGGGAGGTCTTGGGAATGGTGCCATAAACGACAAAGTGGAAGAAGATGAGAAATATCACCAATCTATGTGTTCATTATATTTGGTCATAATATTTGGAGGTCTTCTCAACAGATGCACTGATCCTTCTTCTAAAGATGGGAATAGGTTACCACATTATCAGAGAACATAAGCTTTTTTTTTCCTTGCTCAGCGAAATGAAGATTGTGATTAACGAAACGGCTTTCCAGCAAGATAACAATCACTAGATCCATAAAGTATCATATTACCAAATACAATTTTCTGACTCCATGCTTATGAAGGAAACTACGTTAACCTCTCTATAAACCGAGATGAAAGGAAATCATATAAATTTCTTCAATGAGAACAGATAGCCATTCTCTAGATCAGCTAATCAACTAGAAGGAACCAATCAATCAAAACACTAAGCAAAAAACCTTTCTCTGCAGGGGGAGAATTTGAGGTAAAAACAAAATTATGTCAAGAAGAAAAAAGACAAACCTATAATTGTTCAATTGCAAAAGAATCCCAAGACCTAATAGCAATTGGAGCCCAAGAAAAGTGAGACCCTGAAATGGTGTCAAGACACCACTAGCTACTGGCCTAGACCTTGTTCTTTCCACCTGCACTGCATGAAAGCTCTCAAATGCACCAAAGAGCAAAATAAAAGACAATCTTACTATGCAAAATCTCAAAGGTAAACCAGCTTTCAGAAGATTGGTACGAAAGGATTCTACCGTGTATGAGAAGAGGAATCAGGAATTCAACCAATATACTATATAGTTTCCGCAGTCAAGGACTATTTAACTATAAATTTAGAAAAGATTACAAATGATAACAAGAGTGAAAACATAACACCAACATGAGTTATCAACTTTAAGTTTCAAAGGCATCAAGAAAATCACATTGCTACCCAATTGAGCAGTAAAGATCCCAGACGACGCAAGTCAAACTAAATAAACGCAGCACCATCTTGCAACGAATACCATAATATGAAAGGAAAGACTAGCATTTTGTTCTGCAATAATCCCATCTCTCTCACCTGTGAGCAAAACGGTGCTGAAGGAAGTAGCATGAAGCATCACCTTCATTAAGTAACCAAACTCCTCATTCTGAACTCCAAGTTTCACCTACTTAGGCAATATCCATGGAAAACCACTCGCCTACTCAAACATTCTAGATATCTATAAAGTAATGAATTGACAAGTTTCCTTTTTTGTGGAGTCAACAAATACTTGAAGCAATAACTTAGCCAACAAGAAAATGGAAAAGAAGAGCAATATAAAATTTCATCTTTGGGGATATAGAAGCATGTAGCTCAGCTAAAAGAACTACAAAAAAATCCTCCTATAAGTGTAGGGAAAGCCCAGTCACCTTATTATCAATATCTCGATCAAGAAGATCGTTAACCGTACATCCAGCACCTCGCAAAAGCAAAGCCCCACAACCAAATAGTGTCATCATCTTCACATCAGGTAAGCTCCCAGGTGGGGCAGCCAAAGCAATCGACCTACATATAAATCCTCGATAAGTATCATTATGAAAAAACAAACACAAGGATAAAGAGTATAACAAGAAGTTACCACATGCAAGGCCAAGCGAGCAACCAAGTGCCAATAGGCTTATCGAGTCGGGCAAGATGTGCATAAGGTCTAATTCTTTGGGGCAAATAAGTATCAACCCAAGAAGGCTTTTGTTCCTCATTCTTCTTCTTCTCTTCCGAATCAGCTAAGGTTGAAAAATGAAGAACTTGCCGGAACCCCGAAAGTTCAATTCTTGAAGAATTTGGAGAGTAAAATGTCAACGATTTTTTAGAATTGGCGGTCTGATCGTCATTATAAGAAGAAAATTGAAAAGGATTAACTAACGGAGAATTAAGAACAGTGGGTCTAGGGTTTGTTAGGTCGCTGGAGGGATACAGAGCGGCAATAGAGTGCCGACGGAAAACATGGCGAGTCTGAGAAAGGCAGCGATACAGAGCCATTTTGAGGAGTTGAGACGGCACAAGGGAGGGAATTTTGAAGAACCAACTAATTGACGGTGTCTGGTAGTAATTACAAGGGTAGGGTATACTATTATATTATACTATTATAATACTGTCCAAACATATGGTATATATTTATATTATACTAATATAATTTAAAAAAATTATAATTTATAGCTATGATTAGGATATTGTTACTATTTTTACTCTTCGTCTTTTTCACCACTTTCCTCTCTTTGCAATTTCTTGTCAGATATACAAATATATATGTATATGAATTGTATATATACAATTATTTGATATATACATACATACATATATATATATATATACATACATACATATATATATATATATATACACGATTTGCCTTCTCCACTCTCTGTCCTCTCTCGCTCACCTCTCTCACCCCTCTAACAATTTCGCTTGCCAGATATACAAATACATACGTATACAAGTTACACATATACAATTATTTGACAGATATACACATATAATTAACAAATATGCATATACAATTTGCTTCTCTCCACTCTTTGCACTCTCTTGCTCGCCTCTCTCCTTCCTCTCTCTATCTCGCTCGCCTCTCTCCTATAATATGTAGCTACAAATCGTAATTTTAACAAACTATAACTATTTTTGCCTTGTTATGTTTCAAATGTTCGCTCCTTTTGTAAAATCCTACCACTTAAAAGTATTGATAAATATCTTAATTTTTTTGTTTCCTAGTATTTCGATGAAAAATGGGGAGATATAATCTAAAATCCATTATAGTTTTAAAACAATTATATAATCTTTCACTCTTTTTTCTCCCATTTCTCTCGCTCTCTCCCCTCTTGTCGTGCATACACAATAAATTGTAAAACATAAATTCAAAGAAGTGGAGGAACGAGGGAGGGAGAGAGGCGAGTAAAAGAGAAAGAGACGAGATATATTTACTAGATACAATATATTTAGAGATAGATACATCATATTTAAAAATAACTCGGGTAAAATGTATATAACTATTAAAACTATTAATGCATTGTAATGTGATTTATGAAAGTTCCTATGAATTCTTTTTTTTGGTAAGCTTGCAAACGCATTGGTGATGAAAAAAAATATAGTAAGTACTATGTATTACACTGATAATACATATAATACTGTGAATATTCAATCAATGGCTATTTCTACAATTGAATAAATTCCATGGAGTTCTTAGAGGAGTATTGTGTTGAAACTTCATTTAAAATTAAGGGGTAGAAACTAGAAAGTAGAAAGCAACGGGTGACTTGAACAACAAGATTTGTTGTGGATCTTATATTCACCAGTTTTTTAAATTTATATGAAAATGAAGAAACTCTTGGCTTGATATGATTAATCAAAAAAGATTTTTTGTTCTTTTTATCTAAAAGATCATGATAAAATGAATAAAATATACTATACAAAATATATTTAAATTATTTTTCAGGATTGATGCCAAATGAAAGCAAAAATACTTTCGAATATATATATATATAAACTTATAAGTCAAGTTTTACATTTAAAACATCATTCGAAATCTCAAATTTATTATGATCATAATATTAGATGTTCAAATGCTAATTTGAAATCGTGACTTCATATTAGAGGTGCAAATGCACCCTAAAACAAAAAACTTTTATATTTACTCCAATAGGAAGCACAACTAACTGCATTTATGTAGTTGAATGTAGTGGCTAGTTCTGTACAGATATTCAAGCAAGAAAAAAAAGATGCTATGTGGTGATTCTCAAATAAATAGATACAAAATCTCATTGAGATCCTGAGGCATTTCTGTTGAAGAGATTGTAACCAGAAATGAGAGAGCTAAAGGCAAAGGATATAAAAGCCAGGAAGGACACCCCAATAGATGCAGATGCCATCTCTGTAAACTCATCTTTTCCCCAATTTAATATCCAGTCATATACCCTCGTTGCAGCTGAAGAAGATGCTGACATAATCAGATATGCCAATATCTGCGCAGGTACATGGAAAAGCGAAAAATTACGAGCAAATTATACATGAAAACAACAGTAACAGTGCAAACCAGACTTGTGAACACGGTTAAGAGTTGAGAAAATGATTCTTTAAGGCTAATTTTACTTTTGTAGGAGGGTTAGTACATGTATCTCCATTTTCCTTCATACATGACGAAAATAGCTTGACAGTTTTTCCATTAAATCTAAAGTTGTTCAAAAACAATATTCGTCTCTCAAAACCAAAACATGCTAAAACAAGGTTTCTTCTTGTTGGAACCAGACAATCAGTAATTTTGCTAGCATGACACAGGGCTTGTGATAAAATATGATAATCTGAAATTCAAGAAAATAAACAAAGAAAGATTTGATACAATGTTCGAAGTCATTCCAGTATATGTTCAGAAACATTCAGACATTTACAATTTCTACAGATAAATGCATGCTAGTTTGAGCTGGATTTAAAACAAAGAACATAAAATGATGTAGGTTAACATTAACAAATTAAGAGGGTCCTCAATTTTAAGGAAGCAAATAAGAAAACCATCATATCTTATGCTTCCAGTTATCACTCTATTAAGTACTAGTATAATTTGCTCAAAGTACATATCAAAGTTTAAATACTGAAAACTTGTGCCCGTAAGCATGACGAGTCATTGATTTTTAAGTAGTTGATTAAAAAATCATTGCTTTATAAGTACTTAAATAGTTTGTTGGTTTATAAAAATTTGACTAAAAAGATAAAATTGTCAAAAGAGTCTCCTGGAGACTGAAGGCAGACCTATATTCGTCTACATCAGAGTGAAATCAAACTTCAAAATGAAAACCATAATCACTTAAGATGTGATCTAAAGGAAATGATTTGTTATATAAAGCTTATTCATTGATATATAATAAAATTTTGCATCTCAAAAATAATTTTAAAAATACTAACAATTCTACCTCCTAAAAACTCAGGAAACTTTACTTTAAAGTTAAAAAATAAAAATTTAACCTTCAATTTATTTTTGGCTATAGACCACTAATTAGCTTGAGGCGCCTCTGATTAGCACAAGAAATAAGTGAATATAGTAATTAAATATATATTCCTATCTCATAGTGCAACCGCACATGTTCTTTGTAGTGCTGAATGGTTGAAAATTTTTGTTTAGAAGTAAGAACTGAATCTTGTCTGCCAACTCCTAATATCATAAGTGTTTCTTCAGCATAAACCACAGAAAAAACTATGGTGAACAATATGTATTGTACTACGATGCTCCTAAAAGTTTTGAGATATTTGAAAGGGTCGAGGAATGCAGTTTAACTCCTCTAATAGAGCACCTTTCTGTCTATCAACATAGTAACAACCACTCGACCAGTATGAAAAAAAACATCCAACCCCAGAAATTTAAAAACAATAATAAAACTAGAAATATGTATTACTCAGGTAGACAAGTTCAAAAACCATTACTTGCCTGATCCATTGAGAAATCAAAATGATAACGTGTATGATGAGAGAGAAAATGTTTCCGACTTGCCAAATTGTAAATTAGATCAAACACTTGAAGTCCAGAATATGCAAATCCAATAGCATTAACAGCAACACAATACCTATGACATCAGCAAAAAAAGGTCTAACATCACCAAATGCAGCGGGAAGTAGAATGTCAACTTAGGAAAGAAAGAACAGCAAATCTCTTGCATCATCCACAAATTTTATACTAGTCTAACTTTAAGAGAAACAAATAAATTGGGTCTACAATCAAAATCTATCAGCCCCACAGGCATTGATTTTTATGAATGAATAAATTGCTTTGAATGCAACTAGTTCTTATCACTGGAAAACTCAACTAGTATGTTACAGGACGAGATAAACCATTTCCAAATAAGTAGAACAAAGTACAGTGGTTCCATAAAAATGCTGCATGACACGAATCTGACTCTCTAACTTATCAATACTCATATTGATGAAGCATAATTCAAGCGCAGTGTCTCTCATTTGAAAAAATAGAAAAGAAAAACAACAAATGAGACATGCAGGTATTTAATCTGGTCTGCCTCACTACACCGAAATAGATATGCAACGCCAGTAAGTAGTAGAAAAGTTGTAGGGACATCACTTTCTTCTGTTGAGAACTAGTGATGCATAATAATAAAATGCTATTGCCTCTTACTTCATCAAAACGACATACACATCCTACAACAAAATTGGACTTCTGGTACAATAAAAAAAGCAGCTGAAGCCTGAAATCCGTGAATAAGTAAAGCTGTAAATATCAAATAGCTGTTAGAAGGAGTTCGCAAGGTTCATTGGATGATCAATAATGAGATCAGAAGAATTTCAGCAACTAGAATTGATTTTCCTAAAGTCTAAATCAAAGCCTTAAATTCAATTCAGCTAAACACACCGGAGATCATATGCAGATAAAGGAATAAAATCGAACCTGTACTCTTTGTATCGATCATAAGAGTCACCACTCCAACCTTCAGTTTTATCAGCTGCCATAACCGAGAAGGAAATCAAGCACAAAACAAATTCACAAACTCTAAACCCTAACGCCGCCCTGGTCAGCGTCAATTCCCTCTTTGAACGCCCTGTCCTATGAGGCGTCTCCCCTCCCACCTCTCCACCTTCCACGTCACCACCACGAACCGGTCCCACTTTCGTCACTCCGGTAGTCACTTCCTCCCTAACCGGCCTACTAAAATACACCCGCGGAGAATTCCGATCCTTATTTACGGCTTCCGACGGCGGAGTAGGTGTCGGCGGTAAGCTTATATTCTCCCAGGATGGTTTTTGGAGTGTTCGAAGCGGAGAATAGTACTTGTCCACAGAAACAAGAGCTTTTGAAGAGAGCGATTTTGTGGCTCGGTGATCGGGGATAGGTTCATCGGAGCGCAACGGCGAGTCGAAACGGAGCGGCGAGTGGAAGGAGTCCATTTGACTGACCTGTGAGTCAGTGTCCGACATTGATATGTGGCTGTTCTGCTTCTGCAAATCCCGGTGATGATAGGAGTTGGAAGTGGAGCTTGAATTGGAATTTGATTTCTCCATTTTTTGAGTTTCCCCGGCAAAACTTTGCGCTTTACTTTGTATTGACAGAAAAAGGAGAAAAAAAAAGTAAGAAAATAATGGAAGTGCTTTTTAGCTGTTTACTTTATTTTTTTTTAAAATACAGTTTACTTACTTCTGCTGTTTAAGAAAAGGCAGAGTGGGCGCGCCCTCTCCTTTAATATCAATTTTATTTGTTTTACTTTAATTTTTCAATTTATTTAAACTTAATTTTTTTAAATTTTTTTTTATTTTACAAGTCTTTAATCGTAACTTTTTTACCTTTTTAAAAAGTCTATATTTTGATATATTCTATTGTCTTTATAATATATTTTTCATTGAAAAATTACAATATTATTGGTATTTTTATTTCATAAGCTATAAATATGACGATCTTTTTAAAAAAAGATTATATAAAAAAATTAATTATAAAATAATTATTACGTAATAATTAAGTTTGCTTTAAGCTCCCAGTCTTATTGAGAGTATAATTTCAGATGATCATGTCATCTACAAGCTTCAAGATGAATAATGTACGTAATTTTCATATGCAGATTAATCACAATATTGTTTGATTGGCACCCCTTTATTAACTTTTCTCATGCTATATTAAAGTTTCGAATAATTAATTAAAAGTAAATAGCTAACCTAATTGATTATTAGTATAAACAATTTTATTTTTTTTCACCAACTTTTCCTGATGAACCGTTTGGCCATAAGTCAGTGGAAATTGATTTAGAAAAATTACGAGAAAACAACAAATTAAGCAGTTAATCATATATTTTAATGAACACGTTGTGGTAATGCTTTGTTACACAAAGAAAACTTAATTGGTGGTCAAGAAACAAAGTTTCCAACTTTTTTGACTAGAGGATAGTGGTGAGTAGGTATATTTTGCCTCATTAAGCAATGAAGTGAGAGGCTTTACTTTTAACTTTTTCTTTTTTATAAATATATAAACCTCAAAACTCTACTTTTTTTGAGGGTCCAAAAAGTTTTCATTATCCTCCACCTGCTTTATCTATGAGTCACTTTCTTCAATTGATTAAAAGAGCTTTTTCAATATAATAAGGAACATATTTACTTTTTTAAAGTTTAATTAGTAAAGTGATCAGTAACTTGTCTTACCAGACATGTCTTAAGTACGCGCATACTAATAATTTACCATTGGTACACGACTACAAGTTAGAGTGTGTTCGCTTGGTAAATAATTTTTAAGAAAAATAAGTGAAAATAGAGGCTACGCAACGTGTTGAAGGAGTGAACGACATAATCAATGTAAAATACCAAATTATAAGTACAAACGTTGCTTCTTAAAGTATCAAGTACTTAAAGCTCCGATTCCAACGATGAATATCATTTTAAAAAACACGAAAATCCAACTATCCAGATCAAGCACCTAATTTTAAGTATCAAGTATTTACTAGACAAAAAAAAAAAAACATAAAACTTATATTTGGTATTAATTATCAATAGTTTGATAAGCACAAAGTTCCTTCTAAAAGTATCAAGTGCCTAAAGTTAACACTTGATTTTAAGTATCAAGTATATATTTTCGAAACATGAATCTCCATTTTCAAACTCTGAAGGTCCAATCACAACAACATCCTGTTGTGATACCTCAACACAAACAATTGACCCATTGATTACCATAAAATATATGCGTATCAAGAACATCTAAATCAAACATATCTACGCACAATGGATACTTTTCAAACCCAAGTTCCCTCTTTTTAATCTCAATATACGGCTTCAGACCCATGTTGTTTCGAATAGTAATCGAAGAAGAATTACATTCGACTACATATCTAATGATTATTCTTTTTCTTCTTTGGTCGACATCCATACATTTATGAGATCTCTTCCAAGTCGGCGAGAAAACCTAGTTGCCATCTATTTTCTAGAGGTTTTTGAATTTTTTAAATTGTTTCTGTTGCGCATACATAACAACTGAAATTACTTTTAGCGACGTTATATCCTAATTAATGGGTGATTGGATTTAATTTTTCAGTTCAGTCTCCCTTTTTAGCGTAACTGATTGACTTATTTCCTTCTTCTTTTTTGACATGTATCAAACGAGTTTTAAGGTATCAGCACGCCTAATAAATATGAGATTTTTAGTTATTTAAGAAATAGTTGATATAAAAAAGAATTAAGCTTATACATTATGGAATTTGTAAATTTTTTACATTTTTTTATAGTAAAGTTATTTGTCGCCTAAGAAATGCTGAATTTGCTTTCAAATTCAATAACAAAAAGGAACTCCAAAAGCTTTCCCTTTTTCTATGTAATGGAGGTACAAAAAGAAAATGCACTTAATAAAAAATTAGCAGTGCCTTTATTCATTTTGAACACGCCAGCGACCAAAATAATAAAAGACTTGCCGTTTCTGCCTTGAGAAAGATTATTGCTGTGTCATTTTCCACTTTAGCTATATATAGGGGAAAAAAATGGCTCATGTTTACATTATATTATTACTCCAGAAAATTAAAACTCTTTTATTTCTCTTAATTCGAAGTTATTTAACTCCTTAAATAATTAGTAGATCATGTCTACCATGTAATAATATCAAACAATATGTAATTATGTGTCCTAATGTATAGGTAAAATAATTAAGAGTGTGATTTGCTTCTGCTTTTACACAGATTCTGCTTATGTTTCTCCTTTTAACAAATTCTGTTTAACTACTGGTTCTAACACGGTGAATAACAGTATCAATCTGAGCCATGCAAAGATCAATAGTGGTACTGACAACTGAGCTTCCTTGCTGATTCCGTTGCATTGCCCAGACGATGCCAACAAAAACAACATACCCAATATAATCTCACAAGTGGGCTTTCGAGAGACAAAATTCTGTTTTATGCTAGATTTTTTACGCTAATAAAGGACTACAAAACATGAACTATGCATCTGAGAGAAGGGTTAGAAGCCACTACGACGCTCAACATTGGCCAGAGGTCGACAAAAATCATCAGTGCCCGCAAAGTTAGAACATTTGAACCCGGAAGGAACCTCCCCAGAGCAAATAGTTATAGCTGCCTTGGAGAATGTTCCACCACTACTTCCATTCGCTCTACATTTCCATCACTGTCGGGAGCTGATGTTTGGGCTCCATTCTCAACTCTGGATTGAGGAGCTGCATTTACCTCGCTGCTTGGACCAGCATCCTCTGTAAGCACAGGGCGGAGAAAACCTTGCAATCTCAACAGATAACTCTGGCTAGAAGGTTGGGATCTCACATATCGAGCTGCTGTCACGACGTTGGCTGATGACCTTTCTAGATCAGCACGAATATTTGACAAAGCACTGAGATCAAGATTTGGAAATACAGAACAACGGCATCTAGGGCATTTCACGTTTAGGCGAAGCCATTCATCAATGCATGCAACATGGAAGTTGTGAGCACAAGGGAGACCACGGACCTGCATAAAGGCTTTCTAATAAGAAAAAATGGCATAGAGCCTGAATAAGAACAGCATCAACAAAACTAGTGTGTGACAGTCATGGTGTTGGCTTCTAGCAAACCAACTCTTTCCAACATCACAAGAAAGAGGAAAACTAGCGATAACAGATTGCAAAACAGGCACAATGTCCTAAACCCTCTTAACTGGAATTAGCATGACTTTGATCTCCCGATCAGTTCAAGGGATGCCAAGCTATAAAATTACACTCTTCGATAAGCTGCACAAATCTGAAGACTAAAAATAGCAACAACTTAAAACGACCACAGCAAGTTTTCCTCATTTCTTTTAACCATCTTTCTCAGAATTTAAGCTCTTACTTTTCTCTCGAATTGGGTGGCGATAAAGATTATTGCATGAAAATAAATATTTCCACTAGTTAAGCATGCATCTTTGTACTATTATTGCCCCAGTAGTTCCATACTAATACCCTACAAGAACATCAGAAATTAATTTGATTTGCATATAGAAACCCAGCCATAAAAGATATATTGAATCGTTGCTTGATGTTCAAAAATTATTTTGGTGGAAGCTCTGTATACCAGTGCAGATTTGTGCTATTTAAGAAAAGTGGAGAATGGCATACAAAATGTAATTATTATCTAAGAATGAGTCAATATTTGAGAGCACCGTGCAAGAAAAGGGGAGTCCTAAATTTGCTCCAATAATAAGGAGAAACAAAGTTATCAAAAGAACAAATACCTCATTTCCGACATCAAACTCTTCCAAACAGATAGGGCACTCACTGCAGTCAGTAGGAACAGCCTTCAACCTGAACATTGGAAGTTCTTGAATGAGTGCCTCGACTGCTTCTCTCTAAGTGCCAAAAAGAAATTCACCAGTTAGGAATCTTTTGATTGACCAGGTGTAGCAAAGGATTCATATTGAGCAGTGCCTTGAGCTGTTAGACAATAATTTTTCAGTCATTACCTGAGCGTGGCTCAAATAAAGTCCTGGATGGTATGGAGTAGCATCTTGGCCCATCCCTCTCATCTCCTGGCCAGCAGCTTCAAATGCCCAATCTGGCACTCTGATCATGTCAACTAACACCTGTAATAAGGAAAATTGTAAGCTTACCATGAAAACCAAATTACAACTAGAAGTCAAGAGAGTTTTCACAGTAGTGGCTCAATAAAGAACAACACATTAACCATTGTGATTATTCATTTATAGTTGTTTGATATTCATTTCTGATGACACAAAATTAGTCGAACCAAATTATCGATGATGGTGATCACCCGGGGAGAAACTGTTTACACCACTCGAACCACCATAGCAACTCCCAAAACACATATCTGCACAACTTCTCTCCATGCTTTAAAGAATACAGTAAGTCAACAGCCATAAAGACTAAAGAAATTGATTCCCATTCCTTAATAATATATATGACATAAAAACAAGGCACACCATTACATTTTTCTTTTCTTTTCCATCCTTTAAGGGGGTGCCAAGGAGAAATTTAAGGAACTCCGAATCTCCGATACCTACACTTAGGGCCCACTAGGGTGTTCATGATTTGGTTGAAAACTGATCAAAATCTATAATCGAACCAAACTAATTTTATTTGGTTTTGGTTTGGTTTGGGGTGAATTTTAAGTTTTATAAAAAAAAACTATAATATTTTATTTAGTTTGGTTTTATTAGATACAAACCAAATAAATAACCAAACCGATAAATTACATATACAACAAATTTTTTTTTGACAAAGGTAACAGGTTTTGTACATAAATCATCAGCACTAAGGATGGAATTCAAAAATTACATCAAAGAACTATATACATTTAATTTTTAGTACTTCCGTATCCTTTTTCATGAAAATTTTATTTATCTCTAATGGGCTAATGATCTTTACACCTTAAGCTCATTTATTCAAAAAAAAAAACAACTATTTGGAATCACCTATATATATATGTGTGTGTGTATTTCTATCAATCTTATTCACTTGATTAAAACTTATAGGTTTTAAGACATTATCTCCATAATCAAGGAAAATTATAGCCACCACAACAAAGATTAATAACTGATTATAAAATAGAAGAGAATAGAAAATTATTTTCTAATTGTAGGGAAATAAAGGTAAAGAGAGAAATGTTATGATGTTTTCTTAAAAACCGAACCAAACTGAGAACGACCAAACCGATGGATATGAATTATATTTGGTTAACTAACTTGGTTTGATTTTGGTTTTACCCAAAACAGACCCAAACCGAACCATGAACACCCCTAGCGGCTAGCACCAAGACAATTCAAGAAGTGAAGGCTATTAGTCAGGCTACAGGTGAACTTGGATGACCAGTGCCAAGTATAGAGGACATTATATGAGTGTGAACGCGCCATAAAGCACACACATATCAGTATGTATTCTGTGTCCATTTCTACAGGGTTTATTTGCACTTACAAGATATGTGTTTTCAGGTCATTCAGTTTCAGTGCACATTAACCAGGAGGCAGTAGCATCATATCTATCGTGTGGGAGAGTTTTGAGATGGTTCGTACTCCATTGGGCCACGCAGGAACCATGAAAGAAATGCACTATTAGGCTAGGCCAGCAAAAGATAGAAAAGATAAAGTCATACACGGGATGTTGCTCCATTAGAATGCGAGTCGTATGTAGGAAGATTAGCATTATTTGTACATTTGTGGAGTAGCCTTTTCTTTTAATGTCCTTTTGATGCACCCATGACATTCCTACTTATATAAAAAGATTAGGTATCCTACACAGAGAACCATGTCTTTTTGTAGGCTCTCGACCTTTTGATATATTCTTGTGTACGGAAATTTCTTATAACTATAAATGAAGTTACACTGTACTTAATCAATGGAAACCTAAAAAGAGCAACTTTCTGACCAGCAGTTTGAAAGCATAACTACCTTAACATGGAGAGATAGCAAAGAATATCATCAAATTTAATGTTTTTGTACAATAAAAGGAAACAAAGTCAAAGGACAAAAGAAATATATATATCAGGTACAACTTAATTCAATCATGTCATCTGTGAAAGTCAAAATACATTATCTCAAGTATATTTTAGGTTCTAATGCTTACCCCAAATTCTGAAATAGGAATTCCTTGTTGAGCGCGTAACAAATGGGCTTGCCTTCTAGCTAACCACTGCAATAAGAAATTGAAAAGTTAAGGAAAGTTAAAATATTGACGTCACTAAACTTGCGTAATAGTCAAACTTTTCATTTATTGGATTAAATAAATTCATTTACATATAGACAAGGTAATGCCAAAACAATATTGGTATTTGGAATATTCTCCGAGGCTCCAAAATAGAAAAAGTAATATCGTACGGGGCAAGAAAAGAATCAAGAGACCGGGATTCTATTTTCTGTCCGTTACAGGTAGCTATCCTTCTTTTAATCCTCTTTTGCGGAATTCATTGCTTTAACCGTCTCTTTTTCCCCTTTTTCAAGAGGCGGACAGGATAATTGGGGAAGGAATCTATTCGAGTTAAACTAGGGTGGTAAGTAGTTAAATTTTTGGAAAGTTTAGAAAATAACCTTCCCTGTCGATATGCAAGCTATGCACAGGAGTCCACAGTAGCTGAACAGCAACCAAATTAGGAAGCCCCACTTTTGGCCTTCTTCTGGAAGCTGAAAGAGTTTCCACATAATATCAATTCTAGGCTTTTAAACCAGAACAATGGAAGCAGCAAAGGACTACAAAAACTTACACAGTTTCTAGCACTGGTGAACCATAAAGTCCCAATGATGGTCCAAGCCCAAAGAAAGGGGTAGAGAAGCAAGGCAAGAACTGAAAGAACAGCTATTCTTCCACAAAAACGACCATATCTCTGCTGCCAACCAAAATCCCTAAAATGCAATAATACCTAAACTTTCAGTCGAGTCATCTACGAGCACAATCCACATATTAGGCGAAGAAACGACCGTAAAATCCAAATAACTACCAAATGAAAGATATCTCTTAAAGTTAATAATTCATCCGATCTGTACATTGCTCCAGGCACTTAAATAGTCTGGAAACAACAGAACAGAGTAGAGATATGAACATTCAAGCAACAACTCGGGTAATCTCATGCTAGCTAGGTAATACAACTATTATTATAAATCTAGAAAGAACACATAAGGCCTTACAATCCCATTCCAGCAGCAAGTCCATTATCTACAAACATCAACAGCCGAAACACAAACACTGCTGTATAATCAACCTAGATTGAGAAAAGGGTTGATATTGAGATATACAACGAAAAACCAGAAACCAAATCAAAGAAACTTGTTGATACCCACCACAATCCAGATATGCAATGGGTATATACAAAGATGATATCGTTTCCAGTTGATAGCCACAATGATTCTGATAAACAAAAAGTTAAAGAAACAACCCAACTACACCATACACTTAAATCCAAGTTCATATTAATCCCAATATGAAAAACTAACTTCCTAGGTGGGATCATTTAAAGGATACATACTGGTAGCTAGCATTGACAGGAAGAACCCATCATACCTGCAAGAAGGAAAAAAAACAAAAAAAAGAATTAAAATTTGATACCCCACTATAAAGAAAAGAAGTAGAAGATAAAAGATTTGAAGAGTTACCATTTAAAATCAACTCCTCTCATAGCCATTGAAGAAGAACCCTAAGAGAAAACCAAGAATTCAATTTTCATTTGAAGCAAAATTCTTGTTGTGAAATCTTTCTATTCGCTGATTGGGTTGCAACTAAGAATGTTTCATGAGTAGAAAATAGAGCAACTATATACTCTTATGTAGATTGAAAGAGAAGAAAATGAATGCTTCTTTTTTCAGAATGAACTGCTGAACTGAAGAAGAAATATGACTATATAATTAGGTGGCGTTTGGCACGCTTTCTTCTTTGGTCCCCCAAAAAATTTTATTACTCCTAATTAGTGTTAGTAAAATTGTAACGTATTAAATTTCATATATTCAAATATAAAAATAAAAAACACAATATAAACGTCTCATTTGATTTAATTTATATAAAATGAAATAAATAAATAAATACATCCGTTTTTCCAAGAGACAATTTGTGTCCTTTATTTGTTAGAGTTGGACAGGCCAAGTAATAGAGTAGACAAGAAATTTGATAAAGTTTATACTTAGTTTTGAATTTTTGGAATGATGAGTCACACTTATTTGAGAATTCAATTAAAATAAAATAATTTCTAAAAATGATTATTCTATTGCCATATTAGAAAAGATTCAATTTAAAATAGAAATTTTTAAAAAGTAAATTATTGTACTATCCTATCAGAAAGATAAAAGTATTAAAAACACCCCTAAACAGGATACAAGTTATTTGTTTCATCTCTAAACTATTGAAAATTTTAAAAACACTCTTTTATTTGACTAACTAAACTAAAATACACTCTTTATCTACCACAAATGTTAAAAACACTCCTTAATTTGAGAAGAATTTACGGATGTATTTCACTCATATTGCAAAGATCAGGGGTGTACTTAAGTTTAGTTAGTCAAGTAGAGAAATATTTCTAATATTGTCAACAGATCAGAAATAACACTAATAATTCATATCAAGTTCATACATGTTTTTAATACTTATCTCTATAAGAAAAGATCTCTTATTTTTTTTTTATTCAATTTAATTAAAATGTATTTTTTTAAAAAAAAAATATTTGAAAAATATAATAAATACAATGGATAGCAAATAAAAAGTATAGTTACGAATTTGTAAATATTATAACAACAGGCAAAGAGCAATAATTAGAACCTATAATTTGTTTTTCCCAAAAATTTCTATTTTAAAACCGGGTGGGATGGGCCCGATGCAAGTGAGTGCCACGTAGGAAAATTATGTGATGACGTGTTTCAATTGGGATCTCGAAAGTGCGACCCTCATAGAAGAATGATGAAGTGTTCATAAGTATTGTACCTACAACATAATATATTAGTGGCATTATTTATCTTTTATTTGGCTTTGCTCGATTTTTATATCTTTTTAATTTTGGATATAGATAAATGAAATACTTTAATTTATAAATAATGAAATAAATAAATATATATGTTCTATAGAAATATTTACATTTTTGTATTTGTAAAAGTAATTTCACATTCTAATATATTCACACAATTTAGTCTATTCGATAAAAAAATCGATGCTCGTTATCATAATGGTGTCTGTAACCAATTAGTAGAAAAAAATTAATAGATCAGTTGATTGGCTGTGTGAACTTTCACCTTGTTTTTAAGAGTTCAATTCTCCAATTTTTTTAACAAAAATAAAAATAAAAATCTGCCGACTAATTTAAATTTGCATATCTGAAAGCACATTAGTGGATTTGTAGTACTTCCTATCGAACACGATTTAATTCTAACGATTCTAGCTTTATAAAAACTCAAACTCGAGACCTAATGTCGAAGGTTCATGAACTTTACCATTATACAACACCAACATTTAGGCGCGAAGCTAGAACACAATTCAAACTCTATATTTACATGTATTATTCACATTTAATCATTGGGAAACGAAGGAAAACTATTTCGTATATTTTTTACAAAATTAAATAAAGGAACATATACGCTATCCTACTGGGAATTCAAACCTTGTGAAAATATAATATTATTGTGGTTACAATTTCACATTTGAATAATTTAAAATTTAAGTTAGTGTAGATCTCATTAATAAATTATTTGTGACATTTAATGTGGAGAAATTATACATGTAGAATAAAAAAAAATTATCTTGGAATTATACATCATGTATTCAATCAATATTCATATTAGAGTTCAATTAATTAGAATTCGCATTGAATAGAATTTTATTAAAAAAATAGTATTTTCTTTTAAAAAAAAATTGGTACTTAAAATTCAAAATTGTTGATCAACTACATATAGAACACCATATCTGCAGGTATAGTTTAACCGGTTTGTGGAGTAAACATGTGTTCATTAAAGTTGAGTACCAAATCATTTCTCACGTCACTTTCATTTCCCACCTACTCATCTTCTTCTATTTAATTATTTTCCACTACATGAAATGAAAACAATAGAAACTCGATTATGTGTTCCTTTTCTAATTTGTTCAACTCTTGCAAATACTTTTGGATAATATTAGCAGATCAATTGGTTGACTATCTGAATTTCTCTTTCCCCTATCTTCAATTTTGAAAAACAAAAACTTTTTTTTAATTTATTTAAAAAGTATGACTTTGGATAATATTTTCATTTTAGCTTTTTACATAGCACGATTAAGGTAATAAGATTAAAGAATATTTTGATACATTTGACATAACTTCAATTTAGAATCACAAAATTAAAAATTTTATTTATTTTTTAAATTTCGTGTCAAGTCAAATCATGTGAGAGTATCATAATTCAAGTCGTATATCTTACTTGTGTGGTTAACCTAATTTGAAAAAAAAAAGCATCTACTGTTAATTATTTTTTTATAATATAAACAACACCAAGTTAAAGAAGTCGCATTAAGCAATGAGTTATAGAAATGATTTATGATGAAATGGTTTGAATTTTTGCATAATTTAATCAAAAGTCAAATATTCAAATTTAATTTGATCCAATATAAATATTTATCGAGGTGTGGTGAAAAAAAAAAGTGTCGGTTATGGTCGGCAAAAGAAGGGTACCTGATGACTCTTGAACTCTAAATCAATCTAAAATCAACGATGGCGTCAAGAATTACTGACGCATTATAAGATATGATTGAAAAATAAAGTTTATAGTTCCAGAATGAACTTCTGGGGACATAATCATACTCTGGATTTTGCTTAATTTCCAGTAAGGTACACATAATTATGTCTCTTTTTTTTTTTTTCCTTATCTTGATTAAACATAAACAGCAAAGAATTGAAATTTGTGCCAGAACTAGTATTCAGATTTCAGATACAGGATATGGAAAAAGCATTAGAGGTGGTGACCAAATCCTCCACCTTCATCAACAATGGTAAGAAATGAAGCTGCTGAAGGACAAATATTAACCATTTGTGATTGAAAATGATGATGATTTATATACAAGCAAATCGACGAATAACATTTACATGAAGCATTGATCAAATGTTTCAGGAGAAGATTATACTATAGCAGCAACTCTATAAGGAAGTTTTCAACCAAAGCTTCGGTCAGAGTTCAGAGAATGACAAAATCAGGACTTTGTTCAGCAATGATATGTATAACATGATGCCGAATCCAACAGTATATAGTTGATAAAGCATTTATAAACTGTGGATGCAGATTGCTTATAGAAGACTGACATGGGCAACAAATAATTGTAAGAAAACAAACTATTTAGATGTTGGAGTGACCTAAACTGCAAGCAAATGTGCAGCTGTCAAAGTCACTTGTCTACAAAGATCAGGCAGAACTGTCAAATTGTGATACTATGATCACTGTGCCCTCTTAAATATTGAGTTTCAAAGAACCGACATAAGTTGTGTTATACCAACAAAGAAATCTGAAACACTCTCATTAGGTGTTTCTTCATCAATAGGGGGTGGCTTTATATTTGGAGAAACACAATCTGATTCATACCCCACCTGCATATCAGGAAGTTATATGAACAGGTCATGTTTTTAGGATCAATTGGTTCTTGATTGCTTTTTCCATTTTGGCAGGTAGATTGATTCTTTATATTGCTCAGACTCTTTGAAAATATTGTTGTACCCGAGCTGGATCCTCCAAAAAGAGACTACTTTTGGAGGATCAGAATCCGGCAGCATTATCAACGAGTCCGAGCAACATAGAATTGATTAACAAGAGCACAGTTAGTTTAGAGGTAAATCTGAGTAGGAGGATTTAAGTTCAAGTCCTCTGTCATACAAGGATTAGCAATACACATCAGCCGCAGATATTAGTCTTTTCCCACCATTATAAGGCGTCATAATACATTTCATGCACATATACTCTTATATGTTTAGTTTAACACATGAATGAGAATACAAAAGCAGCATCTTACTTTAGATTTAGTATCCAAACTTCTCTTCGTATGGCCCCAATCCACGAGCATCCAGAGACTATATGGCTGCAATCTGACATAATCAAGTCGAGCAGAAACCCAAAGATAACATTGTTCCATAATAAGTTAAGCATATATAAATTGATTTTGATACATTTTCCTGACCAAGGAGATCACCCAAAGGTGCTCCAACAAACTCCAATACTATTTGCTGATAAGCAGGGATCAAAACTATGTTGTAGAAACAACCAACTGATTACTGTTTGATACCCATAGTAAAAAGAGTGAGATCCAGCAATCGACATATGTTGAAAACTTTCGAGAGACGAGTAAAATACATAGCTGGAGACATGCTATGGTTAGACTAATAAGAGCACAGGGGACAATCTCCAAATTATAGAACACTGGAAAAATCTGCATTGGAAGATTGATAGGTAATACAAATTTCCAAAGAGAACTCCCACAACAGAAAAGGTATAATGTGATTGAGCATACTATTGAAATCAAAGATTACAGTAAACCTCAGACAGTGACGAAATTCAATTCCTCTATTTGCCAGCCGAGCATTCGAAAACAGAGTAAAGTTGGAAGATGCAGCAGACACACAACAGAAACAGAAAACAGAATTTTTTTTACACAGCATTGCATTATAATTGCAGCTACTTAAGCTAATCATCAATGGTATCACAATCATCAGCATCTGAAGATAGAGATGAGCCTCCTTTTGCTTCGTGTATCCTGTTTGCCCTTGTATCGTTACCCGAAGTATCAGAAACAAGTATGGGCATGAATTTGGGATCAAACTGACGATGTCGGTTGTCGAGCATATTCTTCAGCCTATCCAAAACTTGTGTAGCTTCAGCCTTAGCTGACAGAGCTTCCTTAACCCTAATATCCGCATTAATCCTAGCCATAACAGCAGCATTGTGAATAGATTCATAAGCAATGGTAGCTGCAGCAACCAATTGTTTAGCCAAATGGGCGTCAACTTCGATGGCGTTATTAGCGGGAGTAGCATAGAAAAAAGTAAAATTAGGGTTTGAACATAGAGGGCACAAGTAACTGGAAGGAGCATCAGGAACGCAAGAGAGGTGTGATATAGAGGGGCATTTTAGGCATAAGAGACGGAGACGAGGGGGAGGAGGGTTATGGAGGAAGACATCGAAACAGATGGGACAGAAAGAACCTGGGTGGGAATCCAGTACACATGCGGTGCAGAGATGACGGTGAAGACCTCTGTATGGGAGAAGGTGGAGGACGAAGGGCCGAGTGGCGGAGCATACGGCGCATCGGAGGCCGGAAACAGTTTGCTGCAGCATTAGAACAAACAATTTGTTGTATCCCTACGGCCTTATATAAATCCACAGTTATTTATATAAAGGAAATTTGTTGAGATTCATAGCATCCGATCCCCTCTTTTGCTCTCTTATGTTCATTGCATGCATTCATCACTGACTGAAATAGATATATTTCCTTTTTTAACATAGTCCATTTTCCATGTCCTGCATTAAACCATTTTGAAAAATGAAAAAATTCCGGAAAGTTCTAGAAGTATCAGTTATATTTTTATCGATAAATTGAGGTTCAATGCATTTTAAGTGATTTTTGTGTCTAGTGAATGTTTAAACGAACTGTTGGGAATTTTGAAGAGCTTAAGTTATATTCACACTCAACGTAAAATGAAATTTATACGATCTGAGGATATTGTGTCGAAAATTCAAAAAAACCGTCTAAAGTACATTTGACAGCAATAAGATATTCAAATTGGCATGGTCCTGGATACAATATGGTCACTTGTTTCAACAGAAAATAGTATGATCCCATGAAGCTTCTAAGTTTGGTGAAGGAAGAAACACTATACAGCATCCTGAGGCCGTCTTCACCGACAATGATGAGGAATGATCCTGCTGAAGGTCAAACATTAAGCATTTGTGATTGAAACTGATGATGATTTATAAAGAACTGAATCAACGACTCACATTAGCATGAAGTACTGATCGATCATTTGAGTAGAAAATTCTACTACTGCAGCAACTCTATAAGGAACTTTTCAACTAAAGCTTCAGTTAGAGTACAGAGAATGAAAATGTCAGAAGACGAATGTCAAGACTTTGCTGATAAAGTCCACGTACCTCACCTGCATTATTTTTGGTGAAATCCAAAGCTTAGGAGTACAATGTCATGTACAGCTAGGGGGGTTTAAGCATTTATAGACCGTGGATGCAGGTTGTTTATAGGTAGGTATGCTGCTAGCCTCAACAAATCTAACTTCACCTGGCCCAAAAGAAAGATCCCTGTGCCTGCAATAAAGAGAAGACCGACATGGTCAATAAATAATTTATAAGAAACCAAACCATTTAAATGTTGGAGTGACCAAAACTGCAAGCAAGAGCATAGCTGTCAAAGTCACTTGCCTTCGAAGATCGAGACCTGTTAAACCAGCTTGCAGAACTGTTAAGTTGTCAGAGTCTGGTGAGACTATGATGACTGTGTCCTCAGAGTATTGAGTTTCAAGAATTGACATAAGTTGGGTTACACGAACAAAGACATCCGAAACACTCTCATTAGGTGTTCCGTCATCAATAGGGGGTGGCTTTATATTCGGAGAAATGCTATCAGATTCATACACCTGCAGCAGTATAATCAGGAACTTTATGAACAGGTCACATTTTCCGAATCATGTTCAAATTTAGGCGTAGGAAAGGTAAAGTGGGGAGTGTTGCAACAATTCTTGAATCATTTTAGCAGACAAGAGTACAGTTAGTTTAGAGCAAATTTGAGTAAGGTTCAAGTTCTCAGAAGCAAAGAGAAAAAACTCATTGTTGATCCTTTGGGAGAAATACTAGAGGATAGATCCCAAAAACTCCACTTGTCTCCTCATATGACTATCATTAGCATTGGAAGTTTATTTCAGCTGCAGATAACTAAACCACACAGGGACTCTTACCACATTTTTATCTTGTTAATTTAACAAACGAATTCGACAGTAATACTCATGTGACTGAGTACAAAAGCAGCATCTTACCTCAGATAAAGTATCCAAACTTTTCCCTTCATATGCCCCCAGTCCACGAGCATCCAGAAAGCTATATTCAGGGACTATTTGGCTGCAATCAGACATAATCTAGTTGAGTATCAACTTGCGAAGTAGTTACCGTCAAGCAAATTATTATAACAACAAGAATTGAATAATCAAACTTGTATATTCCATTTCTATGTGATCCTAGTGAGCTCAAAATTATATGCAAAAATCAAGATCACGTCTTAGAGGAAAAGCGCTGAATTTCAAAGAAAACAAACCAAGTTAGTTTCCCAAATGAAGTAATTACTTGTAGGGGGAGTTTAATACCTTCGATTAACACCGTTAACAGCAGCGATAATCTCCGCAGCCTGATAAGCTCTCTGAGTGATTGAAGGCCAAATCCAACAATTCCCTTCACAAGCCCTCATTTCCTTCAAATCAAACGCCGCCCTAACTGTCTGTTTCTTCCCTTTCTCAGACAGCCCATTATCTACCGATGTTTTGGCTACTGGGTTAGTATTAATCACCCCCAGACTCTCATATTCCGATTCCCCTGCTCTCACCAAAAAGTACCTGCAAACCACCCCAACAATCGCTCATCACAAAAATTCACAACTTTCGATCAGAGTAAGAAGAACAAAATACAGCCAAGCATTCAAGAATTACCGGTTAGTAAGTCGAAAAGGGGGCATTTGAAAAAGTCCACGAGCATGGGACTCGGGTAAGGGTAAGAGGGTAAATGGAGTTAATAAGATGGAAATTGAGGTGATAAGGTCACGGCGAGTGGTGGGTTTCAAGTGGAATTTGGAATAAGAGGGGATGAGTGGTGGCTCAGAGGAATTCCATGGCGGAAGACTAGTGTTGCAGGCAAAAAAAGCTTTTGACATTGTAGTTTATTGGCTGGAAATTTAACTGATTTTCGATTTCATAACAGAAGTTGGGAAAGAAAGAGCAACAAAAAATGGGTAAATGAGACTGTTGAGAGTGACGGGAAAGATCAAATTTTTATGATGCCAACATCCACACAACCAAAATATCTTACTCTAGTCTTCAAATTCCTCCATCTATTTTTTCTTTTCAGTTTTGTTTTGATACTAAAATTTTGATATTTATGAATATTGAAGTTCAGCAGGAGTATATAGAAAAAACGATTTGGTCATAAATTTTGCAACAAAAAACACGTACATATAATGACTTATGGGAAAAGGATCAAATATACTTTTGAACTATTTATACCTATAAAAATATCTCTTCATTACGTTTAGGTTCAAAAATATTACTCTTCCTAACAGAAATGAAAAAAGGGCCAAAAATACCTTTTAACTATTGAAAATGGAGCAAAAATATCCTTCGTTAGTTTTCGACTAAAACAAACCACTCCGTTAAATTTTTAAAGTTATTATTTAAAATATCTCTCTTCTATCAAAAATACAACTCGAAACCATCTTCATATCAATTTTTTTCAAATTTTGAATAGTCTAGGTTCTTACTATATTAAAAATTAGCTTTTGTTTATAGTTGCAATAAAATTTTCTCTCGAAAGAGATAACTTATGTTGATTGTATTACATTGCTAACACGAGCACAACAACTTCTATATAAGCTTCATAGGTTCAACAAATTTGCAGAGTTGGATCTTACTGATCTTGAGAAACTAATTCGTGGAGGAATAATGAGAATGAATCAGTGTTATCATTCAGAGGTTGACTTTTTTGAGACATTTACAATTGAAATGACAGTCCTTTTCGACATGAAAAAGCTAGTCTCAAACCTAATATCCGAGGAGAAACCTCTTTGATTTGGATGGTTATTATGTATTGTTTCATAATGTATTGTACTGTGTTGTACGGTATTGTATTGTATCGTACTGTATTGTTCCAGTGACTACAATGTTTGGATAGATTGTATTGTCCTTTGTCGTTACATCATGCCATACATCCATAATTTGAATGATAAATCTACAAGAAATTGAAGAGTACGGGGTGGATTTCATGAAAAGATAGGGTAAATAATAAAATAGAATTATTAAATAAATAAATAAAGTAAAAAATGAGAAGAGGATATTAAAGTAATGACTCAACCACACCAAATCGGTCATTACATAAAATAAGTCTTGTCGTCGTTATCTAACGATAAAATTAAACGATACGATGAAATTTAAGTAACTATCAAAACAAATATTGCACTTAAACTAACAATACAATACAATACAATGGGTAACAACCATCCAAACAAAGGTAAATGGGTATGGTATCAATTCCGTTAGAGAGGGGCAATTTTTTTCGCAAAATTTTAGGGAAAGAGTATTTTTTTTATCCTTTTTCCATTTTCGTTAAAGAGAGGAGTTTTTTTAGCCAAAAATTTGATTGAACGATATTTTTGAGCTAAAAACTAATGAAAATATATTTTTACTCCATTTTGAATAGTTGATAAATATTTTTGAATGATTTTAGGCCAAATCATATACTTTTTGTTCATGTTCTTACAGATTGTGTAAATATAGCCTGTCAGATTCATCAAACATTAAACATTCTGCTTAGTGTTGACTAAATTTTAGACTGCAATCTAACTTTTTTTCAGTCTGCTCTATAAATTGCAGGAGAAATTAAAAGAACAGAAAGGGACAATGAGAAAAAAAGGTGGTCTTTTGAAGTATCTAAACTAATATCTCTATCTTTAATGGGCCATAATCCTAAAACACGTCCATTATTTTAGGCCCAAAAGAATCTTCCATATTTTTCCCTTTTCAAGTGTTGTCAAACATGTCATGACTAATCCTTGTAAAAAAGAAATACTTTAAACAGAATAAAAACAATTGCAAGATAGTAAGATGTTATGTCAGTGAATGTCTCTATGCTTGTATTATGTGTATTTGAATTTTTGTAATCATAGTTATATATTTTATGTGTAATAATGGAAATGAAAAGTGCAAGTTGTCATTAACTGACAAGCTTTGCGGATAATCAAGACGATTAACCAATTATTAAATCAGTAAACTAATCAGAAGTCGTCGCGCTTGGATCAATGAATTAAGAAACACAGTCGGGGGCGGATCTACGAGTTTTAGGAACTGGTAATTTTTCCACGAATTTATATTGAGAAATTTATTAAATATGTGTTGGGACTCAACAACAAAGTCAAAAAGTTTTTTAATTTGATTTTCATTTTTACTCGTTATTTTGGAGAAATTAAGATATGACCTTTTTTTTAAAACCTATTTTTCCCCAAAGTTAATATTTTTGAAAAATGTAGAGCTTCTTGAAAATCTTCAATAATCAATTCATCTTTAGATTACTTAGGCAATATTTCTGTAAAAAATAGAAATATTATTAAATCAAGAAATACTTTCACTTGCTATTGTATTGATAGTATTAAATGTATTATTTGAATTATGACTTTAATGCATATTTTTATCTATTAATAGGGGTAAAATGGTAATTTCACTATATTAATTTTTTAGTAGGTATGTCAAATTAAAATTTGACATCTAATAGTGACAAATAAAGCAGATTTCTTTTATCTAATTGCAGATTATGAACCATTTAAGTTTTGTTGAACTCCTTGACGAAGGTTCAAATTTCCTCGAGCGCTTATAATAAATTTTTAAAACGGAATTTATATTTCAACAAATTCATAAATCTTAAATTTTAAATTGGCTTAGAGTTAAAATGTATATATTTAATACTCCTATGTTATAGAGACAAGTGGGTAGAATATTTAGGAAAAAACAAAAGTAAATATTTTTTCTTTTACTTTGGCTTGACGACAAAATAATTAGTGGATGATTGCTCTTAAAGAATTCATATTTATAGGGAAATTAAACCAAAAAAAATGATAGTGCTCCAGCATACATAGTGGATATGGTTATAGGTACATCAAACGACGACACAGCAAAGATTCCCAGGTCTCACTGACACTTATTGTAAACAAAAGCAAACAAAAGATTCCACAATTGCTAAAAAACGAAGCGTGGCTCAAAATACGCACAACTTATCATTATCTTATAGATATAGAGATTATTATAATAATATTTAAAAAAATAAAAATAATTTTAAATTTATTAGCCTCGTATATCAAATATGTTAAAATATATTTTAATCTTGTAATATTAAACACGTTATGTGTAGGGTTGGAATTAAAGAAGGGTTAAAAAGTGAAAGAACTATTTTTTTAATGGACTAAAAAAAAATAGATCAAACAAATTGAAACGAGAGAAGTATATATTAACTATATATAAAAAAATTGTTACATTATCAATGTGCATGTTGCGGACACGAGGATGTTGAGATAAATGTGTGGACATACTAGGAGTAACAAGATTAGGAATGAGGTTGTTCGGTAGAAGGTGAGAGTGACCTCTGTGGCAGACAAGATGAGAGAAACGAGACTAAGATGGTTTTGGCATATATTGATGGCTTAGTTAGGAGGTGTGAGAGGTTGGATTTAAGGGTTAATCAGAGGGGTAAGGTAGATCGAAAAAGTATTGAGGAGAGGTGATAAGATATGATGTGATACAATTTCATATTACCAAAAACATGACCTTAAATAGAGAGATGACATGTGTATAGTATTTTTTTTCTTTTACTTGGAGATGATACATTTGAGCCGAGAGTCTTTTGGAAACAACTTTTTTATCTTCTTAATTGAGATAGTGATGGTAAAGTCTGCGTACACTCAATCATTCCATATCCCACTTGTAAAATTTTACTGCTTATGTTATTGTTGTTATTAGTATGCATGTTCTAATATAATTTTACAAGCGAGTCATTTTATTTTTGCAGATCATTATTTAATTCTAATTTTAAATCGATCCACTTTAAGAAGTTAGAACTCTTGAAATTGTAATGACTTATGAGACTTTTCCATCGCATTAGAGGTGACAAAACAAGCTCATTAACTCTTGATTATTTCGAGGTATTCAAGTTTTGAGCGGGCTGATGACTCATTTGCTTATTGACTTAGTTTATTTTGATCAATTCAAGTTTAAATCGATCCGCTTATTGGAGACTCTAACTAGCTTGATGAATTTAGATTAAGTTCAAGATAAAAACTTATTACATTCAATGTTTATAACAAATCAATGAAGATATAACATGTATATACCTTTCTATACAATCAAATCTTTTCGCTTATGATCGATATTAATCAGTCTCTCTTGAATGCTATATTTACATGGGAAAATGATATGTTTTGTGGATCAAGGTGTTTGCTCTTAGCAGTCAAAGATGATTAACTAATACATACTTCCTTCATCTATCTTTACTTGCCCATCATGAAATTAAGAGATAATTTTATACTTCGTTCTTAATTTATCCTCATTATTAATTACAGTTATTTTATTATTATATTTTTTTCAAGACACTGTATTTATTATATTCAGAGAGTGATTTAGTAAAATAACTCTTACAATTTATTATTTCTTAAGCTCTGTGGCAAATCAATAATGAACAATTATTGTTGAAGGGAGAGAGTAGTGTCACATTCAAATGATATAATTACAGGAAATTTATGTTGAATGCGTAGATCTTCTCCTTTGTTAAAAGCCTAGCTGTTCATGTCCTATCGGAATCTGTTCAGTGGTCAGTAAGTATTGCTGCACTGTTATGCCTGCGCTTTGTCTTGTTTTCCGCGCACGACATTAATGCTTTCATAACGTGGTCCACCAATATTATCTCCAACTTGCATATTTGCTAAGTTTAACTAAGCCTTTACATTAAATTTCAATGCAAATATGGAAAGCATATCAGCCAATTTACCTCTTCCAGGTCCACTATAGCCACTTCATTGTACAAGTACTTCATGAGCAGATGTGGAGCATAATATGCTTTTATCAACAGTGTTTATTTCACCTTTTCCAAGATAGTATATATTCTTTGTATTTGGATGTTCTCGAAAGAAGTAGTACACATAGATTCGCAATATAACTTCTTGTGTTCGACCTTAAGGGGGTTAAAAGGTAGATCCGAAGAAATATTGGGTGAAATGATTAAACAAAGATATAATGAAACTTGATCTCATCGAGAACATGATCTTAGATAGGAAGGAGTAGAGGTCGCGAATTAGAGTAACGTGCTAATAGGTCAGTAGGGTTAGGTTGGTGTATGGCCGTGGAGTATAGTAAGATAGTAGGTTTTGTCGTGTCTTTATATCATGTATTGTCATTTTATGTGTTAATTTTATTGTATGTACATACTAGTATGTGTTTTTCGTTATTAGTCCCTCTCTCTATTCCCTTTTCTTTTTCTTTCCTTTTTGCCATATATAATTTATTTTGCTTATGGGTTTTTGAGACGAAAGTTCCCAGGAAATAACCTCTCTTCTTCTATGAGGTAGTAGTACGGTCTGCATACATTTTTACCCTCCCCAAACTCCACTTGTGAGATTCCACAGGGTATGTTGTTATTGTTGTTATAAATATCCGTATCATTATATATTATAATAATTGAACGATCTTTTAAAGAAGATGAATGGTACTTAAAGAACTTTAAAGATTTGTTTAGGAAGTGTACTCAAGGTCTTTTAAAAATCATTCTTTTTTAAATGGACTAAAATAAAAAAATAGATCAAACAAATTAAAACAAAAAAAAAACAACATATTAACAGTATCAAAAAATTGTTACATTATCAGTATGCATGTTCTCGATATTTTAAAGATATAGTCGCGAGATAACTTCTTGGAGGAGAATTTAAGCTGATTATGTGATTGAATTGATCCATTTTTTGTTTACATTTATACTAAAAAAACATTCAAAATATATGTAACCATCTTTTAAAGAACACAATGGGTACTTTAAAGAACTTTAAAGATTTGCTTAGGAAGTGTACTCAAGGTCCTTTAGAGATTTGCTGGGATTATGAACAAAAAGGGAGCTGCTTTAATTTTTTGTAAAAGTTCCTTCTCTCATAATTTGACTGTATTTATGGTTAAATTTAACTAAATTATGAGATAAATAACGTAATTAAAAGTTCGAGCTCTAAAAACAACTTCTCTGGTCTCGCCTTGAAATGTGTGCATAGCAAAAACTTAGAGTAGTGAATAGTTTACTCTTTTTTTTCCTTCTGTGGTTTAATTTACTGAAATCCCCTGTTTAGATCTGAGTCAGAACTGTTTTGTTTTCTTTATTCTTTTGTTAAACGAATATGGACAAGGAGAATCTGTGTCTCTTTGTTAAATAAGTTGCTCAAAAATCAATATTATACGCCGAAAGTTAAAAAAACAAAATGAAGATGGGTTAAAAAAATAACGTCAGTAAAATAGGAAAGTACAGAAAAACACCTCATATCTTCTATTTATGTCGTTATCCTCCATAAGTTTATGAATCCAAACACAGAAGAGGCCAATAGCCAAACAGATGAAAATGGACAAGAGAAATGTCAAGCTCAACATTTCTCTACTCTTCTTCTTCTTCTTCTTGTCTTCTTCCTACACTGTAAGTATAACTAACTAGCTTCTGATTAAAATATATTCATACATTACTCTCTTGAATGGAAAATTTCCTAACATTTTTTTTTTCGTAGGCTTATTCATTGGCTCAAACAATTGCAGAAATTAGGAAGGATTCATTTTTACCCAAACAAAATCCCTTTACAGTAAAAGCTTCCATTGTTCGATATTGGAACAAACAAATTTCAAACAAACTCCCTAAACCAGAGTTCCTTTTCTCAAAAGCCTCGCCGCTCTCCGCCGTGGAAGCCGCCTTCTTCACAAATCTCGCCACTCAAAAGTCACTCTCCGCCCACATTTCCACCTTTTGCTCCTCTGCAAAATTGTTCTGTTTTTCCGAATCGAACCCATACCTCAACAAAGGCCCTAACAAGGATGCAAATTTTGCCGTCTACAGTAACAAGAAATTCGTTAACTATGGATCCGGTCGGCTCGGTGGAGGGGACATTTTCAAGAATTATTCCGACGGCGTCAACTTCGCTACCGGAGAATTCACCAAATACAGCCGGAGCTCCACCGGCCATCATGAGGATTTCACTAGTTACGCCTCGGATGGGAATGTAGCAACTGGAAATTTCACATCCTACGCCGCCGGAGCTACGGGCGGCGGAGGAACTTTCCAGAACTACATGCCACGTGTCAATGTCCCGGATCTCCGATTCGCTTCTTACGATTCGGATGGTAACAATCATAAACTTTCATTTAAAAGCTACGTGGGCGATACGAATTCCGGAAGGGAATCTTTTATCAGTTATGCCAAAAATGGAAATGGAGTTCCAGCTGAATTTGCTACTTATGGTGACACGTCAAATGTTATTGGATCATCGTTCAATGGCTATGGCGAATCGGGCAATGCTGCTAATGATTCGTTTAAGGCTTATTCATCCAATGCTAACAACCCGAATAATAATTTCAAAAACTATGGGTCGGGCGGCAACAGTGCAATTGATAGTTTCGAAAGTTATAGGGACGCAGCAAATGCAGGCAGTGACACATTTACATCTTATGCAAGGGGTTCGAATACAGGCAAGGTGAATTTTGTGAATTATGGAAAAACATTTAATGGGGGAAAGGACACCTTCAAAGGATACGGTAGTCAAGGAGCTAAATTTCCTTCTGTTGGGTTTAAAATTTATGGGGTAAACAATTCGTTCAAAGAGTACTCTCCAAAGGGTGTCAATTTTGCTGGATACACCAAAAGAGCCCCTCCAACGGTCGGTTCTTTGAAGACCAATGGCAAAACCGTGAATAAATGGGTAGAAGAGGGTAAATTTTTCCGAGAATCCATGTTGAAGGAAGGGACCGTGATGAAAATGCCCGACATTCGGGACAAAATGCCCGGGAGGTCATTTTTGCCCCGGACAATTTCGTCCAAATTACCATTTTCTACCAAGGAGTTAACCGAACTCAAGACCATTTTCCACGCACAAGAGAACTCCACCATGGAGCATGTGATCGTGAACGCACTCGCAGAATGCGAGCGCGCTCCAAGCCCAGGCGAGACCAAGCGATGCGTGGGTTCCATCGAGGACATGATCGACTTTGCGGTCTCGGTCTTAGGCCACAATGTTGTGGTGAGGAGTACGGACAACGTAGCCGGGTCAAAGGGAGAAGTATTGATCGGAAAGGTCAAGGGAATCAACGGCGGAAGAGTGACAAAATCAGTGTCATGCCACCAGAGCCTATACCCATACCTACTTTATTACTGCCACTCTGTTCCAAAAGTGAGGGTCTACCAAGCAGACATTCTTAACGTAGAGACAAAGGCTAAGATAAATCATGGTGTTGCCATCTGTCATGTTGACACGTCATCATGGAGTCCAGGTCACGGTGCATTCGTGGCATTAGGGTCCGGTCCGGGTCTTATTGAAGTATGCCATTGGATCTTTGAGAATGATATGACTTGGGCCATAGCTGACTAGGCAGTTGATACCAGTGACGTGGCAATTTAATTACTACTCCAGTATTTATTTTAGTTTATATATTGCCACAACTCCAAATATATTTTGTATTTGTTGAGGAGGTTTGTATTGAAGGCATGTAATGATTGGATTTTCTCTTAGAGTGTGCTTTCTTAACGTCTCAATTATTAGTCATGTCCACAAACTGAATCTGTTTAAATTATTTGATGTCTGAGAAAATGAAAAAAGCATATTACTTTTTAAAATTTATCCTTATTATCTCATTTAGTGGATAAATTGGCAATGTAGACAAATTCTCAAGTTTCTTTCCTAAGATTGCAAAAACCATTTGAAAGGATATTACTCTCTTTTCCCTATGTATAACCTATGGCAAATGTGCATGGACCGGAGAAGTAAAACAAGCTTAGTTTAGATGGTTAGGAATCTCATTCAATTATCAAATAGTTCAACATACGTTGATGTATCGTACTTAGAAAAGCTATAAATTGAAAACAGTTTAAAAATCTGATGAGTCAATCGTGGAGGTGATCAACCAAATACAAAAGGAAGTGAAGCAAAGAATAGGATGCCAAAAGAATACAAAAAGAGCATATAGTTGTAGGAATTTAAGACAATAACTAGGAGGATAGTGAGATAGGTGAAATGTACAGTTGATTATTGTGGCATTAGGGGCGGCTCAAGAGCATTAGGGGTCTAAAGCTACGTCTTATTAAGAGGCGTCAAATTAATTTGGGATATAAATTTTTTAATTTTTTGTTATATATTTTAAAACTATATTAAAGAATACTATAAGTCATAATAGTAAACATTTTCAAATATTTAAAAAATATATATAATTATCATGCTAAAAAAAAAAAGTTAACTAAAACACATAATTGAAATAAATAAATGAGTATTATTAGAATGTAAATTAACAATCAATGAATATCAATCACATTTTCTATTTTTTTTAAAAAAAAATAAAGATCTGCTATTTTTTTACCCTAACTTTTCAAAAACATAATAGAACTTTTCTTATTAATTTGTTTTAAAAATGACAGCTTTTCATTTAAAAAAAAAACAATTTAACTTTAAATCTCATTTTATTGCTAATGAAATGATGTATTATCATACAAATATTTATAATTTAATTTAGATCACAATTTCATCATATAAACTTAGATGAAAAAAAATAAAGCCTTAAAAATTTGGATTTAAATTTTTAAATGTATTAGAAGTTATTAAATGTATTAGAATTCGAATTATGACTTTAATGAATATTTTTATCTATTAAAATGGTAGTTTAACTATATTAATCATTATTCTTTTAGTAGGTATGTCAAACTAAAATTTGACATTTAATAGTGAGCAAATAGAGTAGATATTTTTTTTTTAATCTAATTACAGATTATAGAAGTATTGTCATTTGACACCTTTCGACATACGTTATATGTTTAGTGTAGTAGTTACAAGATTGCAAAAATTACTTGACGTCATGTGTCCTATCCTTGGAAGCAATATATATATTTTTATTTGACACCTCTTATTAAAAAATATGACTCCGCCACAAAATGAAAAAACACTCCCTCCGTTTTATTTTCTTGGCATCATTTGACTTGGCATATGGTGTTTAAGGAAAATAATTTTTTGAAACTAGTGGTCTATAATAATCTTAAATATTTGTGTGGTTGTAAATCATTTCAAGATAGAAGGAGAATTTTTAAGTTAAATTGTGTTTGATTATAGTTAGTTAACATTCTTTTTTTTTTCGTTATTCTTTTTTTAAATTGGGGGTAGGGGAAGGGAAAATGAGGAGGGGGATTACAATGTGGGGAATCAAACCCTCACAAACAAGATGAGAATTCAGATAATCAACTAACTGAGCTACTAAAATTGTTCAGTTAACATTCTTTTTGTGACGTGAAATAAAACTCAGGGAATAGTACTAGTATTTTTTTTCCCAAAGCAAAGGGCGAAGAAATTGATGAGGAAGAAACAAAGGCTGCTGTGCGCAGGACTCTTTGTCTATTTTCATCATTTTTGCAGTAGTATATATGATGGAGAGGCCATAACTTTGATGATCGAATATATATGCACGCCTTTGGGCAATTAACAGTAAAAAGGGGAAAGCATGCTCGCAATGAATTTTTGCAGCTTTGAGTACACTCAAAGGAATATAGAATATAACGCATCATAATGTGATGTATAATAATAAAATAGGCCAAACACGTATGTAACCCCTTAAACTTGACGCTAAAATTTATTTTGACATTTCAATTCAACCTTGTTCAATTTTAACCCTTCAATTCTAATTTTCATATTCCATTTTGACACTTCTATCCAAGAAATCAACAAAATGGGAGAGAGTGTACTTCACATGCTATGACAAAACATAAAAACCAATTAAAAATACATATACAAGCTCTCTAACTTGACTTTATTTTTTATTTTGACACTTCATCTCGCCTTTGTTCTATTTTAACTTTTGAACTTTATTTTTTTATGTAGCATTTAAACACAATGTAGCCCCTTAAACTTGGCCCTAAATTTCATTTTGGCACTCCAACTCAACCTTGTGTTCCATTTTAACCCTTCAACTCCAATTTTCATATTCCATTTTGACACTTCTTTTCAAGAAATCAACAAAATGAGGAGAGTGTACTTCACTTGCTATGACATGACACAAAAACCAATTAAAAATACATACACAATTCCTCTAACTTGTCTTATTTCTTATTTCGGTACTCTATCTTACCTTTGTTCCATTTAAACCTTTCAGCTCTATTTTTTATGTATTATTTAAATACATTTACTAATTTTATGAATTTTTAATTCTTATATTGTTTCTTTATTTTTATTTTTTATTTTATAATCGACGTTTATCCGTTAGTTTTAAAAAATTTCTTAAAAAATTAATGGACATTTTTTTTTAAAAAAAAAAACCGCACCATGCAATTGTTTTTTTGGTCAAGCAAGCTTGCAATGCATGAGGAAACTGAACTAGTAAGAAATCATGGATCCTGATCCATGATATGTACTATAAGAAAATTCACTATTTTCCAATTGAAAAAATGTCCATAGACTATTTTATAGATATTTTGATTTTTGATTGCATCAGCGAGGAAAAAAATATTTCTTTCATAGCTAGTCTTTGAATTTTCATGAGAATCTGTTTTTCACTCTGCGTTATCTCAGTCAATTGGATTGTTGGTATTAGAGTGTGAAAATCATTGTTATAACACATATTTTTCATTGATTCGAGGTCGGTAAAACCTCCTTTTCAAGTAGTAATTGTATTGACACTGTATGGGACTTACTCCCTCCATCCCATATTATGTGGTACTGTTTGACTTGGTACAGTGTTTAAGAAAAAAAGGAAAAATTTTAAAACTTGTGGTTTAAAATCATTCTTAGATATTTGTGTCACTGAGAATCATTTTATTAAAAGTAAAAGAGGAATTTTAAAGGTAAATTATTTCTAATTTAAGTATGATGACATTCTTTTTGGGACAAACAAAAAAGGAAAGGTGCCACATAAAATGGGACGAAGAAAGTATATTTTATGACATACACTTGTATCATGATCATCATAAGCCACTCCACCCCCACCCCCACCCACCGAAAAAATTACTTATATATGTCACTGTACTTTGTAAAAATACACATATATTTCAGACATGAAATAAAGAGATACACGTATCGAGTGTATTTAGTACTAAATTCAAACTCTTACATGTATCATATACATATATTTTTTAATAAAATCGCTATTTGCTAAAATGTAAATGTTATATTTATTAGGAAAAATTACGTGGATAAGCAAACATATACTAGTTAATTAGTCACCACAACTATAGTTTGAAATAATTACTGCTCGCGACTAACATTTTTATATAATTACAGATTGAGTTTGTAGAACGAATTGTATAGTGAACTGTATCAAATATCCAAACAACGCAAAAATATACAACGAATTATACAAACACTGCACAAATTATATAGTGAAATATACAAACATTATGCGCAAATTGTATAGCGAAGAATCAAATGTCATACAAAAACTTCAAATTGTAAATCGAATGATACAAATGTTGTCGGCAAATTGTATTGCAAAATATACAAACACTATACAATAACTGCGAATAATACAAATGCTATACAAAAAATGCAAAAAGTATAGCAAATTATACAAACGCAACGCGAATTGTATAGCGAAATACACAAGCACTGTTATAGCTATAGATACAAAATGTAATTACCCAAAAGTATAGCTATGAAATATAATTAAGATATTTTTGAGTGACTATATACGAAAATTCCTCTATTTATTATAGGAGAAATTACATGTATATACAAAAAAGTAAAAGAAATTACAAAAATAAAATAAAATAATAGCCCATGTTGTATTTACATAAGAAATAGTCCAAAATCAATGACACTATATAATATAGTTTGTCAGAAGTTATAGAAAATATACACTACTATACAATGTATATTACTTATATATGAGTTATACACACTAAATATACTGACAATACACACGTATACAATTAAAGTTATTCTTTTTATAATTTTTTAAGTTTAGTGTCTTTCGGTGTAATTTGCTCTTTATTATATGGTGTAACTTCTTCCAAACTAATAAAATCCGATAAATTAAACGGACCATATATCCCATGCCCAGATTCATTGAATTGTGGATTCTTTGTTTTGGGCCACAAACCATTTGATGAGATGGCCAGTTTTGGAACATATTAATATTTTGTCATTATTTGAAATGTAATTGAAAAATGATCTTATATGCCTCCTAAATATATAGACTTATTTTAAAATAGGTATAACTTCATCCTTTTTTTTATATTTAACCAAAAAAAAAAAAAAAATCTTTTTTGGTCCGTCTAGGTAGAGCCCTTAACGGGAATATACCTGATTATTAGTGAGAATGCATGGATGCCGTCGTAGAAATGACGTAAACAAATTAGTGTAATTCTTATTGTCAAAGAATGTTGACTATATATATACATATATAAGCTGGTCAATGCATGTAGTACAACTTTTTTTTTTTTGTTGTTTGATTATTTAATTACCAACATGTGTTGCACATTTTATTAGATAGTACCGATGATATTTTTAATTGGTATGATGAAATGGCACGTATTAGTGAAATCGAAATTTCAACTTTATGACTAGAAATTTTTATTTTTTGATTTTTCATCGGTGTTTGAGGTCTACGTTAGAGCTAAGACTAAATTTAAATTACGCACTACATAGCCTATTTGGAGGTGGTGCTTCCAATAAAAAAAAATTTTATTTTCAGAATTCAAACTCGAGATATCTAATTAAGGATGAAGCTGAAAGTTTGAGTACGACGAATTATTATATATAGCAGTCGGGTACCCTAGCTTAGGAACTAATAAACATGTGGTAGGTCATTGCGTGACATGTGCAAGCAGCTCCCCTCCTGTGTATTTTTAGTACAGGGTTTACTTTGAGCTTTAGGAGGACAGTGAGAACCAAAGCACCCATAGAAATTCTTGTTTATTGAATGCTTATTTTTATATTTATACAATTTTTGCTTATATTTTATATTGATACACAAAAAAAAATTTGAGGTTAGTGAGTGCTCGAGCACCGACAGATGCCACGTGGATTGCCCGGAGGGTTAGTATCTGTTTGATTAAAATATCTCCTAAACTCATGGTTAAATTAATTAAGAGATTTGAATCAAATATATGGCAAGATAGAAGCATCCAAAAATATATATTGTCGTGGGGATTTGTTTTCGATTGAAAAATATTGCTGAAAATTTTCTTTATATATTCAAAATTGTACAAAAAGTATTGTAAGTTCTAATTTTTCTCATCTCAATTTCTTTAGCGGTAAAAGGGGAAATGAATTGTTTGCAAATGGTGTAAAAAAAAAAATTGTTGATACAAGTTGCTACAATAATTTATGAAAATAATGTTGGACTTTCTTTGCTCCAAAATACTTGCCATGTTTTAGTTTATAAAAATCAATTGATTAATTTTTAAAATTAAATATTTTAAAATTAATATATTATATATATATTCGACACTGTGAAAATAATACTATTAGTTGTAATTTTTCTTATCTCAATATAAAAAAAAAATTAAATCTTAAAATGCTAGTTAAAATTCCCAATCTTTGACACTCAAAAAATAAAACTTGAGAAGTGTTGACAAGTAATTTAAAACTAAGAAAGTATATAATTTGAATGAACTTGGGGTTTGGGGATCGGAGTTTAAACAATTTCTGAAGACAAGACTTAAATAATGAATTTAATTAAAAAAAAAAGTCATTGAAAATAATAAAATTTTAAAAAGACTTGGTTGCATTTATTTAAAAAAAAAAAGGGAAAAAGCAAACTGATGGGTAAAATTTTTGCTTGCATATATGCCGCAAATGAGGAAAATTTTTCCTATACTCTTAGTCAGTTTAACCATAGTTTATATAAAATTAAGTTTTTGGTCAAACTCACACTCCCAAAACTAACTCAAAGAAAGAAGGATTGTCCTTACAAGGAGTTCATCCATCTTATTAATCATCAACGTGGGACTTTTTTCATTCTTCAATATACCTCACCTCACGCACAAACACCCAGTGCTTAAAATCTTGTGCATGGGCTTTTGGGGGTTCCAACATCGGGTGAGACGGGTCTTGGTCTGATACCATGTAAAATTAGGTCTTGAGCCACTCACACCTCAAAAGTTAGCTCAAAGGAAGGAGGATTGCCCAAGCCTTATACGGACTCAACCCATCTCATTAACCACCAATATGAAATTTTTGTCATTCTTCAACAGTTTAGAAATTATTTTAATCAAATAAACATTGAACCTTAGATGCTAAACTTAACAGGTATAATTAGGTTAAATGTATACTGGAGCAGAGCCGCTTTCATATGGGTTTACTTGAGAAAGGAGACTGCAAATTTGAAAATCTCAATCAGAGTGTGAACTCAAAGAAAATTATTTGTGTATTTGTAGCATTTAGGACAATCGATGTATAATGGAGGCTACTAAAAACGGCTAAGTTTAAGAGATTTTTTTTTTGTGGTCCATTCAATCCCACTAATTTCTCCCCTCATTAAACTTCCCAACATGCTTCCCTCCATACAAGATGTTTGTTCCTCAAACAAAACATGAAGAGAAAAGAATAAGAAAAATGAGTTGGTATTTTAAGGTTGTATTATTAGGTTAATTTGTGATAACGATATGGTATCAATATATCGACGAAGCGTCACAAAAAATATATTTTTTTTACTAATTTAAAGCTTAATAAATAAGATTGTGCTCTCTCAATTGTTTCTTATTTATTTCTTAAAGAAAGAATACGTTCCTATATGACACACTAGTAGGATATTAATATACCGATGAAGTGTCACAAAGGATTAAACTCAGTCTTATATGATATCCATATGATATCAATATATCAACGAAGTATCACAAAATAATATATTTTCTACTACTTTAGAGTTTAATAATTTTCTTTTAATTGTTTCTTATTTATTTCTTTTTTTTTAAAAAACCCAATCTTATACGGTACCAATAGGATATCTATATACTGACAGAGTATCACATAAGATTAAGCTCAATTCTATATAATATTGGTGTGATATTTATATACCGACAAAGTATCACAAAGAATTAATGCATAGCAGTTATGCTGATTTAATGGGCGAAATAAAAAGGAGGAAAGTGGGGTAAGAGGATAAATAATTTGTAATCATGAGTTCATTAAGGATAAATAGTTTGGATTAAATCCAATTTACGTAGATAATTTCACAATTAGATGTCGTTTGTGTAGTTTTGTTCAAAGATAATAATATATCGTTAAAAACTGTTTTTATTACAGTGAATACTCATAATTGTTTCTCTTTGGCCTACAATATTTGATAGTTATTTCCTCCCCTTTTCCTATAATTTATTCCTCCTGTCTTTTATAAATAAGCACATGCTTCTCAAATTACTTTATCAGATCCCCAAAAATAGGCAGCAGCAAAGTGATCACTTGTTCATCTGACATGGGAAGCAGGAGGAACATTATTAGGAGTGCTTCAGAAAAGCCAGACAGGAAAACACAGGAAAAGAACAGAAGAAACCTACTGAAGTATCTTTTTTCTATTCTCTTTTCTCTGATTCCTCCACACCACTACTCTGAGGTACGTTAAGGCGAATTCAAAATTTGAAGTTTATGAATTCTAAATAGTATGGTAAATTTTATTAAGTGAATCGTTTTCTCCCTTACTTTTCCTTGACTTGCTAGTGATCATGATTTCAGGAGGTGCTGACACGACAAGATAAAGTTGATCAAGCCATTACTTACATTGAGGAATTAAAAGAAAGAGTAGAGATGTTAAAGAGCATGAAGGATAAGATGTTAGCACAAAGCACAATTACTTGTACTATAAAAACACCTATGATTGAAGTTAAAGAGTTGGATTCAACTCTAGAGGTGATCTTAATTAGTGGTTTGCAAAAGAACTTTACATTGCAAGAGGTTATAAAAATCATAGAGGAAGAAGGAACTCAAGTTGTTTCCATTAATTATTCAACTATTGATGATACAGTCGTCTATACGATCCATGCTGAGGTAATTCATATCTTCCTCTGTTCCAATTTACGAGGCATTTTTTTCCTTTTAGTCAATTCAAAAATAACATTTTCGTATAACTTCAACACTATACATGATATGTTTAAAAACCATAAGGTTCAAGCAACAATCTGATACAATTATTTAGTTTAAGATAACAAGATTCTAAAATTCCTCATGGTGCTATTCATATTTACATAAATAAAATATGTAGTATGCAAGTTTTAGCAGTATGAAATTAAGATGATGGAAAATAATATCTTACAACTAAATTAACAGTGCTTTACTTGTTATCTAATATTTGCAGGTGAAAATTACGAGATTAGGGATTGATGCATCAAGGGTCAATTTGAGATTACAAAAGTTGGTTTGCTAAATTATTTACCAGTTACCAGTAAGGATTAATACGAAGACGCATCAAACACGAGCATGTCAAATGAACGAGTTATACTGAATTTGAGCATGTCAATATAGACTGAGATTTTTTTTTTTAAAAAAGGGGACAAATATTCTCATCGATTGTGTGAGTTGTATGTGAGCCCAATTTGAAAATTGGTTGAATTAAGTAGGTTTAAATACACTGAGTTATGAAATAAATCCCAAAAGCTAGAAATTGCGTAATTATTTTATCTTTCCATTAATAATTCTGATCTTATTGAGAAAGAGGTAGTTAATGATATTACTACGCCTTTAATTTACGTAAAAAACCCTAATGAAATTCCAAGGATCGTGTTTTTGTGGGTATTGCTTAATTTCAAATTACACAATAATAACAATTATGCTTCAATATAAAATAAATTAGGTTAGATATGTAATGTTCACTAATCATATTATTCCATCTCATAAGAAGTTCTCAATATGCACATACAGATAAATATAATATGCAAATAAAATTTATATATATATATATATATTAGTAATAACTGAATTCATACACTTTGTGCAAAAGTTATCGTATTTACGTGAATCCATCCATATATCTAGGGCTGCTCTTGGAGCTAGCTAGGAGTTATTGGCTGTCAAATCTCTAACATTTATATATTACTCCCTTTGCTAAATAAGTTTGACAAAATATTAATAGTGTTATTAAATATTTATCAAATACAAAATTATGTAAATCTTTTTTCGCATTGATTAAAAAAATAGGAGATAAATTAAAATAAAGGGAGTAACTGTAATAACTCATCTTTAGATAAAAATTCCACCTCAACAAAATACATGAGTGGTTTGGTATATAAGTAAAGTCCTTACCTACTAATCCCGCGTTTTAAAGTTGAGACAACATAGATTCAAAACAGACAATATCACTTGCGGATTGAATCGTTACAAATGTTAGTTTTTTAGCACTAAAAAGAACTATTTCCTTTTCTTTAATATTAAGGGCATACAAACGTGGGAGGTTGCATGCATGGGAGATTCAGTCAATTTGTTTTTTTACTTAAAAAGGAAGTGGGCAGATCTATAATGGACTGAAAGAAAAATGTGTGTATCATTGGTTTTTTTAAGTTGCCACATTGTACGGTGCTTTTGGAGAGTTAAATTGATTTATTTTTAAAATTAAATTAAATTAAATTATTTTAAAATAAAAAATAATGTATTCAAAATATACGAAAAAGTGTTATAAGTTTTGTAATTTATTCATGTTAACATAATTTTAAAAAAAATGCATCTTAAAATATTATTCAAAATTCATATTATTTGACTCTAGAAAGAAAAAATCGTGACAAGTAAAAAAAATAGAGGGAGTATTTGAGGTTATTATTAAAAAAGAAAAATAGAAAGCCGAAAGAGCTTTGACTTGACTTCCCTTACAAAAAAGAGCACGTGCATATAAAATGCTAAAATCAATAACCCTAATTTCTGTTGTAATAAAGAAGCTCCCCAACGATTTAATGCAAGATATTTTTTTCTCAGACAAACATACTGACAAAAAAGAAGGTTCCAAAGGGTTGTATCTTATATGTAGTATTTGTCGGTATACATCTGTATATTCAAACTCTATACTCGATACGTTAACAAAATATAATAAGTTTGTGTTTGTTAATGAAATGCAAGGCAAGATTGCGTATAATATACTCTTGTAGCAGTGACAACTTTAGTACACCGAACATGCTTTTTTTTTTTTATTAATGGAATGTGGATCGCTAAATATATACACTATATAATAAAAATATATATTGTATATCATGTTATTTATGCTTATATACGTTTGTGTATCTTAGTTATAGTAAAGCCTAAAGGTATCAAATGTATGGTGTAGGTTTGTGATTTTTTTATGGCCAAATACAGACACCTAAACTTGTCCTCATTTTCCACTTAGACATCTAAACTAAGACAAGTTCCTAATAGACACCTCAACTGCTCAGATTTGATCCCATTAAACACTTCTCAGCCAAAAATAAATAGTTGCGGTCCAAAAAATTTTTTTTTTTCAAAATTCTCAATTAACCATGTGTAAAAAATTTTTATTTAAAATTGTAATAATTTTTTTCGCATATGGTTAACAGATAATTTTGAGAACCTACTTTAATGGAATTTTTTTTTTTGGATAACTGAGAATTTTGAGAACCTACTTTTATGAAGGAATTTTTTTTTTTTTTGGACCGCAACTATTTATTTTTGGCTGAAAAATTAAAAAACAGTACCGGAGAGTGCCAAGTAGGATAAAAGTGTTTAATGAGATCAAATCTGAGCAGTTGAGGTGTCTATTAGGAACTTGTCTTAGTTTAGGTGTCTAAGTGAAAAATGAGGACAAATTTAGGTGTCTCTTTATGAGTTAGGCTTTTTTTTATTGAAGTGTGAATATAGTATCTAAATATATACAAATTAAGGCATAATAAACCAAGGAGAACTATTACACATTAATACACATGATAAAGTACTGTCCTCTCCATTTTGTTCTTTGCAAAACGGCTACAGAAGGTCATTGTTTATTTTCCAACTCAATTATTAAAAACATGTTTTATTGGCTTGGAGGTACAGGGAAAGGAAAAATAAGAGACGAAATTATAAAGTCGAGAATTAAAATTTTACTAATGAAATAAAATTTTAAATATAAATCAACTAACCTATTATAATTTTTTAATATGTTAGGTTTTAAATCCATGTACAACGACCCTATACATTAAAGTTAGCATCTTATGTAATTCTTTTGCTAACATAAGAATAATCAATAATCATATGATACAATTTAATAAAAAAATTTATATAGTAATGAAATTTTTATCTTCGCCCCGACACGTATTATCGATCATGTGGTTACTTAGCTAGGAAGTAAATAACATGTGGATTGTGCAATAAGCCGAAAAGATGCTGCGATTTCCATACCGTAGCCGAAACTAATAAAAATTTTGGGGTTCAATGTCTTATAATATGAACACACTTGTCATTTGACTTTTATACTGGGGAACTATTTGCAAAAGAATCTTAGGACATTATATTTAATGGAGACAAAAATATAGCATCCAATGGGGGTCAACAAGTCCCAATAAAACAGTCAATTGTCCTAGTCCTAATTAAATTCCCCGACGATTTCCTCTCTTATTCTCAAATTTAATCATATTCACCTATCATATGGGTCATTGTCAATGTCAGCATGATGTTAGTGTACCAATTTTAGTTGTACATAAATTAGAAGGTATTAATTATAATTAATTAGGAGGACATAAATATAAGAGGTATATGGATGTAAATAGTTTGTTTCAAAGGGGCATGAGGATATTTTTTCTTTGTTATCAAGTAATTTATAAGTTAAAAGTCATAAATTTGACGTATCAAATTTTTTCGCTTTTAATTTATTGTACTTTTTAGCCTTAAAAATTATGCGTAAAAACACTTTTTGTCTCTCTCAATTTTTTTTTTTTTAAAAAAAGGATTCAAGGCCACTCGAGATATTTTCTTGAACTTTCAATTGGGAGAATTGATATCAAGGGTATGTGTATATCGCTAATTATATACATGACACATTAATGCGGTGTATCAAAAAATATAGAGAAGTTTTATAATTTTCCCGAAAAAAATACTATCATTTTTTTTTACGATTATTCAATCAAAATATTTGTAAAAATTAGTTACTGAACATTTTTAATAAAAATTTTCAATTGAAAAATAGTATTCTATCAGTCGGATTCTTACTATTATAACTAGATTGAGGGGAAAAAAAAGATTGTACAGTTCAAAACAATAGGGCGGAACTAAAATTTATTTATAAAAAGACTTTAAAGATACTCAAATATCATAGTAGAAATTTTAAATAGTGATCAGTGCTCTACGTCAAGTCAAGTTAATTCAACAATTCCATTTATATGTAATTTTTATTTGAAATTGATTAATTTTATCTACTGTTATAATTTTTGACATAAAAATATTCTTCAGTTGGAAAAATAGATTAAAAAAAAAAAACTTTTGATCAATGGTTGCTCCAAAACTAGAGCCAAATTTTTATTTATGAAATAGATAAATTTTGCCTTCCATTTAAAATTCAAGCGAGTCCTCTTAATTGTAAAGATTTGAGAAAAAAAATTGTATTGGATCGGAGACTATGATATTAATTTGACTAATTTAAGTAACAATTTTATAATTTATATAAAACTAAATCACATGCATTAATTTGTCAACTAAATATTTGAACAAAAACCGTAATGATAAAAATATTTTTGAGCAAAAAATATAATATAAAATATAATTAATCTATTTTGAACAATATTTGGTCTTTTTCCCTAAAATTATCTTTTATTGTGGAAATTGTTGAATCATGTTTGTTTCCGTTGTTTTCGGAAAAACAAAATAAGCAAGTCATTTAAACTTTAGAAATTTCAACTTCTTTGCAAAATCTTTCTTTGATGAATTGTTTAACTGCAAAATTATGATAGAGGATGTGTTTGGTTAGCTGAAAATATCTTTTTGAAATTTTATTTTTTTATTCCACTCTACTTTCAATCGGCCCTTTCCCTCCACACACACAAAATTATTTTTAAAAATATTTTAAATTTTAAAAATTTCATCCTTTTATCCCCTCCTCTCTAGGCCCCAACCCACACACGCAACCAAAAAAAAAATAAATTAAAAATTATGTTTGAATCATATTTCAAATTTAAAATTTTTAATCCCCCCACCCTCACCCCCCCAAAAAATTATTTAATTTAAATATTAAATTATTTGAAAGTTAGTTTTGGATTCTGATGTGGTCAAATTTCTATTCAAAAATCAGGATTGAGTTTAAATTTGGAGGTTGAATGTTGGATCGAAAGTCGAATTTTGAATTGGGTCCTATATTAGGTGTCGGGGTCGGTTCTGAATCAATTATTGAGGTTGACTTTAATTTTAGAAATTATTTTCCTATAAAATATTTTTATCTTCTAATAAAAAATAAAATCAATCAAACATGAGAAAATTAGCAAGAAACCAATTTAAATTCAAAGAAAACATTTTCTAAGAAAATATTTCCAGGCAAAAGATTTTCCTTAATTAATACCAAACAATACAATCATAATATATATTATACGATACATTTATGTGAGACTAAATGAATATACAAGAGAGAGGGGAAGAGAGAGAGAAACTAATGTATTACTCCTATTATTCTCTTCGTTCATCTTTAATTATCCACTATATTAACCACTTCATAAAATCAAGAGATAGTTTCAGTAAATTTTTTAAGAATCACATAGTGTAAAATAGTAATTACTATCAATCCCTCTCCTTTTTTATTTTACAAAAAATCCCTCAAAATTTAAATTGGTCGGATATATCAAGTTGCAGTTCCTAAACGTAATTGATGTCAATCTTTTCCATTCCTAACAACTTCTCATAATTCAAAATCCAAAAAATCCTTTTGCTTCCCAAAATTTTCTCAAATTCAAAAAACTGAAATAGTTCTTCATGATCAGTTTTAAAAGTTTCTATCTTCTTCATCTTGGATTGTATCATCTTCATCTTCAATATTGTATCATATATTGTTGTATTTGATATAAAATTACACAGAATTTCAACATTATATCAATCGCTCTTGCATTTGATACAAAAATACACAACATTCTAAGATTGTGTCAATCACTGTTGCATTTGATATAAAAAAAAATACACATAATCCAATATTCTTTCATGTGCTATTGTATTTGATACAACATAGAGATGATTATGAATCTGCTTAGACCTATTTTTTGTCCAATCTTGATTTTCATAATCATAGTGACAATTAGATTTGGGTATTTAGGTAATTGGGTAATCCCAATTCTAAGGAAGGAACATCGTCCATATGTATCAATATACAAAATAAAAAATAAAAAAGATGAATGTACTGCGGAAAAAGTTGACAATGGTTGACAAGAAAGAGGACAAAATTGAAATTCAAAATTGCAAAGCGTCTATCATGATTTTAGGAAAGAAAATGGGAAGATAAAGATTTTGGAGATATTTTGAAACGATAGAGAAAAGTAGTAGATAAGGTAAATAATTGAGTGTAGTTAGATAACTTTTTCATAATTTTACACTTAAATTTCTAATATTTCCTTATCATTAAATGTAGTGTTTTTTTTATTATATTTTTCAAGATAATGTATTTATTTTATTTAAAGAGTAATTTGGTAAAAACTTCTTTCTCATTTACTGTTTTTTAATCTCTGTATCAAGTTAATAATGAATAACTATTGCTGGACGAAGAAAATATTAGTTTTAATGAGTAATTATATTGGTTGGACAATTTTATTCCTATAAGTGGACAATGTAGTGAAAGTCAATGTATACCTGTAGTATTCCTCTACGTTTTCTTCCTGAATGCTCTTTTTGTTTTTATTTTGTTGACCCTGCAGGTTCTTTAATTGCTCTTTCCTTCAATACATCTACTTTATACTAAATGAAGACGTGCGCTTCAAATTTTTATAATATTTATCGATCAAATCCGGCCTTATTATACCTTATTGTATCGTATCGTATCGTATCATATTAATATTAAACTGAAATGGAAAACAACAATAATATTAGTAGCTCTAGTTCAAAAAAGCTAGACAGGAAAAGAACAGAAGAATACAAATGAAGTATCCATCTTCTAAGCTTTTTTCCCTCATTCCCCAAACCACCAACACTCTACTAAGGTTTAAATCCTATTTCTCTCTCACACACAAACGCGCACATGAACTATTAGAAATAAAAGTTTTTCCCTTTGTGATTCAATGAGAAATTTATGTTATAAGATATGATTTTTCCAATTTCCCACCAAATAGGTTCACTGTGAAAGAAAAAGCATAATAGGAAACAGATTCTCACTGAAATAGTGGATAACTTTCTAATATTACAATTTTTTCTTTTCTTACTAATTTGATAATATCTATAGAAATAGTCATCGAACATCTTTCAATGGAAAATTCAGTGGAAAAAATTACTTGCATAATAATTTTATAGTAGTGACACTTGGTGATCTTTCAGATTCAAGTGCAAAATGTACGTGCAAGGTGAGGTATCGTCAGACTATGCATGGCCAATATATATATATATGGATCCACCTTTTCTTTCCAAGTGTTAATTTGGTCAGGTTAAAAAAAAGAAAACAGCGATAACATTTGAAGTTTATAGATTTTAAATTTGAAATTTGCATACGCTCTTAATTATCTACCATAGTTAGTATATGTGTTAAAAATACAAATAGTACCATATATTTTTATTAATTTCCTAAAGTAGGAACCCAACGTACATTTACGTGTTTTTAAGCAAGCCACGATCCTTCTTTTTATGAAATTTTAGAAAGTCTAGGTCTTTTTTTTTTTTTTTTAATGTGTGTAGATGTAAGATGCTCTAAAATGCAGAAAGAGAAGCATAAGCATGAAGAAGTAACCATCTTGTCAAATTGCGCAATCATGACCTAATCCAAATTTTAGTAAATTTAGACGGATCACAACTCAATCCAATCTCTAATTGTGATAATTACGTAGAAGTAAGCATCTTGTCAAAAATCTTGACCTCTCAGAATTTAAATATAGGGTGATCGATGCATGGTCAATAGTCAATACATACATTCTTTTTAGTGTGGTTTAACTATTGACTTTACCAACATATGTTGCACATTTTAGTAGTAAACATAGTACCAAATTTTTTCTTTTGGTATGACATGACCACGTACTAGGAAATATGGAGTAAACGCAAAAACTAAGAAATTCAGTTGTACTACATAGTGGGACTTTTACCTCTGCCTCACACCTAATATATCATGTGATCCTTACTTTAAAAATGAAGTGTTTATATAATTAAAGTCTAAATGAGAGTTCAAATAAATCAATTTTATTTAGGTTTGATTAAGTTTGACTTTTAAATTTTTCAAAAAATTTATAGTGTTTGGTTTGAAGTTTGGATTTGTTCGAAAAAAATTGAAGGAATAATCAAATCGAACCGACAAATTATATTCATATAGTTTATAATTAATACATACATAATACGTTATTTGTCCATTTAGTCATTGTACTTAAAATAATTGGTTCAAATTAATCATTATTTTAAAAAGGTTATATATTAGATTAATTATATGTATATTCATAATTATCCTTAGTCAAAAAATATGGAGAGAGATTTGTACGTTAAAAAATATATTAAGTATTAAATTGAAATAACTAAATAAAAAAATTTCGTTTTGAAAAACATGACTAGTAACGTAAATCAGGGAGCATAAAAACCTCAAATACCATTCATAGAATCATAGTACATTTAAGTGAATAAGAATTTGGTTGAGATTGAGACAAACATATAGCAACAAACCCAATGGTTACATTCTTGTGGCAGGGGTGTGTATTGGAAATAATTAGTTAGTTGAAGTTGTACATACTGCATTCTTTATTGTAACTAATTAGTGAGGTGGTTAGTTTGTTAAACAGAATTAGTTAGTCTGTTAGGAATTAGTTAATTGTGTGTTAGTTGATTAAATATTAGTTAGCTGAATGTGTATAAATACAGGTGTCAAAATGTACAGATACACAATTTGCATGTGAAAGATATTTTCCCCCAAACTCCTCTCTTCAATTCTCCTTCTGCTTCTCTGCAAATCTCTCCTCTATGTAATCTTCGATCACCATTTCTTCAGTGTGAAAAATCGAACACAAAGATAAATCACATCGACAAAAATGTTATTGCTTTATTGTTATTGGAGTATTAGGTTATCGGGTTTTTAATGGTTTTAAAAAAAATTATTGGGTTATCGGTTCGATATAGATTATTACTATTAGATTATTGGGTAAACCGATAATCCAATAAGATTATAATAATTTACTAGTTTACTTCTTTATAAATATTAAACATTAGTAATTTAATAGTAATAGGACCTATGGCAATATTTTACATATTTTAATCTTTACAGTACTTAATTGATTAGTTATCCACTTTAGCATTTTAGTTAGTAATTAACTAATTATAGCTTTTGCAAGTTTGTAAACTTAATCTTTGTACTCTCTGCTTTTTATATATGCAAATTCTCATAATCATTCTTATCAGGTAAATAAAAAATTGAAATAAGGATTTAAAATCGATAAATCGAAAATCAATAACAATTATTTTATTAATTTCTTATTAATTAAACATATTTAAAAATCGAAAACCGATAAATCGAATCGATAATGTTATAAAATCAAACTGTACGGATTGATGCACACCCCTACTTGTGGCCCGTGTAATCCCCAAAATACTCCCACTCAAGATAAATTCCTGAATTTTCAATTAAGAGATTGGTATTTCAAGAGTATATTATATGTTTATGTTTGTTAATTAAAGATATTTAGCTAGTTATTTACACGACATATTAATAGTGTATCGTAGATTAGTATTTTTTAATATACGTGTTTATATCCAGTTATATACACGGTATATTAAGAAAATATTGTAGGTTTGTGTTTGTTAATAAAGTGTGTATAGCTAAATATATACACTATATAATAATAGTACAGAGAGAAGTACTAAGAACACTCTCGAACTTGGCATGAATTATTAGTTTCGTCCCTACACTATTAATAAGCTTAAAAACACCCCTCAACTTGGTGAACTAAGCTTAAATACACCCTCGAACTTGGTACGAATTATTAGTTTCATTCCTAAACTATCGATAGGCTTAAAAACACCCCTCAACTTGGCGAAGTAAGCTTAAATGCACCTTCGAACTTGGCACGAATTATTAGTTTTATCTCTAAACTATTGATAGACTTAAACACACCTCTCAGCTTCATGTTTCTGTAACTTATTAAATTTTGGTTTAAAATTTTGTAGAGCGATTTGCTGCCATATTTTTACAATCCCAAAATCTTCTTACGAGATTGTCATTCGACCATGAAATCTTTAACATTGCCGGAAGTTCACATTGACGAAAAATAATCATAACCAAAATCGGAAAAGAAAGAGAATCAAGCAATTAAAAATGAGAATGAATAAAAAATAGATCTTGCTTTGAGGTCACCATTAATATAGGAATGGTTAAATGGGAAGAAGAAGGATAGTCTAGTTGTTGGTAATTCAAAATTGAAGGGAGATTTTCTTCTTCTTCTTCTTCTTTTTTTTTTAAAAAAAAAAAGAAAATTAAGGTTGATGTGGTCTTTTTTTAACCTTTCACGCGTTTTAAATAAATTGTACTCAATTGTTATGCCTTGTGGCATGGGGGAGGTGAATCTAACCCCAGTTCACCAAGTTGAGGGGTGTTTTTAAGGCTATCAATAGTTTAGAGACGAAACTAATAATTCGTGCCAAGTTTGTGGGTGTACTTAAGCTTAGTTCGCCAAGTTGAGGGGGTGTTTTAAGCCTATCAATAGTTTAGGAACGAAACTAATAATTCGTGTCAAATTCGAGAATGTTTTTACTACTTCTCTCTGATAGTATATTGTGTAATGTTTATTTCTATATGTATATCTAAGTACAATAAAGGCACAATGTAGCCTGTAGGTTTGTGATTGTTATCTAATTGTGTATATTATGTGTATACATTCAAGATTTGACCAAATATTATGTTTATACAATGCATAAGTATATATTATTACATACGTATATGGCTAATGTTATGTTTGTAACTGGTTGCACATTATACACATGATTATTTTGTCATCTCCTTTTAAAAATAAATCTTGGTGACAACTGGGAAGCAACTATATATTACTCAATTCAAGTAGGAGTATGAGCAAAGTCTATGTATTGAAATTAACTTCAATGGTAATTTTGGCATAATTAACAAGAAAAGGTAAAACGGATTAACAATTAATAGTTATTAAGTCATAATTAACAACAAAAGGTAAATGTATCAACAAGGGATAGTTATATAAGCATAAGTACAAGAAAAGGCAAGTGGATTAATAATGTTATTTTTGAAATAAATTAAAGATGTAGATTCAAAGGCTTCAGAGTTTCATCAACTTCAAATTTGATTCAAGAGTTAATTTAATTTTGAATTTATTGTATATCACGAGTGAGCAATCGGTTGATCATCATGAATCACGATTTGAAATTCAACATTTGTGATATTGGTCGATCTGTTTATAGTGACGAGATGGATGAATCGCAATAAAAGTAGATTAATTTGTTAATTTAATTAGTTTGTATGAATTATCAATCCATTTCATTTATTGATTAGTCAGAATACGTCATTTGTACACTTGGCGTGCTTGCATTGCACGAGTTGATTTGACTTTGACGATTGACATACAACATTGCTAGACATGTAACATGATTTTATTGTTTAATTTATTTTGCTTTTTAATAAGTGATACGATATCATATGACATAGGGATCTAACAAAAGTATAATTATTTGAACTTTCGCCAATTAATGCGATGATTACTCACCATATATCATTTGAAGCATGAATAATCTTGCCCACAAGAATTTGGACATTGAATTTTAATCGGTCTTTACGACTTTAATAATTTATTTTGACATGTTTTTAATACCTTCTCAAGCAGACTTCTTATATTAGTACAATTTAATGATCACACTGGCAGCTTTAGGATTTCCTTGGATTTCTTTCCTACCACAAGTGACACAAACACAATGATCAATTGGTAGAATTAAATGCATGTGGTATAATTTGGAAACATTTTCTCTCTTTATTTTTCTGTTTTAAGAGTAAAAACTGACTAAAGCAAGTATGAATATCGTAAGAATGAAATAGTTTTAATGGAATGGGATCCGAGCTCATTTTAGAGTAAGCTCAGTATCTTGTTGATAGTGATCTGTGTTTGCAAATAACAAATTTCAGTAGTGCGCAAGTATTGGCAGTGGGCCAGGTCTGCTGGCCAATAATATTGCTCCAAATGTTGTGGTCCCTTGCGTGGTCTCAAAAGGTTGTTATTCCACAATTAATGGCATTGATATGTATTGCAAATTAGTGAGAGATCAGAGAAGGCTATCATTTCCAACATATTCACAACTGAGAAATTAACTTTACTCTCCTGGAAATATACTGAAGAAACAACCATGGCGTCCAAGCTTCAAATGTTCATCTCAAGTTTTTTTAAGTCTTATTTCCCTGTTCTTAATGTGAATTAGGTCCTCATCTATAAATGATTCTGGGGTTTTGATTCGAAGGTTTTTTTGGTGTCTTGCTTGTGTCTGTAGCTTGGAGTACCTAGGATGAAAGTGTGAGTTCTAAGCCAATCTTTGTGAGATTAGTTTAGTGGGTTTGCATTGTTTCAACTTTGTTGTAGAGGGTTTCACTTGCTTATAAGGGAAAAAGGGTTTTGCGGATCGATCGTCAAGATTGCAAGGGGTTGTAATCATTTTGCTTCTTAACGTTGGTGAAATTTGGGCTAAAATCCTATGGATCAGGTAGAGATTTTTCCTCTCTTGAGCAAGGAGCTAGGTGTTCCACCCTAAACTGTTGTGTTTTACTTTCTATCTTTTTTTTGTTATCTGTGTTGAAGGATTTGATCCCTTGGTAGAGTAGACGCATCCAGGCCAATAAATATCAAGTAAATCATTTGGCAGATGAGGCATATACAAATGCTTTCTTATTTGTTACTCCTATAATCCATTTCTAACGAATATTGCATTTTTGTTGGGAGAAGTCAAAAAATAAAATAAAAATTTATAAAATACTACTTCTTATTTGTTATACTTCATTTCTAAACTATATTATATTTTTTACTAAGAGAAGTCAAAATATAAAAGACATTTCTAAACAATAAATGTCTTTCACATTCATTGTTGATGCATATATACACTCCCTTAAGAAATACTATAATTAATCAAGAGTGGTATTTAACTGCTTTACCTTTATTTATATTTATTAAATTATAACTTTTCTTCGTTAAATAATGTTTACTCTATTTGTGTATATTTTCATTAATGACAGAGATCTATTAAAGGTAAAATGGAGAAAAAGTAATTATTAAAACGATAAATAATTTAAGATAATTATTTTTAATAACCATCATTAAAAAAATTGAGAGAAGGAAAAGTGCAGCACATGTACGGACTTTGGTTGAAATGTGGGGTGGGGTATATTAATAACACGTTTCAAATTAAATGTCAAAAAGACAAATAAAAAACACGTGGACGCAGTTATCGTTATAACGAAAAAGTCAATTCAGACATTATGGATAACGCATGCATGTGAAAGAATATGTCATTTCAAGTCATAAGCGCCCACAATACCTATACTATATAATATATATCACGTTTGTTTTTTTCCCATCAGGTGTCCCAATTTATATTAGGGTTCTATTAAAATTAATTCGCATACAATATTTTTTACTTTTTTTATTTAAAAAAAATTTAATTTAACTTGATATGAAATTTAAAAAAATAATAAAAACTTTTTGAATTAAAATTATGTTTATGTTTAATTAGAGCCTATATTATACTTAATAAATTATTCGAATTGGATATGAACTTCTAATGTATTAATTCAAAATTCAAAATATATTAATTTATTGCAAATTCTTAAATATTTTTGTTCGTTTCCTATTATTTGAAAAGTAAAAAACTAAACAAGTCATTCTAACATTCGAAAAAAATAATTCTTCTTTGACGAACTGCAAAATCATCATTTTGAGTTGTAAACTTATTCAGATTGGAATACGATCATTCTTCGTTTTAATTTATTTAATTTGGTAATAATTTTTAAGAAAATAACAAATACTTTTAAATTTTATAGTTATAAACTAAAGATGTTTTTTAAATAATATAATTTTAAATACGTCATGTAGAGTTGTTGGTGCAAACAAGTTACTAAATATAAAAGCAATATTATTTTTAAGCAAATAAAAAAAAGTCTAACAAATAAATTGAAATAAAAATAGGATACAGTTGCTCATCACTTTTTTCGCACGTTTACGTGACCAGATGGTAAGAGAAAATTGTCTAAAGAAAATAGAGTTATATCTAATGATCAATAAATTAAGTTGAATTCTATATTTACGCATATAAAAAACATAGAAAAATCAAAATACTAATCTAGTCTCTTTATTTTTTTCCCGAAGTTCGAATTGGATCTACTAATTTTTTTATTCTTGATATAATTAATATATTTGGCACGATTTATTACTACTTAACTACAGTTTACGGTCTAAGGAAACTCTTAGAGCAACATAAAGTTGTTGTCATGTGGTCAGGAAGTCAAGGATTCAAAACATGGAAACAGCCACTTGCAAATATGCAAGGTTAATAGCGTACAATAAATTCTTGTGGTCAAGCCCTTTCCAAAATTCTACACATAGTGGGAGCTTTAGTGCATTGGGCTGCACTTTTTTGTTATATTTTGTTGTTGCTCTTTTTTCAAAATTTTCTTTTCTAATTGTTTTTTTATGTGAAATCAAATATTTATATCATTTTATTATTTTTTTATTTATGAAGGTGAGAATATACAATAGTCAAATAAATATCGATACATTACATAAATTTTTATACAATTTGATACATGACTATACAAATGATTATACGATATTGATACATATCTATTCGTGATATATAATATCGATATATTATATATACACTACATAACTATCTATACAAATATCAATATATTATATAGTTATTCATATACCATTTATACAATATCCGTATATATTGATACACCATCAATGTAACATTGATTCATTACATATATATAGTACTTAATCGTTATAAAAAAAATAAAATGATTTAGTTATTCAATCATGACTGAATTGTAGCTAGTAAAACTAAAAAAATGTTTTTTTTTTTAAATGTGACTAATTAGAAATAAACCCCGGCAAAATAGCAAATTTAATTATAACTCTATCTTATTATTTAATTGGTTATATTTTCGTAAATTAATAATCTTTCGACACATATTTAAAACTTTTCATGGAATATATCGTATACACGTAAATTTTTATGGGGCTGTGAACTTGGGCCCTTTGCTCTAATTTAACAGATGCACTTATGATCGTCGTAATTAAAAAGATTAATTCAACGGTCAACTAGTAAGTACTCTATAAAGTTGGTTAAGACATCATTAGTTACAAAAGTAGGTAACAATTAATGATTATTTATTCTAAATATTCTCTTAGCTAACTTTTGTATGTCACTACATGATTTTCATGAAGAACTCAAGGGTATGTTTGGTAAATCATCAATGAAATTTATGTAATCATTAGGATAGTAATTACTGTGATCTATTTACTTGCCACGATATAATTAGTGTAATTATAAATGTGTTATTTGCTATATAAGTATAATTATAAGGTTATATTAAAATTTTAAAACTAAAAATTTATATGAGACAAATAAAAATATTTATAAATAATATTAAATTAAATATATATAATTTTTTAAAAGTATATTAATCAATAAAAATATATTCTTAACAAATATTTAATTCCAAATTCTGATGGGCCATGCCATAAAATAATGTGAACATTTGCTGTGGTGACAAGTAATAGTACTATAATCATTGATGGCAAAATCCAAGTTTTAGACACTTTTTATGACATGACCCATGAGATTAGTACAGATTCAATAATGTGCATAAAGTCAGAAAATTATTTTGATGGACCAATCAAAAAATGACATATACACATTATAAAAATCATAATTTAAACATTAAAAATATATAAATAAAAATTATTGTCTTCCCCCACAACACTTTTTCAAATATATATTACTAGAATTACAACTGTCCCCCTGCTACACCCCTTTTCCGTATAATCCTTAATTATCTTGCCGGAAAAATATCATTTGAATAATATAACCAACCAAAAGAGAAAAAGTAAAAAAGATTTTGATAAAAATTTATCAGAGTTGTAGAAGAAAATCTCATTTAAAAAAAAGTTAAATTGTGAAGAAAATAATTCCGATAAAACTCTATTTTTTCGGGCAAGACTTATACACAAATCTAATTTTTTTTTTTGAAATTGTGAAAGAATTCAAATTCTAAAGAAGTCATAATATAAAAGAAGAAAAAAAATCATTATGGTATTAAGAATTAAAAGGAAAAAAGTTGGAGTGAAGAAAAGTTGGTAATGAAGAAAAGTGAAGGTTGGTTTTCTCCTTTCTCTTCTTTTTTTTTTTTAAATATAGTTTTTATTTTTCTTTTAAATTTTGATTATTGGTATAATGCCATGTGTCTTTTTATTAGTTAGTATGTCATGTCATTGACAAGTGTATGACACACACATTTTATTTTTAGTTGATTAGAAAAAAAGTATTTAATAGATATATTTTTGTACTAATAAAAGTGTTCAATTGAAATAATGTTAATTGAGATGTTTAAGTGAAAAATGCAAACAAATTTAAATGTTTGTCGATAAGAATATTCACGGTACAAACAAAATGACATGATTATTGACAGGAGGTTGTTGGGGGATAATGTCCAATAATCCACCTCTCATCTGTACTATTCCATAATCACTTTGTTAATGAAATGAAGTTTAATTATCAAGAAAATTACATGATGATTAATTTGTGAAGCAATGTACACGTATTAAGAAAAATATTTAAAGATAAATTTAAGTTGTACTTTTCACCATTGTTTTTCGTGAAGTCATAAATATATAGTGTAATTAATCTCCTAGAAAATATAAAATTTCAATAAATGAAAGGACAAATATGAAAAAAGTTTCAAACATTAATCTTAAATTTTGAACATGGAAAAAAGTCTCAAAAATTTAAATAATTTGAGACGGAGGAAGTATCAAAATTCATCCGGTGCATCTAGTATAAATTTTATCTAGTATATTCAATATTAATTTGATGTATCCAACATTCTTTCAATGAATCTAATATCAATTTCATATCGTCGAATACATGCATTTGATATCAAATATGTACTAATACACTCATCAAAAAGTCCATATATACATATATCCAATATATTTATGGATAAATACATATTTCAAAAAAGAAAAGAAAAAAAATCATAAATCTGCTATACTTCAGTATATTTGGGTTTCAGCCAGGGGCGGAGCTAGTCCATTCGGCGAAAAATTATATAATTCATACATAGTTAAAATAATTTATTATGTATATATAGTAGATGTTGAATTCCTTTAATTAGTTCGTCTATCTACTTTTTAAAATTTTAAACGCTCTTAATTAAAACCCTGACCCCGCCACTGATTTCAGCAATCCAAACTCGAGAAAAGTGGGTGAACTGTGAGCACTAGAGATTATTAATTAAATTTCTGCCGTAATAATTATTAGTTGCTCGATCATACGCACAATCATACAAATAGTTAAGGAGAATTTTAAATCATAAATTTTGATTGATATAAGATTAATTGTTATTACATAAATTGAAACAAAATGATACTTATTATATATTTAATTTTATTATAAAGTATTAATTAAGGGAATAGTTAGAAAGTGATTGATTTTATTGGAGAAATTGACTTGGTCTAGTGGGCGGTGTTAGCAGGCGCGGTGTCTACGTTGAAAGTCAACATTTAGGTTTCATTATTCCTCGTGATGACTATATAAAGACTTATTAACATACATAAAATTCCTCCCCCTTTCCAAACTTTTGGAGATCCCAAAATAAGCAGCAACCAACATCTCTTGTTCATCAAATCACCCACAACAGAAATGGAGAACAACAATGTTAATATGGTTAGCACCAGTTCAGAGAAGATAGACAGGAAAACACAAGAAAAGAACAGAAGAGCACGCATGAAGTTTCTTTCTTCCAAGCTTTTTTCTCTTATTCCCCCTCACCACTCTAAGGTATTATAAACCCTAAAAGTTTTTTTCTCTCTCTCTCTCTAGATCTCTTATACACACAACATCTTATTTCCATCCATCATACAGACAAGCATGCATGAAAACACGAAATAGATCACAATAGGATCAAGCTAGCATCACGTAGAGAGATCGAGGCGAGTTCAAGATTTGGAGGGTGGGGGTTGGGATGTTTAGGTTTAGATCCCAACCTATTGATATCATTAGGAAATTTGAGATTACAACAGGTGGCTTTTTGGCTGATCCTCCTTGATATACATTTAAGATGTTGAGGAAGTGATCTACTCATTGGATCAACATTGTAGACATCAAAAATTTGTGGAACTCTACGAGACTAGTTCAATTTTAGTTAGGATTACTCGAGAGTGCTTCACATTGAACCCTAATTCTTCATACCTATACAGAAGATATTATATTTTCTTAAAAGGATATCTCGAATACCCCATAAATTCTTGGGATATTCATGAAGAGATCAAGGAGGTCCAAATCATCACTAATTCAAGAAATACGGTAGTAACGGTCCTCGAATCGTATAGAAGATTAGAATCAATTGGGGATAAACAGATTTATACCATAATATTTTATTAATAAATTATATTTCTTCATATTTTATTTGAGATTGCAATTTATTTTCTATTATTTTAAAATATTCATTGCAAGCAAATGTAACAAAGTTTTCCATGAACAATTCATTGATATGTTTAGGTAAGCCTCCAACTTGCTATGCTAACTATTTTGTTTGCCAATTTTTCCAGGTGATCCATAACCACATTGGCCTCCGTTAGGCAGTAACTACCTTTAACATTACTAGAGTACTTGAGTTTGTAATTTCATTGTCTATCTCCTTGCATCATCAGAAGTACTGTCAGTGCATCATGAATAAATATTGCCATCAGCTCTAAACAACAACAACAACGTATCTAGTAAAATTTCACAAGTGGGATTTTGAGAGGATAAAATGTATGTAGACCTTACCGCTAACGCATAGAGATAAAGAGGTTGTTTCTGGAAAAAGATGGAGAAAGAAAGAGTGGGATAATCATGAAGAAATATTGCTTTTATTTTTGCAGAAACCTAACAAAAGAAGTTCCTACTTTTAGGGCACACAAATTAAGGGGGAAATGCAATATTTGAATAATCTGCACTTGTTTAGTAACTTCCATATTCAAACAGTAGGTCATATATACTTGTTCTATCAAGTAACCTATTTTATTTTCATAGTTACAAATTTTACATCTCAAGGAGGCTTACCTAAGTATGTCAGTGACTTATTATTAGTGTAAATCTTACTTAGCAAATCTTTTTTCCCCCTAACCTATATGTAAGTTGTTAAAGTTTTCCTTGACCTGCTAGTGAAACAATTTCAGGAGGTGATGACCCTACAAGACCATGTTGATCAAGCCATTAGTTACATTCAGGAATTAAAAGAAAAAGTGGAGGTACTAAAGAGGAGGGAGGAGATAGCAAAAGGCCCAGGTGTTGATTCAAAGAAATCCATGCCTACAACAAGTACTATAATAACACCAATGGTTCAAGTTAGAGAGTTGGATTCAACTCTAGAGGTGATTTTGACTAGTGCTTTACAAAAGAAATTCACATTGCAAGAGGTTATAAAAATCATAGAGGAAGAAGGAGCTCAAGTTGTTACCGTTAATTATTCAACAAATGGCGGTATAATTTATTATACAATCCACTCTGAGGTAGTTCATATTCCTTCTTATCTCAATTTATGGGACATTTAAAAAAAAAAATGGGGATAGGGGAAGGGGAAACGGGGAGGGGGATTACAATGTGGAAATCGAACCTTCACCAATAAGGTGAGAGTTCAGGTAGTCAACCAACTGAGCTACTAAGATTTCCTTTTTACGGGACATATTTATTGGTTAGTCTTAAAAAGAATGACACCATTCTATATTTAGCAAAAATTTTACTCTAAAGTTTTCAATTTTCTCCTTAGTGAGATGATTTATGGTACACAAATGCCTTTGACCTAACCCTAAAGTTTAGAAAGTTTTTCATTTATCCATAAACTCCATCCTTCTTTACATAAAATGGGGTGGAGGAATATATTGTTCTGTTTTAATTAACATGTTTTCTTTTCCGCTCTTGTACACTTTTAAAAGAATGTCATTTTTATATATTTAGTAATTACTTAACTCCAACATCCTATGTGGCATATTAAAAATCACAATTTTTTTTGGATATATCTTAAATTGGTAAATTTAGATTAAGAATACAAGATTCTAAAAAATCCATATTTATTGATAAAACGACGAGATAAAAAAGAAAGTATAGCCCGTTCTCATCCTCTTGTCACTTAAAAGTAAATTTCTCATCTACTTTGGTGGATACCATAGTAGTCAAATTTGCATAAAATAGATGGGATGTTGGCTTTAACAGTATGAAAGATGGTGGAAAATAACTAGTTAATTTTGACAAGTAAATTAACAATGCTTTTCTTGTATCTGATGTTTGCAGGTGAAAATTACGAGATTAGGGGTTGATGCATCCAGGATCCATTTGAGATTACAAAACCTGGTTTGCTAATTAAATTTACTTAATTAAGTACAGAGTATATGTTTTAGTTGATGAATAAAATCATCATATTTTTCCTGGCTTAAAACATAAAATGTTGTATTATACATTCAGACTTTCTTTTGTTGGGCATGCTTAATGATGTATATAATACATATGAAGTAGAAATCTTTACTTCTTGATAAGGTACAAACAATAAGGTACTGACTTTAAAATTATAATGGTATCTGCGCATCGACATACGGACATAAAAATCTCAAGTTTCTCCTATGAACTATTTGGGTCAATGGATTATTTCAATTCAAAACTTGAGATAATGGTTATAACTCGAAAAAGGATTCATGAGTAACACTTAATTCATAATTTAAGTATCATCAAAAAAGAAAAAAATTAATGGGCTCTTCTTTCTATTATCACTTAGAAGTCGGGTGATATAAAAGTCTCAAGGACGATTTTGAATGTGAGAAAGAAGTGGGTAATTTCCTTTTTAATGTGGTCGTTAAACTCGCCCGCAATAATGCTACATTGAGGGAGTTCCTATAGAAAAATAGCTCGACTCCAAGATGATAGAAACTTAACATTTCTTATTATTATTACTTTTTCAATATGAAAATAATTTTTTTAAAAAGTCGAATATATAATTATCTGAGCGATAATGATAATATTTTGCATTAGTGGCTCATACAATTTTTAAGTAATGGGAAGAAGATTGAAATATGCCACCGACAAATTCTATAAAGACAAAGATAAACTGTCAAGAACGTAGAGGAGTGTCAGTTGTTATAGTAATCCAGTTCTTTATTGTTTCAATTGCTAATGTAATTTGTAGTTCTTAGTTTGATAGTTAATTCCAAAAATCTATTTCATGTTAAAAATAATTTTTCTCTCAAAACTTTAATAATTAATTTCAAGAATCTATTTCATGCAGATTCAAAATAAAGCCGTGTCCAAAGGTTATCATCATTAATGTTTCATTTGATTATCATTAACATATATCTTGGTAATTCACAACAATTTAATTTCTTGTATAAGAAAAAAAATCATTATATTAAGTTTTTGAAGGAATATATTTTTGGATGATATTGCATGCGGGTTTTTTTTCTTAGGAAATTATAAATATATATAACTTAATTATATATGTAGTTCCTTGCTTTCCTTTTGATAGCGTACCTATAGTGGACTATATTCACTCTAGCTTGAAATCAAGTATGTTGTCATCTCTTTTTAATTTTAAAATGTAAATAAAACATGAGCTATATTTATTGTAAATTAATTAGTTTTTGATATATATATGAATTTCCCCGAGTTGAAACTTGGCAAGACAAAGAATTTTCATTAATTAAAAAATATCAAAATATAAAAGGAATCAACAAAGAAGTTCAACATATATATATACTAGAGGGGTGGTGCCCGTGCGAGGCACGGGCGAGGGGATATATGATGTTGCAGTTAAATGCACAAAGAGGTCCTAAATTATGTAATACAATATGGTGTGTGAATACACTACTAAGGCTCCTTTGGAATGTCAATCTGTTTTACAGCTTGTACAAGAACAATGTTACATTTACAGGAACAGTCAAAATTCTAGGGCAGATGTTTCCTCCGCTGGGGGTGTGTAGGATATAAATGCAAGTTGTAGGGGGAGCGGTGACGTGCATCTGGACCTTCGTTCACCTGCAAACATGTAGAAGGCATAGTCAGATTTGTTACGGGAAATATTGTGGGTAAGTAGTAGTCGGGGAAGAATCGTATTTTGGGACCATCCAGGAGGTCTGTAATTTGCAAAACATGTACCACTGCAGTACATCATGAGAGATTCCCTCTTGCCTTAAAGCAGCATATAAAATCAGTAAATGTAATTAGAGTACACGTTTAAAAGGAACAAATATAAGTTGGTTATAAGAGAGCCATTTTCCCCCATACCTTAGCTCAGGATGCCTATCCAATACAAGAGATATTGCTTTAAGAACCGATATGTCCTTACTATTCTCAATTCTCACTTTTCCAGTCAGCATTGCCGATAGACATGGTCACTCATTAGTGTCTTCATGAAAGCCTCAAATAGTGGAGCATCAAATCACATGGCTTCATCTTTGAATTCTCGTGCAAATCCTAACACATCATCCAAACCTAAGTATGTCCAGTTCTCAAATGGAAATGCTTGTGGAATCATACACATGATCTGTGTCAGCTAATGCCAGCCTCTGTTTATGAGTGGCAGTTGGCAACTTCACATAAGTGGCCAATCCAATAGCTTGAAGAAATCTAACTACATACCAAGTCATGTCAAGTTGCCACCATTCTAATCCATGTCTGGCCAAATATTCAAACGTATGGTGGTTGTTGTGCCAACCCTCTCCAAATGCAAGCAATGCCACCCACTTGGTATTATTCAATTATCGCCGCAATAAATATGGACAAAAATAAAAGAAGTAATAACACAAATAAATTGAGCCTTTATACACTAAAGTATAAAAATCAATACGCTTACCAGTTGTTCCTTGATAAATCACCAGTATTCCACGCTTGCTTTCCCCATACATGGCATGCGTAGTTTACCAGCCAAGTTATGTGGTATACCCACACAATTCTCACCCCCTGCACAAACAGCAATATTAGCAAATGAATCAAATGCATAACACAGTGGCTTAATCAACCCAATCTCATTTCTACAACTTAAAGAGTGTTGCCTATGTTACTATCAGATAATTCATCCAAGTACCAGTTTAAACTTTCTTTCAAGACTCTGCTGGGTTGTTTTTGGGAAGTAATTCTTTTTATCCTCCAAGAAGAGCATTATTGACGGAAATCATTTTATTACTACAACTACTTGCCATTGAGACCTAAAAGACATGTTGTAGGGCATAACAACAGATAACCACTTGATTTTGTCCAGTAGCTCGTGAATGAGCAGCAACTTTCTTCCACAAAATGGGCTCAGAACTTGAGTTAGGCGGGCAGAAAGATCCAAAAAAATTGGGAGATTTGACTTATGAAGAAACTACAGTAGTCTAATGAGCGATAAGACAGTAGTTTTCTTCCATAAAAATGGCTCACAACTTCCCATAGGGAGCTTCGACACATGAAGAAGATACAACACACAAAGTTGTGTCACAACTTGAGTTAGGAGGGTGGACATATACAAATACATCAGGAGATTTAAACAGATAACAAAGCTTTGCTTAACAATACCTTAAATACCCAAAAGATAAAAAAGAAAAATTTATTCAAATTGTGAATAGTATTTCCTCATTTGCACACATGATATTTCAATCTTTATGGTAGTGTATGTGGAAAAAATGTAAATTTTATCAACCAATTCTTCATTTTAGCCCAATTAATAGTTTTTCCCAAAGTGTTAAAAGGGGAAAATGAAAGCTTTCTCCATGAATGTAATTGTGCAAAGGAAGAAAAGCTACTTACCATGTCCCGAACAACGTAAGGAAATCCTCCCATCGCATATAACAGAGCTGCGAGTGCGACAGGATGGATCGCATAAGTATCACGAACAAACTTATAAAAGCCTTGCTTCTCTAAATCTCCCACATTGTTAGGCTTTCCACACTATCCGTAAACAAACAAAACAGCTCATCAGTACTCAAGAAATTTTCTCCCTTTTATAAGTATGCAAATAGAGTATAAGATAACAGAATCACCCTCTTTGTAATGGTGTTGGTATCGAACATCCAATTCATATGACTGAACCAAAATCCTTAATAGGACTGTGAGGGTCCTTGTCTGAATCACAAAACTGATGGTGGTACCTATGACCACTCACCCAATCAATTGGATTTCCCTACAATCGCATTAGTTAATTTTACAGTAAATATGAAGATAAGAAACATTAACTTGTATGGATTTATTGAATTACCTGAAGTGCTTGTACACCACAATAGGGAAAAAAAAGTATTCAAGCCATTTGGGATACTATGTGGAAAGGCATCTGGTAATTCACTGATATTTTCATATAAGTCAATATAGTTACTTTCTTTCCTAAGCCGAGAAATAGCCTTTAGGCTGTTTCTGTAGACAGAAGATATTACCTTCATGGCCTCGAGAATAGCATGTTTAATCTGCTGAGATGCCCAGAAAGGATCAGCATGTGCACCACCGAGAGTTCCTGAAAGAGATGACAAACAAAGCCATCATTCGTAGTAATGTCCCTTCATCATGGATTCTAAATATTTTCCTGTCCTAAACCAAATTAAGTATAAAGGTGAAAAGTATATAACTGGTAAGAGTTCTTACTGGAATAATTGCACCCGCTATCCGGACCCTGTAATGTTCCTGAGTTGTGATCCTCAGTTTCTCAGCTGCCTATTCAATTAGAATTTTAGTAATGGAAAATAATTTTTTGTTCCACAAATTTGAACAACTATTTCTCATATACCTTCAAAGCTGCTTGTGAAGATTTCCATAATATTGCAGCACAAGCTTCAGGCCTGGTCAAAGAATCAGACGTTGTTAGATAAAATTATTGATAAGCCTCAATTATTGGGCTTGTCCATATTTATGAATCATCATTGGTAACATATTAGAACTAATCTTGAATTTGGAAACTTGATGTTTACTGTGCAGAATGATGAAAATTGCAAGAATCCTACATAGGAAGCCATTGGGTATCATCCTCCAGAGACAACATAGACCCCATCTGAAAACAAGAAAGAAAGACAACTTGAAAGGGGGATTGTGGAAACTGCATATGAGAGTGATGAAACTTTGAAAGAATCCTTATCCAAGAAAGGTCTACCTCTAACTGAGGATACAAAAGACAACACCTTTAAGATTAAATGTGATGTCGTGATTCTTGGTTCTGGATGTGGTGGTGGTGTCGCAGCTGGAATCGTTGCAAAATCAGGTTACAAAGTCGTCGTGCTAGAGAAAGGTCATTACTTTGTGCCAGAAGGCTATTCTGATCTTGAAGGCCCTTCTTTGAGTGAACTCCATGAGACAGGTGCAATGCTTAGTAGTCTTGGTGGAAAGGTACTGAATATGGCTGGAACAACAGTTGGTGGTGGATCTGCCATAAACTGGTCTGCTTCCATTAGAACTCCAAATGATGTTCTCAAAGACTGGTCCGTGAGTCACAAGATTTCATGGTTTGGAACTTCTGAATATCAGTCTGCCATGCAGTATGCAAACGTATTGGTGTGACAGAGAATTGCGCTGAGGAAGGACTTCAGAATCAGGTAATACAAAAAGGGAGTGAGAATCTTGGTTTGAAGGTGGAGAAAATACCAAGAAATTCTTCAGAGAATCATTATTGTGGTTCCTGTGGATGCTATTAATGCAGGTGCCGATATCATGAGTGGATGTGCCGCAGAAAGGTTCATACTGGAAGATGGAACTGGCATGGATTGGAAAATGAGAAAAAGATGTCTTGGAGTAACTGCTACTACTGAAAGAAAGAAGATAACAAAGAAGAAGATAACAAAGAAGCTGCATATTGAAGCTCGTGCCACGTTTTCTTCCTGTGGATCTCTCTTCACACCTCCATTACTGATTTCCAGTGGATTGAAGAACAAGAACATCGGGACAAACCTCCATCTCCATCCTGTTCTTTTGCAATAATGACATCCCTTCATAAGATGGTGCCTGAAGAGACCAATGTGCAGGCCATAATAGAAGCTGCCTGCTTCTTTCGCCACCTTGTTTCCATGGACTTCTGGCTAGGATATAAAGGAGAGGATGACAAAGTACTCACGAACAATCGTCCAAGCTTGTGCTCATCTTCCCCAGGCACAAAAATAGTGGGACAAGATTTCAGAGGTGCCGAGAGTGCCCTGGCTATGACAGTTGCTTTTGATGTTAATAATGTCCTATAGTCTCCTAATAATGTCCTATAGTCTCTTGTCACTGCAAGAGCTTCCAGAATATTAAGCCGAGTGACAAACCCAAGCCAGCAATAATCGTGCTAGGAACTACCATGTATGGCCAAAGATCATGTATTTTTTCAAATGGAGCAATGAAAATAAGAAAGGCATAAAAGGTTATGAGTTTTAACCAATAGATAAATCCATAAATTTTGAAGTTCAATAACACTAACATAAGAAAATGAAACCAAGAGAAGTGAGCTTTACTAACCTGTTCCTGTCTTTCATTCACGTCTTTTAGGGAAGCTAGAGATAAGAAGGAAAGTACAGTGATTAATAAATTCACTCCAAGATATCATTCTGTTAAACATGTCTTGAAATTCTTGTAACAAGTATCTTCTTGTTATGAGTAGCCTGGTATCTTAATAGCACCATTTAGATGTCCAGCATAAAGGGAGACTTGGCGCAACACCAGTAGTTGCGGGCTATGTCACCAAGGTCAGATAGCAGAGATGACCTCTTACCAAAAAGCAAGGTAAGGATGCATACATACTACAAAAAAAACAGCAAATAGCGACGAATATTTGGCGACAACCACATTTTCGTTGCAAAATAACGATGGATTAGCAATGAATAATATGTATGTTGCTAAATAAATGAAAATATTAAAAATATTCATATTAACAACGAATTAGCGACAAGATATAATTATTCGTTGCTATATTTTGGCGCCTTATGAAAAATATTTTATTAAGATGTAGCGACAAATTTAGTGACGACATATTTATTGCTAAAGATTAGCGACAGATTTAAAGACGACAACTATGTCGCTAAAGCATATTATTTTAAAAAGTATATTTGCAAAGTCACAGCAACAAAATAATTCGTAGTTACTTTTTTTTTTATATAAAAATAGATACATATAGCAACACACCAATAATCCGTCGCTAAATCCGTTGCTATTAAAATTAAATAATAGGGTTTGTCAAATAAAAACATTCACTGGAAAGAGAGGCAGAAGCTCTCATCTTTCTCTCGCTAGTTTCTTCAAAAACAAAAACGCTGCGGCTTCATCTTTTCTCCTCGTTTCTCTTCGTTTCTCTTCATTTCTCTTCGTTTCTCTTGTTGAGACAAAGGTTCTTGCAGTTTGGGGTTCAAATAACTCAAGAAATTTGGGGCTTCAAACAAGCACAAGTGGTGGAGTTGCTATCTTCTAGACTAGAGACAACCACAGGTCATAGAGTTGTTTTCTTCTCATATTTTGAGGTATGAATTTATTTTCAAGTAGTGCATGCTTCAAAACTTGATTTTTCTTATTTTAGTTTCTGATTTGCTTGAATTAATCTCGAGCTTGTGGTGTATTTTTACTTTTTTGATGATGTTAGAAAAGAAAATATTCAATATTTTGGAGATTTAGAGATGGGTTTAAAATCTTTACATAAAAAAACTAATAATTTATCACTTGCCTAGAAGGTGTTTCATGAAATTCCTGTGCTTTGTAGGATGTGTGATGCACAGTGGATTCTAAAATTCGAAGTTAGGGGTGTGTATTTATAGGTTCAGTTTTGAACATTTGTTATAAAAAATTGTAGGGGACTGAAAATAAGTTCTACATATTTATACTATAAATCACATGCGTGAGTAGGTAATCTGGAAACTGGAAACTGGAAACATATGGTAATCTGGAAACAATGTGCATTTAAGTTCTTGATTCCCATGCCACCTCCTTTCTTATTGCTTATGGCAACATCCCACTTGATCAGATGATACTTCTTCTCTCTTCACCATTGCCTTGCCAAAGGAAATTCCTACTGATAGCATCTAACTTTTTGATGATATTCCCAGGGATGGGAAAAAGAGACCTCATATAATTTGGCATGACATCAAGAACACTGTTGATCAAAGTGACTCTACCACCCAAGGATAAGTTTTGACTTCTCCAATTAACCAACTTCTTTTCACATTTTTCCACCATAGAGTTCCATATGTTCATGGACTTACAACACTGTTGTATTCTGCCTTGAGCTATAGGTGCCTCTCTTTGTGGTGCTAGAATTGTCAGGAAACAATTTCGAGAGGAGAGTTGTGGTTGTAATAGATGCTCTTAGCAGTTGTGAATGTTTAGTGTTTATTAAAGAGCTGTGGTTGTAAGTAAAGATCATATCAAAGTGGGTTTGTGTTTTGTCTGCTAAGTTCTGCTGCTGCTTGTGTTAAATCCAACTTATTGCTGAAAGATACTGGGATTATGTAGGAGTAAATTTGAGTTTTTTGTGCTTTTCCCCCCAGTTCTGTAAGTTTTTAGACCGAGGCAATCTAGTATTTTGTTGATTTATATCATTGCCATGTTTGTAATAGCTTATGAAGTTGTTCGTGAATGCACTTTTTGGCTTATATTAGATCCATGACGCTTAAGCAAAGGGGTTAGATAGTAGGAGCTGAATGAGGGAGATGGCTTTCTTTATAAACAGGATTTTTCACCCTTATGAGCTGCTTGTTTTCAAAATAGCCAACTTTTTTGGTTTCAAGTTTGAAAAAGTGATATTGGCTAGTATGTCAAGTGGGTTTTTTTTCCCCAAGTTCAGTTTTAATGATATGTTGGATCATGTCTTATTATAAAAAGTGATATAAATTATATTGGTATAGGCTGTTGAAAAAGGTCGAGATCCAACACCAAGTGAGTTACATTTGCATGTTCATACACATGATCATGATGGAAAGTCTTTTATTGCGGAGCGCTCCCGAATTATCCATGTAAGTTCCAAATATTGTAACTTTATTGTCTTTATGTTTTAAAATCTTAAAGGTTTAACTGCTAGGATTTCCTTATGTAAGTTCATGGATTTCTCAAGGAGTCTATATTAATTCATTTGCTTATATTAATATATATTAATTTTACTATTTATTACAGGAAAAATTTGAAGAAATAGTAAGGGAAAAAACACAATCTCAGACAGATATTGATCAATGTGAAGCATATTATGAAGCTGCGGGAGGAGAAAAGAGGAAAAAAATATATGGTCTTGGATCTGAAGGAAAAAGTTACTATGCGTCAAAATTTTCCGCCTCTTCGGAATCTAATACTTCATCATCAACATCACCTTCAATTTCTCAATCAACACCGCTAGCAAATATGTCTGAGTTTATGAATCAATTGATTCCTGCACTTACTGATCACTTTCTTCCTATAGTTCTTCAGCGGGTACATGAAGTGATTTCTTCATCATCACCTACTAATGATCCATCAGTTGTGACACCAATAGTGTCTCCTGCTACTACTAATGTTGAGGAAGTTGCTCCTTTAGTTTCAGATGATGATCATAGCCCTTGATGGATTTTGCATTATAATTTTGTGATATTGTTCATTTTGAAAAGTATTAATTGTGTATCCACAATACTTGATAGATGTGGATTCTTTGATTTAAGAATTATTGGTAGATTTTTGTGTTATTGATGCTTTTGATATAATTATGTTATATGGATTTTGCTATCTATATATTTTGAATGTTCTATGATTATCATTTTATACAATTCGTGATTATTGTAAGATTGTTTTATGATTTGCATTTAATATTTTTCAATAATTTTTATTGAAAATATATTTAAAATAAAATTTAGAAGAAAATTGTAAGCGACGATTTAAATTGTAGTTATAGAGAACTTTTGCGACGAGTTGAGGAAAAGGATATTTGGTAGCCATGAAAAAGTGGCATGGACGACAAAATGCATTACAACAGATTAGCGACATATCTCTTGTCGCAAAATTATTCAAACGACGAAATAAAATTGTAAAAATAGCAACAACAGTATAAAATATAGCAACGAATTATTCGTCGCAACGAGAATAGAATAGCAACAAATATATTTTGTTGTTGGGACGTTGTTAAACTAGCAACGAAAGTTATTTTTGTGTCGCTAAGTGATTAGCAATGCGCATAATAGTAACAGAAGATAATCTGTCGCTACTCCGTTGCTAAAACTGTTTAGCAACGAATATATGCAGATTAGCGATGAATTTTGTACGTCGCTAAACACGGTTTTTTTAGTAGTGATAACACCCAATATGATCTGACCTTCTCCGAACCCTACATATTGGATGCGCTTAGTGCACCAAGCTATCCTTTCCTATAAAGTTTACACTTCATAATTCAAGTTTCAAATACCTTGACATTATTCAACTAACTACATTATACTATACAACTTTCACAAGTTTGGAGAGTTCAAGTTCATTTTATACTCAATTTTTGAACTTTCGCATAATATTCAACTAACTTTCAATTGGTCAGTTAAAATTTGAACTTTCAAGCACAACCAAAATCGATACCTAACATGAAATGAAATAGTGATGAATTCCAATTAACCTCAACTTCCAGTAGAGCTTTGAGGTTCTCCTCCTGTAATGCACATTGTCACAAACATACTCTGCAAAATAAATTTTAAGATCCAAAATTATCATCAGGAAATGTATAAAGGATTTCAAGTCCTTCATAAACAAATACTCAAATAAAATGAGTAAAAAAAATAGGAGAATAATGAGTGAATTACGCAGTCATCATGATCCACATTGAGAGTGAGAATTCGATTTTCAGTTGTCATTACAATGATCATCATCTTCCCAAGGACAGCTACACTCTAAGGCCACTAAAGCAGCAGCTTTAGGCCCAAAAATGAACCCAAACCCCCCATATTCAATTCGTTCAAATATGCAACATACATTAAAAAAAATTTGACCGATGCAACAAAGAACCAAAAGCAGATGATGAGGGAATACTCTACTAACATTTGATAGTAATTATAACTTTTTATCAGGTATATCTTCCAAATTCATGCAAAAAGGATATACTTTAAATATTATTGTAGCATAATATAGTTGTACTTTTGAATATAATTTAATCATAAAAAGTGTAAGGTGTAAAGTGCACGTATTTTTTAAAACATGAGAATACTCACCCGTCGATATTTTTAAAGAGGTCGAGCAACATAGGTATCCACCAAACCGATGACATATGTCCTCTAATTTCTTTTTGTCAATGTTGGGATTTAAACCTTGAGACCTCATTGTTTCTCGATGACTGGGCCACACCCTTTGCCACAAATATATTCTAAAGGTAGTATGAACCTTATTGCACCTGTTGTTTACATATTTACCAAATTTCCAAGTATACATGTAAAATAACCATAACCAAACAGATAAAAGTCGTAAACTTTACCATACCATGAGAGCGTTCAAATTCTGGAAAGCTTCCTGCAAGATCTTATCAGTATTCTCCCACATTTCCAGTGTATATTCGATTAAGAAATATAACTTGGAGTCAAATCTATAATTGATTAAGGGCAAATCATGACAAATTCCATAAAACTATTACCTGAAATCAGCCGAAGGAGTTGCAGAAGCACAAGGAAAATCAAAGGAGAAGATGGATAAGGAAGAAAGATTTGGGAAAAGGAAAAACGAGCACCATTTTTTCTCTTGCTAATTGGAACTGGAAGACAACCTTTTCTTTTGCAATACCAGTGGCAAACGGAAAGGAGACACGTCTTATGGACTACCACTCACAATAAAACTCAAATATTATAAATCAGGAAAGTCAGAAGAATGCATGTAAAAATTCACAGTCATATCAAAAAAAAGTGGCAAATCACAAAATTCATACTGGGCAAAGACATACAAATTCATAATAGTACATTCTTCTCTTAACTTGTAAAAACTGCTAGTTATTTGAGGTTGAAGCTAGGAGTAACCAATAACACAAGATGAGTAGATTTTAGTACCTGACATCTTGGCGCACAACATAGGTATGTTGGCGTGTGATGGGAACAAATGAAGTTTCTATTGAACTGTAAGAATTTCGACTTTGTCAAGCTAAGCAAGAGTGAACTACGAACTTTGTTCACTTTTATTTTTCACTGTGACTAACATTCAAGGCTTTTGAAATTTCGAGCCTTGAGGAGTGGGACTAAGCCTATGAAATGGAATATTTTGGGGGGATAAATGCACCAACAAACACTTGCACAGGAAAAAGTCGAGGAAATGCAAACTTGGTGTACCACAACGATCATTAAGTAAGATGCATGGAAATGAAGACCGAGCATCTAATGAGTTTCTTTGGCAAAAAATGCGAAAATCATCACTTTATGCACCCCATCAACCAGTGAGTAACATGCAGGTAGAACTTCAGACCAATAACAACATACAGAATCATACTACGATGAGGCATATTAACAAACAGCTTGCATGCACCAAGGAAGTATACAAATTTAAGGTATAATTTAAGGCACTCACGCTGTTGTTGTAACTCATGTGGAAGGAACTTGCATCCGAAAATTATAATCCCAAATTTGAACAGATTAGAAAGCTAGAACAATGTTACGCCGGCCGCAGACATGGTGAAATCGCAATTACAAAATTTCAAAGATTATAGAAACCCAAAATTATAGACATGTACATTACACAACTTGCATGCACCAAGGAAGTATACAAATTAAAGGCACTCACACTGTTGTTGTAACTCATGTGGAAGGAACTTGCATCCGGAAATCATAATCCCAAATTTGAACAGATTAGAAAGCTAGAACAATGTTACGCTGGCCGTAGACATGGTGAAATCGCAGTTACAAAATTCCAAAGATTATAGAAACCCAAAATTATAGACATATTACCGGAACTAAAGTTTGCTGAAATCCGCAGCTGCTCAATTTGTCATTACCTGAGAACGGCCGAAGTCGTTCTGCTCCGTGGAGGATGACGAACCCAATTAACAGTAAAGCAACATTTTGAGAGCAATGTTTGAGCAGCAAAGCGCAGAAGCCGGAGAAAGAGACCACAGGAGGTTATTCAGAGGTGTTAATGGCCGAGGGAAAAGCTGTCGTGGGGGCAAGTGGAAGAAAGGGGAATTGATTCGGCAGTGTGGCCGGCACTTAAATGCCCCTGCAAGCCAGATTTATTACGAAAATGCCACTTACCATGAGACCCCCCAAAAAGGAAGTTATTACGGAAGTGCAATGGCTCTGTATTACCCCTGGAAAACCAAATAATTACGGAAGTGCCCTTGGTCGTCCAACCAAAGTGGCACTTATTAATGTTCTTAACTTAATATTCTTAATATATACACACACATACTAATTGCAAAAGTTCGTGCTATATAAATTATATTTTGATCTCATTTTTTGTGACATTAATAGATTCTTTTGTTGTATTTTAAAAAAATTTAAGTTGTTAATTACTGAAACTCATACAACATTTTATTTTACTCCTCTTGTCCCAATTTATGCGGCACTGCAAAAATTATGAAAGTCTAAATTTTTTAAACTTTTTATATGTTTTTAAATATTTTAACTTTTTAATTTATTTTTAAAACATTTTAAATTCTCAATCATTACAATTTATGATACTTTTTATGCTCATACGTAACATATTTTTTAAAACTATTTTAAATTACTAATTATTAAATATATATAATACCCTAATATTAAGACAAATAAATTAAAACAAAATAACCATTGAGAAATCGCAGATCTACCATCAAGCTGCTTAAACAGGCACGTCAACCTATTGTCTGCTTGAATAGCTAAGAAAAACAAAATAAGGACGACGAAGTGGGCAGCTGAAGTAGCTCAACTATTGTTAAAAATTAGAGATATATCCTCGACCTGCTCAAACAGATACGTTGATTTGTTGCCTGCTTAAGCAGCCAAGAAAAATAAAATAAAGATGATGAAGCAGACAACCAAAATAGCTCAAGTGTCGTTTCTTATATAAGAGAATATATACCTTGATGCTATAATTATATGTATACTATTTTAAAATGGCTAGCTTTCGTGGACCATGAAAACTCGTAATCTCTGTCTGACTCAAAATTAAACGGGCCAATATAAAATCTCAGGCCCATATTCGTTGAATGATGGATTCTGTATTTTGGGCCTTACTCCACTTGAGTCTCTCTATCATAAAAGAAGGAAATTTTATACAATTATACAACGTTTGGATACAAATTACTCTTTTTATTTTATTTATCATAATAGCCTATTTTTCATTTTCCAAGACAAATCACATCATATCTTCTCAACATTAATTCATCTAAAACACATTCTTTTACCTATTTTGTAAATAAAATTGGTATATTAATGGTAAATATTCAAAAGTTGGTAGGGCTAGTAAATACCAACATTTTTTTGTATAGTTAAATTATGTGACTAAGTAAATATATAGTACTTCATTATTTATCATAATTATAATTTTAAATAATTATCATTCGTCACTAATGTTTCATGCGAGTTGCTAGGGGTCACTTCCGAATTGGTATATTGACAATGAAGTATTCAAATGGATTTGTATATTGACAGTGAATGATACATATGGATTTGTACATTGACAACAGATTGTACAAACGGATTTGTATATTGATGACGAATTAAGCGTATTATACAAACAAGTTTAGATATTGATAACGAATTATACAAACAAGAACTTATACTTATGAAACTACTTACCATATTTGTATATTTGTAATGAATTAATCAAACGAATTCAGAGATAGCAAATTATACAAATGCAAACACTCGTAGTTTCGAAACTATTTACCATATTTGTATATTTGTAGCGAATAATACAAAATGAATTTGTATATAGACAACAAATTAAACAAAGGAAAATACTCATAGTTACAAAACTACTCACCATATTAATATATATTTGTAGAGAATTATACCAATGAACTTGTATAGAGACAACAAATTATGCAAACAAAATTATTCATAGCAAATTATTAGCTATTTGTGAAAATTCCTCGTTATAAAAGCAAAGACCATCTATATTTGGTAAAAGTCATGCACATAGTGCTTGTGTTGGAGTTCAAATTCAAGGTCCGAATTACCCTTCACTTTTCAATTAATTATTTTTATTGTTATTCCTTTCTTGAATAACAAAATACATCAATTGGCGGTGTATTAATTGAATGATACAAACGAGATTAGTTATGCAAAATTTAAAATACTAACCAAAACACCATTTTTTTTTAAATATCATGATTATTTGTTTCACGAAATCGAATATTTTATCACTTTCTTCACCTGACTTAGATTTCGTCCAAATATGACCTAAGCTCAAAATTTTTAAATTGCTATTCAAAAAAATTTTGACCCAATTTTTTTTCTCATTGGCCTACCCATAATGAGGGATTAGGTCGTTATAAAAGAAAATTGGGAGAGTAGGGAAGAAATAGTGTGCTCAGTCAGAGGTGCGGGGTGGAGCCAGTTTAACGAAAAATTATATTATTTATGTATAAACAATGGACGTTGATCATTCTTTAACTAATTTGTATGTTTACTTCTTCAAATTTTGAACCCTCTTAATAAAAAATCTGATTCTGTCACTGATGCGTACTCCAACAGCTGTACAGCTAAGTTCAAATTATTTCAAAATTAACAGAAGGAATAAAAATATTTGTGATGTTACAAGAATCCCATTAGTGAGAATGCATCGATGATGTCATTGCAATGAAGTAAGCATATTATGCGCTTTCTCCATTTCAATTTATTTATTTTATGTATTATTTTTTTAACTTTTTAACTCCCTTTCAAATGCATGTTTTTAAAGACCACAAAAAAATCATAATGATTTGAGAATATTTTGGTACGTTATATATATATTTTTAATTTAATTAAAATTATAAAATTAAGAATATTTTAATATATTTCACGTATCTTTAGTTTTAGATCGCAAAATTCAAGAATCTTTTTTCTTTTGTTGAAATTCATGTCAAATTAAAAGCGGACAAATATATCGAAATTAAGAGAATAATTATTCAGTCAACAATCTTGACTATATAGATATGTTTTTTTCAGTGAGAGTGACCACTGACCACTAAAATCAAGGCTGATGCATATGGCTGCATATATAAGTCAATAGTCAATACAATTTTTATTTTATTTTTGGTTTAATTATTTATTTTCTATTTAATTATTTAATTTTCTAACATATGTAACACGTTTTAGTAGTTAGATAATATACCAATTGCTTTGGTGTGAAGTGATACATAGCCGAAACGGGACCAACATTTTCATTTTACGACTTTTGCATTTTAGCTTATTTTAAATATGCAATATTTATTTTATTCTGTAATATTTTTATTTGAATTAAGATTTAGATATGTAATTTAAGATTATAATTTGTCAAATTTTTTATTAGAAAAATATGATTTCAAAACTTTTTATAAAAGAAGGTCCAATCATTTAAATTAAAGAGAAAAAAAGCAAAAAACTCATGTATCTACGCATTAAGAAATGTAAAATTTATGAAAATCCCAACCTTTTTTATCCAAATATCAATTTTTTCCAACTTTTTATAAAAATTACTAAAATCCCAACTTTTCTAAAAATTTCATTTATTTTTGATACCTCATTATTATATTTTTTATTAAAGAATATAATTAGTACAATTTTATAAATTTAGAAGTCTATTTATTGTCAATCACCTTTTACATGTTAATTTTTCCTCTTTTAAATCCATTGTTTTTTAAATTTTTGTTTTTTGTTTATCTATATTACTGTTACCTTTTAAACATTTAAATTTTCCTTTTTCAATTTTTTCCAACTTATCTCTCCTGAACGTTTCTTCCATCAACTGCTCCATCTCCATCTCCATCTCCATCTCCATCTCCATTTTCATCTCATTATTCCTTGTTTGAATTAACAATGGAATCTATTCCGTCTTTTAGTCTTGGCATCACTCAAGATGTTGTTGAAAGTGGTGAAGAAGTCGACATTGCCAATGTCGACCAGCACAATAGTTCCGGCGACGAGGCCGGTGAAATATCTCAACTAATTGATTTCTTTGTTATTTCCACTGGTTGGGTGGTCAAAATATTACATAATTGTTTGAGTATTCTTCTTTCACAGTTGATGTGGATACCTAACAACTTAAGTATTATTGCTAATTAAGTATTTGATAATTGTTATGTTAGGGATTTGAAAGTTGATGTAGATACCTAACAAATTAAGTTAGCTTGATAGCTCAACTAATTGATTTCTTGATTTTTTGCACTGGTTGGTTAATGTGGATACCTAACAAATTAAGTAGAATTGCTACTTAAGTAATTGATACCTATTCTGTAAGGGGGTCTGAAAGTTGATGTGGATACCTAACAAATTAAATATGATTGCTACTTAAGTATTTGAGGCCTATTCTACAAGGGGTCTGAAAGTTGATGTGGATACCTAACAAATAAACTAAGCTTGATACTTAAGAAAAAATTCCATATGATCCTAATAGTGCATCTAACTGGTGATACCTATTGTTTTTAGATATGATGCAAAGTTTGATTCTGATTCATGCTTACTAATATTTGTGTTATTTGGTTCTGATTCATGCTTACTGATATTTGTGTTTTAGGGTATGAGTTATGTGATAAAAACCATCCCTAAACACCCTTTGAAGTTTGGATCTTCGTATAATAGCAACTTTGTTGATGATATTAAGTTTTCTATTGGCAACGAGGCTGTTGCCAAGTTTCGTGAAACCATCTTTGGACACTTCCTTGACATTCCTCCATGTAAATTCCAAGGGCAAAGTATAAAGTGTATTATGTTGAATGAAGTTAAACACAAAGACATGGACATTGTGCATGTCCGACATTCTAAGGGAAATGTTCTGTGTTTCTGAATCAGAGAATTTGCTCTCATTACTGGCCTTAAGTGTACTGGAATGTAGAAGACTTCAGGTATCATGGCTCGCCTCCTAGTAGACTTCTAAAAACATACTTCCTTGATGCCTCTCTTTTTCTATTTTTTTTCCTTCACAGATCAAATTGATCTGATCTAGTCATTTTTTTTAAAATTCAAATTACAACTCCCAAAACATTTTTTTAGGGATTAATTGAATAATTTGTAACTTACAGCCTTAATTCAAGGGATACTGCTAGTTGGCAGTAATTTCTTTTCCATATTTAACGTTACAACATTAATTTTCAGTTACAATTTTGTAAGTATCAAACGTCTTCAGAAGGTATCAAATAAATGCCAAAAGTCGGGATTTTTTGTAATTAGGTAAAGATTTGGGATTTTTAGAGATTTTTTAAAAATAATATGGGATCCCTAAAAATTACACTTAAGAAATTGTATGTATCGTTTTTGAAGGGATGATACTATTAAAGATGAACTATCACCACTATTATTGACTTATGTATTTTTATAAAATTATACATATTTGAAAATTTATAATTGCAATATTTATTTATAAAAGGAACAGAGGTATAGATTTATCAATACAACACTTTAGGATATTTTGATATCTTGTTTATGGACAGTAATTTGCTCATTTGGTAAAATTGTATAAGAATTGAAAAAAATTGATAGTTCTCACAATTTGTGGGGTTTATGTTTTCGAGAAAAGTACTAATTAAAAATTTAAATTGCATCTCATATATGTGTGTATATATATATCATATGCCCAAACGAGCCTTTAGAATTTTTAGAAAAATAAAAACTTCAAATGATAATGATTGATTTGTAAATATACCTTGTTTACATATTTGATTACTATATTTTAAAAAATAAATATATTATTTAAACAAAAATTATTAAATTCGACTTAACTAGAACTTCCCCGATACGTAGTACCAATGTAGAATGTAGCATCTTGTCCCGAAGGTAGGAACTAATTAAAAAGTGGGAGGTTATATCTCCATTTGGTTTTTAAATAAAATAAATAAGAAATAGCTATAGTCAATTTTGGAAATGTCTCTCTCAAAATGAAATGGACAGCACGACTTTACGTTCTTAAAAGTTTGGGTCGGGATGGATTATTTGACCCGACTTCCATAAGATAACACTAGTGCATGCATGTGGAGTAAGCCGAAATTATTATCTCTACGCACACGGTATAATACTTCATTCAATACTTGGTACTCATTTATTAGCTCAATTCGTCTCAACTAACTCATTCAAAATTAGGTTGATATGTAACCAAATTGACTTGAGAGAGAAATTGTTATAATTTTTTTAAAACTCTTCTTTTTTTAATTTGATACATTTTATATAGCCAAAATAAATAAAAATATAATTTAATTAAGTACTAAAATATTGAATAATAATACATAAAATAAGTAAAACTTAGTAAAAGTTGATTCGGGTTGGGTCTTGACCCGCTCTATAACGCATTACTCAACCTGTTTTGATCCGAGCAAATTCGGATTGGTTTGAATCCTAATCCTTTTGTTGTCTTAACCCATTATGACCCACTTAAATTTGACTAAATCCGCTCAATCGTCACTCCTAAATACTATTTAATTGAAGCTATAAGCTAATTGATGGCTGAAAATATTCGTTATTTTTCTCTTCTCAATTAATTTGATTATATTTATATTAAATAAGCAATTTAGCTTCAAGACTTGTATTTAGTCATTAAAAATGTGTCTTGTAAAATAATTTAAACAAATTCATTTGTTATTCTAAGTTATGTACGATATTAATATTTAGAAATAAATAAAATAAGAAAAAGGTGGTGTGTGTAAAGTGGGAGAATGTCAGGCTGCTTTTGACTCCAGCTCTGTGTTAGACAAAATTTTGTCCAAATGATTCTTAAATTTGAAAGTAACAACAATTGAATTATTAGTGAAAAAGCATAGATGCCGTCATTCCAATGAAGTAAGAATCTTACGCAATTATTAAATCAACAATTTTGATTTTAAATATAGGCTGATTGGTTGCATATATATGTCCAAAAGTCAATACCAACTTTCTTTTTGCTTAGATATTTGCTGACTAGTGTAACATATGTAGCACATTTTGCACATAAGATACAGAGGTAAAGAGAGAATTTTATTTTTAAGGATTATGAATTTTAAAATAATATTTTTTTTTGAAAAAACATAAATATATACATTAAAAGTTACCGAATTCAGCTGATCCCAACGTAATATTACGCGGTTCCCCACTGGGATTTAATTTTCGCAAGCTCTATGAGTGTTCAAATGTGCCTATATTTATACAGAATTTGTATTCGCTTTATATAATACAATTGAGGTTACTAAAACGACATGTCATGGTTGATTTCCCTGTGCAAAAAGCCAAATTTTTTAGAAAAATAATGTGGTCTTCAACTTTTGAAAAGGTCATTTGAATTCCATTGGCAGATTTTCTTAAAACTACTGCAATATTTAAAAATGCACGCAAACATAGTAAACATATTTAAAAATTAATAGTAACTTAATGGTAGAGCTAGAACCTAAAATTAGTTCACTTTCTTATGTATAATAATATTAAATAAAAGGTACAAAGACGTGGCATTTGGTTGGTAATAATGACTTTCTCTCAATGGACTGTAGACAGCAAATATTCAAGTTGAATCTTCACATTCCAGGTTTTCATGAGCTATATATATATTTCAGATCTAACATCTAAATATCTAATGAATATTTGATTTAGAGTGATGATGGATGGTGGTTGTCAAAAAAAACTTTACAAAGGTCAGAACAGATTTACACCATTTCCTTGGTCTCGTTTCTCTATGTTGGAAAGTTTTGCATAAGTGAATAAGGCATATTTGAATCAATCTTATAATATATCGGCCATAACTATTAACGTAGGAAAAACTGAAAACAATAACAATAACATACTCAATGGGATCCCATAAGTGGGGTTTGGGGAGGGTAGAATGTGCGCAGACTTGACCACTACCTTATATAAGTAGAGATTGTTTCCTGAGATTAAAGAATAAATACGAAGACAATTCCGAGATGGTTTATCAAAGTTTTGCTATTATATATACTAGGTTCTAACTCAAAATCTTGGAGGCTACATGCATCACTAGGACACCTTTGCAAATCCTTAAATGGATATATATATATGGAACAATAGTTATTTTAAACTATCAAGCTGAACTCAGAAGGTCATTCAATTAACAAAAAAAAAAAAGAAGCAAGATAGTTATTCTTTATATTTTATAACTAACAAAATCATTATATTTTGGTCACTTCACGCATAAACAAAGTGACTTTTCTATTTTTTATATAACAGAAAGATCATTCTATTTTCATCATTTAATTTATAAGTCACTCAAATAACTTAACTGATATGATATATAATATTTTTACAGTTACAAAGTCACCCGTCACCATGCTCTCGCCTTAAGTAATATGTTCGCACAAACTAGGATCATATGCTTAATTCAAAAAATGTCATTGAGGTGAGGTTAACATAACTTGTTAATATTAGACTAAATGAATGTATAAGTTTCATATAACTTATACATGCATTAGTTATGCAAGTTTCAAAATTGTCAACTGAATGTCGTATTAATTTTGTACATGTATAACTTATTTTATCTACTTACTACACACCGTATAAGTTATACGAAAATTAATACTAGATGAATAACTTATTTCTTTATCTGATTACGATGCATATGTAATGACATAACACAAACACGTACACATACAACGTCTATTCATAGATTGTGATGTTGAGTGTTGGTCCCTAGCTAGATAGCTACACTAATATTGATATTAATTCACATAGCCATCTCCTGTATATAAATGAACATGTAGATCAACTTCAAAATTCACAATATCATTTCACAACATATAATATATATCCTCCTAAAGTAAATATATACATCACACCTACTGAAATGAAAAGCAGTAATAATATTGTTGGCTCTAGTTCAGAAAAGCTTGACAGGAAAACACAGGAAAAGAACAGAAGATTACAAATGAAGTATCTTTCTTCTAAGCTTTTTTCTCTTATTCCTCCCAATCACCACCACTACTCTACTAAGGTATAAACCCTATCTCTCTCTCTCTCTCTCTCCATCTTGAATTAGTGCTATGTTTGCTGTTGTTGTTATTTTCCTATCATAGCTTTTTTTTTAGTTAAAATAGAAAATATTATTGTTGAAAAAATAAACTTGTTCACATTATTTTATGTGTTCACATCATATTTAATTTAGTTCATGAACTAGTAGATTAAAGTATTCGGAGATACATGAATTGGTGAAAAAGTCTAGATTAAGTCTAGTTAGGTGTATTCGTGAACTTGGAGGATGTGAAGTATTGATTAGTATGATACATGTATGCCAGGCTAGATACATGGATGAATTCACCTATAAATTTTCATGTAATTTAACCATTTCGTGGTAAGCCAAAGTTGAATAGAAAATCATCTTTCCTCCACTTCTCTTCTACTTATAAGTATTGAGCAATTTTTGTGTTGTCTTGCTCTCCCAAATTTCCAACAATTACTCCTCCGTTCTATTTCATGTGGCATTATTTCAAAATAATGTGCTTGTTGAACCTAGCACTTTGCTGAATAGTTTTATAGGTATCAGAAGTTGGTCTACATATTTATACTGTAAATAATTTCGGTCCAGAACTCTATATTTATATTAGAAGTTTTATTAAATATATACAAAATATTTTTCATTTTGCCTTTTATGAATGTTCTTCAAAAGCACGTGTCTAATTCATTTTTATTACTACTATGTATAGCCTTCTTTGAATGTCTTAGAATATTGTTACATACTTTTCCTTGACTTGCTAATGAAACAATATAATTTCAGGAGACATTGACTCAACAAGACCAAGTTGATCAAGCAATTACTTACATTGAGAAGTTGAAAGAAAGAATTGAGGAACTAAAGAAAAAGAAGGATAAGGTGATAGCACAAGGCACAAGTGATTATTCAAAAAAATTCATGCCTACAACTACTTGTACTTCTGTAAAAACACCTATGGTTGAAGTTAGAGAATTGGGTTCAACATTAGAGGTCATTTTAGTCAGTGGCTTGCATAAAAATTTCACCATGCAACAGGTTATAAACATCTTAGAGGAAGAAGGAGCTCAAGTTGTTTGCGCTAATTATTCAACAATTGGCGATAAGGTGTACTGTATGATCCACGCTCAGGTAATTCATCATCTGTTTCAATTTATGTGTCTTATTTTTCTGTTTAGTTTGTTTTACAAAAACAAGTTACATTCTATACTGGATATAAATCTTTAGTTTAAGACCAACAGATTCAAAAGTTGTGTATACTTTTGTAAATACCGTGCTAGTGATCAATAGGTCAAATATACTAAGTTTTAGTAGTATGAAAGATGCTGGAAAATAATGTACGTAGAGATAGTTAATTAATTTTGACAACTAAATTAACAATGCTTTTCTTGTTATCTAATGTTTGCAGGTTAAAATTACGAGATTAGGGGTTGATTTTTCGAAGGTTTATTTGAGATTGCAAAAGCTGGTTTGCTAATTTTATTAATTACTTACCAGCAGAATCAATATGGAGATGAGCCACATGCACAGACGTTTTAGAAAAAAAAATTAGAATATTGTATTATGTAGTTATTTATATATATTTTTTTTGTTGGTTATTCAAGTTGACATGCTTATTGTATTGGTAAAAATATATCGAAAGCAAAGATTAATATATTATCGAGTATGTGACGAACCCAATAAAGACCGATCCACCCGCTATAATTTTGATCAAAGAGACTCGATAAAAATCTCTCTATTGTCTTTGCCGTTGGCCAGTCAGAAGATGAGGTACTATTATATTATATTATTTATTTATTATTGATATATAACTTATTCAATAATTCATTAAGTGCTTCATTGACAATATTAAAGGATTAATATTATCTACATTAATTATATTGCTTTAAATCCTATTCAAACAAATTCAACGAATAGACCTAATAATCAAATTCTTAACTAAACCTTTTATGATGTACATAATAATAATACATAGAAACCATTAATTCTCAAATACTAAAAATAGCGTTTATATTTTATATTTTCATTAATAACTCTTATTATTTGATGAACAAGAAGTACTATGCCTTTAATTTACATAAAGTCCTATTCTTGAGTGAGCTAGATCGAGTGTAATCATGTTATCAGCTGAACTAGCTAAAAATTATCGGTTTGGGTGGAAGCCTAACGAAACTCCATGGACCATGTTATATACGCGAATGCCTCATTTTAAAGTATCCAATAATGATAATTACGCATGAATCCCAAACAAATTAGGTCAGTTCTATAATGTTTGTCGATTATATTTTCAATTTAAATTCATCTCAAACTAATATTATACTTGGTAAAAAATTATATAGTACTAGAAATAAAAACAAAAAGTATTGAGATTAGAATTTTTTAATACTTCCCATCGATGTGTAAAGTTTGAAACCCTAATTAGATAACTCCTAAAAATTAAAGCATATATATGATGTAATGTAAAAGTATTAACATGACTAAATTATTTAAGTATCGCGGGCTGAGCCACCTAGCTTAAGGAAAGTGGTGTTACACAACGCTTTATTAGAATTTTTAAATACTAATACTGCTCACTAAAAATATTCTACATACAGTACTACTAAATATATACACATAACCTTCTTAATTTTTTCTAAAATTTTTCATTTTGACATTCTATCTTAGCTTTTGTTTCATTTTAATCCTTCAACTCTATTGGGTTGAAGCAGACATTTCAAAATGATAAGTTGAAGATATATTTTTATATATACATGGTTACGGTTATTTTGGATTGCGTTTCGAAAAAAATAACCTACTTATGAGGCACTGTGTACTTACAGCATCTATGATAAGCAAGTGAATGTGGATTACATACCATTCAAACATAAAATATTATTTATTATGATTTTTTAAACTTTTATATAGGCTTTTCAACTGAAGTTTACATTTTAAAAATAGACTTTCGTCCATTAGTTTTTGTAAAAAAAATAATAAAAATTGATGGACGAACATTTCTAAAAAATAAAATAAAATTTTGTATAGAGTTTCTCTATATTTTTTGCATGAAAAATAACCAACATAAGTGCATCAATTTTCTTTCTTTAATAAATCAATAACAACCCTTTTTCTCATAGTATCATTAATTAGCAAGGAACAAGGTTTTTTTTTTTTTAATTCCTATTGAACTAGTTTTTTTTTCACCCATATTGAATTGAATAAAAAATTAGAAAGCTAGTATATTAATTAAATTAAGATAGTCTTGAAATGAAAAAATAAAATACATATTGTTATTTAATTTAAATAATTGTTTGAAAAAAGAAAACTAACTCACTTTCAATGGTTATTTTAAAAATAAATTGATGTTCATTCTTTAATTTTAAATTTTTCTATGAAAATTAATAGACAAATGTCAATTTTTAAAAAGTAAAGAACATAAATATTTTTTTAAAGAAAGAAAATTAATATTTTATATTTAAATAGTAGAGAAAAAATTGAGTTGAAGAGATTAAAATAGTTCAACGATAAAATAATGTGCCAAAATAAAAAATGAGAGTAAATAAAGGAATTGTGTGTATGTCCGAGTAATATAAATAGATAGATAAATAGATGGACAGACAGACAGAGAGATAGAGTTAACGTACTATGAGGCATGAGCGATTATTTTAGTAAAAAAAAAAAAAAATTGGTGGGGAACCACCAATATAAAATACTCCTAAAAAGTTGTTGACTCACAAAATAAAACAAAGGTATAGACTTGACGTCAACGGTTTCACTATCTTCAATACCCTTCAATAAAATGAAGATATTATAATTTGTAAAAAGAAAATTCATAGTTTTAAATTAGTTTATTTTTTATGTTCATATAAAAAAGGTATAGATTTTAATACTCATATTACAAGTCCAAATAAAATTTTAACTTGAAATCAACAAACGAATTATCAAAGTCTCATATCGATTATGGATAAGGTAATTAGTTTTTTAATATAGTTTTTCTTTTTAAAGAAAAAAACTAATCTCATAAAGTAGTTTTATTAGTTGTGTTCAGACACCTTTTTCCTTGTATGATATATATATATAGTAATTAATCACATTCCATTTGGAAGGACAGCCATGTGTTGAGTTTGTGTCACATCAGTTGTAAAATGATAATTTGATGTATTTATACAATCTTAAATTAAATAATCATCGTCTCATAATTTAATTTATAGTAATAAATGTCTATGTTTTGTCAAAATTTTTATATTGTATTATTCATATTAGAAATTTTAATTGGTGTAAAGTCTGGCGCTAATAATAATGTGTTTATATAGCTTGACCCGCCTCCTCTTTTTATAGAAAACGTGAAAATTGAGATATGTGAATCTCAAATTTCAAATAGGACTTGAATATTTCTAGAAACCCACGTTAAGGAATTAGACTGAAACCACATGCATGTTGCGGCTTACCACTTGCTTTACTCTGAAAAAGTCATAACAAAGACGTTACGTTATAAGAGATTTTTCTCATGTTTTGGTTTATAATATTACAATATGCCTTTTTTTATGAGGAGAAAGGTGAACGAGATTGGAATTGAGAGTAGAGAGGTGGGAGAGATTTGAGAATGAGAGAAGAGGAATACAATTGATTTGTATATTTGATAGATGATTGTATCACAAATACAATTTATTTATATAAAAAACTACCTACCAGAAGGAAGAGAAAAGTGAGTGAGATTGGAGGAAGGAGGTGTTAGGGTCGATTACGATCACACCTTATGATTTCGAAGAACAATTGAAGAATCAAGAAAATTTTAGCAAAAACTTAGAGAGAGAAAAGTCAATTTGTGGTAACACCTCGTGGGGTACCTCAACGGTGATGCAGTATTTATATTTATATTAACACTGTTTCAGAATACGCGAAGAATAAAAAAAATAGTATAGCCTAAAATTTGGGTCGGCAAGATCGTTAATATATAAAAAGAACATTTACATATTAATCAGGCTTCACATCCCAACTAAAAGTTCGTAAGAGGTGAGAGATATATAATTTATTTGTATATCAGATCAATAATTGTATCATAGTTACAGTTGATTTGTATTAAAGACTGTTATATTTAATTTGCCCTTACTAACAAACAACAACAACTACAACCTACCCGGTGAAATTCCATAAGTGGAGTATGGGGAGTAAGATGTACGCATACCTTACCACTACCTCATAGAGATAGAAAGCCTGTTTTCAGAAGACCCTCAATTCAAATATATAAGCACCAAAAGTAGAAAATACTAGATACAAAAACAACTATAGTGGAAAGCAATTGGAAAACTCATAAATACAATACACATAGCAAAATAAATGATGATCAATAACAACACAATGTATAATGACACAGCTAATCCTACAATCTTACTATATCACAAGGCAAGATATCATCCTACCCCTACTAGTCTACTAGCATTCTACCTTAATATGCAATCACCATTCCCTACTAATATTAAATTTTTTAGATTAGTTAATTTTATATAATGCATTATTTAACATATTCGTTAAGCCTTTTTCGAGTAATCAAATTTTTGCAATATAAAAATCTTTCCAATTGCTTGGAGTCTTTGACGTCAACAATCATATTATTCCACTAAAAAAGTGTAAGGTCCTCTTTAAATTCAAAGAAATTAAATGAACGTGGGGAGAAATTAACCAAAAGATACAAGTGGAAAGGAAAAGGACTTAAAGGCAGTAGGATTTTTTTATCAAACATAATAAAAAAATAATCAAAATTTAAAAAAAGTAACACAAATCTTAATTATTAAGTAAAAATAAAATTTTTAAAATTAATAATAATTACACTAATTTTAAACTCTCAAATTTCATTATTTACAAAAAGTTCTATTTTTTTCATAGCCACCACGCCCTTCCCCTCTCCCTCCCCATGCCTATTTGTTGCCACTGTCATTCCTACCCTTTCTGTTTTCACCATTATCATCGCTATCACTAGCTCTATCTCCTACGTAACTACCACCACCTTCTCCTCTATCACCACTATCATCATTTTTTTCTCCTTCTCCCCGGTCAGTATCATCTCCTCTTCTACCACCACCTCTTCCTCTCCTCCTCTCCCTTCACCACTGTCACAACAATCATTACCTCTTCTTCTATCGCTACCAATCACCACCAAACACTACTAGCCTTCTCCTCTGTCATGGCCACTATCTTCTTCACCAACTACTCCTCGACCTCATTTTCTACCAAACAATAAATAATTATCCAAGTTGATGCAACAACTATGCAGAAGTTGCTATAATAATCCAATCTTTGTTGTGGCAACTCAAATAATTGTTGAAGTTGTTGCAGTAACTGCAATAATTGCTACAACAATAATCATAGAAAATATTGCAATTATTGTCATAGTTTGCTGCAATAACTATCGCAATTGCTGCAACAACTACCATAATTGCACTTAATCACTCTTATTAGGTTCACATTTCATTTAATCCTATTTGATCAAGTTAATAACATTTTTTTTTAATTGAGAACTTTTTTATCACCTGTAACTCAATTTTCTCAAAATAGTAACAAATTATATTCACAAAGAATTATTATTATTATTATTATTTAATTTTGCGCTAGTGAAAATTTCTATAAGGCCTGATTTCACTGTTTTGTAGGGAAAATAAAGAGGATAGGATGTTAATCATATAAAAAAAGAACATAATGCACATGACAAAAATATATATATGTTAAGGGTAAAAATCAACGTAATTAGCATATTTAAAGCTGTCAATAGGGCTCATTTAAATAAAAAAATTGATCGAACTAATTTTTTTTTAGTTTCGATCTTGATTTTTTGGTTTCATCAGTCGATTTAGATTTTTAATTTTTAAAATTTAATGATTTAGTTTGATTTTTTATTTTTAATTATTTTTCAGTTAATAAAAAAATATATCAAAATTAATTTAACACTCTACTACTCCAGACCTGATTATATTTGCATGAAGAGTGAACCCACGGCCCAATTCATCATCCAAATATCACTTCTGGCCCAATTGCATTTTCCAATTAAATGTACACTCAAATACCCAATTTCAATTTTCAAACGCCAATTTTAAAATATCAATTTTGAAAAGTGAACTATAATGATTGAAATTTGAAACGTGTTACTAGCAGAGTAGCAGTAGTACATTTTCGAAATGATAAAAAATTGGAAAATTTATTTAAATTTTCATATAAATTAGATGAATTTATTCAACTAATCCCATAAATCCAAAGTTGAACCGAAATAAATTGAACCAAACTAAATTTATTTAGTTTGATTTGGATTATCATTTTCACTAAACTAAAAACTGACAAATCGAACGAAATTTTATTGAACTGAACCGATCGAATTGAACGCCCAGCCTTAACTGTCAATATAGGTCGGCTCAGTCTATATAGACTAGCTTATACAAGCTTTGAAATTTTACGGATCAGGCCCAACTAACTCATTATTTTGGCTGAACAAATATAGTAAACCCAACCCACAACTACATTGGGCTATGGACCAACCCACTTTATTTATAAGAATATAAGTATTTTTTTTTTTGTATATTTTTTAGGAATCCCATACTGATTTTAAAAAATCTCTAAAAATTCCGAATCTTTACCTAATTACAAAAAATCCCGACTTTTGACATTTATTTGATACCTTCTGAGGCCACTTGATACTTACCTAATTGTAACTGAAAATTAATGTTGAAACGTTAAATAAGGAAAAGAAATTACTGCCAACTAGCAGTATCCCTTGAATTAAGGCTGTAAGTTACAAATTATGCAATTAATCCCTAAAATAATAGTAAACTCATAAGATCTACAAAAGTGGAACTTCATGAATTCAAATACAACAAAATTTAAAAAATCCCAAGTACCTCAACTGTCCAAATGAAGAAATCAAGTGGTTCTGGTGGTTTTTCCTTGCTTATTATCATCACTATGTATCAACTTCTCCTAACATAAAAAAAATGAAATCATAATTTCACTCAAAACAATTAACAACAACAAAAAAAAAATAATTACTTACTTTGTAATAATAACAATCAAAATACATTGATTTTAGGGTTTCGAATTTTCTTCAAATAGTTGAGTATCAATTCCAATTAATTTGAGGGGAGTTTTCAAAAATACCAAGTTTTTGGATAAAAATTACATGCCCCTACCGAATCATTGAAAAATACCATATAAAATACCAACTTTATTTACAAATTTAGGAGAGAGAGTGTTTTGAGTGTGATTATTGTGGTGTGTGGTATGATATAATAGTGTTGGAAAATGAAAAAGAGTGTGTTTTTTTTTGGTATTTTGATAAATAAATTTTAAAGTGTAATTTTGGGGGTGAAAGTTGTTATTTGCGTAAAAATTTCTTAATTTGATAGGTATCTACATCAACTTTCAAAACCCCCAAATAATTTGTATCAGTTATGTAGGTATAACATCCCTCTAATAATTTAAACCAAGACACAAAGTTTTTAAAAACGGCTATTTTAATATTTAAGCTCAAATCAATTCAACTTTTAAATAAGTTTAAATTTAATCAAAATAATATGAAATGAGTTAATAACAAGCGAGTCATATAAACTAAATTTTTCTTAATACAAATACCAAATGAGTCTCTTAATACATCCTATCACACAATTCCTTATAGTATTAAATAATGTGTATAAATATTACAAAGTTTAAAAATATAAACATTGGAAATATTTTTCTTGTAGTTTTTATTCCAAATATTTATATAAAATAACAATATTTTCATATTAAAGTCATACGATCAAAGTTTTACTTAAAGTCAAACTTAGTGAGTATTATTAAAATTATTTTATTTATGAATTTGATACTTGATTCACGAATAGTATGCACTATAAATATAGTCTTGTTAATATTTATGTTACTATTTTAAAATTTGAATTTAATTATAAAAAGGATAATTTTCATAAATAGCCTAGACTTGAAATTTAAGATGGTCAAATAGCTATATTTTACATAATAACTTCGGCTATATGACTTGGATGGGAGGAGAGAGGCGAGCGAGATTGAGAGGGGGAGGAAAGAGGAGAGAGGAGAGAAACGAATTGTATATGTATATTTGTCAAATTATATGTGTATACTGTCAAATAATTGTAGATATGTAATTAATATACATATATATTTGTATATCTGGCAAGTGAATTTGGAAGATGGAGGAGAGAGGCGAGCGGGATCGAGAGAGAGGAGAGAGGAGAGAGGAGAGAAGAGAAGGTAGAGAGGCGAATTATATATGTATATTTGACGAATTCTCTATGTGTATCTGTCAAAATAATTGTATATATATAGCTGATATACATATGTAATTGTACATCTGGCCAAAAATAATAGAGAGGAGAGAGACGAGAAAGAGGAATAGAGGAGAGAAAAGATTAGGAACAAAACCCTAACTATAACTATAAATTGTAATCTTCTCAAATTATAGTGATATAATGAAAATACATATCATATGTTTGCCGAGCTACATAATTTTTCCTTATGAAAAAAAAAGGTAAATTTATGAAAATCCCAACCTTTTTTATCCAAATATCAAATTTTCTCAACTTTTTATAAAAATTACTAAAATCCCAACTTTTCTAAAAATTTCATTTATTTTTGATACCTCATTATTATATTTTTTATTAAAGAATATAATTAGTACAATTTTTAAATTTAGAAGTCTATTTATTGTCAATCACTTTTTACATTTTAATTTTTCCTTTTTTAAATCAGTTTTTTTAAAATTTTTATATTTTGATTTTTATCTGTGTGACAGTTACCATTTAAATTTTAAATGTTCCTTTTCCAGTTTTTTCCACAGAAACGTTTCTCCATTCTCATCTCCATCTCCATCTCCTAAACTGTATCAACTGCTCCCTCGAACAAGTACATATCAATCTTCATCTTTGTTTTCATCTTCACTTACTGCACGAGCACCATTGCCCAAGGTAATCGTTTTTATATTCACAAACGCACAAATACACAAATTTGTCGTCGTTAAAAATCTCTGATTCATCTTTCTTTGTTGTATTAATGAACAAATTTAAACTTTTGTTGCTTGTAAAATTGATACCTAATTTTTTGGGGATTTTGAAGTTAATGTGTATATCTAATAATGTAACTATGTTCGATACTTACCCAATTGATTTCTTGATATTTACACTGATAGGTTGGTCAAAATGATTTCTAATTTTTGGGGATTTTTGAAATTAACTGTGGATACCTAACGAATTAAGTAATTTGATACCTACATAACTGATACAAATTATTTGGGGGTTTTGAAAGTTGATGTAGATACCTATCAAATTAATTGGAATTGATACTCAACTATTTGAAGAAAATTCGAAACCCTAAAATCAATGTATTTTGATTGTTATTATTACAAAGTAAGTAATTGTTTTTTTTGTTGTTGTTAATTGTTTTGAGTGAAATTATGATTTCATTTTTTTTTTTTATGTTAGGGGAAATTGATACATAGTGATGATAATAAGCAAGGAAAAACCACCAGAACCACTTGATTTCTTCATTTGGACAGTTGAGGTACTTGGGATTTTTTAAATTTTGTTGTATTTGAATTCATGAAGTTCCACTTTTGTAGATCTTATGAGTTTACTATTATTTTAGGGATTAATTGCATAATTTGTAACTTACAGCCTTAATTCAAGGGATACTGCTAGTTGGCAGTAATTTCTTTTCCTTATTTAACGTTTCAGCATTAATTTTCAGTTACAATTAGGTAAGTATCAAGTGGCCTCAGAAGGTATCAAATAAATGTCAAAAGTCGGGATTTTTTGTAATTAGGTAAAGATTCGGGATTTTTAGAAATTTTTTAAAATCAGTATGGAATTCCTAAAAAATATACTATTACTTAAGAGTCAACGACAATGGGCTATATTATCAAAAATGTTTTTTTTAGTCATTACTTATTTATTTTTTAATCATATCTTGATCCAATGATTTCAGTCCAATTAGTTTGTGAATTAATGCTTATATACAACTTTTAATCAAGAATATGGTCACCACTCACCCCAAAGAAATGGAATTTGCCTATCATGAAACTCTCTAACCCTGAATGCCAGCTAGCTTTTTCCTTTCTAGCTTAATGTTGATGGATCATACATAGCAACACTTTTAAATAAAAATATCGTCTATTAATAATTTGATTCAAAAATATTTTCAACATTATTCATTTAGTTTAAAAAGGTCCCTATTGTTATTTTAAGGTCAAAAATATTCTTTTCCTAATAAAAATTTCGATTTAAGCAATTTGGGGAGAAGGAGACCATTTTTTCCTCCTTTTAATTAAGTGTTGCGCACTTGGCTATGGGTTGTCAAGTTTACTCCTCCCCCGCCCACACAAAATTATCCATATTTATTAAGCATTAAAGAACAAGAAATTAGCGATGGATAAACTTTTATAGCTAAGCAGTATAGCAATGAATTATATGAAAATTTAATTACATGAAGTTTTTTAGCGATGGATTATAAAACCAAAGATTATCCATAAATTTAGTAGCTAATTATATCATATTTTCGACTCGTTGGTCACATGATGGCAGCATGATAATTCATTTCGATCCATTATTTTTTCCCTTTGGATCGTTTTGAGTAATTGGAATATCCTATCATGAGGTGTTTGTCTAATTACTGGAACAAGCAATTAATCAACTTTATTCTCATGCAAAAATCATATTATTATATCACAAATCACTTGTTTATTACTCATATTCAATGTCTATCCATTAACATAATTATTGTAATTACTTAATTAGCAATATCTCCCAAGTCCCAATCCATCATGATGTGATTTAATCACTCACAAGATAGCCTTTTTGCCAACTTTAATTAATCACAAAGTTAAGGGTTGGTTAGTCAAATCAAAATATTAATAAATTTACTTTTCCTTTTCAAATACATAAGAAAAAGACATGTCAAGTCAACTCTCACTTTTGACAGTAACCTCAAAGTACTTATCTACTAAAATATTTATTATTTTAAAAGTTTAAAACTTAATTAGTTTTTTTTTTCTATTTCACTCTTAATAGTAATTATTTTGAAGACTATAAATATCTAAAATATGACATATAAATATATTAGCAAATAGTCAATGAAGAAATAATAGAGTATATTTTAAGAAATAAATAAAAATAAATAATAAATTATTTCTTATAACTAATATTTTTTAAAAGACATATAAATAAATCACGATAAGTATTTTGAGATGGAAAAAGTAATATACATTTTACTTATTTGTATTTGTATGTGTGGTTGAAATGATAGTTTAAAACTTCTCCGTTTCAAATATCAATATTTATTTCGTAATATTTTTCTCATTTGATGTCAATTTTTGTTTTATACTGTGTTTACTAATACAACCTATTAAAAACTGACAGACCAGTTTTATCATAAAGTATTTATTCATATAACTAATAATAAGTTGATTATAACTCAAATCAACGATTCAAATTACGTGAACCATCCAAATTGTTGGGCTGCCTAATTTGATTCAAATACTCCCTCTTTTATATGTCAAGGTTTATAAAGACATAAAATTTAAGAATAAATAGATTTTTTGTTTTAATTTTGATCTTAAATAAAAGGTGTCTCCTAGGCTCTGCAGATCAAATCGTTAATCCGAATTGATTTTTTTGAGATATTTGGGTCGGGTTATTGACTTATTCGGTCGGTTAACGATTTTTTTTAAAAAAAATTATAACGGGTTGTCGGTTATCAGTATTTCCATTTTCTAACATTCTTTATTTCTTTTATAATTCTATCTTCCTGATTATGCTTAATTGATTTTAGTTTTTCAAATCCAATAGTTTAAGAGCCAAAATGCTGGAAACTGGAAAGCCATTTATGTAGGAATTTTCTATTCTTATAACACTAGAAACATGTTCATGAATCATGATTACTTACAATGTGCACCTGTTGTTAATTTTTCCCATGTTAGATTTCGAATGCGTCATGTATAATATGCTAGCACTCCTAGTAATTTATATTTCTGTTTCAAGTTCTTAATTAAGTTTTAAGTTTGATTGCTAATGTATGCCGTATGGATTGGAAACTGGGAAGGGTAGGGATTAGGGAAATTGAATTTTAAGTTTTAAACTTTTAATTGTTGATGGTTTACCCGATAACCGAACCGATAAAGGCCAAGAATCGATAAATCAATAATCGATTATCAATATCTTAGCGGTTTCTTAATGATTCAGCATATTTACAAACTGATAATCAGTAAGTAAAATCGACAATATTCAAAATCAAATCGAATCATCCGATACACAACTCTAGCATCTCCTCTATCCAAATTAATTTGAACATGATAAAGAAACTAAAATATCATTGTACAAGAGAGAGTCATTCATTAAAGATAAAATAAAAATTGTTAAAATTATGAACTTGCTAAGTATAAAAAGATGTTACTTGTCTCACAATAAGTGATTTTCTTACATCTTAAATTTGGTAAAAAAATATTTATACATTAAAATCAAGGTCTTAATTTTTCTTCCAAAACTTCTTGCGGTATATGATTTGCATAAATTTCTAGAAGACTTCTTTTTATTTTTTGTAAGTAAAATACGATAGTTTTGGTCCACATATTATTTTTTATGATGAAATGATTTTTGATTCTTTTTTTTACATAAAATAAAGAGATTACATAATAAATCATTGCATATTAAAGAGATACACATACACACTTAAACATGTATCCATTACTTCCAAGGGTGTTCCAACTATTTTATATGTTTTTGTTGTATAATTTTAATTCTCTTAGTGAAAATTTTAACTCTGTCACCGATTAATTTCTTGTTTCCACACATACAATTGGCACACATATATCTAGCTTCTGCTTTAAAAATACCGACATATGTATATAATTGGTCACATATACAAGTACAATCATATATTGCATTCATGTAATTTCAGTTAGGATAAAGTTTTATATACGTGTCTTTTGCTACATTTAGAAATCAAAACGTCGCAAAATCTCAATATTTCATGCAAAAGTAAACGCTATTTATAAAAAAAAATTCAAATAAAAATGAATATCTCTCGTAAAAAATAAATTTATTACTAGAAAAAAAGTAGAGTAGCAGATGGAAAGAAGAAGAAATAAATGAGAAAAAAGGGAGCAGTGGGTCAGTAATACACCTTGTCTTGAGGCAATTCCATGTGCCCACATGGCGCTGCTCATCTAAATAATATTTCCTCTTCATTTCTTCTTCTTCTTTCTCCTTAACCAATCCCAGAAGACCTTTCCCTTTTTTCTCTTAATTAATTCCTCCCTACAAAACCAGTAAGCAATAAATACCAAACGTTTTACTATCTTCGACAACAGAAAAGGAATTGCCCTGGGGAGTACGAAAATGGAGAAAGGAAGTGATGGGTTTGTGAGAGCTGATCAAATTGATTTGAAGAGTTTGGATGAGCAACTCGAGAGGCACCTTAACAGAACATGGACTATGGAGAAGACCAACAAGAAGAAACCCTTGGATGATTCTTGCATTAATTACTCCACCGCTACGGTGGCAGCCCCCCCCGTCACCGCTCCTGCTGCTACTCTATCTCTATCTTCTTCAGTCAAACCCAGGCAAAGACATGACTGGGAGATTGACCCCTCAAAACTTATCATCAAAAGCGTCATTGCTCGGGGGACCTTCGGTACAGTTCACCGTGGCGTTTACGATGGTCAAGATGTCGCCGGTTAGTTAACTCCTTGTTTTTCTTAATCTATATTCCGAAAAATTTCTGTTCAATGATTCCTGTTTGATACAGTTTCTCATCCGTGATTATTGATTTTTGTTTTTTCAAGAGAATATTTTATTATTGTTATCTCCTCTCTTTCTCTCAATTTATTTTGGATAGTTAAAATTTTGAGATTCAAAAACTTTGAATTCGTGTGTAATGAAATTTACATATTTAAAACTTATGTTAAAAAATACACTATAAATTATAATAATTAATAATTTAAAATATTTGAAAATCGATAAAAAGAATTGATATCACGACCGAGAGATCGCTGTTTTAACTTTTCTGGAGAGGCAGAGAGTTTGTTAGGGAGCAGCGGAAGAGCATTTTTGGGACTGAGGTCAAATTTTCCTTTAATGCACTGTTGAGAAGGTTTTTTTTTTGTCGTTTATTCTTTAAATTATTTAATCATAGTGCATGGATCATACCATCTTGAATAATAGGTACTAGGAACTTAAACAGAATAGAATGGTAAAAAATGGTTCTTGAATTTACAATATTGGCAACTCATAAATTCTATAGTAAAAATGGCAAATTTGTGGGCCTATACATGGTTCAATATTAATGGTCTATAGGCTGCTGGATGTAACCATTTTTTAATACTATATTTAATCTGTTTGTCTGGTTTAACTTGACATAGATTGACAAAAGATAGGTAGAATATATCAAAATGTCTTTTGATCTAGTGATTTTAAACATGTCATGTGAAAAGTTAGTATAAAAAATTTGGAAAGGACTTAAAAGGAAAGTTATACAAACAAATGGAAATGAAGCGAGTTGTATTTATTAGTTTTTTTTTCTTTTGGTTGGAGTGTGTTGGGGGTAACAGAATGAAGATTGTATAATGATTTGATGGCTTGTAATCTGAGTGTATTCTTATGGAATCCGTGAATAACGGCACGGGTTTGGGTTGAATTATGCAAGTTGCAGATGACTGCATTAACTTTAGCTGGTCTTGCAATGTTGCTGTATTTCTCAACTTTCATGTGATTCAATCTGTTATTCAAGTAATAAAGTAATACAAAACATTAATGACTGGCAAACTGATCCTACAACTCTGGATCTCATTTTCTTGCTCTCATAATTTTTTTTTAAAAAAATGTTCTTCTTTTAATTAGCCATTTGGTGTTAAATATGTTTTGTCATTGTCACTGCTACAGGACATTAATAAAATTTGCCTGTTCAGCTTTTTAACAATTTTTTGAATGATTTAATATGACTACCACAAAGTAGTAGTCTTGTTAGCGTGTTTCTCCTTTACATTTTGTATTCCTCTGTGATACTCAGTGAAACTACTGGACTGGGGGGAAGAGGGCCACAGAACAGACGCTGAAATAGCATCGCTAAGGGCAGCTTTTACGCAAGAAGTTTCAGTGTGGCATAAGCTTGACCATCCTAATGTTACTAAGGTGACACTTGAAAACTTAACCTTTTTATGTGGTGAAGATTTAAGACTTCTTAGATGCTACTGCTTCTGCATGAAACTTAATTGTCTTAAATGCTTGCTTCTAAGTCCTAACAAATCAAAGGGGCTTAAGATTTTGTGGTACATCTACTAAAATAATTTCCAGCATATGCTCCTTTTAGTCTGTTAATACTCTTTTCACAACTTTGCTAACAAAGTATGGACATGTTGAGCGTTGCACCATTTTGTCAAATTGTTGATGCTCTGCATAAGGTTTTCTTTTCAATTCAGTTCTGTAGCTTTGGCATCTAAACAAATTAGTTGTTTTTGGAGCACAAATTCATGCAGTTGTCATTATAGGTGTTAATAGCTATTGATACTTGGTAAATCAGTCAACAGTACGATATGTTCCAGAAAAGAGAAGAACACAGGAAATAACTCATCTAATTCTATAAGCCATGTGAATAGCGACTATTTACAATGGTATGGTATGTTTGAGATGACTTTTCTATTATGAAAATGGGGAAAATGCTGATCTTGGGAAAGCTTGCAAACTCTTGACTAGCAAGGTTGATGCAGAGAATTAAAATTTCATAAGAACAAGGTTTTTAACATAACAATACACAAGGCGCCACTACCTAACTTTTCAAAGTAAGAAAAGAGAGAGAATAGTATACGTTAGGTCAACTTGAATGGATGAGCCCTAATTTCCAATTATCAAGATGTTAGATTATCAGGATACAAGACACAATAGTTAAGTTCTAATCTCTGATATTTGATGTACTTAAGCTATCTTTTCATATGCAGAACATAAATATCTTCATTCTCAAAACATCTTTGTGAGGAAAAAAGACATCTTATGTGTTATTTCTGGTTTAAGGAAATAAATAGAAAATTTCATTCATTGATTACTAGAAACCTTTATGGTGAAAGTGAAAGAATGATTCTTGAAGGACAGCTCAGGGTGATGTGGAGCACGCCTGTATCTTTTGTTGGCTGTAACAAACAACTGTAGTTTCACATTTCAATTAATTTTACAGGCTGCCATTTCTAATGATTTACTATGTTTTTGCTGGCTGGATTGTGGGCAACTTCATATTTCCGAAGTCCTATCTCGTATCTTAGAATACGAACTGATTTTGGTTAATGTACCCATATCTTTATAATAAACCGTTTATTTCACATAAAGCATCTAACATATATCTCCAATTTTATGCAGTTCATTGGGGCAACGATGGGCTCTTCTGGGCTCAATATACAAACAGAAAATGGTCATATTGGCATGCCGAGTAACATATGCTGCGTTGTTGTGGAATACCTTCCAGGTGGTGCATTAAAATCTTACCTTATAAAGAACAGAAGAAGGAAGTTGGCATTCAAAGTTGTTGTGCAGATGGCACTCGATATGGCCAGAGGGTAATCGAAACTTTGACTTTTACATGTCTTTCAAACACCCCTGAAATATATATATAACGGTTATCATTTATCTGAGTAAAGGTCAAACATTTGAACTTTGTAGGTTAAGTTACCTTCACTCTCAAAAGATTGTGCATAGAGATGTCAAGACTGAGAATATGCTATTGGATAAGACGCGTACGGTAAAAATTGCTGATTTTGGGGTTGCTCGCGTTGAGGCTTCTAATCCAAATGACATGACTGGGGAGACTGGAACCCTTGGATATATGGCTCCGGAGGTAATTTTGGAATTGAAGTAGGATTCACGTTTCCATACTATCCTTTGTGTCCGTATTGGTCATCTTCTGTTCTTGTGATGGATTAACTAGTTCAAGGACGTACAAAGCTTTTTCCTGCTACTCGTACTTGCAGAATGTTCCCTCTTTTTCGCCAAGTTCCATTTTTCCTTTTCATCTGTATAATTATATATACTACAGAACACAATGTTTAGCATTACTGTTCAAACTAAGCTAAATCTGGTGATGGGAGGGGCAGGGAAAATAACCCCTGAAAATCTAGTCAATTGATGAGAGTGTTTCAAAAGACGGGGTAAACTAAAGTTCAAGAATGAAAACATTGAAAAGGAAAAATAGTTGTACACAGCATTCACTGTTCTGAATTGTTGAATACTAAAATTACAGGTTCTCAATGGCAATCCATACAATAGAAAATGTGATGTGTACAGTTTTGGCATATGTGTATGGGAGATATATTGTTGCGACATGCCATATCCTGACCTCAGCTTCTCAGAAGTAACTTCAGCTGTAGTTCGCCAGGTAAACTCTCCAACTTCCTGGCACTTCTTGGATATAATAATGACATATGAAGTAGACGAGATAGATCAGAGAAGAATATATAGTCCTTGTTTCTTATTGCTTATATGCTTTTATAATCTTGGTTAACTGTGGTTTCTGTTGTACCGCCACACAGAATCTAAGGCCAGAAATACCAAGGTGTTGCCCAAGTTCCCTAGCTAATGTAATGAAGAGATGCTGGGACGCTAACCCTGACAAACGACCTGAGATGGACGAGGTAGTATCCATGATAGAAGCTATTGATACATCAAAAGGCGGAGGAATGATTCCTGTTGATCAACAACAGGGTTGTTTCTGTTTCCGAAGGCATAGGGGACCTTGAAGCTTATAGCTCAAGAAAACATACAAAAGTAGGTAAATTACATCTCAATTTCGAAATATTTGACAAAGTGAACTTCTTGCAGAGTCAGAGTATTTGAACAGTTCCATTGAGAAGCTATGCTGCATGCATTTTTCTCTTGGTTTGATGTAAAGCTTACACATTTCTGTTCTCTTTTTTCTTATAATACATATTCCCAATCTTTTTTTTTTTCCTTTTCTTTTCTATTTGACTACTGAATTTTGTTATGCTCTCTTGTTTTTTCCACTCCATTTTTCAGTGTACTTTCTGTGATGAACATAATTCCTAAGTACGTTTAGAAACAAAATAATTAGCCAAAATCTAATATTTACACAATGATTTTAGTAGCTTTAACTGCATCTACATTGAGATAACTCACTCTAAATAATGTTGTCCAGCAACTCATAGAAAAATGCTAAGTGACCTGCCATGACGTGTATAGTCAAGCTGGTCCTATCAGTCCATCAACCTTGAATTCTAAATTAAATTAATTCAGAATTACAATTTTTATTTTTATTTCCCATTTAAGAGGACAGTGGTAGAGTGATCAATCTCCAACACAGCCACAGTGACCATATTTTAATGAAGAATCAGGCCGACTTGGAGACCGGGGAACTTGTCTTGGATTAGTAATGAATGAAGGGAAGCTCTTCAAGTTTTCTCTGCTAGCGACTTTAGGCTATTCCCGGGTTCCTTGGAAGTTCAATTTCACTCGGCTTTCCTTCATCTTCCCAGTTAGTGGTTTTGTAATATTTTGCATAAAGGAAGAGTTGAACTGCTCCAGATAACATCCCCAGACCATTGGGTATCTATCATTAATTTGAAGGGGAAAAAAATACATATCAATTAAAATTGTTTGTCACCAACAATAATCTCACAAGCAGAGAGTCTTACCAGGATGTAAGGATCAAATTTAAGGAAAGCATAGGCGAACCAAATACCACCATTGAGAAAGTTTGCAAGTGACAGATAAAATGGCATGAATTTCACACTCTTGGTGCTGATCACTCGACGCTATATATAATTTATCTTGTCTGTCAGTGTATATAACATAAATTTTATAGACTAAGATAAATCTTAGAAGGAGAGATTAATACCATAACGGTGAGAGGCGAAGCGTACATAGCGATATTCATAATGACAGCCAATATACCGACGAGCATAGATCTGTTCTTGGTTCCATGTAGGAACGCAAGCGTAACGAAAACGAGGATCCCAAAAAAGATTACTTCAACTACCAAAAATATAAGAGTCTTCTTCTGTTAATACAAATAAAAAAAGAAGATGTTAGTTCAAATTACAAGGTAATAATATGAGTAACATATAATAATTCAATAACGTACACGTCTTGGCCAGTCGGAATAGGTGAAGAAGACGATTACATATAATAATTCAATAAAGAGACCAATGCCATTAATAGTGACAACAAGAAGGCTGTCTGGATGAACAAATGGCATGCCATAAAATACCCAAACTGCACAATTCAACGCAGTTACGACATAAGGATCTGGTTTAAATTGCATCACCGTCTTTGCTTTCCATATTTTTATGAACGTTGGCCTGCATGCATGCACGCACCTCGATTAATTAAACTAATTAATCATAATAACACACATTATGCCAGGTGATCACTTACAAGGGGGATAAGAAGAGGAAAAATGATATAACATTTCCTGCATGAAGAAATATTATTGAATGTTAAATATCGTTATTATCAAGAATTATATTAATGATTAATGAATAGTATAATAAGGCACGGACCGATAATTCCAACAATCGTCCGTACTGTCTCTGTTTGCATTTTGTCTAGCTAGATATCTGATTAACGATGAAAGAAGACAAGATTGATCAAAACAATCGACGTTATACGTATGCAACTTTTATAGAGAAATTGGTGAATTTCAGGCTAGAAGATCATAGTTAATTTGTATATTGATTTGAAACATCATCAGTGTATATTGGTAAGTAAAACCTGCATGGATAATTAACCAATGCATTCTTTAAGTATTTATAAATGAAGAATGGATGAGCAAATTTTTCTCAGTTGGTTACTACTGATAACAAATAGTAAGAGGTCAAGTGAAAATAGCTTATTTTGTGCCTGTATGCATGCAAGTTTATCCACAAAGCTGATAAGAGCCATGTGACTATTCTTTGTTTGAGGATTTTGTGGTAATGCTGGTTAATAGTTACCATAATTTTTGCGGCTATTATCCAATTATTTATCAACTGATTAATCTCACTAGCATAATTTATGTTTCACTATAATCATTGTCAAAAATTTTGTCAAAAATTTAAAATATACATATAAAATATTCTTTTGACTTCTATACTTTCTATAATTTTTGTACATACCATATAATTTTTTGATGAATCACGTTCAATGGTTATTTTTTACTCCATGTAGCTACTCTGCTGACTACCACAAGTAGGGTTGTCCATGGCTGGAACTGAACCGCAATCCAAATCAAACTGATTAAAAAATCGATATTTAATTTAGTTTGGTTAGGTTCGATTTTAAATTTTGAAAACCGATATTATGTGATTTGGTTTTGACCTTTTATTTTACTAAAAAAAAATGGTAAAAATAACCAAACAAAATCAAAATTATATATATAAATTTTATAATTATTCATATATAATATATAAATATTTTTGTAAGATTTTAATTATCTTAAATTCTAGTGGGGGGCTCTTGGGTCGTTCGGATCCATATCTGGTAAAAGTGGTGGCCTGGTTGTCCCCACACCCCCTTATCATGCGTGCCTATGGGAGCAGTTTGTGCTAGCGTTTTGACGCTCGCCTTATGGTTCTCAGTCCTCTTTCGCCGAGATGCCTTTTAAAAAGATTTTTTTCCGCACCGGAACAAGACCCACTATACTAGATTTAGCAAATTCGGGTGCGGATGGGGATTCCCCAATAGATTCTACAGATTCGGATTTGGATGCTTGAAAATTTTCTTGTTAGTGTTTTGGTATATATTTTTCTTGTACCCCTTCCCGGATAGTAGTTATGTCATTATTGAGCTTGAAATTTTTTTTTTTATAAAGATATGATCGTTGGTGCATAATGACTTTAATATTACTTAGCTAAATCACTTTGTTAATTCATATATATCACTTTGTTCATGTAATAATAACTCTAGAACTTAATTGAATCTACAGTAGCTTTTGGTTAATTGTTCATGCACTAGGTTTCTATGTCTATCAAAATGTGTATGCCATCAATAAATTTATTACATTTAAATCGAAAAAATCAAGAAAACCAAACCAAACTGACAATAACCAAATCAATAATTTTTTTTATTTAATTTGATTTAATTTTAAAATTTTAAAAATCAATTAAATTAATTTAGTTGTGTTTTTAATCAATAATCGACCTAAACCAAACCATAAACACCTCAACCACAAGTACATAAATTGTTTCACTTGCTTTATTTTGTTTTATTCTTCTCTTATTTATTCCATAATTGAAAAGCAATCTAGGAGAAAGAGGCGAAACAACCGATGTACCCCTTGTTTGGATGGTTATTACCTGTTGTATTGTATTATATTGTTATTTTAAATACAATATTTGTTTTGAATGTTACTTAAATTCTATTGTACCGTATCATTTAAATTCATTGTTAGGTAACGACGACCCATTTTATGTAACATCGATTTGGTGTGGTTGCGTCATTACTTTAATAATATCTTCCCATTTTTTACTTTATTTATTATTTAATAATTCTTTTTATCATTTACTCTATCTTTTCATAGTATCTACCACATACGCTACATTTCTTGTATGTTTATCATTCAAATTATAGATGTATAACATTATGTAACAACGAAGAACAATACAATCTATCCAAATATTATATTCATTGAAACAATATAGTACAATACATATATTACAAAGCAATACATAACAACCATCCAAACAAAGTGTAATGAAAATGCCATCTTAACAACGTTATTTAATTTACCATCCAAATCATTGAAATGTTTAATAAGTGGTAAAGTCATTAATTAGCTAAAGATAGATACAGTAAAGTTTAAGGTTCTCTTTTTTTAATGGAGAAAGGCATTTTCTCCAATTTTTAATTTTCAATTGGTTAAAATTTTTGATTTTTTTTATTTTCATACTCTAAAGTTAATGGAGAAAGATATTAACTTTAGTGGCACTTAAATGATCGTTTGATTGGCAAATGTGGGATAATTTATCCTGAAACTAATAAATAGTATCAGAATAAGTTATTTCTTCTTTCGGTCATGTACTAATCTCGGGATAAAAAGGATCAATGACAATAATATCCTTTTACACCTTTTTTATACCTCACTTTGTATATTTACATTATTTTTTAATACATATACAATAATATTCACAACCTTCACTCCTTATTTTTATAATACTTCTTCATATTTTTCTATTAAAAAATTACACTACATAGCATAATTTTTATTGACTAATTCTTATGTTTTTTATATTTTGATTTTTCATAAATCCTTTTTTACTTTAACAAACTTGAAAATGCAAGTTCTATTTGTAAATTAAATAAAAAAAAGATTTATCTTAAATGCATATGATATGATTATGGAAATGTACACCTAAAAATGTTTAAGCTAAATAAGATGAAAAATTTATTCTAAAAATAATATTGAATAACAAAAGTTAGCAAAGATAATACATTAAAAACTAATAAAGTGAAGGGTATTTTTGTAAACAAACAACATAATCTTAATATTTATCCAACAAACCAAACACTCAATAAAAAATAATTTCAACATAGCTTATTTAATTATTGTTAATCCCAAAATAATTTATCTCATCATAACTTATCTCATTATAACTTATATTCAAACCAAACGACCCCTAAAGTCCATATTCTCTTTGAGGGCTAACTATCAAAACTGCCATTTGCCAGTGCATGTTGTACATTTATTTAGAGTAGCCAATCTTGCCACCTGCCGGTACTTAATTTTCAGTGAAAGAGTAAGCTTATAGAAGTAGAAGAAATTCCCAATTATTATTATTTTATGTATTCAGTGTGGCACTCTTGTTAAAATTTAATTAATTTAAAATTATGTATAACAAGATCTATGTTTAAAAACAATACTCCTAGCAAAAAAAATTCATAAAATTTGAACCCAAATTCTCTGATTAGGAATAAGTTACCTATTGCATATAGTACATTCACACATACATTTATAAAGCTGAAATAATGCTTGTCTGGTAAAGTAACTTTCTTTACGCCACCTACAAGATGTATCCTCCTGAACTTTCCTGTTTTAAATATTACAATGTCTCTGCCCACATTTATTTGTTTTTTCTTAAAGAATGTTATTTGATGGAATTATACGAATGTCCAGGCTCAAACTTAAGGGGACCATAAAATTTTCGTTAAGAAAATAATAATTTAGAATAAAAATATCGCAACAATTGTAGTATTTAATTTTAATACATGAATGTTATAATCTCTATAAATCCTTTGATTCGTCTTTTCAAATATAAATTCAAGAAATCTTGAGTACTTTGAGCTTGAATCTTGAATTTGTTCTTGAGTTTGATCTTGAATTCAAGGGCAAGAATTTTTAAGCTTGATCTTGATTGAATTTTGAATTTGTGAGCTTGTAGAGAAATTTGCAGCGTTTAATCTACGAGCTCTCTCTATGTTTTTGCTAGAATTCTTGAGGTTCCTTTCTGAATTACGAAACCCTATTTATAGTTGTAAGATAGAGGAATTATAATAAGAAAGACTTTCCTTCAACGAATTAAATTTAAGTGATATGACATATTGAATTTTAATGAAGTGGCCTCGTCATTTTGAGACATGGCATGATCCTATTGTCTTCTTTGTGTTGACTTGGCATGCCATGTCACTTGACATGAGACACCAAGAACTACTTCTAGGATGATGTGAAAATTGAACTTATTAAATTGGGCTCACCTATTGTAACCCTAATCAATTGACTTGGACTTTAATTCAATCAATATTTATTGGACTTAAATAATTAATATAATCATATTAATCCACAATATTTGTTTGAACTAACATATTCATGAATTTAATATAATTTAAATTATTTTAAAATTTGTATTTAATAAATTTTACATGATTACACCTAATTCACACCAAAATTTTCACTAGTTATCTCATCAAACGGTATATATTTTTAAAGATTTTGAATTTTCATTTATTGTGACTTATATTACTTTATACGTACTTTACTAATATATAAATTTCATTTAAAAAATTAAATATTCCATGCATAAACTTTTTATTAAATATAAACCGTTTGACTTTCGAAAAACGAAAAATTCCACATAAATTAAATAGAAGAAGAAGACGAGTTAAATATTATATTCGTTTGAGTCTAACAATGTTCAAAACGGTATTTCACGGTTTATATTCGTACAACAATAACAATAACATACCCAGTGAAATCCTACAAGTGAGGTCTGGGGAACAATTTATATTCATAGTGTTTTTAAAAACAAGGACAATATTTATATAGCGATCTAAAATAGAATTATTTATATAAATCAGCCTAAAAATAAGATACTGTTGTTTTACATAAAATCAGATATAATAATCCAATTGCTGCAAGATCAAATCGTCAGAAAAAAATAATTATTATCATTGAAACGGATAATATTTCTTGTTTTGACTATAATGTTAAAATAGCATGATTAATTAGTTGGACTAATTATATTATGCAGTTGTGTAGAATCTTCTTCCATCTTTGTTAAGTTTCCACATTTTATTAATTAATTAAACGGCTGTATCTATCAGATTATCAAAAAGTATGATTCCATTATGTTTTGTAATTAAGACAATTCATTAATTATTATCTAATTAGTATGAAGTGGAAGAAATGTGTTAATACTGATGTTGAACCTTCAACTTTTTCCTCTAGGATATAATGGTTTAATACGGAACTAGTGATTGAAACTATTTTGAGGAAATTTTGGTTTTGGATTATTCAAAGAAGACACATCTCAAGTCATAAAATTATTATAAATACTCATTTTTGAGAGAAAAAGACAACTAAAGCAATTAAAATTAATAAAAATCGAATGGATTGAATTATAATTCACATTGTAGCTCATTTCAATCTAACTCACTATTTCAACACGTCTTACTATATTTAATTCGTCTATTTAAAATCTCTATTATTCAGTAGTAGTCGCTCTTCCTATTCCTTTCTTTCCTTTTATCTTTGTCATATCTGGTCTAATCCGCCTATGGGTTGTTGAGATGAGGGTTCCTACGAAACAACCTCTCTATTTCTATGAGGTAGTGGTAAGGTTTTCGTACATTCGCCCTCCCCAGACCCCACTTGTGAAATTCCACTGAATATATTGTTATTGTATTTGAAGTCTCTATTATTACAAAATTTGCGAGTACCAACATAAACTAGACGTTTGCATAAACAATATATGCAAATATTAACATTTGACGCATCAGTTGCAAATCAATATTTGCATTAACAATTTTGTCCATTAATTTAACTAAAACCTGAAATAAAGAATTTGGAGTTTCACTCGAAGAGGTTTAAAGTTTTTTCCAAGTAAAATATGTATATCTAAACAAAAATTAATTAGTGATATAGTCTCTTTTCAAGATCAACTTTAAATTAATACTGTATTATTTTTCAACTTTAATCAAATATTGTCCAAATTGATCTAATATCTTAATCTTAATAATATATATGTATGCGGAGGTATCACATATAATGGGTGTGCCTTTATTTCTCATTGTCCCACTACTCCCTTCCACTTATGCAGGATTGCATCTAAAGATCTAATTATAGGTTGAACAAAATTTAGTAGTTTTTGTACATTAATATAAGAAATTCATAAAATATTTTTTATCTATTCATAACATAATAAATTACTTTTCATAGTGTAGTAATAGAAAATAAAACTTTATTAAAATCGAGTCAAATTGAATCTTAACCTACTCTATAATTTATTATTAATTTATTTTAATTCAAACAAATTCAAAATTAAATTAAATTTTGATTCATTATAATCCGCTCAAATTTAATATTACTGATATCTATAAATTTTACTCTCGCCCAAAAGCTACAAATGAGCCCCATTTTGTAGCAAAAACAACAAAAAGGCGGTCCAAGAAACGCAACGTTATTGGTGTGTCAGAGCTTTACGCCACCAAAAAAAACCAAAAAAAAAAAGCGAAAAACTTTAAAATCCGAAAGAGCATTAGTGTCAAGTGGGTATACTTCCAATAATTCTGGCTGCTCCTTCATGCTTTTCTTCTCCATTTGCACCTTTTTCGTTCAAAATCATCTTTGTTCATCAGATCGAATTATTCGCTATGAAAGTTGTGAAGGTGAAATTGGAGTAATTGATTTGTGCACTCTAGCTGTTTGATAAAAGGACTATTATGATAATGGAAATTGCGGTGTCAGTGCTGTTGCTGTTAGTGGGTGTAGCTGTTTTGGTGTTCATTCATGTTTGTATAGTTGGCAGAGCTTTCAGAGCTAGAAATGGTATAAATGGGGTCATTTTCAATCCAAGAAATGTGAACAGACATCCAAGTATGTCTCAGGAGGATATGAAGAAATTGCCCTGTTTTGATTACAAAGTGGAATCTGTGAAAGGGAGCCCCGTGGATTGTGCTGTGTGTTTAGAGAATTTCAAGGTTGGTGAGAAGTGCAGATTACTACCAAAGTGCAATCACAGTTTTCATGTTCAGTGCATTGATGGATGGCTACAGAAAACAGCTGTTTGTCCAATCTGCAGAGCAAGTGCTAAATCAACATTAGAAACAGAGGAAGAAGCCAATAATTCTACTCAAGTTGCACTTGAAATGACATAAAGTTGGGACTGGGAGCAGGTAGTATAATTTGAAATTTCATCCCTTGCTTCTCTTCTGTTATGATATAAATCATAAATTATGGTAAAAATTAAGAGAAAAGTTTTTTTTCCAGATATTTCTTGCTAGCTTTGTGGTGAATTCTTTCCACACCCATGTTTGTATTATTTTTTTTTTCCAAAATTGTAATGATTTGTTTCATTGTAATTAATGCTATTCAATTGCTTTAGTTCTTCTCCTTCTAGAAATAAAAAGACAGGGCCACCATCCCAGACCCAGAAAACAACTTCAAAAGAAAATAGTTATCCGCATTTAGCCGTGACTCATTAGTCTACCTGGGCACGTTTGATGTGATGGGATAAAATAATAACCTGGGATAATTTTTAAGCCTTGCTTAGAAATTTTTGAGGTGTTACATAAATTTTGTAAAAATTGAATCAATAAATACATGCGTCTTACATGATATCATATATGATAACTTAAATGCATATTTTAATGTTTAATCATATTTAATTAGTATAATATATCTAAATTTCTCAGTTAAACATGACAATTTGGTGTATACATCTAATTTGAGTTATTTTAGTAAAATATGCGATTGAATAAAATGTTGGGCCTAATAAGCTCATGCCCCTTTAAATCAAACTATTTATATTCATATACCCATTTACATTTTGTGCCCCTGTACTATTAAAATTTGCCCCTCCGCCCTCCTCTCCAATATTAAAATCCGTGTGCTGACATCATGCTGACGTCAACACTCACCTTGTTTGATATACCCATGGAGTATACATGTACCAACAGGGTATCACAGAGGATTAACCTCGATTCTATATGATATCGATATGGGTTCATTAAGGATAAATAGTTTGGGTCATGAATCTATTAAGGATAAATAGTTTGAATTGAGTCCATTAAGGATAAACAATTTTAAATTAAGACTATCTAGTGTTCTATTCCCATTTTTGTAAAGTTATATTGAATTTTTGGGCGTTGGGAGCTTAAGATTTATAATCTAATCATTAGTTTTGTTGATTACACAACGGGACCTCATCAATTATCGTAACTTTCATTCTAAGTGTGTCTGCTGAAGAATAATTAACAATAATTATTCATTACTTGTAATAAACAGGCAGTTGGGGAATTTAAAATATAGCCACTTAAAAATAACTTACTTATGTCCCATGGTTATAGTTTGAGTAATTACATTTCATAACTAAATTTTACAATAATGTTCGTGTAATCCGCACAACATTTGTATACGTTTATGTAATTCGCTATACAATTCTCAATTTTTGTATAACATTTGTATATGTCATTATAAAATTTGTGCAAAACGTTTGGATAATTTGTTATACTATTAGTATTGTTTGTATATTTCGCTATACAATTTGATTCACGCACAACTTTTACTCGAATTTTACAAAACTCAAACTGTAATTACAACTAGATGTTTATTGCGAGTTATAATTAATTCAAACTATAGCTATATTAGCTAATTAACTAGTATATGTTTACTTATCCGTGTAATTTTTCCATTTATTAAACCAGCCTCTATAAACTGAGTCCTTGTGTTCATCCTATCCTGGGCCCTTCAGGTGAAAATGGCCCAACTAAAACAAGGGCCTTGCTCGGTGTTTTGAATAGGCCCATTTCTGATTATACTAGGCCCAACCTATCGTTTCATCATAGAAAAGTAACATGATTTGGTGTGAAAAGATATATTTCCAAGCAAAAGTACAACTCACAAGCTTGTACATTTTAAGATATATCTTTCTTCATCACATTCATATAAAAAGAATAGTTGCTTATAGTACCTCTTTGTGTAGTTTTTGATCTTCTAAGTTGTAATTTTAAAATATGAAATTGATCTAATTTAGTTCTGCTTTAATGATTTAATCAAATTGACTCTTGCGAAATGAAACATGATAATTATATGAGATGAATGATGTATATTTTTTAAGTTACTAAACAAGTTGAGAAACTATAAATACTCTAATTTGTTTGTTTTGATTTGTCTTATAAAAAATGATATATTCATATTACCTTTTTTTTTTCCCAAAAAAGGGTACTTATGTTAAAGCAAAAAATAGTTACTTTCTATCGTGTTGCAATTTACAATATATTAAACACGAGATCTGTTTTTATCTGAATTGATTTATTTTATAGTTACTCAACTAACGGTAATTATATTAAAAAATTATATTTTTTCTTAATTCTAATTTTTTCAGAAAATTAAAAGAAATAACTTTTTAAAAGAATAATTATTGGTTTGCTTCAGATTTGGCATTCATTCCCCCGCAGCAAAGCAAGTCTACAAGCCACTGCAGTGCTTTGTGTCCTAACCAGATGCCGTGGGGCGATAAGGTTAAGTGATGATCTTAAAAATCGACTTGTTTTTTAAGTGCCAGAGTTGAATAACGAATAGATCAAATATTTGGTCATAATTGCATAAGAGATATGGCGTCGAAAGTCGTATAATTGATCTAAAATCTAAATTAAATAGATTATCCATTTATGAAGAATAGTAATATTAACATCAGAAAATTCTATTGGACAATGTTAAAAAAATTTAAAAAAATGTCAAACATATAAGTGAACATCCTTTGACCTTTGGCACTGTTTCCCTATGATCACTTTGAACATCATTTGTTTCAAGGCAATGCCTTAGATCACTCGACTATATGAATTGAGTTGATTCGAATTTTTTAAATATTAAATTAAATTATTTATGTTAAAATACTTAAATTTTTAAATTAAATTTTTTTATTATAAATCAAATCAAATTAATAAAATTTAAAATTGTCAATCTCATATTTTTTGGACTTTTCAGGTTCTTGAATTTTTTTCGCTAAAATATTCATACAACTATGTAAAATAATTTGCGTTTCAGATATTTTTTTAGTTCTATCAAAATATAACTATTAATAATATATATATTTTAAGAAGAAAAATATAAAATATGATATGAATTTTCTTAAAACAAACGGAATAAATATTGTAAGTAAATAAGTCATAATGAAAATAATATTACTTTCATTATGTATGTATGTTTATTGCTAAAAGTCTAAACACTCAATCATCTTTACATTAATCAAACCAAATAATTAATCCCAAAAGTTACATACTAAAATAAAAAAAAATAACTAATCACATTTAAGCAATTTGATAAATTTTATATTTGCAGAATAACTTTTTATATTATTGATTTAAATATCGAGCGCGAATAATTTTTTCAATAAAATTTTTAATTCTCTATCTCAATGAAGTTTATTATTAATTATGTCATCTAGAAGATTAAATGACAAAATGTACTTGGACTTCATCAAACTATGTGGTTAATTTCTCGTCTCTTTCATTTGGAATAATAAATACGATATTAATCGATTTGTTAAATTAAATATTGGCACCATGCGAATATTTGTAATGACTTAAGTAGTTTATCAATTTCTCGTGTAGACAATTGCTGATAATTAGTTTTTTTTTGTTTTGTTCATTTGAGATTAAAAAAAATACGTAATAATTTGTGAGACACTTATTTTAAAACGAAGAAAATAGTTAAAACTGTCTTAATAAATATAGTCCACCATTGCTGCGGAAAGTCCAACGTGCTGTCAATTTTCACCCAAGGACTTCTTCTTGTTGAAAAAGCACTTTACAAACTATATTGATTAATCAAATATAATATAGAAAAAGTTTACGCACAAAATCTCGTGTATTCAATTTTAGTGTAATGAACTCAAATACCTTAAAAAGAAATGATCCTTATAAAGACCTATCTGTTGAGTATGAATTGTAAAAGGGAAAAGTTTACAATAGTGATTTTATATTTTATGCAACTTTCAAGCCTTTGGTAGTTCACATTGGCGGCTACCGTTGCTATATATATATGCCGCAACATTCAGAATATGGTGAGACATCAGTAAAAAAAAAGGAAAAAGATACACTGCAATATATTATTCTTTCTTCTCCTCAATTTTAAGCTTTTGATTCTCCTTACATTTATTCTAGTTAATCCTAGATTCATTTTATAACACTATCCAACTTTTACAGTACTAAATTTTACATTATAAATTAAAGAATATACCTTGTCTTTGAAACAAACAATCCTTAAAAGGTGGCAATCAAAGATAGACTTACATATATGCTTAAACATTGCTTGTAACAACTCACATAGTTTGCGCATAAAATTAAACTATATTTATACTTCAATCTTCACAAGTAACGTTTTAAATATCATGAGTAAATTACTTTCAATCGTATTTATATTGTTATGCTTTTAACCCTTCACACCATTAACAAATGAACTACATATCATTTGATCCATCTATCATTTACAAAATATTAATTGTGATTTATTCTTAAATTTTTTGAACTGTTTTTTTTTTCCTAATAAACATCTGTTATATTTCTCTATATTATTTCTACTTAAATCCCGTACAACATCCCATATTTTAAGTCCCGTGTTCACAATTCTATGCACGCATTAGGTGGGCGAAAGGCCTAAGCCGCCTATCCACTGTGAAATGGGTCATGCACGGAGTGTTGACTTTACTTGTCACTATTTCACTTATTAGGGTCAAATTATATAAATTTTGATTAATATTTTAAAAAATTTATTATATTAATATGAGAAGGATTGCAATTTATAATATTTTTCATATAGTTTTCAACTTAGTTAGCTACTTCAATTTTATTTTAAAGTTTAGTCAATTTAACCTTAAAAAAACCTATCAATGATAAATAAAAATAAAAAGGAGTACTATACTTTGACATAAATTATCACAAAAGTTTGAAATTTCGCACATTCATTTACTTCCTCCACCCCTCTTAATTTGTCCCGACCAGTAGATCTGCCCACATGCGCCCATTTCATAATTATTCGATTGCTGGTCAAATTCAATTACTCTATTGAGTATGTCTAATTAAATATTTTTGTATGGCGAATCCAAGTGGATGGATATAAATATATATATATATTGTTTGAATTCAAATAATTAGGTGTCAGGTAAAATTAGTAAATCAAAAGTTTGATCGATCAATTCACATTCATAAGAGAAGATGAACAATCTGCTGTATAAATATAAGAATATAAAATATGAAAAGAGAAGAAATAACCTCACACAATTCACTCAGAATAAAAATTAAAAGGTTCACAAAAGTGTTAACATAATAATTGTCAATCACCATTTCTCTCCTTACACAAAACTCTCAAAAATTTATGACTATATTATAAATACTACTAAGTTAAAAGAAATGGACCTTTATTTATAGAGTCATAACTCTTTTCTTACGAGAAAAGTACTCACCTGAAAAATTAGTGTTCTCCTAGGTATATATGTACAAATAACACCACCCCTTGGCCTAGATATCAACAAATCCATTTCCCTAGTGAATATCCAGAAAACCAAACAAAAAAAATGGGGACAGTTGCATCACCACACTTTGTCATATTTCCTTTCATGTCTCATGGTCACACTATCCCTCTCCTCCACCTCGCCACCCTTTTGCGCAACCGTTTCATCAGCGTCACCATCTTCACCACCCCCGTTAACGCCCCTTCCATCCGCGATTTTCTAGGAGACCCATCCATCTCCGTTATCGAACTTCCTTTTCCTAAAGATGTACACGACATCCCTCCTGGTGTTGAAAATACCGAGAAGCTTCCTTCCATCTCATATTTCTATCAATTTGCTAGAGCTACAAAGCTGATGCAGCCGCTCTTCGAGCGGGCTCTATCAGCTTTGCAGCATCCGCCTACGTGTGTTATTTCTGATGCATTTCTCGGATGGACTCAAGAATCGGCCCATAAATTTGGTATCCCGAGGTACTTTTTTTTCGGCATGAGTGTTTTCGCCACGACCCTGTATCAACTTCTTGGGATAGAACGTCCTCATGCTGAAACTATTTCACCAGAGGAGTCTTTTACGTTTTCAAGTTTCCCATGGTTGAAGTTCACAAGAAATGATTTTGAACCTCCTTTTGGAGATCTTGAGCCACAAGGTCTAGCTGTGGACTTTATGCTAGAACAAGGTATTTTTGCCGATCATAGTATAATGTTATATAAAATTTATTTTTGGCAGAAAAATAAAAAAAATAGTATAATTATTATGAAAAAGGACTGCGAAGAGTGCCAAGTAGGATAAAAGTGTTTAATGGGATCAAATCTTAGCAATTGAGGTGTCTATTAGGAACTTGTCTTAGTTTAGATGTGATAAATAAGAACAAGTTTAGATGTCTGTTTATGAATTAAGCCTAAAATGTATGTTTTTGTCCTCATACGCCCTGACCCTTCGGCCTTCACATGTTGATTGGATTCCGTGCAAAAACTTGAAACTATACGTTAATCTGTTCAGAGACAACTTTTGAAGAAGTCGAAAATATTTTTTTCTTAAATAAAGTACTCTACTTACTTTAAAAAATTGAAGAGTTAGACTAAAATTTTAAAATAAATAAATATTTTTGAATAGAGGCAAAAATCTGAACCTTTGAAGATTCAATTTATCCTCAAAAGCACTTTTGGAATTTTGAGGATGCATAAATTACTGCTTTAATGTTGGCAGGTTAGGCTCCAAAAGTACTGCTCATAAAAAAAAGCTATTCACAGTAAGTAGATGCAGAAAGTTTGACTAAACGATGTAATAGACGTTTATGTGGTTATAAATTAAAAATGTATTATTAAGCAAAATTTTTAAAATTAAATTGTTTGAAATATTGAAAGCTACTAATATTAAAGTCAAGTATATTTCTGTTGAACAGGAATTTCCTTTGCAAAAAGCCGTGGCATGATCACCAACAGCTTTTATGAACTGGAACCAAGATTTGCAGACTATTTCAACCAACACCTCGGACCCAAATCATGGTGTGTTGGGCCTCTTTGCCTTGCCAAGCGGATCATGAAAGAACCAATCTCACAAACATGGATGCAATGGCTCAATAATAAACTGGCAGAAAAACAGCCTGTTCTGTACGTAGCATTTGGTACTCAAGCAGAGATTTCCGCCGAGCAAATACAAGAAATTGCAAAGGGGCTTGAATTATCCAACACATGTTTCTTATGGGTGACAAGACAAAAAGTGTTGGAGCATTTACAGGGGTTTGAAAACAGGGTAAAAAACAGAGCATTCATAGTGAAAGAATGGGTAGATCAGAATGAAGTTTTGAGGCACAAAAGCATCAAAGGATTTTTGAGTCACTGTGGATGGAACTCTGTTTTGGAAAGTATATGTGCTAAAGTCCCCATTTTGGCACTACCATTTATGGCTGAGCAGCACTTAAATACAAAAATGGTAACAGAGGACATTGGGGTTGGATTGAGGATTATGCCGAGAAATGGATCAGTGAGGGGTTTTGTGGAAGCTGAAGAGGTTGAGAAAATGGTGAGAGAGTTGATGAAAGGTGAAAAGAGAGCAATGGTGAGGAAGAAAGTGAAAGAACTGGGAGAAAAGGCAGAGGAAGCTATGGAAGAAGGTGGCTCATCTTGGTCCGCATTAGGCCAACTTATTGATGATGCCTGCGCCAGAAAACTTTGAAATCTAAACTAACTAGCCGGGGCGGGCTTAGAATTTAGAGTTTATGAATTATTAAATATTTATAAAACTAGTACGTAATAAGTTCGTATAAATCCGTATCTAATATTATAACTTTGCCCGGTTTGTTAACCATGGATTTCATGTCCTCCCCTTGTTGATGTTTAAAGCCTTTGTCCATATATTTGTGTTCAATGAAATTAATAACCGTTTGCTTTAATTTGATCATATCTAATAAAGAGTTTGCTGTTTATTTATGTTGTATGTATGCATGGTGTATAGTTGACTGCATGCTTATTAGTTGTACAAATTTAGAGTCAATTTGGGCACCTTTTGTACGTGTCTTTTTCTTACAAGAAAATGGACCCATTAACTTCTTTAAATTGCAACATTTAAGTCAAGTTAAGCAGACTTATTTGAAAATTTCAAGAGGGTTGAAACTGTCATATTACGGCCTTCATCAATCAGAAACACTAAAGCGGCAACAAATTGACACAAACAGGAAGTTTGTTCAGAAAACTGCAAGTAGAGTTGGAGTTCCTAAAGAGATTTATGAATTAATAAAAACTAATAGTGGTAAAACAATATCCTCGATTGTATCTATCATATCGTATTAGTTAATTACAACACAGAGGAAAGAATATTCTAGTAGCGAGAAATATTAAAAACATTCCTAAATTTTAAAATAAATTATTACTTTCCATAAAAATATCTCTCTATTTGACTAACTGAACTTAAATATACTCTTGATTTTTCAACAGTGACGTACACCCCTAAATTCTTATCAATTTAAGGAGTATTTTTTAAGCTTGTGGTAGACTGAGGGTGCATTTTAGTTTAATTAGTCAAGTATAGGGGTGTTTTAATGCTTGTGGTAGATCGGGGGGTATATTTTAGTCTAATTAGTCAAATAAAGGAGTGTTTTTAACACTTGTGATATTTAGTTAGTAAAGTGGAGAGGTGTTTTAAAATTGCCAATAATTCAGGCATGAAACTTAACTTGTGCCAAGTTCAGTAATATTTTCAACACTTCTCCCTATTCTACTATTCTATTGTCTTGTCATCGCACATAAGATAAATGATTTGTTCTTCCCAAAAGGGTAGATCATAATTTATAAATAAAATATTTATTATTTTAATGTGTCAAATTTGAAATTTAAAATTATGATTTAAATTTAAAGTTAAGGTCGAGGTTTTGCACAAATGCCATAAGCAAATGTTGCTTTAATATTAATTTCTCAAATTTTATGATCAAAAGCTTAATAATTAGGACATAATTTGGGAGGGCTCTTGCTTACAAATATTAAGGCACTCAAATTTTTATCAAGAACAAATATATGTTAATTTTTTCATAGAAAAATTAATTATTTATGCTATAAGTATATATTTTTTAAAAGAAATATGTTATTTTATTTTTCTTAACCCATTTAAATAGAAAAAATAAAGAAAATATTGTTTTATCTTCTTTATGCTAACAATCACATTATTATTTTTTTTTAAAAAATAACTCCTTTTGCTGTCCCTTTCTTCGAATCTTTGATAAGTTAGAGAAATACTTTATCAAAAATATTTAAAAAATGGCGAAAAGTGTTTAACAAAATGAATTATAATTTTTTTTTTAAATCAAATTTTCAAGCATTACAACAAATAATATTTAAGTAGGGTATACCAAGTTATGAAACTTCTTGAATCAAGTCTTATGATTCAACTTCTTGAATCAAATCTTATGATTCTAACTCTTATCTTTATTGAAAATTTGTCAATGCATTACTTATAGAATAATATTAACAATTCATATGATTATTGATTCAACGAAATAATATTTTTCTGTGTTGAATTGAGAAAATCATACCTAAAACTATTTTTTTTTAAAGCATATTATTTAGAAAAAAATATCAAGTAATAACTTGTATCTAAAAAATTAGAAAATAAATAAATACATATAAATGTCTCAAGAAATCAACCCGTTTTTTGCCTTGGTTTAAATGGTTTCTGGTAAGTATAAGAGTTGAATATACAAACAAATTAAATACGTAGTCATAACAAATTTTAAGAGATATGATGTAGCAAGGCTGAAACTGAGTTACTAAAGATGTATCAATAAATTATTTAAATTAAATGGAATTATCCTTTTCTGAAGAATAGTAATAATGACGTAGTCATTTAAGACAATTTTAGAAAACAACAGAAAAAAGGCTCACATTTATGGAACATGGCTCACAAATAAATTTATTAGACTAAAAATGCTTTTAATATATTTTTAAATTAAAAAAAAATAATACTATACTATATGTCATGTTGGCACGATATTCCACGGCTTTGAACATTATTATTGTTCAAAACAGCGGTCAGATAGGGTAAGAATTTAACTTTGAATTTCATTTAATATTTAATAAAATAATTTATAAATATTTATCATTATTTTACATCATAAATTTTAATTTTTATTTAAACTTCATGTAAATCAACTGCATCATAGAGAATAGAATAATGAAGTACACATTTAACACCACTCAATTCCCTTTGCTTAGATATTTATCAACTCCATTTCCACTTAAGAGTGAAACTCGGAGAAAACCAAACAAAAATATGTGCACAGCTGCATCACCACACTTTGTAATATTTCCTTTCATGTCTCGTAGTCACACTATCCCTCTCCTCCACCTCGCCACCCTTTTACGACACCATTCCATTGCCGTCACCATCTTCATCACCCCGGCTAACGCCCCCTCCATCCGTGATTTTCTACGAGACGTATCCATCTCCATTGTCGAACTCCCTTTTCCTAAAGATGTACATGACATCCCTCCAGGTGTTGAAAATGCCGATAAGCTTCCTTTCATGTCTTATTTCGGTCCATTTGTCAGTGCTACAAAGCTGATGCAGCCGCTCTTCGAGCTGGCTCTATCAGCTTTGCAGCATCTGCCTACCTGTGTTATATCTGATGCATTTTCGGATGGAATCAAGAGTCAGCCGAAAAAATTGGTATCCCAAGGTACTACTTCTCTGGTATCCCAAGCGGACCATGAAAGAAACAATCTCACAAACCGGCGAAACATGGATGCAATGGCTCAATGATAAATAGGCAGAAAAACAGCCTGTTCTGTACGTAGCTTTTGGTACTCAGGCAGACATTTCAGCCGAGCAAATACAAGAAATTGCAAAGGGGCATGAATTATCCAACACATGTTTCTTATGGGTGACAAGACAAAAAGTTTGGAGCATTTACAGGGGTTTAAAAACAGGGTAAAAATCAGAGCATTCATAGTGAAAGAATGAGTAGATCAGATTGAAGTTTTGAGGCACGAGAGCATCAAAGGTTTTTGAGTCACTGTGGATGGAACTCTGTTTTGGAAAGTATATGTGCTAAAGTCCCCATTTTGGCACTACCATTTATGGCTAAGCAGCACTTAAATACAAGAATGGTAACAGAGGAAATTGGGGTTGGATTGAGGATTATGCCGAGAAATGGATATCAGTGAGGGGTTTCGTGGAAGCTGAAGAGGTTGAGAAAATGGTGAGAGAGTTGATGAAAGGTGAAAAGAGAGAAATGGTGAGGAAGAAAGTGAAAGAATTGGGAGAAAAGGCAGAGGAAGCTATGGAAGAAGGTGGCTCATCTTGGGCCACACTAGGCCACCTTATTGATAATGCCTGTGCCGGAAAACTTTGACTTCCCAACTTACTAGCACAGTCCACCATTAAAATTTGAATTTTATGGATTCTCTGTCTAAATTAAATATATATACATATATTTTTGTAATATAAAAATACAGACCAAAAATTATTGAGCTCATTTTGGAACTATATCTCTATCCCTCCTTATTTGGGTAGGTTTTCTAAGAGCTTCTTGTCCTTTCCCAGCTGATGTTTAAAGCATTGATGCAGATATTTGGGCTCAATGACAGCAGTTTGCTCGGATCAATCTCTTATAAGTAATGGAAATATCTCATAGAGGCTCCAACAATGCTGGCTACACTGGCCAATAATTAATTGGCAATAAATATTCGTTTTGGCTACATCTATTACCACTAATGAAGCACCTTCTACCTTCCTTTCTTTTTTGTGTGTGTGATCGTCTTTTTTCTTCTGATTCTTGTATTTTTATGATATTTTCGAATTGCTGCATTTAAGTTAAGAGCAGACTTCTTCGAAAACTTCAAGGGAGACATTCATGTTGCCACAGTACCACTTGATCATTCAGATACACACTAAAAGCGACAAAAAATGGATACTAACATGAAGTTTGATTAGAAAACTAAGATCAAGGGGAACTGAATGTAAGTTTTGTCTGCCGCAAGCCTCATACTATCAACAAAAGGGGTAAAGCCAAGTTCTACCAGTAAAATAGGGAGTAGTAACATATGGAAACATCTGAATCCAGAATAGAAACAACATGGTCCAATGTTTAGAAGAAAAAGAACTCATGTGCAAATGTAGCTCATTTCTTCTCAGTGTTGCTTTCCAATTCCTTTCTGAGCTGCAGAGAGAAGTCGTCGTTCACATCATCATCATCCCAATCATCTTCCCACTGTTGGATTACTTCTGAGCCTTCCTTTTTGTCCTCCCACTCTGAATTTTATTATATGAAAACCATGACCAGATGTTACACAAAAATTCAGCAGAAAATAACAGCAAAGTTGAGCAGAATCCTATCAGTATAATGGATATTCCAACAATTACATCAAAGGGAAAAAAGAGGACATAGGGGACACTTTATTTCAAAGGAATGAAACAAAAGGATGATCTTTTAAAAAAAGGTAAAACTCTATTCCAGAATTGAGAAGCCCATAAAAAAGTTTAAACACCACAGTTATCAGAACTCAAGTGTGACTATAAAATGCTACCTATATGTAAAAGATCTTAGGATCAATTTTACAAGGCATCTAACTGTCCAGCATGGAAGGAACATGGCTAAAGACTCTCAATAAGCTACTTGACTCTCTAGTATATCCCTGATGTACTTAAAGAGACTCAAATTAATAAGCTACTTGACCTTCAATTATATCCGTGGAAAATGACATAGCAAGCTAAACTTCGTGAGGAACACTAATGACAGAAGATAAAAAGAGAAAGGACCAGATCAGAAATTATATTAATCGTCTAGCTTCCTCAGAGATAGGTCGCTAAGGAGAATGTTACCAAAGTTTAGTGGAAATCTTTGAAGAAAACAGACCAAAATTAATTGATCCATAATGACAACACTTTTACCCTTCCAGCTCCATTACCTCATTATAGCAAACACAAGCATTTGTCAATATATTGTTCAACCAAAAGTGTCTTAGAAACACTTGCAAGCAAATATACCACACCACATCCTTAGTTTTGTTCTCTTTAAAATAAAATTTTCTTACTTCATTAAGAAAAGAACACTTGCAAGTGATGACCCTCAGATAGCTTAAAAGAGAGACCCTTCCATAGCATTTTATTAGGACATAGTAAAAATGAGCACATTAAAGGTGAAGTTAAACTCATAATCATCAAGAAGGCCCCACACCCATCCGTCTTTGGGGACCCCCCTTGAACTTTAAACCTTAAAGTCAGCTACTCCAAACATTACTTAGGTGGCAGGCTGCTAAGATCATGTTAATTCATGTGGTGGCATAATATTTCTGATCTTTTCTGTATCTCTTTCCCCATTAATGATAAAGGTTTACACAAGCGCTCCATGTGATAGAGCTCTGATAGGAAATGCGCAAGTTGCTCAAATTTACTTGAATAATAAAGATATTATCACTGATATTCGGTTTTATTTTAGCAACTTTCAGTTTGAAGAATCAATAGAGTGTTTGACATATCAAAAATGTTTGATGCTATTTTATCACAATATCTTTGACATATCAAAAATGTTTTTTTTCCTCTTGAGAAGAGAAATAACATATGGTTCTTATTTTTTCAAAATAAGTTAATCAATAGAGAATAGAGATGTATACTTGGTCAACACATGATCCTCATAAAGAAAATCAGGAAATAATTTATTGGAAAAGAGGGATCATTCTATTTTACTCTGAAATGAGCAAAGATCTTGACCAGAGAGAAAATAAACAAGCAACTACATTATAAATTAGCATTACTTATTATTCTATAATATTTGCAGGCAATGATCCTTCAAAAGCCTCCAGCAACACCCATGTTTACAACATGATTTGAATGTGGATTTGTGATTCGTACAGCGTTTAGTCACCTCACCTAGAGTGTGTTTGACTATAGCTATGTCTGGGACGCACTGGTGGCTGGAAATTTTGGTTTCTTGGATTGATACATAGTTATATACTTTTACTTACCATATATCTACACGCACATATATGTAAATCTGAAAAACTTCATTAGTGTATGAGATATACATACAGTCAACAACAACATACCCAGTGGAATCCCACACTTGTGGTCTACTGTATGAGATATACATATGAAATAAAAATTTAGTACTTCAAAAGAACTTATTTAACTTACCATAATTCAAATTCAACTCAATTTAATTACTGAAATGTGTATGTATTATACTGTACAGTCGTTAGTCATACACATAAACCTGCGAGCCTGCACTCCTACATCTAATCTTAAGATTAGGTAAAATGAATCTGACTGCAAGATGCATGCTCATAGATACCTAGACCAGCATCCATGACTCCGTTAAACATGGGCTGGCAAAACCCCCCACCATATTAGTTGAGAAATGTAGTTATTCCTCAAGAAGACAGTCTGCTAGGAAAGCGGAAGAGGGTGGAAGGGCATGTACAAGTTTACTATTTAGTAAGTCTAAAATAAATAACAACTGTGTGCTTTCTCACTCGCTAGTTGGGTGAATAAATAAGTAGTGGAGGCTTGTATGTAGATAGGATAAACCATAACTAAGTAATGTTTTAGAGTTTGGTCTTGTTTCCAGCTGTAAATTAACCATAACAAATTTTGATATATCAAAGTCTATATGACAGCTATTAAAAAAAACAGACCACCTTGAGCAATGTGCTGTATCTATCTACTTAGCAAGACCAACTAGACAAACATAGAAAAATGCTCGCACTTCTCCTCAGTGCTTCCTGTTCAAAAGGCAATATGGAAGTGTTCCCTTCCTAATAAACAAGACCTAATTCACTAGGGCTGGAGACAATGGTATTCCATTTGACCTGACTTTTGGCATTACACTGGGTATGTGGGAACGAATTCACTAGGGATAATCTACCTCATGTACAATTAAACTCCTTCCTGATTCGAAGTACATAGCATATTACCTTATATTTGCAGAAATCCCACTTACATAATACAATTGATTCCCCTCTAGAATGTAAACAATAGAAATGGCGCTTCATTTAATTTTATTCTATTTTACACTCTTAGCAAGAATCTTAGGAACAGAGAATCATGATCCATGATATCCTACGGAAAATACAACACTTCAATACAAGGATAAGAAGAAAGATGAAGAACAATGCTTACTCACCTTCATCAATTGCAAACTCCTCAAATTCGTCATCGTCTTCGAATAGATCCATCTTCACGTCTTCAGCCGCTGGCTTTGGTTGTTCAGTCTCCATTACCAAGTCCTATATAAGAAAAACGAAAAAATACAATAAATTATAAATAGACAAATAGCTTAGAGAAAGCATAATTGTGCCGATAGAAGACGAAACTAAACTGAGGATGGTAAAACCCTAGCTTCGTTCGATGAAGAACAGGAGTGCATACACAAATTCTACCTGGAAACTGAAAACTCAAGGGACAAAGAAGATCGAACTTACAGACATAACGAGAGATTTCGCGAGCGATGATTTTTGCTAATTGCTGGTTTTTGATTGGAATCTAGAATTTTCTTGTAGGGAAAGGAAACCTTATAGAAGCAACTGTGTCTAGGGACTGGAGGCAACTACTAAACGGCGCCGTTTATCACATTTCGCTCCTGCGTTCTTTTCACTTTACTCCTCCTATTTTTGCTTATATGCATTTTGCCCCCTTCCCCACACTAAACTTTTGTTATGATTTTGTTTTTTCATGTGAGCAGTATAAAATGGAAGAATATCGCACATGTTATATGGTTGAAGATGTTAAAAATTGAATAATAATTGAATAAGGACCTATTAATATAGAGTTGAGTTACTTTTTAAGATAATTATATTAGTTTATTGATTTTTTGTGTTATAAAAAAAATAAAGTGATTTTTTGAAATAAAATTATTAGATAAGTGACTAATAACTATATTAACTCGATCAATATGATGTCTATAGAACTCCTTAACTTCTAATGCAGTTAATTTTAATTTTGGACTCAAAAGTTCATTATTTAGATTAAATTAGTTAGAATATAATGAAATGGTTGCAAAGAATTTGTAAAACTACTCTCAATTAGTTCGGAATTTGGAACTAAAGTAGTACAATCAAATTCGTTTATAGTGATAACGTTTGTCACTATAAATGTTTTAAATTTTAATCAGCTATTATAAATAAAAGTATGCAAAATTAGAACGGGTATGAATGCAAGAAAGTCAAGCACCAGTAGTTTTTCCTCGTGAAGTCATGATTATAACTGATGTACACAATTTAAATATATTTTTTCTTTCTTTAGATTGATATTCGTACTTAAAATTTACTATGTGCAGAGACATTTTTCTTTCTACTATATAGAACCATGAAAGTTAGGCTAGGCCAACCAACTACTTGACTAACTATGTTATTGATGAGAGAACAGAAACAATCTCTTAAATCTATCAATGAATTCGAAGAATTAGAATCACACTCTTGCCTATTTTTTCAATCATATCCCATCTTTCTTCTTTGGATGTTTCCAGAACCTGTCATGGCAACCATTAGGTGTTCGAGGAATTGGATTCTCACAAATCTTGGACAAAAAAAAAACACTTAGAGATCCTACGAAACAAAACCACTCAAATAAACGATACTGTTGTTTATACGGCGTTCTTATTTTCCGGCACCAGAAAACAAATAGTCATCACTAGCAGCGACAGTAGTGGTTCAAATCCCAATAACAATAGAGGTGTAATTACAACACGAAAAGGAAGAGTCATTTTTTGTACATTGTGTTAAAATGGTAGGATGTCAAAAGGTATGTTTACATGCTTTGTTGTTATGTAGAACAGGGTTCTACTCTGAACACGTGATCCATAAGTGCTTTGATTTAAAGGGATCCTCTTATGGCCGTACAACTGATAAATCAGGAGGAGAGGCTGATGAGACTACTACGCTTAAATACCTCGATCTCAACTTCGTCTTTCAATTGAGATCATCTTGGTATAAAGAGCTTATAAGGTGATAAATACCTTTGTCTAATTTTAATTTCTTTTGTTATTGTCTTTATATTTATATAACGACCTGAGTTTATTCTTGTGGTTCTCAGACAAATTGATATAGACTCTCAGTTTCTGGAAGCTGAGAATATCATGGATTAGAGTCTTCTAATTGGTGTTCACATCTGCAATTATAGCAACAACAGCGTGATGGATTTCTCTCCTTCTGGTAACAATTCTGGAAATCTCTGTACATCCATGGTGCCATAGTTTCATTTTTTTTCCTGCTTCATATGTACTTTTTGTGCAACTTGGTCGCATGACTCCTGAGACTACTCACTGATATATAGTTAGGCAAAGCTGATGCTCAAGATTATTGTTTATGTGATGCAGAAAGTCCTGATAAGGGACAGATCATGGAGAAAAGGTATACACTAAATCCTATTCTTCTTTGGTTCCCCAACTTTAAAGGCGTTATCTCATCTTTTCAATCAATACAAGACATTCTATAGTATGGAAATCTGAACTCTGGGTAGGCATGTCCGCTTCCGATACCAAAGTGCACTTTCATTTTCAAAAAGTGTTCAGCTGTAGTTTCTAATTCTTCTCTTCATGCTTGAGCAGCATAAAGGAACTAATATGAAAATATGCCATACTTGCAGAGACCTACCTCAGCAATATGGAACTTCATTATTTTGTAGTCATTCATCTACTTCTCTTTCTTGTGCATGCAAACGTACTTTTGGTCGTAGTACCACAATCCAACGAGTTAATTTGGGTGCTAAAAAAGATTTTTGCTCATCATAGTACACCTACTTAAGATCCTTCAACAACTACTTGTAAAAAGAACACTTACTCAGCTGTTAAGATCGACATTTGTTCCTTAACTGCTGAATTATGGATGCTTGTCAAAATGTGTGTCAAGTTTTATAGCTACTTGATGCTTGAACTTTTCAAGTAAGAAGGTAATTTGCGATCATGTTATAAAATATCATATCCTTAGGAAGAAAAATTAACAAACAGCTCTCTCTATATACCACAAGATCTTGGTTATGATAGCAAAGAATGCTAAATTTGGAACTTTATTGATCACTCATTGAATATAAGTTGCTGCTTGTGTAGCTTCCGCCATAGACTTTCTGCCTTCATAAGTGCAGTTGATAAATTGTCATCCAATTTCTATATCCCACCATGTAGTTAATAATCCAACCTTGATAAACACCTTAAACGTGGATTTTATCATGTCCTATGAATTCATTATTTTTCAATCTTGACGTAACAATGCGAAGAAATCCTTTTTTCAAAAATTTTCCGAACGTTCAAAACTAAAACCATGGCTCCTGTGATGTCTCAGGAATTCTCCTATAAGTTCAGCTGCAATTGTGCCTGCAAGGGCTATGTGCATACCAAGGAGAGAAAGTGACTCAACTTCTAGACGGGGTGGCTGTGAGGCTAATAATGCTATCCTTTGCGTGGACATCATTGACATTCTTCAAGATTATGATATCAGCAAAAGGCTAGAACATGCATACAAGTCATTACAGGTGGATGGTACTGCGATATCTGCTGTTGATCAAAGCTCTACTCTAAAAGATTTCGGGATTTTACAAGTAGAATTTTTAAAGTAGACGAAGGGTAGGGAGCATGGAAAGAGCATTAGATAAGGTAAGTTATCATTGCGTTATGGAGACGGGCAAGTGAGAAACAAGAAGAGAGCGGAATTAGTTGAACTGGTTAACATCATCGTTTGCAGATTATATGATGAGTGGTTTTTGTGAAGACTTTCGCCATTCAAAGTGTGAATGAATGGTCTGATAAGGTTGTTGGTGCCCAATTTTAGTTTTATCTCTTTCCCTCCTTGCTATATATGTCAAGGATGATCAAGCTAGGCAAGCTATGTATATCATTTTTGCTTATTTGATTCAAAATGGAACCAGTAAGTGGTCATCACCCGAGGCGGAGTTAACTGAGTGTTTGGATGAATCCAATAACTTTTTGTAAATGCTGCATTTGTATTAAAAATAAGTAAATATATATGTATATTAACTTGTGAAGCCCTTAATAAAACTAAATGATGGCTTAGTGGTGTGGAAGGGCAATGGAACTGCTTTCTTACACTAAAGCTATTGGTTCAAACTCTACTATTAACCTTACCTCTAAAGTTCTAACCCTGGCTCCGTTACTGAATTTCACTACTCGGCATATGACAGTTGGATTTAAAAGTAAGCAATGTATAGGCCTATAATTTCCAACACAATCAAAAAGTTGCCGTAAATACTGTACGAGTAGTATTTACTGGTGACGGGCGATAAGTACCCCTACTCGTACAGTATAGGCCTATACTACTCGTACAGTATTTACTAAAGGATATTTTGTGTTTGTGGTCATATACCAATCCTCATTTCTGTATCAACGAAACATGACGGGCGATAAGTACCCCTCATAAGTTAGTTGTATGTCAAATCAACCGGGCCCTAGTTAGCTTACTAAAATCAGAACAAATTTTTCGAGGATCCAATCTTTTTACTAGTGATTGTGACGACAAAAAAAGAAATATCTATCCACTGTATGAGGAGGAACAACATAAACTATTTGTTTATTATACAAGATCAAAAGAAAACACAACAAAGAATTGTATATGAATTTATTCAAAGTATAAGTTCCCAAATCCAATGACCTACATTGCATTTAGCTCCTGGAAAAAAAGGAGAGGAGCTAAACATAACACAAGTAACTACCACTACCAGGATTCAGGACTCTATATATATTTACATGGAGAATCAGAAGATTCAAAAATTAAATCTTTCGACCATTCACCTCACATCAATAAATTGTTCTTGTGGAACTTCACTCACAAACCTAGAAGTGCTTGTTTCACAAAATCTCTGTAGAATTTTGATAAGAGACCGTGTTCTCTTCTTTGCTTGGCTTGTCCCTTCTGTCAAAAGCGAATAAAGAATGGGCATAAGCGCCTTTTCTCTTACCAGAGCGGCTATTACCTCCGCACCACTATTGATGCATAATGATAACAAAATGGAAACACAGTACTCTTTTCCCGCCCGAGATGTTGTGTTCTGTAGTTGACTCAAGGTTACTGGTAATGCCGAGGCTTCTAAAATTGCAAAACACCCTTCTGTTCTTTCGGATAATGTAGCTAGTACCGCGAGTGCATCTGTGTTTAGTTCAACTTTATCTGAGGAAGCTAAAAGATTGACCAGTGCGGGAATTGTTCCAGCACCGAGTGCTCTCTCGTGGTTTCTGTGACTCAATAACAGCCCGAATATTGCAACAATTGCGTTCTTTTTCCCACAACTTGTTCCATATTCGATTAGTTCCACTAAAGCTGGAAATACTTCTGGATTTTCGCCAACTTGCTTGCGGTATTCTCGAGTTGAAGAGATGTAGAAAATTATCGCAGCTGCAGTTTGCTTTGATTCTAGCTTTAGGCCATTCTTGAGAACTCTAAGAATCGAATTCAGGCCCCCGTTTTCCATGATTGCTTTCTTTCCGTCAGAATGTTTTGATAGTTTGAGCAGTGCGGAAATTGAATTCTCTTGCATATATGGATCGTTTGTACTCAGCATTTGTAAGAGTGCTGGGATGGTTGCAGCTTCAATCAACACCAACCGGTTGAAAATATTTGATTTTGCCAGCAAACGGATTTCATAAGCAGCCTTTGTTTTCTGCCGATCAGAACCAAAATACAGCCTGCTCGCGAGAAATTCGGCGAGGAATTTGATTGCTTCTGCAGCTGCTGGATTTCCTGGCAAAATGGTTCGCGATATATCACGATTCTTCTTCCTCGATTTGGCTAGTGATATTCCATTATCAGCACAGAATTGTTGGATAAGGTTACGCAGAGAGGAATTAGGTACTAATTCTGTACTCTGTAGCGTCTCCCCTGTTTTGGGACAGAGGAGGTTCCCTGAATTGAGCCATTTCTGAATCGAAGCGCGATCGTAGGTCTGCCCCGTGGACACCGTCACTGGATCCGTCATGAGTTCCAGAGAAATGGGACACCTGAAATCCTCAGGATTCAAACAACTCAGAGTTTCCAGATTGGATATTGCATCTGATTGATCAGTGTTCCCATATACAGAGTCCTCAAAGAGAATTCCTCTGCAATAGCTCAAGAATCCTACTAAACTGCTTAACATAGGCACTTCTCTTTCGTAATTCTCTGAGCATTCGAAATTAATCTCATCCTCCAAGAATTTAATCTCATTGTGACACTGTGCCCAGGTTGTGATATCAAGGTAATCCAGAAATTTATTGATTACACAGAGGTCAGGCTGAAATTTATTCTCAAATTGGTTCAAAAGCAAAATTATTCTCTTTACAGCTTCTTCGTCTTCTGGGTCGAGCTCCATTTTTGCCCTCTGTGCTTGATTCGCCACCATTAGCACCAACTCCTTGATTTCTCTGGAAACATCGAGAGAATTCAAAGGAAGAACATCAAGTGCAGTAGCCACAGTTCTAACCAAAACTCGAAATTGACTCGCAACAGTGTGGGATTTCATAAGCATCCAAGTTTTCGCCCCCTCACGTGTACAATCATCTAATAAAAACTTAATCTTTTGGAATGTTGTGTGAAGCTCTGCAAAACAGAGAACAAAGGAATCTCTATTACTAGGTAGATGATCCCGTATTTCCTCGAAAAAAATCAAGAGGATTCCCACTTGCCTAATTGTTTCACGAGCATTTCTCCGTTGAGTTGCAAAAAAATTTGATTTGAAATTGCATATGTCTCGGGACAAAGTAATCAAAGAATTCAAAAGGGTAGCCGGAGATATCCCCTCACAGGGATGTACCGCCGGGAATGTCAAAATCCGGCGATCATTCCGGTCAAATCTTTGAATCATCGAACAAACTCAACTGATCGTTTAAGGTTCAAATTCAAAAGCTCTCTCAAGTTTCAATCTCTCTTATAATTTTCTCAATGTGTTTGGTTCTGTTTTTTCATTTCAGTATTTGGAATTAGGACATGGAGTCGGTTGAGGAAACGGTTAGTTAATTTATAAGAAAATCTTGACCAGGCAATTTTAAACGACACGTGGCACGAATCCCCACGCGTTAGTTGTTTGACTGGAGTGATTAAGTACAGTGGAATGTACTTGTTTTATGGGACACGTGTACTGGACACCTGTAATGTAGCTATTGGGTAAGGATGTTTCTTGGACTTTGGGCTTGGGCCGTAGGTGGGCTGAGATTTTTTGGACCATGGGTGGGGTATTACTTGTTAAGTTGATATATGGTGGGACCCAGTCTGCCGACCCCCTGTCCACGTGGATAGGAAGAGAAGGTGACGTGTTGCCAGGGTTAAGGGGAAAGTGTGAAACAAGTCGAAGCAATTGGATGCTGATAAGGACCTACAATTAAATTATGATACTTATTTTAATTAAAAAAAAGGGTGTTGAGTAAAACAAGATACACTCGAATCCATCGGTTATTTTTTAAAAATTATTAATATTTTAATTTTTTTTTGATATTTTACGATGCATAATTAAAAGTAATTTTTTTTAAAATTATCTCGATCATATTAGTTTCTTTCAGTTACTTTTTTTTTATTTTCTTTTTTAATTTTTAAAGTATCACTTTAAAATATATTATTATTAAAATATTTTTTTGTAAATATATTTTTGAAGAAACACTTCAATTCACCAAAAGGTCAACAATGTAAAATCTTTTTTTATGAGGTTTCTAAAAAGTTATCAGTTCAGTTTGGGAATTTTTCAAAAAAATTTATAAACTAAAAAGACCATCCCAATTATTCGAGACAGTTATAAATTTAAATAAAAGTCCATAATTTTATTAACAAAGTGATAAAAATCGATTTGATATGATTCGATTCAGTTGTTTCTTCTCCTATTTTTTTTTGACACTCTTAAGTACTATATTTCTATTTCTATTATATAGAAGAGTCAATGGAAGGACAACCATGGCTATAAAGAGTTGTACAATGAGCATTATAAATTGTACTATATACTTGGCATTATCTTATTTCTCCACCAATAGTCTCTAAACACATGTAATACATATTGACCTATTATTTTTGTATCATTTTAATTTTATTGTCTATTATAAATTTATTATTCATTACCAACTTCATTTAATTTTCACTCTATTTTTTATCAATCCTATTCTTAGCCTTCACTATTTAGAATCAAGTTAGCTTTTTAATATAATTTTTAAAATATTTTTAACAAAGTAAAAATTAATAGCATTCTAATAAAAAAAAATTCTTACTTAAGATAGCCAAAATAAATATATTTTTGTTTCAATATTTTGTAATTTGTGATATACAATAAAATTAAATGAAAATGTGATTGTGTGGTGGATATAAATATTATTTTGGTATTATTTTATAAAATAAATTTTTGTTTGGCTTAATATATTAATAGCACTATTAAAATTGTTAGTAAAATTTATTTTTGACACTTGAGCTACATTTTTTCCGAATGAGCACGTAAATACATGATATATATTCATATGAGATGTTTTTTGTTCAAATTTTGAAAAATAAAATTTTTTTGTATGCATGTTCACAAACGTCTATTATATAGTTATGATAACCACATAAAATATTTCATTTCATTTGAAATACATATAATTAAAGAAAGTATGATATTTTATATCCAATATATGTTTGTTCAATTCAATGTTTGTGTCTGATATAATATTAAATGAATATTGGATTAGATAATCTTTTAATGTTTGTTGTGGCAACTTAAACAAGTTATAAATTATTTAAAAATATGATTAACCACATACAAATACGATTTAAAATTGATGCTTTAAATGTAGTGTGTGTATATATATATATATATATATGATATAATTATTATTTTAAAATATATTATGCATATTAATTCAACTGTTTGTGGCCTTTTTAATAAAAGTATTTTTCAATTGAAAAAAAATGTATTTTGTATTTATAGTATAAATATATTTTTATGAAAATATCTTTATATATATAACACTAGTACTACAATAAAAAGCCAAAATTCAACCCCTTAGTGGTTACTGTATTTTAGGGGTTTTATTAAGCCTTAAGCAAACATGAACAACCAAATCATACCTACTTTTATGTATTTCGAATTTATGGATTTGGATATCAGAATTAATACTATTTATATTCCTAAATCTAATAGATTAGTACCCTATGACTTTACTCATTATAGTGTTGATAAGTGCATGTGCAACACAATGACCATATTTCTTGTTAATTGTAAAAAGTTATATATTCTAGGGAGTAAATTATTAGATAAATTGAGAATTATTAATTGTTATGAGCTTAAAGTTTTGAAAATTAAAAACGAAATCTGAAATATCTAATTAGATTGATGATTTCTTCCATTGGAAAATCGAATGGCTTGAATGCCCACCCTTATTTTTATTTCATGAATTAAAATGAGAAATAATGTCTCCCATCATTTCATTTTAAACAAGACTAAACCCAAATTCCAACTTGTAATTGATAACTAGATAAAATCGTAAAAACAATCATTAATAATTGTAATAAGATAAATGGTCTATATCATACTTTGAAAATATTGTCCTTCCCTTACCAAGGCCTGGTTATAATGTAAATGCTTTATATTATGAATCAAATTATCTTTTCCTTTTTTTATAAATATATATACATATAAACTTGTAATTCCAAAACAATTCACCTCCAAACCTAAGTCAAATGCTATTGAGAAATAAAAATAAAATAAAGGAATATTTTCTAATCCAAACTCAGAAAGTTCATATTCTATCTTCTTCTTTTATCTCCCTTTTTGGTTATCCTCTATTCCAATTTCTCACGATTTTCTAGCCAATAGAAGCAGTTCAATATACTTTTTCAATATATTGTGCATATTTAATTTAATATCTAAAAGTTCTTTTACTTTCTTGGATACATTTTTTAGTCCATTTTCTCAAAAATAAATAAAATAAAATTTTAAAAAAATAGAATCTTTAGTTTTAAATGAGGAATAAACAAATCATCATTTTAAGACAGACTTAATCAGAAATTTCAATAATATGGTTTAATTATAGAGCAAAAGGTCATATCAATCAAAAGACTAAATTCACCAGAGAAATAAAAGCTGTTCATGTGAATGTCAATATCCTATCTAGAACTTTCCAAGCAGGAATATTTAGTATGATGAATTAATCATGACAATTTGAACTCCATTTAGGTAACCATCACTTACAATTACAGGCCATGCAATTTATAGCCATGAAATAGTGTCACCACAAACCTATGTGTAGTTTGATTTTTCAAACTTTGATAGCAACCAAGTTGTGATGCCAATACTCTTAAGTGAGCAATAAATTTGGCATACATGTGAAGTGTATGTCCTTCTTTAGTAAGATATGTATATTTTTAGTATGTACAAATAACTTCGTACTAAAGAAAAATAATGCTAAGTGAAAGACTGGGGTAGAGCTATTTTTGTTCAAACAAATTTTCGATTGATTATTTTGTCAGAAAATGATTACATCACGTAAACAACTCATTGGATATACCGTGAAGCAAGTAGTGTTGGATCTAGAATTTTCTTTAAGGGGATATATAATTTTAAGAAGTAGACACATGAATTATAACCGAATTAGGGTTCGATATCTATTATATATACATAAAAAATATTTTTACTATAAAGTGTGAAGGCTTTTATAAATGTTATTTGAATTTTTTGCCCTTTATAAAAGACTTTGTTTTAGATAAAATCATTTTTTCACCATTTTTCTTTAAATTATTATTTAATAATATTTATAATATTGACTTTTAAATTATATGAAAAACAGTGGTAAAATAAGGATTTCTAGCTGTGAAAATACTCTTAAATCTTTCTTATTTAATAGACTTCTACTTCTTCCTTATTTGAATCAAGAAAATACCTTGCCGTCACTAAAGAAAATTCTAATTTACAATGGGATCCAATTAGTGATAAAATCCCTATATATACAAACTTTATAAATAAATAATAATCAAAATTACTTTTGTAGTAAATTTTATTTTTAATATTTTCAAAATTAAATTTAAATTTTTCACTTTGATCACGCGCAAAGCGGTACAAAACTAATTATTATTATTATTATTAATAATAATAATATTATTAATAATAATAATCATATATTAATTTGTTCACACTTCTTTAAACGTCTCATGATAAAATAGTTTTTTTTTCTTTAGCTAACTTACTGCGCTAAGGGTTGAAGAGTATTATTTTATTTTAAATAAATAATTTGGAAGGTTAAGTAATTTGAGATTAGTCAAATAGCAACCTCACAGCTTCTTTTCTTCTCCATCCATTAATTAGTTGCATAACCAATATAAACCTGACACACCAGAGGAAGCATTACCACATAATTATGTATCACAACATATTTTATATAAAACAAATTAAAGAAGTTCCTAGGAATGAACGAAGAAAGAATTAACAAGTATTCTGATTCATGAATGTGATGCCACTGAAATGGACGTAATTTAGGGTTTTAAACTTTGAGTAATCATGTTATTAATTAGTAAAAGTATGAAATTAAGGTTGACGGCCAGCTAATAGGAAAGGATTAACGTGGACCAATCAACTAATGACTAATCTAACGCGCTTAATCTCTCTTTATAATTTGGTAACAACACGTCTTAATTAACTAATTCATGTATGTATTAGAAAAAACTTATTTTTTAATCGTTACATAAACATGAAAAATACAGATATCAAGCTGTATCCTCATCACTGGAGGAGGGTCAATCAAACAAAATTACGTACTAATAAAGACTGATTATTTTTTTTAATAAGAAGTTCAGGTCAGATAGCATGTTGCACCTGGATTTTGTTTTAGTGGGGGTGGGGGGGTGGGGATGGGGGAATTGGGGCGAGGGATAAAACCAAATAGTTTTTGGATTAAATTATAATGCCATTTAATTTGATATTTGTTTGGCAAATTTGGGATACTTTATTTTGGGATTAATAAATAGTATCCGGATAAGTGATCCCTCCTCTTAAATGGTATACTAATTTTGGGATAAAATATGAACTTCCTACATCTCATTTTAATTGTTATATTGCGCTTTTCGAAAGTCATAATTTGACTAATTTTTAAAGATTATACTATATTTAATTTTTATTTATTTAATTAAATATAATAATGAAGATTGATTTGTTGTATATTCTTGAGACAGTTTCATGATAGGACTCCTGAAAAGAAATACACTCTTGGAAAGTTTCATGATAAGGTCCCTCAAGATCTTGTACAAAATTGATAAGTTACGACTAAGCACTACTAGACAGAGTTGCATACGAAAACAACTTGGTAAGATTTTTTTGATAAGTCATATAAAAGCACAACATGTGCGAAAGTTGTAAATGCATAGTTAAAAGTCTAAGTGAGAGATTGTTAGGGTATATACTATTAATCATGGAGTTAGACATAGTATTCTAATAATTTCCAAGATTGAATATCTAAGTGGGAGATTATTAAGGCATATACTATTAACCATGCATTTAGACATAATATATTATAATAATTGTGATGATTAAAGTCTATGTGGGAGATTGTTGGGATATATACTATTAACCGTGAGTTTAGATATAGTATTTATTATAGAACAATCATTCATCCAATTTTAATAAAAGTTTTAATAGATCATATGATCATTTATGTGTCTAGTTACTCATATAGTAGATGATTTAGTGTATAGAGTTTCAGCTTATACATAGAAGATTAAATCATCGGTTTTTATAAGTATAAAGTTTTTCGTTCACAATCTAAGATGGAAATTGGACAAGCCACCGGTATGATTGTAGCACAAGATTATATATAATTTATCTTGATTATGGGAACAATGTAGTTCCAACTTCTTGTGCTAATGCATATTGTATGCATTGAACGGGACCGAGTAGAGATACTTGTTTTAGACTAACTAATAAACACATATTCTCTAAACTGTTAAATGTACTTATATTCTCAATCCTGATATAACTATTATGATCTATATATATTATTTATCGTTTTGGTTTATTAAAAGGTGAGATTCTGAGATGGGTTAATATGCTTGGTAGATTGGATGATAATAATATATATTGGTGAAATAATAAGTTAGTTGACAGAATCCATGTCTCGATATAGAGATTAATGATATGTCTTTTGAGAAGCTTATAAATTTTCATCGTGCCAAACCTTGCAAGAGGATTTATGAATCTAGAAAAGAAGGTCCTCTATAAATAGGTTTTTCTAATTTAGAAAAGAAGGGATTTGGATGAAAGAGAATTAGGTTTTTCAATACAAGCCCACTCAAATATTGAGAGAGTTCGATTGTGAACTTGGGATCACTGTAGAAGACCATAGAACTGCAGTCTAACTCGTGGATTCGCCTGAAGGTATATGCTCACGCTTCAAGAGGTATTTATCTAATTGAATTTCGTAAAGTTTATATGTTCTAGCATAAACGTATGTGTTATCAATTATTCATGTAAGCAGTACGATCCTTATATGTTAACATTGCGCGTATAATTTTCCAACATTAATAAGGTTTATGTGGAACGATGAATGGTACAAGAAATAGTAAATGATAAGAATAATTTTATCGAACCATCCTTTAAAGAAAATAAATACTATATTTTAAAAATGTAATTAAAAAATAATTATAATTAATAATAAAAATAATTTAAAACTAAGTATAAAATTATCTCTTAATTTTATAAATTAGATAAATATTATTAAATATTTATTTTTCATATAATGAATAAATAGAATGGACAGTGAAAGATCGGACTTGTATACAAACAAAAATGAATATTAAAAAAAGTGGTGTATGAGATTGAAAGCATAATTAATGTGACATTAGCGTTCTTGGTTTTGATTTACTTAGAAGCAACCATCTCTTTGTTAGCCACATATATACTATACTATACGTCTTTCTTTTATTATATATAATATAAGTTACTTACTTCTCCATCTTAATTGTTGGGGTATGATTTGCGTACATTATAATATTTTAAAATCTCATTTATGAGAATATATTAAAGTTGCACATCTTCTTTTTATCACCAGACAAACAAGACAGAGTGATTGACGATTTTTTTTTTTAACAAAACTTGAAAAAATCTCAATAAGAATAAGTACAAGTAAATGAAAACTAGGTCTTATCTTATCAAATCAAATGAGGTAACAAATTTTTAATAATTAATAAGTACGAAATAAAAACTAAATAAAATTAAGTATTTTGTGATCACCATAATATTTATAATACATTTTATGATGAAATTATAAATAAAAATATTTAAATAATACTAGAACCAAAAAAAAGATTAGGTTACCAACTGCCACGATTATGCTATCTCTCCTATATAATTACATGACTATGTAATACTTGAATAATGATTTTTCCTCCTCATAATTTTATATATTATTAAGGTGGGACTTCAACTCATATTTTGTCTTGAATCTGGAGCAATGCAGGCGAAAGAGTTTTCAATTTTCAATGACATGCATTGTTTTAAAATTTGGATCATTGAAATAATTATTGGAAAAATCACATTTATACCTCAAAAAAAAAAGTATGTATCCTTAATGCAACATTACTTTTATATCTTTTTTTATATTAAAATGATATAGATTTATTTTAAAATTTGCATGCTGATATTATGCTGATATCAGCGCTCACCATATATGATATTGATAGGATATCAATATATCGATGAAGTATCACAGAGGATATCGGTAGGGTATTATATATCGATGGAGTATCACAAAAGATGCTGATAGAATATTAATAAACAGACAAAGCATTATAAAGAATTAAGCTCAATCTTACATGATACCGATATGGTATCAATATATCGATGAAATATCGTTGGAGTATATGATATCGATATTATATCAAGATACCGACAGAGTATACAGAAGATTAATTCATAGTAGTGATGTTGACGTCATGCGGACATTATGCGTGGAATAAAAAAGGAGAAAGTGGCTAAGAGGGTAAATAGTTTGAGGCATGAGTCAGTTAAGGGTAAATAATTTGGCTTGTATTTAATTTGAGTAAATAATTTCACAATTGATTTATTTTATGTGATTTTTTCCTAATTATTTATATATTTTTGATGACCCACCATGTCATCACGCCACATTGGTGCCATGTGACATAAAAATTATCTATGTGGAAGCTTACATAGGAAAGAAGACTAGCCTTAGGGCGGTGTTTGGATTAACTTTTTTTTTAGTGATTTTTAAGTTAAAGCCAAAAGTCATAAGTTGGGAACGTTTTATTTTTGGTTTTTTGGGGTACTTTTTCAACTTTTGAAAAGTGCTTGAAAGTCAAAAGCAAAATAATAAGTCAATTCAAACACCCAACTTAGTAAAATATTCAAGAGAAATGAAGAGATTTTTTATGATAGATCCTAGAATATCATATATTTACGTAGAAAGCTCTCGGAATATTTTAAGATTGTAAAGTATTTTAGAAAAAAGACTTATTTGTAAATATGTAAGGACTTATTAACAATTACTATTTACGTATTAGCTTCTACATATAATTGTAAGATACAAAAACCAATCAAAATTCTGTATAAAATATTCTTTATTGTATATCTATATGACATGCAAGCTACCTCAAATTATAAATTTTAGGGATGACCCCTTGACTTGTATAAGCTCTTCTCGAAAGACACCATTAAAGAGAGACTTTGGAGAAGGGGAATTTAAACCAAGGGTTACATCACTAATAAATCAACCTGAACATGGCTGGAATCATTGACAGAAGGTTCAATCAAATCTCTTTGATTAAAAAATTAGACGGCAATGATTTAATCGAATCTCTTTCATTGAAAAATCATACTATAATAGTACTACAATAGTACTTTTTTTATATCTATATAAATTTTTCAATCGCCTAGGTTGCAAGTTTGAATTTTTCGAATCCCCTCATTAAAATTCCTTGCTCTACTATTTCTAGTTGAAGATAGCTCTTTCCAAAGACAATTCTTGATTTGACAATGTGGCGTTACATGAGATAAGGATGACATACTACCGGAAAACATGTCCTACCTAACTTGCAAAATATCCTAGGTAACGTCTGGGTAGCAATTTCAACGGATATAAAGTGAAAGGTAACTTATATTTATTTTAATAAATCACTCATATTTTTTAAATGGATAAATGTGAATTATTTATTTTAAAAGTTCATACAAATATGATCAAAATGATAATATGAGTATTCATATAGATCCATAGATCTCTCACTCATATAAAAATATTCTTAATTGCACTAAAAAAATTGAGGGTGGATATGGTTTATATTCAAGATGGATGAGCTTTAAATGACTGACAATAGTTTTACTTGGAAGTAGCGGTAGGAAATAGTCAGTTACTTCGTCGTTAGGCGTCTAATTAAGAGGGAAACTAAAGCTTTTTTACCCCCCAACCAAATGAACAATCTGAAAAACTTTATTAATCGATACCAATAATGTCATGTAATAAAACAACTATGTGAACCATTTTACAGAAACAGTAGTATGATTTAAAAAGGGGTGGCAAATCTATATCCAAGCAGGATTCTTCAATGGAGTAACAACAGCCTTCACTTGTAAGTAGTTGTTAAGGCTGTGAATACCCTTTTCCCTGCCCATGCCACTCATCTTGTACCCTCCAAATGGAATCCCAGCATCAAATACATCATAGCAGTTAATCCACACTGTTCCAGCTCTCAATCCTCGAGTCAAGGTGTTTGCTGTGTCGATGTTCTTAGTGAAAACTCCTGCTGCTAGACCATAGCGCGTGTCGTTTGCCCTCTTGATCACTTCGCCAATATCCCTGGCAATAGAGTTGACAAGTTGACATTTAGTATGAAATCTTTCCTCAAATTGTTTCATATCATCAAGAACAAATGGTTATGTCCAAACATATATTAGATCAACCTTTCCAGCAAATACCATCACTGGGTCTAAGTCAGTTGCCTATGTCAGTTAGAAAAGAGCCAAGTGACAACAATTATTGGCTCAAACAAAGTAAAATGCCTAGTAGATAGTTTAAGTTAAGCAGAAATGTAACTAGTAAAACACTTAAATGTGCTAAGAGTGAAGCTTATGTCTAGATTATCAACTTTCAGCCACAGAAGGGAGTATAATTTTTAAATAATCCTTTTGTGACAAAAGGTTCACATCGTAACTTACTTGAATTTGAATACACATTGCACTGGGCCAAAAATCTCATCCTGTGCAATCGACATGTCCTCCTGATTCAACCAATGTGTCAAGGATCATGTTGAATTGCTTTGCCAAGGAACTTAGAGAAATGTTATTTGAGGACTTTAGAGAAGGAAATCAAGCATATACCTTGACATTTGAGAACACAGTGGGCTGAATAAAGTAGCCTTTGGAGCCAATTCTATCACCACCACATTCAAGGGTAGCAGAGCTGTCACGGCCAGCTCTTATGTACCTAAGAACTTTCTCAAATTGCTCCGAGTCGATCTATGATGTATATGACAGATGATGATATTAGCTTCAGAACATGAAACTTCGAGACATATGAGTCATTCACTAAATTTTGTCACTTAGGAGATAGATACTTCAAAATGTCTTTCACAGAAGTAGGCATTTTAGATTCGTAAAGAGCTCATTACCAAATAGAATTATCACGAAAAAGATAAAAGCAGAAGAGCCTCTAGGGAGAACTATTTTCACTTAATGAAGTAATGATTTGAGGAGAGGCACATAACATACACGTGGTAGTGTGATGAAATTGGGAACAGGACAGATTCTTTATGAATTAGTTTAGGGCCCAACTTTAGGTCGGAAAATGCAGAGAAATGTCAAATGTGAAAGTTTATAGTTGTGAAAGCAGAACAGAACCATTATGGGACAAGAAAAGAGAGAAAAAAGAGTACCTGAGGACCTTGTTCAACACCTTTCTTGAAGGGATCGCCAACTACACGTCTCATTGCACGTGCCTTTGCCTTCTCTATAAATTCATCATATACGCGTTCATGTACATAGGTACGAGAACCAGCACAACAACATTGGCCCTACTGACAGAAAAGAACTTTAATCATGTGCTCAATTGTGAGTAGTTAATTGTAGAAGACTCTGCCTGACCTGATTAAAGAAGAGTGCAAAATGTGCAAGCTCAACAGCATGATCAATGTCAGCATCCTCGCATATAATGAAAGGTGATTTCCCTCCTAGTTCGAGGGTAACTGGTTTCAGATTGCTTTTGGCAGCCAGTTGAAGAACTATTTGTCCAGTTTCTGTTGATCCAGTGAAAGCAAGCTGCAAGATTGAAAAGGAAAATGTTGGGAGGTCAAATGACAAATCAAATATGCATTACATATCATCCACATAAAAATCAAGCTAGAGGTCTGTCATTCTACTGTTCAGCGTAGATGAAGCTCTCTCTTTTTCATCTCGGACTAAATAAGCACAGATTTTCCAGAAAGATGATTGTCATGCTTATTTGCTTGATCTTGGCGTTCGAGAAACTGCCTTAACAGAATGGAAAGGTTGGCAAGACGGTTAATGCTTCTCTCTGGATTCAACATCATGTATGTAATCAAAAAGTAAGTTAAGCCACCTTCATCCTTTCTTATCCAGGAAAATATGTAGCTGCAAAGATGAAATCCTAACTATGACATACACATGCTAGATATTCTCCCGTTGAGCTGGTATAGCTATAACAGCAAAAAATGAGTTGGTAATTTCCAATTATTGTCAACCCCCCATGTCAACAAGTTAATCCAGAATAAAAAGCATAGATTGCTCTTTCTTATATAAGTGGAACAGATTGTTAGGTCTCCCAATAAAGAAGAGTCACTCAGAGATCTCTAGAACTCATCTTACAAGCATATTACTGTAAATATTGCATTCACTCTGATCCAACCATATAATATTGTAAGTTGTAATTAGCTTACAACAAAGTCACAACATGTAGCTTCATGATTGAGAAGCACTATCTGCTTTGACTGTGAAAACAAAAAATATACAACTGATGCACCAAATTGAATCGCTTCCCAATGATGGAGAGCGCGTGCATGTATTGCAACTTGCATAAAAGTCGTATGTGATATAAAAAACAGAGATAAGTCATTTTTCCTCTCCAAGAACAATCAGAGAAGAGTTTCTCATTGACCTTGTCCACATCCATATGACTAGCAAGTGCTGCACCAGCAGTTGGTCCAAAACCAGAAACAATATTTAGAACACCTGGAGGAAGACCGGCCTGTTAAAAGTAAAAAAATAATATGTCAGATTAAATTTGTAGGAGGAACAGGACATCTATTCAATAATCTGTTCAAGTCAAACATCTCGAATGGATGCAGACTCACAAAATGGGGACAAGTATTTTCCTATGCTATTGCTGAGTGAATTATACAATGTAGGAACTTATGCCTCAGATAATATACTCTTAACATGAACCAACCTCGTGGAATAATTTTGCAACATAAAGAGCAGTCAGTGGAGTTTGCTCTGCAGTCTTCAGGACAATAGTGTTACCGCATGCTAGGGCAGGCCCAACTTTCCAGGCAAACATAAGAAGGGGAAAGTTCCAAGGAATTATTTGACCAGCAACACCAATTGGTTCATGTAAAATTTGTACATGGTGTGGCCCATCAGCTGGAACAGTTAGACCATGAATTTTGTCTGCCCAACCTATGTTGTTTCAAGAAAGAAAATTTTCAAAAGACATGCAAAAGCTTGAACTGTATGAATAACTAGCAAAGATTAATTTAGTTCCTTGTCTGAAATGTGTCATTACCAGCATAATACCGAAATAGTCGCACAAAAGAAGGTAGTTCAGTTTGGGCAGCCTGCAAATATGGCTTGCCATTATCCCATGTTTCTAGAGCTGCAAGCTCATCATTGTGTTTCTCCACCAAATCTGCAAACTTTAGCATTATCCGCGACCTTTCCTGAAGAACCACCCCCACAGAGATAAGCAGGTATAATACAAAAGCAAAAAGACTTCTAGAAACTCATAGTTAACAAATTGAGCAGCATCAAAGCAAAAGACATGGTAGAGATAGAGACTGATCAAAATACAGATTGGAGATAAAGCTATCAAGCTTACATAAGCGCTCATTTTGGGCCACGGTCCCTCATCAAATGCCTTGCGAGCAGCAGCCACAGCGCGATTAATATCTTCGAGATCACCTTCAGCAACATTTGCAATGACTTCCCCAGTCCTTGGATCCAAAGTTGGGAATGTTTTTCCTACAAAATATTTACATATCTAAGTTTCATTTCCAGCACCATAGCTAGTAATAAAAAAAAACTGATAAGTTGAAATTGGTAGCAAACACTTACCAGATGCAGAATCAACAAATTGCCCATTAATTAGAAGCTTGGTGTAATTAACTTGGACAGGTGGAGTGATTAATTCTTCAACTGCTGCAGCTGTACTAAACCTGTTGATGTGCCTTGCTACACCATGGCTCCTTCCTGATGCTTTCAGTTAATTAAAAACCATAAGGCTTTGTACTAATCATTTTATTTTACTCCATTTGGAGTAATTATCATGCATCAGTTTCGTAACAGATGTACTACTAGAAACAATCATGAAAATCGTGCACCAGATGCACTATAAGGTGTACCCACAAGCCTCTGCTGCATTAAATTTCATGGTAAATTGGGAACTAGGACAAACATGTTAAACTTCCTGTCCCCCAATAGTACTTGAGTCAGGAAAAACAGAAGAATTTAATCTTCAACTACTTGTTTCATCGTAACGATGACTAAACCGAATTAACCTATGTTGCTTGAACTCTTCAAAAATATCAATAGATATGTGTCAAATTCTTTATAATACTAATGTACTCTTGCAAAATCCGATGTAGCAGGACGTAGCAATAAAAGCTTAAAGAAAGGAACAAAGTAAAACTACCAAGTTATTCACCCTGCATCAACATCAATTGATTTGAGCCTTAAAACAAGTCCATCTACTTCAAGAATCATCCTTCTTTCCCCTTTTAGATTAATCAGACCCAAACCCAACACTAAAAGACCAACCTTTACCATCATGGTCAAAGATTGAATCTTTAAAAAAAGAAACTAGCAAATAGTACAGATTAAAACAAGAAGCAACCTAGAGGAGCAGAAGCAAAAGGAAGACGGAGAGAACGAGAGAGCAAAGAAGAAAGTCTCCGAGCTGCCATGGCTTAGCTGTGTCAAGTTTCCACAAGTTCTTGTATTGCTTTTATTAATGAGAGGAGTTGTTGAAGATATAAATTAGAGGTCTAGAGATGATGAGTGACCAACTACACTGCTAGGTGCCAAATGACATATGACCCGACAGTACTTTGTGTATTTGGCCTTATGCTTCTTTACCTTTTCTACCAACCTTATCAGTTTACCTGTTATAACTTTGTCCTTCTCCATCCTACCATCTTTACTTTGTCCAAATATAGAACACTGAAAAGACATTGTACTGTATTATAAAAAGCTTTTGTTTACCTATAAGATTGAATTGATGTTTCTATAGAGATTATCTTATAATAATATATATAGATAAATTTATAATCGTAGGCTAGATATTGGAAGATGAATTTTTACCGTGGCTACTAGTAAGTATTTAATTATGTTCTTTAGCTACAATTTACTTAATTATACTTCATAATTATAGTTTCGTTTGATATGAAAATTTCTATTGCATAATTCTCTGCCAATATAAAATTAATTTGTATAATTCGCTACTAATATATAAACATAATATATCGATAAATTTAATCTCATATGTAAGATATAGGAGCTCGAACTAGCAAGAGTCCAATATATGTTACTTTTTATCTTATAATTTTTGCGACATGGGTGGAATTTGAAAATTTTATATGTATGTTTTCTGAAATATTTTTTTAAGAAAATTATTATTGTGATTATATTTTTATTTTTTTGAATAACTATATTTTATTTGCCAGATATGTCAATATGTACATTGTTGAGACTCAAGGCATGGACATACCAACCTCCAAGCTCTTTCACTGGTCTATATTCGTTATTCTCAAACTAAAGATAAAATTAAAATTTTTCATTTAGGTAGCCAGTCTAGGAATCATACTACATCTATCATGGTTTCCTAAATGATTTGCCTGAAATATTCTTTAAAATAACTATTATTGTGATTATATTTTGTTATATCATTTTTGAATGAGGTGTATTTTCTACCCCGTCCCTATTTAAATAGCAAATATAGAATTTATAGAGCCACCCAAATTTATTGTATGATTCTAAATATTTTAAATTATTAATAACTATGATTAATATTATTTTTATGTATTTTTTAAATAATATATGTTATCTCACATCTTGATTTATGTATTGTTTTATTATGATTTATAGTCATTTATGCAAATTTAAATTGTTAATTATTATGATTTATTTTTGTACACATTTTGAAGTATTAAATTGTGACTTATAGTCCTATTGTATATAATTCTAACATATATAATTGAATATTTTAGCTCATTAATTATTGTGATCTATAATATTTTTTAAACATGATTTTTATATATAGTACAAATTAATGAAGTAAAATAAATAAATTAGAATAGATAAAAAGGGGGTTATAATAAGCAGACATGTCGTCCACCAGCTACATATTTATAGCGTTTTACTCTCATATATTTTCACTTGTTAATTATTGTGATTCATAATAAAAAAAATTATGTATTTTTAAAATATTTTAAATCATTACATTGTGAGTTATAGTTTTTTCACGTAATTTTAAAATATATAATTACATATTAAATTATTAATTATTATAATTTTTAATTTTAACATAATTTTAAAATGTATAATATATTAAAAATAAAATAAAAATATTAAAATAGATACTTAAATTTTTTAAAGGGACTACATGCACAAAACTCAAGTAGACACGTGGTCCATCAGCCATGTGTTTGTAGTCTTGTCTACATAATTAATAAATAAGAGTAAAATAATCTTTACTTTGTCCATTTTTCCAAATAAATTAAACATATTTAAAATCTGTAACAAAAAGCCTACTTAAAATTATAAATTTTGAAGGACATTTGAACATTTTGTACCATTAACTTCTTATTAAGTCAAAAATATATAAATTAAAATGGAAAGATTTTCGGTGTACTTTCAGTATTTCAAATATGACAAAAAAAAATTAAACACTCATCTTAAATTTTAAATAATTTAATTATTTTACACATTAAAAAATATTTAAAAATTAAATTAAAAAAATTTACTTTTAGAATAAAATATTTAAATGATGATTGCGATAGTTTATCGCACGATTTATTTAAATTAGCCACTAACCTTCTCGAAAACGTCGTTGAAGATTTTCTTTTTTTTCCCCCACATCATCATGACTGCATTATCAAGCAATTCCTTCACTTATTTCATAGAAAAAAAAATTAGTTTTGTCTTGGCTCATCATTTGGCACGTGTTACTTTGAGAGGGCCCGCCAGCACTTAAATTTGACCACACGTGCCAAGAAAAAAATCACGATAGTTTATTTTTCTTTGTGCTATCCAATAAGGACAATATATAGGTTTCCCATATCTCGATAAATTAGTCATGAGATTTTAAAAATTTTAAGTTGTTAATTATTAGACTTAGAAGCAATCTAAGAAATATAATTAAACTGTTTTGAAAATATTAAATTAAGAAATTTACGAGTTTTTTTTGCGAATTCCATATAATAAAACAGCGAAAAAACAGACAGTTCTTTTTGCGAATCTCATATAGTAGCAGTGAAAAGCAGGTAGCTCAAGTAGAAATATTGGCAAAGAACTGCCTATTTATTGCAAGATATAAATAATAGTTGAAGCAGCTAAAGAAATATAATTAAGCTACCTTGAAAATATTAAATTAAGAAATTTACAAAAATAATTTATCAGGGCCAATATATTGTAAAAGCATAATTGAAGTAGTTGAAAAAATATAATTACTTTGAAAATATTAAATTAAGAAACTCACAAAAATAATTTATCAGGACTAATATTATAAAATCATAATTCAAGTAAAATATAATTAAGTTTCTTTAAAAATATTAAATTAATGAACCCATAAATTATTTTTTCGGATGTCAAGCACCCACTCCTTGACCAAGATTGGTGATTACCCAAAATCTAAAAACACATTTAAAATCTAAAAGTTGCTTTAAATTGTGAACTTTAGACATCTCCAATTAAATTAAACTTACACTGTTTGCGACTTAATCCGTTATATTAAGATATTAGGAAATAGTATCTATTTTTTGCGTTATGATATCAATTTTTTCATGAAATTTATATATTGCTATTGGCTTCAGATGAATTTAGTTTAACAATATAAGAAATTAAATTAACATTGAATTTAATAATATTTCAAAAATTATGAAAAATATTATTTCCCCCCTTTTTTATTTTTAATAATTGTAGAGAAATATCAATATAATGAAACAATAATATTAAAATAAAATAAAAAATAAATATGAAAATTTTAGCTAAATTATTCTTTTAGTTATTAAATTATTTTTTTTAAAATGTATAAATTAAAAAAAGTCAAGTAAAATAAATCGGGAAGGATATCATATGAACAGTGATATTTGGATATTTCGTTCACCAACTGATTGAAATAAGTGGCTAGACTTTTTAGCCTTGTCAATTGTCATGATTTGACATTGCTGAAGTTGCCACATTCATTCAGTACCCTGTCCAGGATAAATTAAAGAACATTACTGTCAATGGATTCGCAAGAAATAATATTTGTCCTCTTTTGAAAAAAAAAACATTCGTATCACGGTTCGATCCTCTCCTACGCGCCCCATGTACTTAATGAGTTCGAGTGAGACTCACTCTCATTCATTTCGCTACTCAATACTCATCCCAAAACTCGATATGCTCATAAAACATCATTATCAAGATTCCTCATCATCGGTCCCATAGGAACATAGTACATAAACATCAACTCATATCATCAACTCATCTCATCAACATCAACATCATAGACTCGAAACATTCTTTTAGAATTTAGTTTCAAGTTTTAAGACTCATTCACATCATTCTCATCAACATCATCATCAAGACTCTCAACAATTGGACCACAATCACAACATCACAAACATCATCATCGTCAAGGCTCTAGACTCATTCCCTAAGTTCATTCTTGAATTCCTTAGTAAAATAGACATAGAATTTTATAAAATCATTCATGAAAATAACTTATGCAATAAATCAAGTTTATGATGATCATCAATTTAAGAAAAATACATGAATTAAGAAGAATCTCAGTAGAATACTTAAGAATTTTCACATATAACTCATCATCTTCAATCATGGACTCAATTTACTCAAAGGGGACATATGGAAAAACAATCCCATGCTTTAGATTAGCCTTACATACCTGGAAAGTTGATATTACAATCGAAATTTGATGAATACTCATTTTCTCGGAGAAAATCCTCGATCTCAGTAGTTCTTTTAGAGTGGAAGAACTTGCAAAGACATTGTTTCAAGGGCTTCTCTTTGATTCTTGAATTCTTGACTTAGAATTTTTTAGAGTTCTTGATGAAGAACCTTAATTCATGAAAAAGAAGAATCAAGAAATCTTTTCTTGGGATTCTTGAATTCTTTTTCTTGAAACCCTAGGTTATGATTTAAGATTCTATTAGGGATTCATGAATAGATAAAGAAACTTAGGTTGGGTAGCTTAAAATTTATGAAATCTTAAATTAGAACTACAATATTTTATCATCTCCAATTATATTCCCACACTAAGAAATTAATTTTAACATCTATGCTCAATTAAGAACTATCAATTAAAATCGTATATCATATGAAGGATGGCTCAATTTTAGTTAAAAAAAAGTTGGGGTGTTACAAAATTTTCATCGAGGGAGTTCAGATTACCCTAGGTCCACCCCTGATGGCAGTACAAAATATATTTCTAATGTGTGTGAGTCAGTTATATTAGTCAAATGATCATCGATACTAGACAATGTAACATTGTTGTTATTTGAAAGCTATATAATAATGTCTTAAAGAAGAGAAATAATTCTCGTCGTTATAAATATATTTATAGTGATCAAATTTTTTTTTCGATCGTTTTAAATATATCTATAGTGATCAAATTTTTTTGATTGTTATAATTATACTTATAGTGACCAATTTTTTTCTGATCGATATAAATACACTTATAGTGACTAAATTTTTTTTCGCTCGTTATAAATATAGTTATAGTGACCATTTTGTATTGCCATTTATATAAATTCTCTCTACCCATTATTCATCATTCATTGTTAGACATCTCAATTTATTCGATATATATGCATGATTATTGTTGATTTTAACTAATCCTACTCATATTACACTAGGCACATTTCACAAATATTATAGTTGTAAATCAGTATACATATATTAAATGCTATTTATACATATGTCGAATATATATTTGATAGACGCATTCAAGTTAATTTTTCTTTTGAGATAGTGTGTACAGATACTCTCTAGCTAATGTTAAAATACTAATAAATAACTCCACAAGGTCATATTTTTTAAAAAATTTAATAAATTATTCATAAATTATTAATACAATCAAAATTATTTATAGTAATACCATTTGTCCTCATTTTTTTAATATATTTGCGAGATGTTATTATAGAAAACATACATATATTATGACATGAAAGTTCATTCTAAAAAAAATTTGAACTTTTATATATAGGTGTGCTGACACTTCTTAGTTTTGAAGGAAGTTTTGTTTTTTATTTGGTGACCTTTTGGAATTAATTGTCACTTTCATGGCCAATGTTAGTAGTTAATAAGTCCCATTTTCAGCTTATTAAAATACAAACTTTTTATTTTCTAAAGAATAAACTTCTTTTTTTAAGATTAATATACTCATTATGTATATAAAATTGATCGTATGTATTCTATGCTAATCAATATATCTCTTAAAAAGTAATAGCATTACATATGCATATGATGAGTTATGCAATATTTGAAAGGAAAAGGCTTAAGGTGAGAGCTTCTAAGAACTCTTCTATAAGAAGTTGAAATAAAAATTGATTATAGTGGCAAAGTAGGACCATTAACAAATCAAATAAATCAAAGATTTTTTCGTTTCTGTAAAAATGTGGACTCAAAATTAAATTATTGTGAAATAAAAAAGTCAGCAATGTCAAATTATGACAATTGATAAGGCTAAAAAGTCTAGCACCTTAATTTACATTCAATTATGCAAGTATGACTATGATAACTAATTCCAAAATATTGATACACCATCATTTAGATAATGCCCAAAGATTGATCCACCATCGTTTCTTGATTATTATTATTAGGTTTAAACAGCATAGCATCGATAACACCCGTAACATCACTGTCTTGTATCGTCACTCCTATTCACCTTCTCTTTATTTGTCTTCTTTTTAATTCGACAAATCACGAAATCTTCTTTAGGGATATGATTGTTTTCCCTAAAGAAATCATCTGTGACGCTATACTCTTTCATCAACCAAGTTTTATTCTGTCCAGGTTCCTTGGTTACAAACGTGAAACTTCTTCTGAACCCTACTACAGTCCCTATACGGTTATTCCTTATACGATATTCACCAGATTGTCCTTTCCATGTCCCTTTAGCACAAGTTCGGGCAAATCTTGTATCCTCACTCTTTCGCTTCTTCAATGGAGTGCTAAAGTAACGAACCTTCTCCTCAGAATCAGATCCGAATATCTCCCATGGTGGTTGATCTCCATAGATATCGGCAATTTGAATAGGGGTTTGTTCACTGAAAAATATTTCGCCCTTGAAGCATCTCTGAAGTAAGTTGATTAGCTCCGCATCAGTAGGATGAAAACGTACTCCCATTATAGTCGACATCACAACAAAAAGTGATTGAGAATTAATTAACCTAAACGAATGTATGATCTATGTAGCAAATTAAAGTAATGTGAATTATGAACCCTAAACAAAGGTAATTAAGCTACTTAAAGCATAATGGAAGAGGTTTCAAGCTCAAATTACTTTCCTATCAAGTTACTTTTTTTTCCTTAATTAGACGTATTTAGAATTTCCTAATTTTTAACGGATTTCCTAACAGTATTTTTTCCTACGACGGGATAAAGATGATCATTGCGTTTATGGTAAGATTTAATTAAATTAGGCACTAACCTTCTTGACCAAGATTAGTGATTATCCAAAAACCCAAAACATATTTAAAATCTAAAAATTGCTTTCAATTGTGAACTTCAGACATCTCCGGTTAAGAATTTAAGAGTAGCAAAATTAATAAGTTGTTTAGGTATTAATTTAGATTTATATATTTTAAATAAGTTGATATTTAATTTATTTAAGATGGATAAAAATGGGTAAAATTATATTTTAAAAATGGACAATTTAATAGATAATATGGGTTAGGAGTGTGCACTGGTCGATTGGGTTTGATTTGTCGATTTTTTATTTTTAAATATGTTAAAGTAATAAAATATTTTTTATCGATTTTTAGTGTTTCGATTTTAAGTCCTAAATTGTTCGGTTTTCGGTTTATCCAATAAGAATGATAATGGAAATTTGTATTAATAAAAATCAGATAGAGTACAAAGACTATGTTTACAAACTTGCAAAAGTTATAATTAGTCAATTATAAACTAAAATAGTAAAGTGGATTAATTACTTAAGTACCTAAAGATTAAAATACATTAAAAACCCGATAACCTAATAATATAATAACAATAAACCAATAACGTTTTTAACGGTTGATTAGATTTTTGCATGCCCCTAATATAGGTCAAGAGACTCATTCATAATATAAATGAATTTTTTTATTGGAATAAGTTGGGGTGGTGAGGGTAAGTAAAAAATTTTGAATTTTCTAAAAATTAAATAACTTTTATTGGGAAGGGAAAAAATATTTTTTTTTAACATTTGGGGCAGGTGTATGGATCGATCAGTTCAATTTTATACATTATTAGTTTGATTTATTAATTTTTAATTTTTAAATATGTTAAACTAATACCAAACTGATAAAATAATTTTTATCATTTTTTTAAAAGGACATATAAATTAAAATGAGACAAGTGGAAAGGCATATAAAGAGTGACATTTGGATATTTCGTTCACCAATGGATTGAAATAAGTTGCTAGTCTTTTTAGCATTGTCAATTGTCATAATTTGGCATTGCTGACTTTTTATTTCACAATAATTTAATTTTGTGTCCACATGTTTATGGAAACGAAAAATCTTTGATTTATTTGATTTGTCAATGGTCCTACTTTGCCACTATAATCAATTTTTATTTGGCTTAACTCATAAACATGCATCTAAACTCGTACTTATTTTTTACTTACACACCTAAACTAAGACAAGTTCCTAATAGACACCTCATCTGCTAAGACTTGATCTCATTAAACACTTTTATCCTACTTGGCACTCTCCACTATCCTTTCATGTTAATTGTACCTTTTTTTTAATTTTTCAGCAAAAAATAAATAGTTGCAGTCCTATTTTTATAAAATTGAGCTGTCTAACAATGAATTATGAATAATGGGTAGAGAGAATTTGTATAATTGGCAATACAAAATATATTTCTAGTGTATGAGTTAGTTATATTAGTCAAATGATTATCGATACAAGACGATGTAATATTGTTGCTATTTGAAAATTATATACTAATGTCTTAAGGAAGAGAAATGAATCTGGTCGTTATAAATACACTTATAGTGATCCAAAAAATTCGATCGTTATAAATACACTTATAGTGATCAAACTTTTTTCGAGGTCGTATAAATATATTTATAGTGACCAAATTTTTTTCCGGTCGATATAAATGCACTTATAATGACTAAATTTTTTTTCGATCATTATAAATACAGTTATAGTGACCAATTTTTTTCGGTTGTTAAAGATAAATTTTAATCCAACATTAACGAGGGGATAATTTGATCGTTAAAAAGCATAATATCCCATCGTTAAAACGTATTAGTTAGAGTAAAAATATGTTTTAATTAATATGAGTGCAAAGAGATCAGACCAAATCATGTTATAAGTAAAACAAGTGACGTTTTGTTAATCATTCCATCATTTTGATTAGAATCTTCCATCTTTTATAATTTTGTTAATTTCATAAAAAAAGTTTAATAAAAAGAAAAAAATATTAATGTATTATTTTCTAATAACTCTATCCATCATTCTTATTATAGTCAATTATATAAAATTTTAAAATATTATAAAAACATTTAGTTACAATTTTTTTGGCACAGTTTTTTTAACTTAAATATTTTCTTGATATAGTTTCTATATATATTTTTATTTTGAGAGACAATTTATTCATCTTTACTAGACATTTTTAAAGATGCAAGATGAAGTAGGTCAAAACAAAAAATTAAAAATAGATGTATTAATACTAAATATACAATTAAGAGCTTATGAGATTAATTTAAGGTAGAAAAGTTATATAAATTTGGTAATAAGTAATTTTTTTAAGAAGATAGATGTTTCTCCACTTGCAAATTACCTCGATCGATCAATAGACTTAAAAATCAAAATATTCAGTAATAATGTTTCTTCTAATAAATAAATCTATATTGTTTCGACTTTTTCTCATTATTGGTTGAGAAACTAACAGATGTATACAAAGAAAAATCATTCGTTTGAGTTTGAAAAATATAAAGTGAAATTTTACAAACAGAAATTTAAAAAGTTTTACATGGCATGTAATCAACTTCTAATTAATTAAGAAATCGTAATTTTGTTATTATTTAAATTTAAGATGATATAATTGATTTGTATCTCAAAATAATTTTAATGATAATGAATTATTTATATTAGGTGAATACCATTAGTATAAAAAGTGAAAGCAAAAGAAGTTGGGGTTTTATCCATGAAATAATATGCAAAAATAAATAACTTAAGGTGCAAAATACAAAACAAACAATTTTATGTTTAAAACTAGAAAGCCCAACTTTTTTTTATTTGGTTGTGAGAATAGAAAAAAAATTATATTTCATTGTGGTTAACTTTGATTTTGCGAAAAAGAAAAAGAAGATAATAGTGTTGACACCCAATTTTTACCCTCCACAGTACAAATTAATCATCGAGCTTTTAATTTTAAAAATTTGAAATAATTAGCTTTTTAATGCTAAAAATATTTTTAAGTGATTTTTAGGTTTAAATCTTTAATTTTAATTATGTTTACATATTGCATATTATATATATTTATTTCAAGTATCAATAGTTAAGTATCATGTTTTCGTTAATTGTTAAAAAAATTCTCAAATAGATTTTATCTTTAATTACTTTTACTTTAATCATTTTTCGAATTAATTACCCCATAGTTAATTTAATTATTTTAAGTTGTTAATATTAAAAACTTTTTTATTAATTTATACTAATTCATCTCATGGTCAAATTAATTAATCGATTTCGAATTAATCATATTTTATTTGGCCACATTTGTAATTTAAAGTGGCCAAATTTTGAATTCTTTTTTCCCCTTTTTTTGGACCCTTTTTTTTTCCAGATTTTGCTTTAAGTTTTGGGCCAAGTTTTCGCCCAAATCATATTAATTCGCCCCCAGCCCAATCCGCCCCTTTTAAATTAATTACACTACCCGACCTGGCCCAAATCTTAATTAATTAAACCCTTTCCCCTTTCCTTTCTCCCCCACCCGATCCCCTTCTTCCTCTTTCATCATTCCTGGACAAAAACAGGAAACCAGACGCCAAAGCAGCAAAACCAGTCACCAAAATGGCAAAAACGCCAAAAAATCTTTACTCCCTCTCACGTGATCACCTCCCCTCTCTCCTTTTCTTCTCCCCATAAGCCGAAACAAGAAAACAACAAAAGAGAACAGCCCGGCACCAGAAATTGCAGACCGGCAGTGGCCATTTTTGGCCAAAAACGAGTCAAATTCGCATCTCGAGGTCCCCTCTACTTTTTCCCTGATCCTTTTCAAATTTTGAACGAAAATCGGAGGCGAAATTCCGAATTTGCCACTGTTTCCGTTGCCCTTTTTTGGGGATATTTATACCCTCTTTTGTTCTTGATTTTGGGGGGGATTCTGGATAATAAAAAAATAGTCCAAATCGTTTGTTCCTTATAGAAATAATTTCCAGAAAGGCTCACTCAATTTCGAAGGGATTCGGAACCAAAGAAGACCTTAAACGTATTGGTGGTGTCGGAGCTCGTTGTCAAGCTCGTAGTCTCGTTCGCTGCTCCCGAAGAGGTAACACTCTCGTTCACGTTTTTTTTTATGATTGCGTAGTCCGTATCGAATTATGTTTTAAGCACGTAGTTGGGAATTTATCTTGCTGACTGTTTGGTTATGCCGATTGCATCTAGTCTAGATATATACATACATATGTGGACAGATTATATATGTATGGAATATGAAAAGGGTGTCCGTTTATACTATGATATTGTTGTATTGTAGCGTATATGAAGCTGTATATACGCGTATACACATGTATATGTATCATCTATATATGTATATGGATGTGTATATGTAGTTGTGGGGCTGTTTGGTTGTATTGCTGTATATATATACATATAATATGGATAATGTTGTATGGCAGTGTGTAGGTATCTAATACACATATATACACGTGTATATATGTTATCTATATATGTATATATCTATGTATATATATATAACTCGAAGGTACTTCGACCATGCTGTTGTGTTGTGGTAGCTATGTATTTATATATATTACGTATTACAATGTCTATGAACCTATATGCATAATATATATATCTATATACATTCGCCTCTTTTGGTCCTCCAAGTTCGTTGTAATCATTCCTCCCTTTTTTTTATTTTTCTTATAATAGTTTTAAAGAATGTGAAAGTGAAAGTTGATTGTTTTGGTCATGTATATCTCTTGAGTTCTTATGGAGAGTCCTCATGGTTAAGTTCTTGTATGTACTAGAAAATATCACATGCTTGTGTTTTCTTGTGTGGATCGTATATTGACTTCTTAGTCTCAAGATAATGGGTTTTATGCGCTTGTTTAATTTCAAATTAATGAGTTTAATTCCTAGTTTTGTATGCTTGATTTATATAGGGAATATTTCATTTTTTAGTTTCAAATTATTGAGTTGTGGGTTTAAACAATTTTTTTTAGATTCCTAATTCTTTTATTTTATTTCTTACGCATATGTCCTAGTCTTCCGAGACTCCCACCTTGCATTTCTCGGGGTTGTGGAGGCTTAAAAAGGTCTTAGGGGGCTGATCTCAAGTCGATGGACGTCGGAGGAGGCTGATATACACTGATATACAGTGTATATACAGCGAGTGTATACCAGAGATTGAAATTGGGCCAAAAGACCCTGTGGATCAGCAGCAATTATTTTGGGGGTAAAAGTGGGCCAGGCAGGCCCATGTAGAAATTAGGACAGGTTTTTTTGAGAAATTGGGCCTGCCAAGCCCAATGTTTTCTTTGTTGATTTATATTTTATTATTTTGCTTATTAGTTATGATATTTGTATTCTAACAATTGTTCGGTTTGTGTGTTTAATCTAATCTAATGTGCTTTAACCTAATTAAAGTGCCCCAAAGTCGAGATCATTTATGTTATTCTAATGACTTTGAATTTTTGATGTCCAAAATCACTATGTTTAGGAAATTAGACTTTTTCCTTTTTTTTAAAAAAAAAAAAACATAAAAACAAAATATATTCTTTAAGATGCTTCAAGTCTTTTTTTTTTCTTAAAAAAAAAATAATTTACGAATGTGCTTTTTTACTTAGATATTTTAGTGGATTTTAAAATTTTAATAACCTAGTCTAATTCACTAATCTCGATTAATTAAATAAAGTATGGTTAGATTTTAATATTAGGTTTGTCTTGATTATTTTTAAGTAGTTCACTTCAATTAATTTTCATTGAATAAAATGCAATTAAGGTTTGAGTGTTTTATTCTTCCTAATCTTTTAAATATCCCTTTTAAAACTTTTTCCATTTAAATACATAAATTAATATTTTTAAAGTTAGTCAAAACTATTTAATCGTCGGATAACCGCACATTAGCGGACATTTCGAGTGCGTAGAACCTTCTCGAAATGGAAATATGAACCCGAACCTGATCTTTGGATTTTTTAAAAGGATTTTTCTGTTAATTCTTTTAAAAATAATTTTAAATTGGTTTTCTTGATTTTTCCTTAAAAATTAAGTGGTGACTCTTAAAAATTTTGAAGATTCGGTTTTACTTAAATCAATTAAGTTTTAAAACGAATTTTCAAAACCAAAAGTCAATTTTCGACATAACAAATAGCTATTAGGAGTGTTATTAATGACCTTGCATGAAATTTTTATACTTATCTTTTGACAGATAATGCATTTTGAAGAATTCATGCTCAGCGAAAGTGCAAAGAAGTATAAGCAAGGGAAAATTTTGAAGCACAGAAAGAATGCATTTTATATTTCAGAAATTGTTTAAAGATATATATTCTAGTTTTTCTTTTACTAAGAGTTAAAAAATATAATATCATACAATTTGTATATATTTTTGTAACGTTATGCAATATCATTATGTATAATAATTATGAAATTTAAGATGAATATAATCAATTTGTATGTTTTCATATGTGTACGTCTTTATATGTGTGCGTATATATATGAACTTTTGTTGATCTGATTTTATGGTTATAATTAAGGTTTTAATAATTAAAACTGAAAGGAGTTCTCAAGTAAGTGGTAAAGTTATTGTCACGTGGCTTGCCTTTTTTTAATAATTAGAATTTCAATTGTCATAATTTGACATTGGTGAGTTTCTCTTTCACAATAGTTTAATTTAATTTTAAGCTTGCTTTTTTTTCCTTTCTAATATTGCATAACTCATCACATGCATATTTAATATCATTTTTAAGAAAATATATAATTAGCGTGAAATATCCACTGGCAATTTTGTGTATATAATAGGTATACACGATAAGTAAAAATAAATAGATATTTTGTCTTGATCCAGGTGATGCACATAAACATTTAAGAAAATCATTATTTTTTAATTTTATTTTTACTATGACTACAGGTAATGTACATGTCTAATTACTAACGATACAAAAAAGAAAAATAGAGATTAACATGCGTAAGTTATGAAAAATCGAATCATAATCTAATGCAAGAAATTAACTCTAAGTTCAGGAATAATCCATCATTAAGGGAATTGCCAGTATGAAGCCCAAATTACAAAAAAGGGTTTGTATTTTAATTAGCTAAAAATAAGATTGATTAACCACTAATTCCAAAAGATTGATACACCATCATTTAGACAATGTAGAAAGATTAATGCACCATCGTTTCTAGATCTTCCTTTGTGCAGTAGTCATTATTATTAGGTGTAAATAACATAGCATCAACAATTGTTTGTCTTCTTTTTTATTCGACAAATTACAAAATCTTCTTTAGGGATATGATTGTTTTCCCTAAAGAAATCATCCGTGACGCTATACTCTTTCATTAACCAAGTTTTATTCTGTCCAGGTTCCTTGGTTACAAACGTGAAACTTCTTCTGAACCTTAATACAGTCCCGTTACGGTTATTTCTTACACGATATTCACCAGATTGGCCTTTCCATGTCCCCTTAGCACAAGTTCGGGCAAATCTTGTATATTCACTCTTTCGCTTCTTCAATGGAGTGATAAAGTAACGAACCTTCTCCTCCGAATCTGCTCCGAATATCTCCCATGGTGGTTGATCTCCATAGATATTCGCAATTTGAATAGGGCATTCACTAAAACTTAATTCACCCTAAAAGCATCTCTTAAGAAAGTTGATTAGCTCCGCATCAGTAGGATGAAAACGTGCTCCCATTATAGTCGACATTATGACAAAAAGTGATCGAGAATTAATTGATCTAACCGAATATATGATCTATGTAGCAACTTAAAGTAATATGAATTATGAACCCTAAACAAAGATAATTAAGCTACTTAAAAGAGGTTTCAAGCTCAAATTACTTTCCTATCAAGTTGCTTTTTTTTTCCTTAATTAGACGTATTTAGAATTTCCTAATTTTTAACGGATTTCCTAACGGTATTTTTTCCTATGACGGGATAAAGTTTGTTATATTTGTAATTGACCTGTGTAATCAAAAAGACAACTGTCAAAGAACTAAAAGAATGAAAAAGAATAAAGAAGGTGAAATGGGATAAGAGAAAGAAGGAAAATAAAATTTTGAAAGGGACTACATGCACAAACCTCAAGTAGACACGTGGTCCATCAATTATGTGTTTGTAGTCTTGTCTACATAATTAATAATAATAAATAAGAGTAAAATAATCTTTACTTTGTCCATTTTTCAAAAAATAAAAAGAAAAAAGAAAAAATATTTAAAATCTGTAACAAAAAGCCGACTTAAAATTATAAATTTGAAGAATATTTGAACATTTCAATTTGTATCATTAAATTCTTATTAAGTCAAAAGTATAACTATTATATAGAAGAGCCAAATCAAAGAGAATTAAGGGTAATATTATAATTTTATATTTAGATATTTTATATTAATAAAATATTTATTAAGAAATATATCAAGAAAATTAATAGTTTTAAAAATATTTTTTATAAAAAAATAAAATAGATTATGAGCAAATAGTTTAGAGATATCTTTTATAAAAAGATGAAATGGATTATAATCAAGGGTAATCTCATGTTAACAAGAAAAATAAATAATTCTAAAAAAATATCTTTTAATAAAAAAATGAAGGATGAGGAATAAAAGATATATCTATCATTCTACCATAATTCATTAAAATATTCTATATTTTGCATTACACTTGTCCTCTAAATTCAATCGATGTGGTTAATCATCTAAAATAAATTTCATATATTAACCTTTTCTAGAAATTTTTTTAATTTTTTTTAAAATTATATTTATTATACAAAATAGTTATAACTAGGATGATTAAAGACATCTTGTACAATTGACAAAAAATAAGCTTAAGGCCAAATACATAAACAGACACCTAAACTTGTCCTCATTTTTCACTTAGACACCTAAACTAAGACAAGTTCCTAATAGACACCTCAATTGCTCAGATTTGATCCCATTAAACACTTTTATCCTACTTGGCACTCTTCGGTACTATTTTTTTTATTTTTTAGCCAAAAATAAATAGTTGCGGTCCAAAAAAAATTTTTTTTCCATAAAAGTAGATTCTCAAAATTCTAAGTTAACCATGTGCAAAATTTTTTTATTTAAAATTGTAATAATTTTTTTCCGCATATGGTTAACGGAGAATTTTGAGAACCTACTTTTATCGAATTTTTTTTTTATAACTGAGAATTTTGAGAACCTACTTTTATGAAAAAAAAAATTTTTGGACCGCAACTATTTATTTTTGGCTGAAAAATTAAAAAAAAGTACCGAAGAGTGCCAAGTAGGATAAAAGTGTTTAATGGAATCAAATCTGAGCAGTTGAGGTGTCTATTAGGAACTTGTCTTAGTTTAGGTGTCTAAGTGAAAAATGAGAACAAGTTTAGGTCTCTGTTTATGAGTTAAGCCTAAGCTTAAAGTAATTGTTATATTACGCCAAGAGTGTATGAGATTTTCACAAAAGTTAATCCAAGTTCTAGAATATTCTAATAGACATATAGTGTGTGGTTCAATTATTTCTTCCAAGAGATTATGAAAAAAATTTATTGTAATTTTTTAAAAAAATGACTTCAAGAATTCAATTGATTTATTTTGTTATGAGTTAATAGTTAAAAGCTCTATTAAACTTGATACGCTTTATTAAATGCACATCTCCATTATGAGTAATCTTAATTAATCATTAATTCATTTTATTATTACTTTACTTTCTTTTCTTTTATGAATAAATATGATATCTAAGCTAATTATTCTTTTTTCAATTATTTTAATTTAATTCTTAACATTTTATTCTATTAATTATATTTATTAAAAATAACTACTTCAATATAAAAACTAATTATTTTAAAATATAATTAGTAACCTTATAAATAAAATGATGGATGACATATTTGCAAATAAAGTAAACTATAAATATTTACTAAATTATAAAGGAGTAATTCTTTATTTAAAATATAATCAAATTTGTACTTTATTTGATTTAAAAGTATTAATTTAGATATTAAGTTTGATTTAAATTTGAAGTTGTCGAGCAAACTTTTGGTAATAAAAAAACAAAAAAGAATATTTTTAGTCTAATTTATGTATATTTACATTCTAATGTTATTTTACATTGAAATTACTTAAAAATCAAATTTTAATTAATTATACAAATTATGTATTTTATTTTTCAATTTAGCTTGATAATATTTTTTCTTTTTGGTCGAGATAAGAATGAAAACGTAGTTTCATACTATAACAAAAAATTCATCAAGAAAGATATCAAGAAAAATAAAGAGTTCTAGAAACATCTTTCTATATATAGAAACATAAAATGGATTATGACCAAGGGTAAAAATGCAATTTCAAGTTAACAAAAATCTACCAAGAAATATTGATTTTTGATATAATAAGACACAGTGATTTGTGAATTCTCTTATTTTGCAAAACTTTAGTACTTTTAATTATTTTTATTTATTTCGTTAACTTCTTATTAAGTCAAATTAGATCTTTCTTTTTAAACCGAAAAGATAAAATAAAATAATTATTTTAATATTTTTTAACGACTATATTTGTGTAAAAATAGTACTTTTAGAAAATATATATAATATAAATAAATTAAAAAAATATTACTTGAAATTATGTAAAAAGTACTATAGGTCATAATAATTGTCAATGTAAAAATTTTGATTCTTGAGATTTGATCAATGACACATAAATTGTGACAAAGAGAGTAATATAAAATATAGATACTATAAATCTAATAATTAACAATCAATAAAATTAAAAATATTTTTAAAAACTCTATCCATATTATATAAATCGAGACCAAAAAAAAAAGAAATCACATAACTATCGCATATTTAGAAAATATTTACCACTTATAGTAACATAATTTTTTTAACCATACACAGCAAATTGATTGAATTATGCTATATTTCTGTTGAAATTCGCTCAATTCTCTCCAATCTTTTTATTTTATTATCTTTTGCTATAAATAATAATAAAATAAAAATATGTTTAATTTTGATAAATATTAATTGAAAAGTCCTCCACTTAAATAATTTTTTCAAAAAAATAACATATATGCACGGGGCTCTTGTAACTAATTAATATAGAGAGAGTAATTTTCAGTGTACTTTCAGCATTTTAATCATTTTTTTAATCCATTCTTAGGAGCTGAGCCGCCCCCACCTTTTTTTTTTTTTCTTTTTCATTAATTTGTTTGATTTTTATTTCTTATTGGATTAGTTTTAACTTATTAAAGATTTACTTTTAGAATGAAGTGTACGATTTAATTAAATTAATTTTTATAATTATGTAAATATATGTTGTGTATTTGTGCAAATTTTAGTAAAAAGAATATATAAAAACGCCCGTTTCTTGACCAAAATTGGTGATCATTCAAAATCCAAAACATATTTAAAATCTAAAAATTGCTTTCAATTGTGAACTTTAGACGTCTGCATTAAATTAAACTTACACTATTTGCGAGTTAATCCGTTATATTAAGATATTAGGAGCAATGTTTATTTTCTACGTAGTTTTTTCATGTAAATTTATATATTGGTATTGGCTACAGATGAATTTAATTTAAAAATATAAGAAATTAAACCATCATTGATTTAATAATATTTTAAAAAATTAAGATAAAACAATTATTTTCTCCCCCTTTTTGTCTTAATAATTGTGGAGAAATATTAATATAATGAAACAATAAATATTAAATTGAAATCAAAATAGATATGAAAAATTTAGCTAAATTATTCTTTAGTATTAAATATTTTTTCAAAAGACGTGTAAACTAAAATGAGACGAGTAAAATAAATCATAAAGGAGCTCATATAAACAATGACATGGATATTTAGTTCATCGATTGATGAAATATCATAATCATACTTGCATAATTGAATGTAAATTAAGGTGCTAGACTTTTTAGCACTGTTAATAATATATATCTTGGTCTGTAAATAATTACTTTTAAGCGAAGTAAAGGGGTCGGTTGAACTGTTAGTTGATTTTTTTAAGAAATTTGTTGTGCTCTGTGATCTTAAATTTCTTCAAGACTTGATGCTTCACTTGCACTTATAGTAAACAGTAACAAAGAAAATTAGAGAATATAGTTGAAGTGGAATGAAAAATTTTTTGGAAGAAAAATTTATTTGAAAGAATATGTCGTGGCTTCTTAGTTTGATTGATTGTGCCAATGGTATATTTATTACTGATTATGGGACCTTACGGGGCTAAGATGTCTGTTGATCCTTTCATATTGAGAAAGAGGTACTATAATGTGGAAACTTGTGTCATCAAGCATAACATATATAGGGGCACAAACTCAACATCCTTGACAATAACTGTAATAATTTTGAAGCAAACGAGTCAACTTTGGCGCAATAGTAAAGATTTTATCTCCAATTGGATTGCCGTGACATGAGTATTGGGTAATAAACTGCTACTTCCCTAGTCCAGGCAACTGCAGTAGCATTATATTAAAGGGATCTAATTGAAAGAATTTGATTGTTACACAAACTAATAGTCATTCACCAGTCACATAATGATATGATGAGATATAATGTATTAGAAACAAAGACATGGAGTGGATTGGTTACTTTTAACAGGCTGAGCATGGAGACTGCAAGTAAACGCAAAGAAGATGTCTACATGTCTACTTCACTAAATTAGACAGGCCTAACATGAGAAAAATATTTTGATATGATAGTCAATTTAGTGCTGGAACATATCCCTCCCATATTTGAAAAGTTAGTCGTAGGATAGCATGCTACAAAACTAGCAATTGAATCTAAGTGTAGTAGAAATAATTTCTAATGCTCTCATGAACAATAAGACTGCAAAAATTGAATCTTTCTCGAGCCACTTTGAGGTTCCCTCTGAAAGGTATTCGATACTAAATTCATCGAACCTCAATAGTAGCTTTGCAACTCTAAGCCCTGCACCTCTTCTTCGTGATGTCATAACTCTCAGATATATTTGAAAAGAGGAATAGGGAATGGAATAGCAGTAGATGAAGAGGATACTTCCTCCACTTGTTGAAGGAAAATAAGTATGTTATCACTTGATGAAATTTATGTCGGTTTAAACCAAAGAAAAAGGTTTCAAGATGGAATATCAGAAGCAGATTGGCACTGTCATTATTGTGTGTTTCCACGTGTCTTCTCAGATGCAAAGTGCAAGACACGTAGGGTTTAGCTAATAGCTAAAGCATCAACTAAATAACATAAATACCCTTATTTTTTAATCTTTTGACATGTATGCACTCATGTTGAATAGAGCTTTTCTAATATAAGTAAAATTCAATTTATTTTTTTTTGGAACGAACTTTCATGTCATAATATATATGTTCTCTATAATAACATCTCACAAATATATTAAAAATTTCAGGACAGACAATATTACAAAGTATAAATAATTTTGACTATATTTATTATAATTTAGGAATAATTTATTAAAATTTTAAACAAATACGACTATGTGAAATTATTTATTAGCACTTCAACATTAGCTAGGGAGTATCTATACACACACTATCTCAAAAGAAAAATTAACTTAAATAACGGTCAATCAAATATATATATTCGACATATGTGTAATTAGCATTTAATATATGTAAATTGATTAGAAACTATAACTTTTTTGCAACCTAACTAATGTATACTATAGTTAGGATTAATTAAAAACAACAATGCAGTTAGAAGCCACAAGAAATAAATCTACTTTAATCTAATTACATGATATAGAAAATTTCATAATAATTCACGGGAATAATTGGAAAGAATTTTTTTGTAGAGCTTTAAGCCAAACACAAGATTAGATGGGAAGCAATGAATCAAACACTTAATATAAAATACTCCCTACGTTACTAATCCACGCGTTTTCATTTTTATACAAACGATCTCTTAAATGTATTAAAATTTGAATTATGACTTAAACAAATATTTTTATCATGGATAGGTGAGTACTTTCATATACTATCTATCATCACTGCATCTATCTGCTATAGAATTTTAATGTGGTACGTTGTGTTTGTAATGTGACCTTCATTCTCAACTGATAGCACTGCTGCAACATATCATGTTCAATTGATAGATCTCCTATAATTCAATTTGCCTTACTCCCATTAATACTTTTTTTGAGATCCTTATAGTAACCACTTGTACAATATAATTAAAAATTTTGGATCCTCATTATTTTTAGTAGTATTTTTCTAAGTAGGAATTATAAGAAAACTTAGATTGAAGAATTAAAATTAATTGCAACTAGAGATACTAAAATAAAAACTTGATATAATATGAACAAAAGGTTATATTTATTGAATTCTTATGTAGTATACAAGAAAAGAAAACTTAGATAATGTTGATTGAAAATCTATGAGATGTTCCCTTGGACAATGTCTAAAGATTGATGCACCATCGTTTCTTGATCATTATGATTAGGTTTAAACAGCATAGCATCGATAACACCCGCAACATCACTATCTTGTATCGTCACTCCATCCACCTTCTCTTTATTTGTCTTCTTTTTGATTCGACAAATTACAAAATCTTCTTTAGGGATATGATTATTTTCCCTAAAGAAATCATCCGTGACGCTATACTCTTTCATTAACCAAGTTTTATTTTGTCCAGGTTCCTTGGTTACAAACGTGAAACTTCTTCTGAACCCTACTACTGTCCCGTTACGGTTATTCCTTATACGATATTCACCAGATTGTCCTTTCCATGTCCCTTTAGCACAAGTTCGGGCAAATCTCGTATACTCACTCTTTCGCTTCTTCAATGGAGTGATAAAGTAACGAACCTTCTTCTCAGAATCAGATCCGAATATCTCCCATGGTGGTTGATCTCCATAGATATCGGCAGTTTGAATAGGGGTTTGTTCACTAAAAAATATTTCGCCCTTGAAGCATCTCTGAAGTAAATTGATTAGCTCCGCATCAGTAGGATGAAAACGTACTCCCATTACAGTCGACATCACAACAAAAAGTGATTGAGAATTAATTAACCTAAACGAATGTATGATCTATGTAGCAAATTAAAGTAATATGAATTATGAACCCTAAACAAAGGTAATTAAGCTACTTAAAGCATAATGGAAGAGGTTTCAACCGCAAATTACTTTCCTATCAAGTTACTTTTTTTCCCTTAATTAGACGTAATTAGGATTTCCTATTTCTTATCGGATTTTCTAACAACGTTTTTTCCTACAACAGGATAAAGTTTGTTATATTTGTAACTAACCTGTTACCAAAAAAACAACTGTCGAAGAATTAAAATAATGAAAAGGAATAAAGAAGATGGAATGGGAGGGTAAATAATAAGAAAAAAAAGAATATTATATTTGTTCTGAAAATTCTTTTGTTACCTAAATCACATGATTGACGCGGAGATTTTGTTATTTTCATTAATGATATTGTATCATTTTATTTATCAGTGACATTTGATTTATATATATATACTGCCTTAAAAAGTATGAATATAAAAAAATAAAAAATTAACTTGCTAAATTACCTTTCCCATCTATATATCTACTAGATAATCTTAGATCGTAAACGGGCTCAATATCTCCAATTATTTTATTCAATTAAAAGAAGTATTCACAAAATATATTATTATAGCATTTAACTTATAAATTGTTAGCATTAATTGTTTAAACATTCATTTTTTTATTCTGAAACTTGTATGATCTAACATTTTTATTTTTTGTTATTGCATAATAATATTAATTTATTAGGCTGCGAAGTTAATTTATTTAACAAATTGAATTAAATAATATGGTAATCACAAATAATTGTGTATTACTATATCAAAGATTAATATTTCTTGGTAGATTTTTGTTTCCATGAATTTGCAATTTTTCCCTTGGTTATAATCCATTTCAACTTTCTATATATAGAAAGATGTTTTTAGAACAATTTATTTTTCTTGATAGCTTTCTTGATAGATTTTTTGTTAGTATGGAATTACACTATCATTATTATCTTGACCAAAAAAAAAAAAAAAAACAATAACATTAAGCTAAATTGAAAAATAAAATAAGTAACCAATTATAATTAATTAAAATTTTGATTTGATTAATTTCAAAGTAAAATAATGTTAAAAATACTCTTTTTTTTGTTTTTTTTATGATCAAAATTTCGCTCGACAACTTCAAATTCAAATTAAAATTTTAAATTAAAACATTATAAATTAAATAAAGTACAAATTTGATTATATATTAGTAAATATTTATAGTTTACTTTATATGCAAATATGTCATTCATCATTTTGTAGGTAAGGTTACTAATTATATTTTAAAATAATAAGTTTTTATATTGAAGTAGTTATTTTTAGTAAATTTAATGAATAGAAAAAAATATTAAGAATTAAATTAAAATAATTGAAAAACAGATTAATTAGTTTACATATCATATTAATTCATAAAAGAATAGAAGTGAATTAATGACAAAATGAATTGATAGTTAATTAAGATTTCTCATAATGAAGATCTGCATTTAATAAAGCGTGTCAAGTTTAGTGGAGTTGTTAACTATTAATTCATAACAAAACAAAGTAATTGGATTCTTGAAGTCATTCTTTTAAAGAACAACAAAAAAAAAATCATAATCTTTTGAAGAAATAATTCAACCACATCTTAAAGTATATTTAAATTTTTTTTTATTATATGTCTATTAGAATTTTCTAGAACTTGGATTAACTTCTGTAAGAATCTCATACACTCTTGGCATAATGTATACAATTACTTTAAGCTTATTTTTTAGTAATAATTATACAAAATGTCTTTAATCATCCTGGTTATGGTTGTACTGTATAATAAATAAATTTTTAAAAAGAATTAAAAAATTTGTAAAGGTTAATATATGAAATTTGTCTTAGATAACAACTATGTAAATTGAATTTAGAGAACAAGGGTAATGCAAAATATATAATATTTTAATAAATTAGGATAGAATGATAGATATATCATTCATTCTTCATGCTACATCTTTTTATTAAAAGATGCTTCTAGATTTATTTATTTATTTCTTGTAAACATGAAATTATCCTTAATCATAATCCATTTCATCTTTTTATAAAAGATGTTTCTAGAACTATTTAGCTTTCTTGATATTGTTATATCGGAAAATGACTTGGTTTTCAAAAATTCAATTTATTACTTAATTAATTTAAGCAAACCGAATTTTTAAAATTTTAAGAGTCGCCACTTAATTTTTAAAGAAAAAACAAGAAAAACTAATTAAATTATTTTAAAAAGATTTAAACATAAAAACTTTTAAAAATCCAAAGCAAGGGTTCGGGTTCACATTTCCACTTCGAGAAATTTTTACGCACTCGAAATGGCCGCTAACACGCGGTTATCCGGCGATTAGGTAATTTTGACTAACTTTGAAAATATATTAATTTAAATTAATGATTAGAAAAAGTCCAAGCGACATATTTAAAAATGATCGAGGAAAAATAAAACATTTAAAATCTACCCATGTTTAATTAATTAATATTAACTAAGTGAACTACTCATAATATTAAAGTCTACCCAAATTTTACTTAGTTAAAGGAGTTGGTGAATTAGGCTAGGTGACTAAAACTTTTTAAAAAAACCACTAAAATATCTAAGTGTTAAAAAGAAAAAGAAAAAGAAAAAAGTATTCCTAAATTATTTCAAAGGAGATATTTGAAGTATTTTAAATTTTTTTTATAAAGTTAATTTCTTATAAAAAAGATTTTAACGTCAGAACATTTAAGGATATTAAAAAATAAAGAATGACATAAACGGTCGACTTTTGAAGAAATTTAATCAGATTAAAACATATAAAACAACAAATTAATGTTAGAGTTAGAGTTACACAAAAATCACAAAATATGATAAAATAATGAAATAGACCCAAAATGTTTGGGCTCAGCAGGCCCAATCAGCCACCTGTCCTAATTTCTACATTTTTGATTGGGCCTGCATGGCCCATTTTACCCCAAAGGGCTGCTGCTGTCCCAAAGGGGTTCTGGCCCATTTTCAACCCCTGGCATACGCTAGATGTATATAAACTGTATATTAGTGTATATCAGACTTTTACGACTTCCGAAAACTTGAGATCAGTTCTCTAAAGCTTCTTAAGACTTCACGACCTCGAGAAATACAAGGTGGACGTCCCGAAAGACTCGGACAGATGCATAGAAAAATAAAAGGAATGGGGTAGGGTAGAAGAAATTGGGTTGGGGGAGAGAATTGAATTAGAATTAGGATTGGGTTGAGGATTTAATATAATTTGGGCCAAGAACTTGGCCAAAATAGGCTAAAAAAAAAATCTAAAAATGGGTTAAATGGGGTGGGAAAAATGAATTTAAAAGCAGGCCACTAGAAATTATATATATATATAAAATATAATCATAATTAAAATTAAGAGACTTAAACCTAAAAATCACTTGAAAAAATATTTTTTGCATTTTTGAGAGCTAATTATTTCGAATTGTTAAAATTAAAAGCGCGATGATTAATTTATATTGTGGAGGGTAAAAATTGGATGTCAACAGATATCTCTTTTAATAGATATTTTGTTAGTATGAAATGACAATTTTGCCCTTGGTCGTCCTTGGATTCGCTCTTCTATATAATAATAATAATAGAAATATATTAAAAGTGTGAAAGTTCTTAAAAATTTTGATTGAACTTTTTGTCCTTCATTAAAGTACTTATCTTTAGACAGAATCGTCTTTTCACTATTTTTCTTAATTTATTATTTAATTTTTTATTTATTTAGTTTTAGAATTCACTTTTGGATTAGAATTTCTTTACATTTAGGATTCACTTTTGATTTAGTACTATTCTTTGTAAATAATTATATAAATTTTTGACTATCAAATATTTTTCTTAATAAAAGTATATAATATAACAAATTTAAAAGGAAAAAAAAAATAGTAAAATTATATTGGAAACATTAAACTACTCCTCTTATATTTAGGACTCTTTTGTTACATTAAATTTTAATCATTTAAGTCCTAATTATTTAACTCTAAATTATTACTTTTTGTATTAAAAAAATTATTAATATATCTATATTATAAGCAATTGAATAAATTTTCTCATCTTTGCGTTTCACAATAGACTAGACTAAATTATTGCATCAAACCAATCAAATTAATAGTAAAGAAAAGTATTTAGTTAATTTTTTTAATGAATATTATATTTGTTTAATGACAAGTACTATTTATATTGACGTGACACGTACGTGCAAAACATGTAGATTGAAACTAGTTATAATTAATAACCCTATACTAACCAAAATTAAATTGCTAACCGTTGAAATCATCTGGAAGAACCTGATCGCTGCTGCCCTGTTTATTAGCGTGTACTGCTCCCATACTCTTGTGAAAGCAACCCCAGATCCTACAAAAGCAACCCAACATCATATCATCTGTTACAAATTTGATGAAACTACCATATGTTTTACCTCTATTGCAACCAACATTAAGAACCTCTGTCAAAAGTAAAAAGTGAATTGTAATTATATTGCTACATAACGTTATTTAGACACTTACTCCTATGAATCTGAATAAAATTGGTTCTTTCTTAGGCTAAAAAATATAACGTAGGTCATTATACTATCATCTTCGAATTCCTAAACACCACTTCATCAAATGTCTCCTATTGAAAAGTGCAAAAATCAACCTATCTGCTAATGCCATGATTACATAAACCTGAATGCAGCAAAAAGTCTCATGAACTAAGATACACTTGGTACTTTCGAATTCTGCCTTTAGTAAAAAAAAATTGATTAAGTTCACCAAGAAACTTCGTTATACTTTCATCCTATATCTATATAACTTTTATATTCAATTAGTAAACAATATCCATATCATTCAGTCTTAAAAAGTTATTCTTTACGAAGACTAATTTTTACTATGCATAACCCATCGATTGGGTGCTTTCAAACTCACCAAACATTGGCTGAGGCAAAACCTGCCACACTTAGGCTTCCAGATGATTTAACTAATGTACATGTTGCCTTTAGGCTTACCAACTTGGATCATTACACAAAATTTTGAAGGGAATCATAATCACTTAAACTTTTATTGTCTTACGACGCATTTTATGATGCACATTTACTTACTGCGTTTATACTATTATATTACACATCATAATCTTTGCCATATTAACCCTAACAGTAAAGTCTGATTCTTTTTTAAAGAAATACTCAAACTTTGAAAAGGTTCTAATACACCCTTAAACTAATTTAGAAGTGGTAAAATATTTCATTTTTCGTTCAATCTGAAGCATAAGAAAGGAAGTGCATACACACACCAATTACTACTTACCACGTGTCAACTATTTTTATTTTCAAAATGCTATTTCATATTTTATTTTTTTCACAAAAAAAATTATCTTTTATTCTTCTTCTTCAATGATTCACATATGTAATGTTGTAACCCAAATTTTTCGCTCCTCTCTGCCTTTGTCGTCGTCGTTGCCATCGCCGACGATAATAGCATAGCATCATCATTTTAATATTTGTTATCGGTCAATCAAGATTAAAACTGTAAAATTAAAAAATTCTCAAATCAATGGCTAAGCAAAACTGTAGAAGTAAAATTTTCTCTATTTTTTTCAATGGTTAATCTTTTTTTTTCTATGTGTACTTTGCTATTGTTTTTGAAGAAAAAAAGAAAAGAGAGAAAGAGAAGATCCAACGAAAAAGAAAACAATGAAAAGAATAATAATGAAAAACGGACAGAAAATGAGAATAAGAGAGAAAAAAAATCCTTGAAACCATTGTCATTGTCCTTCAATGGTGAAGTTGAGGAAGAAGAAGAAAAAAAATGAAAAGTAAAAATTTAAACAATAAAATTAAAAGGTTATAAATTTTTTAACGAAAAATACTGCAAAAAAACAAAAATCTTATTTTTTTTAAATTTTCACGTTCTTCAAGAGAGTGATATACTCTATTTGCCTCAAATGCTTAAAAGTGTTCAATAATTTCACTTTAAACAAGTTTAGGAGTGTATTAGGACTTCTTTAAGATTTGAGTGTCTCCTTTAAAAAAGGGTCATACTTTAGGATTTTTTTTAATTTATGTATTTTCTCTTTTTATGCAATCTTTAATAATTTACAACCTTAGTGATTTAACCCCCTAAATTAAGGTTCACTAATTTGAAGCAATCACTTAACTATCTGCAGTGCTCAGAACTTGTACACATATGCATATCTCCCCAAAGAAAATTAAGTGTGTGTGTATATATATATATATATGGATAGATAGATAGAGATATGAGTTCAGAGATGCTCAAAATTGAAGGTGAGAAAAATGATTCAAAATTCCATAGCAACTTTTACTTACAAAATGTTCCTCCTATTATTATTTGATGAAATGAAAAACATGAAAATGATCTCAATACAGTTTGAAATATAATGCAGAAATTGTGCTCATACAAAGATCAAAAGAGCTCATCATTTTCAAAATCATATAATTATTAATTTTCAAGAAAATCACTAAAGAAAATAGATGAAAAGATGTATACAAATTAAATGAAATAGTATTTTTAAAAACTTTTTTTTTTAATTATAAATACTTGGATTAAATTTTCTCCTCACTTTGTTAAGTTAGAAGACAACAACAACAATATACCCAGTAGAATTCCACAAGTGGGATATGAGGAGAGTAAGATGTACGCAAACCTTATTACTACCACATAGGGTAGAAAGGTTGTTTGAACCCTCGTCACAAACTTTGTTAAGTTAGAATTTTGTATAAATGAAAATTGTGGAGAAGGAAGAGAAATCAGGTAATATTGCAAAGGGTGGTGGACTGTTAGTTGACCATTGATAATGACTTCAAAATGATCATTGTGAAATTGACTTATAAATTTATAAATAGCATTTGGATAACTTATTATAAAATTGAAAATACTATTTAAAAATTATAAGGTTGGTTACTTATTATGATTTTATTATCTGATTTTTTTTTTGAGAAGATAACAAAGTTATTAATAAATTATCTATTTTACAAGTCACAATAAATAAAATAATTATATGCACAACAATTTTGCTGAATTATCTAGAAAAAAATTGAGATGCTTATTGAAATATTGATAGATGGCGGCTATTTTTATCTTTATTCAAAATCAAGAAAAAGAGTTTAAGTATGATTTTGCTCATGAGTCTTCTTATTAAATCTTTTAATTATTGCTTCTAAGTGCTATTTTGGCCAGCTATAATCTCAATTTTCACATCTTATAATAAAGGGTGGCACATAACTCCCTTTTTGTCATTATTTTTTAAAGGCAATAAAATTGTGATTCCACATAAATATAAAAAATAGATAAAAAAAGTTAAAATTCTTTACTTAAGTCACGCGAAATTTTTTTTATCTTATCTGTAAGATCTGCATATATTTTGTCGTCTTTCATATTCTCCGAGTAGTATCTTATAATAGGTAAATACCATAATATATTCCCCAAGTAGTATCTTATAATAGGTAAATGCCATAATTTTTTATGTTAAACCAACAATATTGTGAATTAAATCTACAGAAACAAAATAGGAGTAATTCTAGCTGGGGTTTAGAAGAAAAGAGAGAGAGAGAGAAACCCATTGAGCTTTTCCAATTTCATCATTCAACAAGCCATGAGTGTAGAGAAGAAAGTTACAGCAACTGTGAGGGTCTCAAACATACCCCAATCTGCCATAGCCAAAGATCTTTTCGACTTCTTTGACTCTGTAATCGGCAAAGGATCAGTCTTTGCCTGTGATATTTTCTCTGAGCACAAGAACTGGAAATCAAGAGGCCATGGTAGAGTTCAATTCGAAACATTGGAAGCAAAATTGCAGTCTTTAACTCTGTCAGAACAAGGACTTATCGTCTTTAAAGGGTACCAACTCACTCTCTCCTCGTCTTTCGATGATATTATTGCAAGGCCCGTTGAACCCAAGTGCAGATTCCATGCCGGAACCTTGCATACTGGGTTACTGGTCAAGAATGAGATTATGGAGGTTTTGGAGTCTTGGGAAGATGTTAAGACATTGATCATGCCTGAAAGGAAGAGTCTTGAGTTCTGGGTTAGTCATGCAGGGGAGTGTTACAGGTTCGAAGTTCAGTTTGGCGACATTGCCGAGGCTACTGAGTGCTCTTTGGAAAACCAAAAATCTGCACTTCTTTTGAAGGTATGATTTTTCTCTTACCCATCTTGAATTTTTTTTAGTTATTTTTACTTATTTAGGGCTTGCAATATGTTGTTTTTTTTTTTTAATTTTTTTTTGTGTGTGTATGTTTAGACTTCCTGTAATAGTGATACAATCTCAAGGGTTGAAGAAGAAAATAAAAGCCGTAGAGTAAAAGCTCAGCTGTAGAAACTAAGGGTAAGAACTGTTTATAGCTCCGCTTATGGATTTTCAATGCTATAAGTTAGAATAAAGAGGTGAGTAGCTCGATGTGAAAGCATGCCCAACTGAACTCACACAATCACTAATTCACTGGGACGGAGTCTAAATAGAAAGAGAATCAACTAGATAAATGCCTAGGAGAAACTTCTGATGTAAAACTATTCGGAACGAATATGTTTACTTCCCACACTTATAACCAACTGAAGTTTCTTGATGAACCCCTATGTGCACTGCTGCTATCTGAATGTGTGATCCTTGCAATCTAGTCAAAACCTCCTGTTTCCAATTTCAATTTTAATTTGTTTCAAGTAACCCAAGAGCGCATTATATGATTTAGTAAGGATGCAAGGATAACCTTTACAAAGTGGCCTATAAAGTTGTACCTCATTAACAAAAATGAAGTTCTTCTTCATCACTTGCAGTTGAACATTTTCTCTGGTAAATCTCTAATTTGAAGGGAAGGACATTCTTAGTTGTCTACGCAATTAGATGTCATTTATAAGTTAAAATAAGCTGCAAATTCCATGCAGATCGTCCACTGCATAGTTTTGGGGAAAATGCAATCTATGCTTGTTCTGGAAACACATATTGTGTTGTAGTATGTTTCACTTTCACTATAGAAAGAAGTTGGTAGGGCATTTTCAGACTTTAATTTGCATAGAAACATCAAGGATATTATATAGTGCAAGTGAATAAAAAGGATATTAATAGAAAGGTAAAACTTCGATGTAGGAATCAGTACTCGTTACAAAAGTAAAAAAAGGGAAGAGGAATTAGTGCTGTTCAGCATTCCTCTGCTGTGTTGAATTGAGGGAATCAGGTTTCTGTTGATCATTCATGAAACTTGACTGATTATACAGTTTACACGGTGTGTATGGTTTCTGAACAGTTAGATGGTCGTACCAAAAGTCTGCGGCTGTTTCGACTAATGAACAGGAGGATTTAGAAGTACTTAGGATGCAAGATCAGTTAATAGTCTTAACAATAACTTCGGGACTAATAAGGCTATTTTCATGGCAGGCTAAATTAGATGGGATTATGCATGTGCCATAGATGCTTCTGTCACTATTTGGCCTAAGAACACATTTGTTCGTCTCTGACTTTATAAATAAATCTGAGTTTAATTTCTCCCACTGCTAGTTAGAACGAGGGGGTAACTTTTTTTTTTTTTAAATTGATTTATGTGATACATGCAATAGAAAACAACAATAGATAACTTCCTATCGCAAGAGATTACTTTATTAAAAAAAAAGATATACTAATAATTTGACCTTTAAAAAAGAAACAAAAACTCGGAAGAAAACCAAAAGGAAAAGTGAAAATCCTCTGAAGGTAAATGAAGTGACATTATGCTGAAATGAAATCTTGGCATTGCTGAAATTTTTCGATCCTTTAACCTTTATTTCTGCGGCAAAAACTGTTTCTTGGGGAATTCATACCTTTCTTCTTCTTTTTTCCCTGAAAAGATGGATCATTTATGTTCTTCCAGTATGTAATATACCTTGATTGGTTGGAATCAACTTTACACTCTTCTATAAATATCTGTTAGAAAAAAGAAACAAACCCAGGTGTTCTTTTTCATTTCAGTGAGTTTTTTTTGCTTTCAGTTAAAACATGCACCAAAGCTATACCAAAGAATTTCTGGGCCCGCTGTTGCTTCCAAGTTCAGTGCTGACCGGTATCATATCTGCAAGGAAGATTGTGAGTTCGTTTGGGTTCGGACAACTGATTTTTCCAACATAAAGTCTATCGGATGTTCATCCTCTCTTTGCTGGGAAACTGAAGACGGATGGTTAAGTTCAGATTTGCTTTCTAGTTTGCCATATTGCAACAAGGATGTGATAGATCTAATTCTGGATAAAGTAGGAGATGTTTATTCTGATTCTGAATTTGTTCCCTTTGTGAGGATTCCTTCAGATCTGAAGCTACCATACGAGATCCTTTACCAGCTTAACTCCCTTGTTCACACTCAAAAAATTAGTCTTGGTGCTGTTGATCCAGATCTCATCGAATTTCTTAGCAAATTAGAATTGGACACTGCAATGATGATCCTTCAGAAAATGCATAAGTTGCAGTCAATCTGTTTCGAGCCTTTGACATTCATCAAGACACGCTTGCATGTTTTGGGTAAAAACAATAAGAACCAGCTTTCATCATCTTACAGCAGGTTAGTTAATCATCACATGATGAGTATTCACAGAGTCTTGGTCACACCATCAAAGATTTACTGCATGGGTCCAGAGCTTGAAACATCCAATTACATCGTGAAGAACTTTGCATCACATGCTTCTGATTTCTTGAGAGTAACTTTCGTAGAGGAGGATTGGGGTAAACTTTTTCCTAATGCTGTTTCTATGAGTGTTGAACAAGGTATCTTTGCAAAGCCTTACAGAACTAAAATCTATCATCGGATTTTGTCCATCCTTCGAGAAGGAATTGTTATTGGAACTAAAAGATTCTTTTTCCTGGCATTCTCGGCCAGTCAGCTACGATCAAATTCTGTTTGGATGTTTGCTTCTAATGAACATGTCAAGGCAGAAGATATCAGAGAGTGGATGGGGTGCTTCAATAAGATTCGTAGTATCTCGAAATGTGCTGCAAGGATGGGTCAATTGTTTAGCACCTCTTTTCAAACAATGGAGGTCCAGCTGCAGCATGTTGAGATTCTTCCAGATATTGAAGTAACCTCTGATGGTGTTAATTATTGTTTCTCAGATGGTATTGGAAAGATTTCTCAAGCTTTTGCCAGACAAGTTGCTCAGAAATGTGGATTGAATCATACCCCTTCAGCATTTCAAATACGATATGGTGGGTATAAAGGTGTGATAGCTATTGACCGTAATTCCTTTCGAAAACTATCTCTTCGTGGCAGCATGCTCAAATTTGAGTCAAAGAACAGGATGCTTAATATCACCAAGTGGAGTGATGCCCTTCCTTGCTATTTGAACCGGGAGATTGTTATCCTTTTATCTACTTTGGGAGTTGAGGATAAAGCTTTTGAAGACCTGCTAGATAATCATCTCCGTCTTCTAGGCAAGATGTTGACCACTAATGAGGCAGCTTTAGATGTTTTGGAGAGCATGGGTGGTGGCGATGTAAAAAAAATCTTAATGAGAATGTTGCGCCAAGGATACGCACCCAATTCAGAGCCTTATCTCTCTATGATGCTTCAATCACATTTTGAGAATCAGCTTTCAGACCTTAGAAGTAGGTGTCGTATATTCGTCCCAAAAGGTCGAATTCTAGTAGGATGCCTGGATGAAACAGGTATATTGAAGTATGGCCAGGTTTATGCACGAATAACCATGACTAAGGCCGAGCTACAAAATGGTCCGCAAAATTTCTTCCAGAAGGTGGATGAAACAACTGCTGTAGTAAGAGGTAAGGTTATAGTTACCAAAAACCCTTGTCTTCATCCGGGAGATGTAAGAGTACTTGAGGCTGTGTATGAGGTGACATTAGAAGAGAAGACCTGGGTGGATTGCATTATTTTTCCCCAGAAAGGAGAAAGGTAAGTTCAAATGTTCCATTTTATGAAATTTGAGCAGAAAATATTCAGTTCATGATATTCTGTGGAACTTAGATATCCCAACTATTTTTCTTAATTTGACTCATCTACCATTTAATTTCCTTTTCCACAGTCTTCATGAAGACTGATGGAGAAGTCTCTTTGCACAGTTTTGGATTCTTAAAACTAGGACATAATTGAAAGTAAGTGGTTAGTGCCAATAGGTTCTATTAATTGTTTTACGATAAGTACTAATAGCCTACCCCTAGTACCTTAGGATTGAAGCACAGTACTTATAATAGGTACTAAAAGGTTCTAGTAATTGCACTATAATATCTTCTTTCGCGAGAGGTTCATGTCATTCGTGTCTTTTCGTCTTAAATTATTTCATTATGAAGTTATAGTACGTGTGAAGAATTGAAAAGAGGTATGATGAGATAGCTGGCTTAGTCTTGCCTTCTTGGAGCAGATATCTGCTTTCCATATTTTCCCTTTCCAAATTTATTATATATATTGTGCTTCACACTCCTCTTCACAACTCCTCAAAGGGAATAAATAACAACAACAACAACAACAACAATAATAATGTGAGAAATATGGGAAAAATATATTATATGAATTATATTATTTACATTGTTACATAAAGACTCTATTTATAGACACTACAGTCTAATCTGAATTCAACTAGGATTGTGTAACCCTACTCCTACTCTAACTCTAACACTCCCCCTCAAGCTGGTGCATACAAATCATAAGCACCTAGCTTGTTACAGATATAATTAATACGAGGACTAGTGAGGGACTTGGTGAAGACATCTGCAAGCTGATCACTTGACTTCACAAACTTTGTAACAATATCTTTTGAGAGTATTTTTTCTCTGACAAAGTGACAATCAATCTCAATGTGCTTGGTCCTTTCATGAAACACTGGATTTGACGCAATATGAAGGGCCGCTTGATTATCACACACAAGTTCCATCTGATCAACCTCACCAAACTTTAGCTCCCTCAACAACTGTTTGACCCAGATAAGCTCGCAAGTTGCTGTAGCCATTGCTCGATATTCTGCCTCTGCACTCGACCGAGCAACCACACTCTGTTTCTTGCTCTTCCACGACACCAAATTACCTCCTACTAATACACAATATCCAGATGTAGACCGTCTATCAGAGGGTGATCCTGCCCAATCAGCATCTGTATATCCCGTGATATGCTCATGTCCTCGATCTTCGAAGAGTAGTCCTTTCCCAGGCGCTGACTTTATATATCGCAGAATACGAACAACTGCATCCCAATGACTATCACAAGGGGAAGTCATAAACTGACTTACAACACTCACAGGGAACGAAATATCAGGTCTAGTCATTGTGAGATAATTTAACTTTCCCACTAGTCGTCTATACCTTTCAGGATTACTGAGTGGCTCCCCCTGTCCTGGAAGCAGTTTTACATTCGGATCCATAGGAGTGTCAATGGGTTTACATCCCATCATCCCTGTCTCCTCAAGAATGTCTAAAGCATATTTGCGTTGACAAATAACAATACCTGATCCAGACTGAGCAACCTCAATACCTAGAAAATACTTTAACCTGCCAAGGTCTTTAGTTTGGAAATGCTTAAAAAGATGTTGCTTCAGACTAGTAATACCATCTTCATCATTGCCAGTGATAACAATATCATCGACATAAACAACCAAATAAATACATAAATTTGCTGCAGAATGCCGATAAAATACAGAATGATCAGCTTCACTGCGAGTCATGCCGAACTCCTGAATTACTGTGCTGAACTTTCCAAACCATGCTCGAGGAGACTGTTTCAGACCATAGAGTGACTTGCGCAATCGGCATACCAGTCTACCAGACTCCCCCTGAGCAACAAAACCAGGTGGTTGCTCCATATAGACTTCTTCCGCAAGATCACCATGTAAAAAAGCATTCTTGACGTCCAACTGATGAAGAGGCCAATGACGAATGGCAGCCATAGATAGAAGAATACGGACAGATGCCATTTTAGCCACAGGAGCAAATGTATCACTGAAGTCAAGCCCAAATATCTGAGTGTATCCTTTGGCAACAAGGCGAGCCTTAAGTCGATCAACCTGACCATCCGGACCAACTTTCACTGCATAAACCCAACGGCAACCAACAGTGGATTTACCTGCAGGAAGAGGGACAAGTTCCCAAGTACCACTCGTATGCAAAGCAGACATCTCATCAACCATAGCCTGCCTCCATCCCGAATGAGATAGTGCTTCACGAGTAGTCTTAGGAATGGAAATAGAGGACAAAGACGATACAAAAGCATGATAGGATGATGTGAGACGATGATAACTCAAGAAAGTATAATGTGGGTTAACATTTCGAGTGGACCGTATACCTTTTTTAAGTGCACTCAGTTGGCTAGGAGTAGGCAAGGCCGCAGTAGGTGCAGGGTCTGGCGCATGACATGAATCATTGAGAACCGGTGCTGGGCGTGGACGACGATGATAAGTCAAGAGAGGTGGAGGTGTGGTGGGTTTTGTTAGAGGTGGCACTATCAGTGGAGTTTCCTCAAAAGTCGGTACAGGTAGGACCTGAGGTAGAGGTAAGACCTCAGAGATATCAGGACCATCAGATGATGTATAGTAAGGTTGAGATTCAAAGAATGTGACATCAGCTGACATAAGATATCGATTAAGGTCAGGGGAATAACAACGATACCCTTTTTGAACACGAGAGTAACCAAGAAAGACACATTTGAGAGCACGAGGGGCTAATTTATCTTTCCCTGGAGCTAAGTTATGAACAAAGCATGTGCTCCCGAAGACACGAGGAGGTATAGAATGGAGATGTGACAAAGGGAACAATATGGAATGGGGAACCTGATTCTGAATAGAAGATGAGGGCATTCTATTAATTAAATAACAAGAGGCAAGAACAGCATCGCCCCAAAAACGCAGCGGAACATGGGACTCAATGAGAAGAGTGCGAGCAGTTTCAATAAGATGCCTATTCTTGCGTTCTGCTACACCATTCTGCTGAGGGGTGTATGGACAAGATGTCTGGTGAATAATTCCTTGGTGAGTCACAAACTCCTGAAATTGGGAGGACATGTATTCTAAGGCATTATCACTACGAAGAGTACGAATAGAAACACCAAACTGGTTTTGTATTTCAGCAAAAAAACTTTTAAATATAGAAAATAACTCTGAACGATCTTTCATTAAGAAAACCCAAGTACATCTTGAATAGTCATCAATGAAACTAACAAAATAACGAAATCCTAAGGTTGAACTAACTCGACTAGGACCCCAAATATCAGAATGAACTAAAGAAAAAATAGACTCAGAATGACCCTCAGTACTACGTGAAAAAGTAGCACGAGTGTGTTTCCCAAGTTGACACGACTCACAATCTAATGAGGATAAACTAGACAAACTAGGCACCATCCTTTGCAGTTTAGATAGACTAGGATGTCCCAAACGTTTGTGAATTAGGTCTGGAGTATCTGTGACGGAGCATGCTGTGAAGGATTTGTAAGAGGTAAGATAGTAAAGGCCTTGTGATTCATGTCCTGTGCCAATCGTCTGTCCCGTACTGCGGTCCTGCATAAGGAAAAAATCATCAAAAAAATAAATGCCACAATGTAAGTCCCGTGTCAAACGACTAACCGATGCCAAATTAAAGGGAGAACCAGGAACATAAAGAACAGAATCTAAGGGGACAGAAGGTAAAGGTTGGGCTTTTCCAATCCCTTTAGGTTTGGTCTGGATCCCATTGGCCAAAGTAATAGCAGGAAGGGAGTGTGAGTAAACAAGATCAGACAAAAGTGTTTTGTTACCAGAAACATGATCAGAAGCGCCTGAGTCCATAACCCATGGTCCAAGAGGACTAGACTGTGAAACACAAGCAAAAGGATTACCCGCGACAGGAACAATAGGTTGAGAAGTTGATGCTGCTTGTGGAGACAGTTGCTGACGTGCTCGATACTGAAGGAACTCATCATAATCAGCCTGAGCAATATGAGCATTATTAGATGATCGGTCAGGTGGAGCAACGGAGACAGTAGGATGAGCAACAGTTTGCTTATTCGCTCGATTTCGAAGGGATTCATTATATTCCTTTATAACAATAGGATCATAACTGGGGGGTGGACCATGCAAAGTATAACATATGTCACGAGTGTGTCCAGACTTGTGACAATAACTACATTTAGAGCGAGATCTTCCAGAACGGCCTCCTCCCCGTCGGTTCTCCATGGTAGAACTCTGTTTATCAATAGTTTGAGATGCAAGAATAGATGAGTCAATGATGGGTGATGAAGCTACTTTATGGGTGGGCGGCGCAGCAAGACGAAGTAAACGAGAGAATAATTCATCCATTGTAGGGATGGTAGGACTAGCCAAGATCTGGTCACGCACAGAATCATGATCAGCAGGAAGTCCAGCTAGTGTAAGGACTAAAAACAAGGTTTGTCTGTGCTCTTGTTGTGTTTTGACGTTCGCGGTGACTGGCATCAACGTTTCAAATTCCTCCATGACTGCTTGCACTTGTCCCAAGTATGTCGACATATCAGAATCACGTTTCTTTAAGGTGGTCATTCGAGACACCACATCATAAAATCGAGATATGTCATTAGTATATAAAGCACGAGCCTTTTCCCAAACTGAATAACATGTCTGGAATGGGCGAAATAAGGGCATCAACTTGGAATCAATAGAACGCCATAGGAGACTACACAATTGAGCATCAACCCTCTCCCATTGTGCTTTGGCTGTGGAAGATTCCTCAATAGCCTTTTGCTTTGCATCCACCACAGAAGCATTGGTTGTTAAATGATCGTGAACACCTTGACCTTTGCACCATAATTCAACTGAGGAAGCCCATGCTAAGTAGTTGGAACTACCCATTAAGGGTTCTGAAGTGATTATAGGATGAGAACTACCTGTTCCTGTACTTTTGGAGCCAAACAGATCAACCCCAAAAGACATCCTTTGGAACAAAAGGATAAAAACTGTGTAAACTGTGTAAATAAAGAAAAAAAAAAAGAGATGGGTCTGCCTCAGGATGCTGAGGCGACCTCACTGAGGCAAGAAAAGTGAAAAATAAAGGTCGGAATACTGAAAAAAGTTGCCGGAAAAGGTCGGAGTCGCCGGAACCCTAACTTCAGATGTCGGAATCAAGAAAAAAAATGTATGGGCAGCCTCGGAATGGAGAGGCGACCCATCTGGGAAAAAAAAGTTGCCGGAAAGTGGTCGGGAAGTAGCCTCACGCGCCGGCGCATGGCCAGATCTCGCCGGAAAACCTGCAGGTTGAGGCGGCGCGTGTGGGCGCGTGCAGGGGTATTTTCCGGTGGGTCTGACCTCGATGTGGTCGCCGGAGGGTGAGGGACAAGGTAGTGATGTTGATTTTCACACAACACTGACAGAAAATACACCGACATAAATCAGCAATTGAACCCGGAAGATTTCTCACCGATGCTCTGATACCATGTGAGAAATATGGGAAAAATATATTATATGAATTATATTATTTACATTGTTACATAAAGACTCTATTTATAGACACTACAGTCTAATCTGAATTCAACTAGGATTGTGTAACCCTACTCCTACTCTAACTCTAACAAATAATAGATTAAAAAAGACGTTTTTCTCAAATTGAGAACTTTAAAGCTTTTGCATACTGCTCAAAGGAGATCAAATGTTCTTTAGTACTCAAAAATATTGAATTGTCATGTACAGGCCTCATCCAAATGAATGCTCTGGTGGTGATCTTGATGGAGATCTTTATTTCTTAAGCTGGGATGAAAGTCTCATTCCTTGTCAAACAGTGACACCCATGGACTACACTGGGAGAAGACCTCGTATAATGGATCACGAAGTCACTCTAGAGGTTAGCTTGAGCTATTTCTTGGATGAATCGAGAATCTTTTTTCTGAATACCTCTTTTGTTTGTTTTCCTTATTTTTGCAGGAAATTCAGAGATTTTTTGTTGATTACATGATTAGCGATACCCTAGGTGCGATCTCTACCGCACATTTGGTTCATGCAGATCGTGAACCAGATAAAGCTCTGAACTCAAAATGCCTCCAGTTAGCAACCCTTCATTCTATGGCTGTGGACTTCGCAAAAACTGGAGCTGCAGCTGAGATGCCCAGGTTTTTAAAACCAAGAGAGTTTCCTGATTTCATGGAGAGGTGGGACAAGCCCATGTACATTTCTGAAGGGGTTCTAGGGAAACTTTATCGTGGTGTTGTCAAGTCTTTTACCCGTAGGAACTCAGATGACCTTTCCACTGATAGAGCTATCCAGGATGCTTATGATCCTGACCTTTTGGTCGAAGGTTATGAGGCCTTCATTGAAACTGCTAAAACTCACAAGGAAATGTACTTGGATAAAATGAACAGCCTACTGAACTACTATGGAGCAGAGAAAGAGGTTGAGATACTGACAGGCAATTTGCGGCAGAAGTCTGTGTATCTGCAGCGGGACAACAGGAGGTACTTTGAACTAAAAGATCGAATCTTGGTTTCTGCCAAAAGCTTACACAAGGAGGTCAAAGGATGGTTCACTGATTTCTGCGAGGATGAACATCAGAAATTGGCTTCAGCATGGTACCATGTCACTTATCATCCTAGTTACTGCCACGAAAGTGGTAATTCTTTGGGCTTTCCCTGGGTAGCTGGTGACATTTTGCTGAATATAAAGTCGCATAATACCAGAATATGATACTGTCTTATCAAGCAAAAAAAAAGTGTAATTCTTAATGTAGACTTCAACTCTCTTGTCAGGAGTGCTATCAATGCATTCTGTTGTCAATCACTTTGAATGAAATGCTGAATCTTTACCAAACAAATAGATGTGTAATTGATCTGGGAGAATGGGACTGTCTTTGTACAAAATTGGTCTTAATTTCATCAAGAACCTTGGATTCGTTCCGAGTTTGCTTCCGAGCTAGTGTGTTCCTCTACTCTTCCTAACAAGGGTAATGTCTGGGCTAGTCTATGCACAATTCAAACTGTTCTATATTAAGCTACTACTTGCCTTTTCTTTTATAACTGCAAACAAACAAATGCTCAAGTCTCAATCCTATGTCATAGCCAACTCCTTTATCCTTATACTGCGTAATACTAGTTGACAGCTTGGCAGAGTGGAAAAAAAACCACAAAAGGAAATTGTAGAAAGGCAAAGGATTATCTCCACTTTATGTTCTTTTTCTTTTGGATAAGGAGGTTTTATCTCCACTTTTGTAAAATTGACAATTCCACGAACGGCGCTCTTTCTAATCCATTAAACCTTTATCTCTCAACAAAGTGACAACATCCAAATCTGTCCTCGTCTATTCGAATATCTCTTAATATTACTTGATTTTGTGACTCTTTTGTCCATTCATGTATGGCAATTCCATGAACTGTACTCTGTTTTCATCCATTAAATCTTTATCTCCAAGCCAAAAAGGAATCAAAAAGCTAAAAGGATCTAAATATGATGTCTATTCAATTTTACACCGCTATATATTTGGTCCATTCATTACCATAATGGAGTTCCTGTTGAGAATCATGCATCGAGTTCACTGGAGAAGAAGCTAAACTCACGACTACAAGACTATTTACATAATCTTTCGGTCTAACTCATGGATCCATCTTGACCATAAGGACATCAAGACAATCACTTGGGCCTAAATTTTATTAGAGATCCCATTTTCTTCGAAAAATGAATATATATGCATATATAAAAGTCTCATGTATTAAGAAATTTGAAAAAAAAAATTAAATAGAAAATATAATTTTTTTTTACCTCATTTAATATAGTAATTATCGTAATAATTAAGAAATTGAAGAGTGTTTAGTTCTCCCAGATATTTGAGTTTGAAAGTTGAGAGTAATTTTTGCTTTGTCTCTTTCATCATATGCATATCATTGCCAGTGATTGATGACTATGTCATCCATATAGACGAGAATTATCATTATGCTTAAATCTATAACCATCTTGAAAAATTAAGATAATTTTCTTCTAGTTTATAGAAAAATATCAATTTTTTTAATCGAATTGAATCGAATAATTTTACATGTATGCAGATGTGTTTTATATATTAACATGTTCAATTTAATACATGTATATATTTTATATTTTTTAAATATAAATATAACTTAGGTCTTAAGCTTCTTATTTCTAGACGCCTTTGGGCCTTTGCCCTTTGCCTTTTAATTAGTTAAGTTTAAAACTAAAAGATAATATAATAGATAGTTCATTAAACTAATATGACAAAATCAATGCAAACACTCCTATATAAAGTTTTAGATCAAATAATACGATAATGAGGTTTTACACTCGCCTGACTTTCTAATGAAAAATTGAAATGTTTTTTCAAGAAAACACTCGCAAAAAATATTTTAATAATAATGCTTTTTGGATAATACTTTAAAAATTAATAAAATAAAATTTAACTTAATCGTATCGATATTGAAGGAAAATCAATATGACTGGGATGAAAAATAATTAATCTCAAAAAGATGGGAATGAATCCCAAAATCTCAAAAAAAGTTACAAGACTATGATTATAATCTGTCGCTCTAACTCACTAAGCCAATTTACAATGCTAACCTCCTTCCCAGTTATAGTAGAATTTTTAGCCGGCTAACTGTTCTAACAACTAAGTAATTATACATTAGATAAGAGTTACTATTTATTACGTCACAACCTCGTTAATAGGTCAAGTGTAAGATGAGTGAACTAGGACTTTAAAAGTCCAGATAAAAAGTAAAATTGTCTCCTTAAGGGGTTTTATGATAGCTTATTAGACTAATGCATGTATTAAAATTGTAGGGACTAGTTATAAATAATATTAATTATGCAAATTTCTAAATTGTCAATAAAAAATTGTATGTTAATTTGATGCATGAATACCTTTCTTGTTCATCCAATCAATCCTTCTTCATCGTTCCATATCTTTATTTATGCACAAATTGACCAACTCATTAGCCAATTGAATGTATAAAACTACAACCACTAAAAGATCCTGTACTAGTATATCAATTGATTATACATTAGGAAGAATGAAAAAGTGACCCGTCATGATAAGCTGTGGGCTCTGTAGGATTCATCTCCATTCTCCACCACTGAACTCGTTCTGGGCTATTGGCATTTGGCAGCACTCAAAGGGCCAATCAGACGATGTTAGGCCCATCCCTGCTCAGATCCAAGGACCCTCTAGCCGATGCCGGAATCGAGGCGTAACGGGTCGAGAAATCCCGGAGCCCGTAATCCTCCTCCTCTCCGTTATTACCTTCATCGAAGTTTAACGCATAACTAAGAGGATCGTACTGGAATTTCCCGTGCGCAGCATTTTTGTTCCGATTGAAACGCCGGATGAAAGTTTTCCATCTCGGCCCCGCTACAATCTCCGACCACTCTCGTAGCTTCTTCAAAGCGTTAATCCCCTTAGCCCAAACAGAACCTTCTTTCACCTCCTCAATGTGTGCGTTCCGCCACCATTTCAAGCCGACGCCTCCTGACGACGGAAAGCAAAAACAGCAACGCCGCTTGTGGAATAGCCTCTCCGACGTCTCCTCCGTTAGGTCAGGTCTCTCCATAGCCAAATTGTTCCAATGTAGGAATAATATACAGCGGCACAGAATTCAGGGTTTTATATATATACACAAATCCACGTCCCACAACTTGTGAATTTGTATAGTGGGAGACTTGTCCTATCTGTCCTTTTGTAAAGCTGTAACTGTTAAGGGCTGACTGGCACCGGGAATTGCCGGTTAATATAGGCTTACCGCTCACTTTGAGTGCAGTTTTGGAGATTAATGACCGGCTCCATTTTTATTTTATTGTATTTTTTTAAAAAGGGATTTCACTTAATCACAATACAGCTACGATAATTGGCTGTCACCACTCAGCCGTGGCTTTACTTGCAAAATTATTTAAAGTTTTATATGTAATATACTTTTTTGTAATACTAGTTTAATGTACGTGTTTCGTCAATTTAAAAATTATATATATAATATTTGTTATTAAATAAATATAATAGATATGTAAATAAAATTAAATAAATATTATTAGTTTGATACTTTAGTTTAGTCAAAGATAGTCAAAGTTTTTGTTAATTATTAACATAGAAAAGTCCTAAATCAAAAGTAATTCTAAATATAAAGAAATTCTAATTCAAAGTGAATCTTCACACTAAATAAATAATAAATTAAGAAAAATGATAAAAAGACGATTTTGTCTAAGGTGAAGTCTTTTAATGAAGGGCAAAAAGTTCAAACAACATTTCTAAGAGTTTTCACCCTTTTAATATATATAGACACACTTCTCAATTCGCTTCTAATTATCTAGTATTAAATATAAAATTTTAAAAAAACCTTTTATTTATCATTCTTAAATATCAAAAAAGAACAAATTTTCAGATTTTATCTTTACATTAATTACTTATTTTTTATTATTATCTTTTTTATTATTCATATACTATTCTCCTATAAAATATAAAATAGTTAAGAATCTCATTTCATTTGAGGAAAAGATAAATATGAAAGAAAAATCAAACAATTCCCTTAGAATTTGAAACATTCACTTATTTTAATACTAACTCACTTAATATGGACTATAAGAGTAAAATTTTAGAGTAAATCTTCATATGTATATTTATGTGGCATTTTATGGCAGATAACAACGTCCGCCCCCAGTTACGTGTAAGATTACGCTGTGCTTTTCATCTCCTTGTTTTTTGCTAAAAAGAAAAAGTTGATGGGATACTATTCTACAATTAAAAAAATATCAATGTTGGCTTTTTGTACAAATATCCACCCTTGTAATTGAAGATGGGTTGAGCGCCACATAATATTCAGCTACGCGTCTCCAACACATAATTAGCCACTATGCCCAAGCAATCAAGTGTATTTCTAGAACTTTTTGACTGGATAATCGTCCTTTTCGAACTGAAGGGACCTATATTTTTGCTCATCTTTTTAATATCTTTTTTGTGAATCTTCCTCACTGGATTTTGATGGCCTTTTAGAATGTAATTTTTAAAATAAAAAGAAGGTGACACTAATGACCGACCTTATTTTAAAAAATATATGATCAGATTCCCGACCAAATGAAGTCAAGGTTTGCTCAAAGTTTCATATGACAAACAGATAAGATCAAACAACAGAAGGGCCTAATTTTAAAGCATAAAGACGTGAAAATGATTCTCTGAGATGGCTATTCATCTTTAGCAAAGACAGAATTAAAACATGCTGAAAAATGTGAAATGGACATGCACCTAAGTATCAGGTGATGTCAAATTCCAGTGGCAAGAAAAAGAAGCACGGACAGAGATATCGATCTTTTTTACTTTATCAACTTGCAAATGAGATTTACTTGCCAAGTCATGATTGATGCCAAAAGATTGGCACGGGCCACCTAAAGCAACAAACACTTACCAACTTTGGGGAACATAAAACTAACCCTGAGTGAAGTACTTCCAGGGCAGGTAGGCTTAGAATAGTGACTGAGTCTTGCTCAAAGTTTTGGTCCAAGTCAATACCAAATCATACTGGCAGACCCGACCCCTAGATGACAAAAACATAAATAACACCAAGCTGCAAGCGATGATACTCGGATATTGCTACATTTTCTAATTCACCTAATTGCTACAAACAAATAAGTGACATGGAATCCTTGAGCCTTTTAATAGTGAGCAAAAAAGTTGTCACTGATTCGAGAGAGATTAGTACTCCATAACAATTACTTAAGGTCCGACTTAGGTTGTTTAAAAAGCAAGCAACCTAAATCTGCATCATGGTTCGTCTCTCTCACATAAAGACATGTTTTAGCTGCCGGTGATAAGTCTTCAAACAAGAGATTTCTATAGACTCAAACTACTGGCTGAGCTAGCAAAAGATCCTATCAAGTCTCATTATCTGGACAGATTTTCCCAGAAAGATGGCAAGTGTTACCAGACTCGAATATAGTAACATGTAACAAGACGTTCCCATCTGATATTCCTACCAGAAAATCATTGTCCATTAACTTACAATAAACTGCATGCTCTGTTTGAACAAGATAATGTTTTTTGTAGAGCATGAGAATGAAATATGTTTGACAACAACAACAAACCAATTGTAATCCCACAAGGGAGAATTCGGTATATAGACCTTACCCCTACCATGTGAAGGTAAAGAGGTGGTTTATGATAGATCTCCTCTCAAGTTAAACATTTCAAAACAGGTATTAAAGGTAAATTCCATAGCAGGAACACTGTGTTTGACAACTCTAGTGATTGTTTTTTCATGTTAGCCCAATATTCTCAATGTATTTTTTAATTAGAAGGCAAGGCAACTCCTGTTGCTGTAGAGTATTAGAGTAGTGCAAGGACATACTGAAAAACATTTATAAGAGTAAGTGGCAACTCGTGTATGTATAGAGTAGTGCATATTCACATAGCTTATCACCTTATGCATACAGAGCCTGTCATTCTGTTCAGTGATTCAAATAGTAATAATCATGATCTATGAAATGTCAAAACAATGAAATATAGGTACAAAAAAGTGTATCTAATAGATTGGAATATAATTAGGAAAGACAGTATTCTTTTACTCTGACTAATCTTATGATCGCAGGGAGAAAGCCATGTCATACAACTAGCGGTATTAACATTTATATCGTTAGTGAAATATGGCTCCAATACATTCTAAAAGAGAAGAAAGTTAAAAAAAAAATCCAATTTAGATAGGCATATCTGCTTCAGTAGCTTAATTATAATGCCTGTGTGATCTCTGTGAGATGCATAACAATTTGTTTGAATAATAGGCTGCTAGGCAGTGGGCATGCAATTATCCCAGATGACTCACGTCAATCTGCGTACTAGTTTTGCTGCTCAAAAGACATTCCAATTGCAGTGGCCCTCAGAGTTTGGTGTAGTGGTAAGAAAGCAACACACAACCATGTGTTGTTAAGAACGTATCATGGGTTCAAGCCAAAGTGTTTTGAACCATGCTGCCACTGACCCTGGCGAATTTCTCAGTTATAAATAAAAAGATTACACTTGCAGTGCACACAAATGATTTAGATACACAACTTAGTTTAAGTCTCACCAAGTCAACTAGTTATACAAAGCTTAAAATAGGCGGGTATTCTTCAACACATACACAATGTTCCCTCTGACTAGAAATATATCAACAACCATCAACATCAGTTGAATACTTACATTACCATAGCTTTCTCCATGCCTTTCCCATGAATCGCCAAGAACACATTCCCTGCACTGTCCAAGCTACCCTTGTCAATCGCAATTGCTCCAAACATTGCCCGGAAAGCACCACAAACCACTGCAGGAGCCGACGAATTGGTCTTCCTTGAAACCCTGATTATCTTCTGCAAACCCAAGCGCCCTCCATCAGCAGCGCATGATGTTACCACATTGGTAGACAGATCCATAATAACCCGGTTGAGATCCTTGGGTGATATATCGATGTCCTTGCTAAGCAATTGCAGAGAAACCGAACCCTCAATTACCTTCTCCCCCAAAACGCTCAGAGCTCTGTTGTTCTCTCCTGAGTATGATGCATGCGTCAGGGCACGTCGTAGTAACTCTACATCCTGAAATGTGTACCTAAATGCAAACGTATTTATTTATACATAGGAACTCGATTTTCAACCAGGATTGGTTATTTGAACAGAACAACTAAAAAAATTACTAAAAAGATAACAATATTAAAATCAGTTTAAGCATTTTACTGGATTTGATTTTGAAGGGTTTCTAGAGCGATCGAGAAAGGGGAAGTGGGTCTAACTGAAAAGGAGGGATCTGCCCGAGCCTGTAAAAGAAAGGTATCAAAATAAGTTAGGGTTTAACATAACTAAAGGTAAAGGCAGACTGTATTTTTCAATTTTAGTGATGATTTTACCTGAAGAGAAGAGTAGATAGTGAAAGCAAGTAAGATGGAGCAAATGAATTGCCGGAGATGGCACATGATTCCGGCGAACTGTACCTCGTCGATGGCAACAGAGTAAAGCTGAGTCGACTGATGTCTCTAGTGGGGTGACATGCGGGGTAAAAAGCAGGGGTAAATCCACTTTAATTTTTACCAATTTTTCATTTATCGATTTTAAATTTTTAATGGTTCAATTTTCAGTTTACACGATAAAAATAATTAGAAAAATTTATATTAATAAAAAACAGATTGAGTACGAATACTATATTTACAAATTTACAAAAGTTATAATTAATTAATTACAAATTAAAATAGAGAAAATGCATAAATTCATCTCTGAACTTATTCTGAAAAGCCAAAATAAACTTTTAACCCTCACCCCCTTTATTCTCCTTATTCTCCTTCTTTATGCTTCTCTAAATTTCTTTCCATCCTTTCTTCGTCATTTTTTCCTTATCACAATTCTACAATTCATCATTCAATTTCATCATTACCTAGAGATTTTCTACTAATTCTACACTAATTTGACTTATACTTACTACAACTATATCAAAGTGATTCACTATTAAGGGAATTCTTTAATCCAAATTTCACAATCTATTAGATTTTAGGAATTTGAAACTTTATTCTCCACAACTTTCCATTTTCACTTTCAAATTTCCAACAATACACCAGCAAATCCTCCAACCCCAAAACCCCCAAATATATTTGCAGCCTATAGGTGGGCATATACATACGTTCACTTCTCTTATTTGGTTAAAAATTGAATTTTTTTCATCTGTGTATTCATATCGATGTGCATATTCACACATCCACTTGTCCAATTTAGTTAAAAATTGAACTAATTTCATCTGAGTATTCATATGGATTTGCATATTCGCACGCGCACTAGCCCTCTTTGGTTTGATTTTTTCTTTTGAATTTTTTATTAAGGAATAGTCAAATTGCATTTTTTTTTATCTGTGTATACATTTAGATGTTCATATTCACACATCCACTGTTCCTGTTTGACTAAAAACTAGATCTTTTTGTATTCTTGATTGTTTGGTCATAGTTTCTACCGAATCTCTTTATATGTGTATTCATATGAATGTGCATATTCATACTCCTTCATAAGCTTCCCAACCATTGTCATTGTTTTGTTATTCTTATTCACAGTAACAATTTGTTTGGTATTCTCTATAGTCAAAAGAAATTGTCAAAAATTGAGTTATTAAGATGAGAATGAAGAGAGAGGGAAAAAAAAAAGAAAAAATTGGCGTGAGGAAGAAGAGAGAAGACAGAGGCAAAAATGATTAGGAAAAAAAAGTGAGAAATATAAATAAATTCCACGTGTAAGGTTTTTATAGGTCTGTCAGGTGTGTGTACACCACGCTAACCTGTGTGACTGGTGTTGTTTGTTTGAAGGTTGTATTAATTACACTTTAAAGAAGAATAGGTGTGTAATAGGTCACTATGATAGTTTAAGCGTGTAGCTGGCTTTTTGAAACAAGTTCAGGGGTAAATTTATGTCTTTTCCCAATTAAAATACTAAAGTGGATAACTAATCACTTAAGTATTGTAAAGATTAAAATATGTAAAATATTGCCACATTGTCTTATTTCTATTAAATTATTAATATTTAATATTTACGAAGGGGTAAAATAGAAAATTATTATAGTCTTATTGGGTTATCGGTTACCGAATAACCCAATAGTAAAAATCGATATCGAACCGATAACACAACAATCTTTTTTCTAAACCGTTAAAAACCTGATAACGTAATAATCCAAAAACAATAAATTAATAACGTTTTTATCGGTAGATTCAATTTTTGTACACTCCTAATTTTTGTGATATGGTATGTCACTTTGGTTCGATTATTTTTTAAATTTTATGATATGATATTGTTTGATTTTATGATTTTCCAATCATAAAAATTTACCCTTTTTGAAACCATCAATGGTGATATGATATTGTTTGATTTTATGATTTTCTAATTATGAAACACTTTTTGGGACTACCAATGGTAGTATTTTTGGTTTATCTAATTTTTTTTTTATTATACTCTTGCTTAGTTTTAAATAATTTAATTTACATTTTATTTTTTATTAAATTTTATCCCGATTTACTTTTTTTTGAATTATTATTCATTTTTTTCTGCATCAATTTTTGAAGTTTCTCTTTCGTCTCCAGTTTTTTCTCCCACTCCCATATTTCAATCTTTTTTTTTAGGTTCTTTTCTACAAGTTCATGCTTTTTTGTTTTCTTATGTTATTTTTATGGATCAAATATATATTACTTTGTTTTCTTACTTGATTTAATATTTGTTTATAAATATTTTTAAAAAAATATTGATAAATTTAATATTTGTAATTATTAATGACACTTTTGTAAAGTTATCAATTACAATACAATATCATACAATAAAATTATCATCAAATAATATCAAATCGTACGATATATCCAAATATTGCATTGTACTGTACGTACTATACAATACCATATCATATAATATTGTACATTAAGAAATCATGGCAAACCACTATTCAAACAGAGGGTAACGAGCTATTTGGTTATGAAAATGGTGAAAGTTGAAACAATATCCTTGCCTCATTTTTAATTTGCTTGTCCTCTCTTTTATTTTGTTTTCAAATTTTTTTTAAAAAATGTTTGACATTCTAATTTTTCACTTATTAATTTAAAAATATTTTAATACATTTGACATCAATTTAATTCAAGACCATAATATTTTAAAAAAAAAGATATTTTCTTAAATTTTGTGTGAAAGGAAAAATTGGACATATGTTAGTATTGGAGGCATAGTTATTATTATTGAACTTAATATTATTATTATTATTATTATTATTATTATTATTATTATTTAGAGAATTTTGTTTATATTTATTTGCATTTTTAAAATTATCTTACTAATGGAATCAAACTGATTTAAATTTTGAGTTAATTTTTTAAATTGTTGAATTAAAAAAAAGTGAATGAGGGATGGAAAAAATAGGCAAAGATATTTATACGCAGCAGTTGTGATTTGAGGAAATTACACATGAAGATGAACGACTCTCCGCTTCCTTCTCCAATCATTCACATACTGAAATCTCCATGGCCATCATTCTTGTGTCCTAGGGTTTGTGTGTTTGTTTCTGGGACCAAAAATGAACTCTCTCCTTGTTCATCTCTGTCGTTACAAGAATTCCTTGATTTACGACCAGGGAAAGCCGTTTTGGAAGAAGATTCATGATCCAAACGGCGAATTCGTTGCCAGATGGAACCAAATTTTCCTCTTCACTTCCTTTATGGGTCTCTTTGTGGATCCTCTGTTTTTGCTGCTTCCTCTTATTAAAGATACCTGCATGAGCACCGATAATGCATTGGGATACGCCATAGTAACCTTTCGTGTAATGGTTGATTGCTTCTCCTTCTTTCAGATCTATTTGAAGTTCCGTACAGCTTTTGTTTCCAAGAAAACCAGGGTTTTTGGCAAGGGTGAGCTGGTCATGGATGAACGCTTGATTGCTATCCGTTACTTAAAAAACGCCTTTTGCATTGATCTTGCTGCTGCCCTCCCACTCCCACAAGTCAGTGCATTCATTATCCATCTTTCTTTCTAATCATAATACTCTAATTTGTTTCTAATGTTATGTTATACTTCTCGATTAAATTAATATGCTTGTAGTATATACGTACATGATTAGCATTTGAAGAAATCCATCCATACTGGCAAGATGTTGCTTTTCGCGAAAGCCCCATATCATGAATATTATTGCTAGCTTCTTTTTCGTCATGTTCATGCGCTTACTGCTAAACCATTAGACTTGATACTAGTTGTTGGGCTAAGTCAGGCCAAAGGTATTCTTAACATGATGGGACACTATCTGCTCTGGGTTAAGCCCACATGGGTTTCTCCTCAAAGGCCTCACACCATTGAGATTTGTTTTCACACCCAACATTTTCTTCCTGTTATTCTCATTCTGTTAGACCTGTTGGTCTTGAAGGCTGAACTCAATTTTGTTATGATGCCCTCTGTTTTGTGTGAGCTTCTTATGGGAAAAGAATGTTTAGGGCGTATGATGAATAATAACTTTGTCTTATTTTTGCTTTTCCAGATTGTTATTTGGTTTATAATGCCATTGAATGGCTCATCACCCACTCATGCTAATCATTCCATCTCTTTGATCATCATGCTTCAGTATTTGCCGAGATTGTTAGTCATTTTCCCCTTAAATTCAAAGATTATTAAGAATACTGGAGTTGTGGCAAAGACAGCTTGGTCTGGTGCCGCATACAATCTTCTCTTATATTTGCTAGCAAGTCACGTAAGTTCTGCATTTTTTAATTATTCTTTTTCTTTTATCAGACCCGTGCAAAAGGCACCTCCCTTCCTAAGATCAAATCCTTGTTTTGGTCATCACTACCTTTAGATGAAATCCTGAAAGGAACTTTCTTTTTAGAAAATACAGAATACGAGATGTCAACAAGAGATTAAGCTAAAATCAGTTGATAAATCATATACTGCTTATCTCAACTGTAGCTAATTTAGGTACCCATAAACAAGACATAACTAATTTAGGACAGGTTGAAGGTGTCACTAGCACACAATAACGTTCAGGGGGAGAATCAGCATATTTTAGTTTATGAAAGTGAATGAGACGATTAGAAAAAGAGACAAGTTCAGAATGGAGAAAGGAAGGACACATATTAAAGTGATTTATTGATTGGCCCTCACTGTTCAGTCTCACCATCAATGCTGTTGGAATATCTACATGGATTACGCCTTAAAAAAGGCCCTGTTGCTAATTGAAGGATAATGGCACTGGGGTGTCCATACATTTGCTCTTTTCTGTGAATCAGGAAGTCAGTATCTGGGATTCATTGAGGGCTTGAGGAGGTTAGAGTTCCATCTGGTGTACTAAGTGGATATTAGGTGGTTACAGATGTTGCAATACTTTTCATAGTAGTAGCAACAATTACATTTGCTTTTGCATGAAATTTGACTGTGATGTGGCCTTGTAGTTGCTGATTGTACTTTAGCAGAGAGAGGAAAAAGTGAAGAAACTAATAAGCAACATAACTTTCCTAGGTTTCGAAGACATCTTTTTCATTGCTATTGATATAATAAACGCTGTGATATTGTTATGATCCATGACATCACTATCACCTTATTGAGACTTCTTTTGGTTCATTGAAGATTAATCATCAGTTCATAGTGATTAATCCGTTTTTCCAATTGTTAGTGCAGGTTTTAGGATCTATATGGTATCTGATGTCTATTGAGAGGCACTTTTCATGCTGGAATGATGAGTGCGAAAAGAAGCAGCAGGATTCTCCAGACTGTAATAAAGACTACCTTGATTGCTCATCACTTAGTAAACCTGGGCGTCAGGAGTGGTTGGAAAAGACTGAGCTATTCAAGAATTGTGATGCTACTGGCAATATAACCTTTGTATTTGGAATGTTTGGTGATGCAAATACTGAGAGAGTTACATCTGCTGTCTTCTTTGATCGATATTTTTACTGTCTTTGGTGGGGTTTAAAGAGCCTAAGGTATTCTCTTCGTGGGATTTCTCATAATTGTTTTCTATAAGTTATGTAGAAGATAGTCTGCATATCAATTTAATAACTCTCTATTTAATGGACTTGGTCTATACCTCCATAAGTTCTTATCAAGTGGTAAAAAGATACTTAACAAATGATGTGGGGGTAGATTGTAAGTCAGGGCGCGAAAAGTTATTTGTGCTCATCTTTGAAAACTTGTTTCTAAAGTTGGAGCAGGACCTAATATCAGAGTTGTGCATTCATTTAAATGAATTTTGTAGAAGAAGAATATTTGTCACATACACAATCATACAATTTTTAACCAATATATAGATAATAACCTGAAGAGATGCTCGACTTAGACAGCAGATTTGGTCTTCCATATCCGTTCTGATACTGGACTTTTAAATATTGTAGTTTTTTCTTTCTCAACTTTAAGCATCTTAGGTGCAAGTTGCAACTTTTACTTTGCTCATGTCATCAGGTTGAAGTGCTGGACCACAATTTTTACTCCTTATGAGAAAAAAGAAAGGAGTCTTCAATGTGGCATGAAACATTTATTATATTATACGAACATGTAAAAGTAGGAAAGTGAGCCCTTAGGACCTAGCTCATTTGGCAAAGGGTGGAGGATTTGTGGCTGAGGTCACAGGTTCAAGTCCTACACCATGCAACGTGAAGCCTGGTATTTAAGTGCAGATGGGTAGAGGGGTCGACCCATCATCCTCCGAGCTTAGAAGGATGTGGTGGGGAAAGCCACAGGCGGACTTCTCAGTTATCCAAAAAAAAGTAGGAAAGTGAGATTTAATTTTCGATATTGATGTTACTTATGATGAATTTGTGTTCACTATCAGTCTTGTATCTGTCTGTAGAACTTTATAGAAAGCTTGTGAAGCAATTCCCGAATTCTGATTATAAGTGAATGAATAGATGGCATGACAGAAAAAATATGGGTGCGTTGCACTAACTGTTTTGAGAATGAATAAAATGAAAGATTGCGATGCCTTTTTCTTTTACTTTCTCCAATAATATGGCTTTTGGGGCAATTTTGAAGGAAAATATGGAGAAAAGTTCATGAAGAACTAGTTTATAGCTTAAATGGTTGTCTGGGGCTAATTAGGTAGTGGCAAGGTTGGAAAATCTCCATCCTCTTTATGCCGTTAAAAAGATATATTGATGACGAGCACGATATTTATTAGAAAAAAGATTAAATTGAACTTGACATAAGTTATTAGTTTCATTCCCGAGTGTTAAAAACATCCCTCTACTTGACTAACTGGGCTAAAATACGCCCCTGATCTTTCACAAGTGTTAAAACACCCCTTAAATTGGTAAGAATTTAGGGGTGTATTTCACTCTTGTTACAAGATCAGGGGTGTATTTAAGCTCAGTTAGTCAAGTAGAGGGGTGTTTTTAACACTATCAATAGTTCGGGGATGAAACTAATAATTCGTGTCAAGTTTTAGGGGTGTTTTTAATACTTTTCTCTATTTATTATAAAAGCATTTCCTTTTGCATCTCATTTAGATTTGTGCTAAGTGGAGCCTTCAATCTCTTCATTTGCAGTTCTTATGGACAAAATATTACTACAGGCACTAGCGTTGTCGAGACGCTCTTGTGTAGTCTTATTTGTCTTCTGGGTTTGGTCTTCTTTGCACTGCTGATAGGCAACATGCAGGTAATATCTCATGTGAAAGACTAAATTGGAATGTGTATTTTTATAACCGTCATGTCCGGACACCTCCCGCCAGCATTGATACTGGGAACTTTGTCCACCAAGGTTTTGGACAGATGACTAGAAATCACATAGTGTTTGTCTAGGCGTCAGGATACTGAAATGGTAGACAATGGCATAGTTTAAATACACATTTTACTTTATTATCTGTTGAAACTACTTAATAAAACTAAAGTTTTCTCAAGGATGACCTATGTAAAGCATTGCGCTAATTACCAATTTGAGTTAAGGTTGTAACTATGGCTACTATCTTAAAATGGTCTGTTTTAGGGATTCATTGCTAGTGACTTGTGTACTTATTATCAAATAAGGATCCAAGTTATGTCCACAGAAAGGCATTTTTTCCTTTCTTTAGGGGTATGCGGGCCAGAACAAAGGTGGTACTATTTCATTGGAAATGAATATTTTGTTTATTTTGTAAGTGACCATGCTTCTACTATTGCAATTTGTGAAGAGCTATCTACAATCCATGTCAGCAAGACTTGAACAATGGAGAGTCAAAAGAAGGGACACTGAGGAGTGGATGAGGCACCGTCAGCTACCTGAAGATCTGCAAGAACGTGTTCGTCGATTTGTTCAATATAAATGGTTAGCTACAAGAGGTGTAGAGGAAGAAGAAATTTTGCTTTCCTTGCCCTTGGATTTAAGGCGTCAGATTCAAAGGCACCTCTGCCTGACACTTGTTCGTCGTGTAAGTTTTTTGTCTCGTTATTGTATTTTACTTTATCAAAGGGGAACACATTGCGATCCATTTGGAGCCGTGCAGTTCGTTAAGGAACTATCTTGTTTTGTTGACTAAAATTACTTTGTAGTGTAACTTTCTGTAAAGAGGTTCTATTTTTTAGGTAGGTCTCGTGTTAAGCATGAGTTGGCAATTGTTCTTACCAAGCAGTTTATGGATATACAGCTTTGCTCCCCTGGTTGCACCCAGTTTTGCACCAGGCAATAAAGTAGCACCAAGGTTAACGAAATCTATAGCTAGTTTTAGGAGTCCAATTTGTGAAAGGGATGGCGAAAATCTTCCTTTCTACTGATTTCAGTTGGATCAACCATCTGTTTTGAACTTTCAACATTTCCATATGGTTCTTCTATTTGGTAACACCATGCTTGCTAAAATTTTCAGGTCCCTTTCTTCTCCCAGATGGATGATCAGCTCTTGGATGCAATATGTGAATGCCTTGTTTCATCATTGAACACGAAAGACACGTTTATTGTTCGGGAAGGAGATCCGGTAAATGAGATGCTTTTCATAATTAGAGGTCAACTTGAGAGTTCAACAACTAATGGAGGAAGGTCAGGGTTCTTCAACTCCATTACGCTAAATCCCGGTGATTTTTGTGGTGAAGAATTGCTAACATGGGCCTTAGTGCCTAACCCAAATCTTAATCTTCCATCTTCAACTCGAACAGTGAAATGCCTCACAGAAGTTGAAGCATTTGCACTTAGAGCTGAAAAGCTCAAGTTTGTTGCAAACCAGTTCAGACGCCTCCATAGTAAGAAACTACAACATGCATTCCGGTACTACTCACACCAATGGAGGACATGGGGAGCTTGCTACATACAAGCTGCATGGAGACGCCATAGGAGGAGAATACTAGCGGAAGAATTGTCAAGAGAAGAGAGCTTGTACTACAGGGGAGGGATGGACCAAGATGATGATTATGGTCGTGAATATCCAGAAGCTGGTGGTAATGCTCTGGATCAGGCAACCGAAAGCAATACTCAGCAACTTGGAGCTACAATATTGGCATCAAGATTCGCTGCTAATACCAGAAGAGGCAAGGTGGCACGGGTGGATCCTGGTGTATCCAGCTTACGTATGCCTAAACTTTTTAAGCCTGACGAGCCTGATTTTTCTGATGATCCTAGTCATTGAAAGGTCAGTTCTTGTTTTCGGATTGGAGTTAAGAGTTAGTAGGTAGGTTGCTTGTTGCCCTGTTACTTGTTCACAGGTCACCTTTTGCTGTTTCTTGTTATACAAAAGAAACCATTTATTCCAACTCATGTGCTACTACATACTAGTGCAGTGGTTAACTACTTCACAAATGTAAATTACCTAGCTTTAATCCCAGCGGCGCATTTAGTGACACCCAAATGGTTTCATGTAAATCACTGGTACTAGTGAACAATTACAGTCTGAATATTATTTGATTGATAATCAATCCAAGAAATTGTTTCTAGAACACGATTTTGTATTCCCAGGGACAGCCCTTCAAAATCTGTTGAAATCTTCAATTTAGTCTATTTTTGCTACTTCCGTGTTTGGTATGTGGTTGTACTCCAAATAACTACTCCATTGCCATTTCTATTGGGTAATTCTATATTATTATTTTTTTTCTGATTTGTTAAATTAAATTTCCCCACTTGAAAAACCTTACTGCATAATTAATGTTTTTCTTTTTTAAAAAAAAGCATATTAATTTTCCTTTTGCTTGTTTTGAAAATGTTTACTTTAAGAAGTAACTTGCAGTCAAAGTAATTTTTTAAAAAGAAAATAAAATAAAAACCCATACAGCAAATAAATAAAAAGGATTTGGTAACTCTTGGTCCTAAAGCAACAGTTCCTTCCTTAAATAACTCCATTCCTAAAAAATAAAAATTAGTACCGCGTTAATAATTTTTTAGGAAACCTTACATGTATATAAATACTGTACTTGTTCGGATTCTTTCTAATTCTTTGCTTGGTGTTTTCATTGTCAGTTCCCTTGTAATTTTTTCTTCTCTCGTTAATTATTCACCCTGCCAAGTCTTTTTCTTTTCGCGCTTTTAATTTCTCTATATGTACTATAAAAGAAAACCAATAAACACCATGTCTATTCTCGGTGTTCGGCTTTATCCCACTGAGGTCGAATTGATCAACATTCTGAAAAGATTCTTGAAGGGCGAGTTGTTCCAATGTCCTATCAAACTTGTTGAAATCTATGGAGATCAACCTCCATGGGTGTTTTTCAAAGCAGAAGAGAAAGTAGACTACTTTATCACTCCGACAAGGAAGCAGAAGGGATCAGAGGGAAGACATTATCGGACTTGCGCCAATGGGACTTGGAGAGGCCAAACTAGTGCTAAACCCATCAAGAATCACAAAGGATCTGTCGTTGGCTTTAGAAGAAATTATAAATATCAGAGTCATAGTAAAGAAGAAAAGAAAAATAATGGTAAAGATGCTATTAGTTGGCTGATGAGAGAATATTTCGTTGGGGATGATTTCTTCACTGAAAACAACATCCCTAAACAAGATTTTACAGTGTGCAGAATCAAGAGATACGTAAAAAAGCAGAAAAAGGATGATGATAATGCGACCATTGATGATATGGAGGAAGACGTTGTTAATGAAATAATTGAAAGTATGTTGCATGGACCTGATTCCTGTGCAACAACTTTCGTGAATGGGGAATATGATTTGAGAGGATGTAACCAGATTACTGACCAAGTATTGAAGAACAGTACAATGGAGAAGCAAAATACAACAGGGGAGAGTACTACCTTAAAGAAGATTGTCAAATTCAGCAAGTCCAAGGGAATGCAGCTAACGAAATAATTGGAAGCAGCGATTTCTGGGAAATGATGAATGGAATAAATGCGTTACTGAAAATATACCTGATGATCTGTTGCAGGTTGATGATCAGCCACCACTATTGTAGTTATATGCATTTAGCTAAACAATACAAGTACTTCATCAGTTTTCTTTTACTGTGTTCTGTTCGCTTTCCGTGCTCAAACGTGGGTGGAAAGCGCCATTTTTTATTTTCCAGCCTGCACACTTCATTTGATAGAGAAAGAGGATGGTGCTTCTTGTACACTGCACAAAAAGCTGGAAGGAAGATTGTGTTCTATTGCATATTAAAACTTGAGAATTATTTGAAGACTTCTTATGCAATCTCATACTTTGTGTTTTCTCATATAATTAGCTCTGAGACCCAAGTTATGCACAGCTCATTATCTTGTTAGTTAAATCAGGAAACTGATCAAAACATTAACATTTAAATTCAGTGAGAATGAGTCATAGTTTGGTTTTTGTTTCGAAGTATGTTACAAATTCATTATGCAGTTTGATTTACAGTTCTATAATAAGTGTGCGTGGATTGGCTTATTTTTTTAGCTTTTAAGAACTGTTTTTTTTTTTTTTAATTTTTGGCTTTTAAACACTTCTGTTTTTTTATTTTTGACTTTTAAGCACTTTTTAAGTTTTAGAAGTGTTTGGAAAATTTTAAAAAATATATATTTTTAAGTATTTTCTTAGCTGAAAAGTACACAAAAATAAAAAGATCCAAAAGCTAAAAATTGAAGTTTTAATCCAAACCTTGCTAAGTACACTTACCTAATAGAAGTTCCAGTACGATGTTTAAGTGAGTTAGATATTTCATTTTTCTTTCTTTCATTCTGCCTAAGATTTTAGTCAAGATCTTTTGTCTGCCTTATCTGTGATATTTCCAATAGAAAATTTATTTACCCTTACCTACAGTAGCTGCTTACTCTGTCATTAACCGGTTTACACAACATTCAACTTCTCTATTCTCATAAAAAGATAAAAGTAGTCCAGTGTATGAAATCTTCCGCTATGTGCAGGACCTGAAAGGCCACACAAGTAGTAAAAAGCTCACAAATGATCACCTTCTGCCTCAAGGCTTTCTGTCTTTTAACTTGAGGAAAAAGATCAAAATATAAACTTGAGCAAACTCACTAAACCACCTCAGGACCATTTCTGTTTAATTGAACAATAAAGAACATAGATCTAACAATTTTCAGTGACCAACTTTAACAATGAGAAAAGTAGTTAACCAAATGCATTAAAGCTGTGCAAGTAGCTACTGATATTTGCTCATCTGAGCATCAGCCTGATTCACCAGAAATTGATGAACCCCAAAATAATTTAATCTATTTCTATTAGTATGGACATATTGGATCCACAGATCTCTAAGAAATTTTTCTGCCAATATTAATTTACATTCCATAACCATCTTAAAGATATGGATTACATCATACATTGGCTTCCATGAAGCAATAGTACATAGACAACAATCCACCCAAAATCCTCGAAATTATAGTCAGATCTTTATTTATAAAAAAACCAGAAAGAAAAGACAATTTCCAAGTCGACAGATTGATTTGGCAGAAAAAAAAGACCAATAAATCCGACCACCTAATTCGCCGACGAACAGCCATCTCCGGCGATCTGTCACCGATCGGAAACATCCGATGCAAGACGAGAAGCGATTGCAGAATGGTACATGACGTCATGGAAATTAGAACACTGCATCGTCTTTCTCCTAAGCTCTTTCGCCTTGTCTTCTGTGAAACATCCCTGAAACTTGGTTCTGGTACGACCCGTTTCTAGATCCGATTTTAGACCCGAAACTTCCTTGGGCGGCCCAGTTTTGGTCATACTAGTAGAACCGGAATCAACGATATAGTCCGGTTCTGAGGACCAGCCAAAGATTGGGGTCCACCAGCTGGCTGAGGATGACCCAGAAGTTGGTTTTTGTCGGTTCGAATCGGTATTTACCCGATTAATAGATGGTTGAACTGGAGCAGAACAGAAACAAGAAAATGAAGTTGCCATTGTTGATGGTATAGAGAGAAAATAGAAATGGTTTTGATGATTAAAAGTTGGTGTTTGGTTAACGTATGTAAAGTCGTGTGAGAATAAGGATAAGATTGAATACGTGGCTATGACAATATAGCTCTTTTTTTAAAATTTGTTTTGGTCGGTCAAACGTTCCACTAGGCTTTTTGCTTTTACGCTTTTTGCTCTTTCGATGATATCGATGTTGCATCACGGATCTAGGAAACAAAGACTTTGTGGATAGTGGAAGCTAGATATTTTGGGCCAAAAATTTTGGGCCAAGATTAGAGGCCCTTCCGGAGTTCTCGTAAATGCGCGGAATGTATTTTATACCATGCATTAGATATTTTAAGTAGGTCAACACAAAGAGGGTTGATGTCAAATAATGATAAGAATGAGATATTGATGATGACTAGGGATACTTCATTGAAGGTTATCAAATCCTAAGTTTGAAGCATAAATTAATACTCTCTCCGTTTTAAATTAATTGAATTTTTAAGGATTTTTTCAATGTTCAAAATTGAATTGTTCTAGGAAATAAATTAAACTATATATTTATGATTTTACAAAGAATAATAGTGGAAAGTATGGTGTAAATTTTGTCTTTGAATGTTTTTCTTAACATGTGTGATTACCTCATAAATTTAATTAAAATAAAACGGAGGAAGTATATTTTTACGCATATAGGAAATAACATTTCATTACCATACCTTGTAAAACAAATAATTGTCTCAAAAAACTTATTACTGTTTTACTTCTTTTTCGCACGTACGATAGTCCACTTTCAAGCATATGGCGAATAAAAGATGTCTATTCCTATATACAACACAAGATTATAACATATTGAGCAAAACACTACACAGAGTAACTCAATTCAAAAATACAAATAAATCTCGAAAAGAAAAATATTCAAAAAGTGAGATTTCAAATTTGGTACACAACTATCATATATCATATCATATCATATCATATCATATATATATATATATATATATAAAAGAGAATTTAAGCCTGCCCACATGACACTCTCACATAATTTTTTTCTTAAATAATTTAATATTTTAAAAATCAATTAAATAACTAAAACTCAAAAGGTATCATTTCTGATTAAACGGTACTTTAGTCTGTCCCAACCATTCGACATAACCATTGGAAAAATAACAACCCTTCGAAAAAATCATAACCCTTAAAAAAAAGTCACAGCCTTTTGAAAAATCCTTCGAAAAAGTCACAATACTTCAAAAAATGACACAACCCTTTGAAAAAATCGTAACCCTTCAAAAATGTTATAACTCTTTGGAAAATTCACAACTTTTCGAAAAAGCCACAACTCTCTGAAAAAGTCAAAACCTTTCGAAAAAGTCACAATTCATAACTTTTCGAAAAACTTACAACCCTAAAAAAAGTCATAATATTTCAGTGTGAAAAATTATCCGCTTTTAAAGTATATTAAATAGATTTTTAAGTTGGGGTATTATAGTTATTTCATTAGAAAAGACACAACCCTTCGAAGAAATCACAACCCTTCAAAAAAAGTCACAATCCTTCGAAAGAGTCAAGACCCTTCGAAAGAGTCAAGACCCTTTGGAAAAGTAATAATCCTTCGAAAAAAACACAACTCTTCAAAAAAGTCATAATCTTTCAAAAATGTCATAATCCTACAATGTGAAAAGTTATCTACTTTCGAAGAACTTTTACTTGTTCTTTCCTTTTAATAGATAAGGCCTATGTTATATTTAAGAACGGAATATTGGGCTTGATAGGAGGGCTCGTTTAATTCCGTCATTTTTTTTGCCAAAATACTTCATTATATTTAGGGAAATGGTCAAGAGCTATTTGAAATGAAGCAGAAATACCTGTCCATTATATTTTGGTTCAAAAATATTCATCCGTTATATTTTTCGCTCAAAAATACCCTTCAATAAATTTCTAGTTCAAAAATACCCCTCATCCTAACAGAAATGAAAAGGGGCGAAAAATACCCCTTAACTATTAGAATAGAGCAAAAAAAACCCTTCATTAATTTTAGACCGATTCAAGATGAAGAATTACAATTCTGTCAATACTCTAGATGAGTTCGGCCTGAAACTAAACAAAGTTGGGAGCGGAAAGAAGATGGATAACACATTTTACAAGCAAATTGTTGGTAGTTTGATGTACCTAACTGCTACAAGACCAGACATCATGTATGTCGTTAGTCTTGTAAGCAGATATAAGGAGAGCCCCGCCGAAAATCACCCGCTAGCTGCAAAAAGAATCCTTCGCTACTTACAAGGAACTAAGGATTTTGGTTTGTTCTACAAGCGGGGTGAGAAATCAAGTTGCTTGGTTTTACTGATAGCGACTACGCAGGAGATCAGGACGACAGAAAGAGCTTCAGGTTATGTTTTTATGATAGGCACATGGGTTGTTTCATGGTCTTCCAGGAAGCAAAAGATTGTCGCTTTATCGAGTACTGAGGCTGAATTTGTTGCTGCTATAGCTTGTGATTGTCAAACTGTTTGGTTGAGAAGAATTCTTGAAGAGCTACAGTTCAAACAAGAAAGAGCAACTACAATTTTTTGTGATAACAACTCTGCTATCAAGTTATCTAAAAATCTTGTGTTACATGGAAGAAGCAAACACATTGATGTGAAGTATTATTTTCTACGAAATCTCAACGATGAAGGAACAATAGAGTTGAAATATTGCAGAAGTGAAGACCAGGTGGCGGATATTTTCACTTAACCTCTCAAGTTTCTTCCTTTCCAAAATCTAAGAAGGTTGATGGGCATCGGCACTATGGAGGAGTTCAAGTAGCAGATTTTAAACTGAAGCTTGAAAGCTTTCAATTTAAGGGAGGGTGTTGGTTTTATTAAAGTCCTTTTAGTAAAATAAAAAGCATATTTGTTTTATTTGTCCTAGTCTTTAGGAAGTAGTTTAAACGTGGGGTGCTATTTGACTTTTAGGAGAATATCTTGTGATAGTTCCTAAATTTTACTTTAACGTTTGTTAGGTTGTTTTGCTTATAAAGGATTATAGTTGCAGCTCACTGTCTTTCAACGTACAAATACATATTTCTATCAGCTTGAACCTGATGCCTTTGCACAACACATCAAATTACGGACGAGACTCAACGTGATTTCATCATTGACAATCAACAAGCTGAGGTTGATAATTCAGCAACTTGGATGAATTGAGATAATGTGACCGCATTAATGACCAAATATTGTGGATGGAAGAGTACTACGATTGTCAAATCGAGCAAGTGCAACGGGACGGAGCTGATGATATAATTGGAAGCAGTGATGACGAATGGAATATTGAAAGGGGATATTCTTGATGATTTGTGGCAGCTTGGTGATCAGTCACCAATTCTATCAAAGTATGAGTGACAACATTTATTCTTTAATTCTTCTCTATAAACATTGAAACACAGAATGCAATACTGTAGTTATATGCATTTTGATTCTTTGGTGTGATGATTGTTATTTAGATTTCTTAAATCCCTTGCTAAATATGTCACACTTGAATGAAAAAGAATGTGCACTCAATAGTAAATGGTTTAGTTTTGCCCAAATACATAATTATCATACTGTTTCTTCGTTTCACTTCAGAGGATTTCTGATTATTTTTTTTCTGGACACATTGAAATGTTTGTTTCCCTTTTCAAAGAAAGGAATCAGTAGAGAAACATCTTATCTATCCCTTCTCTGGAAATATTGAGTACTACTAGCTAGTGTAAAAGAGAAAATTTGGATATGCGTTCTTAGACCAAATGGCGGCTGAAACATAAAAAAATACGAAAAACAATAGAGAAGATTATATGGGCATTGATGTCTGTTTCAGAACTATGTTAAAACAATACAAATTTTGTAATACATGTTTACACAAATTGTGTTTTGTTAGTCATTGGTATATCAATAGTAAAAGAAGGTCCACCAATATTTGTTTCTGAAGAACTTGAGAATTTGCCTTTCTTGGACCAAAGCCAAATCTTTGAAACAGAGAAGCTCTCTCCTTTAGTCCTGGCACTGATTTTTTTCTCTTCTGAATTAGCCCCAAAAGTAGTTTTCTCACACTTAGCTTTGAGAATCTTCACATTAGGCAAAGCAATTTGCAACTCTGAATCACCAACTACATATTGAAATGAACCCATGGAAAAACATCTTCTTGCATCCAAATTACAGCTACTAATTTCCCCTTGAGTATTTTGGTCTTCATGATTTTCGCTCCCTTCGTTTAGACTTTTGAATTTACCTAATCTAACCGAAAAAACTCTCATTTCTCCAACATTGTCCACATTTTGAACGTTTGCAATTCTATCTTCCAAAGGGAAACTCCATTGTTCGTTTGGCTCGATAGAGCCAAAGCCAAACGCGGGATTTCCCATAGAAATCCCGGAACTAATAATACCTCTACATAGAGGACAAGTTGAGTTTGACAGGAGCCATGTGTCTATACAATGAATATGAAAAGCATGGCTACAAAATGGGAGCAATCTGAGCTTGTCATGTTCTGAAAATTCACATAAACAAACAGCACAATCAAATGGCTCCTTCAAGCCTTTAATATTCTTATAGAGAAACACAGGCAGAGTATCAATTATAGCTTGGTCTAAACCAGAATCATGCTGACGAAATAGCTGTTGAAGTTGCCTTTGGATAACTTGGGAACCAGATGATTCTGGGAATCTATTGGATTGAGAAATTGATGAAAAAGAAGAAATCTTTAAACAACATCTAATAAGCAGATGAAGAAGACCAAACACAAAGAATACAATAGCAATAACTACAATTGCCCACAGGAGAATTGGACTGATTCTGCTCATGGATAACAATTTGGTGAAAAAAATTTTTGATCTTCTTGAAATATGGAGAGGAGACAGAACTGGGCTTAAAAGGGTGTCCAAAAAGCTGCAGGGTAAAAACCAAATCTTTTTTTCTCCTTCCAAGAAACTTGCTTTATATGAACATTTAAAGAATATAAAATGAAGACTACCCTTTAGCTGATTTAAGGTAAAAGAGAAGATGAAATAGACAAGAGATGTCCAAGAATCACCCCAAAATAGAGACAGCATACAGAAAATAACATAACAGAAGGAATAAAAATCAAGAAATTGCAGGTGAGCTACCTCAAACAGTATATGTGATTGATTTAATATATGTTGGATTTGATAGGTGGTGCAGAAAAGGATGTGTCCATACAAATATGACCAAAACAAGTGATTCGATAAGTTGCTTGTCAACACTGTGCTTAGATGTGGCCAAAATGAAAGAAAGTAAAATGAAAGGCAAAGATGAGAATGCTTCCCAGATATGAAGGCAGAACAGTTGTATGACATAAAGTGACTTTTTCAAACATTGCCACATGTGTCTTTGTCACTTGAGTCCTTTTTGTGTATTGTGTGGATACAATTATCTTATTCCCTGGACAACATTGTCCCTTGTGGATTAATCAAAACCAATGTTTAATAAGCAATTATAAATCATTTTATCAAATATAGAATATTATTATTTGATGTCAATATCTTTGGTTTGTTAGGAACTAATTAATGTTTCTACTGCTTTGATGTTACTCTTTATATTTGAAGGTGCATTCATCACGCAACCTTGCAACAAAAACTACCTTTTCTAAATTAATTAACAAATGGGGTAGTCAAAATGGTACTAAAACATTGCAACTAATGATTAAGAAATCTCCCATTCATATTGCTTTTCTCGTCTTCAAGTTTGACAAATATAAGTCAAGTCCCACAAAGAATACATGGCATGATTAATTTGGTCCACCATTGTCCCTATAGGTGTACATGTATTATTTTAGAGTAAATTACACATCTAGCTAATCGACCAAAAATATTTATACTCATTTATCAAATATATATATATATAAAAACTATACATTATTTTATCAAAAATGTAAATTATACATTAATATCAAAAAAAATGTTGGCTATTGTTTTGGTAGTCGGCTATTTATGTCATTTAGTCATTATTTTATGCACATCATTTTCTTCTATATTGCCTCTTTGTCAAATGCCTGTTTTCTACTCATCCTGTTAGGTCTACTTACCATATTATTAAACTTTGGCATTAATCATGCATTTTTGTATAGAGATCAAAAGGGGATTAAAAAAAGGGACAAAAAGAGTTCACTCGGTAAATATCAAAGATTTTTTCATTTCAAATTTAATAAATCACTGTAAAAATTTTTTTATAACTTTATTGATCTGACTTATTTAGATTCACGTGAAATGAGTCTACTAGATCTTAAATGACTTGTATTTGATGACAAAGAAGCGCATGGGATATACTTGTTAAGGAACAGAATCATTGAAGATTTTGATTTTAACTAATCTATGTGGGGCAATTGGTACTTCTAATCTCTGTGATTTTCCATTTCAGCCTGTCCGACAAAGTAAAGTTGTTGGAAAACTTTTTGTCTGTTTTTCATGTTTGTTCTACTTGCCCAATAGAAAATCTGGTGATGTTTCTTAGTCAAGATTGATGATAGTTCAAGAACCATTTTAATCTATAGTTGGGTATAATTAAGTACGCGTTTGGTCCTAGAATTTGAGGTTCAAATTTAATTTATTTATTTATTGAAATCAATTTGTTTATTAAAATTTCAACTTCAATTATAAAAATCAAATTCTCCATTAAAAAAAATAATAGTGGTAATAATAATAATAATAGGATTTTAAATTTTAAGTTGTGCTTTCAATTTTTAAAATATGTATTTGACGCATATGTTTATATTTTGCAAACAAAGACTCGTCATTTTAAATTTTGCAAAAAAAATTAAATCAATGCTCGATTTGAAGAGACTGTTCTTATGACATGGAAAAATTATATTAAAGAAATAGTTAGTTACTACTATTATTGACTAGTGATTATTTGTAAAATTGTGCGTATTTAAAATACGAAACATATAGATATATCATTAATCTTTTTGTTGCCTTGAGATATCTTGATTAATGAATTTTTGTAAAGTTATATATATTTGAAAGTTTGTAATAACGTATAATAAAAGGGATGTATAGATATGTGATTTATTCTTGTAGTGCCTTACTATATATATGATAAGTTGTTTACGAAATGTGATTTGCTCATTGGAGAAAGTTTTGATATGTGGGAATTTCATGTTTATAAGAAAAATATAACTTTAGAAATACATGATACAATTTCAAATTCAAATTACAATTCGAGATCATGTATAAACGGACCCTAAGTCTTGATGGAAATTTTCAAAGGTCATTAGGTTATCTAGAACTACAAGAAACAGTTGACAAAATAATGACTTATGAGCTGAGTAGTTGTAGAAATATTTGCACTCAATCTTAGCTAGATTTCATGTCCAGTGATTCACATTTCACACATATTACAAATATCTAATGCGTGATTCTAAAGGACACCTGTTAAACTTAATGTATATAACTAGTGTTAAAATGTACTAGTGTTATGCTATGAAAAGGGGCAAGCCCGGTATACTAAAGCTTTCGCTATGGACAGGTCCGGGGAAGGGCCGACCACATTAGTGTTATCCTATGGAAAGCAAAAAAAAACTTTCAAGCTTTGCAAAGATGTAGACTTCATGAATAGATAACTTTATAAAATCTTAACTGAAAAAGCATTTTACACAGATGATGACAGGTTTCAAAGCTAAGGATCTCTACATTGAACTCTTTGACCTTATCATACATCAGATCAATCGAATCGTCTCGTGTCATCCTGAATAAACACGAGAAAGCAAAAGAACCTTTGTTCTTAACAATTCAAATTATACGACAGAGAATCTCTCCAAACAAGGAAAGTATAAATAGGAATTTTGTAACCAGGCCTTTGGGTTGGAACCTGTGTTTGATTTGTTAGACCTCGCTGCTGAATATGGACGCGGACACGGATTTCTCTTCATGTTCCTTAATAGAATTGATGATGGAAGCAACTTCCTTCATGTTAGGCCTTGCATCTGGTGATGTATTTATGCATTTGAGAGCTATATGTAACAGATTGATCATTCTTTCTTGATTTGTTCCATCTGTAACAAGGGACTTATCGAAAACTTCACCAGTCCATTCCTCTCTAACCACTGAAGTTACCCACCTAGCCAAATCATATCCACTAGCCTGAACAGGCTTACCTGTGAGCAATTCAAGAAGTATCACTCCAAAACTATAAACATCCATCTTGAAGGCATTACGTGCAGTAATTGCAACCGAATCATCTTCTCTGATGCCATGATCACTTTGAGCAACAAATGACTGGTCTTGATTGTTGGGCATTAGACCATACTCGCTTATACAGGCTTCCATGTCATCGTTCAGCAGAATATTGTTGGATTTCATGTTTCCATGAGGAATATTGTCATTCTGAAGGCCTTCATGCATAAAAGCTAAGGCTTCTGCTACACTGGATGCAATAGTTAATCTGCTCGCCCAGTCGAAAATTTGGCTGCCCTGAGATGCTGAAATGAACAGTTATGCAGTAACTTAACCTTTTCATATTCATTCTCCAAGACTTGTTACTACTTGATTGTTTTTAAGAGTTTATATATGTTCTATGTATTTACTAATGGCGTAAAAGATACTGATAAATCAGATCACTGATATGGTAGTTAATTATAGGTGATTGACTTGCTATAACATATTACTCTTGTATCATTTTATGGCTTGGAATTCAAGTGAAATTGATTTATTAGAAAGGAGAACAATGAAGTTTGCGCGTATAATAAACTTACTATGGAGATGCTTGAATAGACTGCCATTCTGTTGATACTTGTAAACTGTTAGCTTCTCTTGTTTGGAACTATAGAAGGCAACAAGGGGCAACACATGAGGATGCTTCATTCCATGTATTCTCTGCATCCTCTTCTTGAAGTCGTCTTTCGAAATACTCCAACCACTGATCCTCTTTACAACCAATGTTACTCCATTAACATTGACCTTGTAAACACTTCCATGTTTTCCTTTCCCAATCAATTTAGCTGGAGCTCGAAGCAAATCCTCGAATCTCAATTTATTATCCAGAGGACTTGAAAGGATTTCAAATGATGCTGAAACCATGGAACTTTCATCAGATGTTATTGAATATTCTGACCTGTTTTTAGGAGTCTTTGATTCACCAGAAGAGCTACTAGTTTTGGTCTGATCCTTTGGATTTTTCTTGGTCTTTTTCTTTGTTATGCATTTATAAAGCTTCCATACAAGTAGAAATATGATAATCAACCCAAGAATAGCATAGCCAAGATAGATAAAGAATGAGACCTTTTGCTTCTTAGCAACTGGATAAGGAGTTGGCGATGGCGAGGGTGGACATGTGATTGACAATGGCCCTCCACATAATCTAGGATTACCCAGAAAACTGTTGGAACTAAAGCGGCCCTTGACATCAGGAACTGGACCAGTTAAGTTATTGTAGGAGACATTGAATTCTACAAGATTGAAAAAATCAAACTCAGGTATTTGCCCTGTTAGCTGATTTCTATCAGCCAAAAAAGTTAGCAACCCCGAGATTCTTGACATATCCGGTATCTCCCCTGAGAACACATTGTCTGAAATTACAAACCTTTTCAAATTGTTCAACCGCGAAAGAGAGCTTGGTAAATTGCTTGATAATTTGTTACCACGCAGGTACAAATGTGTGAGACGCCTGCAGTTTGATATTTCTTGTGGTAAAGTCCCAATTATTTCGTTTTCGTTCAAGCTCAGTACAGCAAGGGAAGTAGCCTCACAGACAAAAGCAGCATCAAGAATTCCGGTGAGATTCTTCCGATCAAGAACGATATTTTTCACGTGTTGCTGTCCTGAATCACAAGTTATCCCTTCCCATTTGTTGATACATGGATCAGATGATAAATTCCATCCAAAGTTTACGTCTTTTGGGATGTTCCCAAGTGAAATCTCGTTCATAAACTTGACTAATGCTCGCCTCACTTCCAGAGTCTCTGAACCTGCAAGTACTAGCAACATATGGAAGACAATACTCAAGATGATTACCCATCTTGTAATCGGAATCATTGCTGGTGTGAAGAAGTTGAAATCTCTTCAAACGTCTGCTTCTTCGCCGCGTAAAAATTCATAAAGGGATTGGTGATTGGCTATATGCAACAAGCAGAATGCTAACAAAGTAGTATGATTTATGAATAAGGTACATAGCTAAAGCTAAAACGGCCAATTGGCATATTATACTAAGACAAGGTCAATGTAGTGTAGACTCAATCTTCACAAAAAAACAGACGACGTAACAAAATGGTGACTGAAGAGCTAGGCCGGCAAAACTGTCAAAAGATTTGCATGATTTTTCCTTCTAAGTTGGTTTCTGATTGAATATATACTGATAAAGAATGTGCCAAATGGTCCTTTTTTATATCACTCTAAAATCCCAAAGCTACATTATTCTATGACTTTCAGAAGAACAATGTATATGAAATGCTAAATTGCCTACATACAACATAAAAAAAATGGTACTTAATTAGTTATACTAAGATTGAAGACAAATATATACTACTACTAATACTAATGAAAAATCAGTATTTTTGCCGTTTTCTTGGTTACAAGGAAAAATGTTATCCCTGAGCTAAAACGCGCAAAGAACAAATAACTTATTCTCTGGGAAAATCAGTGCTGAAAAAGAAAATGAGAACCAAATTGATGATTAATAAGATAAGGATGTGCTAATTAAGAGACCAGATCATAGTTGTGAAGTCAGCTCCAGGGTTTTCAACATCATCTAAATCTTTCATATGGTTTAATATGCTTCAAACTGTTCAAAACTTCTTGTTGATTTAGACACTCATATACGGGGCGGTTTCAGTTTCAACGTTACATATGATCATTCTGGTACTCCGAATCAAGTCGGACAAATTGAAAGTATTCAATCACAGCTAAATAGAACTGTGAATCCATATTTTGGATTAAACAGGCTATATATTATACCGTATATATAAGAAAAACAGAGAAGTTTTGAATCATTACATTCAAACATCCATTGTATATGAAGAAGAAAAGATACAAGTGATTAATGCATGTCCTACGGCTACAAAAAAGAAACTCCAATTAATCCTCGAAAGCAAAGTCAATAGGCAATATAATCTAAGATGTTTCGTTCAGCCATACTTAGTCCCTATAGAACTTACGTCTGCCTATTCCAAAAGAGATAAAAGTTCAATCAAAATGAGAAATCAAAGAATTTTAAAGTTTGGCTTCATGATGATGTGTTGATGGAGAAAAGAAGAGCCTGCAAGGCATGAATTTGCAGCCTTAAATGCATGATGTATTTAGCAGTGTGGAAGAGCAGTTGATGAGAAGGCGATTGTCTAGAGCCTAGGACTAGTCTCTGCAGCTTCATCAATTTGTCTTGTTGGTGTTGAAGTGAAATATTATTATCATTGAAAACATAGCCCATTCTTGATCTCCTCTTCTTCCCCCTTGATCTCTTTGTGGTTTGTGTTGTTTTCATCACCACCCTCTCTAGATCACCTAGCCTTTTTTGGGAACCCATCTTGACTTAGAGCAATTGCTTTTGGTTCATGCAATTTACTCGAAGAAACAGCTATATAGACACAAAAGTGCTCCTATAACGCAGCTGGCACAACATGTGTCGATTCATGGAGCAGATAATAAACTCTTGCATGTGATGGCTTTGGTATGACACTTGGGTCGAGTCATGTTATATGTCTGGCCTATACTTTAACATCAACATTTTTTATTTATTTTTTTTAGTTTTTTTTTTGTGTTTGATATTCTTATTGAAGTTTGATTTATCTGAATTTGTGTTACCTAGGGCCTCGTTGAAAGCTCTCCCTTCTAAGAATTTTTATATTTAAGTTCAAATTTGGAACCTTTGATTAAGGAAAAAACAATCCATTCACTGCACTACTTCCTCTAATACAATAAATAAACATATCTTCTTTTATATCAAGTTAAAGTTAATCTATAACATAAACTCTTAATTACAATAAACTTGATATCATGATAATATGAAAAGTAAAGTAATTAGTCATATATTATACACCGTCACCATTTAAATTACAATTTTACATTATCAACATATACACATATCTTGTTGAAGTATAGTTGATTATAGTATTATAATTAAAAAAAGTGCTGGTCTGCTATTATCTGGTGTTTATTATTGTCTACTATTACTCATTTTTGTTATTTCTATGACTATTTATTTTTACCGAAAGTTTATCAAAAATCGTTAATCTATCTCTGATGTAGAACAGATTTGGACACACTCTATCCTCTTCAAATCTTACTTTGTGGGACTATCTCGGATATACTGTTAGTTAATATATATATGTATACAAATCTAAAATCGTGCTCAATATGACAATATCTAAATAAAAGAAGAGTACTATGGCCAACTAAGAGTTTGATGAATGTGTATCTGGAAGTAGAAGAAGTGGATAACGAATGCTCCACATCTGTAGATAGGAAAATTGTGTGATGTCATGTGAGAAACAGATAATGTAGGGGAAGCAATAAAGATGTGACTTGTAAAGATCAAGTGGCATTTGTGTTGTGCGCTGCGGGATTTTGCTGGCGATGACACGCCACATGCCTTGACAGCTTTCTCTACTTGAGACCACCACATTAAGTTTGATTGTGTCTCAACATCCATAAACTACAATTAACTCAACAAAAAGGATAATAATTTCACTTTGACATGTTAAAGTTTCTAATAGATAGATCAGTCAATATAGGTCGGCCCACCCTATTCGAACGAGTTCTTACAAGCTTTGGAATTTGACAGGTTAGACTGGGTTGGTTCCTTTTTTTTATGGGCTAGAAAACAGGTAGCCCAGCCAATTAATACGTGGGTTGCGGGCCTTGTCGGGCTGCCAACATTTTTATTCATATATTTTTTTATAAATTTTTAAATTAAATTATAATTTAAAAATATTAAAATAAATAGCAACAGAAAAATATTAAGTATTAGTGTTACTATTACTCCCTCCGTCCATCTTTACTTGTCCACTATACTATTTTGAGATATCCAATAATACTTGTCAACTTTATGAAATCAAAAGATAATTTCACACTAAGTTTCTAATTTACTCTTATCATTAATTATAATTATTTTCTTGTTACGTTTTCCTAGATTTTCATTCCTCCCGCCAAAGCTAGAAAAGAAAGGAGCTCTCTCTTTTTTCCAGCCTTCTTTTTATATACATCGAAATCTACAATCTACTTAATATAATTAATATATAATATAGCTCCCCCCATCGTAGATGGTTCAGCCACGCCCCTTTTAAGGCTTATTTCACTTCTTTTTTTCTTTTTCTCTTATTGTGTTTTAGTTTGAATGACTTCTGGGCACAAGTGCCATTCTCGTCTACTCTTCTATGGGAGGACTGCATGCGTGCTTCCCCAAAAGGGGGGGAGACTGACCTCATTACTTGCCACTAGGCGAGAGGTGGGCCTCCCCGCTCATCAATCACGGTGTTCAGCTGACTTGCACCGACAGACCCCTATTGTATTGGAATTAGGCGCCCATCTTTTTATTTATTATATTCAAAGGGCGATTTAGTAAAATTACCCCTATTATTTTTTTTAATCATATATCAAGTCAATAAGGGACAAGTAAAGATAGACAGAGGGGGAGTACATAATATAAAAATATAATTTGTATCTAAGTTTTAATATTTAAAAATTTTAAATGAACTTTGAGTTTGGACTCTTATTATTTTTAATACTCTATTTAATTTTTTATTTTAATCATTTTTAATTCGACCTACGGACCAGCCCAATCCATATTGCAAAAGCCCCACAAATCAGCAGACTTATTCAGACCGGGCTAAAAAGCTCATTTTTTAAATGGGCTCCAAAAATTATAGTTCATCTCTATTAAATCACGGGTTAACCCAGATCAACCCAACGGACCTAGCCTATATTGACAACTCTACTAATAAACGGTTTACACAACATTTGTAGTTAAAATTGAAAGAAAAGAAAAAGGTTTTGAGAAAGATGAAATAGTTTCTTTTAGAACAATAAAAAAGTTGTGAAAAGAAAAAAAGGAAATTTAATGGAAATGAGATTTTGTTGATTTGTCTAATATCTTGTCTGTTCGTACAAGAATTTTATGTTACCTACAGGGAAAATTTGAGTGTGGTTGAACTATTAATTTTATGAATCTTGACTGGTGGTTCAAATTATTTTTTTTAGACGATGAAGCTTGATTCTCAAAATAATTATCGATCGAAAAGGCCTAAACTAGAATTCACTTTTGGGAACTTACACAGATATGCTATATTAAGAAAAGATTTATCAGCTATAATAATATTTTTTTCACCAAACACTTATAATATATATTTAATACATATTACATAGAATAATTTATGAACACATATAATACAAGTTTTGTTGATGAATAATAATTTATCACATATTTTAATATATTTATATTACATGCATAATTTATTTTTAATATAATTATAATTTTATCATACTATTGCTCTATATAATAAATAAATAAATAAAAAATATTACAAAAATTATTAATTATTTATTAAAAAATACTCGCCTAGATAATTTTTCCTTCAATTTTTTCATTATGGATCCACAGAGCCCAATAAGAAGCAAGAACACATGAATAACAGCAGCAACATTTTAATATAATTGTGATTCAATTAGCATTTAATAGTAGGGAAAATTTCATAAATGAGCAAACATTAAATATAAAATCACATAAATTAACTACAGTTTTAAAAAATTACACAAACAACCAACCTTTTAAAAAAAAATGGCTACAAATCGTGGGTCCCAGTACACTTTGTATAAAACCAAAAAAAAATTCAACATTCTTATTCTCTCTCTTCTTTACAAGAATTCAAAGATTTCCTTCCATTTCTTGCTCCTTCAATCTCAGCAGGTAAGATTTTCAAAATATTTTCCTTAATCTTCTCTGTCTATTCTTCCAGCTTTTATTCACTTTTAATACCATTTTTTTGGCGCTTTTTAAATTATTATTTTTTTTTAAAATTTCAGTTTCACCCATTTTTTACATAAAACCGCATTACCTAAATCTTTGAACAGCCGGATAAATCACAAGCTTACACTATAATGGCCGACGAATCAACATCTAAGAGGATGACTAGAAGTATAAATTTGCATGATAAGTTTAGTATGGATGATTTGCCTTCTTTTTCGTTGGAATAACTCAAGAGGATGAGCCCATTGCAGGAAGCATTGCAAGAGATAGGACTAGTGTAGAAATTAGATCCAAGAAGCAGAATGACAATGTTCATCGGCCAAGCACTTCAAAAAGGAAGAGGAAAGATGTGGATCTGAATTCCGACAATGGCGAAGCAAAGAAAAATGGGGACAGATCTGATTTTGACAAAACCAACGAAATCGAAGAGGACAACCAGGTTCAATTTTTTTTTTTAATAAAAAAAATGGTAGACATATAGGTAAACATATAAACATGAAATTAATTTATTTTGTTTATATAAAAAAAAATTATGTTTGTATAAAAAATTTATACTTCACATTAAAAGCACAAGTTATACACTTATGTATACAATTTATGTAAAGTGGTATTATTATACATGTATTTATATATACCATTTATGTAAATGGTATGTAAATGGCATTATTATGTATAAGTTATAGTATAGCATTTATGTATAACGCATACTATTATACACTTTTTCTATTCAAGCACACTGTCTGAGTAATTATACATTTACAACTGTGTTCTGCCAACACATTATACAACTGTGTTTTGCCAATACATTATAGCATTTATGTATAACGTATACTATTATACACTTTTTCTATTCAAGCACACTGTCTGAGTAATTATACATTTACAACTGTGTTCTGCCAACACATTATACAACTGTGTTTCGCCAATACATTATACAACTGCATAAGCACATCTACAGTTCAAGCATTTTTATATACATCACAAGTATATATATGCATACCTGCAATTTTCCGCAATCGAGTTAATGGAACACAACATGTCCCTTTGCTGATGAATGATTTCCAATCATGCTCTCTAACTTGTTAGCATTCCAAATAAGGTTTTGAAGCTTAAATATAGCAAAAAAAAAAACATCTAAATGACTATCTCCATGGTCTTGCATCTTTTGGCCTCGATTTTTTTGGTAATAGAACAGGAACTTACTAAGAATCCCATGGTCAAGCTTTTCGGATACCACTTGTTTCGATCAAAAAGGGCTCAAACGAAGCAAGATCATCAAGCCATCATGTTCCCAAAATGCGCTATTCCTTAAATTATCTCTACTTTTTTTATCACAAGACAACCAGAATATAGTTCTGATCATAAACAGGTTGTGGAACACTTGCAGATGGTATTTGTATAGTAAAACTTAGAAGGTAATCTTCCCAAGTAAACAATATCGAGGGAAAGTATTTTTCCAATGACAATAATGCATGACTTGAGTTTCTCTGATCAGCAAATTTTGGTTCATTTGACTTTTAAGGTGCATTTTAAGCCTACGATACATTTTTAGTCAGGAGAGAGCATACAAATGAAGAATCTCTTAGCATTTTGGTGATAACAGGATACAACGACTGAAGGAACTTTTTCATCCATCTATTACCATAAGGAAAAAAAAGTGAATTGAAGTATTAGACGTCAGGTGATTTAGCAAGAAAAGCCCATCGAATCTTCCCCCTGGTGTGCTCAATGTAGGTGACGGAATCACGAATCACATTCTCCAAAAAGATCTTCACAAAAATAGTTGTTGATCTTTGCAAATATTCTTCTATCTCCGTGAACAACTACCTGTTGAAGTTAAATGTTACTAATCTCCTGTTGAAATCGCAGAGTTATTCTCTACACTTTGAGAAAAATTTTCCGAGGCTGGAATATTTGCAGTAGTACTATTTTGGGACATGATTTTTGAATCGTTTCAATCTTTCAAAACAGGATGAATCAGAAATAAGCCTAAAGTGATAGTTGAGTAATTTCATTCATATCTTTGAATGTCATGTATGTATACCTAAATCCCATGAAATTTGGGATCATATATTCTATACAAGGAGAAAGAATCATGGATTATTAGATATGATATTCTAGATTTTATCAATTATTCTAAGATGAGGATCAGATTTTGATGTGAAGACTATCTTCTTGGAAATCCTCTATCAGCCAACATCTATATTCTCAAAACACCTAAATTATTGATCATGATTAAGACATTATAAACTAAATTTTCTCACAAAATTCCAAAACAACCCCATTTTTGGTCTTCAGAAGAGGAGAAATAATTACAATAACTTTACCTCATTCTGCTTTACCGCTTTCGCTTTGGTGCTGGTGCAGCTGAGGTTGAGTCATCTTTCTTTTTGGCACATGCGCATCTACGTTGCTTGCAATTACAGTTCCTATGACAAGGAACTTTTTCCTTCTTTTTGCGGCGGGAAACTGAAGGCCGGGAAACTGAAGGCTGAGTTGGTATCGTACTCTCAACTTGAACCGGAAGTTCGAGAGGTATTCGTGGACGCAACCCGTAAAGAATTGCAGCAATCTCAGGGGCTGGTGGAATCTCAGGGGCTGCAATTGCAGCAATCTCAGGGGCTGGTGGAATCTCAGGGGTTGCAATTGCAGCAATCTCAGGGGCTGGTGGAATCTTAAGGGCTGCAATTGCAGCAATCTCAGGGGCTGATGGAATCTCAGGGGCTGATGAAGTATGGACGCTAGTAGTGGGACTGTGGGAAGGGGAGGGCAAGGGGGTACTGGAATTAGATGCAGGAGGGCCGGAAGGTAAGGGATTGGAGGTGGGGAGGTCTTGGAAGTTTACCGGAGGGCAGGAGGGATTGGAAGTGGGGAGATCTTGGAAGGTTGGATTGGAAGTGGGGAGGTCTTGGAAGTTTGTCAGAGGGCAGGAAGCAGCGGGATTGGAAGTGGGGAGGTCTTGGAAGGTTGGATTGGAAGTGGGGAGGTCTTGGAAGTTTGTAGGAGGGCCGGAGGGATTGGAAGTGGGGAGGTTTGGATTGGAAGTGGGGAGGTCTTGGAAGTTTGTAGGAGGGCAGAAAGCACCAGGTAAGGGATTGGAAGTGGGGAGGTCTTGAAAGGTTGCTTTTTTATTTCTCTTCCGCCGTGGTAAGGATGTGGATGGTTGGGAGGTGGATTGGAGCTGTGGTAAGGATGTGGATGGTTGGGAGGATGGAACTGCAACTTTGGCTCTGAAAAAAAAAACAAAAAAACAGCTAATGAATCGTAGATTTTAAAAAAGAATTGAAAAAATACAACCTATACTTACGTGATAGCTTCCACATCTACAACTCTTTCTCTTATCCACATCGATAGATTCATTGGATCAGCCTTCTTGTGCACCACGATGTCCGTAAACAGTTCAACACCATAATGGCTCATTATTAATTCAAAATGTTGGGCTCCAAAAATTATAGTTCATCTCTATTAAATCACGAGTTAACCCAGATCAACCCAACGGACCTAGCCTATATTGACAACTCTACTAATAAACGGTTTACACAACATTTATAGTTAAAATTGAAAGAAAAGAAAAAGGTTTTGAGAAAGATGAAATAGTTTCTTTTAGAACAATAAAAAAGTTGTGAAAAGAAAAAAGGAAATTTAATGGAAATGAGATTTTGTTCATTTGTCTAATATCTTGTCTGTTCGTACAAGAATTTTATGTCACCTACAGGGAAAATTTGAGTGTGGTTGAACTATTAATTTTATGAATCTTGACTGGTAGTTCAAATTATTTTTTTTAGACGATGAAGCTTGATTCTCAAAATAATTATCGATCGAAAAGGCCTAAACTAGAATTCACTTTTGGGAACTTACACAGATATGCTATATTAAGAAAAGATTTATCAGCTATAATAATATTTTTTTTCACCAAACACTTATAATATATATTTAATATATATTACATAGAATAATTTATGAACACATATAATACAAGTTTTGTTGATGAATAATAATTTATCACATATTTTAATATATTTATATTACATGCATAATTTATTTTTAATATAATTATAATTTTATCATACTATTGTTCTATATAATAAATAAATAAATAAATAATATTACAAAAATTATTAATTATTTATTAAAAAATACTCGCCTAGATAATTTTTCCTTCAATTTTTTCATTATGGATCCACAGAGCCCAATAAGAAGCAAGAACACATGAATAACAGCAGCAACATTTTAATATAATTGTAATTCAATTAGCATTTAATAATAGGGAAAATTTCATAAATGAGCAAACATTAAATATAAAATCACATAAATTAACTACAGTTTTAAAAAATTACACAAACAACCAACCTTTTTAAAAAAAAAGGCTACAAATTGTGGGTCCCAGCACACTTTGTATAAAATCAAAAAAAAATTCAACATTCTTATTCTCTCTCTTCTTTACAAGAATTCAAAGATTTCCTTCCATTTCTTGCTCCTTCAATCTCAGCAGGTAAGATTTTCAAAATATTTTCCTTAATCTTCTTTGTCTATTCTTCCAGCTTTTATTTACTTTTAATACCATTTTTTTGGCGCTTTTTAAATTATTATTTTTTTTAAAAAATTCAGTTTCACCCATTTTTTACATAAAACCGCATGCCCTAAATCTTTGAACAGCCGGATAAATCACAAGCTTACACTATAATGGCCGACGAATCAACATCTAAGAGGATAACTAGAAGTATAAATTTGCATGATAAGTTTAGTATGGATGATTTGCCTTCTTTTTCGTTGGAATAACTCAAGAGGATGAGCCCATTGCAGGAAGCATTGCAAGAGATAGGACTAGTGTAGAAATTAGATCCAAGAAGCAGAATGACAATGTTCATCGGCCAAGCACTTCAAAAAGGAAGAGGAAAGATGTGGATCTGAATTCCGACAATGGCGAAGCAAAGAAAAATGGGGACGGATCTGATTTTGACAAAACCAACGAAATCGAAGAGGACAACCAGGTTCAATTTTTTTTTTTAATAAAAAAAAGGTAGACACATAGGTAAACATATAAACATGAAATTAATTTATTTTGTTTGTATAAAAAAAAATTATGTTTGTATAAAAAATTTATACTTCACATTAAAAGCACAAGTTATACACTTATGTATACAATTTATGTAAAGTGGTATTATTATACATGTATTTATATATACCATTTATGTAAATGGTATGTAAATGGCATTATTATGTATAAGTTATAGTATAGCATTTATGTATAACGCATACTATTATACACTTTTTCTATTCAAGCACACTGTCTGAGTAATTATACATTTACAACTGTGTACTGCCAACACATTATATAACTGTGTTTGCCAATACATTATAGCATTTATGTATAACGTATACTATTATACACTTTTTCTATTCAAGCACACTGTCTGAGTAATTATACATTTACAACTGTGTTCTGCCAACACATTATACAACTGTGTTTCGCCAATACATTATACAACTGTTGTTGCTTCCCTAGCACACGCAAGTGTACGTGGTCAACTCAAGTAATACAGTGGCTCTTCTACGTTTGAACCAGATGTCAAACCCAAGGGATTTAAAGATTATTGGTTTCTCTTCAATTTATTATGCTAATTTATAATCCGAGTGATTTGTAATGAGAATGATGGAGAACACTTTTAGTAAACTCTAAAATAGTATGGACTAGCGATTTATCAATTGTAAAGGTGATCCTGGGATTATAACCACAACAACTTTGTGTTTCTTAATCCGTATTTATGCATCTGGATTTCCATTTATTAATTCACAAGGTTTAATTTACCTAACAGGGTTGCACCACCTCTGCAGGCCTACTTCGGATGGCTGCCTACCTACATCGTTGAGCGGGGATAGACTGGTCACTAGAAGTGCATTAAATTTATCTTCCTGTATTATGATCTAAGCAAGGTATAAGGGTAGTTGTCACGATTCTCCCTTATACGAACCGAACTAATGACATAGTCAGACACGCTCCCTGTTCCACTGTGTTCTAATTATTCCAACATCTTTCGAATCCAGAATAACTAACCCATTGCCTCCCTAGTTGATCAAGCTATGAAGTGTTAATTAAAGTGGCGCAAGAATAAATAGGAAACCCATCATGCATAAACCAAAGATTTAGAAATCACATAATCTAGGGCTACAATCCCAGAATATGGGAGAACTAGCCTCTCATGTTTTGTCCCCTCATTATGAATGAATTGTCACACATGAATATGCAAGAAACAAAGATGAAAATCAAACCACGTAAACCTAGCTTGTCCTCTCTATGCCTCCTCCTGTTCTCCGCTCTCCACGCCCCTTAAAAGATCATCTATTACCTTCATTAATAGTCTCTAATTTTTCTAAACCCGTAACTCGAATTTCCGCCTCAAAACCAGCAGTCCGCGACGCGGACTAGTGTCTGTTGACCCGGTCCGTTAAATTGCTGACTGGGCAGATTCGCTTCCTCTCGCGCAACGGTCCGCGACGCGGACTGTGCAGCGCACTGTGCCTTCGTGCATTTTTCCTCTCCTTTCTAATTCTGCTGGGCTGCTGCTGGGTCCGCGACGCGGACTACTTTTCTTCCCTGCTTTCTGAACTGTTCTCATCCTTCCACTCCGCAGCGACCTTCGAACAGCTATATCTTCACCGATATCTGCAAAATGCAACCACATGGAGTACTCGACCCCCAGATTAGAAAATTAATGATAATCACATTAGGAATGGTTGTTCTCTTTATGTTTACCCTCTGAAACAACTTCTTTTATGGGTTTATTTGGCTAGTTAGGCGTATAAATACGCCTTAGATCAACTGTATAAGCGCATCTACAGTTCAAGCATTTTTTTATACATCACAAGTATATATATGCATACCTGCAATTTTCCGCAATCGAGTTAATGGAACACAACATGTCCCTTTGCTGATGAATGATTTCCAATCATGCTCTCTAACTTGTTAGCATTCCAAATAAGGTTTTGAAGCTTAAATATATATAGCAAAAAAAAAAAGCATCTAAATGACTGTCTCCATGGTCTTGCATCTTTTGGCCTCGATTTTTTTGGTAATAGGACAGGAACTTACTAAGAATCCCATGGTCAAGCTTTTCGGATACCACTTGTTTCGATCAAAAAGGGCTCAAACGAAGCAAGATCATCAAGCCATCATGTTCCCAAAATGCGCTATTCCTTAAATTATCTCTACTTTTTTTATCACAAGACAACCAGAATATAGTTCTGATCATAAACAGGTTGTGGAACACTTGCAGATGGTATTTGTATAGTAAAACTTAGAAGGTAATCTTCCCAAGTAAACAATATCGAGGGAAAGTATTTTTCCAATGACAATAATGCATGACTTGAGTTTCTCTAATCAGCAAATTTTGGTTCATTTGACTTTTAAGGTGCATTTTAAGCCTACGATACATTTTTAGTCAGGAGAGAGCATACAAATGAAGAATCTCTTAGCATTTTGGTGATAACAGGATACAACGACTGAAGGAACTTTTTCATCCATCTATTACCATAAGGAAAAAAAAGTGAATTGAAGTATTAGACGTCAGGTGATTTAGCAAGAAAAGCCCATCGAATCTTCCCCCTGGTGTGCTCAATGTAGGTGACGGAATCACGAATCACATTCTCCAAAAAGATCTTCACAAAAATAGTTGTTGATCTTTGCAAATATTCTTCTATCTCCGTGAACAACTACCTGTTGAAGTTAAATGTTACTAATCTCCTGTTGAAATCGCAGAGTTATTCTCTACACTTTGAGAAAAATTTTCCGAGGCTGGAATATTTGCAGTAGTACTATTTTGGGACATGATTTTTGAATCGTTTCAATCTTTCAAAACAGGATGAATCAGAAATAAGCCTAAAGTGATAGTTGAGTAATTTCATTCATATCTTTGAATGTCATGTATGTATACCTAAATCCCATGAAATTTGGGATCATATATTCTATACAAGGAGAAAGAATCATGGATTATTAGATATGATATTCTAGATTTTATCAATTATTCTAAGATGAGGATCAGATTTTGATGTGAAGACTATCTTCTTGGAAATCCTCTATCAGCCAACATCTATATTCTCAAAACACCTAAATTATTGATCATGATTAAGACATTATAAACTAAATTTTCTCACAAAATTCCAAAACAACCCCATTTTTGGTCTTCAGAAGAGGAGAAATAATTACAATAACTTTACCTCATTCTGCTTTACCACTTTCGCTTTGGTGCTGGTGCAGCTGAGGTTGAGTCATCTTTCTTTTTGGCACATGCGCATCTACGTTGCTTGCAATTACAGTTCCTATGACAAGGAACTTTTTCCTTCTTTTTGCGGCGGGAAACTGAAGGCCGGGAAACTGAAGGCTGAGTTGGTATCGTACTCTCAACTTGAACCGGAAGTTCGAGAGGTATTCATGGACGCAACCCGTAAGGAATTGCAGCAATCTCTGGTGGAATCTCAGGGGCTGCAATTGCAGCAATCTCATGGGCTAGTGGAATCTCAGGGGCTGCAATTGCAGCAATCTCAGGGGCTGATGGAATCTCAGGGGCTGATGAAGTATGGACGCTAGTAGTGGGACTGTGGGAAGGGGAGGGCAAAGGGGTACTGGAATTAGATGCAGGAGGGCCGGAAGGTAAGGGATTGGAGGTGGGGAGGTCTTGGAAGTTTACCGAGGGGCAGGAGGGATTGGAAGTGGGGAGATCTTGGAAGGTTGGATTGGAAGTGGGGAGGTCTTGGAAGTTTGTCAGAGGGCAGGAAGCAGCGGGATTGGAAGTGGGGAGGTCTTGGAAGGTTGGATTGGAAGTGGGGAGGTCTTGGAAGTTTGTAGGAGGGCCGGAGGGATTGAAAGTGGGGAGGTTTGGATTGGAAGTGGGGAGGTCTAAAAAGTTTGTAGGAGGGCAGAAAGCACCAGGTAAGGGATTGGAAGTGGGGAGGTCTTGAAAGGTTGCTTTTTTATTTCTCTTCCGCCGTGGTAAGGATGTGGATGGTTGGGAGGTGGATTGGGGTTGTGGTAAGGATGTGGATGGTTGGGAGGTGGATTGGGGCTGTGGTAAGGATGTGGATGGTTGGGAGGATGGAACTGCAACTTTGGCTCTGAAAAAAAAAACAAAAAAACAGCTAATGAATCGTAGATTTTAAAAAAGAATTAAAAAAATAAAACCTATACTTACGTGATAGCTTCCACATCTACAACTCTTTCTCTTATCCACATCGATAGATTCATTGGATCAACCTTCTTGTGCACCACGATGTCCGTAAACAGTTCAACACCGTAATGGCTCATTAGTAATTCAAAATGTTGGGCTCCAAAAATTATAGTTCATCTCTATTAAATCACGGGTTAACCCAGATCAACCCAACGGACCTAGCCTATATTGACAACTCTACTAATAAACGGTTTACACAACATTCATAGTTAAAATTGAAAGAAAAGAAAAAGGTTTTGAGAAAGATGAAATAGTTTCTTTTAGAACAATAAAAAAGTTGTGAAAAGAAAAAAGGAAATTTAATGGAAATGAGATTTTGTTAATTTGTCTAATATCTTGTCTGTTCGTACAAGAATTTTATGTTACCTACAGGGAAAATTTGAGTGTGGTTGAACTATTAATTTTATGAATCTTGACTGGTAGTTCAAATTATTTTTTTTAGACGATGAAGCTTGATTCTCAAAATAATTATCGATCGAAAAGGCCTAAACTAGAATTCACTTTTGGGAACTTACACAGATATGCTATATTAAGAAAAGATTTATCAGCTATAATAATATTTTTTTTCACCAAACACTTATAATATATATTTAATATATATTACATAGAATAATTTATGAACACATATAATACAAGTTTTGTTGATGAATAATAATTTATCACATATTTTAATATATTTATATAACATGCATAATTTATTTTTAATATAATTATAATTTTATCATACTCTTGCTCTATATAATAAATAAATAAATAATATTACAAAAATTATTAATTATTTATTAAAAAATACTCGCCTAGATAATTTTTCCTTCAATTTTTTCATTATGGATCCACAGAGCCCAATAAGAAGCAAGAACACATGAATAACAGCAGCAACATTTTAATATAATTGTAATTCAATTAGCATTTAATAGTAGGGAAAATTTCATAAATGAGCAAACATTAAATACAAAATCACATAAATTAACTACAGTATTAAAAAATTACACAAACAACCAACCTTTTAAAAAAAAAGGCTACAAATCGTGGGTCCCAGCACACTTTGTATAAAACCAAAAAAAAATTCAACATTCTTATTCTCTCTCTTCTTTACAAGAATTCAAAGATTTCCTTCCATTTCTTGCTCCTTCAATCTCAGCAGGTAAGATTTTCAAAATATTTTCCTTAATCTTTTCTGTCTATTCTTCCAGCTTTTATTCACTTTTAATACCATTTTTTTGGCGCTTTTTAAATTATTATTTTTTTAATTTCAGTTTCACCCATTTTTTACATAAAACCGCATGCCCTAAATCTTTGAACAGCCGAATAAATCACAAGCTTACACTATAATGGCCGACGAATCAACATCTAAGAGGATAACTAGAAGTATAAATTTGCATGATAAGTTTAGTATGGATGATTTGCCTTCTTTTTCGTGGAATAACTCAAGAGGATGAGCCCATTGCAGGAAGCATTGCAAGAGATAGGACTAGTGTAGAAATTAGATCCAAGAAGCAGAATGACAATGTTCATCGGCCAAGCACTTCAAAAAGGAAGAGGAAAGATGTGGATCTGAATTCCGACAATGGCGAAGCAAAGAAAAATGGGGACGAATCTGATTTTGACAAAACCAACGAAATCAAAGAGGACAACCAGGCTCAATTTTTTTTTTAATAAAAAAAATGGTAGACACATAGGTAAACATATAAACATGAAATTAATTTATTTTGTTTGTATAAAAAAAATTATGTTTGTATAAAAAATTTATACTTCACATTAAAAGCACAAGTTATACACTTATGTATACAATTTATGTAAAGTGGTATTATTATACATGTATTTATATATACCATTTATGTAAATGGTATGTAAATGACATTATTATGTATAAGTTATGGTATAGCATTTATGTATAACGCATACTATTATACACTTTTTCTATTCAAGCACACTGTCTGAGTAATTATACATTTACAACTGTGTTCTGCCAACACATTATACAACTGTGTTTTGCCAAAACATTATAGCATTTATGTATAACGTATACTATTATACACTTTTTCTATTCAAGCACACTGTCTGAGTAATTATACATTTACAACTGTGTTCTGCCAACACATTATACAACTGTGTTTCGCCAATACATTATACAACTGCATAAGCGCATCTACAGTTCAAGCATTTTTTTTATACATCACAAGTATATATATGCATACCTGCAATTTTCCGCAATCGAGTTAATGGAACACAACATGTCCCTTTGCTGATGAATGATTTCCAATTATGCTCTCTAACTTGTTAGCATTCCAAATAAGGTTTTGAAGCTTAAATATAGCAAAAAAAAGCATCTAAATGACTGTCTCCATGGTCTTGCATCTTTTGGCCTCGATTTTTTTGGTAATAGAACAGGAACTTACTAAGAATCCCATGGTCAAGCTTTTTGGATACCACTTGTTTCGATCAAAAAGGGCTCAAACGAAGCAAGATCATCAAGCCATCATGTTCCCAAAATGCGTTATTCCTTAAATTATCTCTACTTTTTTTATCACAAGACAACCAGAATATAGTTCTGATCATAAACAGGTTGTGGAACACTTGCAGATGGTATTTGTATAGTAAAACTTAGAAGGTAATCTTCCCAAGTAAACAATATCGAGGGAAAGTATTTTTCCAATGACAATAATGCATGACTTGAGTTTCTCTGATCAGCAAATTTTGGTTCATTTGACTTTTAAGGTAGCATTTTAAGCCTACGATACATTTTTAGTCAGGAGAGAACATACAAATGAAGAATCTCTTAGCATTTTGGTGATAACAGGATACAACGACTGAAGGAACTTTTTCATCCATCTATTACCATAAGGAAAAAAAAAGTGAATTGAAGTATTAGACGTCAGGTGCTTTAGCAAGAAAAGCCCATCGAATCTTCCCCCTGGTGTGCTCAATGTAGGTGACGGAATCACGAATCACATTCTCCAAAAAGATCTTCACAAAAATAGTTGTTGATCTTTGCAAATATTCTTCTATCTCCGTGAACAACTACTTGTTGAAGTTAAATGTTACTAATCTCCTGTTGAAATCGCAGAGTTATTCTCTACACTTTGAGAAAAATTTTCCGAGGCTGGAATATTTGCAGTAGTACTATTTTGGGACATGATTTTTGAATCGTTTCAATCTTTCAAAACAGGATGAATCAGAAATAAGCCTAAAGTGATAGTTGAGTAATTTCATTCATATCTTTGAATGTCATGTATGTATACCTAAATCCCATGAAATTTGGGATCATATATTCTATACAAGGAGAAAGAATCATGGATTATTAGATATGATATTCTAGATTTTATCAATTATTCTAAGATGAGGATCAGATTTTGATGTGAAGACTATCTTCTTGGAAATCCTCTATCAGCCAACATCTATATTCTCAAAACACCTAAATTATTGATCATGATTAAGACATTATAAACTAAATTTTCTCACAAAATTCCAAAACAACCCCATTTTTGGTCTTCAGAAGAGGAGAAATAATTACAATAACTTTACCTCATTCTGCTTTACCGCTTTCGCTTTGGTGCTGGTGCAGCTGAGGTTGAGTCATCTTTCTTTTTGGCACATGCGCATCTACGTTGCTTGCAATTACAGTTCCTATGACAAGGAACTTTTTCCTTCTTTTTGCGGCGGGAAATTGAAGGCTGAGTTGGTATCGTACTCTCAACTTGAACCGGAAGTTCGAGAGGTATTCATGGACGCAACCCGTAAGGAATTGCAGCAATCTCAGGGGCTGGTGGAATCTCAGGGGCTGCAATTGCAGCAATCTCATGGGCTAGTGGAATCTCAGGGGCTGCAATTGCAGCAATCTCAGGGGCTGATGGAATCTCAGGGGCTGATGAAGTATGGACGCTAGTAGTGGGACTGTGGGAAGGGGAGGGCAAAGGGGTACTGGAATTAGATGCAGGAGGGCCGGAAGGTAAGGGATTGGAGGTGGGGAGGTCTTGGAAGTTTACCGGAGGGCAGGAGGGATTGGAAGTGGGGAGATCTTGGAAGGTTGGATTGGAAGTGGGGAGGTCTTGGAAGTTTGTCAGAGGGCAGGAAGCAGCGGGATTGGAAGTGGGGAGGTCTTGGAAGGTTGGATTGGAAGTGGGGAGGTTTGGATTGGAAGTGGAGAGGTCTTGGAAGTTTGTAGGAGGGCAGAAAGCACCAGGTAAGGGATTGGAAGTGGGGAGGTCTTGAAAGGTTGCTTTTTTATTTCTCTTCCGCCGTGGTAAGGATGTGGATGGTTGGGAGGTGGATTGGGGCTGTGGTAAGGATGTGGATGGTTGGGAGGTGGATTGGGGCTGTGGTAAGGATGTGGATGGTTGGGAGGATGGAACTGCAACTTTGGCTCTGAAAAAAAAAACAAAAAACAGCTAATGAATCGTAGATTTTAAAAAAGAATTGAAAAAATACAACCTATACTTATGTGATAGCTTCCACATCTACAACTCTTTCTCTTATCCACATCGATAGATTCATTGGATCAGCCTTCTTGTGCACCACGATGTCCGTAAACAGTTCAACACCGTAATGGCTCATTAGTAATTCAAAATGTTGGGCTCCAAAAATTATAGTTCATCTCTATTAAATCACGGGTTAACCCAGATCAACCCAACGGACCTAGCCTATATTGACAACTCTACTAATAAACGGTTTACACAACATTTGTAGTTAAAATTGAAAGAAAAGAAAAAGGTTTTGAGAAAGATGAAATTGTTTCTCTTAGAACAATAAAAAGGTTGTGAAAAGAAAAAAGGAAATTTAATGGAAATGAGATTTTGTTAATTTGTCTAATATCTTGTCTGTTCGTACAAGAATTTTATGTTACCTACAGGGAAAATTTGAGTGTGGTTGAACTATTAATTTTATGAATCTTGACTGGTGGTTCAAATTATTTTTTTTAGACGATGAAGCTTGATTCTCAAAATAATTATCGACCGAAAAGGCCTAAACTAGAATTCACTTTTGGGAACTTACACAGATATGCTATATTAAGAAAAGATTTATCAGCGATAATAATATTTTTTTTTCACCAAACACTTATAATATATATTTAATACATATTACATAGAATAATTTATGAACACATATAATACAAGTTTTGTTGATGAATTATAATTTATCACATATTTTAATATATTTATATTACATGCATAATTTATTTTTAATATAATTATAATTTTATCATACTATTGCTCTATATAATAAATAAATAAATAAATAATATTACAAAAATTATTAATTATTTATTAAAAAATACTCGCCTAGATAATTTTTCCTTCAATTTTTTCATTATGGATCCACAGAGCCCAATAAGAAGCAAGAACACATGAATAACAGCAGCAACATTTTAATATAATTGTAATTCAATTAGCATTTAATAGTAGGAAAATTTTCATAAATGAGAAAACATTAAATACAAAATCACATAAATTAACTATAGTTTTAAAAAATTACACAAACAACCAACCTTTTAAAAAAAATGGCTACAAATCGTGGGTCCCAGCACACTTTGTATAAAACCAAAAAAAAAATTCAACATTCTTATTCTCTCTCTTCTTTACAAGAATTCAAAGATTTCCTTCCATTTCTTGCTCCTTCAATCTCAGCAGGTAAGATTTTCAAAATATTTTCCTTAATCTTTTCTGTCTATTCTTCCAGCTTTTATTCACTTTTAATACCATTTTTTTGGCGCTTTTTAAATTATTTTTTTTTTAATTTCAGTTTCACCCATTTTTTACATAAAACCGCATGCCCTAAATCTTTGAACAGCCGAATAAATCACAAGCTTACACTATAATGGCCGACGAATCAACATCTAAGAGGATAACTAGAAGTATAAATTTGCATGATAAGTTTAGTATGGATGATTTGCCTTCTTTTTCGTTGGAATAACTCAAGAGGATGAGCCCATTGCAGGAAGCATTGCAAGAGATAGGACTAGTGTAGAAATTAGATCCAAGAAGCAGAATGACAATGTTCATCGGCCAAGCACTTCAAAAAGGAAGAGGAAAGATGTGGATCTGAATTCCGACAATGGCGAAGCAAAGAAAAATGGGGACGGATCTGATTTTGACAAAACCAACGAAATCGAAGAGGACAACCAGGTTCATTTTTTTTTTAATAAAAAAAATGGTAGACACATAGGTAAACATATAAACATGAAATTAATTTATTTTGTTTGTATAAAAAAAAATTATGTTTGTATAAAAAATTTATACTTCACATTAAAAGCACAAGTTATACACTTATGTATACAATTTATGTAAAGTGGTATTATTATACATGTATTTATATATACCATTTATGTAAATGGTATGTAAATGGCATTATTATGTATAAGTTATAGTATAGCATTTATATATAACACATACTATTATACACTTTTTCTATTCAAGCACACTGTCTGAGTAATTATACATTTACAACTGTGTTCTGCCAACACATTATACAACTGTGTTTTGCCAATACATTATAGCATTTATGTATAACGTATACTATTATACACTTTTTCTATTCAAGCACACTGTCTGAGTAATTATACATTTACAACTGTGTTCAGCCAACACATTATACAACTGTGTTTCGCCAATACATTATACAACTGCATAAGCACATCTACAGTTCAAGCATTTTTTTATACATCACAAGTATATATATGCATACCTGGAATCTGTATGAAATCACACGATCAAACGTATAAAAAAACAAAATCAAAAATCAACTTTACCTCAGTAGAATTCGTATAGATCAGCGGCTTTTTTTTTCCAGCATTACTCGTGCTACAGTATTTTCCTTTTTCGGTTTTATGTTTTACAATATCATAATAGGTAATAAATATTGAATATATTGACATTCCATTATTTAAGGAAACGTTTCCTTTATTATATCTAATCAATAATTAATAAACATTAAATGCCAGCTATTCTTTTCTGTATAAAATATTAGTGTAATACCATTTTATACAAAGCACATACACGTTCAAAAGGCTATAAAATGTAATTTTTAAAACTGTGGCTATTTTAGCCTATTATGTTTCACTAGGTGGTTATTTATGAAAATTCAGTAGACTTAATCGAAAATTTTTATCTTGAGGGTAAATTGTTCTTTGTAGAGATGACTCTATTGATTTTAAGATTTGAACTCGAAGCTTTAAGTTTAAAATAAAAAAGTACTTATTAAATATTACCCTAGCATAATTTTTAATAGCGGATACATTATAATTTCATTTTATGTACTCCTACTATTTATAAGATAACACACGCATATACAAAAAGAAATTCAATATCCCTATCAAAGGGAAGTCAATTGAGATCCTTTCGTCGCAAAAACTACATACAAAGTTGTTGTTCTTGTTGATTTATGAATAGACATTATATGTTGATTTTTTTTTTTAATTTCTTCATATGTATACTTATTATACTTTATTCTCTAATAAAAATCTTGCCCCTCCATTGCATGACAACAAAAGAAGGTGTGAAGTTTTAATAGTTCAGTTGATTGACTATTTGAACTCCTTCCTTATTGGTAAGGGTTCGATTCCCCAAATTATAATTTCCTCCTCATTTCTCCTTCCCCTACCCCATTTTAATAAAAAAGAAAAAGATAACAAGAGAAGGAACAAAAACAAAATAAAAGATTTAGTTTGTGCTTGTCAATCTCTTCATTTCCCCTAAAAAAATTGATAAAGTATTAAGCAATATTATAAAGTTTAAATTTAAAAGTTGTCTAACGATTTAAGCTAATCCGTGGAATGTTTGTCTTTACAATATAGTCACAAAATGGTTTGTTTATCTAGAAGCTAAGCATCTATTGAATATATATATATATATATATATATATATATATATATATATATATACACACACACACTAGATAAGTATGCCGCTGAACGTTTATAATTTTTACACCTTGTTTAAATGATCGTTACTCGTCGTATTGTATTGTATTCTTAATCTAAATACAATATTTGTTTTGGTTGTTACTTAAATTCTATTGTATCGTATCGTTTAAATCCATAGTTAGTAACATTGAAAAGATTCATTTTGTGTAATGACCGATTTGATGTGATTGTGTCATTACCTTAATAGTTTATTCTCATTTTATCTTTACTTATTATTTAATGATTCTATTTTATCGTTTATCCTACCTTTTTATAGTAGTTTTATTATGTACCATATAATTTCTAATAGATTTGTCATTCAAGTTATAGATATATAATATTATATTATGATGGAGAACGATATAAACTATCCAAATATTCAAATCTCTTAAAAAATATAGCAATCCAGATATATCAATTCAATCTCGCCTACAAAAATTATGGTTTTTAAGTAACAATAATATTTAAAGTATGATACATTAAACATAGAGATAATTCAAGAATCGGAATTAATGTATCTGAATTATTGAATCAATATATTTAGATTACCGAATTAATATATTTAGATGGAAAGAAGTAATTTTTGAAATGTTTTAGAATGAATGAAAATAAGAAAAAAAAATATAATAAATAAAAAGCATAATTAGATAATTATTTTTATTTAGATAACGAGTTTCATTTACGGAATGTGGCCTAACTTACTGCATAAAGTTAACATCACTTTTAGTCTGTTATCACTTTTTTCATATTTGAGCATCATTAATGGAAGCCAACTTTTATCATTTTGCTTAATCTTTACTTATGGCACCTTTCACCAACTTAAAAGTGCTCAATAATTTTCCTTTGCCTAGACATCACCGTTTTCTTAACCAAAATAGAGGACCAGGCAATAATAACTAATGCAATACTTAGATTAAGGAAAATTAGCACTACAAATAGACACTTCACCACTCTAAACAACAATCATTTAGTTTGATTAATTATTTCATATATAGTGGCTTTTACTTGTTCTGTCACCTTCACAAAAAAGAAGAAGAGAAGTTTCACTTTTTTTCAAAGATTGGTTAACCATATAAGATAATTAACCATCAACAATATCTTATAAAATTTACTAAGTTAGGGGAGGATTCATGTATTATTTTATATAAAAAAAATAACGTATACAATATTAAAAGACTCTAGGAAATGTTGTTTGAATTTTTTGTCCTTTATTGAAATACTTTATAAAATTGTCTTTCATAATTTTTCTTAATTTGTTATTTTATCTTTTATTTATCTAGTTTCAAGATTGGATTGGAATTTCTTTATATTTAGAATTCACGGTTGATTTATGACTATTCTATAAATGATTGTCTAGACTATGAAGGAAAGGAAAGGAAAAATATTATTATTATTTTCAATATTTAATACTTTGAAATTAATTAAAATTTTGACTATCAAATATTTTGTTAATAAAAGTATGTAATATAACAAATTTAAAAAGAAAAAAATCCAGTAAAATTACGTTGGAGACATTAAACTATTCCTTTTATATTTCGGAGCCTTTTTTCACATTAAATTTTAATCAATTAATTATTTAATTATTCAACTCCAAATTACTACTTCATGTATTTATAAACTATTAGCATATCTATATTACAAGTAATTGATTTAATTTTCTCATTCTTGCTGGTTCACAATAGATTAAACTATTGCATCAAATTAATAATATTTAGTTAATTTTGATACATGAATGTTGTACTTATTTAATATCAAATATTATTTATATATAATTTTTCAATTAATATGGCACCACAAACGTACAAAATATGTACACTAAAATAAGAATGTGATATTTTTAGTCAGAGATAGCGGGAAAACTAGCATTTGTAAAGATAAAAATTCTTAAAAAAATAATCCTTACATAATAATATTTTGTGTATCAATATTCATTAGATGACAATTCATTCATTATTCTTCACAGCTTAACAATGACTTAATTATTATATATTATAAAATAAATGAAGCCCACCTAATAATCCTACATACTACTGTGTGGACCAAATGACCCCTTAATAACTTTTTTTTTTTAATAAAACACCCAATTTAAACAAACAAACAGAAAACATAACAAAAGAATTAGTTAGTTCAATCCAGCCATCACATTTCACTAGCCTCCTACAATAACAACATATCCAGTGAAATTCCACAAATGAGATATGGGAAGAATAGAATATACACAGACCTTACCACTACCTCATAGAAGTAGAGAGGTTGCTTCACATTTCACTAGCCTAGTAAACTTAATAATTAACGATATTTTGTTATGCAAAATGTTCTTATTTTCAGATTTATCTTTCTATAGTTGTTTGGATATAAACTTGTAACAGAAATATCTCAAAGTGGTCCTAAATGGATGAGCCAAATTTTCTCCAAAACTGTAAATAATAGTTATAGTGGTCCCAAGAGGATATTAATTCATTACAAACTTGTGACACTTCACCGCAATATGCATGTGCCCTTCCTTCTCTCTCTGCAAATATGTACTATAGTTTGTGTACATTTGAATGGGTTATATTATTGGGAAATTTAAAAACAACTAAAATTAAATATATAATCAACTCTTTTAGTTGTAGTTTTACTTAATTACGATTCGTAGTTACACGTTCAAAGGAGGAGCGAAATTGGGAAAAAGAAGAGAGAGGCAAGCGAAATCTAGAAAAGAAGGGAGAGAGATACAAATAATTTAATTTGTATATCTAAGCAATAATTATATCGCGAATACAGTTGATTTGTAAAAAATAATAAATTAAAAGAGACGAGCGAGAGATTTGTGAGAGAGGAGAGAGAGAAAGAGAGACAACTGATTTATTTATCTAATTATAATCATATCAAACACTATTGTATTCAATTTGTTGATATAGATCAATTGTATCTAGTATATTAACGAATACAATTTATATCCAAATACAATTTGTATCAAAGAATACAATTGTATCATTTTTGTAATTTGTAACAAATTGTATGAAATGTAATTCGTAACAAATTGTATTTTCATTCATCCATTGCCTTGTGTATTATATTTATATGCTAAAATGTGTGTTTATGTTGCCATTTGTACCTGTAACACTAATTATTACCATTTATATTTGTATAACTGATTATTATTATTTGGATTGTCGGTTATTACCATTTGTATTGCACACACAAAGGGGCGTATGAGAGAGAGAGTGCAAAGAAAGGAGAGATGTATAACATTTACCATCCTTTTAAACTATAGTTGTGTATAATAAATACATATCACATGTTTGCCTTATTATGTAATTTTTCATATTGATTTGCTTATTTATTCACTCAATGCATTTCAAGTCAATTTGTTTGTTGATAATTGGATCGATATGTAGCCCAAATTAACTCATAATTTTTTTAAAAAAATTAGTTCAATCTTTGTTTAAGAAAAATTAATATATTATAATCATAATATAGTTCTATAAGGTACTAAAAATTATCTTTAAAAATAATAATAAAACAATTAAAATTTTGCAAGAATTGAAGGGGTCAGATTATAACATGCATTTTAGTCAATTTCAATTTAAGTAGTTTTTACACAAATTAATAATCTATTCATTTATTAACTCTGTCTATCTATTTTAACTCAGTCAAATTCAAACCAGACCATCCATTACAAGTAGGGATTTTTTGTTCACATGTTCTTTGTTTCCTGTTCTCTCTTATGTCTTTTTCATCTTTTCTTGTTACTTTTCGAGTCATGAATTGTTCCTTTAAACACAAGTATGTCGTGGGATTGTACGTCTTTTTTGCATTTGCCCATAGAAGGGTTTGAAAATGGAGAATGTACGTTGTAGTCAAAAATTAAAATTACATACTATGATAGTTAAAACTTAAAAATTTGAACCGTGTCACATTATTTATTCGTGCGACATATTCATTGTACAACAACAACAACATACCTAATAGAATTTCACAAGTAGGATCAGGAGAGGGGATAAGATGTACGCAGACCTTACCACTACCACATAGAGGTAGAGAGACTGTTATTAAAAACTCTATATAAATTTAAGAACATATTTGGAGAAAATTGAAGAGGGTAACTGTTATTAACAAAAGAGGGTCGTTTAAAGTTTGAAACAATAACCTTGTTTTGTAAAAATTACATAAAATAGAAAAATAGAATTGTCAGTCTCATTACTACTATACATTTAATCTCAACTACTGGAATGATTGCCTACAAGTTTAGGCAATAAAAAACCTAAAGGAGTCTAACTACCATAAACTCAATAAAACAAAGTCTAACTACCTAACTCCATGCACTTTAAATTACTCATTGTCCATTCAACTCAAAAGCATTATTCTTTTTTACTTTTTTTTTCATTCGTATTAAAGTTCAATTAATTCGAATTTTTAACTTTGGTTGTTGCATGAAAACTGCCACCTCTTACAACAACAACAATATACTCAGTAAAATTCTACGAGTGAGGTCTGGAGAGGTTAGAATATACACATACCTTATCACTAATCAATAATAAAAATCTTGTATTCGATAGGAGCAAACAATTAGTCCTATATCAATATTCACTAATCAAATAAAATGTATAATGCATGTTTATCGAGTTTAATTCCTATTAACAACCAATCATTTTAGGAAAGTGAGATCTGTATTATGTACTATTTTCGTTCATTTTTATTCGTCCACTTTAATATATCAAGAGAAAAACAATATCTTTTTCATGTTTTATCCTTAGCACTAACCATTCATTTTAAATTTATTTATTTTTATGTGGAAAGAGGGAGTACTTAAATTATAGAGTACATTTTCCCTCCTATTTTGATAATGATATCATAATATTCCGTTAAGTTTATATGCATTTCAACTAATTTCATGTACATGCGATACTTAAATCCTATCAGCACAAATACCAATAACTTTATCCAATAGAAGTCAATCCCTTTATTAACGATTGGATTACATTTTTTATGGCATATTATCCGACAAATCAACAAAGCTATACCTATATATAAAATAATTATTTTTACCTTCTCATGGCAAAAATAAAATTGAGAAGTGAGAACACATACACTCTCCAAATTTACTTATAAAATTACCCTAGGTAATGAAATTGTTATTGTTCACTAATAATGTACTAGTTTTTTACTGGTTTCAATATATCACTTGTCATTTTTAGGTTACCAACAGACTTGCTATAAAAGCTACGTCTAGTTGACATCTTAGTAGTAAATTATTACTCATGATGAGAATTGGTTTTGTCGATAGTGATGAGGTCGTGGTAAAATTGCGTATATTTTGTTCTTTTTAAATTTTAATTGTGAGATTTTACGGAAAATATTATTGTTGTTGTTTTTTTTAAAAAAAATTCGAGGATAAAGAATTACAATGTAGGAATTGAATCCTCATTAATAAGATAGGAGTTCAGATAACCAACTAATTGAGTTACTAAGATTCCTGATATTGTTGATTTTGTAAATTGTAATTTTTTTAAGAATAAAAATAATAATAGGAAAATTATTCAATGTTAAAGCAGCAATATGATTTGTCAATAGTACATCAACAAAAGGCAAAGACCCCAACCTCATCTGTCACAGGACCCCATTTTTAACTAATCCACCTCTCCTCTTATTGGGGAAAAAACTATTAATTGCAAACTACTACTCCTCTCAAACAAGAAAAAAATTAATAAATGTAACAAACGTACCCCCCTAGACCCACAAAAATTCAATACACACACCATATCTGCAGAGTTTTGGTGTCCAATTTTACTAATAATAACCAAAAATCAAAGTTCCAGTTTTTATATTTTCCAAGAAGATTGAATAAAAAAGGTGACAGCTTTGCTACAGAGTCAGTCAATTGAGTAGGAATCATGTGATTTTTGCTCTCTCCTTTCACTAGTAATTAGCCTTTCTTGCTAGTATTTGTTTGTTCTTGGGGTAATATTCTTTTCTTGGTATTTTTGTGTTTGCAGCTTTTTCTTGAGGTTTTCTCATGTTCAATGGCCTCAAGTGCTTCAAGATTCATCAAGTGTGTTACGGTGGGTGATGGCGCCGTTGGAAAGACGTGTATGCTAATTTGCTATACCAGTAACAAGTTTCCTACTGTAAGTAGGGAGTATTTTTATTTACTTTCTCTTTTCCCCAAAAGATCCATGTGGGTTTCTTGATATGTGCCTCATTGCTTGTGTTTGAAGCCTAGATAAACAGGATTTTGGTTTTTATATGTGGGTTTAGCAGCTTTTTCCTTCTTTTTTCTGTTGTTGGTGTTTCTTCTGATTTTATACTTTGAGAATATGCTCTCTTTTTGCCTGTGTTTTTTTGTTGCTTTGTCTGACCTATTCTTGAATAGCCTTCTTGGATTGTGTAATGTGTTCTCTTGGTATGCTCCATTCTTGCTCCCACCCAGTTCACAAAAGTGTGTGTGTGTGTGGGGGGGGGGGGGGAAGAAAAATCACCCCAAGAAAAATGTAGTGCTGACCAAATCAACTTTGGTGAATCTTAATAGTTCAGCTGGTCCGCTAAACTTATCACATTGTTGGTGAGGGTTCGGTTCTCCACCTTGGAATCCCTTCCCCATTTCTCCTTCTAAAAAAAAGGACCTAGTCAACCAGAGAGAAGAAAATGTTATGGCTAACTCGTGTAGTTCAGGAGCATTTGTTGAGTTTCTTTCCTGAGCTTGAACTTCAGTTTTCTGAGTGTTTGCTTATGTTCAAACCAGGACTATGTTCCGACGGTGTTTGATAACTTCAGTGCCAATGTGGTTGTTGAAGGGACCACAGTAAATTTAGGTCTTTGGGATACTGCAGGTAAAAAATGTTCTCTAATTACCGTTGATTAGTTCCGAGATGATTTCTTATTAACATCCTGTAATATCATTTCCTAGTCCTTTAAGGAGGCAAAGGAAATTCTGATTTCTCTGTCCTCTGATCATTCCTATAGGACAAGAAGATTACAACAGATTGAGGCCACTTAGCTACCGAGGAGCAGATGTTTTTGTCCTAGCGTTCTCCTTGGTTAGTCGTGCAAGCTATGAGAACATACTTAAAAAGGTAATTGCTGTTGAAAACTGTCAACTTTGTGAGTTTGTATCAAATGTCTTTAAGATTGCTGAAAGCCCAGTTTTGGTCAGTGGATTCCTGAACTTCAGCATTATGCTCCTGGAATTCCGGTGGTATTAGCTGGCACCAAACTTGGTACGTACTTAACATGTTCCCTGAAGTAGCAATTATAACACATGCTGATTCTTGAGTGCAACTGCTTCACGGTTCAATGTCACTTTGTTCTGTGATGTGCTTGCTAAAATGCTAAAAAAATGTGAAATGTGTTGATTGTTGCTGGCCTTTGTAGTTTTCAGAGTTTATGGTCGGTAATACCATATTCAAAAGCCTAAATAACTTTAGGGGATTGCATTATGGAGGTAAAAAGACATGAATACAGTATAAGTTAAGGGGATTGCATAACTGCAGTGAGGTCTAGAAATGGAACTGGGAAGTATTGCTATAGAAGCCGTGCTCTCTGCATCAAAATGGTCACTATAACTTGGTACTACCAAAAAAGTGCAGCTTCATAACTTTTCTGCTTCAAGTGTTCTCAGGTACAATAGTGAAGTGGCAACTAGGAGGAAAGTCACCTAATTAATAATTTTGACAGTTCTGCATTTGTATGATAAACCTTCTTCAAGTTGCATACACTACATATTCTCACAAGATTGTACTTCCTACTACAGATGGATCATCATATGCTTCGCTTTATTTAATTTCAAACTGAAAAGCAAAATCCTATGACACGGATAGAGTATGTTTTAGTACGTAGGGAAATGAAGAGAGATAGATGGCTTTCCAAGCTTCTCAAAATAAAAGATGTGCCTAGCTTCCTAAAAATGTAGTGGAGGTCCCTAGGGATTTAGTCTAGTAATAAGAGTGTAGTGCGTGATGTGTGGGTTTAGACTCACAAGACTGGTTCGAACTCTGATGCGAAGTTGCGAACAAAAGCCTAGTAGTTAAGGGGAGAAGGGTAGATGGGCAGACAGGCAGTCCCATCATCCACCGAGTTTTGGAGCTTATCAAGAAAATGTATGCACTAGAGATTTTAGGTTCACATTCATTAAGTTTTGCAGCAACGCTTGATAAGTAAGATGCCTACTTCTTTTCAGGGGCCAAACATTTAAATGCAAGTTGTAAGGTTGCCCTTAGTTTTTTGAAGGGGAGTCTTGACATAAGTGGTAAAGTTGCTATCATGTGATCAAAAAGTCATAGGTTCGAGCCATGGACTTAACCTCTTGCAGAAATGTAGGGTAAGGTTGTGTATATATAAAGACCCTTATAGTACAGCCTTTCCCCAAACCGCGCATAGTGGGAGCTTGGTGCACCGGCTGCCCTTTTTTTCTTAGATGCTGTAATAGATATCATTCTGGAATCTATGAATGCATCCTGGTTTTCCAAGGTTTATTCCTTGAAGCTTTTGGTTGTTCACTGTTTCTTTTAACTGCTCTTTAACCGACTTGATTGTCCTGAGCCATTAACCCTCTCACACTGTTAGGCTAGAGAAGTGTTTTGAAGCCACTGATGATTATTGTTTGTGCCATAATTAACTGCCTTATAGAACACGTGCTTCAGATATCCGTGTGAAATCTCTGGACTTGCAATGTATGTAAAATTATTTCTGATTTAACATGCATACTGCAGTTTGAGAATCTATAAATTCTATAGAAAGCTATCTTTGGATTCTTCTTCTTTTTCTTTTTTGGCTTTGGCTTCCTTTTTCTCCATTCTGGTACACTATAAAGTCTTTCCAAATCAAAACATAGCCCTCCCAGGCTATACTTTCCTTTTCCGGTTGTTATTGTACCCTTTATCTTTTACTGTTATTATTGCAGGTGTCAATCAAGTCTTATAATGCCAGATTACGTAGCCTTTGTGATTGTTGTCCTAAGACATATTTTACTCTGAAAACTGAATTTACCGAGAGCAACTTCTCCTTCGCTTGCTACCAAGTTCCTTGCAAATATTATATTTTCTGCTATGTTGTAAGAGCCTTGAATAGTACTCCTATAGCTGCCATCAAGTACTTCTCCATATCATCACTTAAAAAATATAATAGATAGACTATTTCAAAATCCAGTGGCAAAAGGGCTACATTTCCTAGCGAAAATGCATAAAGGGACACTCTTTTTCTCAGATAACCAAAACAGGCAAGTCAGTGGGCTTAAGCGACTTATCGAAATTTTTAACAGCTGGTCAGATAGCCATTTGGTTATTGTTTTTTTTTTTTAATGTTGCTGGATGTATATCGATTTGTCCCTTTTCTTTGCACCACATGTTTGACAACTTAGTGAGATCAAGTTAAGCACTGAAACACTATTAGCTAATTTCACGTCCCATCCATTTCATGAAAAGTGGCTTATGAAAGTGAAATTCCAAGGTTATCACTAAAAAGGTATTAAAAAACAAATCTTTAGCAAAATAATCCTATAACATTTTACAAGAAACATAAACTAATATGTAATTATCCATATTGAGAAGAAAAAGTAAAAGATTGATTCCCCAATCGAAAATTATCCAACTATCACTCAATGCCTTAGAACTGAAAACAAGTTGTTCCATCTCCGATTTCTCTTTCTTCCATCTAAACCTATGATTCATGGTGCTTTGGAAGCAAGGAGCTAGAGTGCAGTAGGTTTGGTCAAAATTCTGTATTTGTCTTAGTAAATTCTAATGTATAATTTATTACCTTAGAATCCAGTAACTTAAAAAGAAACAATAATTTTGAACTCATAAGCTTCAAATACTAGCTTCCTGTAGAAGGCATTTCAACAACAACAACAACATAGCTAGTATAATCCCACAAAGTGGGTCTAGGGAAAGTAGATTATAGGCATGGCTGATTATGCAATCATAAGGTCTCAAAGATTCAAACACACAGGTATATGATAACACCATTTCAATTTCCATTTAACTCAAACTAGAAACTCATGATAAATTTTAGAAAATAAAAACGAATAAAGCAGAGGGGAAAAAAATATGATAAATCCCCAAAATAAGAATGCTTATAGTGAATAAAGTAAGAAGAAAAGAATGAATAAATGGAAGAGCTTGAGAATAAGCAAGCAAGGGTTTGGGGAAACAAGAAGCAGGTGCAAAATAAAGAGACTTTTATTATACTGGGTTGTGTTAGAGATGCTTACCGGTTAAACATATTAAAAAAGGCGTGTCCCTACATGTCCAGTGACTAACATATGGAAAAAAATTATATTGCAACTAGCTACGGTCTTAGCGACTTGTCCAAATAGCCATTTGATCAGCCGTTATACATTTGGGTAAGTCGTGCAAAGCCCAATGATTTGTCCATTTTGGTTATCTTAGAAATGAAGTGTCCCTTTATGCATTTTTTTTATGAAAAGGTGATTTATGACTCCAAACTCTTCGATAAGCTGTCTTTGGATTCTTCTTCTTTTTTTTACCCCCCTTTTTCTGCATTTTGATTCATAATAAAGTCTAATCAAATCAAAAGATAGCCCTCCCAAGCTATACTTCCCTTTTCCTGTTGTTACTGGTACCCTTTATCTTTTAGTGTTATTATTGCAGGTCAAGTCTTATAGTGCCAGATTACATATCATTTGTGATTGTTGTCCTAGGACACATTTTACTCTGAACACCGACGAATTTACTGAGAGTAACTTCTCCTTCGCTTGCTTCCAAGTTCCGTGCAAATATTATATTTTCTACTATGTTGCAAAAGCCTTGAGTAGTACTCCTATGGCTACCTACCATCTAGTGCCTCTCCACTACATCATTATTTTCTCATAGAAAATAAAGCAGATAGACTATTTCACATCAAAGGACCAAAATTTAAGATTCATAGGTAAAGGTCATGTGCATCGAGGGTTAGGATGAATGGCTACTCTGTCATTGTGAAAATGGCGCTTTTGTACCCGGTGATGGATGCTTTTCAGTCATAGCTAAAAAGAATTGCAATATAAATGTTAATCATACTTATATTGGACTGATGAGAGCCTTGGCTTAATAGGTAGACTTGTCATCTTACGACTAGGAGGTCACGAGTTTAATTCATGGAATCAGCCCCTTGCAGAAATGAAAGATAAAGTTGTCAACAATTAACCCAATGTAGTCTAACCCTTCCCTAAACCCTGCCCTTAATGAGACTTTATTATACTGGGCTGCCACAGGAGAGGGAATTTTATAGGCCAAAGGAAAGGTCACAGAGTCATTTTTTTCAGTATATTCTAGTAGTGGCAGCCTAGTAATCTTAGTTCAATGGAAATAATACAAATGTATCTCATGCCCAAGAATTTGTGGTGGTGAATTTTAAATACATACTTGGCTGGTAGGTTTAGCAGATTGCAATTCCTGTGATAATCTCTAATATCTGCTTTATTTTTTTATCTCAGTTGACTGACTTTATATTGCTTCCTTCACACTTATCCTATGTGGAATCTCATTGACTCATTCTCCGTAGAAAGAAAAGGGAATATTAATATTCATCTAAAATCATGGTACTTGTTAAGTATTTTCCACGTTTAATGGACTGAGTCGTTGGATCCTTATATGATTTTTAGCAACCCTAATCTCATGAGCTAACTTTTAGGTTAAAGTTAGCCCCAAATTCCATTTATTCACATGGTATTAGAGTGAAACATATACTTTTGGTTACTCAATGTTGAGTCCCATGTTATGTTGGTCACTCTCATAATGTCCAACTCTGTACATGCATTGGGGGTTGGGGGGTTAAGTTCCCATATTAGTTGATGGAATGGTTATTGTCCTTTCATATGGTGTTGCATAATTCTCTCCACATGAGCTTTTCGGAGTTGCATTAGAACTAATTTTCATTTAATAGATATCAATTCAAAGGAAAAGAGACGAAGTAAAAAAAAATTTAGTGTGGTTGGAGCAGACTATCCCGTTTTTGTTTGAGATGGTAACAACTTGTATTAAAATAAAAAAGGCTGTGAAACCTTAATAAATACAAAGGGTGAGCAAAAAATACAAAGGGTGAGCAAAAACTAAACTAGGCAAAAGTTTCCATTGCTATATAGAGACTCTAAAACTTGCATTGAAGCCTCAATGTCTTCTATGTACTCTTGTTTACACCAAAAATGAAAAAGCAAAATACAACCCAGCTTTATCTTCTGGATTGGGTTGCTCTTTCCTTTAAAACATCTTAGATTCCTTTTTCCTCCGGATATTCCACCATAGGCAGCCTGGGATCAGAAAACATCTTCTTTTGGTCTTAGTGTCTCTCCGTCTGTTCCAGCTGGAAAGCATGTCTGGTGTAGTCATTGACACTGACCAACTCAAACCTATCATAGCAAAGAAGATGTCCCAAAGTTGTGCAGTCACTTTGCAGTGCAAAAAAGGTGACTATTTTTGTTTTTGCATTCTTTACACATAAGCGGCAAATAGCAAAGTTGTATTCCCCTCATCTGTAGCCTGTCCTGTGTCAAGCATGCTTGCTTGACTACCAACCAAACTAAACAAGCCACCTTGTATCGGATCTTAGTTCTCCAAATGTGCTTTCAAGGCCATATCAAGGTCAGATTGTTATCATGGTTCAAACTGTTATAGCTATTTTGACTGAAGAAGTGTCTGAGTTGTGTCTTACCTATCCTAATCTGCTTGTGCTTGAGAGGTTCCAGTGAACTGATTAAGGGTATTTAAGAATTTAGCAAATCTATCCATCTCCGTGTCACTCAATGAGTACCTGAAAGGGAATTTTAGGACTTATTTTCAAAAGGCATTCTCATTTTATTACTAGGCCCAGCAAAGGGAAGGTGACATATAGTAAGCATGAGGTTTTTATTCAAAGCCATTCAACAACAACAACATACCTAGTGGAATTCCACAAGTGGAGTCTGGGGAGGGTAAGAATGTACGCAGACCTTACCATTACCTCATAGAGGTAGGGATGTTTCCGGGAAACCCTCGTCTCAAAGCCACAAACAAAAATCTGCATGAAAAGCAGTCTACTGCTGGGACTAGCTACGGAGCCCACATGTCAGTCCTATTCATATTCATATCTAGCCGAAACATTATCTTTACATTGAGGATGATATTATGGAGGTGGAGGCCAAGAGTTCTTAGTGGTAAGTCCCTGTGACTTGTGAGCTCCTGTCTCCTTGGTGGAGCAGAATTTAGGGCTACATAGTAGAATGGATTTAGTTTCTTGTGTAGCTACTGTTGTTTGTTTTCATTGAGAATCTTTATGGAACCAATAACCGTGGAAGAACAGTTTGCTTTCAGTAAGTCATTAGATGACTTTGCTTTAGTCACGAGTGTCTTAGTTGCTGTCTACTTGTGAAATTGGTAAGCTCTGCTCATGATGTGCAATGTTACTTGATTCTTAGTTATGTGTTAAATCTTTTTTCGTCTGATGGTGCTACAGATCTTCGTGAGGATAAGCACTTCTTGGCTGATCATCCTGGATTAGTTCCTGTCACCACTGCGCAGGTCTGGCTCCAATCTGTCAGTTGTTTCTTGCTCCTTTTCATAGTTTTGAATAAATGGAGGGGATACTGATCTTCACATGTTCAGGGAGAGGAGCTGCGGAAACAAATTGGTGCTGCCTATTATATTGAATGTAGCTCTAAAACACAACAGGTGGGTCAAATTAGTATCTCTTCGTGAGAAATTGTTGTGCAATAAAATTGCTGTTTAAATTGTTCCATGAATTAAAGATTGTCGTTGGTTTCCAAAGGGATAAAAAGGACAAAAGAAAGAAACACTTTTCAGAAACAATGCCACCACGCTACATATATTGATTGCTTCATTTTCAAATGCCCAAGAATGGGAGGATCTTTTTAGTTCTTTGGGTGATCTGAGAGGAGTGTGCTGGCCTTGCGTTAATTGTGTTTGCTGCTTCATGGGTGTAGAATTTGTATCAAATTGTTTAAGTATGTGACTAACTAATGTAGGTGTATGTACAATATATTACAGAAGATATTTGTCAAACCTTTACTATTCTTGGTATCATTTGTAATCAACTGACTGGAAATGTTAGAATATGCGTTTCCCTATCAAAAGTTCTTTGGCTACTTTGAGCCTATTTTACATGGGCAGGCAGACAATATCATTTTGAGGTTGCAAAAATAAGTTTTTCTGATGTCCATCTGCTTTGAACCTTTTGGAGTTCAAAATAATGGTAGAGCATTGTGTGTCCAAGGGTGTAGCCTAGTAGTTGATGAAATGGGTTGAGACATAGTTTCTTGGCAACTGTATTGGAGGGAAATAAGATCCCCATGGAATTAGTCAATGTGCGCTCAAACTGGCCACAGTCATCAGAGAAATCAGAAAACAAGTGGTAGAGCATTGTAATCCTCGGGGTGCCTGGTTGAGTGAAAACTTACTTTTTTCTTAAAAAATATATGCTGTAGTAGTGGCAATCTGAAATAACCATTTACTTTCGTACAAGCATTTTGTTATCCCTATTTATAAAGTAATACAGAGAAATTTCATTCAGCTACGATTTTTCATTTCCTGGAGGGATCTGGTTTATTCACTTAAGTCAGTCATTCAAATATCTTTCAGGCTTATGTTATGACATCCTTCAATTGAATATCAACCTGATATTCAATTCAAGTAAAAAAAGAAGAATGATTAGGATAGATGATGAATCTTTAACTGCAGGGCACAGGTCATATATTTTCTGACTTCCTCTTTCCTTTTTTCTTGCTCTGCTGGTCTTGCATATGTGTGAGGTTGCTGTTTGAGAGTTACTTGATACAGCGAGGCAACTTATTCGGAAGTTAGATCAAGACCTTTAAGTCTCCCATTCAAATTTATTCAATTAATGCCAGCTTGAGTATTTGACGTCCCAGATACCGTTGATCTCTATTCCTAACTTGTCTATGTCTAAGTATTTCCGCTTCCACCTGATCCGTACTCCTGTAGTTTTTCTTCCCATCTTTTCTTTACTGAAGATACAAAGGCATTTCTTTTTGTTGCCTCATTGGTTGGCTACTTTTATTTTTAATACTACAGTATTTGTAACTGACCACCTTGCTTTGCCTATTTGATCTAAAGAATGTGAAAGCTGTATTTGATGCTGCAATCAAGGTCGTCATCAAGCCACCACAGAAGCAAAAGGAGAAGAAAAAACAACATCGAGGATGTCTCATGTTAGTAACTCTCTTAATTTCTCTGTTAAAATCAACTTTTAAGCTTTGGTACCACATAGGAAGGTGCTACATGCCAATTGTTGCATTGATGATGCTTAGTTCTCCATTGACATTTTGAGTTGGCATATGGAAATAAAAGTTGTGTTACTTTGTTCAAAAGCCTCTATGCTTTATCAAAGTGTCCCGGTGACTAAATGGTTATTTTTTTAACCAAAAAAAGGAATAATTGCTCTTATATAAGCTCTACTTTCTGTGTAACTAAAAAATCAAAATTTTTCATGATGGTAACACCAATATGCTGAATGGGGAACAAAGGACGAAATACACAATCGGTTCCTCCATTTGAGTCGTTCTCGCTTCTCCTGTATATCTAGGTGTACCTGACTTTAAACCATATGATATGTGTGAAAACCACATGTTCTGGCCTAGTCTTGAGGGATGATGGTGAGTGTTGGTTACTTGGCAGAAATTTTCAACCACATGATAATAATTCTGTGACAAACTGCTAGAATTGAGAGTTCTGGCCTGGTTTTGAGATATGATAGTGAGTGTTGGCTACTTGGCTCTACTGAATGGATAGATATCTGGCTGGTTACAACAAAACACAAAAGGGAGAACGTTTTGCTTTCTATTTGTGATGCTTAAAACACGTTACTGTAATTTGAACTCATTGTGCTACATTGCCATTGCCTTTTCAATTTTGCCTGTGCATTTGAGACCCTCTCGAGTTTTTGTAGCATTTCCCACTGTCTGTAATGTTAACTTCTCTCACCTGGTACTGCAGGAATGTTATGTGCGGAAGGAAGCTCGTCTGTTTGAAGTGACAAAGCAATGTATATACTTCCAATCAATTCACTCTCTAGCATGATCATATCAGTGGCTCGAGTGCACTGCTTACAAAACTTAGGTTTCTATGAGAACTCTTACGACGAGACTAATGTATTTGTTTATCTGCAGTCCAACTTGTTGCTGGACGGACTTGTTTTGTCTGTATAAAATATACGAGTACTAGCTTTATTGCGAGTAGTTGCGATTAATTCTGCTAATACTTAAGCAGCTGTTTGACAAAAACACTACACTATAGACAGCGTGAATGCAGTGTTTTTTTTTTTCACCATAATGCAATAGGTACCGTAGTTGCACAAAATTAACTACGTCCGGCACTACCGTGGATGCATCTTTGTCCACTTACCATGATGCTTCTGAAGGACAGCATTAAAGTGAATAGTATCACGCCATAGGCTTGCAGCTGTTGATCACATTCTAAATTCTAGCACACTGTGAATACGCACGCCCACGTATGGAATGCATCTAGGTCATCACAGCAATTGTAAATCTTGGACTTGCCAAATAAAAGTAGCTCTGTTGGGGCGCATGATCAGGGAAAAAAGGAATACGAAATAAATTGGAACAACCACTTGCGATTTCTATGATTATTTATCTGCATATAAAAGCATATGTCGAGTCCTATACCAAACCAAACTGCTATCTGTGCATGCAGATTATTCAGCCATTAGCTTAACAATTTGCAAAGCATCGACTATAAGGGCCATCACAGATCTCTATTATAAAAACAACAATCATCGAAGTGGGATAAGATCATCCGTAACCTATGCCCAAAGCTCCACCAATATAATTTCAAGTGAGGAAAAAATTGTCTTCCCTTGTTTTCAAGAACATTTGGTTCAGAATAATAGCTTGAAAGTAAACAAGCACATCTCACTACCACCCATGAAAATATCATCTTTAACAAGAGTTCTATCATCTGTGAATGAGACTACAGCTAAAGTTAGAATGATTCAATTTATGGTACAATGGCAGCCACAACAACTAAAACATGCCTGATGAAAGCATTAGTACCAAAATTTGGTGCCAACCCCTGTATACATATGTAATGGGCAAAAGGCAGACACAGAAATGCCAAGAACAAGGGGATCAAAGAAATGATTAGCAAAGCACAAAGAAAGCTTTCCATTTGATTCAGTCTGCAACCAGCACCTCCAATGCAATAATTTGGACAAGGATGACATTGATCTATCCCCCGTCCCTGGGCATCAAAGATTTCAAGCTTCCCAACAGTTAAATATCTACAGAGGGAAAAACTCATCTGCATCCACCCAGAGAATATAGCTGACCAAAGTGCTCACAAACCATGGAGATCCCTACTCACTGATACACTTGAGAGGTAGAGGTCGGAGACACTGACCACATCACTTTTGCTCACTTACCACCTACCTCTGCAGGGGCATACCAGAAGCTGAGAGTCTGAGGAGTTAGCCGAAGTCCAATCCACCACTAGCTGTGTCAAAAGGAAAATTAAAAAAAATGAAGTGTTAAAATGCAGTCACCAAAAAAAGAACATCTCCAAACTCAAAAACTAAACTGAAAGCTTTTAATCCCCAAAAAAAGAATGTAAGGGGCAGCCAGCTTCTAAGTAAAGGGAATAGCTGGGAGATACAGGGGAAAATTTTTGGGCTATTAGAGGAGCTGCCTTCTTTTTCTCCGAACAATTTCCTTTCACATTGGAAGGAGAGAAATATAATGACCTATAGGAAATCAATTTTCAGAAGGGAGAGGAAAGCAACAGTAATATGTCTTGATATATATGTGTGTGTGGCGCGCGCGCATGTATGTATATATGCATATATGTATATGTATATGTATGTATATATGGAGGAAGTTCCTAACCTCAAAGTTGGATTACGGTTTTACCCCTATATTAAATTAAAAATTGAAAAATATCTAATAATTTAACATTAAATAATAATCATATCATATTACTATACTAATCATATCATCATCATCATCATCATATTATTATTATTATTATCTATTATGCTAAAAGTGAGAAGTTTCAAAAAATAAAGGTAGATTACCATTTTACCTTACACTAAATAAGAAATCTAACTAATTAAATATTTTCTTAGTATATTATATTATTATATACTATGTACTACACTTAAGTGAGAAGCCCCTAGCTAAAATATTGAAAGATAAAAATAATCCTATATAGTTGAGTAATAAATATATTATTTCTTCATAACCCTAATAAACTAAATTTATGATTAATAATAATGTTCAAAAGCGTGACAAAAAACTTTTCACATACCACAATTAAGTAAAATATACATTATAAGTAATTAATAAATATTATAGCACATTTATGATATGAATACAAAAGGGCAAAGGCATTCGTACAAGTAAATAATAAATATTGCAACACATTCATTGTATGAAAACAAAAAGGCAAAAAGGCACATTCGTGATTATTGAATATAGGTCTTTCATTTCTCCATTATTAATGTATAAATGAAACCACAAATATTCTTTTTCTCTTTTTGAAATGATTTTATTTTTTCAGAGGATTTAATACACAATGTACATGTGTCACTCCCATGAAACACAACATAGAATTTTTGGGAATCTCAAACAAATATTGTTAACTGTCCCATCTTCCTGAGCAAGTTAATTGTATGTCAAGCTTAAATGTTTTCTCTTTCCTTAATCTTGTTTATTACGATGTTAGTTGTATTGTGATGGTGCTACTATTTCTTATAAATAAAATTTACCTCCTTATGATTTACATGTTCAGCTGCCATATATTAGAAACTTGCACTTTTTTATTTAATAATATAGGTGTTTTTCTTAAAATCTATGTTCATCAAAATGGGCTACACGCGCAACGCGTGCACCCACTAACTAGTTAGGACAAAAGAGACAAAACATTTCCAACTTCCAAAAGACATCTTTGTTATCTCAGAATTAACTCAAGCTAGAAAAAGGGTTGCGTGCTCCAGCAGAAAACCTTTAAAGTGATTGTGCACAAAGATTGAGGCAAGCAGTGGCTTTTATTTTTATTTTTTCCCCGGGGGTGGGTCGGAGATGACAACTCCTTTTCATCGGGTTGAGTATCATAATTTCTGCACAGGAGAAGAAGTTCAAATGTATAAAAATCCACAAGCTTACAGTTTGCACTCAAATGCTTATATTTAGGAGGCACAGGCCACATTCTCAACCATGACAGCTAAAAGGAATCTGCTGATTTAAAAATAAAACATGTCTCACCTTTCAAAATCACCGGATTGCTTTCGCCGATCTTAATGCCATGACTGCTTGAACCTGAAGCTCTCACTGTCCCATCCTCCCTCAGGCTCCTTCCTCTTCAGAACACCACCAGGTACAGCATACATCCTCCCATGCTCCTCAGCTAGTGCTTGAGAACCGGCAACAGAGAGTTGCCTTGACGTCAAAGAAACCGACTCTTCTCTCCCTTCCATGTCCACCACTCCAGGGCCTGCATTAAGATCCAGACCCTGCCTGCCCCATTTTCTATTGTGGTCCATGGTACCATTGCTGTTACTGTCAGGAAGGCCAATGACGTATGGCCTTGGATACTGGGATGACACAGTGCCAACAGGACCCAGTAACTGGGAATTTACAGATGGTGTGTAAATTCTCCCACCAGAGGAAGAATCAACGAAAGAAGTTGATCCAACTGAGAATGATGCAGACGGAAGAGCGAAACTCGTTCCAAAAGGAAATACAGGATACTGGAAAGGGGAGGATTGGAAGGGCACAGCTGGAGATGATGACAATACCGAACTCCGGTAAACATCTGGGGTGAAAGGAGAACCAGCAGGAGGACCCAAGATTCGCTGTGCACCAGGTGTGACTATAGGGAATGGCGGCTGCTCCACACGATCAGGCAAAATTGATGGAAGTGTCACAGTTGAATAAGTACTCCCAGGAGTAAACCACGAAGAAAGATTCCCCGTCTCCGGATTGTTCAGTCTGAGGTTAGAAGCAGGCAATTGGGAACGCATGCTTCCCTGATGATTATCATGGAATAAAGACTGTTCTGTGTTGGAATCATCAACACCAGGCCCATTATTTAAATCAAAGTCCCTCCTCACATCCCCAGCTGGCAAGCCAATCGTTGATGCTTTGGAAGGAAAAACAGCACCATCCAATCTACAACTGCTACTCACAGAGCACTGTCCTACATCACCAGGTTCATCAAGTCTATTTAAATCAAGATCAAGTCCTCCGGAACAACGAACAGGAGAATCTATCACTTCATTCTTCAATGAAGCACGATTAGCAATATGGTCCAAAGGAGAGATCAACTCTAGAGCAGAATCTTGACCATTTATGTCGTCAAAGGTTCTTTCATCTGGTACATTCAGGTCGATATCTAATTGAGGGCGACTGTGCTTGCTGGTAGAAGCTTCAATGCGAGAGATGGTTGTGGAACTTAACAGCATATCAAGTGATTTTCTGGGCTCAGCTGGGCGAAATGCACTTGTGGCGGCAGAGCCTTTCCATCCAAACTCACCTTTGACCCTCAATAGCTCCTCGGGTGGAACAAACGGACCTTTGGCGGCGGCAGCTACAGTAATGGAGGCAGGCAGACTACAGGAAACTGAGGATACAGCAAAAGGCAATGGGTTCATAATATGGACATTTGATAAACATCCAGGGCCTGAAAGGTTGATTGGATCCCCGTATTTCCCCTCATCAGAAATAAAACCTTCATTTAAGTCAAACTTCACTTTTGAAGCTGACTCTGGAGCAGCAGTAGATATAAAGGAAGTCACTACATTGGTATATCCACAATCCTTTATTTTATCTGCTTCAACAGAAGAGAAGTTTAATTCTCTAGATTCCCCATGTTTCTGCCTTTCCGCATTTGAAAATCCAGGTCTATCTTTCTTATTGAGTAACAAGCCAGAGTTCTTCCCAGGGACAACATCCTTCCTTTCAACACTAGCTTCACCCTCCTGATTTCTTGTAGTTAAGTTGGGTTCAATGCGGGCTTTATCCTCAACTGAAGCTTCAACATTTCCTTGATCGGATTTCACCTTTTCAGACAGCTTTACACTAGCTTCATCAGACCTTTCACCTGTGACTGTGATGGGATCTCCACTTAAACTAGCCAGTACGCGCTCTTCCTTGTCACTTCCCTCCATCTTTTCAAAATTTTCCGCAACAGAAGATGGTTTCATCTCGGTACTAGCAATGTTCAACACCCTATTCACACCATTTTTGTTCTCACTTTCAAATTTAGACGGGCAGACTTCAACTGCTGGTTTCTGGTCTTCCAAGCTTGCAACTGTATTAGTGACCATGTCTCCTAATACTGAAGTACCATCTCCGCCTAATTTAGCATCTAGAGAACCTTCAACTTCGACCTCACGGGCCACCACCATTTCCTCGTGGAGTTGTTTGCTTAATTCACCATCAACTGCCTTCTCAGATACGCTATGAGGTGAAGAAGCATACTTTTCTACCTCAGCTGACTTCTCAGTGATCTCCAATGTTTCTCCAGCCATCTGTGAGCCAAAGCAGGGAGAGTTGAACTGTTTATTGCATCCACCTGTCATTGTCTCTTGAGAAGATGAAATGGAGGCCTTTCTATCTCCAGGTAACTCCATTGCAGCACCCATGGATGAAAGCAGTTTATCCTCGGACCATGAAGCACTAGCAATAACGAGTTTCTCTCTATTACCATTATCATCATTCTTCCGGTCACCGGAGGAGATATCACCAGGAGGTGATTTTGACTTAACATCATCACCTGTGCAAGCCTCTTCAGCAGCAGGGGTATTTCTTTGCGGAGAAACAGGAGGTGAAATCATGTTAGCCTTGGACATTTCTTCAGCAGCTACACTGGCAAGGAGATTCATTCCAATAGCATCACCCAGTAACATAGGCACATTTGATTCAGAATATTTGACACAGCTCTCAATCAAAGCATTCATGGGGCTAAAAGAAGCTTCATGCAGCTTTACAGACTTGGGTTCGGTTCCTGGCGTACAAGCAGTTCTAACTTCTGCTGATTTTCCGCTGTCATCAATGATCTTGCTTCGCACCTCCTCTGGAGCAGTAGCTGGTGATCCATCGCCATCATCAGAACCAGTTAATATATCTTTTAAATCATTACTCTGCCATGATTCAGCATTTGTATCAAAATTTAATCGATCTGCATCAGTCTTTTCCTTTGATATTCGTTCAAATTGATCACTCTTTCCAGAAAGCACGGGAGAAGAAGCACGGCTGCTCATGTTTGTAGGGTCCTCATAGGAGCCTCCACTGGCACTCTGGGCAGGACTGCGTCCCCTGTTAGATATCTTAACTATCAATTTGTGACCACTCCCCTCGGGAACTGGCACATCAATAGTTTTCTCACCACTCACTGCAGACTGCTGCAACTTTTCTGAAGTAGAATTCCTATGTGAACTTCTGCCTGCAGGACTCTCCTTTTGGCTTCCAGATACTGATGATCCAGGATATCCATTAATAGACTTCCGGTGACGAGAACCACCAGTAGAGATCTTGATGCTGTTCATTGACACTGCAGTTGAACTCTTTCCATCCTCTTTCCCCGAGATTGACTGACTGTGGTTGTGAGACTGGCTAGAACTGCTACTTTTGTCTTCCCTCGCTAAAGGAACATCACAAGACCCACCAACCGAGACTCTGGGCTGACCCTCTTTACCAGATGCAGGTGATGATGCTGGTTTTGTTGAGCCTGGGGACAAGGACGCAGACTTTATAGTATTCTCCCCTTGTGAAGTCTTTATCGAGGCCATTCTTGGTGCAGAAAGCTGTGCAGCTGCACTCTTTGTCACATCATTTGAACCACCAGGATTTTTGGTGATACTATGAGAAGCCTCAGGCAACCTTGATTTAGAAGGCCACGTGACAGCCTGATTCGAACCGGACTTGGCATCAATGATGTTCATCTCAGCCTCAACCCGTTTCTTCCATGTGTCAACCAAACTCCGCGCCTTTCTCTGTATTTCTATGTTTTTATGCTGCCGCAAGTGATTGACAGACCTGCCAATATGGCACATCTGCAGTGCCTGAAGGTTCACGGGAAGCTTATCAAGTGCACGAAGCAAAACAAAGAGAAATTCTTCAACTGCTTTGTCACCATCTTTTGTGTTACTAGATTCACCAATCCGCCCCTTGTGAACATCTTGAAGCCACTCATCTAACACTGGTAGACCCCTTAACTGTACAAACCGAGTAAGACAGTCAAAATTTTCAGTTGCAGCTACAACACTTGCAAGCATTGAACGATTGGCCAAATCCATTTTCTTCTCATTTCTATCTGGCTGCATGAGGTGAACAAGCTTCTCAACCCCTTCAGAGTTCAGAAGCCCTCCTTTCTCGGTAATCTTAGAAATTTCAGATTTTAATATGCTTTCAGCTTTGATATGACCGGAATCTACATCATCTGTTTTGATTGAACGTTCACGTTTAATTGACTCGGGGCCCTGATCTCCCCGCTCCCTTTTCTTTCCCTTGACATGTGGAGGAAAAGAAGTTACACTGCTTTGGACATTATCTGAACCTGGTTTTAATTGTGATGTTGGCATGGAACCATTCATTGGTTTCGGAGAACGACCACCCTGTTGCACTGTTGCATGCATCTCTATTCGCGTCTTGTTTAATAGTTGACCTACTTCTTCTTGTAATTCCTGCAGAGGAGTAGTAGCATTGTATGAGTGAAATGTGACCAATACAATCAAGAAAATTAAAGCATGAAAGGTGCACAATTTCTCCTTTCTCCTAACATCTTAGACATCACCCAAAAGAAGAGCTCCAATCTCCTTCTATGTTTTTATGAAAATAGATCCAATAAAAATATTAGAAAAAGATTATCTCTTTCTGTTCAACTTTCAACCCCGGTCTCTCTTCTTAGCTCGAGAAAAATAATCTTCAACAGTTTAGCATAGGGAATACAAAATTATCAAGCAATAATAACCTACTTTGATGTAATCTTGATCAGTTAACCACCATAAGCACTCGTTTGAAATATCATAAACACGCCGGCAGATAAATGAGGATATCCCTGTTGGAAGTTCAGCACCTTTAGAAAGGAATGCAACTTTACACGGATGCAGTAGTGATGCAGCAGGAGTCTCATCCCTATGAAAGGAATAAAAGATTTCGTTGGGTGCGGCTTCCGGAAGGATGCCCTTGCCAAGCTTAAGCTCAGCAGGTCGATAAAGCCAATTAACACCTAACTGCAGGTTATTGTCTTCACTCAACTTTAGCCTTTGGATTATTCCAATGAAAGGAGGGGAATCGTCAGATGGTTTGAACAAAGCACAATCACCCACACTAATTTTGCGACCATCCTGCAAAAAAGGAATAAATTTTCAACATCACCAAGTAAAGATGTTTAAATCAATAAAGAAACAAAGCAATAAATTCACTCAAGTAGAAGCAAACTATACAAAGCTAATAAATGAACTCGTACGCAATAGAGAAAAACATAAATAGCGAGAGTTCCCAGCAAATCAGCAGGCTAGAAGGAATTAGGAAAGCTGTCATTCACATCTTCCACGTGTCGTATAAAACCTTGCAGTTACGTAGATTTCCATACAAGTTATTTTGGCGGTATTTTAGATTTTTTCCAACTGGCACTACATTAACAACAACAACATACCCAATGAAGTCCCGCAGGTGGGGTCTGGGGAGGGTAAAATGTACACAGACCTTAACACTATCTTATAGAGATAGAAAGACCGAATGCCAACAGGCGTCTATTATATTGAATTTACCCGATAGTCCCCATTTTGGGAACGTCCGGTACCAAAGTCACTGAATGGGCCAACTGGCACTATAGTATTTTGGCAATTCCTTTTTAAGATGGTAACAATATTTGGGCATTTTTATTTCAAAATACTTCACTAAGTACAACCCATAGCATCAACAATCGGTGCAAAATATGGTAAATAGTAGAGTTTGAAGTGACTTTACAATTTACTGCTTACCTCATCTAGAAATCCAATAACACTCGATAAAAATGAGTCAAGAACGACATACAATCATATAGCTAACCTAAGATTAAAAAAATCGCCCCTACTTAGTAATCTGCTACCTGCAGTAATTCCCAAGAAACTATTTCTAGCAACAAAAATTTTTCCACACACAAAATACATGCTTTGACACGGTAACTTTGCTTGCTTCAAAATTTTTATCTGGCGAGCTCTTCTCCTCGATCGCTTTCTTTCCTTATGAAAACACAGGAAATGGCAGATTATTTATACCAAAGCTCCACTTGGATACCATATACTCTGTGACTGCACACCCACAACTTATCCAAGAAGTGATGTGAGAAAGAGTACATTGGACTTCTATCATTTCCAACAATTTGCATCAACAAGAATAGCAATAAGTAGTAGACTTCATATTTGGCCCAAAGTCCTCAGGTGCATTGATAAAAATCCTCGGAAGAGCTATTTGCTAGAAAAGGAAACAAAAATTCCTGAAACTCTCTTCTGCCCCCGAATGCAGAACTTGAAACGAGCAATGACAACTTTACCTTGCTGTAAATGACAAAATTTAAACAAATGCAGAAAATAGAACAATATCATTCGCCATGAGAGAGTAAGAAGCAAATCAAGTCCCACATGTGATCATGTCCAGTTTTCACACACAGTACCACATTATGGACCTCACCAAAACCAGCACAAGCTACTCATGAATTTCAAATGCAAATAAGGGGCTATATCCAACCATGCAATGCCACAAGCAGCTTAGCTGGGTAGAATGATGAGATCTTAAAACAATTTCCAGCCCAAGATACAAGGATGCCCATTTCCCAAAAAACTTGAGATGGAAAAATATACACAAGAAAAAACCGGTCACAGGTGATTCAAGGACACAGAATATCCTTGGTACTACTGGAGATCAGCGTGCAAGGCTTCCACAATACCATAGATAAAAGTAACAAAAGCAAAATACCAAAATAAAGATAAGAAATTATCTTCGCGAGAGAAGGAGAAACGGAGAAACTAATAAAAAGGAATAAACAGCACAGGCACAATCAAAACGACGGAAAAAGAAAACAAGCAGTACGAGAAATTAAGAAAAAATCGGAAAAACCCACCAAGGCAATACCTTGCAGAACGAATCAGCGGTAATAGTAGAAACAACAGAAGAATCACCGACGGCTACAGTCGTGGTCGTAACCGGCATGTGCTGACCACAAGTCGAGCGACGACCAAATTCACTTTCCCTTTGTCCCTTCCCATGCATAATACAAATCGACTGGCATCTTCCCCAACTATTTCAACACCTTTCCTAGCCAGTACAACCTCAAACATCAATTATCCAATCCAATCCCCAGTCAATTGATAACAATATTAATCTATTCCACCAAAACCCTAGAAAAATCCCCAATTTTGTCCAAGCCCCAAACAACCCTAGAAATCCCAAATTCACAGGACGCAAAGCCCTCGATCGCGCTAAAATTGTCAGATACCCTACCTTCCTTAACTCAATTCCAAGGGCGACGCGTCAATTCTCCGATCTGCAACCCATCAAATTAAAGCTCAAAAATTCTAGATCCAATTGATTCGATACATACACGTAGAAATACAAATCAATACATACACAAATATACACATACACAGAGAGACAACGACATAGACATCTCGAGAGAGAGAGAAAGAGAGAGAAAACGAGAACAAACCTTCGTAAAATTTACGACCTAGACGAGTGAGAGAAATGTGTTCTTTTTAGAGAGAGAAAAACTGTGGCCGAAGAGGAAGAGATTATAATGTATAAATATAAAAAATTTATTTATTTAATAATTTATTTATTTAGTGTAAATAAATAGAGCGATGTGTGTGTTTTTCTACGTGCGCGTGTGTGTGAGAGAGAGAACAAAATTAAACAAACAAAATTAATAAATAAAAGTAAAGAAAATCAAAAAGAGAAAATGATGTCCCCAGACGGCAAAGGGAAAGTTGTACTTTGTTGGGGGCCACAGAGAGGGAAAAGACGGACATCAAAGAATGTGACGTAGTAGATTTGATTTTTTTTTTTTGTGTAATTAATATATATATGTATGTGTATTGGTATAATTGAGAAACAAGATTATAAGAGGAAGGAGAGAGGCGAGCGAGAGAGGGTAGAGAGACGAATCGTATATGTATATCTGGCGAATTGACTATGTATATTTGTCAAACTAATTGTATATATGCAGCTGTTATACATATATAATTATATCTCTGGTAAAAAATTAGAGAGAGAGAGAGGAGGGAGAAATAATAACAAAACTCTAACTATAACTATAAATTGTAATTTTTTAAATTATAATTGTATAATGTACATGCATATCATATATTTGCCTAATTACTTAATTTTTTTCTTTTTTCTTTGATTAAACAGTTTAGCATAAAAAGTTTTTACTATTATGTTCAATATATAATATGAATTTAAATTAATCGGAATCAAATATGATTATTGAACGATAAAAATAAAAAAGAAAAAGGAACGGGCAGGACATTGATAACATCGCCCACGTAGGAGTTTAAAAAGGTGAGAAGTGGAATGTAACTGCGACTAAACTAAGGATTTTAGGGTAGGATTTTGACGGGATGTAAATAACGTAAATCATTTGACTTTGTGTTTCCTTATTAATCATTTGTGTCTCTTTTTCTGGGAGAATTTTTATTGATATTGGACTCATAACATACCCAATTGTTTGTTTTGTTCTCATACGCGTGTGGTTGGGTGATTCACCGTGAGCCAGAAGCAGGAGCGGAGCCAGCATACAGTCAGCAGATTCATCCAAACCCCTTACGACGGAAAATTATATTATTTATATAAAATTAAAATATTTTATATATATATATATAATTGATATCAAAGCTTCTTCGACTAGTTTATGTGTTTACTTTTTCAAATTTTAAACTTCTTAATTAAAATTCTGGCTCCGCCATTGATCAGAAGGGGCCAATGTGAGAATTTATTGTTTGATTGAGGGTTCATTTGGAGTTTTCAAGTAAATTGGAGGGTCCTTTTTGTTTTAAAGTGATGTGCAAGTAAAGGGTAAAAAGGCATATGGCATTAAGGTTGTCTTCTGATGTACCAACACACTTCATGAAGTATGTTTTCTGTGCCATTCCTAGTATTTCCTACACACTCTGCTGCCAAAAATTGGATGCAGAAAATTTTGCAAAAAATAAATAAATTTATTCTGTTACATTCAATGAGGTTGGACTTTGTTGTTACCATGGAATTACATTAATGGTGTAAGAATAGTATATATTGTCAATATATAATTTATATTGAGATATTTTATTTGTAATAATTTTTAAAATTGTTTGATTGTATTGACGATCTTTTAATTGATGAATACATTCTTTAGCTTTTGTAGCTTATTAGCAATGGAATGTGTAATTCACCACGTGCAATCATCGATATCTTGAATTTGTTGCCCAATCAATCAAATTACATTCTTTAATAATATTAGAACTTTCAAGCTATAGATTTTGCGAGAAGAAATAAGATTACGAAAAGTTCAATTTAACTTTGATATGATATTTAAATTGTTTTACACTATATGTATGAGAAATTTCATATTTTTACCTCGAGTCAAATTTCAATATCTTTTTTCTTTTGTAGGAGTAACTTTTTTTTCCACTATCAATATATGTAGCACTTAAACTCTGTAATTGCGCTAATTCTTCATAATTTCATTTCTTTTACCATTTACCCTTGTTTTATGTTTTCCCCCTCATTCTATAATATCTATTTTATAGTGATACTTAACAAACTTATAATTCTGATAAACTCAATATTTTGATAGTTTTTTTTTTAATATTTGTCATTAATATTTTTTCACAGACATTATAAAAATTATATTTAATATGTTTTTAAAGAATTATAATACTAACGAATGTATGATAGATATCTTTAAATTAACAGATAGCATCATAAATATTATTCGATTACTATAATTTTCATTTTGATTATATATATTATGATATCTGTTACACCAAATTTTATTATCAAGACATTATATAATCATCTATTAATCCAGTCCACCCGATAATATAAAGTTAAAATTGCGATATTTTTATTGTACATTTGATAAAATTCCATTATGCTTCCTCCCTTAAAAAAATGTTTAACCCACATCCCATCATCAAATTCTTTTATGTTGCTATCATGCACGTGTGGGTATTATCATTGACATTAGGTGAAAAGGGAAAAAGTGACAACTATTTCAATTGAATTTAGCTTTGAATTGTAATTTTTAAAACTTATTATATATGAAACATGAAATTCAGAGACATACATTTTTATCCCATTGAGTGTAAAATTGCCATTTTATTATTACTTTATTGTTAATAAGAGAACAAGTACTTTATTATTTAACTAATATAGAGATTTTATTATAACAAAAGAAGATATAAATCTAATATGAGATTAAGTTCTAATAGTCATTAGACTTATTTTTTTTTCTTCTAGTGTTTGATTAAAATGAAGATGAACATAACGTGATAAATATGTAATACACACTCACAATTAGTAGTGAAACTACAATACAAATTGAAATCATATGAGTGTCTACCACAAAATATTTCTTTTAAAGTTAGAGAGTGAATTAATTATGACGCACTAGATTCCCTGTGTTAATCTTATTCCTTCTTAATCAAAATATATCTATTGAAACAAATGGAATACTAATTACTAATATTCATGAAGGACAACCACTTTGGAGCAAACAAAATTTCGATATATTGCATAAATTTATAAAAGCATGATAAATCAAGTGAACTTTAAATTTACATTCTTGTTAAGAATGTCTTGGGATAATTAATGAATTTGTAACAGGCACAACATAAACTTTTTCCCCATTCTTGCTGTCAGTTAAAGTAAAACATGAAGTATGTTTCAAAATATGAAAGTAAGTACACTTATGGACTTCTGGACTAACATAAAGTAAGTAAACCACTATTCTCTTTGAGATAAACATAAATACTCATAAATTTTGCTTTAGTAAAAAAACCCAAATTGAAACGGCAAATGGTAAATATTAATGTGGAAAGACTGTTAGGTTCAATGGAAAAACTAGCACAAAGTTGGCAGCTTTACCAATCTTCCAACATACTCCTTAAATTCACACTCATTAATCATCAATAAGTGCTATAGCTGGTAAATTTGATTACTCCACTAATCTCTGCAGTATTTGTTTAAGGGAAAAATAATTGAGTATAAAACTATAAATAGATGGTGTCTATTAGATAGATAGACCCAAGCTAGGATAGATTAAGAGGTCCCAAGATACTAATGAACTACAGTATAGTATAGAAACTAGGTGATTAGGCACTATAATGACACGTTTAAAGACTTATTTAATTTGTACTCTGAGAGTGACATGGTTATAGTATCTAAACAGGGAAAATTTAGATTCAAAATTAAGAGTATTTCTACCAACCAAATCACAAATTTTGTCTTGTTTTTGACTATACAACATGGTTCAAAATTCAAATCAGGCATTTCAAATTAGTACGCCAATTAATATATGTTGATTAGCTTATTCTATTCAAATATATCAATAAATGTAGAACGAATAAAAAGGCCCAAAATAGAAGGTAGAAAAATAACTGTCTTTTGTCGGTCTTCTTAGTGGGGGACTGTACTGTATATATTTCTTACTGATTATTGCCAATAAATGAATACACCAGAAAGAGCTGTGGAGCTGTTAAGGAGTAAATGCAAAAAATTCACGGCAAGCAACATGAGATGTGTTATTGAATGAAGTAAATATTAGCCAGAGCGGCTCCACAAGCGTGTGTTGCGCTGCACACCCTTTAATTACAGCAATAACTTTTTCAATAGTACCTTACCAAACCAAATAAGGTGCTCTGTTGTTGACTAGAGCGGCAGTATATCACAAGGATGTACCAATTGACCAAACAGGCGCACAAACAGAGAGTTTGGTATTATTTTCGGCATGAGCAAATCTTTTAAACAGAATTGCCATTTCCAGTAGTACATCCTAGTAAACCAGTTGATAGAGTTTGCCATAATGGATGTCAGGAAAGTTGAGTAGATAGATGAAATCTGTCAATTCATGACCACAATACCAAAATAAAAAAAGAGTTAAATTTCCTACATGTGGAGCTAATAGAAGAGGAGACAAATCCAAATTCTCATTATAAGGGCATATAAACACTACTACAGAATGAGTGGCGATTATAGAGCATTTATCATCCTCTTCATCTCAGCTGACCTCCTCGGATCTGCTTCATCAATTGCTCTCTCAGTAAGAACATGCTTGATTCGGCACATCGACTTCCTTACCTGAATATCAATCATTTGTCAGGAAGTTGCTAATGCAAGAGAATCTATGCATCAGCTAGAGTTTAATGGCTTAGAGGCTCAAGGATTCACATATCACATGCAGAATTTTCAGTCTTCTGATGAAAGAAACTAAACACAAACAAAACTGATGTCAAATTTTGTTTACAAGTACTAAACAATTAATACATAAAACTCAAATGAGTTTGATTGCTTATCAAATATTGTGAGAAAATATACTGCTTTGATTAACGAATATGACTAGCTGTACTTAGTAGACTTCCCCTTTTAACTACTTTGAGTAATTCTAAGATGGGGATGTGTTTAATTATTCAGTTAACTCATGCATCTTTTACCCTTTTTTCTTCATAAACTCTGTCATAATAGTTGTTGTTACATAGTGTTAAAAGAAACCATTTGGTTGAAATAGGAGATCCAGAATGCAAGGGTTCGAGGCTCAAGTATCGTGAAGATGATTATAGACTAATCTGCAACTGCCTTTTGTAACAGAACTCTTTTTGCTAAAGCTTGAGGTCGAACGTATAAATAGGTCCCCAAAGCTATGTTCCTCGGACTTTTCAAAAATGTTGACGGGGGCGTGTCATATTCTCCAAACGTAAAGAGTCCAGGCAACATAACCCCCAAGGCTTCGAGTCGCTCATTTTCTATATTCTAATAAAGCCTCGCCTAAATTTGATGCATTGTCTGGTTAGATTCTTCCTGGTTGATACAATGAAGTCTTCAATGTAAATTAGCTAATGATATGGAATTTCCGAACCCTTAAAAGATTTACCCCATGCTTCGGTACTACATTAAAAGGTAACTTAAGATTTTTCTTGAACCACCATATTTTTCTGTACTTTCTCTACGGAGATGGAGGTTTGGTGTCTCCTACTCCGTTTGGTCCATTTTATCTGCCATCTAAAATCAAGGTAAAATTAATTATTTGTTTCCACTTCTACACTTGTATTCTAATAAATGAGGAGAGGAATTGACGTAGTGAAAGTAACAGTAGTGTCAAATTGAGATCAAAGAATGAAATAAGGATAATATAGTCAAATTATCCTTTTAGTTAATGCTTTCTTAAGTGGAGTGCAAAAGGCAAACACGACAAGTAAAATGGACCAGATGGAGTAATATCGTAAACCAGTTCAGTAGAACATCATGTAGAATACAATGTATTCCTCCTGTTTCTCAAGACCAGCCACCAAGAAATTTACTGACCAGATTGTCACAAAAAACTTTGGCATTTCTGAAAAGTGATTCTCTGATATGTTTACACAGGATATTTTCTGTAGATAGAGGACTACATGTTTACCGAAAATAGTGGATCGGAGAAAAATGTCACCAAAAATTGCCCCCAATAGTGCATAAGACAAATAACTGTGGGCACTGGGCACATGGTATGTTCTGGAAATCAAGAAAAACCTTCAATCTATGCTGCATAACACATTCTACTTTCTTTACTTTTTTTAGTGTAAACAGTTTTGTATAGAAGGATATCGATCAAATTGTAGATTTAATAGGTTCTCAGTAAACACAAGGAGAAATTGCAGATCTCTTGGATTCATACTTATTATATAGAGCAGCAGGATTGGCTTACAATGGTTACACCCAAACAGGCTTCTTGGATAGTAAAGAAAATTTTCAACATGAGGAAATATTGGCCGGTACTTAATAGTCATAACCAAGTAACCCGGCAAGGAAAATTTATGATCAACAGGGCATACAGATTGTTAAGAGGGCCAATTGCTAATGTTCCCCGGAGAGGACTGGTATGTCACAACGCGGCAGGTCCAAAACATATTTTTATCCTTTGGTTGGCACTACTGGAAAGAATGAAGACAAAAGATGTTCTATTAGAATGGGGTATAACAGTAGATGGCAAATGTATGTTCTGTGACTACAATGAATCACTACAAAACTTGTTCTTTGAATGTGAGTACTTTCAATACATTTAGCAAGGTACGTTGAAATGGCTAGGGTGGCAAAGACAGATACTTCCTTGGGGTCAAGAATGGGAATGGGTGCACACTAATAGTAGATCAAAAGCAGCTCGTAACACTCTTCTAAAAGCTAGCTTTGTGGCAGTGGTATACGAAGTATGGTGTGAAAGAAATGCCAGAGTATTTCAACATGTTGCCAAAACGAGACGTTGTGCTTCATGCTATACAGACAAACATGTGTATAAGAGTTAAGAGGCCACAGAAGATTGTTTGAAGCCATTTGTGCGCTATAGGATTTCTATATCAGCTATAGGAGCTAAGTTTTTTAGTGTCATGGGAAATGTAAGGAAAGAGATATGAGCAACCAGGCTGTTGGTTAGCTCAAGTTTTGTATGTATTGCTCGGTGATTAATAAAATATTCAGTTAATTGCCAAAAAAAACATTTTCTTGCTAAGTCTTGCTATTCTCTTGGTCACTCATTTTTGGAGATGGTTAGCATATATCCTTAATATAGAGGAATACAACTTTACCAATTTCGAAAACACATTCTACTTCTATCTGGCAATTAAAGTATAATGAAAATCCAATTTAAGATGACACTGATATTTTAGGTTAGTTTGGAAATTTACTTCAGATCCAGGAGGAGAATCAAATTGAAACATGTTGAAATAGAAGTAAATAAATGCTTGATTACGAGCTTATTAAAGAAACTGACTTTACCTTGGAAATACGTTCTGGATTAGGAAAACGCAGGTTCTGAGCATTGAGCATCTGACGTTGAGTCATCAACATGTTCTTCTCCTTCAGAAGGACATACCATAACTTCTGAAGATCATCCCAGGACTTCAGACGCAGTTCAGAAGCCTTCCAACCTCGACCTGATTATGTTTTTAAAACATCAGAGTTCATCCAATGGCACAAGCACTAAACAACCAGTCTGCCACTCGGGATAAAGAACTTCAATCTCTAGTGTGTGTTTAACTTGAAGGCCTTCAAGCCTAGTGTCTGTTTAACTAGAAGGCCTTCAAGCATTTGAGCTACAAAGGGCACCGACCACAAAGAATTGAGAGCTTCAACCTCTAATCTACAGTGAAACAATTCATTTGGCTTATATACTTTTTTTAATCAGAGCAATTCGGCAAATACATTCCTAACGTAGAACACAAACTAAATAATAAGCAGCACATAAATTCATAATAACCAACTCCTCTAATAGTGATGTTAATAATACAACTAGCAGTATAACTTTTTGGATGTAGCCAACATTATAAAAAAAAAATAAAACTGGCAGTAACGTTAAAGCAATGAAACATCCCCAATTTTGATAGAGAATTGAGATATAGACGTTCATGTACAGGGACATTTTTCCCAGAAAAAACAAAAAACCAAAATAAAAACAAGAGGCAAAGGAAAGGAAAGAAAAGAAAAGAGAGCTTGTGATACGATCTGAAAAAAAAGTGACAGGATAAAAATAATGCTTGTTTATACGGTATTCATTGGGTACTTCCATGTATATTGCTTAGCTAAATAATTCACCTTCATTCAATCATAACATCCTTAATTTCTCATTGTTTACACTTTTAAAGTGGAACAATCAGTTTCATAATAATGTAGTAGTTTATGAACTACTCCAATTCCTGTGAAATTACAACTTGTATGAGAAAATTTATTGAATCACTATAGAAATTACAAAAGAGAAGAAAATCGAATGACCATTCAATATTGAAATAAAAAAATGGTCAAACCATCTTGGTCTTGATTTTCCTATCTTGTCAGCTATTAGGGTCATTCCTACCTTGTCTCAAATATCTTCATTCCCAATCAAGTCTCTCCTAGTACGTCCACACATCCATTTCAACATCCGGATCTATGCAACTTTCATCTTATGAACATGGGAGCTTTTGATAGGCGAATGCTCTACTCTATACAACACTATTGGTCTAACTAACACTCAACAGAACATGACATAATGTATGGGTCAAGACCCAACTCAATCCAAATTTGCTTGGAGTCAAAACGGGTTAGGTAATAGGTTATAAACGGATAAAGACCTACCGAACCGGATTTTTACTAAGTTTTACTTATTTTATTTGTTCTTTTTTTTTTTTTGAGAAGGTAATGGTTGTATTTAAATCCAAAAAGATATGGAGTCCTGCTACAACAAGTTACAGGATCCTAATTACAATTGGATAAAAGTATCTGGAAGATCTACGATCCTATGGACAAAAACTTATAAGGACTTTACAGTGTCAAAAAACAGATTCTAAATCTGCCCTATACTCCTGATTACACCAAAAATTAAATAAAGTTAAGCAATGCATCTTCATCTTCCGGAGGTTGTTTTCCTTGTTCTGAAAGCATCGGAGGTTTCTTTCTGTCCAAACAGAACACCAGATACTGGCTGGTATCATTTTCCACCTTTCCTTGTGAACAGATTATAAATGGTATCATTTTATAATATTTTAGTACCTAATAAATTATTTTTTTTATAATGGCAATATATAACATATCTAATTGGAACAAAAAAGTTCAAAATTTTGGAAAAAGATCATCGTATCAATTTTGTTTGGATAACCGAGAAATCCGTTTGTGGCCCACCCTTTTGGATCAACCACAGTCTCCTAAACTTGGTGGATAATGGGCCCACCCCTCTAACCTTCTCCACTTAAATACTACGCTTCGCTTTACATGGTGGGATTCCCGTATCAATTTGAATTAGATATAAACCCAATTTTCAATGGGTTAAAATGGGTAAACTTAAAAATGGACGTGTCAATGGGTTAGGCAGGTTGAGAGGGTCGGATTGAATTTATCCACTCTTAATAATGAGTATCCATCATAGATATAAATTAATAATCAGTATGATACTATGAGTCCCAATAGAAGTTCCTAGCAGAAGTCTCCCTTTGGAGTAAGGGGGGGAGGGGGGGAAGGGGGGGGGGGGGGAGCTACCACTTCAATTGTCGCAAACGTGGTTTGGAAGGATCCAAAAGACATTTATTAAAAGAAAAATAAAAATCCCCGATTAGACTAAGCCAATGCTCAAGGGAAACTAGAGGTAAGAAATGCTGCCTTGAGAAGGGAGTCTCTCTCCTGTGGTTCACAGCCAATCTAATTGTATCTGTCTTTAAGGAAAAAACCAAATCAAACTTTGACAAGTTTGACTCTGCATAATAAATTATCGCAAAGTATTGCTCTTGCCTCTTGGTACAGTTCAGTCACATCTAATTTATTTTTAAAATTTCATGTCTAACAAAGGGAAAGGTGTTTCTTGTCGAGAACTCCAAAAACCAAAAAGAAATTTGAAATTTTTATGGCATTTCAATCATGGTCTACATAATTAGAAAAAAAGTACTCTGAATCGTAAAATAAGGTCACCTATAACATAGCTCTCCCACTTGAATCATTTTAGCCCCAAGCCGCACTGATTCAATAATATTCAAAAATTGTTGTGCAAGGTAACAACTAGTATGGCAAGCTTGTCACTTTTGAAAGCCTTCATCGCTAACCGAAGTGTATCATTCCTGCAACAACTTTGGGACTTTGCTTATAGCTTGCTTAAAATTATGCAATAGAACACTCTATTTGTTCTATTTTACATGAAGGTGTTATGGCGAGTACCAAATTTAAGAAGACTTTTGATACCTAAGCTAAACAAATGTAAAGTACCAAAATTATCCTTTTAATGGGTAGAGCTACACATGTTTTTATTTTTATTTTCTATCTCCCAATAAAAGAAGGAACTTTTACATCAAGTAGGTCCCCACAACTCATGTCATTAAAGTTAAATGCTAGATTAAGAAACTCAAAAAAGAGAGAAGAGCTTTTCTTTTGGGATAAACTAAAAAAGAAAGCGTCACAAGACATGAGAAAGGGAGAGTAGTGATTTGATCCTTGTATTGTTTAAAATTTTGGCTTTCAAGGCTTCGACTAAATCAAATATGCGATAGTGTCTGAGCTGCCAGAAGCTCAACAAACTTAAACTTCACCAAAGGGGCAATGTTTCCCTAATAAAAACTGGTGTGCATACCAACTTGTATGCACGTTGAATCCATGGATACTTGTATCCTTCCACCAGGAAGAAGGTGACCCTGCCTAAATCAAACCTTTGTCTAACATAGCCTTGATCCTAACTTCATTGATCACTAGGGATACCTATGGGCAGCCCAATAGTAATTTACTAAGTTTAGTGTTTTATTATCCAACACAAACCAAATACACCAAAGCAGCAGTCAAAGCATTTAAACAACTGAAGAGGCAATACCAGAAACCCAACTGATACACTTGAAATAGAAACCCTAACTAGAAGTTGAGAATGAGGAAGAAATTATTGAGGCGATAGTAGAGGCATCTGAGGAACTTGCTACAATAAACATAAAGCCGCACGACAATATAATAGAAACTTTCTCAATGCCCTTTGAAGATAAGAGTACTTTACATTGTTAGTGGTCCAAAGAGCATGCTTAACCCAAGAAAACTTTCAGGAGGGGTAAATATCTGCAGTAGCCAGTAGATATTCACCATGTGAGAGGCAAAATGAGGATGTGAACTACATCTTCATACCTTGCACTTTCACCAAATAGATCTCAGACTTTATTTTGATTATAATGGGAGCTAAATGGATGATGCCACGAAATAAGTATAACTAAAGAATTATGCAATGTTGGTGCATGAACAGGCTAATGGAGGTAAAGCCGTAGACATGGAAATCACTTCCTAAAAGAAATGCAAACTTTTTTAAGAAGTACAACAGAATCCATAATTAACATCAAGTAGAAATGTATTGTTTACTGTTTCTTGTTGTAGCATGTAACTGAAATGATACAGCAGTCATGGAAGACTTTTGAGCTCATTACACAGCTTAAGTCACCAAGCGAGAACCTTTTATTTAGAGTTAAAATGAAACTTCCAATATTCTATGCTCTTAAAATATTTGCAATCAGGTTGTCAATTTCTGGTCTAGGTTGCATATTGATCATCTAAAAGTGGTATTCATGTTACTTGGTTTCAATTCACATAAAATATTTCATCTGAAGATGTCATTTTGGATTTTAACCAAAAAAAATTGTAACTAGGAGATTATCTATAGGTGACAAGAACCAATCATAGCACAGTATCATTGTGTCAGTATTGGCTTTAGAACTTGTTGAGCAACTAGTAAACTCATAATTTAGTTTTGCCGCTGCCTGCGCTTGTTAAAGAACTAGCTAAAAACATGTTGCTGATACATGATAATGGAGATAAAAATAAGACCGAACTAGCTAGGCCGGACATGTGGGTGGCCAGTAATTTGCTAAGCTAATCTTATCTCACTCCTTGTGGTTGCATACCAAGAAAAGTACTTTGGTCATACATGTTACAGAAACTCAAGAAGTAGAGATCGTTTTAAAGAAGTATATCCAATTATGCCAACAACAAAGCAGTTTCAGTGGAGACAATGGAAGGGATTTTACCATAGACAACAGGTTTATCGTCCTCAGTGGTTCTATCTACTTCAAAGAACTGCTCAAGCGGATTAAGGGTTTTAGCAGCAGCAGAAGAAGAAGCAGCTGCAGCGGCTGAACTCTCTGATTTTGCCGCCGCCAAGAACGTCCTCCCGAAAAGTCTAGCAGCCAGCATGACTGATTGCTAAAAAGATATATGCATCATTGTCATTATATATATAAACATATTTTAGAAAGAAAAAAAACAATGAAGGGATCTCCTCCATAGAGGAATTTCGTCGATCAAAAAGGGTGCAGGATGGAGATCGTGATAGATGTATACAATTGACGACTGTTTAGCAGTGGAGTATAAGAACTGGTGAGACTTACATGGCAGATGAGAAACTGGGTGGACACCGGTTCCAGTTCAGTGCTAAAATGATGAAGTGAGCGACTCTTGTTCTTCCCTTCTCTATAACCCTACTATGAACTATTTTATTTATTTAAAGCCTCTTACTTTTCACATTATTTTTATTTACTTATTTTTTCGAGGACGGGCTGTAAAGGAAAACGTTTTTGGAAGTCGAGGTAATTTTGAAAAGGGAAAATAATACTTGTAGCGATAAGGAGACGCTTCAACTTGTCTATTTTTTATCAATTAGGTCAAAATACAAAAATTTAAGTTGGTAAAACGCATATTGCGCACGAAAATAAAGCGCGTGATTGTTCTTTTTCTGAAGCCCACACGATAAAAGGAGGATGAATTGTCTATTTTATCTCTAATAACATTCTTTTATATATATATATATATCATTATTTTTCAAACTAAATACAAGTTTTTGTCCTTCTTGCTAATACTAATCTACAAGAATTTTTTTCTAATTTTTGACATTAAAAAAGATATTTCATAACTTGAAATATTTTTAAAAGTTAAATATTTAAATTCTTTTTTGAGAGGTAGAAGGGTAATAAAGGTAGAGGGTTAGGGGTGCGGTGGAGTAAAAATTAAAATTTTCAAAATTTTTAATTTTTTTTTTTGTATGGGAATGGGAGGTGGGGCTGGGGCGAGGGGCTAGGTGAGGTGGAGGGGATAAAGTCCAAGGTGGAGTAAGAAATTAAAATTTTTAAAATTTGATTTTTTTTTTAAATTAAAATTTTAATTTGTTTTGTATGGGGTTGGGGTGGCAGCTGGGGGTTGGGGGATAGGGCGGGGTTTGGAGGCCTGAGATGGAGTTAAAAAAATTAAAATTTACAAAATTTGAATTTATAGTAAATTAAATTTTTAATTTTTTTTGTATGGGTGAGGGAGATGAGGGTCCGAGATAGAGTAAAAAATTTAAATTTACAAAATTTAAATTTTTCGTAAAATGAGTTTCTAATTTTTTTGTAGGGGGGGGGGGGGAGTGGGGCCAACGGGATGAGGATCCGAGGTGGAGTAAAAAAAATTAAATTAAAATTTTTTATAAAATAAATTTATTTTATTTGGTACACGCCAATACAAAAAAAAATTTACAAATAAATTTTAATTTTGTATTCCACCTGGGCCCCCTCCCCCCAGCCTCACCCCTCTCCCATACAAAAACAAATAAATTTCTTTTTTTTACAAAAAATTCAAATTGTGAAAATTTTAATTTTTTACTCCACCCCACCCCCTACTACTACCCCCAGCTCCCCAAAAAAATTAATATTTATTTTTAAAAAATTCATATAAAAAACTAGAAGAAAATTGTTGAAGATTAGTAATAGAAAGAAGAAGAAAATTTGTATTTTTAATTGAAATATAAGGATATAAATATAATGGGTATTCATTACGGGTAGGATTGTTTTATTTCAACTTTTTTTTTTTACCATTTTGGGCCTAAAAAGGAGTTTTACGTGCTTAAATTTCATGTAGTTCACGCGTTTTGCCAGCTAAGATAGGAGTTTTTAAATGATTAAGAATAAGTTAGTTGGAGTGCTTGTTTGTGCATTTTAAAAGTTAAAGATCCAACTTGTGATTTAAAACCAAGTTAAAGAGATAATTTATGTATTATGCCTTATTATTTCTATTTTGTTTGTATTTCTTATTTCATCATATAAATAATTTCTTCTTTTTCCAATCAATTACCCTATATAAAATTTTATTCTTTAAAAAAAATTATTTAATATAAAATATTTTTAAAATAACATAAATTGCAAGCAAATATTGTATATTATACATATTAATGAATAATTCAAAAAAGCGAAATCATTGATAAAATACAATTAGATAATAAATATTATATCATCATAAAATTTAGTTTAAATAACTACACAAATACTTAACTTTCAAGATTATTATATTGCTCTAAAATGCTTTATTAATAGGTCATTGAGCTTAAAATGAACTTTTTTGTCAGTAATTTTTTATTTCTAGCTAAAAATTGTTCAATAGGAGATTTTCACCTGTTACCATTTCCCTCATATAGTTGGAGCTTCTGGAAAAAATAATAATCTTGAATTGATGCATCGAGATCACATCCATTATCGATTATGATATTGTGCGTCATAATTATAGCATATAGCATTTTCTTTCTCGAAAAATGTGTAAATCATGCGACAATTGTAAAATGTGATTACAAATCTCCAAATGCACGTTCAACATCTTCTTGATATGGTTCTTATTTCACCATGAAATGTTTCTTTTTTTGGGAATGTGGATTAAGAATAAATTTCAATTAACATTATACATAAATATGGTCTCTAACTTAGTTCAATTGATAGTCGTGCCCTCTAACCTAGCTTCAGCTGGCGGTTGTGCCGTCTAACTTTGAGCATACATAAGCATTCACTTAAATTTGCATAAAAATGAACAAGTTGACACACGTGTCTTATGTCACATAATACATGTAAGATGTCACATAGGACACAAATTTTTCATATAGGATGAATGTATTTATTTGTTCAAATTTTGAATAATTAAAGTGTCTACTTATGTATTAGTAAAGTTAAAAGTTACAGCTGCTAGTTGAAATCAAATTATAAGGTCGTGTTTATATATTGTGCCTTTTAAATTACATATTTAAAGAATTGAAAGCTGCTCAAGTAAGCAATACGATCGAAAGTTGCTCAACTAATTGCTTATATATAAGTAGTAATATTAGTACGTATAAGCAAATAACTTCAGTAAGTTTCCGGTCGTGTGCTGCTTGCTTGAGCAGCTTCTGGTTGTCTTGCCTGCTTCAGCTACTTGCTTCATCTCTTTTATTACATGAGACCAATCAAAAATATTTTGCGGGCTTTTTAATTTAATTTTTCTAAGATAGCCGGTATTGACGTGTCTGCTTTGGCTGTTTCCTTATATTTCTTCAACTGTTTCAACTTGATTTTACAATATTATCCCTAATAAATCATTACTCCAACTGCTTCAACTACGATTTTACGATATCATCCTAATAAATTATTTTAAGCATGTACACGTTAAAATTAGGACAAAATAAATATAAAATAATAAACTGAGTCTTCTTTTTAAGCTGGACAAATAAAATTAAATAATTATTTTAATAATCTTTTAATGATTATATTTGTGTTAAAAAGAAAATACTTTAAAAAATATAACAATATAATTAAATCAAGAAGTTTATGTATATCAATATAAAATTTTGATATATTCTCAGAATTTTATATGTGTAATATAAATTAGAATAAAATGAGTAACAAATAAAATGTTCTATATCAGTAATTAATAACTTAATTTTTTTTAAAATATATAAAAAAATTTATTAATATCACAAAAAATATTTATATTGGTCCTGGCCTAATATATAGAATGGAAAATTAAGTTGAGGGGGTTGGGGATGGTCTTATGGGGAAGTATGACCGAAAAGGTTGGACCTCTTGTTGTCAACAGTATATATATTTCGAAATCGAAAGTGAAAAGGCAAGTGTAAGGAATTTTATTTTTCTCCCGCCTTTTCAAAATCTTTCACCTTCTTCCATCGCATTCGCCGGTCACTTCACTCGCGTAAACAGTACAGCAACAAAATATGTATTTCGCCACCTCTCACCTCCACCATTTACCACCGTCACCACCACCGGAACCACCGTTAACATGTGCCCAAGGTCATAGCTCCACTTTGATTATTCCAACTGAGGAAGGCGGATCAATTTGTCTGCTCTGCTTGTCCAATCTCGTTTCTAATCCGAGATCGCCGACCGTTCACGTTTCCTATGCTCTCTCCCAGTTATCTATCGCGCTTTTTCAACCGAGTTTTCGCCAAACCTTCTTCACATTCCACTCTCATTTCCTAATCTCGCCTCTCGTCGGTATTCTATCGTCCTTCGATGATGAGCCGATCGCCCAGCAAACTATAGATTTGATTATGCAGTTGTGTGAAGCCCCAGACTGCGATGTGCATGCAGAGTTTGTGGCTCGGCTCGCAGATCGTCTATCCGTTGGCGCTTTAGCTTGGAGTCAGAGACAGCTCCACACGGTAACCCTTTCCCTCTGTCCTAATTTGTAAATTTCCGATTTCTGGAAGTGTAATTGAAAATGGAGCTGTAAAAAGGTGTAGCTACAGTACAGAGATACAGCCATACATGACACGACATATACTCCTACAATGAAGTGATTTATAAATTTGCACAGGAAGTGTGTCACTCTAAAATGGACTAATAAGGAAATAAAAGTGAAGCTGAGTAAGTATCTGGTTTTCCGAATTTCTCAGTGTACTTCAGTATTATGCAACTTTGTGTGGTGACGGACAGCCGGCTGTGATCAGTAAAGCTTTTGGTTGGAACTTTTTAATTGCAGTGAGTCCATCAAATCGACTAACATCAAAAGTTTAAGCACAGCCACTGTTGCAGATTGGATTGGAAAATCAGAGTCAGAAGCATATTAGTTTTAGGCTTTTAGCCAGAGCGGCTAGTAGAAAGCTAAAACCTGCTTGGGTAGTTATCTCAAGGTTCACTGTCAGTGTTCACGTCCATAAGAAGTTTGTTGTGGAAGAAAACACATATTAGATGTTACGAAATAAGAAATTAAAAGATGGGAGGAACTATAAATGATTTTGAAATTTGTGAAAAATGTTGCATAAAAATGGCAGAAATTATATGTTTCGTCATGATAACTCACAACCTTTTCAGAGTAGCTTCACATTCTATTTGGTGCTTGCCTGCTGCTGTCCTATATGTGCCAATTCCTCAGTTTAGAGACATTACTCTTTGTATGTGATTAATTTGTTCATCGAGAAGCTAGAATGAACCAGAAAGAGGAAGAAGTACACTCAGTTTTTCTGTCTTGGAGTTATTTGCCTGATATCTGTCCAAAACCCATTGGATTTTAGTGAGATAACTCAGCCTTTCATTTGCACAGAGAATTTGTAGTTTCTACGTTTGCAGTGACATATGTTTTCCTCTAACACGTGTAATCTGACCTTTTTTTCTCAAAAAAAAAAAAGCTTCACTGCTTAGGTCTTCTCTTGGATTATCAAAAAAACCATTCCTATTGTCTCGAAGAAACGGATGCCCTCATTTTCAATCTTGTCAGTGGCCTTCAATTGTCCAGGTGACTCTTGAAACTGAGATAGTGGCTATCTCATTTCGCCTTAAATTAAGCCCTGAGGGTCAATTCCTTCTTGAGTGCAGTGAAGATATTCAAGGGGAAATCCTGTTTGTTCTATACAAATTATTCCTACTCAATGTGTCTCTAGACGGGGATGATGCTCCCAGTTTATTTGGCCATTCCTCAAAGCTCCTACACTTGGCACTGGCAGTTCTCATGAAAGCTCAAAGTGATGATGTTCGCTTGAACTGTATAGGTAAGTTTCTTTAACATTACCCGTTTACCAGTTTCTGCTGCTTGAACTTTAGTATCTTTGAAATTGGTTTTCCAGTGAATATCTTGACAGTTAACAATTTTGTTCTTGGATTATTGCAAAGTAAGAGGGGTATATGGTAATAATAGCTGACTTATTTTTTATTCTATCTGAGAAGTGAACTAGTGATGTATGGTTGATAAAAAGTGAGAATGCATTATAGGAATAGCCATATCTCTCCCTGAGAGATCATTTGAAGCTAGAGATTTTGTGGCTCATAAGCCTAATGTTGTGGTAAACAGGCTCCATAAACAACTAATTGTTGGTTGTTAATTCTGTTTTCACGCTTTGAATATAATCTGACTGATAAATGGTTTTGCATGTATATTTGCTGCTGACTTGACTAGCAAAGTTCTATGCACTCTTCATCAGACCTCTGATAACTCTCTCTTCTGGCTTCTAACCTCCCTTCTCCCCTCCCTTCCTCCACCATTCCCATAAGGAAAAGGAAAAATAGAAAAAACAAACACAACAGAACAACCAGCTTCTGAGTTTAGAGTTTCTGCAAGATAATCTCCTCTCTCACATTTGTCAAATTAGATACTCTTCGTCTATGCAGCATTCTTAACAGTAATAATGCAAGGAGGAATGTTATAGTTTCTGCAAGACAATCTCCTCGCTCACATTTGTCAAATTAGATACTCTTTGTCTATGCAGCATTCTTAACAGTAATACTGCAAAGAGGATTCTTTCAAGCTACTTCTATAATTGGCACAAGGAGCAGGAGTTCTTATGATGTTGTCCACATGATGGAAACAAATGAGCAGATATCAGATAGACCCCTAGCTATCTTGTTTGCAGAGGCAGTCAAAGGCCCCCTGCTTTCTTCTGATAATCAAGTTCAAATAGCAGCACTAGATTTACTTTACCTTTATCTGTCAGGGAAACATGTCTTAGAAAATGAAATCCAAGTATTTGTTGAAGAGAACATTGCAGACTATGCGTTTGAAGTGCTGAGATTGTCAGGTAAGAAAATCAGCAATACACAATGCCTGAGCTGTTAGACTTATACGTATTAAGAAATAAAAGATGAAGAGGGCATTTCAGTCGCACTCTAATTTCATTTGTTTTTTTCTTTCTTTACAACTGAACTTTCTTGAAATCGACCGACTCTGGTGATCACGGTGTTTTCCTACGATTAACAAATTACCACGGCTTCAATGTTTATTGTCTGTGTGGTTCGACAAGATCTAAGTTCTCTAACGACAATGAGCTAGAGAAATTCTAATTATTTTAGGTCAGATTATGCAATTAATGTTGTCTGTAATGACTAAAGAAGTAATTTATTAATTTTCAGGATGCAAAGATCCAACAATTAAATCTTGTATTCAGCTTCTTGATATTTTAGCAACTGTTGAGCAAGCATTTAGACAGAGACTTGCGATTGGGTTCATGGCCCTGATTCCAGTTCTGCATCATGTTGCTGAAATTCCTTTCCACCCTGTACAGACTGAGACACTCAGGCTTATTTGGAACTCTGTTGAGAATTGCCCAGGGGTGGTATCCAAGTCTCAGGTAGAAGAAATAAGCCTTTCTTTGACGAGAATGCTTAAGAAAAATCTTGACGGAGAAAAAGGCATGCTTCCAGAGACATTAGCTCTGGTCTGTTCAATATTTGTTGCACTGATGAAATGTTCATCTTCCCGTGAGATGTCAAGTTTCTTACTATCAATTCAGGATGCATCAAGAACCTGCATCTTAACTTGTTTAATTAATTATGGCAAATACCCGGGTCAACTTTTGAACTCTCTTTACCTACTGAAAGAGGCATACTCATATAGTTGTGGGATGAGTCCCTCAAGCTCAATCAACACAGAACTTAGAAGAAGCATTATAGATGTATGCAAAACACATATATTACCTTGGTTTATGAAATCGCTACATGAAATGGAAGATGAGGATATTCCAGCTGCAATACTCGAAAATTTCTATTCCATATTGCTACAAGATTCAGATACTGAAACCAAAATATTTGCAAATGTTCTGTACACGTCTTCCTGGTTCAGTTTCGCATATGGATGTTTAGGCTTTTTCCCTTCTGAAAAGATGAAAAGGAAGGTTTATCTTATCTTTAGTCTGATGGCAGATATCATACTTGGGGTTGATTCTGCACGATGCATAAGCGATGCTGCTCCACATCTTCCATCTGATCCTATAGATTTGCTTTTCCTTCTGGGCCATAAAAGCTCCCAAAATGTTGACTTGTCTTCTCGCCAACTGGCAGTTCTGCTGTTACTGTACATCAGTTCACTGTATGACGATCGGTAAATAGTTTCTGGAATCTCAATCTTACTCTTTCAGCATCTTCCTTCCTTACGTGTCAGTCCTCAGTTGATCATCGCAACCCTTTTCCAGGATCGCAGATGACAAACTTGTGTTAGCTTCACTGGAGCAATATATTCTACTTAACGGCAGTGAAAACATGCACGGAGCTTCTGTTTTGGGAATATTTATAAATCTTTATGCACTCTACAGAGGTTTAGCCAAGGTGAGCTACCAAATCCCCTATAGCCCAGAGGCTGAAAAGATTGCGTTCCACCTACTTGCTGAAAAGGACTGGGATTTGGTATCTACAAGAATCCACATAACATCTTTGAAATGGTTGTTGCAACAAGAGAAAATCTGCAATGTGTTGTCTGCCCAAATTTTGAAATTCTGCAGATGCAATTGCTCTGATGTAAACCAGATAAATATCCATGGTGAAGTTAATCAGAATATAGATGTGTATGTTATGGCAGAACTTGTAGCTTTGGGGGACAACTTTTTAGGTATGCTCATGGTGTTCCTATTGGGAGAAGCTGGAGAACGACATTCCGAGTATGACATTATTTCAGTGGTGAATACCATAAAACATATAATAGAGATATCACCAAGTGCTTCAGATCAGTTTTGCATGCACGGGATTGCTGGTGCAATTAAGAACCTGTACTATAAGTTTGGTCATTCTTCAGCCCCAGATACTTTCATGGCCATCTCCGAACTAGTATCCTGTATTCTTCAAGCAGTACACTCTGAATTCCTCTCAGATGATGAACCCTGGGTTGCAGTTGTGGTGAAAGTAATGTACTCACTCTTCTGAATACTGTTTGCTTCCAGTTCCTCTGTAGTAAGTAGACTTTTCCCTTAATTGCAGATTATTGATTACCTAATTCCCTCAGTAGCTGCAGATGGATGGACACCAGGAACTCTTATATCAATTGCCATTCTGTCTATGGTTTTGCACCACTCAGTAAACCAGGTGATGGTTGAAGCTTCAAAAACCATAATCCTTAGTGCTCCTTTGCTATCATTAGTTAATACCACCATCACCAATGCCTGTTCCAAGGGATCTTCTCTAGTTGAACAAGATGAAGAAATAAGATCTGGAGAAGCTCTTGTTTTTGTGCTTTCACTGCTTTTCTTCTCTTTGAGAAGGTAGTTCCGTTCCTTTAACACAGTTTCCATGCTTTCTTTAATTTTGGTTTTAATTTAGACTAACAGCTTATTTTGCTAGCATGCATGCCATTTTACCAGGGAATATGGACTGCCAATATCTGCTGGATCCTATCAAAATCTCACAAGCCTGGCCCTATATCAGTATAAAGTGCCATGAGTTGTGCAAGTTATTGCATTTTGGATCTATTCCTATAAAGTTACTTAGCTCGCAATACCTGCTGGAGTTATTCAGCGGAATAGAAGACGAGCGAATTAGAAAATCAGATACATTAGAATTCAGAACTAATTATTTGTTGTCTATAATGGCTGTTTTAGAAGGCCAAATATTCTCAAGTGACATGTCTGTAGCAATGAACTGTTCCCTCTGTTTGTCTATGCTCATTGGGTGGCAAGATGTGGAAATGGAAGTATCAGCTGTACAAAGGAACAACTGGTGTAGGTTTATAGTAGAAGAATTAGTGATGTCATTGGCAGCACCATCTTTGGCTTCAAAATCTTTCATGATCCATCACAAGCCTGCAATTCATATTGCGGTTGAACTGCTGAAAAGAAAGAAAATTCCTCAATGGATGACTTCAATATTCAATGAATCTTGCATATTTGCCATTACTAGAAACATTACAAATTCTAATTTGAGTGCTGAGCTGGTGCTCCTCTTAAGGAAGTTGCTTAATTATGGTTTTCTGAATGATGAACAAATTGCTACTCTAAATCAAGTATTCCAGGTAATAGATACTTTAACTTTGAAAGTTCATTGGTTTGATCTGGCCTCACAAAGCTTGCTTTTATTACAAAGAAAATTTTGCAAGGAAATAAAAGATGAAAAGAGAACATTACCAAATTTCCCTACAAGGATCACGATCAAAGAAATAATGGAATTCCATTACTATGTTTGGCTGCAGGAATGCAGAAAATGTATCTACAGAGACAAACTTCAACATGCTGGGGCAGAGGAGATGGCATTGAACGTAGCAGCCGCTTCAGATTATGTAGGTAAAGTTGGTCAGTTTCTCATTAGCCTCATAACGACTCAATCATCTGGTTGTATGGAGTCTACAAGATTTCAAAGTGGGAAAAGGGAGTTGTTGGAAGAAATAGACTTATTTTCAAAATGTCTAACGAGGGATGATTGAGACTAAAATCTAAAAAGATCTTTATAGCAATACTTTTTGGATAGATGAGCAAATATGTTTTTGCAGAATGACAATCAATTAAGCTAGCATGGATTTTGCTGATGGATCATTGCATTCTTTCTTAAGAGTTAAATAGACTCTTGCACCATTAAAGTTAGGTTTGGCAGGGTATCATATACGTTCTTTACCAAGAACAATTCAGATATTTTCTGTTTTGTCACTCATAAACTCAAAGGGCAATGACATCTGCTAGTATAATCCTATACCTGTCACCAAAATAAAATTAGAAGTCTTCAGTGTCATTGGCCACATGCAACCACTGCCTCAGCAATTCTAGTTTTGTACATCAAGTTGTACAGATTTTCTTCATCTCTTCATTTCGTCTTCCAAAAGAGGGACAAAGAAATTTGGGGGGAAAGCTAACAGTTGACCTCCCCAAGTTGAATAGCAGCAGAGGCCCTCTCTTTCTTACTTGAGAAACGGTTGGGCCTGGCAGGCCCATCGTTGTGACAAAGCCTGAACAGGGTCAACATAAGCCCAAGACTGTCAGCCCACACAATCCTCCTAGGCTCGACCGGTAGCATTAAGCAAACAAAATCGTTGATAAATGTTGTTGGTTTTCTGGAAGTGTAACATACGAAAAGCTAAATAATTGATGGGACCATATTATTTCTAGTTTCTCCCACGGACGTAATAGTTGCTCTCGTCTCAGCACTAAAATTCCCTAGCATGAAAAAGATAGCCCACCAATAATATAATACAGTTTTAATAACCGTTCACTATACATCTTATCCTAATTTGTATATATACCAAGCCACAGAAAATGATCAAAGAGATGGAGAGATGCGAGGACCCCCACCCACTCTTCCTCAAACTTGGGGACCTTTCCAGTATTTCTTTATATAAACCACTTATCCGAATTTCTCGAGGATAACGATGAATGTGATTTGTCTTCTACTTAGAATTACATGTTTTACTATATACAAATGAACAATTATAAGTACAGTGATAATCTACATTCATAAAACCAAAAAGCACACAACATAGAAGTTTCGTCCCTCATAAATCATGTATGGAATGAGAACATGATAAAAAGGCAGATGATTTGCAAGAGGATGTGGTTGTGGTCCCTGTGAGGAGGGAGGTTATCTTGTTAAATCATGAAAAGCAACACCCACGTCCCTGTGTCCCCATTTCTCCTTTTATTCTCACCCTACCCCTTAACTGTACAAAAAGATTTAGCTTATCTATTCAGGACTCCTGATAAATCATTACCTTATATAGGTGTTTAATATAATAAGCTCATGATTTCAGGTTTTATTTTTGGGATGAATCAATTCCTTTTTTCCCTGAATATATTCCACTTCCCCTAGATATATAGTTTTCCTTTTCTTTTTTCCTTTTCTTGCTTTTCCCCCTCAAGTTCTTTCTGGTTTACTCTAAGCTGCAACTTATGCTTCTTGGGATATATGGTTGAACTTCATACTTTTAACCATATGGTCCATATCTATTTCATTACTAGAAAGTTGATCATTGACCCCTTTAAATGATATGATCCACACGTGATATGCTTATAAATTATAAACACAATTTTGGAGAAACTAGAAACTATTTGCTAGTTGTCAATGCTTCATTAGTATTATATTCCTTATTATTAAAATATATAGTTCACCGATGAGATTTTGCTGTGGGGACATACTATATATTATCATCACTAATAGGATTTGTTTCTTTTAGGTAGTAACTTTTTGCGCTCCTAGAATGATACATGATCTTGACATATCATAAAAGGTGGGTAAAAGTTCTAAAAAGAAACCTTTATTTAGGACAAATATAAGTAGTCTTATTATGAGTTTGGTTGAAGATTCATAAAGGTGCTAACAACCAATCGAGAAATTACAATTTCTAACTAATTACTCATGTTTGGGACCATTAAAACAGTACTTAGAAATTTAAAAAGGAGCTATTAGGGAGAATTATTTGGTACTATCTATCAAGAGATTTTGGTGCTTTATGAAGTAGTCTTAATCGATTTTCAGTGGAAAATTGGCTGTCACACTTTTGCTAGGTTGATTATTAGAGTGTTACATAGTCAGCAATTACATTTGATGGTGACTCTCGACCTCATGAGGACATCACATGCGTCTCAATAAATTTTAGGTGAGTAAATAAAAACAATTAGGGATCATTAGTATGATGGGCAAACATTTAGTCCGGAATAAAAATTTAGTATTGTTTTATTCCTGTTTGGTTACATATATCAAAATAATAATTAGTATAAGGAATTTTAGTTGCTCGATTGATTAACTATGCAAACTTTCATCTTATTGATATTGGTTCGATTCTTCGCTAATTTATCCCCTCTCCCATTTTCGATCCCAACTTTTTTTTTCAAAAGAAAAAGATTATTAATTAATACCAACTTATACCTATTAGAGGAGGTGCAATGATAGTATCGGGATTAGTTATATAAAAATAAAAGTTTTTTTATTAAAAAATTATATAAATGCATGGGATTTTTAATATAATAATCAAGCAATGAATGAAAAATAATTCTTAAATAACGAATTCCTACATAATTTGTATTTAAAAAGGACCCGTAGAGTTCGTTTTCAAGCTTAGGAATCAGGATATTGTTTTTGTGAAATTTTGACGCAGCTAAAAGGCTAAATATTTCCTGTCGCATTGACTTGAGATATCAAAATACTCACCTATTTATTTCATAGAAGGCATCAAATAAAAACTTCCACAAGAACTAAGAATTATTTCAGATTTTTTTTCAGTGCGTTTCAGAAAGAAAATTGGATTACATGTTAGTAGTTATGAGCTTATAGATGATATTATATAGTGAAAAAACTGATAAAAATTTGAACAAATTCTTGTACAATATTTTGGTTCATCTGTCAATTCGTATTCAAGAATAGTAGTTGTTGGGCAATTATCACCTTGCTGTTTGTATAATTGCAACACTAAATAAAGCTTATAGGTAGGAGCTTGAGGGTTGGGATTACCTCTAATATAAAGGGATTTATTCTTCTACTAGGTTCTATTATGTTATCTTACACAAGCTATATAATATTAAGTCATCATCCAAAAGAGAAAACTAACGAAAACAATAATATACTTGGTGGAATCTCACAAGTCGGGTCTGGGAGAGCTTACCACTACTTCATAGAGATGGGAAGGTTATTTTCGAAAGACGAGGATCTCAAAAATATTAGGCTCCAAAAGCAGAAGATACTAGATATATATGAAAGAAAGACGACTAAGGTGGAAAACAAATGATAATATATAAATACAATAAAAATAACAAATATAAGACGGATAATAACAATATAAGATATAAAGACACGAGTACACAACTAATCTTGATTTATATAAAGAGGTGGATATCTAGGATTTGATGAAGTTATATGTATCATGAAAAGAAGATAACAGGAGTGCAAATACTAAGCCTATGATACAAGTGAAAGCTGCATGTTTAAAATTCATAATATCATCAAGAAAACCAAGTTCATATTTTGTAGTCGGAACTTAGAAGTGATTTGAGTAAAATGAATAGATCAGCAAATAAAATCAACAAAATCCCATTCTTTATTATTATTATTATTTTTTCTTAAAATTGGGGGTAGGGAAGGGTAAGGGGAATGGGGAACGGGGAGGAGATTACAATGTGAGTAATCAAACCTTCACCAACAAGATAGAAGTTCGAATAGTCAATAAACTGAGTTATTAAGATTCTTTCTTTATTTATGTTTAATTTTGTAAAAATGTAAAAGAAAAAAAAAAAAAAGCAAGTGAATGTGGGACGAGACGGACAATCATTCATAACTTTAGGAATTAACATTCTTACCCAAATGACTTACTCGAAAAAGCAACAAGGAAAAGCTCCTTTTATTTTTGTTGTTTCCTAAACTTAATTATTCTCAATTCCGCCGAAAGATTCACCTTCTTCTTTTACCTTTTTTTTCACAAGTTCACTTTTCGATCAAATGAAAAGAGAAAATAATTGTACAAAGTTAATTATAAAAAAAAAAAGTAAAAAGGATGTGAACTTTTAATAAGATATTCTTCATATTTGCATATTTGATTTTTGAGAGAAGAAATGAAGCATAGATTTGATTCCATTGGCTTGCTAATGATATCAATCAAAAAGAAAAATAATGATGAACAATGATATATATATATATATATATATATATATATATATATATAATATCATTAATTTATATGAAGGTTATAATTTTTATGAAATCTGACAAAAAAGATGTAATCATTTTGATTCTTCTCCTCGCAATCTTCAACTCAAGAGTTGTACTTGTTCTTGAATTGATAAAATAGATCGCCAATGAAGAGCAGAATTTTTTAATATATTTCTATATGTCCTTTTGGTCTTATGAAGATCCCTTTATATAGGCATGAGCTAGAGTTTTATGAGTATTTTGGTCCAAATAATTTTAAAGGACCTTAGGCTTGAAAAACATAAGTTCGACTCATTTCTCAACTTAATAGACCTGTCCAATTGTAAATCAGGTAATATTGACTTAAATATTAATCAATTTTATTAATCAATAATTTGACTGGATCAATATATCAAGAATTTAAAATTTCATATAAATTAACCAATAAAATTTTACTGCCTACACCAATATAAGCAAAAGACTTTCTTTCATGACTATCTAGGCAAAACAAAATTATAATTTCGCTTGTATCCCATTTACAAGTTTCTACACAAAAAATTGCACTACGAGAATTGTGCATATTACATACTTTTAAGTTATACAGTTCACATATATAATGACTTCCTTAATGGTAGATAGTAGTAATAAGAATAAATTGCATTATATATGTAAATTGCATACTCCAAAAGTATACATCATATATACTTGTTGAGTATCTTGCAAATAATTTTTTTTAAAAAAATTAATATGAATTATAATATTTTAAAAATGCTCTAAAAATTTCACGTCACATGATTATAAAAAATGCATATATTTGCTCTTGCACCTTCTAATTTTGACTTCCGCGAAGCTGAAACGATTACTCATAATAACACTATTTATGAATAATAACTGTACCGAAGGCCCTATTATTAAATTATCATACCAAACCCTCACGAAAAATACTGCGCATTAGGTTGTGTTTAGTATGAGGAAATATTTTCTCGAAAAATAAGTTAATTTTAATTTATTTTTTTATGTTTAGCTGGTGAGTAAAAAATATTTTTATTATTTGATTAGTAAATGAAAATATTTTAAAAATATGTTTTTTTGTTTTGGCCAGAGAGTAGACAATATTTTTTACGAAAATAGTTTTTGAAAATGAAATTTTTAAATTTTGATTTTTTAAATAAACTTTTTAAATGTTTTTGGAAGGGGGGAGGTGGAGGGGGGGGGTATGGATGAGGTTAAAAATAAAATTTTCAAAATATGAAATAATTTTTTTAAAAAAACTTTTAATTTAATTTATTTTTTTTTTTTGAAAAATTTCTGGGAGAAGGGGGATCGTGGTAGGGATGTGATAAAAATAATACTTTAATTTGAGATTGGAGGATAGTTATGAAAAATCTTTTCCTTAGTTTTTGGAATGAAATTATTTTTCTTGAAATTTGAATAAAATAAGTTGATTTGAAAATTATTTTTTAAAATATTTAACCAATCAAACTTAAAAAAATTTAAAAATATTTTTCAAAAAATATTTTCCCACGAACACCCCCTAAATTTTTTATTAAAATATGTTGTACCGGGTTTCCATTAACTACTCAGCATCGAATTTAAATTTAAAATAGTAAGATAAATGAGTTTGAAGTACCAAATTTTCAAAGGTAAAAGAAAGTAGTAGTTGAAGCGGCAGAAATCAGACTGTAAATTTGGTAATTGTTACTATTTTTGGAGAGTTTGTAGTTACTATTCCCAGTTACAAAACAAGAAATAATAATAGCATCTATTTATACTTATTCCTTTTTATTTTAGAGGAAGAAAAATAGAAAATGAATACATAAAAGGTGGAAAAAGTATCAAATAAAATTCGAATAGATGATACAAACGTTTGAAGAATGTGTCGGTGTACTTTGTTTGCCTTTCTATTTTGTCACTTTCTTTTTGTGCAAACATAATATTCTTCCAACCTTTTTTTTTTAATTATTAAAAAAAACTACGAGTCCCTCAATCATATTAATCAAAGCTCACTTATTTTTCAATAATTCAAGGACATGTGTTCCATCATTTTTTATAAATAAAATAAAATATAATCATCTCTTTTTTTTACCCTGACTGGAGCAATAAGATTAATTAAAATGTTATTGTATATATAAAATAATTTTTGATGTGGGAAGATGAACTGACAGAGAGGGGGTGACAGTGGTAAAAAGATAATGTTGGTCTAGAAAATTGAAATTGGTTGTAATTTTTTAGTATTATAGTACTGCAATAAATTCTTATTTCTTAGTTGAGGTATCAATCCCTGGGGGCGAATGTTTGTTGACCAATCAACAACAAAAATAAATAAATGATATAGTTTAATTTGACACGACACGAAATTTAAATTTAAGATTTTTTTTTAATTTTATGATTGTAAATTAAAGTTACGTTAAATATATCAAAAAATTATTTAATCTTATGGTATGCCACGTGAAAAGTTAAAATTAAAATATTGCAAAAAAAGAAATAGGTTATTCTTTTTAAAATTGACTAAAATAAAAAATAGATCATTCTTTTTGAAACAAAGAGAATAATATTCTATTGGTTAAATTTGTTTAGCATTTTTTAATCCCTTTAAAATTCTTTTAAAATATTATTTAAATTTTTTGACATAATATGCTTAACATTGCAAGATTAAAGGACATTTTGATGCATTTAATATATTTTTAATTGAAAATTATAATTTTCAAATTTTATTAAATTACGTGTTATTTTCGTTTATTTTTACTTGCCATATTTAAATTCATATACCCATCAAGACAATCATATTTTATGCATTTCTTTTTTATACTAAATATATTGTTACTATAAAATACTTATCAATTTAAATAATTAAATGAGAATTGCTTATTTTTTTTCTCTACTTTCATTTTATATTAATTATTCTAGCAAAAATAAATAGGAATTAAAGAATAATAGAAATAAATATATACTCTATCAATTTTTTTAATGATAATTAAAAAGAAACAAAAGAAGTTATTACTATGACTATTTCACTATACCATTTTTATTAATTAATATTTAATATTAATTATTGAATTTTTTAATATTTTAAAGCATAAATAAAAAAATTGTTTTTAAAATAGTAAATAAATAAAATTAACATAGGAATTGAGTATTAAACAACATTAATAAATGTGTTCTGATCGAGAGATTCTTCGAATTTATTCTTTTTTTCTTTCTTTCAGAAACAGAAAGCGGTGTACAAAGCTGGAGCCTGGAGGTCAATTTCTCTGTCTTTTTTATCTTTTACTATTACATTTTTGCACACACATCCCAATATAGTGTGTTTTCAGGACTTCTTTTTCTTGTTTTGGACAATTGACAACTGCAACACACACAATTTTCTTAAAGTTCTGTCCTTTTTGCTTTTCTCTCCCTGTGTAACCTCTTTTTTCTCCCTTGAAAATGATTAATTGAAGTGGGGTCTGTGATTAAGCAAACCTTAATGCACCACACCTACTTCAGGTTGCTTCAAGAACTTGTTACAACAAAGGTAGTTTTTCTTGTATTTTCTACCATTTCTGCTTACAATTTCTTGTTCTTACACTGACAAAACATTCTGTTACAGTTTTATTTCCTTTGCATTTCCTCTTTTTATATAAGAGTGTGTGGTACATACATACATGTGGGTGTTGTTGTTCCAATCTTGTAACTTTTGTGTGGATTGAGCTTTTTGGGTACTCGAAAAGTTTAGTCTTTTCTGCAATCTTGCTTTCTAGGTACTCAAAAAGCTTCAGTCCTTTTCTTTTTGCTAACCTTTTTTATTGGTTTGTGAGATATTTATGTGTCATTGTGCAGATTTAGGGATTTGCACCGCTTATTTAGTGAGTAGTGAACGGTGTTCAGCTTAGAAAGAGAGAGAAAGTTATGGCAGCAAAGTCCGATGAACCAGCACCACATCCACCAAAAGATCAGCTTCCTAATGTTTCTTACTGCATTACTAGTCCTCCTCCATGGCGTAAGTTCTCAATTCTGTGTTTGTTTCCTTTCAAAATTTAGTGTTACAAGGTGGGAGTCGAACCCTCTCTGTTCCTCCTAAATTCTGTTAGATTGCTTTGTTCCATCCTTTTTTTGGCACTGTAGCATTATCTTATCTCTTCTTGCTTGGAGCATATGAGGCCTGATTTTTCTGAATTCTGTCATTTGTCCCACTGGTTTTACTATTTCTCAGTGAATTGCTTAACAATTTAATGTGTGTTGTTGTCCTACAGGCTTTACTATTTCTCAGAGCCTTATGTAATATGTGTTGTTGTATTGATCATAAAAACATTAATTGCTTTTGTTTTCAGTTTTGAATTTTATTCTGCTGTTTTTTTTCCTGACTAATTCACAGCCCAGTTGCCTTACCATGTCGAATTTGTGTGTTTTAGATGTTATGCTGGTATATTTTGATCTAGAAGCTGGTTACATAAGATGCAGCTTCTGTGCACACCGTTTTTAATTCTAGTTGTTGAAAGTATATGATTATTTTTCCCATTTAGCCTCATATTACATTTAACAGTAATTTAGGCATTTCTTCTATATTCCTAATGTGTGGAAGTTCTTGCCTTTTTTGTGTGTGATTAATATTTTTTATGCTATCCATTTCTGTTCACACGTGAAATATCAAGCAGACTTGATAAAATTATTGCGTCTGGTGGGCTAATTGTAGAAATTATTGTCTCGTTGAGTACTGATATGAGAGTAATATCTACTCTGTAAAATAATTGCTTCTTTTTGGTGATCTTGAACAAATGTCACGAAATTCTTCTCTATATCTTTTTTTATGTTTTTGATTATTTTCTGAAGTGTGGATTGTGGACTATGCTGATCTTGTTTGATGGTTGAAATGCAGCTGAGGCGATCCTTCTAGGATTTCAGCATTATCTGGTTATGCTTGGTACCGCAGTTATCATTACTACGGCTCTTGTTCCCCAGATGGGTGGAGGAAATGTGAGCCTACTGACACTGCAAAGCTGTTATACTGCGTATTATGATTCTTTTATTTTTTTTACTTAAAAGTTATGTGATAATACTAAATAAATGATTGTCTTCCCCTTTGCAGGAGGAGAAAGCCAAAGTTATTCAGACAGTGCTATTTGTTGCTGGGCTAAACACCTTGCTGCAATCTTACTTTGGAACTAGACTACCAGCTGTGATCGGAGCGTCTTATACCTTTGTTGCACCTACAATTTCGATTATCCTTTCGGGACGATGGAGTGACCCAGACCCTGTATCGGTCAGTGTCTTCAGATACTGATTTTGTCCTTTGTTGTTTGAATAATGTAATAATCAATTGAATATTAAAGAGAAGTGAATAGGAAGTTTGGTTTTGTGATGCAGTTCTCTGGTAAGTTCAACTGTCAAATCATTGAACGACAGCTAAACTGTTTTTATTCTCTTTAAGCTAACAAGTCAAGTGCCAAAAATAATTTCTGTAGAAGATGTTTGGGTGTAACTTAAAATCACCCACTGCATCTTGATGATATTCAATCTGTCCTAATATTATGTTCCATTTTCTATTTTTTGTCAGAGATTCAAGAAGGTAATGCGGGCCACTCAAGGTGCACTTATTGTTGCTTCAACAATTCAGATTGTCTTAGGATTCAGTGGTCTCTGGCGCAATGTTGTGAGGTTTGTTAATATGATATGAATAATATTGTGCCATTTTATGTCAATGTAGAACTGGTTGATGTTATTTCCTATGTCTAGATTTCTGGCCTAGTTCCCTATTATGTCAATATGTGATTAGGTGATGTTATTACCTACACTAGAGTTCCCATCTAGATTCTAAAACTAAATAAAACACTCTTTTCTACACCAGTTATGTCTTTTTGGGGATTGAAGATCAAATAATTGCTCCAAGGATTAGTTTTGGTGGTTCACTGCATCATGTTGATTGTCTCATCATTAACTTGCTCACATCGGCATTTATTTATTCAATTATTTAGGTTTCTGAGTCCACTTTCAGCTGTTCCATTAGTTACTCTTGTCGGCTTTGGGCTCTATGAGTTTGGTTTTCCCGGGGTAAGTATTGATGTAGATGTGCTTTTTTCCTTTTGGGCATCTTCTTGTGTACTACTATATAATGCCGAAATGTTGACTATATCTTTCTATATTTAGGTTGCCAAATGTGTTGAAATTGGGTTGCCGGAGCTGGTCCTGTTGGTCATTTTCTCTCAAGTGAGATGCTTTATCAAGAAATGTTTCACTATTTTTCTTATGTTGCTTTGAATTGTAGCATATACGAATTTGATTTTGGTTGTCATTTCAGTATTTGGCCCATCTGATACGCCCAGGAAAGAGTATATTTGATCGTTTTGCTGTTCTTTTCACGGTGGCAATTGTATGGATTTACGCCCACTTACTTACAGTGGGTGGGGCTTATAATGGGACTCCACCAAAGACCCAAGCAAGCTGCAGAACTGATCGTGCTGGACTCATTGATGGTGCTCCATGGTGAGTGCTTTTTCTCTTAGTCACCCTCATCACTTTCTACTATAATAGGGCCTATCATATCTTTGGAAATTACGTAATATTTCCTTTCGTGGTTCTAAAAGTAGGATTGAAAAATGAAAGTCTTTGTTGAAGTTGAACTTTTATGCAGTAGGTGGATCTGATGCCACCAATTTGCTAAGATAACTTGGAAAGTGTTTGTAGTATGGGAATAAAGAGTCTCTGTACTAGGGTGGTGATGCATGCAGGGTAGAAAAAGTAGTTAGAAGAATTATTAAGTTTAGACATGTTAACAGTCCATCCTAAACTGAGAAGCTGGTGGTCATTGGTCAAACACGCTTAGCAATTTCCTGATCTCAAGATCATGTTGATTGTCATACGAGCTTACAACTTGCTCAAACAACTCAAAACCTTTAGTCGAATATGAAATCCAAACCCTCTAAATTCAAAATCATGGACCATCATATTTTTCAACTTCCTATTTCAGCCGCTGCCTGAAAGCATGATACAGACCAGGTAGGATGAAAGTTTAGTCACCTTGTGGGATAGTTGCATCATAAATAAGCTTTCAACAAGGTTCAAAATTTAGGAGTATAGGTTTATTGGATTCTTCTTGCATGACAAAGGCAATAATCAGATATGCATTCTGTCATTAAAACCAATATAGATTTTGTCAATGTTTGTCTATATCGATGCTGAATCTTAAAATAATGAATGAAAATGTCAAAATTGACATAGAAAGAAGTTGGAATCATCTTCAGCTTCATATTGAAGTTTTGAGTGTTTGGGTTTGTGATGATTGATGATGACTGCATGTAAATAAAAATTGGAAGATGTATGATTACTTGCTGGTGTTTGGAATGGTGAGCAATGGATTGGATGGCGAAGGAAAAACCACATGTATCTAAGACTGAGTGTGCTTGTCAAGGACATTATGCTGATGTTATATTATGCCCAGAGATAGATTGCTAGGTCATTATTCAAGTCGAGCCGAAGTTTGGTGAGCATAAGTTTGTTAGTAATCAAGCTCAAGAGGGATCTCAAACTTGGCTCATTTAAAGCATAAACGAGTTCTGTGAGCTTTTTTCCTGAATAGGAATATACATTCTATGTTGGGACAGAGAGGGCAGTTTTGTAATGTATATGGCAACCAGAAACTTCGGATTGATGACACTTCGATAATGATACATGAGATAACTTCATAATCATCTTCTAACTCCTAGGTTTTAATTGGCCTACAGACTCACACAGTGTATTCTTGTTGTGTGATTTAATGTTAATCACCTCATTAGATTCCTTGAGTTATACAGAGATTATAATGCACGGATTAGTTTTGTAGCGATTAGTTATATAGAGATTAGTACTACAAAAATTATTTATTGTTGGGTGTTTGGTTCAACAACAATAATATACCCGTGCTATCCTATTTGTGGGGTCAAGGGAGGGTAAGATATATGCAGGCCTTACCCTTACCATTTGTTGTTGGGTGTTTGGTTCATTGCACTAATATTGGATGTACAAGATATGATTTAAAATATTTTTTTATTTTTTAGACTAAAAAGTAATGATTTATATATATATATATATATATATATATATATATATATATATATATATATATATCCTTAGATGCTCAACATTCATCACCGAGAGCCTGTGCATCCCCGGATTAGTCAGGGCTCAAAGAGACTCGGACACCCGGTGCAAATAAGAAAAAATAAAGATTGTTTTGTCCTTTTGCTACATCCCTATCTAAGTTATGCATGGATTAGTTATTTCATGATGTAGGTATAAAATAATACATTGTTGGTTTTAGGGGTGGCAATTTCAACCCATATAAGGTATAAGGAGTCCATTTAACCCATATTTATTTTAATGGATCACTCATATTTCCAAAATGGGTAAATATGGGTTGATCTATTTTAAGAGCTCATACAAATATGGTCAAAATGGGTAAGATATGGGTACCCATAGATTCCCCATTTATAATAAAAATTCTTAATTGCACTAAAATTTTTTTTTGGGTGCGTGAATTTTTTTTTTTCTTAAAAAAATTGAGGGCGGGAGTGGGGTTAAGGGGATGAGGGGTTAGGGGTGTGCATCAGTCGGTTCGATTCAATTTTATGTATTATGGGTTCGGTTTATTAATTTTCGATTTTTAAATATGCTAAACCAATAATATATTTTTTAATCGATTTTCAATTTATTAATTTTTGGTCCTTAACGGTTCGATTTTTGGTTTACCCAATTAAAAGATAATCATAAAAAAAATATATGACTTCTCTAACTATGTAATGCAATACGATGAGATATAGTAAAATAAACAAATCAATTGAGTATCTAAACTTAATAATATGCAATATTTGACTTCATATTCCAATTTACTTTCCAACAAAGAGTTATACATTGGAAATCAAGCAAATACATGACTTACGAGTAAGAATTTAGTATTAAGTGATGTTAAATTATTAATATTTAATATTTATGAAAGGATAAAGTAGTAAATTATTATAGTCTTAATGAGTTATCAGTTTACCCAATAACCCAATACTGGGGTAGGATTGGGGTAACAGGGGTTGAGCATTAACAATCAATCTTTGATTTAATTTTCTTTGGCTTTAGCCTTTAAGGGATTAAAGTGGATTGAAACCATTTTTACCCAAATCATATTTGACCAAATCCATATTTATCCATATTTTATTTGGATGGATTTTGATCCAATCCATTTTGGCTCAATCCATATCCAATCCATCCAATCCACCCATTTGCCACCTCTATTTGGTTTATTATGTTATACATGATTCAAATTACAGCCAAACATTGGATAAAGTTATACCAAATTATATACCATGATTATTTTCCTTATACATCATACCAAACGACCCCTAAGAAGATAAAATGTGACTAGGACATTCCATGATGTACAAAGTGACAGCCTTTGTCCTCTTCACCATAATATAACAATTATAAAGTGCTTATTCCCTATTGCTATTTATTTTTTACTTTGAGCATAATTGGAAAATACGACATTGGAATTGCAATTTAGGAAACTATGCAGTTAATAAGTACCATGACTAGCTTCTGATTAAGCCATAGTTGTTTTATGTGCAAGTTAATAAGTAAGGATGGATGTTTAAAACTCACCTACCTGATTTTCATGTTTAGGAGTAGATACATCTTCTTTTAAAATCAGCTGTTAGTTTTTCATTGTTGCACTACTTAAAGCACAAATAGTTTACTATTTTCTCTGTCTGCACTTATTCAATGGTGCTGATGTTTTTGTAATACATGAGGTGCTGTTTTTCTGCTCCAAGCTTTCAATTTACTTATTTGCATTTTATTTCAAGTGCGCTTCTATAGTTCAGAATATACTTGTTTACTCCATTTGGAGCATTGAACAGTTGCTCAACTCTAAGCAACTTATAATGTGTAATTAATGATGATATTCTCCTCTTATTTTCGCTGGTTTTATTTGCAGGATTAGAATTCCGTATCCCTTCCAATGGGGAGCACCTTCATTTGATGCTGGTGAAGCATTCGCTATGATGATGGCTGCATTTGTTGCTCTTGTTGAGGTTCTATTTTTTTACCTGCCTGGCGTAGAAATTGGTGAAACTTGTGAATGTTTTAATAATATCTTATTGGATGTTTTGCTTGTTAGACAATGTTGCTGACTGCATACATGTTTTCGGGGCATATATCTACGAGTTGTTTCTAGACATTTTATCTGTTCTTTTCTTTTATGGCTCCCTTGCTCTATTTTTGCCTTTTTTACTTCCTTTGTAGTTATGTTGTTTCTTTGTGCACTTCTTTTGATTGCTAATTCTTATGAAGAAACAGGTACTTGGGTTTGATAAGGCCTGGAACCAGCTCCCTTCTGATGGTTGCTTTTGTTTTTTTCAGTCCACTGGTGCCTTTATTGCAGTTACAAGATACGCAAGTGCTACTCCCATGCCACCATCGGTACTTAGCAGAGGTGTTGGCTGGCAGGTAAAAAGGCGTTCTCCTAGAATCATCCTCGCCATTCTTTAGCATAACATGGAACAGGAATCATGAATAATATCATCTAGCTGAGGTTGATCCTCACTTGCAATCAAATTCATAGGATCTTTTGGAATGATTTCTGCTTTTCCGATTTCAGCATATTTTACAGGCTTAATTCACCTTTTGATTAAGAACTACCCTTCAGGTTATACACCAATATTGTAATGCATCTATTTTACATCGCAGAAGTGAAATCTATTTCCTCTCAGATTCAGGTCAATAGAACAATGATTCTGAGTCAAATTGGTTACTGACCTGCAGATTGCGGTTCACTTTGGAAGTGATGATAAACAACAGATGCCATATGTAGTAGATCTCAGTTTTCTTTACTAAAGATTGAAACACTTGAATATTCTTGCATACATAGCAGCAACCTTACCTTTTTGCCAACAGCTCCCTTTACACTCTACGCCATCTAATATTTTTTCCTCTGCCTTCTGTTTCCCCTTGTTCATTCTTTAATATTCTCAGAAGACGGCCTGGGAATTGGGTGTTACAAGCATAAGTGATGCTAGTATTATCCAGTTCCAATAATTTATTTCATGTGTTTCTCTTTTTTCTTGCAGTCTATATCTTTTACAGTCATGTTGTGAACCTACATAATATTCTGGACATGTTAGTTACCCCATTAGGTAACTTGGGAAAAACAAGGCCTAGGAGTATGATGGAGGAGTGTTGGTTAACTCAATGTTGGGACTATGAGAAGAGAAAGGAAGGCTTATTTTTGTGAGAGCATGTATTAGTAAAAGAAGAGCACTATGAGTTTCATGAGGATGAACTGTTTGCTTGGCCTTTTCTCTGTGCTCTTTAATATTTTCAAATCACAAGTCTTCTTCTGTTTGCATCTCAGGGAATTGGCATTTTACTGTCTGGGTTGTTTGGCACAGGGAATGGATCTTCCGTATCTGTGTATGTCAAAGAAAATTCTTCTGTTGAGTGATTAACTCTTTGTTACAATAGTTAATTGAAATGAATTTTTTTTTCCTAACACAGTGAAAATGCTGGTCTTTTAGCACTGACACGTGTTGGTAGCAGAAGAGTTGTTCAGATAGCTGCGGGATTTATGATTTTCTTTTCAATTCTTGGTAAATCACTTGCTTAAACATTTCCTTTGAGAAATACGCACTGATTAAGTTGATAATCCACTACTCCCTCCCTTTCTATTTTCCTGTGATTGTCTTGACAACATGATTGTCTTCAGGAAAATTTGGAGCAGTCTTTGCTTCAATACCACCATCCATTGTAGGTGCTTTGTATTGCATTTTATTCGCTTATGTGGGTAAGTTTATAGAAATCAAGGTCATCCAACAATCTCTGATCCATGTTATTGATGAATTAATCAGCTCTGATGTCGTTTGTCCTTTGCAGGCGTAGGAGGTTTAAGCTTCCTTCAATTTTGCAATCTGAACAGTTTCCGTACCAAGTTTATATTAGGTTTCTCCATCTTTCTTGGTTTGTCAATTCCCCAATACTTCAACGAGTACACAGTTATTGCTGGTTATGGACCTGTTCACACAGGTGGACGATGGGTATGGCAAATTGGCATTAGCTCCTGAATATCATAATCATCTCCACTTATTTTCTTGTTTTCTACTCATGTATAAGAGCTTGCTGAGAAAAGTTACTTGTGTTTTGTCATTCTTCAGTTCAACGATATGGTTAACGTGCCATTCTCATCGGAAGCTTTTGTTGCTGGTATCCTGGCTTACTTCTTGGACAACACATTGCACAAAAGGGATGGTCAGATAAGGAAAGACAGAGGCAAGCCATGGTGGGACAAGTTCAAGAACTTCAAGACCGACACAAGAAGTGAGGAATTCTATTCCCTCCCATTCAATCTCAACAAGTATTTCCCATCTGTGTGATCGTCCCGTATCATGAAAGAAGATAGAAGGGTCATTTACGCGATATCATCACAAGTCTGGGTTCCTCCAACTCCCTTCAAAGCTGTGTATTGGAGCACATTAATGTTGCGCCACCAATTTTCTTTTATATGCATCTGCTACTTTTGACAGGTATAAATAGTCTGACGACTTGTGGAACATGCTTAGAACATTTGTTAATTGTTTTCTTTGTTGTAAATCCAAGGTAATATGTACTACGAATAGTAATAGAATAAGCTTGTAACTTTCAAATTTTATGCTGATTTCAGCACCTATATAAGCCTGTTGGATGTGGTTAGTATCAAGCACATTGGCTATAGTACTATTGTTGGGGAAGATTATGGTTTAACTAGCAGACAATAACACAAAGCAAATAGAGAAGAAAAATAACGCAAGGGATTAGTACAGATGCACAAAATTCAAGACAAGCAACAATTACAATAGTGTCATTTTCTCTTGTCAAATGTGAAGGAAAAGATTTACATGACTCTATAACTGATTAATTAGTCAATTGTACCGTATGAGAGTTTTTCAATAGAAAAAGGGGAATAAATATTTAAAATATAGTTGAGCTTTTAGTTGTCAGCTTAGAAAGAATTGCTCACGACATAATTCTTGTTTAATGTTTACAATTGCCATAAGCTTTATGTATGATGAAGCCTAGGAAAGGGAAAACAATCCAACAGTTTTACGACATTTTAGGCCAATTTTTGTGTTGATTTGTGGATCGGTTAAACGTTCCATTAGGTAGCCTGGTCTTGACTCTTTTGTGTGGTATTCATTCTCGTTTGGCTCTTGGAATCACATTCAGCAGTGGTTTAGATAAGAATCTACGTTGAATATTTTTCTTTAGTTACATATTGGTTTAGATAATTAAAATACATAACCTAATTTTAATTTTCTTTAATAATTAGTCATATAATTAATACTTATTATACTTATTTTAGCATGATTTAGTACTTTAAAATTATAATCATTTTCATTTTAACTTTATCTATTTGCAATATTTGCTTTATGCGATTACATTTTTATTTTTGTTGAATATTTTAGTGTCACATATTTGTATTATTTTTTTAAGAAATACCTTAGATAATTGTATCTGAATGGGATTAAGAAATTTTTGAACCGCAAATTAATTATATGTTTTTATGAATACTTTATCCAAAAAATTCAAATTTGAAGTCGAATAACTCAAATTTTATTAGTTTCATTTGATTTATAGATTTAAAAACCCAACACAACTGTATTAATATAACACTTAAAAAATTTGAACCAACCTAAACCGTGTACAACTCTCGATGATCAGTATATGTAACATAATCTTTGTTTGGGACGCTCAAACTGGAAGATGGGTTCTGTAATTCATATTGATGTAATTTTTAGAGCTCAAACCCAGCCTACTGGAAATAATTGGAGTTTGTAATTGTATGTCCAAAATGTCAAAGTTGGGGCATGTAAGCCATCCTGCATGACTGAACTTTGGATAAAAGTCCAAGCATTAAGATTTTCATAATCCCACAATATCTAATCCATCTTATATATGTACGGGGGGCAGAGCCATGTGGGAGCAATGAGAATAGGAGAAAAATTATATTGTGTATAGGAGTCAGATATTGAATACTCTCGCGTCTTCATGTGTTTACTTCTTCTATTTAAAAGGTAAAATATGTAGCTAGATAAACATATGGTATATATTTAATTATATCAGTATAGTTTGAAAAAAATTATAATTTATAGTTATAGTTAGGGTTTTGTTGCTATTTTCTCTCTTCTCTCTTCATCTCTCTCGCCTATCCTCTCTCTCTCTACAATCTTTTGACAGATTTACAGTTACAAATGTATACCAATTGCATATATACAATTATTTGACAGATATACATATTAAATTCAGCTCTCTCCACTCTCTGCCCTCTCTTGCTTGCCAAATATACAAATACATATGTATATTAGTTACATATATACAATTAGTGGATAGATATACACATACAATTTGACAAATATACATATACAATTCGCCTCTCTTGACTCTCTGCCCTCTTGCTCGCCTCTCTCCTCCCTCTCTCGATCTCGTTCGCCTCTCTCCTATAATATGTAGCTACAAATCGTAATTCTAGCAAACTATAACTATTTTTGTCTTATTATATTTCAAATGATTGTTCTTTTTGAAAAAATCTTCTTTTTTAAACCCCTAAAAAATCTTGGCTCCGCCAACCACTTGAACAAATTAATTAATTAATTTTAGCAAATCCCTTAAATTTGGGAGGGACTAGATTCAGCCAAAATAGTGATGTTGAATGTTGACCATTTACCATTAACTTAAGGCTATGATATTCACTAATGCTGCCAAATATATCAAAAGAACAATTAATTTGAAACTGCATGTGATCTTCTTTAGTTAGGATTAATTTGTCTGATTTAATAACCAGAATTAGTGACTGATAATGTTAAATCCCTTTAATAATGACTACTTACATTTCAAGAAACTGATTAACTTTCTAATCAATTAATAATGACAATCAGTTAAAGAATAATTTTATGAAATTTATTAGCGCTATCGTAGTGCTTAGAGCTTTTTTTTATGGGAACGCAGAATTGGTCCTGCCTAAAATGTCAAAATGCAAAGGTACTAATACTGGGGCCATATAAATTAATGCTCTTACCCACTACTAGTACTTTGAAAAAGAAATCAAAATATTTGGCATCCACTTGTTTTTCCTTTGCATTTATCGTTTTCGTCCTCAATTCATGTGATGATATTTGATTATACGTGAAAATTAAGAGTGAAAGGAAGATTTTCAAATTTTTAGGATAAATTGTTTGTAAATATAAAAAAACGACATTTTATTTGGAATTAACTAAGAAAAAAAGAGGGTAATGTAAATTAAAACGGAGAAAGTAAGCAATCGTCGAATGTAAAAAGGTTGGATTTTTTATTTAATTTATAACAGAAATATCAGGATATTCGATTAGGCTAAAGGTTTTTGTTACAACTGTTTTATACTCAACTTTAAATGGTGGTGCAGAAGACAATTAGCCCAAAAAAAAAAAAAAAACAGTTCAATTTTTGCTGTAAAAAGAACTCATTCTAAAAGGAAAATATAGAAGAATCTCACCAAAAGGAGTTTTAATTGATTAATTTCATAGATGATAATTCAAATTTTATTTTATTGCATACGAGTTATTTATTTTAAAATTAAAAAATCACTTAACTTTATTTAAGTATCACAAAAACTACTAAAATTGTAACTAAAAAGACTCGAGTTTGCTTATATATCATGGAAAGTCATTTAGGAAACAACGGATACATTTTATGTAATACTTAGGCAAAGTCGATTGACCTCTTGGTTACGAAAAAGTTAGTAATGATAATAATTAGATAAAGTTGAATGGCTTTATCGTTACAAAATATTTATATGATACTTTAAAGTAACAATTTCGTTATAAAAGATAGTTTAAAACATTTTTGTAATAAAGATTGTCATTGTATCAAATCTTATACTATTCGATGTGATTTTGTATAAAAAGCACCCTTATTACGTGAAATTATTCCTATTTTCAGGTCAGAATTTTCAACATTTTATTTAATTATGCATTTGTCACAGAGAAAATAAAACCTTTTAAGAGTCAAATATTGAATATTGTTATATCTTGGAAGATAAATGTTGCTGTCACAATTAAATTTTGGAAGGACATTCTCCTTGCTTCAAATGGAGTGTCACACATCAAAATAATAGTCTTGTTTCTTCTGAACGTGTCCACACATAATTCATCATTTAAAATTTAATAATCTCATGTATTTAAATAAAAATTTTCTATATCAATTTAAATTAATCGAATTTAAAAGCGTATATGTGAAAAAAAAACATATATGCGTATAAATATTTCGTTGGAAGTAGGCCAGTCCCGCTTGTATCAGTCCCAATCATGGCTTGGTCCAAGTCAAGTCAAACCAATGTTTAATTTTAATATGGATGCTTCTATTCTGAGATTTATAAAGTTGCTTTATATCTAACTATTTAATATCTTAAAACCTATAATAATTCGGGATTTTAATATGTTTGGTCCAAAGAAATAATTAAAGCTGCTAGTTAGATATATATAAAAATACATTATGTACAAATATTTATTATACGTGTCTGATATATTAATATACAATAAACTATACATTTATAAACTAGTACTGATATTTTGGTCGACTTCTTTATACAATGTAAACAAGCCATAAAAATTATGCTACACCTAACAAAAAAAATTAATAAGGCTGTTGCTTTTATTGGTTTTTTCTACTCATTTGGGAAAAGAAATTAAAAAGGAAAGAAGGAAACTTGGAAATAAAGGGGGAAAAATAGAAATAAGAGGACTAAGGGTCTGTGTATTGTTACGATTGAAAATGTATTTCAAATTTCTTATGTTTAGTTAATTAAAATATTTTTTAAAATATAGATTTTAAAAAATTAAATTTCTTGAAATTTAGGAAAATGATTTTTCCCACTAAAGCAGGATTTTTTTTTATATATATATCAATGATATTTCATATGAATCGTCTCCTTTTGACCCCAACAACCCATTCACTCTCAAAACAACCTAAACTCCCACCTTCCCTCTATCCATCCTCGTAATTTTTGTCTAGATTATATATAAATATTTTTGGAATAAAATTTTTTATTAGACAGTCACCAAAACAAAAAAGTACTAAAACAATCACTTATTTTTGTCTGGAATGTATACACTGCCACCCTTATGGTACATGCACCCTTTTTACGAAGAGATTAGCTTTATTCTACAAGGTTAATATACAGACAAATGCTACCTACTTCCAACTTTGTTACTTTCTAGGTACCATTTCAACAAAAATATAATGGGAAGGATCACATTATTATTTATTGTATAAATTTTAGGGATACCATACTGTGTTGGGAAAATCTCAAATAATCCCGAATCTTTATCAAATTACCAAAAATCCCGGATATTTATAATTATTTGATACCATATGCAGATCTTTGATACCTGCAAAATAAAACTGAAACATTTAATGCTGAACCGTTAAAAATGGTAATTAAAATTCTGCCAACTAACAAAATCCCTTCAATTAAGGATATAAGTTACAAATCAATCAATTAATACCTAAAAAACGTTTTTGGCGTTAGAATTTGAATTTAAAAAAATCAAAACTACATCACCATTACTAAACTGTGAAAAGAAAAAAAAGTCAGCCGAGTTTAAAAAAAAAATACAGCAAGGTGTGCAACAATGAAGGTATGTACATAGACATAGATTCATAAAATAATGTATGTATAATGTTGAGGTATCAGTAACTACATTAATAAATAATGAATCTGTTGAGGTATCAGTAATTATAAAAGTTGAGGTATCAATCATTGCTGTGTAGAGATATCAGTAGATAAAATATTGAAGTATCAGTATTTACAATGTTGAGGTATCATTAAGTATATTAATAAATATGAATATGTTGATGTATCAGATATGTCATTTACTTAAAAAAATTTATGTTTTTTTGATTTTACTTTTTTTGGTTTTAGGTCATTCCTTCCTCAGAATTTTATTTTTTCAGTGTATGATGGTGGTCACAGATACATTGTATGCATTGAGAGAAAAATTTGCAGTTGTGGGAAATTCCAAATTGATGAAATTCCTTGTGAACATGCAATTGCTGCTTTGAAGAGTAAAAATGTAGTTGATATGCATCCATACTGCTCGTACTATTACAAACCGGAAGCATTACAAAAAACATATGAAGTTCCGATGAAGGAATAGAATCCATTGTTGATGGATAATGAAGAAGATGGAGGATAAAATGGAGAATGAGGAAGATGGAGAATGAAGAATGGAGAATGGAGAGTGACAGTTTCAGCGGTGTAGAAGAAAATGGAAAAGTTTTGTGAATCAAAAACCGTAAAAAGTGAAATTTGAAATTTAAATGGTAACTGCCATTGAAATAAAAATAAAAAATTATAAATTAAAAAAAAACTGATTTAAATAAGGTAAAAATAAAAATGTAAAAACTGGTTGACATTAAATATACTTCCATATTTAAAAACCATACTAAATATATTATTTAATTAAAAACATAATAATTAGGTATCAAAAAAAAATGAATCTTATATAAAAGTCGGTATTTTAGAAGTTTTTGAAAAATATTGGGAAAAAATGATATTTGAAAGAAAAAGTATGGGATTTCCATAAATTTTCCTTATTTATTTATTTATTTCTGCACTAGAAACATATATCAAAAGTGAAAAGTGGAAGAACGTAACATTAATTTTGAGAATTTTCTGATTGAATTATCTGGAAAATAATAATAGCATATGACACAAAATCACGATCTATTTATAAAATATTATAATTATAATAAAAAGATAGTGTGACCAAATCATGGTGAGAAACAAAGGGGAAAAGGACCACGATGAATTGTCATTAATTCGTCGGATGTGAAGACATAAAAACCATAGAGAGGATTTGGCCCAGGCACTTTGATATTCTTTGTTCTCACTTACTTAGGTTAATGGCACCTCATCTCTATTTTCTTGTTTCTTTCCAATTTCCAACCACCAATCATATACTCTTTTACTTTTATTCATGAAAATATGGAAGGGTTTGTTACTTGTTTGTTGTTAGGTTGGTAAAAGAACAGTTTGACCTCATTATTTTTTACACTTCCCATTGTCATTCTAGAAATACAACAACTCCTGTGTGTAATAGGTCCAGGGAGGATAGAGTGTATGTAGGTTTTATCCATTTCCAATTCTGTATAATGCATATCAAGAATATATATATATATAAATAGTGGCGGAGTTTGGATTTTCACCGGGGGTTCAAAATTTGAAAAAGCAAGACACACGAACTAGTGAAAGGAGATTCAATATCTATTGTATATATACATAAGAAATTATTTTAATTATGGTATAAATTATTTTAATTATGATATAATTTTCCGCTGAAGAGGATTCGAACCTCGATAGGATAGCTCCGCCCTGTATACAGAAGAAAAGACATAAAACGAAAACTAGAAAAAGCATTACACATAGCATACAATAAAAAGAAAGAGTAACAACAAAAAAGTACCACGATAACCAAAACATAATTGGTGGCAATATAAACTTGAAGACAGGGAATTACAGAAAACTACTAATACCACAGGCCGTATAAAGGAGAAACGGGTATTGAGTGCTTTATTACCACCAAGAAAGTGAGACCACACTACTAACCCTCTACTCTAATTTACGACCTCCAAATTTATGTATCCAAGGTCATGTCCTCTGTGAGCTAACGATATATTATATTCTGTCTAATCATCTCTCCTCGATACTTTTTTGACCTACTTCTATCCCTCCACGAGCCCACACGTTGTCAACCTCTCGATCACACCCCTTCAATATATATGTGTTTAAAATAATTATATATATAACTCACCGACTAAAAATTTTGAACTTTTCTACATATATTACATGTGCGGTCGACTAATTGATTGATTCTATTTAATTTCTTGAGTAGGACATTCACAAGAATTGTACAAACCGATATGTGGATGGATAGCAGCCATGCATGCATGAAAACTCAAAAACTTATTTATCATCCTCTTTTTCAATAGTCAAAAGAATGTCAATTTTATCATTAATGTAGAACAAGTAATGAATTAAACTCATTGAATCACAAGCATGAAGAAAACTAACGCATGAGTGATGATTGCAAATTATAGAAACCCATGTATTACTGTTTCAAGTACTTAGGTATATTCATTTTTGTCAAAAAGAAAGTTACTCACTATCATTTGAACAATTGATCGATTATACTTTCACAAGCACTTCATATTTGAGAGTCACATGATAGAATTCTTTGACCACTTTGTCACATTTGTAACTGTTTTGGTCAAAACGTAAACTTTAAGGTAAATGGATCAGGTCAATGAATCAACGTTTCAGCATGCTTTCTTCATTCTCACATTTCCACAAGCTAAGTCTAAGGATAATTTTTTTCTCTTGAATTCTGTCGAGTTTTTAGGATGACAGCTAGGAGCTAACAAATATATATAAAAATTACAATAATATCTAGATGGCGCAACTTCATATCATCCAAGACATGGCCTTAGATAGAAAAGAATGGAGGTCGCGTATTAGAACAGAAGGTTAATAGGCTAGTAATAAGGGAAGGATATTATCTTGCCTTGTGATGTAGTAGGTTAGTAGTATTAGTCGCGTCTTTATATATTGTGTTGTTATTGCATGTCATTTATTTACTACTTCTAGTGTATTATTATAAATTTACCAAGTGCTTTTCTTTTTGATTGTTAGTTTATATCTAGTATTTTTCTGCTTTTGGGGCTGGATTGTTGAGTTGAAGGTCTTCCAAAAACAGTCTTTCTATCTCTGTGAGGTAGTGATAAGGTCTGCATACATTTTATCCTCCCCGATCCCACTTGTAGAATTTTACTGGATATGTTAATTATTGCTGTTATAATAATATCTAAATGATAAAATGCTATTCAGAATTTGTCTCCATCGACATTAATCGATAATATTTTATATATGATGGAACCAAGTTGAAGCGGCATGATGATTATCTCAATATATTTTTTAAGGTAATCTTTGCTGCTATAATAGTTAATTAATATGTAAAATTCTATTTGTTGGTGAAATAAGAGTGCACGTTACCCTAATAAATTAAATATTCTTTTTCTTTAGAAGAACAAAAGTTTGCTTCTTAACTCAATAGTGATTGGTAGACATGAAGTCTTGGTCTGCAGGTATAATATCAATTTTGTACTTTACATTAGATAGTGAAATTGATAGAAAATGAATTTGACTAATTGAAAAATCTTATCTTTTTCCAAAAACAAAATAAAAAGAAAGTTTATATGCCCACATTAGAGCCCAATTATTTCGAATTTGTACCGCGTAGGGCCTTATTCGAAGAGAAACACTTTCTACCAAGAATTTTTTCATATCCAAAGCTTAAAACTGGGACCTCTAATTAAGAAAAAAATAACCTCATCCACTATGCCACGCCTTTTTGTGGCGATATATTCATATTCTTATTAGAAAGAAGATATGGGCAAAAGGCAAAAAAGAGTGTTATATACTGATGTATGCTTCTTTTAAGGGAAGCAAAAATTGAATTAGGTCAGAAAAAATAACAGAGGCTGCTGAGTGAAAAAGAAAAAAGAAAAAAGAAAAAAAAAGCTGATTACGACCAAAACCAGTGTCTCATATTGCACGAGCAAAGATAAATATATAAAAAAGAGAAAGATGAAATTGTTTTTTAATTCACTTTTCCCTTACTACTAGAAAAAAGTTTTTTTTTTTTCAAAAAAAAGATAAAGAAATGTTTTACGTATAGGATTCACACGCGACAAGCACTTATGAGGGCTGTTTGGGGTGGTGCATGCTTATTATGTAGATTGTTACAGCGGACCCCACACTCATAAAAAAAACTCTCTCTTATTATTTCCCCACGGAATTTCACGTTTCCAATTTTTGTTTTGTTTGGTGAGCCATGCCAAACATCCCCTATTGTCTCCATTGATTTTCTCACTCCTTTACCAACCTTTTACCTATTGCGTGCACTTCAATCCCCAAGGTCAAATAGATTTTTTGAAGACGAGATATAAAATATTAAAAAAATAAATTTAAATGTTAAATTATCTGATATTTAGTATGCTATTCGAGAGTAAAATTTTAAATTTATAGTATTTAAATTTGAGATTAGTATAAAATATTGGTATCATTTGATATTTGTATTTTTCGAATAACAAATTGTTTACTAAATGAAGATCATAAATTAACATGTCCATGACTAATTAGAATAAATCTAAAGAGAAATTTAAAGACTAAACATAAATAATTCAAATATACATATTTATTAGTTATGTTGATTTTTTATTTTGATGTCTTCTTATTTGTTGATTTTTGATTATTCATGTCTTCACATAGAAAAATAGAAATAATTGGACCAATAGTATTAAACTTTGTAATACAATCGACTAGAATATCAAATCGAATATCGCACCTAACCAAAACTTGATTTACAAGTTACAGAATTATTGAACAAAAAATTAAAATTTGGTATTTGATATCTATCTTTAACTACCAATTATCGAATTATTGGACCCTAAATTTGAAAATTTCGAACTGAACATCAAATTAAAAAATAAGTATTTCATCCATTTTTTTTACTTGGCTAAGTAAAAATATTAGTTTTCTATTTTTATAATTTAGAATGATTTAACTATACAAATTTTATTTTTAATAAAATAATTTATAATTATACAACTGTCTATAATTCATTTTAGACCATACATTTTAAAAACAATTTCCTTTTTAAAATTTTATATCAAGTTAAATAATGTTGTATAAATTGAAATGTAGAAGATATTTAGAATTTAATAGCTGGAGCCTAACCTCTTTTTTAATGTGGTTCTGCCGGTAAAAATACATATTAATTGATAATTTTTGGGAAAGAACATAGTTAAAAAATTTATATATGAATATACTAAAAGCATATTTTTTAATACAATTGTTTTTCTTTATATTGTTTTACATTTCCTGAGATTCTAACAGGTTAAATTTTTTTGCTTAAAATCCTAGCCAATTTGGATTGAAGTACATTCTGCTTTGCGACTTTTCATGTAACCTTTAAATAGATGTACTATTACTTTCATTTTCCTATTTAAAATGAAGGCATTATATAGGACACAATTTTTTTTTTAAAAAATATTGTCAAAACTTATAGTTCTAAGTTATATACTATTTATGTAACTATTAATTCATGTCCATAAAATATTCAATGTAATGAATAAATTGTTTTTGGTAGATTTTTTATTTTATAAATTCATGTCAATAAAAATAATTTTTTTTTAAATTAAATAAAAGTTAAAAAGAAAAGTGTCACGTGAAGCGTAGTGGAGGTAAGGAATAGTACTATCCTGGCGACTTTGGATCAGAATATATTTGTTGTTGGATTACTTGCTTGGAAGGAAGCAGGTAGAAGTTGGCGCGTCAGGGGTGTTAAATAGAGTAGTGGACTGAAGCCTTGTGTTAAAAAGCTTTGCCAGTAGAATGACGTAAAGCGTTGTGTTTACGTGAGAAAATGGCAACTCTCTTATTTTATTTCTCACTGATAAGGATCGTGGAATCGTATTTGATAATGATAAAAATTTCATATTAATGGTTAATGAGATGGACGAACTTTTAGGTTTGAGCAATTCTTCTTTCCTTGAGCTAGCTTTTGAGGTATGAGTTAAACTTAAAACGTAATTTTATATGGTATTGGAGCATGAACCGAAATTAAAATTGTTTATGCTTCAGATGTTAAGCAATAGTGTGAGGTGGGGTGTTGAAGGTTGACAAAAGTTCCACATTAATGATCATGAGATGGGTGGACAAGGCTTGGATGATTCTTTTTCCTTTGATCTAACTTTTGAGGTGTGAATTAAGCTCAACACCTAGTTTTACAAATCAATAAGTTAATTGCAAAATCGATTATTGGCTATTTATATTGAATTATTGGTTAACAGTTGATAAGATAATTAAAGTTTTATAGTTAAACGATTTATCGTTGGTGTATAAATGGATTACTCAATTTTTTTATTGAATAAATTAATAGCTCGTTAAGACTATTTGTTAAATAAATTAAATGCACGTACTCTCTCGAAATTTAGATTTTTATATATTTCTCACTCTACAGAATTACCAGTTTAAATAGGGCTAGAAAAGTCATTTTGTTTGATAGAAGGTCAATATATTGATGATGAAAATAAAAAAAAGAAAGCATGAAATAATTAAGTTCAATCGACTACTCGATAATCCTCTACTAATTACTTCGATATCAAATTAACTGATACATTATTAATTCACCAATAAATTTAGTATATTAAAAAATCGATACCTAATAAATTAAATTTTTACACATAATTATCTGTCCTGATAGGTTGAATAAACAGGCCTACTTTATATAGAATCATTTTTATTATAAAGCATTTATGCTCAATTTGAAAATTTGTAATGCAAATTAAAATTTAATCAATCCAAAGGAACTTTGAAAAAACACTAAAAAAGCACGCAGCACCTTCTCACTATTTTCATGACTTCCTTTACCCACTACTGAATTGCACACCAGCTGGTCCTCAAAATCTTCGTAAAACGTATCTCTCATCATTAAATTAAGCAGTTCAAAATTAATCATGTACTACTATAATTTAGGAATTGATTAATTCAATTCTTACAAAAATTTAATGGAATTAAACGATAAAAATTTATTCAAATTATTCCCAAACTATTTTCTTTGTGAAACTTAGACTCATCGGCTGTCCCAACAAGCTGCGAGGCTTAAAAACAGAGAAACGTTATCTTCTAATTAATATATATATATATAAATAAAATAATTATAATGTAATGAGTGAAATTTTTTTTAAGTGAAGTTTGAAACGTATTTAAGTATTAATTTATCGGTGGTACACAATAATTAATTTTCAATGAAAGATATTTTTTTTAAAAGGGTGAATTGAAATAATTTTGAATTTTGCATAATTTTTTTCAAGGATATACGTTACATTTTAGGGGATTCTGTAAGGGGCGGGTATGGGTTAATAAAATGGTAGGTGGGGTCGGTTAGTAGATGAGTGTGGCTATAAAGAGACCTTTGTTATGCTTCGTTATCTCCCTTCACTTTAACACTGCTACTTCTTCTCCACAAAACACTTTTTATTTTACAGAGAGAGAAAGAAGATGGGCAACTGCCAAGCCATTGATAATGCAACTTTGCTTATACAACACCCAACCGGTAAAGTTGACAAACTCTATTGGCCTGTTACTGCTAACGAAATCATGAAGATGAATCCCGGTCATTATGTTGCTCTGCTTCTTACCACCACCACCTTATGTCCGCCAACTAACCCTTCCACCGCCGCTGCCGCTGCCGCTTCCACCGTCAAAAAAAATAACAGTGCGACGGCTAATACTGGTACTAATAATAATATGCCAGTTCGTATAACGCGTATTAAGCTTCTCAAACCGACGGATACGCTTGTTCTGGGTCATGTTTACAGATTAATTACTGCTCAAGGTTAGTTCTGTATTCTAATTTCTTGTTAATTAAGGAGGAATGAGCTAGTTTAGTGTGCTTAATTGCTGATTTTTTTTTTTATAATTATACAGAGGTGATGAAAGGATTATGGGCTAAGAAGTATTCGAAGATGAAGCAGCAGCAATTAGAATCCGGTGATAGGAGTGGTGAGAAATCAACGAATTCACACTCTAACAATGGAGTTGTTAGAAGATCTGATTTGGACAACTCCAAACAGGTGAATTTTTTTTTTCTAGACTTTAGTGAGTATTTGAAAATCAGAAGAAATTAATAATTTTTTTTCTTTAAAGAAGAAAAAGGAAATAAAACACACTGTGCAGAATGTGAGGATAAGATAAAGGTGATAAATTTTGTTTGTTTCCTTGTTTTTCTTTAACAACGATAATATATCCCGTGAAATTCTATAAATGAGGATGAAAGAAGTAAAATATACGCAAACCTGACCTAAATGAAAGAATTATAGTACCAATGTTGCATAATGAGTATTAATACAAAAAAAAAATTCATTATTTAATTTTGTAAATATAATTATTTCCAGGAGAAGCATCGGAGCTCAACAGGTGGAAAACCCAAAACATGGCATCCAAAACTCCACAGCATATCTGAAGCTACAAGCTGAGACTGTACTTGGATTTGTGTATGAGATTGTGGAGGGAGAAATTAAAATTAGAGTTAATTAATGACATGTACAGCAAATATGAGGATGTAAAAGAGAAAAAAAGAAACTCACATCATGGCTTTAACTTTTGTAATCATCTGTAAAGCCCTTCTTTAATTGAAAATCATTGTGGGCTTTGTTCAGATGGGAGTACTAAATTTTGCTTACTTATTTGGTACACTTCGAATGTTTGAATGAATTACTTAGTATGATTTGCGTTTGACTAAATTAGACGTACGAATTAATCAAGTTGGTTTTTGTGGTACCGACTTTTCTCCCCTCTTTCTTAAAATTAAAGATGGGTAGGTAGGTGAATCATAAAAGAGTAATTGAGAAGGTTGAAAATGAATTTTATAGATAAGTTGTTGTACTCAGTTTTTTATACCCTTTCTTCTATTTTTTTGAGTTCGTAACAATAAATTAGCATGAGTATTTGCATTTTATACTAGCGATTGAATATATAATCCTTAGATCGTGAGGTCAAGTTTGTGTGTTACTATTTGTAATTGAACAATTTGAACTATAATTACCCTTTTGATCTAATATTACTCTCAAAAGTTGAAGGCTATAATCAAGAATTTCTTGAAAAATTTAGTCATTTGATAATTTTTTCTTAGATTTATCATAAACGACCTTTGTACTTGTATAGTAAGCGTAAAGTTTATATATACTATGCTCTTTTTAGATTTTATTTATGGAATTATACGGAATGTATTACTGTTTATTGTTGAAAGTTGAGGCAAGTTTGTACCTTTCTATTTTATACTACGCTAGCCACTAGCTAGGAACATTATAAGGCTAACTTTTCATTTTGCTTTTTTTTTTTTGGTTGGTGATAGAATTAATTTTAACTCAAGTTGAATAACATTTTCTCCTCTTTATAGAACCCAAATAAAAAAATATAAAAGAAAAATTTGGAGGAGGTTTCTTTTCATTTCCTTTTTCTTTCATTTTCCCCAAGTTCCTTCTTGATGGATGACGCATGACACACGTTAGATTTTAGTGGCTAAGATTTAATTGACTTATGTCATTAAATGGAGAAACAATAAATAATAAATTAAATCTTAACCATTAAAATTTAACTTATGGTATGTGTCAGCTATCAAGATAGGAACTTGAAGAAAATGGAAAGAAAAGAAATGGAGAGGAGCTCTGTCCGTAAAATTTTAGCTAACAATGATAGAAGTATAAATAGTTGCTCCTAGGAATAAAATGATGAGGGGGGCGGGGTATAATATAACTGGTGATAATGAGTGCGCAGTGCTTTAAATGAATTCAACTTTTGTAGCAAAAAAGGAACACACAAATGGAAAAAAGTATAGTAAGATATTAGTAATTGAGGGTGAAAATGTGAAGAAAACAAACAAGACAGCAAGCAAAAAGTATGATATGCATGCGTGCATTATTATTTGGTAGGATATGCTTAGCTTCATCTATCCAAATGAAATGAATGGGGCCTTTTCTAGTCAAACGTCATATATTATTATGCATTATTCATCACAAACAAACACATAACCCCAGAAAATGCTACCCTATCTAAATCATTCCTACGTAGGTTATATCAAATTTGTAGACCCTGGTGGCTGCCCTACTAAGAATGGCTCTTAGAAGTCTTCATAGGATAAATCATGTAATAGCTTGATAATGGATATAGGAGTTGAATTATTGTTAAACAAATGAACACCCGTCTAAAAATTGTTCGTTAAAGGATGATGTGAGACTTTTTATACCTCTCTCATGTTCACGGCTAGACATTAGATATGTGGATAATTTAATATGGGAGTTCAATATCATAAATGAATATGAGGACGAATCTAGCTGCTCAAATCATACTAAGTAGATCACTCATCCCCGAAAAAGTTGATACGACACTCTTTACAATTATGACATATTTTTCTTTTTATCTTTTCTTTCTGTTTTCCGATTTCTTTTTCTTGGCAGGTGTGGGGGGCTCAGGTTGCTCCATAATGTGGCTTTTTCAATATTGGTTATACCCTATGCTGTGCTAAAAATAATAAATTTAAATTTAAATTTGATTTTATCCTCAATGAAAATTATTTATAGCCACATAATTGTTTAAATCATATATTCTTAAACTTTATACCTAGTCAAACTTTGCACCTAATCAAACGACGATACATAAATTGGGACGACAGATAGTGACTTTAAAAAATTAAAACAAATAGCCATTCTAAGAAGGTCAAAATTGCACATATAATGTTAATTCTTTATTATATTGTCAGTGTATATAAGTTAAATTCTTCTAAAAAAACTGAAGGTTGTATAATTAATCAACTGGTTGATCCAGTTCTCCTATTACTTTAATACTTTCAGGATGGTCTCAAAAACGTCATTAACAATAACATATTTAGTTCGATCTCATAAGTGAGGTACGGGAGAATGATCTAAAAGATGCAAAGGAATTATTAGATTCTGCAGAGATCTAATAAGAGATATCAGAAATTCCTTTTGATGTTATTACACTTTGATGTATAATTTGGCACATTATACAAAACGATAAGGGCAACCTATTTTCCCATGATGACGTCCTGTTCCACAAACTTAATATACTAATCACTATCTTAACAAATAATAGAAGCAATAATTTGAAAAAAAACAACAATGCTTTTACTTGATATTCCACAGGCAGGGCATCACTAAGATTATTTTAGTTTCCACTAAGAAAAGAAACCCCATTAGGTAGCATAAAACCATAATCAAATCCTAAAAATGGATCACTTTGCCACCTTTGATATCGTTGGGATAACTCTCTTAACATGATGTGATATTTTATGTTTTGAGACAAACATGTACAGTTCTCGAAAAGATTTCACCTTATTATATAAACTTTTGTTTGCACGCGCCCAACTAATATGATATAATGGTCATGTTTACATTGAAGGAGCTACAAACCCCACACATATTCTCAGATGCTAATTCAAGTGGGGAAAGTAATCTGCTTAATCATTATATAGCTTACGGCCTGCGGGGTATCTATAAAGTATATAATAGTAAAGTAGCTAGCATTCTTTGTGACAGGTATAATGAATGGGACAACAACTGATGAGCAAAGTTTAAGAATATTTTCTAGTAATAATGCCTTTGTTCATTTTTGACTTAAAGCAATCATTTCAGTCTTCTTTTGTTGCACTAGAACAAGCCTGCATGTGCTTCATGCCTTTCTTCTAGTTTCCCCACAAAACCTTTTAGATCCTTCTTTTATTTGACATTTTCTAGCTACAGGACTAGTTGGAGAAAACAAAATATAGCTTTCAAAATTGGCTAATGTGAAATGGTAGTACAAAAATATTGTCAGTTGGATTCAATATCGAGTTCTACAAATTTAGCCTTTGGTTCTTGACCACAGGAACTTGGGTGAATCAAATTAAGATCATGGCATTAATGTACCTGTGGTCCTAACACAAAATGTGGAGTTCATATCTATTTGTAGGACCTTCATTTGATTTGGAATTTCCCAATCTAAGATGTGAAGGAAACTCGTAATTACTAACTAGAAAATGCAACTATGGTGCATCTTCTACGTCTTTAACTTCTCCACCTATCGTTTCAGTGGCACCAGAGAATGATGGTAATGTTATGAAAGGTGAAGGTCCATTAATTTTGGTAAACCAGTGCAAGTTCCTAGCAAGTATCTGCAGTTTTGATCCAATAATCCTTTGAAATCCAATTAAGACATTTATTACTACAAAAACAAAGGAGCAATATCTCATTTGTAAGGTTGCAAATGTTGGGACTAGCCAACCACATACTAGATACTTCATAGGAAATTGTTTATTGGAATCCTAGAGACCACAAAGAAAGAGCTTGAAGGAGTGGCCTCGGTATAAACCCAGGCATTCTAATTCAAAAACCACTCTGCGATTTGCAGTATGGCTCCTCATGCCTGGAAATTTGTGGTGAATACACCTTGAGAACATCTGATCAATGTCAAGACATACCGGAAAATTTATTGTTGGCTTTTGAGATAGTCTAGAATGGACCAAGCAATGCAGAAAACTTGGATGCAGAAAATCAATAAACATATTTCAAGAACTAATACTGTAATGGATTAAAGTGTGATAAAAAAGATCAAAAGAGTCTGAAAGTAAAATTAGGAGAGAGAGAGCAAAGGAGAAATAAAGTGCACACATTTTCATTGTCACTCGTTAGGCTTCCCAGTATAATTCATTCATAGGAGCTCCAGCCCTCTCTACTTCCACTGTTGTGTAGTTCTGTGGATAACTTGAACACCAGAACATCATTTCATCCCACGTTCAATCTGATATCACACAACGAAAAATACATCATGTCTAATATGAAAAGCAAACCCTTTCATTGGCTGGTATAGTAGGCTCCAAATCATTAAAAGATGAAACATTAGGAAGCTGAAACTTGAGATAAACAAGATAGGAACCTCGGACTTCAATTCTGTCCAGCAAAGTTAAAATCTAAAAGCAGAACAGCCTTAGAGATTACTCTCTGCTACAAAATGTTTTTTCGACATTCTTTACAGATATATCTGCTCTTTCCCGGAATAGACTACTATGAGTAGTCATGACAGAAACATTCTTCTTCTATAAGTGAAAAAACTCAGAAGCAGCCTATAAAAAACGGATCTCTTGGTCATAAACTTCAGAAATGGCTTCAGTCGTGATTGACAGTTGCAACAAGTTAACTTCATAATATACCAATTTAAGTTTCTCAAAAACAGATGCATGGAACCAAAAACTTAAGTCTAGCTTTTCACCAAGACAAGCTGCTTCTTCCTCATTCTCTCACTCAATGAACGTCTGCATGGTGTTAGCAATAATGCCTTTTAGGAAAGCACTATCCAAAGTTCGTTTAATTTGTTCAGAACTTCCAAAATCTGTGGGTGTAGCTTATCAGCAACACGAAACTCATGAACAGCACCATTCACCTCGATCCAACTACATCCAATGTCCGATTGGGTCTTTCTCTGACCCATTGCTTTCCTCACTTCTGAAACTTTCTCCCAGTTTCCTAGAGATGCATAGAGATTAGAGAGAAGTACCTCACTTCCACTAGGTCCATCAGAGTTGAGCTGCTTCATAAAATCTATAATGCTGTTACCAAGGAAAATATTACGATGGATTCTACAGGCACTGAGCAAAGCCCTCCATATGACTATATCAGGTTTTATGTGCATGCTCTTCACAACTTCAAGTGCCTTTTCCAAGTATCCAGCACGGCCAAGTAAATCAACATAACAGCCATAGTGCTCAATCTGAGGTTTAAGTCCCCATAAGTTCTCCATGTTATAGAAGATTGACGAACCCTCTTTTACCAGACCTGAATGGCTACAAGCATTAAGCACCCCTATTATACTCACTTCATTTGGATTAACATTTTCATCTAACATCCTGTTAAACACGGTTAAGGCATACTCACCAAGCCCATGATATGATAACCCTGATATCATACTAGTGAAATTGTGTACATCAGGTTTTGGAATTCTATTGAAAATCAATCTTGCTAAGTCTATTCTACCACATTTTGCATACATGTCAACAAGAGCAGTAGATATATTTGCACTGTCACAAATTTCATTCCTCTTAATATAAGCATGAATCCAATTTCCCTGTGCTAAGGCCCCAAGATTAGCACAAGCAGATAGAGCACAAACAAGAACAGCCTCATTAGGCCTTACCTTATCCTCAATGGAGCATAACATTTCATTCAAATAGAGAAGTACCTCCATATACCTTCCGTTTCCAGCAAAACCCGATATGATAACCGCCCAAGAAACATCATTTCGCACTGGCATTTCATAAAAGATATCACAAGCTTGATGCATCTCACCATTATTTGCATACCCACATATCAAACTAGTCCAAGAGAATACGTCTCTTTCAGTCATTCTATCGAAAACTTTGTATGCATTATCAGTAATCTTGAAAACCGCATACATATTAATCAATGAATTTCCCACATATAAATTTGATTCCAACCCATTCCTCACCACCAACGCATGAACAATTTTTCCGTTCACGATTGATCTTTGGTGGGCACATGCCGTAACAATAAAAGTGAACGTATACTCGTCGGGAAGAACACGACTCCGAATGGGGTGGTCTAAATTCAAGAGTTGGCGGAAAAGACTGAAACTTTCTGAAGAATCTTGGAGTTTGCAGTAGGCTCTGATCATCAGATTCCATATTAGAATGGGTGGTGAAGGTAGAGGATAGTGAAGAAACAGAAATCTTGCTGAAGTAACCTCCTCAATATGAAGATAACAGTGAATGAGAGAATTAACCAAAGAAGCAGTTGATGAAAGCTCTTGGGTGAGTATTTGGGCATGTATTTGCTTCAATTGAGATTTAGGAGGGCGTTGGTATAGCAATTTAGACAATTCTTTTCGATTTACGTTTGGAATTTTGTCTTGAAAGACGGCGGGAAAAGTGGCTGTTGAAGAATAACAGATTCGACATTTCGGTTTAATAACAGTGAAGTGTTTGGCTTTACGCCACCAAAGAAGGCGCATTTGAAGTTTTACAAAATTTCAATCTCCACGATTGACTTTGTATAAATTTGGGTTACATTTTTATCTAATCGGGTTGCAATGTCATGACTCAATAGTTTGATAGGTGTTGTTGGTGTTTAAAGTTCGGATCTAAGTCAATAAATATTCCAAACTTTTTATATTTGAGCAGGTTGAGCGAGTTACTAAAAAAAAGCTCGATTGAGTTTGCCCCTTTATGTATATATAGTTTCGTTCTGATTTTAACATTTTGAGTCTCCGTCAATAGCTCAACCCTTGTATGATCATTTTTGTGGTTTACAATGACACTAAGATACAGAGAAGGGTGAACCAGAATTCAACAGCTAAGCCATTTTTCTCTCTTACTTTCTAAGGAGCATAATGTGGATTAGATACATATGTAATCAAAAGAAGCTTGCAATAAAGGGAACTGAAAAATGAATTTACTTGGTTTATGAGCCAAGGAAAGTAGAGCTTTCCCTGATAAAAAGCCATACTAATTTCCAGAGAACCACAAGAGCAATCACATTGTTCATATTTTAGGAAAAACTATTTGATTTATCAAGTAAAACACACATCAATATAAAAAGAAAAATGAAGTGAAACTTTGTTGACTCTCATGAAAATATCACATATAGGCATTGTAAATAACCCCTCTTGTATATATATGTTTAACCTCTGCACCCGATTCAGGCCAGAAAGCTGAGTCTCGATTTGTTGTATTGCAAAATCACACGATCATGAAAGCTATCATGGAAGGACCTCATGCTTTTCCATTTTCAGTAACCCCTTTAATCTTCTCAGGGTCTTCCATGTGGCTGAAGTTACCTCTTTGCTTGAAGAGTTGTGTATGATGGTGCCTACAATAGAGCTTGTGATCATGGGCCACATAATTTGACGGACTAATCACACAACCTCCATGACTACATTTGAAACAAGGCCTGTGGTATGAAGTGCCATCAACCGCCACCTGTGATATAGCAGTAACCATATAAGTATCTACGTAGAAATTCCTCGTTTTTCACTAATTGCTACTCCATAGAAAAGAATGTCACTACCTTTTCCAGGGGGTAAACGGTTTTCTTACATGCAACACATTTATCTTGTGTTCCACCAAACAAAGCTGAGACTTTGTTGTTTGATTGTGCCTGAGATAATAGATAATACAACACACAAGTGAGATCAACGGGTAAAAAGAAGAGAATGGTGTATGCTTAAGGGATCATCAATCATGGAATACCTTATCAAGAGATCTTTCCTTGACTGTTCTTGGACCCCCTGCAAACATACAACGGGCAAGTGAAAACAAGCTTCAAAAGAATAAGTGACGCAAAAACGACTTATAAGAAATATCAACATGGTAGCTCTAGTAACCTTCAAAACTCTTGTTCAGGCTTCCAGTCATTTTGAATAGTTGATCAAAGTGAGGTCTGCAGTATAAAACTCCTTCATAGGAATTGTAGTTACTTAGCTGCACAAGTTCAAAAATGACAAGTAAATTAAGACCAAGATATCTTTTTTATTGATTGACAAAAAAAGTGATAAAGATACATGAGAATGTAGCTAACATCATACAATAAGCCAACCTAAACTAAATGACAATCAGGCTTTCACTGCTTATGTGGAACACAAAATATAGTAGCACAAATCACAGAAAGTGTTAACAAGCATTCCCTAGTAATGAAGTTTCATGTAATATATATATACATATATAACGATCCTTCAAACTTGGACGAAGATGAGCTGCCAGTATCATTCCTCCAGTAGAATGGACCATTACTGGTAGGCCGAGAATTTCAACACATACCAAGAGTGATACTGCGACAACTTGCAAATTAGCTGTTGATTTGAGGGTGAGACTTCTAGATTAGAAGAGAATAAACTGCAGACAGGCTGCTTAATTACTCAACCGGATAGCGAAAGCCAAAGTTTGCGTTCTCATTTTATAGATCAAAAAAATTCCAACATTTGGACAGTTGAAGAATGAGATAACATCTCATATACACACTCAACTAATGATTCTTTTCACAGAAAGTCACTCAACTTTCTTTTATAACCTCAAGCTCAAAGTCACTCAGGTAATCTTGGTTCATTCTTTGTACCATCTCTTGATAAGTAAAATAGATCTTCTAAATCACATTTTAACTAATAGAGTGTCATTATGAGAAGTTATCTGAGGAGAAAGAGAAGAAAATATTATGTTAATATGATAGAAGTTACCCCCTAAAAGAGAAAAGAGATGAAGAAACAATATGATCAACTTTTGTACTGCTTTGACATATTTCACTGATTAATATTTGTGAAAATTTCTTTGATGGCAAAATAAAAGAGATAAAACGAACAGAATCATAAAAGAGAAGCGAAAGCAAGACAGAAGAACAACAGAAAACCGAAAAGAAACCATAAAGTGATTTGCCAGCCTGCCAAGTCAACCACTGCACTTAGCTTTATCAACATCTTAAATGATTCAACAAAAAGATGTACATTTTACATAAATCTCGTTATGAGGTAATTACATTCTATCTATATTTTTTTTCAAATTATAAAAATCTCTTAAATTTATAAGATTTCGGATATATTAGGAAAACTTGCAGATGTATAGCTCATGAATTGCGGACGATACGTTACTAATGGAAGGAGTGTATCCAAGAAGGAATAAGGATGTATTCAAGAGGAGAGAAATGTATCTGAGAAGGGGTCTTTGCAATTTCTTTAAATTGCAGGAAATTTTAGAAATTATAATAAAATAAGATGTGTATTTTGATAATTTTTCCTAAAAAAATTCATCTTTCAGATTTATACCCACTCTGGATTTCAAATGTTTGTTGCTTGCCTTTTCTTAATAACAAGCAATGTACAGGGACTATATTATGAGTAGAAAATCAAAAGAATATATTGGATGTTTTCATGCATTGGAAGTTTGGAAAGTTTATAAGAAGATAAATCTCATTGGATATAATGATATTTTATCCTCAGGGTTTAACTTATATAACCAACGATATGAAAATAACTTTATACTATTAGGTCATATATCTACCTTATTTTCAAGATTACAATTTTTCTTTTCCATGGAAAGTTTTTTTTTAGGAACGTTTTGGTGATTTGACGGTCTAAAATTCACTTTCACTAACATCGATAGTGGAACCAAAATTTTCACTAAAATACTTTATATTAACATATAAAAAAGCCGAGAGAAGATCAAAACCTACTATTTATACATAAAAATTAATCTTATAGAGGCTTCAGATCAACCCGTTGAACTCACGTGGCTCCTTCTCTAGGTGCATGTATAAGTTAAAACTATATGAAGAACCCTTGCCCCATATGGTATCTTAAGGTCCATGTATATTATGGCCGACACTAGAAAACAGAGGTACAAAAGATGAGAGGACCCCCTGTAGATCGATTCATCTTCGATCAAGATGTCATCAAAGCCTATTCATTTCCTTAACAAATAATATTCAAATGAAAAAAACAGATCACATATTTACTTTGAGACTAATTCTCCATGATATTGAATTGAATTAACAACTAGTATTCGACTGCTATCATAGATGATCTGAATTAAGAGTATACAAAAATTTGAAGAAATGAATAGTGTATGACCTTAAGAGTACCCTTGCAATGATGGCATCTGAAACAAGACTTGTGATAGACCTTACTGTCAGCCTTAAGTTGATCCACCAAATAGACAGTTTTCTCACAGGCCTTACACTTCTGTGTTGTACCTCCAAAAGTTGCCATTCCTTTACCTTTTTTTTCTCTCTGCAGATTGATGAATGAATCCAATAAGGAATAAAGAGATGCTCTTTTTCCAAGAATATAGTCTCCAATTAAGTTGAAAATTTTGGGTAATTTTAAAAGAGAAGTGGGGGCGTTACCTTAAGGTATTATAGGCGTGTTGAAGTAGTAGCCTTTCCAAATGTTGGCTGTCCACATTGTGGGCTCTAATTAATGCTAATTAAAATTCTTGTTTCCTCACTTCTACTTTTATTAGTGAATGGACGCCTCCATTGTTAATAATTACTTGCTAGCGACTTTGGTCCTGTTATTGAGCTAAAATAAATAGTAGAACTTGACCAATAATAGATTACACATATTATACTCAATGAATGGTAGTAAGGCGACGAAGGTTTAATTTTTTTTTACACTTTGTTAGGGGTGGCAAAATTAAACCCAATCTGTTGAAGTTTGGACGGGTTATTAGTTTAACCCATCTCAACCCAATCCATTTAAAATTGGGTTGATATTCAACTCGAATTGACTCGAGAGAAATCTTGTCAAAATATTTTTAAAGCACTTTCTTTAAAAAAAATTTATATGTTTTAAATAGCCAAAATAAAGAAAAATATAATTTAATTAAGTACTAAAATATTTAAAAAGAACAAATAGAGTAAGTAAAACTTAGTAAAAGTTGGGTGGGGTCCTGTTGGGTCTTGACCCGCTCTATAACCCATTACTCAACCCATTTTGACCCAACCCATTTTGATCTAAGGACATTTGGGTTGGGTTGGGTCTTGACCCGTTTATTGTCTTGACCCATTATAACCCGCTCAAATTTGACTCAATGCGCTCAATTGCCACCCCTACACCTAGTCAACGTCTGAATTTGAATAAATTAAATCTATTAAACGTATTTAGTTTGTTAAACTTTTTTAGAAAACTTTTTTTCTATTAATCAGTTTGAATTATTGGAATATTGTAAAACATATTAGGTTTAAGTCGTAAGTGTGAATTAGGAAATGAAGATTGAAATAATTAGGAAATGTGGGGGAACCAAGTAGAGGGGAAAAGAAGAGTCAATTATTTCTTATTGGTAAAATAGAGGAAAAATGTTGTCTACATATTAGGTAACACTTCCTCTAACTCTGAAAGAGTCAAGTAGATGGATCCCCTCGCGCCATCGTCGTGCTTGGCTTGGGCTATAAATAGAGACTTTTTCTGCACTTTTCCAGACATTGAATAAATTTTCTTTTTTTTCTGCATACATTTTCTTACAAAATAAAATCCGAATATGTGTGCCCATTGCTGATTCTTTGAATTCGCTGAAATTACAAAAGTTCTGATACTATTTGAATAGAGGGTTGACAAAACCTCGCCACTATCACCGCTGCTAGATTTGTTTTAATAAGTGCTTTATCGAACAAATAACAATTTTATCATTCCATATAATTATTTTTAATTTTTTTATTTACTAGTAATTGTTGTTATTATTAATAATTACTTTATACATATTTGAACATACAAAATATATAAATTTCATTATTTAGATTTTAGTGTTTAGAGGAAAATTACAAGTTCAAACATCTTAATTTTCAATACAAATAAACAATACAATGAGCTATGGAATGCTTAAACATATTTCTCCTTCTTTTGTTTATTAAACAAAAAGAAAATAGATAACTTTCATCACATACAACAACAATATATCCAGTGAAATCCTACGAATGCGATTCAGGGATAATTATCATCAAATGATGTAGTTTAATGAATGAAGTTGTTCCATGCTTCTTTTTGTTGGAATTACATAGTAAATTCATTTTATTTTCCTGTACTTGCGTTTTGTATATGGGCTGACCCATTTTGTAATGACCCACTCCATGTAATAACGGTGGACTCACCCATTATATAAGGATCCTTAATGTAGTTAAGTCGGTGATTACAGAATGAAATCAGTTCTCTTTCTCGTTCTCCTTCTCTCTTCTATTTCATGACTTTGATTCTTAACACTTTTTTATTAGAAATCTCAATTTTGAGTTTCAAATGAAATTTACATTTGAAGAAAGTGCTATATATGCTCTATTTAACATATGAATTTTGAATTAATAAACTTCAATACGATTATCAAATCGGAAAAAATAAATAAATGTATTTGGGAGTATCTACTTTTCCAGCTGCCAATGGAACCATTACACCTTAAAATTTGTCCCTCTTTGAAGGACAAGCCTTTCTGTTCAACTTATCATATTGCAGCTGGTCAAACTGTCCAACTATGCACACATTATATGAAAATCAAAATAATTCAATCAATCAATTCCCATTTATGGTTCAAATTTTATTCACAAGTAATAAGATGATTAATTACGTTACTGAAAATAATTAGAAATAATGCAAGCAGAAAAGGGAAGTCTATTCATAAGATAACAATTAATTACGTTACTGAAAATATTTAGAAATAATTCAAGTGAGAAAAAAAAATGAAAGTTTTCATATTCTTTTTACATCTTTTAAAAGAAAATTTCCTCGTCAATTTTATTAAATTGGAAAGACAGAAATGCAGGTAGGTAGGTACAGCTCATTCACAATCATTTTTTGCAATTCTTTTTTGTTTCACTTTTACTTTCTTTTCATTGCATACACTTTACTTTTGATTTTATAATAATATTCATATTTTTTTGTTTTATTCATCAAATAAAGGAGAAATAATGATTATTTCTTTTAAATTTATTTTCTTACCGAAAGATGGTGCTACACCTAATTAAAAAAATAACGAGAAGCCACCACAGTGGAACAAACTAATATTATTCTTATTAAATAAATAGGAAAGGGTCTACTTAAAAGTTGTGAAAATAACAAAAATGCTATTTATTTACAGTTTGATTTAAAAATATTTTTATCGTTAATAATTTAATTAAAAAATATTGGTGTTGTTACTAAACGAGTCAAAAATATCCCTTTTAAAATAAAAATATTTTTCTTTTTAAACATATTGTGTTTCTTATAAAATCGTTACTTTTAAAGAACACTTTTCTTGTTGTATTTCTTTTAAAATCACTTCAATTAATAAAAATATAGAAAAATAATTTTTTTTATTAATAAAAGTAGAATATTGTATGCTTATAACACATAATATATGTCATAAATATAAAATCATCATTAGTTTTTATTTAGATAACGATAAAAAATAATTATAATAAAATAAAAATATTTTTATTTATAATTTTTTTAAAATTGAAGTAGGATAAATATTTGCTAATAAAAAAATATTATTAAAAAAAATGTGCTCATAAAGAAAATAAATAACAAATTTATTTTTAAAAGGGACATTTTTGACCCATTAAATAACAACAAGAGTATTTTTTGATAAAAGTATTGACGACAAAGATATTTTTAGACCGAACTATAAACGAATGATATTTTTATTCTTTTCACATAATTTAATAACATTTTTAACGATTTCACCTTAAATAAATGTCTCGTTTGATTAATTCCGACTTTAAAGTAACTATAAGATTATGAAATTGTTATCCTACAAAGAATGGAGCCATAACATAATCTTAGACTGTTAAATCGAACAAGTTAACCACAACACCCAATATGCACAATGTTTTTAAAATGTAAATAAATTAAAATATTTTTGCATAATTTTTATGACATAATCTATGTTAAGTGAGACTTTAAGAGTCATTTGGTACGAAAATGAATTACGCAAAGATCATTAATGCAGGGATTAACAATACATGGATTAGTAATACAGAAATTAATAATGCGAAGATTTTTTAATCAAGTGTTTGGTTCATTGCTTCCTATCTAATTTTGTGTTTGGTTTAAAACTCTACAAAAAGCTTCTTTCCAATTATACCTTTGAATTATTACGATTTTTTAATTTTATGTAGTTAGTTCAAAGTAATTTTTTTTTTTTTTTGTGGTTTCTAACTAAGATTATTTTTGTGGCTTCTAACTAGTTAGGAGAACAATAATTCTGTTGCCATGTTTGCTATTTCCTTACTTGAATTATTTGAGAATAAAATAATTATAATCTTAATAAATTCATCACTAATAAAACGCTAATTTTTTTAATGATAGACCGTCTGTTATTAAAATCTAAAAGATGGTAAAGAATTATAAAATAAACAATCTATATTTACACATAAAAATTTGGAAGTTGTAGTTTTAATATAGTGTTTATATCTTACAAGTCACTCATCTTTGAAAATATATCTAACATTATTGGACTTTGTTTTGTATCAATAAAATCACTCAACTAAATTAATTATAAAAAAATGACATGGCAAAATATTTTTTGTCCATTATGTATATATGAAACCACAAATAAATAAAATTTAAAAATTTGACATGGTAAATTTATTTGTTTTATATTATGAAAATATGAACCCACAAATAAATAAAATTTGAAAGCTAATTTATTTAAATAAATTTACTAGTACAATACTACAAATATAAAATATAAAATCAAGAAAATAAAAAAAGATGTAAAAGAATTTGAGGGATATTTTTTGTCTTTGTGTATTTAATCCCATGGTATTAAATCCAAGGTATTAGTTAATACCAACAAAAGGGAGGTATTAGTTAATACCATGTATGGGGTATTAACTAATACATGGATTAGTTATACATGGTCCAAAAATTCTATTAAACATAATATTAACTAATACCATACTTAATACGTTGATTATTTTCTCTTAATACCTCCTACCAAATGGCCCCTAATTGTTATCTGCCAAAAATAATTATAAGCCAAAAATAATTGTTTCTTTTTAATATATAAACTCAACAAACTTAAAATTAATTAAAGGTAATATCGTGAATATATAAACCAAGTGGGAGTACGTAGGATTATTCTTCCATCATTCCAGCAATGTAATATACTTAATTAAGGTCCACATTCAAGTTAGGTAATGTGCGTTAGTCCTTTTAAAATAATGTTTAAATGTTTAAATTTAAACATGATAAATAGTGTTGATAAATTAGAAAAATAAATTTAAAAAACAAATGAAAAAGATCAGGTCTAAAGCAAAAATAAGAATGAAAATCCCTCCATCGAGACTTAATCTTAGTTACTATGGGTAGCTCTTAATACCCTTAACCACTGCATTGTGTATTAATATTGTATTTAGTGGGTTCAATATTTTTATATATAGATATATATATATATGCGCAAATCGTCAATTTAATCCCATATGATATAGTATAATTTTCAAAGTAATTAACTCTCTTGACTCTATGTATAGGTCAGCCTCTGTTTGCCATAATGCATAGCAGTTTTAATTAAGGAGAATAATTCAAAAGGTATAGATCTATGTGAATGCAATTTGTAAGTGGGAATTTTGAAAAAGTTTAAGCCAGTCAAATATAATACCTAAATGGAAACAAACAAAAAAGTTTCATTTTCGGCAATTTTTTTTTCTAAAACAATCACATGGTCTAAAATCTAGGTAAATGAATTATAAAAATGACTTTAAAGGTTGATGATGTTAAATTTTTGACTATTAACTTATGGACAAAACTTACAAGTATAACAAGTTTTGCCATATGAACAATACTTTTAAATTTTAACCTTAAAAATTTGCCAATGAGGTAAATCGAGATAAAAAATTCAAGACTATGTATTTTAAGAAGATGGAAACAAAGTAAAGAGAGGAGCAATATATATGTATTGGGATTTGGGCCTCTTCTATTGTACTGGATAGAGGTCTACATGGTTTAATGATGAACCCAATATAAGCCCAAACATTCTTTTTGAATTTCTAAGAAAAGGAAGAGTTGGAATGGTTCTCCCTGACCAATAAACCAATACTATAAAATTAGCTTATTGATATTTGATTTTTGAAAAAACAATTGGGAAAAGGATTAAAAATTAATGACTTATTAGTATGGAGGCGAATTATTTAATCTTTTTCTTGGGTAAATCATTAATCCGTTATAAATTATCATATTTATATTTTTATTTTAAGTATATTAGCCTCGTTCAATATTTTAACATAATATATAAGAATAATTATATATTTAATTTAATTCTATAATCATATATATAGTCTTTTTCAAAACTGTAACAATTACAAGGGCATTAAGTTGTTAAGCCACACTATGAAGGTATGGGAGAGTGTGGTGGAGATGAGGGTGAGAAAATGAGTGTCTATTCTAGAAAATCAGTTTGGATTCATGCCGAGGCGGTCGACTACTGAATCGATCCATCTTGTTCGGAGATTAGTAGAAAAGTATAGGAAAAGAAAGAAGGACCTTCATATGATGTTCATTGATCTCGAGAAGGCCCATGACAAGGTTCCGAAAGATGTCCTATGGAGGTGTTTAGAGGTGAAAAGTGGTCCAATTGTGTATATTAGAGTGATAAAAGACATGTACGTTGGAACCAAAACTCGAGTAAGAACGGTGGGAGGAGACTCAGAGTATTTTCCTATGAAGATGGGACTTCATCAAGGATTTGTGTTGAGCCTTTTATGTTTGCCTTGGTGATTGATGAGCTGACATGGTCTATTCAAGAGGAGGTTCCATGGTGTATGCTATTTGCAGATGACATCGTACTGATTGATGAAACTCGGGCTAAAGTTAATAATAAATTGGAGGTTTGGAAACACACTTTGGAATCCAAAGGGTTCGAAATGAGCAGGACCAAAACAGAATACTTGGAGTGCAAATTCAGTGTTGCAAGAGATGAGACAGACATTGATGTGAGGCTTGCCACCCAGCCTATCCCCAAGAGAGAGAGAACTTTAAATATCTTGGGTCCATCATACAGAGTAGCGGTGATATCGATGATGATGTCATACACCGTATTGCGGCAGCTTGGACGAAGTGAAGGCTTGCCTCAGGAGTACTGTGTGATAAGAAGATACCACATAAACTCACAGGTAAGTTTTACAGGATGGTGGTTAGACCGTCTTTGCTGTATAGGATGGAGTGTTGGCCAATAAAGAACTCACATGTTCAGAAGATGCAGGTCTTGGAGATGAGGATGTTGAGTTGGATGTGTGGACATACCAAGAGTGACAGGATTAGAAATGAGACCATTCGAGAGAAGCTAGAGGTGGCCCCTGTGGCTGACAAGATAAGAAAAGCGAGACTGCGATGGTTTGGACATGTGTAGAGAAGAAGTACTGATGCTCCTGTTAAGAGGTCCGGTAGGTTTGATTTAGGAGTCACTAGGAGGAGTAGAGGTAGACCGAAGAAGTATTGGGGAGAGGTGATTGGACTTGATTTGGGGAAACTAGATCTCACCGAGGACATGACCTTAGATAGGAAGGAGTGGAGGTTGCGAATTAAAGTAGAAGGATAATAAGTTAGCAGAGTTAGGTTGATGTCTGGCCGTGGGGTATAGTAGGGTAGTAGATTTTGTCAGGTCCTTATATAATGTGTTGTCATTATCTGTCTTATATATGTTTAATTTGTCGTATATACATACTATCATGTGCTTTTCATTAGTATTAACTCTTTTTATTCCTTGTCTTTTCCTTTCCTTTTTTGTCATATCTAGTTTATTCAGCTTATGAGTTTTTGAGACGAGGGTTCCCAAACAACAGTCTCTCTATTTCTATGATACATTCTACCCTTACCCCACTTGTGGGATTCCACTGGGTATGTTGTTATTATCATATATATACTGTCTTAAAGAATACGCAGGTCAACTTCTGTCTAACTTTTGTCTCTACTATGTTTTCCTTCACTACACTATATTTGAAATAATGAAAAAAAGTTAATTTTTTTTTAAAGGTGTGACTATGTGTTTATCGAAAAAAGTATTATAATGATTAAAGGTTAGTTGATACACCACACAATAATCGTCCAATAATTACTAATCCGTTATCTAAACAATCGATTTCTTATAAGTTGGCTAGTGAATTAAAAAATATAAAAATTAATATCCGACAACTCAAATCATTAAGTAAAATTATCTGCTCGATAAGCAATCCACTCCCTTTATCAAAATAATCTAGCTTTAAAATTTTATTTTAATCATATATGTTAAGAATTATTGTTTTTAAATATTACATGTAAACGATGCCACCTAAAATAACATCATTTTAGTGTGCGTGGAAGTGGAATTGCCACGTAAGTGTGGCCGTTAACATGAACAAAAGGAGAGCATGTTCCTTCTCCTTCATCAGTTTGGCAAAACATGAAAATGGCTTTCAGAGTAGCATCGAGTCCTGTTGCAAGACGAGCCAATATATCTCTCTTCTCGCTTCCTGCGTATCTCATTACAAAATCCCCATCGTCGAAATTTCTTCCTAATCCAAGACCTCCTCTGCTGAATCTAAATGGTAAAAACTTTTCATTCATCAATTTCTTTATTTAAGAGAAAAATCTCTTCGCTTAAATCTTTACAGGGTCATAATGGTGAAACTTTGGTTAATTTCCATTACAAATACCCAGGACCAAGATATTCAATTAGGGCAATAAGTGGAACAACTGCGGCACCCAACAAGGATATTAAAGAAGAGAAATCTCCAGAAAACTGGAAAATTAAGATGCTTTACGATGGAGAGTGTCCCCTCTGCATGCGTGAGGTATATATATATATATATTATTATTATTTTTTTTCGAGATCCAAACCATGTAAAGTTTGAACAATATCTTAAATAATATGTTTTTCATATATTAACATAAGAAAAATTGTAACTCATATTACTTTTTTCCTATTGTTTTTAATATATAAATTTTAATTTTAGAATATTGAGGTGAGGTAATCTAATTTAGCTTGTCAAATTGAATCTGGAGAAGTGAAAAGTGTCACCCAAATTAGGTCTAAGAGAGTATTCAGAATCTTATCAATTTGTCAGCTTTTTCCCTGTCTCTGCTCCGAATACAGTTTGTTAAATAGTGGCAAAAATCTGATATTAGTAGTTAACGAGATGTGCGGACTTTTTATTAGACTTTGAACAATCTTTCTATTTGAGCTAGCTTTTGGGTGTCAGTTCCCAATATCTAGATTAGTAGTGAGCCTGAGGTGAACATCTAATGTGCTCAACCTCTTGAGCAATCCTCACTCGTAGATGCACGATTTGATTCTGTCAGGTTGACATGCTAAGAGAGAGGAATAAAAGCTATGGAACAATTAAATTTCTCGACATAAGTTCAGATGAATACCACCCGGAGGAGAATGAAGGACTCGATTATGAGACGGTATGATCCTTAACAGCTTTAACTAGCATTAGTTAAACCATTAATTAATTAAATAAATCCTTTTCTAATTATCTTGCAAGTACCTAATTTGAATGAATGAAATGTAAGGTTAGCATTTCATAGTTTTTCTCGTCTCCATTGCTTGAGTTCACTTCTGTTTTTTACTTTCAAGAAGCAACGAATATGACCATAAGTCATCAACTATTTTAGGTTATGGGAAGAATACATGCTATACTGTCAGATGGAACTGTGGTTACAGATGTTGAGGTGTGCCATATATTTTGATACTTGTAATTTTTTTTTCCCTTCATATTTGAAACTTTACAATTGTTTTCTTCTCTTTTATAACTGGTTTAGGCGTTTAGACGGCTTTATGAAGCAGTTGGTTTAGGATGGGTGTATGCCATCACAAAATATGAACCTGTAAGTCACTCTTCAATTCTATATTCAATTTGTTGTGTCACACTGGTTGAAATGTTCTCATGAAACTAGCTTGTGATTTGCAGATTGCAACTATTGCTGATACCGTGTATGGTGTCTGGGCAAAGTATCGTCTTCAAATAACAGGTCAAATCCCATTTGATGTTATCTTTCAAACGCGCTGTATATTGTTTCAGTTCTTATAAGCAGTATATATCCCTATCCATCATGAGATAGCAGTAGGACATTTATTTTCAACAGGCTTAGCTACATAAAGGCAAAATGATTGAAAAACTTTTGATCGCATTACAAGATATCCTATCAAGCCATCACGGCACATTTCAGAGTTCAGAGAGCCATCCAACACATGCTAATGGCTTATAGTCTCAAAAACATTTTCCTGAAGCTGTATTTCTTGTTACAGGTCGACCATCTCTAGAAGAAGTTCTGAAGGCACGACGGGAGAAGGTGGGCTCCACAATGTCCCTATATGGTCTTCATTTTCTTTAAGCTAAGTTTGTAGTTGTCACTGTTCATATCTTTCTGAAGGACTGCATATGTGCATAATCATCAAGAAAGCCCTGTTGTGTTGTACTTGCCAGTCGATGTATTTATCACCCGATTACCTTTCTCAGTATTTCAATTGAGGAGTAGGTTGCATTACTAGCTTAAGATAGATCCATGAGTAATATTTGAACCTGTGGATACATTCAGTTTATTTCTCCTGTTAGCGTGGAAGAAAGTTCCAGTTTAGATTTTTGAATCTCATGCAAGACACATGGAAACTGCATGCATTATAACATTTCCTACTGAGATTATATTCTTTTCCGTTTCTGGCAGAAAGCAAACCTGATATAGATCTTTCATTTTGTCTTTGATTAAAATGTTGGAATTCCTCTGGAAGATCTTCAACAGATGAAAGCCTTACGAGGAGCATTTGTTTCGTGTTTTGATATGTAGGGAAGTCTACAGACTACTAAATACTCACCTTTGTTGTTTCTTGCATATAGGAGGAAATGTGTAAGGACAACAAGGCTTGCAAAATGTAGGAGTTTCAGAATGCCCGAGCCAGCAGGAGTTCATTAATAGAATCAGATGTACTTCTACACTCTTGCTGAAGCTGATATGGTGTACAAATGCAATAGACCTTACAGTTACTTTAGTCTTTTTAGCAATTAGTACTATAGAGTTGTATACAGAGCAGTTGTTTTGTATTGTTCTACTATCTCAAGAATATAGCATATACTAGAGTATACAGAAATCTATCCAATAATTGGTCAAATGTACTAAAATGCATTTTGTTTTTCTGAATTTATTCATCAATAAACAAACAACAAAAAAAAGGATTCTCCTCCTTGTTCTCCAGAAATCCTGCACACTTCATATTGTGTTCTGCTAACAGGTGAATGCCAGATGCAGTTCATCTCACCAGTGTTAGTCATGGCATTAGGAGTGAAATCTGTCATTAATCATGCAGAGTTTCATATGTCAGAAAGCTGAAGGTCAACATCCAAACATGTACATCAAATCATTGTTGATGAGAATGGTAACCGCGATCAACAATTTTCTATGCTGTCAGGACTAAAAAACCTTATGTGAGGGATAATAACAAAGTTTGTCTAACATGTATGATCTTTTTTTAAGTCAAGACTATTCACTAACAAGGAAACATCAATAGAGAAGGCATAGAAGCAGTATTCAGTATTAAGAGTGGTAGTTGAGGATTGGAGAGAGATAAAAACTGTTACTTACTAAATAAGCTCATAAAGACACTACGTTCAGTACAGGTTTAGGAAGATATTGGAGGTGTAATACACATTATATGAGATAACTGCTACCTTGTGAGGATATCCCAGTGGTGAGACGATTTACTCTGCAGTTTCTTACACTTTGAGCTCAACTAGTAATGGGAAACAGGTTCTACGAAAAACCCATCTTCCTTGTATGTAGCTGAAACATGAGAAAACCAGCATATAAACTGCAACAAATTAATGTGTGTGTGAGGGAGAGGCATACACTAGCATGGAACGATTTTCGTATTACCAGAGCAACAAGTTTTTTCCTTTGATAAGCACCAAAATGAAGAATATCTTTGTTTTCTCTCCAAAATTACCAGATAAACAACACAATTTCTTCTTCTCCATTTCTATCAAATGTATCTCGTCAAAATCTGCAGAGTAATATGAACAAAAAATCTCAACCCCCTTTCATGTTGGCTACAGTTGCAAGAAACTTACTGTAAGAGAGAACAACATAGAGAAACATCTTATTAAATCAAGTGGTGAATAACTTCAAAAAGAACAAAAGGCTCCTCATATAGGACTTCAGATTTCTTGAAATAAAGACACTCTTTAATATTGATTCCTAATTATGAGATGATCATCAATAATATTCTATATAATTAACCAAGATATGAAATGAATCCAAACACTTTAGAACATATAACTATATTATCAACATAACTATATTAGACTTTCAACATGCCTTCTAAAACGTTAAATCCCAGCTACTACAGCACCACAATAACGAGGAACTAGAATCTGCAGGGGAAGGTTCTGCTTTTCATGTCTGTGATGAGGAGCTCTAAGATTTATCTTATCAACTGCTTAACATAACCAGAGCAGCCAAAGCTCATTCTTCAAAGTTGAGTAATATTCTTTGGCGAGCAATAACATCACTAAGGAAATATGCACCTGGTGTCAAACTGTGTACTAACAGTCTAAAGCAATAGAATCAAAAGACTCTCTGCTTCTTTGGAGGTTGAATATCCGTTAATGCTGCAGCTCTTCTTCTCATTGAGGACTGTCTAAAGATTTTAAGCAACGTTTTCCACCGGTTATGCACATGTACCTTAGAGGCAGAGGCATCATGTGGTTGATGAGCATTCCATTCAAAAAATAAGTCTTCAAAGCATGAATCAATCCATAAATCATGGTGTGAAGGACTATATATTGGGGAGTTAGAGAACTCCAGGTTATTTATACTGGTGGAACTAGGATTGTTCAGACTGATTGCACTAGCACCTCTGGCAGGAATGACGGCTGAACCATTGTGCTGAAAAGAGGTAGAGCAGTGTCCATCACTTGTTCTTAAATTCTCAATGCTGTTACTGGTGCTAGGACCCTCTCGACTTGGAGAATTCGAAGGATTCTCGGTTGGAACTATTTGAGAAAGATATTGCACAAGAGACGTCTCATTATCAATTTGTTTCACACGATCCCAATGTTCACATGCAGATACCAGCAGCCTCCGAGCATTTGCCTGTCATGTCAATCCCAAATAGGACGAAAACAGCAACAAATATGAGATAAGAGCAACAAAAGGAAAGAGACGACAGGAAAAGTTTTGGTCTAAAAAATCATGCCTTATCACTTTCAGATAATAGATGCATAGGCAGATATTGGACCCCTAGAATAAGTCCCTGCACCTCTCCAACAATGTTAAAAACCACACCTTCCTTTTCTTGCAAGTCAATATAAGAGAATATCTGTTCATTAATTATGCATCTTCGAGCTTGGCTAATTGTCTCCTCCAACATCTTTGGCTTTAGATTAAGTACCTGAAAATCAACAAATATATATATATTTCATTAGCTTTAGGTTGTAATCAAGGTGAAACACGCACCGTACGATGGAAATTCGGTCTTACACTACTTATTTTAATGCTAAGTTCCAATACAAGGATAAGATTGACAACATCAATCAATGAGCTTATCATAGGGCTGGATACAATCAGGGTGGACATACAATCAGTGAGTAATTTTTCAGAGTTGACCTTTAAGGGTACATGCAGTTCGAATAAACATGTTTATACTGGTATCAAGCACTATGTAGGTGAAAGTTAAGAAGAGAAAAGGCAAAGTGAATTACACGCTTGAGTCGCTCACAGTCTTTTAGGAGCAAAATCAGAAAGTCCTCTACAGTGCGGACATTTTCATTCCGGAGACGATAATTACTGCCTCTACCTATGTTTTTCAGCCGCTGTACCCCATCAGATAGAGATGGTGGATCATGCTTGTCATGATCTGCAGATAGAACCAGCAGTAATCAGTATCTATTTTAACATGTTAGATCCTGTAATGATGAAATTTCTAAGGTTTATCTTCCCATTGTGACTCATCGCTACACTTTTACAGAAACTAAGTTATAAGTACAAAATCAATATTAGCCCTGCAAGCCCTCCTTTATCTGTCCTTATTGTGTAAATAGAAAGCTACTTACATAGTAGGCGCCCATCCTTGACAGTGAAAGATTCAGTCCTTGCTTCTTTTACTTGAATACTATTGAAATTGTCAACAATTCGTGCACCTAGCCTGAACTTCCCCGTCTTCATGTAGATTGAAGAATGTATAAATTTGATTTTATCTATGGAACCAATACCTTTATTAAGTCTCACATGTACAGTTTCTGCTAGAAGAGACTTCTTTCCTTCCCTCTCTCGTACAATATTACTACAGAACTCTTCAACTGTCCAATTACCTCCATTATCGTCTCCAAATTCTCCCCTAAGAACAACTATTTCGACTTTAGCTGAGGCTTCTGGTCCAGATTCAACAATTTCTCCAGTGTTATCATCAACTAAGGCCAATTCAATCGCATCACCTCCTTCTCCTTTAATTTCCACTCCGGTAAGTACAGGAACAGATACATTTGTCAAGAACTTCAACTTCAAGTTTCTTGGTTTAGGAGCTTGAATATCTTTTTCAGGGTTTCTGGAGAACAACAATGTCTCAGATATGAGATTGACAGTATAGTTGGTTGTGACACTATCTCTTGCTAAATGGAGAACATGAATACAGAAAAACCAGAGAACGATCCTTACCCCTTGGCAAACACAAACTTCTTCTCTGTCAATTCAAGTTCACGCCTTACCTGGTCAGAGAAAGAACACTTAGAAGAAGTCGTTGGAATACAACAACATCCCCATGTAGTCCCACAAGTGAGGTCTGGAGAGAATGAGGTGTACACAGACCTTACCCCTACCTTTGCAGGGAGGCTGTTTCCGATAGACCGTCAGCTGAAGAAAATCATTTTCAGGACAAAGACCATCCCTTTATCTGGCTAACAAAACTTGTCACCATATTAATTCGGAATTTCAGCTGTAAAGTCATAATGATTCATATGACAAATTAGCAGCTTCCTCCCCTACCTAACATCAGATGAACATTTCACCATTTCTTGATTTTCCCAATTTTAATACTTCACAGATCAAATTAAAATCACAATCCATTTCCATCAAATTAAAACTCAAAGCTGCTAGTACATGATATATGAAAGCATTTCCATTAGAGTACACTAACTACATCTGAATTTTGAGGGAACAAGCGTACTTACAACATCACGCATCATTCTTTCCAAGTTTGGCTTTAGAAAGCGATCAAAGGTCTGGATCACCATCACTTCCAGCATTTTCTTCATGCTAAGTACAAGTAAAGAATCAAGAAACATAAAAAATCGAAACTTGTCTAAGCAAACATCAAGAATCTTTGTTCTACTTGAGGAAGAATATTCAGTATACAAATTAACCATGTGGAATCCTAGAGTTGACTTACGTTGGTGAAGAGAAAAACAGCTCATCCTCTGAATTGCTTTCCTGGGTAACGCTATTTCCACCTAAATCATTAGAATTTGACATTATTATGTCATTCATGTAAACTATAATTAGAAAAAATCAAAAGGTTTTGGTAGTTGTTGTATATTAGTAGGAATTTAAATGTATAGATGGATATATCATTTGTGATGGATGGGGGATCAGAGTGTATATTATATAGAGAGAGACTGAGACTTTTCTTGGTGAAGTGTAGCAAGGAAAGTGGGCCTAAAATAAAAACCGTGTCTTTTCCTTTCTTTTCTAAAAATACACAACATATATTTACATAATTACCAAAAGTCTTTACCCTTTAAAAAATTATAAAAATTTCTTAAATAATATAAAATTACAATACTTATTGATACAAATTATAATCTCTATTTCTCCATATATCATAACTAAAATCTCTTAATGCTTCTATCTTTTTGATATGTATCACCGATTTTATTTTTTTTATCAAAAAGAATTTTTTTTAATAATTTTAAAAAAAATTAATATTAATTAAATTTAGCTTAATATTGGTGATTTGGGTTTGAACACAAAGTTGAAATAAAAAGGTGGTGGATTAATTAAAAATGTGCTGATTTGGGTTTGATATATTTTTTTATTTTTTTAGAAAAAACAAACAAGAGCCGACCCTATGTGGAAAAAAAGAGAGAGACCTAAGAGTAGCACACCATCCTACACTAAACTGTGTTGTTGCGCGGAAGTGAGTTTGCGTGTAATTTGATCCGTCTTTTTTATACTGACATAAGATTTAATAATTAGATACTCTCGTTGTTTAAATTTATATGATTTTTTTAAAAAAATAATTGTTCTTAAAAGGATGTAATTCTTTTTTATTAGCAATTGTTTAATGTTATACCTTCATTTTAATTTTATTGGATCAAACATAACATTTGATTGTGAAAAAAAGTCACCTAAAAGTAAGTATTAGAGTGACTTAATAAACATAACAAAGTACTTTCTCTGTTCTATATTAATTAATTATTTTTCTTTTACACGTATGTTAAAAAATTATAAATAAAAAGATAATTTTATTAATTCATTTCTTGAAAAGACTTTTTGATAAGTAAATGTAAACACTATCAAATAAAATAAACTGCAAGGGTAATATAAGAAAAATTTAATTAATGCTTTCTTGATTATAAGTTGGATAATTAATATGGAACAATGATTTTTAGAAAGACGATCAACTAATATGGGAAGGAGAGAGTTCTACTATCTTATTTCTCAAATTTCATACCTAATCAAATAGTGTCACATAAATTAAATTAGGATGGAGTACTTTTTTACTATTCCAAAAAGTAGATTCTCACTTTTACTTAGAATTTTCACGTATCAAGGAAAACCAATGATCTTTTTGCCATATTTTATACTAAACGTTAATAACTTATTCTTCAAATTATTTTTTAAAATCTAGTACTAAATATCAATTAATAGGGATAATGTGATAAAATAATCATGTCAATTATTATTATTTTTAAGAAAAAAGGGCCAAAAATGCCCTTAAACTATATAAAAAAAACTAAAATACCCTTCATTTATAGTTTGGTCCAAAATGCCCTTATCGTCAATACTTTGGTCCAAAAATACCCTTATTGTTATTTAATAGGTCAAAAATGCCCTTTTTCAAATAAATTTATTTTTTATTTTATTTTTGAACACATTATTTTTCTAATAATATTTTTTCAATCAGCAAATATTTATTCTACTTCAATTTGAAAAAAAATTAATTTTTCTGCTTTATTATAATTATTATTTTTATCGTTATCTAAATAAAAATCAGAGAAGAGTCTAAACTGCCCCTGAACGATTGAAAATGATATATGATGAGTTAAAAATGAATGGAGGGAGGAGTAATTATGTGCTTTATTTGGTAAAAGTACCGAAATTAACATTAAAAAAATGATTAACTAAAAGTGAAAATAAACAAGAACAAGAAACAACGAAAATGAAATTAACGCACATAGAGAGAGAGAAAGGAGTATTATTTTGGGAAGAGAGTTTAAAAAATCAGAAAAACATTAAAAAGATGATGATGATGACGACGAAGAAGAAGAATTAAACTAGAAGTACTAACAATGTGAAAAAAAAAAAATCATAAATTGAGATTTGACACAAGTCAATTTATTGCTTTTGATTGATTTTTAATTTATAAGCACTTAACTTATAAGAAGTTTAGACGTTTATCAAACACGCGTAGATTAAGTTAAGATACTTATAAATTACTAATTTATAAGCTTATCTAAATGCTATACAGTTTACAAGTTAATTTCACATTTATATTTGATAGAAATTGAATGTAAATATAGTTATAGGCATGAGCGTTCACCTTTCCATACTGGTAAGGGCATAAAACTTTAAGATCCATTTCTTTCTTTTGTTCTTAACTAAGACCTAATTACCATCCAAAATAATAAATTAAAGATGGTTAATTAGAAATTAAATAAATGGCTTAACTCGACACCTAAATTGGTCCTCATTTTTCACTTATACACCTAAACCAAGACAAGTTCATAATAGACACTTCCACTAGCTAAGATTTGATCTTATTAAACACTTTTATCCTACTTGGCACTCTCCGCAGTCCTTTTTTCATGTTAATTGTATTTTTTTTTTATTTTTCAACAAAAAATAAATAGTTTGCAGTCCAAAAAAGTTCAAAATAACTATACAAAAGTAGTTTTGATAAATTTAGAAGTTTCATCAATTTCAAATTCATGGAAAAGTTCATGTTCAAGCATGAGCTAAAGATGTTCATACAAATCACACATAATAATTTGAACGATGAGCTAAAATTATTCATCCGCCTAGCATCATAGAACTCCGATGAAAATTGATGGATTTCCAACAGAGGTGTGAAATGGGGGTTGGTGTTCTGAGTGTGGCTTATGTGGAACTCGATTTGCGCTTCTTGGTCATGCGGACCCTTTTATGTCTAACAACCCTCTGCAGTTTTAACAATTTCAGTATGGTAGATATCTTGGTCCAGCTCTTGTCGTACTTGCCTTTGTGCGTGGTAGAAGCCTCTGGAACCATCAAAACGTTGTTCATTTGGCAATGTTCATAAGCATTTGTGCCATCTTCTGAAACCATGAATTGGTTTTGCGTCATCAAGTGTGTGTTGTTGGCATATGGGAAATCATCCAGTTGAATTGCATCAGAACAAAGGAATTGCATAATTTTCTCCAAATATCCTGATTCTGAAATCACAGATGTGATATCATTGGGGGATTCCAGGTACCCCCAAGTACCTAAACCTGAATGGTCAGGAGAAGTGATAGCAAGAGACATTTCATCTGACTCTGAATGCCGGTCACCAATTGCATAAGAAGTAGAACATTCAGCCCTGTCTACTCTTTCAGTTGTTCCCTGAATCATATGTGACGAAATAGTTCTTTGCAAAATTAGAGAGATTTTAAAGCCTCAAATTGCGTTGGAATGGACTATTAGTAGTGTAGTAAGCAAATAAAGTTGGTGAAAGAGTACTACTCACTGAAGTATTTCGAAACTCTGACTTGCATTCGTCAACCGTGACCAAATTCCCCAAGTGAGATGTGCTCATGCCTTCTAGCTTGGGAGAGGGTGATAAGTGATCCACAGCAGAAATCTCATTATCAGTTTTTTGGACATTTTTCCAGTTTGCAAATGCAGTTTCCACTAACTTGTGTGCATACGCCTGTTTGTCAATCCATTAATTGAAGCAGGGAACTCGAAAAGGGAAAACAGATGAACACATACATGAGAATCAATCAATAAATACATACCTTCTGAGATTCAGAAAGCATGTTGAAATGATATAAACCGTACCCCGAGTCCAACCACATCACCTGACCTGCTACATTAAACACCACTGTAAACTTCTGCCCCGTCTCCAGATGATGGTACGAGTATTTTCTTCCATCAAGATTGCAAGTCTTAGCATGCATTGTAGCTTTTTCCCAATATTTTTCAGGCATGCTTTTGCCGAGGATCTACAGGAACAAAAGGTAAAAATTAATTTGTATTGCTTCTTACTGAAACAGGAAAAAAATTTACTATCATGAGGTAGACCTGGACAAATTCAATCAGTAAATTGGCCTAAACAGATCCAGATGCAGGAAATGTATGTATGTAGGTGCAGCAAAAAATATCACAAGATGCACAAGTATATATTTTTCAAAATAATACACTAAGATTCTTCGATATAATTAGTAACTTCTTACCTGGCGTAGTCTCTGAGGATTGTTTTGGAGTTCAATTAAGAAATCTTCCACTGTTTTGATACCATTTTCAGTCAACTGCTTATGAAAAGCACCATCAATGCAAATTTGCTCTAATCTCCATACATCATCCGTTGGTGATGGAGGGTACCGCTTCTTGCTTTCTGCGAAAACCATAAGAAACAGACTCATTATTTCGTTTATTTAAGGCAACTAAGTAGAAATGTAGTACTCACTTAAACGTTTATCCTTAACAGTAAAGGGTCCTGTCTTGGCTTCTTTCACTTCAATTTCTTCAGGCTGATCGACAATCCTTGCTCCTAGCCTTACCACCTTCAACTTCTTCATATGCTTTGGAGTGTGTTTGAATTTAATTTCGTTAACAGAAACAGCGCCTCCTTCCAACCTCAGATACATATCATGGTCACGCCCTGATTTTCCACCTCTTTTTTGCATCCTAATACGATTGTTTAGTCGTTCACTTGTCCAATTTTTTTCATCATTATGTAGAAATATTTCAACTTGTGCTGAGGCTAGAGGCACATCTCTGACTTGTAGTCCTGTAACAACATCAACCAATTCCAATTTGGTTCCATTGGGAAAAATACAGTCTCCAGTATATACCACTGAGGCAACCTCGTTTGAGAACTTTAAACGTAAACATCTTGATTCACAAGGATGGAGTTTCTTCGGAGAATTCCTGTTTTATATGTGTACAATGTGGAATGTAGTTTAATCTCACATACAACATGAAAATACAGAGGCAATGTATGTTCTAAGGGTTTAAATTAATTAGCACGCAGACTCTAGCTTGTGAAGGTAGAAAGGTTATTGCTAAGAAAACATGTTATACAAATTAATGTTAAACGCTTAGCATAGTGTTGTACTACTTAAAATTATTGTACAAGTGATGTGATTGTAATTTGCTATAACATGTTAAATCACACCAATAATGTAAAAATTCATCGCACTAAGTTTATTTACCTTAAACCCAATTACTAATATTTCAACATATAAATAGAAGCAGTGGTCTGGAAAACATTCCAAATAGCTCTTTGTTCCTCACCTTTTCCGATCAGTCAAAAGTTTTTCCAAGGCAGAGAGAAATTCACCTTCCACCTGGATATATAAAAAAGGTTGATTAAATAGTCAGGTATTGGCATACATGTATTTATTCTGAATTAATGACTTTTGGTGTATTTAGACATAATATAATTAAGTAATTAGAAATGTTTTATCTTAAATAACTTAAACTTTTATATAAAATATTCACACTTCAACATGTATTAGGTCCGATTTCCAAAAAATCTCTTTAATTGAGTACTTCATAATACAATCTTATTTCACTTTCACAATTAATTGTAGACATCTCGGCCCAAAGATTTTTAATGAAATTTTCTATAAAGATGACAGTTCATTACTTATTTTATCTACTTCCACAACTAACTATTGCCACCGTTTGTTCACTATTATCAACTATATATCATGCATTATACAACACGCACAAACATCATCCTTAATTCACTATTAACGTTGTTGCTAATGATTTCCACAATCATCAACATCACTAGTCATTATTTAAAATTATTATCACTAATCATGATTACTATAACTATGAACTATCACTATATATTGCCAACCACCATCATCATTCACCACGCCTAGCTATCTACAATCATCCATGAAAATCATCATTTACAAACCATCACCATTAATCTGTTCAACTAGTTATCATTGACTATTACTGTTAACTATCATCACATCAACTACTATCCACAATTATCACATTAGGCAAAACCATCTCCAATTGACGTCCATAACTATCACCTAACAGACATACACCTTTTCAAAATATTAATTGATACAATATTTGATTTAATTTTTTATTTATTAATTTTTAAATAAAGAGGATATTTTTATATATTCAGATTTTCAAGAAAAACATAATTTTTATTAATATAATATCTCAAACATGTATTCTGACCCAAACATCGTATTTTTCATAGAAAAAAGTTGACAAAATATCCTTAAAATTATGCATTATCCTAAGCATGTTTGGACAGAAACGGACAGCGGTGTCAGTCTATTTCAGCTTTTAGCAGTTAGTAGGTTTTTCATTCAGTTTGTGATGTGATCCTACTTTGCTTTCCTTTTTTCTTTTTATTCTTTTGGGGTTCTTCAATTATTGATTAATGTTGAAGTGATAAATTGCCTTTTAAGTTTACATATGATGGATATCCTTTAATTCACAAAGATCCAAAAATATAGCTATGGTGTTCCAGAAAAGATAAATCTCTTTCCAACGTACGATCCACATGCCAAAAGACCTTTGTCAATTGACATATATGCCTGACAACAAAAAATTTTGCCATATATAGTTACATTAATTAAACCCTAATTAGATCTGGTAATAGTTATTCTATAGAGCTAAGAGTTCATTAATTATTAATTAGATCTGAGAATTGTTCATCTCTTGAGCTAAGAGTTCATTAATTTTGTCCACTCAAAACTATATCAATTTTATTTTTCAATCAAGCCAGGTCTCAACTGTTATAAACTCCCTTCCTCCATCCATTCACCCCCAAAAAATAAAAATCTCATAGTTGATCCAAAACTTGGGGTGAAAAATATCTGATTTTTCAGGTCAGAGAGTAACTACAAATTAAACTTATAAGTTTTTTGGAAAACGATATCTTTGATCACTTTCATCTTTAATTTCTTTCGTATATAAGTTAAAGGGCAAGCAATCGTATTTGCAGCCAATTAAACCACAGATCTGAAGTCCAAATTGGAAATATTATCCATTTATGCTAATTAAGCAAACGAATAAATATATATATATATATATGTACCAACAAGGTAATTATTGCATCAAATTTAAATGATGAAAGAAAGAAAAAACAACCAAATGACCAAAGTAACAAGTAGAACGAACCAAAAAGAAAGCAAAATCCATACATAAAATTAGTTGAAAAAATTATAACTCACCGGAAAAGTCGACCACAACGGCAGTAGAAAGGCGACGACAATCCGCCGGAGCCTGTAGAAAGACACAAAATCCCTTGCGACCCTAAAGATAAATATGGAGACCCAATAAAGCAACAGAAAATGACCAAGTCAACGTCAACCACATTATTGAATACAATTCAATATTATACTATCAAAGCAGAAGCATCACGTGTAGCCAACTTTTCAGTTATAATCTAACATGATAAATATATAGAGACAAAAAAAAATAGTTACTAGCTATCTAGTGCCACATTTTATTATGCGAAAAATGATTTTTGAAAAACCATATTATATACAACAACGTATTGGATTTGATGAACAGCCAAGAAATGATAACTAGTGTTTGATGTGTTTATAATGTAGAAAAAAAAAAGATGTATGATTTAATCTTATTACCTGGTAAAATGAGAAGTATTAGAATTTGATGTTTCAGCATGTGATTCTTCAAACACGCTTAGGTTATGTGCCGCCATTAACTACTCTTTTGATGAATAGAAACAACAAAAAGAATGCTATAATTTGTGTAGGCCAAATGAGTTGAGAGAAATATATATTTATACAGACACTACTTATATTTTTTTTTTTTAGATGGAGCTAGCTAGGTTATATATATTGTGTATGTGCCTCTTCTTTTCCTGTGTATTGCTTAGAAAGACGCGTGTAATTGACGGCTAAAATAAACTCCGTTAACTCGTCAACAATCACACATTTTCTTTATGGCCTTTTTCCAAAGTTAATTTTGATTAATTCTTAAAATTAAATTAAATTAATTAATTTAATATTTTAAATTAAATTAAAATTGTAGTTATTAAAAAGAATTATTGAATATAACTCTTTTCACAACAATATAATAAAAAAAATATTTTTTTAAAATATTAATCAAAACTCTACATAATTTGATAAAAATATGACGGAGGGAGTAAATAATATCCCTCTTTTACGTGGTAATTAAGTGACAAATTTTGTGTATCACTAGTATTAAGTTTTAACGGTGTAACCGGATGTAAAATTTGGTAGATAAGGGAAAAATCATAAATACGGGGGAGTGGTGTGAACATTAGTACTTTTCGGTTCTAATGGTTAGTTTGGTCGGGTTTTTTTTATTGATTTCACTTTTCCAGGAATTATAAAGAGAAGAGTAATCTTATCATATTATGCTTTGAGCATAATAAATACGATTATAATTTGAAAAATATTATAATTAATAACAAAAATAAATCAGGGCTAAATATAAAATTATCTCTTGATTTCGTGAGTTGGACAAATATTATTGAATATTTATTTTTAGTATAGTGAAGACTATTATTGGAGAGAGAAAGTATTATAATAGATAGTGGAGTTTGTGACTACAGACTCATTATATATTCTTTATTTGAATTTATGAGACACAAATAAAATTTTGACAATTAATTATATTTTTTAAATTGTAGTTCTTTATATTATTTTTAAATAATTTTAATTATTAATCATTATGATTTATTATATTTTAAATAATCTTTAAATATATAAACCTATTTGAAAAAAATATACATTAAAAATATCTTTCTAATAATCCAATACTATTAAAATCAATTATTTATATGCTTAAACTCATAATAAATAAAAGAACCAATTTTTTTCAATAGATAAAGTTATTGAGAAAAGGCTTTTTTAACTATTAATTTTTTTTTATAATCTAATACTTGTTAAAATCAATATAAATATCAATTAGTACTCTGTATGACAAGGAAGTAATTTTGCAAAAGTAAATGATGTTAAGGTGGGCTTCATATATTTCAATCCAATTAGCTTTGACTGCAAAGTACACATGTAAAAAAAAAATTAATTTAACTTTTATTTTTTATTTATTATTTTTATTATACTTTTAATTTATTATCATTAAATTAATGACTTTAAAAAATATAGTGAATAACTTTTATCAATTAATAAAATAAAATCATAAGCTCATTATATTAATAATTATTTTTAATAAATGTGAACCAAGAAAATATACGATAGTATTAGAAGTTATTTGTTTGGCTGTCTGTCAAAGGAATAATCAATATATTCATTACTACGTCTTTTCGGTTCTGATAGGTCGGTTTTTTATTTTACGTATGCATTATTATTATTACTGAAGTCATTCGTTTGACTGTCAGGAATATATTCATTACTCCCTCCCTTTCATTACGCTTATTAATTTGGTACAGTGTATAAGAATTTTTTTTAAAAAGATTATGATCTAAAATTATTCTTAAATATTCATATGATTGATAATTAATTAAAGTAAAGTGATATATTTTTTAGACAAATAAAAAAAAAGATATCACATAAAATAAGACGGAGGAACTGATATTTATTTAAGCTTTGGCTACTTGCAGAAGTGATTTGTCACATGTCGCTATTACACTCACTCTCTCTGCACAATCTACGTCCATTCACAGGAACATAAATTTCTCAGTAATTATCACTCTATTTTTTTAAGTAACACGTGCGCACACCTTGTTAATTCTAATATAAATTGATGGTAAAAAAATATGGTTGTTAAATTCTGTTTTTTTAGAAGTGAAACGGGCAGGGTTGAAGTTGGACGAAAGTATTATTGAGTTTAATCGAATGGTAAAATTGTTCCACTTTTTGCAAGATCTCCTCTAACATTATTTTTAGGGGTTTATTTAATTTAAATTATCATTCATTTTAATTTTTTGTTTGTTATTTAAATACTTATTAGATTTATGAAATAAAATGAATATGACACATTTTATTTTTCACAGAACGCAAAAGAAAAAGGGCAGGTATCGATAAGTCGGTTTATTTTGCGGCCGCACGTTAATACCACCCACCTAACAATATTCTTTTATTAATAGTAGACCAATACCTTTTTAGATACTGATCTAAATCCAAATTTATGTAGTGGTTAGCAAAATATTTTGATCTTTTCGTGAGGAATTAGAGGGACAAGTAAGCTGTCTAAACTAATAAATTAGAAGGATAAGTAAGTCTCTCAGGAAAGAGCTCGTGTATTTCGTAGCCACGACAGGCGACTTCGGCCTCAAAATGAACTTCTTTTTGGACATTATATATAAAAAAAAACTCACTTTTAAAAATACAGATTAATGAAAGGTTATATAGCAAAGATAGATGAAAAGAAAATGTCATAGATCAGACGGCCAGCAAAAAAGAAAAAAGATGAAATTTTGGTTTCTCAAAAAAACCATTTATTAGGGCAAATCATGGCTGAGGATTCTGAAGTGCTATTTAGGAGTTGGAAAGTCTAATTTTGCGGCACAACAATTGACTAGAAATTTCTCCTTTTTTACTTACTGTGGAGGAAGACTCAACTTTTTTAATATGCCTTTTTCATGGCCTGCTTAATTATTTAGAGAACTTCCCCAAAAATTTGAGGAAATTAACTCTAATTACGACAGTAAGAAATAAAAGGAAAAAAAATTAGTGTATGTTGAAATTGTTATTCTGCAAGATCAGAGTTACTATGAAAATGCGTGGGTCAAAGCGAAGTTTGGCCGTAATGATATCCTCCTTTGTGGGTCCTCTTGAAAGCTTCCATTCATAATTAGGAGATATCATTAATAAGAACCATCAATCAAAGTACATAATCTGATTTGATTGTCTTAATGATACCATTGTTTGGATGACATTTTAAAATCTCAATATGAAGCGGGGAAAAGGGCTTCTTATCATGATTTTTTTCATTTTCAAAATTCGAACTCAAAATATAAAATGAAATTATAACAATTTTATCTACTGAACGACATGTTTTCATGATAATTTTTATATCTTCTTTGCTTGACATTTATACCAAGTCTCCTTTTTGAAATACTAATCAATTAATTGTTCAGAATTGTATGATAATTATCGGACAATCAGGAAAGTTGTGCGAAAATGAAGGAAGAAACCTTTTTTTAATTACCAGAAGACAAGACTAAATAAGAAGAATTTTCATAATTAATACTCCCTCTATTTCAAAATGAATGAATCATTGGGGGATTTTAAGTTTTCAAAATAATTAAATTATTCACTTTTTAAGGGGTATGTTTTGAAAATATTTTTCAATTTCGGCCTTCATTCTTTTTTAATTTTGTGTTAGAAATACATGATGCATTAAATGAGTGTTTGGAGTTTGAAAAGCGTAAAAATGAAAAAATATGATTGAATTTTGTCTTTATTTCTTTTTCTTAATATATGTGATATAATCCAAGAATTCATTCATTTTGAAATAGAGGAAGTACCACCCAAAACATACCATTGTCTGGTTGGATAAATTGAGATAATTCCTAGGCTTGTTTGATTAAAATTATCCAATATTGTTAGAGATGTACGAATTTAATTAATTCTATTAAGAACAAAAGCTATTTTTTTAGAATAAAATTAAAGATGCCGGTAAAGTTGGACCACATTATTTGTTTGTCATCAAGCCAAGAGTAGTACTTAACTTTTGCTCTTTTTAGTCTTGATGATTTCCTACGTACTTATTTGAATTAGCAACTGAGAAAGGAAGGAAAAAAGAAGGAATAAAATCAGAAAAAAGATTGACAAAAATTAAAGAAGTTTGAAAGTGATGGGTAAGCTTCATCAGCAAATAACGATAATTTAGGCTCTATTTAGTTGTGGAACATAATTAAAAACAAGGAAAAAAGGTTTAATTGTGCAACAACCCAGCATCTTCTTATCATTGTAATTGAAGGGTAGTTAACAAATCAACTTTTAACAAGTTAAAACTAGTTACTACTATTTTTAAACAAGAAAATACTACTATTTATTTAGAATTGAAATTTTGTCCAAATGTTAGATCTCTCCATTTCTAAATAAGTGATATTTTTAACTTAGAACATGACTTTCCTAACTTATGCATAGTAATTCATAGTTTTGACTTTTGAGACTAAGATCACGCATATTTATCTATTTTTAATACATAAGAAAGACAAAATATTGAGAGTCAATCAGTCACTAATAATGGATTTGATACTATAATAAATCCGTATCTATGTTGATGTTAACGTGACCTATATATGTATGTTCCAAATTGCTTTGTCATTTACTCCTATATGTTCAAACCTGGCGGTTTTGTTGGACAAATAAACAATAGGGGAGATAGTTAACTAAATTAATGCCTTTTGATAGGGTAATCTTTGTTTCCAAAACATGTTTTTATTATACCATAGTAATTTGTTAAATCGTGCTAGTTAAAAATAAACACACATTTGTTAATACAATGCAAAGAAATAGAGAAGGTTTGAGACATTTTATTATTATTGTTTCAAAAGAGTGATTATCTTGATCTGAACTTTTCGAATAACAAGTTTGTCATTAGTTTGTTCTAATACATATAAGATTCATGTATCATATAGATCATCAGTTAAAATAATATTTGAAATACTATAAATTATCGCAATACATTTGCCTTTTCGAAATATATACATATCCCTTTTGTAAATTAATTGCCAAAACTAGGCGTAGCAAAAGTAATTAATCTACGATTACACTTTAATAATATGCTACTTTTAATCTTCGAATCTATTTACAAGTTATATATCGCTCAATATAAGCCACAATATGGGACCAAACATGTATACATTATTTATATATATGTGATTAAAATTACTTTTATCTTCATATTATGAATTTTCTTAATGAAGACTCCTCCACGATTATAAAACAATTACGATGTAATAATTAGTCCCAGATGCTTGCGGGAAGAACTTGGCAGATGAAGTCGTTGTCGTCTGGATCAAGTGGATATGGCTTGATTTGGTTTATATAATCATAATTATTTGTTAAGCTTGTGCTTGGCATGTAATTAGCAACACTATTAGTTGCTGGTTGCAGCTGTGGATAATTATAAGAGTCAGAATAAGTGAAGCCATTATAAGAGCAATCAAGATCAGCCGCTTTGTTTGGTGAGGTGGAAGGGCAAACCATTTGAGAACTATCATCATCCAATAAAACCTTAAAATTCTGATGGCCATCTTGTAGGGCTGTTTTTACCAATTCCGTTCCAAAATCCTATCACAAGATGAAGTCAAAAAGCAAGTCAATTCATGACCCTAACATTACAAATTGAAAAAAATGTAGAGTTGAAAAATAGATTCTAATTGAAAATTTTCTAACTTTTTTATATAACTCTTTTCTCAATAATGATTAAATCAAAATATTAGTAAAATAGCTAACAAAGAAATTTCATGATCGAACTATCAGAAGAAAAGAGAATGGACAATAAATCAAAGTTCTAAATGATTCATTTTGGACTAAAAAAAAGGGCCTTTGCGGTCCTTATAGATCTAATTGATTGAAATTCCATCCAATAAAACGGAAGAATTATAAATCTTCAAATAATAGATAGAAATACCGCAAATAAGGCCATTGCGACACCAATCAAAGGAATAGTTCTCCAACCAGGAGCTACTTTACCATATTTCGAATTCAATGATTTTAATAAATCTCCTACTGTAGTTCGTCTTGGACCAGATCTGGAACTGTTCTCAACAGTTTGTGTAGCCATAAATCCTATTATATTCATTGAGATCTGCTGACTTTGTATACCATTCCGTTGTAAATAAACGATCCTATCATAGATCTATTGGGATCTTGAAATTATATAAATATGATAAGAATGGAAACAACAACTCAATGAGATAATAGTGATGGTTTACTACTTCCTCCGTTCATTTTTACTTGTCCACTATATTTTTTGGGATGTCCAAACAATACTTATCTAGTTCATGAAGTTAAAAATTAATTTTACACTTAATTTCTAATTTAATCTTATCATTAATTATAATTAGTCTTATTACATTTTTCAAAATATCGTATCTATTATATTCAAGTAATTTGATAAAATTACCACTATCATTTATTGTTTCTTTCATCACTGTGTCACATAAAAAAAAAAGGAAATGAAAAAGGATAAAATTGGAACCTTTTGAGTTTGAGTGAGCTGTTCGACAGGGACGAACTGACCCTCTTGATAGAGTTTTACTCCAATCAATTCTCCCACATCAGTAAATACCACTCGTGGATTTTCCCCAGGATACACATATCTTTTCAACTCAACTTTACCCTTTGCCTGATTTACTGCTGTAACCAATTTCTTACCGTGCATATGCCTGCCAAGGATCTTTAAATATACAAATGTTTTAGATGAAAACAAAAATGAAATATTAACCTACCATTATCTAGAAATTTTGCATTTTGAGGAACCTTCTTTGAAAAGAGACGGAAATTGTCAGATTTTTAATTACATTAATTAAATCTCAATTAAAATTAAACTTATAAGAAAGAATAAATTCTTACCTTGTGTAGATTTTCATGGTTTAAATAGTAGTTAGTTAAGAAGTCCCTGACAGTTAAAATGTTTTCCTTCATCAAACGATTATGGATAGCGCCGCGTTTGGCGATGTTTTGCAGTTTCCAAACTTCATCGTCAAGAAATAGGGGCTTCAGCTTCTTTCCCACTGCAAATTAACGAATTAAATTAGTGAAACCACAAATACTTGCATATACTTATTTAAAGGAATTAATTAAGTACGTACTAGAACGACGATCCTTAATATAGAATGGTTCAGTGACTGCTTCCACGACTCTAGTCCCAATATCAGGGGGATACACAACTCTGGCACCTAGTCTCACTTCACGCTTTCTCAAAGGTACTCTGGTATGTTTTAATGAAATATGACTTACACTAACTCTACCATCTTTCAAGCTGAGTTGAGGGTTTCCACGAATCAGCGATTTATCGCCGCCATAACTTGTAAAATCTTTCTCAAGAACAACTATTTCCACCTTTGCTGATGCTTCTGGCCCAGAATTGACAATATTCTGAGTACGTGAGTCATTTAAATGTAGATCTAAGGTTCTTCCTTCTTGATCTCCTATGGGGAGTCCAGTATATATTGGACCACTTATGTTGTTTGAAAACTTTAATATTAAATGCCCTGGACATTCATGCTGATCAGATGTATTCAAATTTTCACGTGCTTTCCTGAATAAGATGTACAGGTCTCACTATCATTGGGAACAGCAATTAATTCTAACTATGAAAGTAAATTTGAATAGAGATGCTTATCGCTGTATGCCTTTTGCGGGTTGAAATCTGTACAGCCTGTAGTTGAGCAAGCAACTTAATTAGAATACCAGTGTATAATTAAAACCTTAATTATGTTAAAGAAAGAAAGATTCTCCTGAACAGTGGCACAACAAGTTGCAATAAATAGTGCACATCATAATATTATTTATTTGGAGAGACATACGGATTAATATTCTCACTAAAAATCAAATCTAAGGAGTCAGATCTTATACTATATCAATACTAAATTCTTTAAAAGAGAAAATCTGGATATAATTTGTTCACAACAAACAAAACAAAACAAAACAAAAACAAATATATTTCGGACTGCAGGAAATATAAAAAAGAAAAAGCTGATTGGTTGTATTTTCATAGACTCAATAAAACAAAAACCAACCAATCCGTCATGACAAAATCACGTGTTACGCAGATTTCTGCTCAACATCAAATAGAAAAGCTGTATATATATATGGATTATTTAAGATCTGACATGGGAATCCAATAGGAATCTCCATCAACAACCACCCTAACCCTAACTAAAATTAGCATTACTGTCTTCCAAATTGTTTCTTACTCTTCAATAATATCAGCGGATTCGTGTCAAATTCACCAAAAATAATGTATTTTTGAAAAAAATAAGCATTTAAATTAATAATTATGGTACTCACAGCCGGATCAACGCAAAGCCGCTTCATTGACTTGAGTAAACGCACCACCGGGAGCACAGCATTAAAAAATCTGTTCAAACCCCAAACATGAAGTAGTAATTAATAAGTGGACATTTAATCATACTACATTTCAAATTTATGAAATTTTGCTTAGCTTGGTTATATATATTCTTTCACAAACGAGAAAAAGTTAATTGTTGTACTCATTAAAAAAAAATTGAAAAATAATTTGGAAAGTTAAAGAGAGAGGCCACAGACTTTCTTAGCTTTCTATTCTTATGAACTGAAGATGAAACAGAAAAATGTTCTCCATAGTCCATGTCTATTATAACTTGCTGTAGAAAAAATGTTTAAAATAGAATACTTTAAGCCTTGTTACCCAGGGATATTTATACAAAGAAATGCACTTTTAAGTGAGTTTTTTCAACTCATTTTTCTCTCTAGGAATTTTCCTCCGAATCTTCCTAAGACAACTTGGGTTTTTTGCTTTGAGAAATTGATTTATTAAAACAATTTCAGTGTTTTTTTTTCTTTTTGACTGTTTATTTAACAACCTATGTTATTATTGGGCGACATATATCCATTTTTTATTTATATTTTGAGGCTGTAAAAACATATTTTGAAATATTAAAAATAAAACCGACTATATTTAATTTCCCCAAACTTACCGCGAAATGTCTGTGAAGCCAACATACAATTTCCTTCTCTCCAATCCGTCTAATTTCAGGAAAATATCTGTTACTGTAGCAAAAGAATTTTTTTAATATGAAAAATAATTTTTTAAAAGTTTTTTGCTAATTAACATTTCAATAACTGATTACTATTTCTAATTAACATTTCAACAATCGTTTCTTAATTGCAAGTTAACTGTTTCTATTTAATATTTCAACAACTAATAATTCATTAAAAAAATGTAGTTTGAATTTTAGAAAAAATATTAAAATTAAAGTCAAAATTTAATATAAATAATCTGTATATTTCATTTTTACTAAATACAAAAAATTTATTCTCTCTGAGTTCCTATTTGGTATCTTAAACTCACAACTTATCCCGTCCTTAATTAATTTTAAAAATAATTATTTTAATCTCCGTTATCCGACATAACCTTAAACCTATCCCTCCTGGATCCGCTCTGTCATTGCCATCCCTAAATTGGAGCTCAAAATTTAGTGTGAGAAAAAAGTGAAAAATGTGTGATTATTGTGAGAGGAGGAAAAATTATAGAGATAAGACTTATTTTTCTTTTAAGGTGAAGTAAGTTTTACTACCTAAATCACTCCCTATTTACAAATATATAGTTCATCTTGTTGATATAACGAATTGATCCAAATATAATTTAGACTTTGTTTAAGTTATATTATTTTAACTTAAATGTCAATCCAACTTTATTAATCAATAATTTGATGTTATCAACATATCATGAATATAAAATTTAATCCATATTTGTTATGAATTTTCAATAAAACTTCACTACCTACTACAAGTATTTGCATTAACTCAAAAAAAAACATTCTTCCCTTTTTTAGGAGAGGGGGGTGAGCGTGGGTAAGGGGGCGGGAGGGGGGTGGGTGGGTTGTGAAGATTAGGTAATTGACTTGCATACTCTTCGTAATTAATTATATAATTAGGAATTATATAGTAGATAAGTTAAAAAATAAAGAGAAAGTGGAATTTTATCAATCATATATCTGCCTTTTTAAATTTTATATTCTAATTTTTACACTAGATAAGTGCATTATTTGTATCAAATATGTATCATACATTAGAATGGGTAACGTGTGCTTTTGGAATTAAATTTAATCTTAAAGGTACTTTGGTCAATTTATAATTTTTGGCAACTTTCTTCTATATTTCCACATTGATCAATTTTCCCACCGTTTGTGGCATTTTCTTTTACATTTTTATATTTATTTATATTTTAGAAGTTTTGAATTAAAATTGGATACCTTTGGTCATACATTTCATAATAAAATTTTTATTTTGAATGTACTTTTACTAGATATAATTTATACCTCTAATTTTTAAAAATTAGCAAAATCATTCTATTTGACCAACTTTTTAATTTGAAATATACATATTTAAAAATTACATAAAAAATATAATAAATCATAATTATTGACAATTCAAAATCCTTTAAAGATACATGAAATAATTATGATGAAATACCTTATAAAATGTGTATTCAAACAAATTCCAATTTCATAAATTCTTATAAAATGAAAAATATATGGAATAAAGTAAAGAGTTGAATGGGAAAAAAAAATTGGAGTACAATTGATTACCTTTTCTATGTATTATTGTAAATGAAGTATTATTATAGTTTATGATTAAATTAAGTTATATATACAATTTAAATAATTATAAATATAAAATTAATACTATTGAAACTGACAAATATCTCCCAATTTTGCAGTGCGCAAGAACAAGAGGTCCCTAAATCTTGATAACCAAGTATGGAAACTGCCAAATATTGGCAAAGGCAGTCCTTATCATCAAGTTTTAACCAACAAAAGCATTAATACTGTCAGGGACTTTTTAGCTCACTATTTTTTGAACTGTAAATATCTGCAAAATGTAAGATTCTTTTTTCTCTCTTAATTGAAATCCCTTCAATAACATATATCGTTGAGGATTTACTACTCAGCTACTCCCACAATTTCAAAAAGAATGATCTCCATTCTTTTTAAGTTTGTTTTAAAGAAAATGATAGCAAAACTTTAATTTCAATTTTTCACGTGGTATATTTAAGCCACAAGACTAAATGACATATTTATACATTTGACATAATTTTAATTTAGGACCAAAAGTTTAAAAAAAATTATTTACTTGAACATTATATCAAGTCATTATTTTGAAACAAAAGGGAGTATAACTTTTACAGCTTAGAGATTTAAATTTGAAATTAATCAATTCCTGATGAGGGTTCATTCGAATTTTTCACGATATATATATATATACACGTCCATCAATGGTGTGTCCACTGTTAGCATGTTTTGATGCTATGGTACCATTGTGACGCTCTTGTTTGTTTAAATCCGATGCCATCTCTTTTAAGATGAAGTCAAAATGTTTTATTATCAAGCTTCTCGTTTAGTTGTTTTTGAGTTAACATACTTAATGTGCTATCTCAGTTTAGTATATTGGACTAATTATCAGTGATGCTGTTTTTCTTTTTATATATCGATGGGCCCTTAATCTATTTTCTTTTGCTTTTTATGCATCTATCCGAGTCTTACGGGACTTTCACTTTGCATTTTTAGGAGCCTTGAAGGCCCAAATAGATCTTAGGAAGCTGGTACAGGTTTGCGGGATTAGCTGGTCAGGTTTTCAAGGCGAAAGGAAGCCTGTACACATCTGTATACATTGATATACAGCATATGTATCCAGGGTAACGCGGCCCAAAAATCCAAAACGTTGCAGAAGCTTCCCTAGGGGGGGCTGGGGTACCAATCTTACAACAAATATTGATGAAATACAGGTAGAATAATGCGTATATACACCTATATACAGTGTATATAACTTTCTGATATACAAGTTTAAATGACTGAGAGGAAGGCCCAAGTTCTGGCCCAGGCGTACAGAACCAGACTTGGGCCCAATTCTCTTGCCCTCTCTTATTATTATTATAATAATAATAATAATAATAATAATAATAATAATAATTATTATTATTATTATTATTATTATTATTATTATTTTTTATTATTATTATTATTATTATTATTATTATTATTATTATTATTATTATTGTTGTTGTTGTTGTTGTTGTTGTTGTTGTTGTTTTAGAATTGCTTATTCGTGATGTTTGTATTAGTCTATTTTCTAACAATTATTTAGATTATGTAACTCAATTAAATTAAATTCCCCAAAAGTCAAATCATTTGTTTTATTTGTTTTTTTTTTAAATTTTAAATTTGATTTTGTGATTTTTGTAAAAAAAATTCAAAAAATGTGTTTCTAGGTCTTTAAATATTTCAAATATATTTGTGAAAATTTTTACTTAATTCAAATTATTTTAAGTGCTCTTCTCAAATGATTAGGGAATTTTTCCTCCTTTAATGCTTAGTCATTTCTTAGTTTAAGTTTTAAAAATTTAATTTCTCCTTTATTTTCAAAAATTAGCCAAGATAGACGATTTAAAAGTTTTTACGATTAAACTATTTTAACTTAGATCTTTTAAGTTCTATTTCGAATATCAACTTTCTCGAAGTTAATCAAATATGTCCTAATCGATGGATAACTGCGTGTTAGCGATCATTTCGGGTGCGTAAAACCTTCTCAAATGAAAATGTGAACCCGGACCTGGTCTTTGAATTTTCAAAAAGATTTTTTCTGTTTAAGTTTTTTAAAATAATTTAATAGTTTTTCTTGATTTTTCTTAAAAAAAACAAATAGCGACTCCGAAATTTTGAAAATTTAATTTATTTAAATCAATTAAGTAATAAATTAAATTTTCGAAATTAAAATTATTTTTTCGAAATAACAAGATGTACATGTCTCACTATCATACGGAACAGCAATTAATAACTATGAAAGTTAATTTGAGTAGAGAAGCTTATCGCTGTATGCCTTTTGCGGGTTGAAATGTGTACAGCCTGTAGTTGAGCAAGCAACTTAATTAGAGTACTAGTGTATAATTAAAAGTATAAATTATATAAATAGTATACTGTTTAGAGATAATTTTTAAAAATTTAATTCTTTTTTAAATTATTAAAAATCTCTACTTTTTTAAGTCACATGGATACTTGGACTTCGTGTGTGATACATAGAGAACATCATATTGTACATTTAAGTCTGTTGCAATAAATATGGAAAAAAATCTGGTTGTTTAATTGCAACTCCATAAATTGTGCTATAACATTTAAGTATGTATAATTAATCCTAACAACTACGTAACAGATTATTAGTTTAGAAATTCAAAATTTTTGAAGCATCTTTTTTAACTGGGCATTTTGAATTTTTGAAAAAAAAATCCAGGTCAATAACAATTTTTGTTAGAATATGAATGTGATAATCTTGATTCGTCGACAAGTGTGTCTCTTATTTCCTTCTTGGTTCGAAAGTTTTTCCCCAAAATTGAGTTCGTCCTTGATGATCATATATATTGAGAACCTAATCAAATAATTTCAATTGTTGATGATCATATTGAGAACCTAATCAAACAAAATTGTAAAGTTATATTTCCAATAATATTCCCTACCTTGGAGAAGGATGCTAGAGACCACTGGAAGCAGACGGCGCAATGCTTGACATGAAATGTCCGCAAGATTTTCTCTGATATTGATTCTGAACTTTTTCAAGAGTGTTTGCAAAAATTCAAAGAAGACCAAACCCAAGAAGAGGTGTCTCCATTGAAGAGGATTTACTAGTTGATATTTGAAGAAAGATTTCCCTATTTTTTATAATAATATATACTTGATACTAAAGTGCTAGTGATTGTACTGATACTCATAGTTTGATAAGCACAAACACTCCTTTTTAAAGTATCAAGTACCTAAAGCCAACATTTAATTTTAAGTATCAAGTATCTAGTTTCAAAACATGAATCTCCATTTTCAAACTGTAAAGGCCGAATTACATCAGCATTCTGTTGTGATACCTCAGCACAAACAATCGACCCATTGATACCATCAAACATCTGAGTATCAACTGTTTTTTTTTTGTATCAAGTTTCATTGTATCAAGTTGCAAACTTTTAGATTTTTTTCGTATCAAGTTCAACTTTATACTTCTAATTTTATTTTATAAAGTTTGATTCTTTTTATCAAAATTTTTTTGAATCAAGTTTCATTATATCAAGTTGCAAACTTTCGGATTTTCTTATATCAAGTTCAATTTTATACTTTTAGTTTTCTTGTATCAACTTTGGTTCTTATTCAAATTCAAATTATACTCCAAAAATGTTTGATACCAGCCAAATGATATCATCGAAAAATATAAAAGATCATTTGATATATAGATTTTAAAATATATACTTGATACGTGAAAATTAACAAACTGTTGGCAAAAACGTATGGAAATCCATGTAAATTCCTGAATCTTTATCTTCAAATCAACCTATAATTAAATTCTAGGGTGCATCAAATCTTTTTGAGACAGGAGAAAAGTAAATATTCATCTGTGTTAGTCTTCACATAACCCCTTGTCTTATTTAGCAAAGAAACCATTATAGTCTTGAATTAATTATAGTAAGTCGATTTTGAAATTTGAGGGATTGCGTATAAGGAAAAAAATAAAGGGTTTCTTGATTTTTCTTTCTCTCCAAATAAAGGTTAACTTTAATTTAAAATTAATTATGGATAATAGTCTAATGCAGAGTGATTGACAACTAATTGGAATCCAAAACTAAAAATAGCGTAATAATAGGCTAGTAAAAAATTAAGTGGGAAAGTTAATGGTAAGTATCAAATGGGAGGAGAGAAAATATAAAAAAATGGAAATCTTATAATTTTTTTAAATGGTAGAAAATTTTGAAAATTATACTAAGATAAGTTGTGTATTTGTATAATTTTTCCTAATTAAAGCCTTAATTATGTCAAAGAAAGAAAGATTCTCCTGAACAGTGGCACAAGAATTTGCAATAAATAGTGCACATCATAATGCTATTTATTTGGAGAGACATACGGATTAATATTCTCACTAAAAATCAAATCTAAGGATTCAGATCTTGTACTATATCAATACTAAATTCTGTAAAAGAGAAAATCTGGATATGATTTGTTCACAACAAACAAAACAAAAACAAATATATTGCGGACAGCAGGAAATATAAAAAAGAAAAAAAAAACTGATTGCTTGTATTTTCATAGACCAACCAATCCATTATAACAAAATCATGTGTTCCGCAGATTTCTGCTCAACACCAAATAGAAAAGCTGTTATATATATAAATATGGATTATTTAAGATCTGACATGGAATCCAACCCACCCTAACCCTAACTAAAATTAGCAATAACTGTCTTCCAAATTGTTTCTTTCTAGGACTCTTCAATAATATCAGTGGTTGCGCGTCTAATGCGTTAAAAATAATGTTTTTTCGGAAATTTTGATACGAGTGTGAACTGAAAGTGAAGAGTCCCGCGCAAGTAGCTTAGGTTTCTTTAATTTAAAAAATAAACATTTAAATTAGTAATTATGGTGCTCACAGGTGGATCAACGCAAAGCCGCTTTATTGACTTGAGTAAACGCACCACCGGGAGCACAGCATTAAAAAATCTGTTCAAAGCCCAAGCATGAAGTAGTAATTAATAAGTGGACATTTAATCATACTACATTTCAAATTTATGAAATTTTGCTTAGCTTGGTTATATATATTCTTTCACAAACGAGAAAAAGTTAATTGTTGTATTCATTAGAAAAAATGAAAAATAATTTGGAAAGTTAAAGAGAGAGGCCACAGACTTTCTTAGCTTTCTATTCTTATGAATTGAAGATGAAACAGAAAAATGTTCTCCATAGTCCATGTCTATTATAATTTGCTGTAGAAAAAATGTATAAAATAGAATACTTTAAGCGTGGCTATTTACAAAGAAATGCACTTTTAAGTGAGGTTCATCAACTCATTTTTCTCTCTAGGAATTTTCCTCCGAATCTTCCTAAGACAACTTGGGTTTGTGCTTTGAGAAATTGACGGATTAAAACAATTTCAGTGTTTTTTTAAAAAAATTTTTGACTGTTTGTTTGACAATGTATGTTAGTATTGGGCGACATATATCCATTTTTTATTTATATTTTGAGGCTTTAAAACATATTTTGAAATACTAAAGGTGAAACCCTCTATATTTAATTCCCCCAAACTTACAGAGAAATGTCTGTGAAGCCAACATACAATTTCCGTTCTGTTGTTGCCATCCCTAAATTGGAGCTCAAAATTTAGTGTGAGAAAAAAGTGGAAAATGTGTGACTATTGTGAGAGGCGGAAAAATTATTGAGATAATACTTATTTTTCTTTTAAGGTGAAGTAAGTTTTATTAGTATGAAATTTCTTTATACCCCTCCCTCTTAATTTGTAAGTGCTGTGGTTTAACTTTGACAGAAATTTTTTTTTAAAAAAAAAAATTATAGTCTAAAATTATATATAAATGTTTGTGATTATAAAACAAAAATGTGCGTTATAATACATTGAGGTGGAAAAATTATAGAGACAAAACCATCCCCAGCCACTCTTTACTCTTTATATTTAGAGAGTAACAGAGAGAGTTCATCTTGTTGACATAATAAACTGACTTAAATATAATTTAGAATTTATTTAAGTTATATCATTTTAACTTAAATAATAATTTAACCTTATTAATCAATAATTTGACTTTATCAATATATCATAAATATAAAATTTAATTCATATTTAATATGAATTTTCAATAAAACTTCACTACCTACTACAAGTATTTGCATTAACTCAAAAAAAAAAAACATTCTTCTCCTCATGCATTCTTCTTTTCTTTTCTCCTTTTTAGGAGAGCGTGGATAAGGGGCGGGAGGGGGTTGGGTGGGTTGTGAAGATTTGGTAATTGACTTGCATACTCTTCCTAATTAATTTTTTATTTTTAAAATGAATAAATAAAAATAAATATTTATTTTTTGATAAGAATAAAATATGTATAAAATAATAAATTATTTCTTGATTTTTATTGAAAAGGTAAAAAATAAAAATCTATTTTAATATAATAGATAAGTTAAAAAATAAAGAGAAAGTAGAATTTTATCAATCATATATCTGTCTTTATAAATTTTATATTCTAATTTTTTACCCTAGATAAATGCGTTATTTATATCATATATATCATACATTAGAATGGGTGACGTGTGCTTTTTGGAATTAAATTTAATCTTAAAGGTACTTTGCTCAATTACTTTTATTTTATAATTTTTGGCAACTTTCTTCTATATTTCCGCATTGATCAATTTTCCCACCGTTTGTGGCATTTTTTTTTATTTACATTTTTATATTTTAGAAGTTTTGAATAAATTGGACTTACGTTTGGTCATACATTTCATAATAAAATTTTTATTTTGAATGTACTTTTACTAGATATAATTTATACCTCTAATTTTTAAAAATTAGCAAAATCATTCTATTTGACCAACTTTTTAATTTGAAATATACATATTTAAAAATTGCATAAAAATATAATATGTCATAATTATTGACAATTCAAAATCCTTCAAAAATATATGAAAAAATAATGATGAAATACCTTATAAAAAGTGTATTCAAACAAACTCCAATTTCATAAATTCTAATAAAATGAAAAATATATGGAATAAAGTAAAGAGTTGAATGGGAAAAAGAATTGGAGTACAATTGATTACCTTTTCTATTTATTTTGTTAATTCAAGTACTTTGTCACTAGAAAAAAAGATATTGGACAGAGAGTTGAAGATATACTTTTCTTATTGGATAAATAATTATACTTCTCTTATTGGATAAATAATTATACTTTTCAACTCTCTAGCTACCTATACAGCAGGGCAATATTATGTACTAATGATTTTGTTGAAAAAACTTATTAGTCTATGTATTGTAACCTCAAAATTTTTTTCCCTCTGTCTATCGAGGATCGAATGAGAGATAAATAAATTTTTATCCATTTTTTAATTCATATTATAAGTCTTGAAAACAATCTTTGCCTAAAATGCAAGATAAAATTGTGTACAATAGATCATTGTGATCAAACTCTTTTCTGAATCCTAAAAACTTTAGTGTACCAAATTTATCCTTGCCCTTCTAATTCACGCTACACTATAATCTAAAACCCATCAACATTGTAATAGTAAGAAAATAAATAACAGTTAGTATTATAAAGTACAAAGGGGCAATTATCTCAACGTAATAGCGTTATTTCAGAAAGGATTTTCGAACTGAACTAGCCGTCATAATTAGAACTTGGAAAGTGTAGTGTCAACTACTTCAGCGCGTCGGTAATATATAATAATCAAAATTCTCTCAGACAAAAGGGAAAGGACAAAATGGGGGAAAAAAGGAAATAATATAACATGAAACAAGAAATTAAAGAACAAGATTAAGAGTCACTTAACTCCATTAATTATTAATTAACTTATCTGGCTCGCACATCAAATTTATAGTATATTATATGTAGCGTACTACCGCAGTATTATCTTTTCCTGTTCCCCGCCCTACCCTCTCTATAATAAGAAAAAGGAAATAACATATGTTAGTTAAATATCCAAAAGATTCAAAAATAAAGAGATTTTGAAAGATTAATCAAACAAAACCATAATCCCACATGCTAATATACATATATAAAATGCATACTTGTTAAATTTAGATTCTGAATTTGAGAACAATATATAAAGTCCATCATTAAAGATTTTTAATATTAAATTCATTATAATTTAAAACTATGGGTCTGTATATGTCATTTTAGTAATTTTTGCACATATATTTCACGTCAAATTCAAATAAATCTGATATCGTAATTTGATCCATCCTCTCTGATTTACGTGTTGATATTTCATATTAAAATTATGTAAAATAACGATGTATTTTTTAAAGCCCTAAAATTACACCAAGAAGCAAAGGCTTTTTAAAATATATATATATATTAGGGATAATATTTTCAATTTTCACATTGGTTTCCATTGCCTGAGCACGAGAATGTAGAGAGAATTAGTGAGTAAATTTTCTACGGGACTGTCGGGAACAAGAGAATCTAAGCTAGGGGCGTGGAAAAATTGAATCGATCGATAAATTGAATCGATAAAAATGTCATTGGTTTATTGTTATCGGATTATTAGGTTATCGGATTTTTAATGATTTTGAAACAAAAAATTATTGGATTATCAATTTGATATCGGTTTTTACTATTACCGATAAGTTAATAAGATTATAGTAATTTACGATTTTACCCCTTTGTAAATATTAAATATTAGTAATTTAATAGTAATAGGACACTATATAGTAGTACTTTACCTATTTTAATATTTTCCGTATGTGTAAGTGATTAGTTTCCCACTTTAGTATTTAGTCTTTACTCTTTCGTGCTCCATCTGTTTATATTAATGCAAATTCTCATTATCATCCTTGTAGGGTAAACCGAAAACCAACCCGCTAAGAACTTAAAACTAATAAAAATTATTTTATTGATCTATTATTGGTTTAACATATTTAAAAACAAAAAATCGATAAATCATATAAAACTGAACCAAACCAATTGACGCACACCGACGCATGTCTCAAATGAGGAGAGAGATCGGCTCCCTTGTAAAGCAAGTGAATTGTATTTGGGTTTCACTGATGTTTCTTTGTATTTGTGTTTTTACGCGTTTCATGGAATGTTATAAATGGACTCAATCAGGGTTTAGTAGCAAATAATACATTCCACTTTCCAAAACTGCTTCAACAGTATACTTGCTAGCTTTCAGAAGAAAAAAAAAACACTTTCCCATGGAAGAAAATTCTCCAAGTTATTTTGCACCTGCCAAGGCCTCATTTTATAGGTTATTTTCAGATATTTGAATATAGTCTAACTGCAACCAATTTAATTAATTCTACTGATCTCAGCTTTTTTTCACTAATTCAACTTTTATTTTTTGTTGTTAATGATCAGGTCCATTCTGGTTGTGGTCCTAACCTTGCGTTTACTCAAGCCAGTGAGGCAGAAATGCAGTCATCCAGCTGTGAGTACCATCTCCGTCAAATCAATATTTTATCGCTTCGTTTTGCCTTCACATGTTAATTTATTTGTAATTTAGAAAAACCTTAAAATGACTTCATTAGCAAATTAAATATTAGCACCGTGTTAGTCAAATGTATTTAGATTTTTTCATTTGTCAGTGTATTAGATCTGCCTAGATTCGATCAATAATTCTTTGTGATTGGAAGGTTATATGCTCGGTCCAACTCGACCTCATGGATGATGAGATTCTCGATCGATTTGATAGAATGAATCTTTCTCTTCCTGGGTAAAGGGTTTGGCAATGACTAATCATTGTGCCTTGGCCATTTTAGTTGTTTTATTTCAATCTCCATCAAATTAAATACGTAGACTACTATAGCATCATATACCTAACCATTAAGAGTTCGGTCATATAATCTAGTTCTTTGTGAAACTATACAGGTTCAGCTAGGAGTTGAACTGGAATCTGACGAAATTTCAACCGCCCCAAGGAAACGGTAAGCATATTTTATATGTATTATCATCCATGTTGTGACCCTTGTGGCTGTTATTTGATACACTAATTGCTGTTGTATGTATCAATTTTTTCCATTGCTTTTTTGTATGATACTACTCTTGTACATGTTGCACAGGAAAGAGCAGGAGAAGTTCAGTCCTTATGAAGCACGGCATTTAAAATTAATGTTTTCAAACAACATGATAAATGGTCCAATTTATACTGCGCGACCCATAGGTGAAGATGTGGGCAATACCTTAAATCTGGATTTAGTTGATTGCCGTACTGGGAATATTGTTACATATGAGGCTGAAGCGTCAGCAAAGGTGGAAATAGTGGCCTTTGAAAAAGACGAATTCAAAGTAGCTACAAGTTGGTCCGATGGGAAATCTCTAATTCGAGGAGATCCGCATGTCAGTTTGAAAGATGGCAGAGTTAGTGTAAGTCATATTTCATTCAAACATACTAGAGTACATATGAAAAAACGTGAATTGAGATTAGGTGCCAGAGTTGTGTATTCCTGCAATACTGAAAATATAATCATCCAACCAGCTGTCACTCAACCATTCGTCCTCATGGATCGTCGTTGCAGTAAGCGGACCTTCATTCTAATTAATGAAATATTTACTTAGCTTCTCCCTTTTAATTCTGATCAAATATCTTCCAATATTGCAGTGCGCAAGAACAAGAGGTCCCTAAATCTTGATGACCAAGTATGGATACTGTTAAACATTGGCAAAGGCGGTCCTCATCATCAAGTTTTAACCAACAACAATATTAAAACTGTCAAGGACTTTTTAGTTCACTATTTTTTAAACCGTGAATATCTGCTCAATGTAAGATTCTTTTTTCCCTTTTAGTTGAAATCGCTTCAATAACATATCGTTGAGGATTTACTACTTAGTTACTCCCTCTATTTCAAAAAGAATGATCTCCATTCTTTTTAAGCTTTTTTTAAAGAAAACGATAGCAAAACTTTAATTTCAATTTTTCACGTGGTATATTTAAGGCCCCAAGACTAAATGACAAATTTATACATTTGACATAATTTTAGTTTAGGATGTAAAATTTTATAAAAAATTATTTTCTTAAACATTATGTCAAGTCATCTTTTTGAAACAGAGGGAGTATAACTGTTACAGCTTAGAGATTAAAATTTGAAATTAACCAATTTCGAATGAGGGTCCATTCGAATTTTTCATGATATATATATATACGTCCATCATATCTAATGTGGACGGTGACCATAATTGGACCGATATGCAGAAATAAATGAAGGGAGGGTAGTAGAGAGGCAACTTATGTCTCAGCTCCCTTTTTCTTCCCCCACTTCCTGTTTATATCTTTTTTTTAGTTAAATCCATCGACCCAGGATCCCACTTTCCGTCACCGGCAAGGCAGTTCAAACTGTAGATTGTATTCAGACCGGATTCAATAATATTATCTGATGGCCGGTAGGTTAATCTTTTTGGTCAACGTATATAGCTGGTTACATGTTTTATCTAATTAAAGATATGTAAACTGACACTTCTTGCTAGCTGTTTTAATTTGTTTAATGGACGATTATGTCATATAAAAAGCTGGCACACTCTCTTTTTGTCTTGTTGCATAATGAACTACTGAAACATTTTCATATATTATGTATAAAGATCCTCGGCAGGCGTTTGAACGCTAAGAAATTGGATGAAGCAGTAAATCAGGCAAAGGGTAAAGTTGAGTTGAAAAGATACGTGTATCCTAGGGAAAATCCACGAGGGAAATTTACTGAAGTGGGAGAATTGATTGGAGTAAAACTCTATGACGAGGGTCAGTTCGTCCCTGTCGAACAGCTCACTCAAACTCAAAAGGTTCCAATTTTACCCTTTTTCATTTCCTTTTTCAACAAGTAACTGTTATACATTGTCACTGACATGTATGCTTCGTTGGAGGTCCCCAGTTGATTCTTTAAGGAAAAAAATTTTGACACAGAGTTTGATTGAATCATTGAGAAAAAACTTGGTGATGTTTTACAAAAAAAAAAAGTTGGAAAGTTTACGATTAGTTCAATGAGAATCTGATTTTCACCGTGCATCTTTTTAGTAAGTTGATTTCGCAGGAAATTTGTATGAATATTATGTTCAATCATACACAAATTTTCCACTTATTTGTAATGGGAAAATTCTTCATTTCTAGTCAATGAATTTCAAAAAGAAGAAGGAGAAACTCTCACCTTGTTGGTGAGTATCCAATTTGTAAGAGTTACAAAAAGAAGGCAGAGTGATACTTTTTCATGAGGAGTACTACTGACTTGCTTTTTGACTTCATCTTGTGATAGGATTTTGGAATGGAATTGGTACGAACAGCCTTTCAAGATGGCCGCCAGAATTTCAATGTTTTATTGGATGATGATAGTTCTCAAATGATTTGCTCCTCCAGTTCATCAAATAACACGTCTGATCATCTTGATGGCTCTAATAATGGATTCACTTCTGAGGCTTATAATTTTCCAACTGAAACAAAGCAGCTGCAATCAGAGCCTCATAATGACATGCAGAGCACAAGTTCAATACTAAATAATTATGACTATATCAGCCAAATCAATAGCTCATCAACAACTCTTACTGACGACGATATCATCGACCAACTTCTTGACGAACGCTGGGACGACATATTAGATCATAATTGTTTTGTTGGTTAATTTGTTGAAGTCGATGAAAGAACCAGAATTTCAAAATATGAAGAAGTCAATAAGAATTTAATTATTTATAAATAATATAATATTTCATTGAAAAGAGTTCGAATGACCCCGGAACCTTTACTAGCTTTGCCCATGATTATAGCTTATATTGAATAGACTTGAAGATTAAGAGTCTCATTGAAAAACATGATTGTAAGGGTAAACTTTTGTCATTTTGTATTTTAATTACTTTTATCACGCCTAATTTTGGCTATCAATTTGCACAAGAGACATGTATCAATATTCTAAAAGGTCAAACTAATTTGTTACAATAAATTTACAATATCAAAGAAAATTTAACTGTTAAAGTATATAATACATGAATCATACACATTTAGACAACTAATCACAAACTTGTTACATTATCTGTTATCGAAACATTAGATAATCAGTCTTTTAAGATCATAATAAAATAACGCCTCAAACCTTCGATATTTGTTTGCATCATCTAGACAAATGTGCTTTGGTTTTAAACTAGCACCTTTCAATGAAATATTATAGTACTAGGGAATACATGTTTTTGCCTCCAAAATAAATTCATGAAAAATTATAGCAATGCTTAAAAACAAAAATTACTCTACCAATTAAAAAGGCATCAATTTACTCTCTCTCCCATTAGGCGTGTGTATATTATATATATAATGATGAAGAAATTTGGAACAATACATAGGTCATATTAAAACCAGCTTAGATGTGAAACAGAGACATGACCATATTATAGTATCGAGTCCATTATTATAGACCAACTGGCTGCCACTAATTTCTTTTTCTTATAGTTAATTAACCAATAGATTTATGGGATTAATTGGTTGATGTATGTCATGTCAATCCAATGCTTCCCTTGTCCAACATGTTAACTTATCCCAAAATTAGTAATGTCCTTTTCCGAAAAAGATAAACATATAATTTGCAAATTATTATTTCTTCCTGTCTCAATTTATGAAATTTTATTTGATTTGACACAAAATTTAAGAAAGAAAAAAGATGTCCTAATCTCAAAACTTAAAATTTAAATGTTTATAAGGTGGTATATTAGGGAAAAAAAGATTTAATTTTTTATTTCTATGAATTACATAAACATAATATATATAAAAATTTGCATTAATGTTTCAAAGTGTGTTAAGTGCTTCCATTAAAGACTCAAGTGCAGACGGATTAAAAAGAAAGGAAAAAGAAATAAAACATGAAATTAAAGGAGGGTTTGGAGGAGAGAGAAAGTAATTATAGTGTCTAAAACATATGGTACTATTTATTAGACAAACCATAAGCACAAAAAAATTAAGATAATTATTAAAAATTTAAAAAAAATTGTTTTATAGTCTTATCATTAATTTCGAGTATTGGAAAGTCAATCTATTCTAACGCCCTCTTTATTATTTTTATTATATGGTAAAAAATAGCTAACTTCAATTTGTTTTTCTATAGGGAAATAATACACTCCTTTTTTAAGTATCACGCTAATTTACTTACCATGCATAGCAGTAGTGAAGTGCCAAAAGAGGTCAAAACACTTTAGGGTTGTTTCATAGCTGCTCCTCTAATTTTTTTATAGGTCAAATTGCATTATGAAAAAAAATGACTTTGTTATTTTATTTTTATTTAATGAATATTAATATTTTTTTAATTTTTCTAGTCAGTCAAATATATCTTTTAAAATTTATATAACTATCAAGGGTAAAACAGAAAAAACAGTGTGATTTATGTATTGATTTCGTAGTAAGAATGACATATAAAAGGAACCAAAGGGAGTAATTTAAAAGTGAATTGTAAAAGGGCAAGTCCGATGAACTAAAGCTTCATATAACCAATATATATATATATATATATATATATATATATATATTATAAGAGAATTTATATGTTTTTTATGATAGAAAACGGATGCTTGGAGCATTAACGCGGCGAGACCCGCAGTATCTAGGAATTAGGATACAAATCTTCAAGCAGAAAGTTGGCATTAGGTGAAAGCTAGAATGCGAGGGCTTTCTTGTCAATTTACATTGACGGCTAGCTCCTCTAGTTCCCGCTTATGGAAAAGAGTAATATTAGAAAATAATTTCAAATATTTAAAACTTGATAAGGAGACTTAGTCAAACCTTTTTCTTTTAGTTGTCAGAAGAGTGTGACATATTTTAAAATAATTTAAAATAAAATAAGTTAAAAATAGTTTTAAAAAGTTAAAAAATGGGTCCTTTTTTTTTCATTTTTTTAAAAGTTAAAAATGGGTCTTTCTTTCTTTTTTCTTTTTACTTCTTTCTCTTTCTTTCTTCCATTTTTTCCCTTCTTTAGTTTTTTCTTATTTTTCTTGCTCTTTCTTTCATTCTTTTTCTTTTAGATTATTTTCTCCTTATTTTATTTTAATAAATAATTTATGGTAAAAAAACACTTGCTAGCTTTCAGAAAAAAAAAACACTTTCTCATAGAAGAAAATTCTCCAAGTTATTTTGCACCTGCCGAGGCCTCATTGTATGGGTTTTTCGTTAATCTATTTTCAGATACTTGAATATCGTCTAACTGCAACCAATTTAATTAATTCTACTGATCTCAGCTTTTCTCACTAATTTAACTTTTATTTTTTGTTGTTGATGATCAGGTCCGTTCTCAAGCCAGTGAAGCAGAAATGCAGTCATCCAGCTGTGAGTACCATCTCCATCAAATCAATATTTTATCTCTTCCTTTTGCCTTCACATGTTAATTCATTTGTAATTTAGAAAAACCTAAAATGGCTTCATTAGCAAATTAAATATTAGGAGCGTGTTAGTCAAATGTATTTAGATTTTTTCATTTGTCAGTGTATTAGATCTGCCTAGATTCCATAAATATTACTCAAATGGTTAGAAGGAAATTGTATGTTGGCTTCACAGACATTTCGCGGTAAGAGGGTTTCACCTTTAGTATTTCAAAATATGTTTTTACAGCCTCAAAATATAAATAAAAAATGGATATATGCCGCCCAATAGTAACATACATTGTTAAACAAACAGTCAAAAATAAACACTGAAATTGTTTTAATCCGTCAATTTCTCAAAGCACAAACTCAAGTCTATTACTTATTATAAATACAATTAAAAAATATTCAAATATTTCATGTATTTTATCAAATTATATATATTTAAAATTTTAAAATAACTTAACTTATATAATCAATCATATTGAAGATGGATTAAAATAAATTCATTCTAATTTAATTTAGAAACAAAAATTAGAGTAATAATTAGCATTTATAATGTGTAACAGCTTGAGGGTATTTCAGACATTTTGATTAAAAAAGTGTTTAACAACCCTTAGATATCAAACACATTAAAAAATATAGATACGAATGGTGGCCATATAGAGAGAGAGAGGTGTCACATATATTCAATCACAAAGTCAAAAATTTTATTAAGAGTATATATAATTTAATATATATGTATGAAAAATAACTTTTAATCGATATATTTCATACATATTTTTTTATATGCATAATATAATATATATGTCCATTCTGAACTATATGTGGCTATGCCTATCCATTATTATTATTTTTTGTGGCTTTTTAATCTTCGGTAAAAACATATTGTGAAATACTAAAACTCATGAAACTGGCAAAGTAGATTCGTCAAACTTAGGGAGAAACGTCTGTGAAACCAAAGTACAATTTCCTTCCCTCCCAATCCGTGTAATTCCACAAAAAACATCTGTTACTGTAGCAAACAAATTGGAGCCAAAAATTAGTGTGCCAAAAAAAAGAAAAAGAAAAGGTGTATAACATCGTAGCGTGGTGGAAAAATTTTAAAGACGAGATTAAGATCTTCATTTCTAAAATAAATTTTAGTAGGGCCCATAAAATCTTTGACTTTTGAGACTGGGATCACGCGCTTTTTTTCCACCTTTAACATTTATGTACAAAAAAATGAGACCTACATTACAAAATCCGGGCGTGGCATTCCAATTAAATTGGAGTAGCTCCCAAAACTTTCAGCAACTGACACATGTAAGCTTGACATTAATTTTAAGCATAGGAGTAACATGAAATATGAGGGATTTAATTTTTTAGTTTTAAATTTTTTTATTTTATTTAAAAGGAATATCTTTAGAAAAATATTCTGGTATATTTAAAATATTTGTAACTTTATCTCTCATATACTTCAAGTTAAATTAAAATAAAATAAACAAATTAAAACAAAAAAAAATAGATTATGATTTTTCAGTTATTTAAAAAAAAAATGTTTTATAGTCTTATCATTAATTTCGAGTATTGGAAAGTCAATCTATTCTAACGCCCTCTTTATTATTTTTATTATATGATAAAAAATAGCTGACTTCAATTTGTTTTTCTATAGGGAAATAATACACTCCTTTTTTAAGTATCACGCTAATTTACTTACCATGCATAGCAGTAGTGAAGTGCCAAAAGAGGTCAAAACACTTTAAGGTTGTTTCATAGCTGCTCCTCTAATTTTGTTATAGGTCAAATTGCATTAAGAAAAAAAATGACTTTGTTATTTTATTCTTTTTCTGGTTCCGCAGAAGAAAGGGGAAGCGGAGAGAGAATAGGGGAAGGGAAGGAGCGCGTGAGGGAGTATATTATTAGGAGTGGGCCGGGTCAAGGGGGAATTAATAGAATTTGGGCTAGGGATTGAATTGGGCTCAGATCAGGAAAAGAATTGGGTTTGGGACAGATTGGGCTGGGGAGTGGAGGCTGAATTGGGCTGGAAGGGAGAGAAATAAATTGGGCCTAGAAAAGAATTGGGTAAGGGTGGAATTGGGTTAAAAATTAAGGAAGAGATTTAAAAATTAGCCAGTTTAATTACAAATATGACCAATTAAAATGTGATCAATTTAAATCTATTGATTAATTTGACCATTAACATAAATTAATTAAAAAGCTTTTTAATATTAACAACTTAAAATAATTAAATTAACTACGGGGTGATTGACCCTAAAAATGATTAAAGTAAAAGTATTGAAGATAAAATCTATTTGAGAATCTTTTGGAAAAAAAAAAATTAACGAAAATACTTAACTATTAATACTTGAAATAAATACATATAATATGCAATATATAAACATAATTAAAATTAAAAGATTTAAACCTAAAAATCACTTGAAAAGTTTTTTCGCATTTTTGAAAGCTAATTATTTCAAATTGTTAAAAGTAAAAGCTCGATGATTGATTCATACTGTGGAGAGTCAAAATTGGGTGTCAAGTGAAAAAATAATTTTCAAAGAAAATTTTCTTGATATTAAATTGAAAATGCAGGCAAAGAGGACAAATACCATAAGGTGTCATAAACTGACCAACTAAATTTTGAGGGTTATGAAAATTATGTAAGATATTAAAAATAAAATAAATAACTAAGGAAAAATGGTTTAAAAAAAGGAGAAAAAAATATAGATACGAATGGTGGCCATATAGAGAGAGAGGTGTCACATATGTTTAATCGCAAAATCAGAAATTTTATTAAGAATATATATAATTCAATATATATGTATGAAAAAAAATTTGATCAATATATTTCATAAAAACTTTTATATGCATAATATAATATCAGTCCACATGTGGCTATGCCTATCCTTTATTATTATTTTTTGTGGATTTTTAATCTTCGATTTACAGCTTGTTTGGATGGTGGTTTTTGATGGTATGGTATGGTATGGTTACTAAGAGAACGACGTTTGTTTTTATTGTTTCATTAATTATATGGTATGGTATGGTTTAGTTTCATGGTTCTGTAACCATGAAAACCCCCACTTTTTTAAACCACCAATTTGGTGGTATCCCATGGTTTCCTTATATTTTTTCCAATTATACCCTTATTTAAATCTAAATAGTTCTAATTTATCTTTTATTCTTTATTAAATTTTACCCTAATATATATATTGTTTTTGTATTACTTATTTTTCTCCGCAGCAACTTTTGAAACTTTTTTTTCGCCTCCCATTTTATCTTTCATGTTTTAATTTATTTTTTGAGGTTTTTTTATAAGTTTCTTACTTTTTTTATTTTCTTACGTTGTTTGTACGATTTGGAGATAAAATAGCTTGTATGTTTCCGTACTTGATTGAATTTATTTTTTAAAAAAAATATATTAAAAAAATATTGATAAATTTAATATTTATACCAATTAAGGATATTTTTGTAAATTTATAAGTTACGATACAATATCATACAGTCAAATCAAACAACAAATAATTATTAAACAATAACAACTCATACAGTCTATCCAAACATTGTATGGTATTGTACTGTACGATACGATACCATACCATACAGTACCATACATTATGAAACCATGACAAACCACCATCCAAACAAGCTGTTATAGTGTAAAACCATATCTTTTTACTGGCCCACAAATACGAGATTCTTTATATTCCCTGCCTAAATTAAAAGCTAAACCAAGTGACAAAGCACACCTTCTTTGGAACCTTGGGAATCCAAATAGACGTATTAACAGGAAAACCCTCACTAAAAGCTTCTCATAGAAGTACTTGACAGGGAAAATGCTCACCTGAACCTCAAATCCAAACACGTTACTGGACTACCGCCTCCATTTGAAAAGATGTCCTATATAAGCCTAACGAATACCTGGGAAATATCTCTAATTTGGCACAACATACTCTTACTTCTTCAATGTTGTTTCCTGTTTTTCTAACAGAAAATGAAATTGCCTTTTACACCTACATTATCTTTTGTAAATTCAAAAATACTTGACATTTCTCTCATGATTTTTCAAAGGCAAAAGTTGGTTTGAAAAAAGGATAAGTTACTCAAAAAAGTAAACCATTTGTCATGGATGTAAAGTATGTTCCACGTACGGTTAGCATAAATGGCCTTACCTTAAAAGAGAAGTTAATATAATCTGAGAATGGTTGGCTCTATGTAGCAGGTTGAAATATTTGAATGGCTTATTTTTTCCCACAAATAAAATTCAAAATTGATCAACAACAATTACTTAATTTTAATATCATAAATCTGTGTCATTATTTTATCAACCTTCATCATGCAAGACTAATAAATCTAACTTGAGATAATGTTACTATGCACCAAAAGCTTTCTCTTACTTTTCTCAAACTTGTAAAAAGCAAACAAATAGGCCAAATTCAAAAGTTGGGAAACCATGCTCACACACAAATCTTCGTAATCAAATAAAGCAGAATGAGATTAGCTTACTTTAATGAAAAGACAGCTGAAATTGAGGAACATTTATATGGGAGGGGAATGTTAGTTTTAGAATGGGTGAAGTACGCAGTAGAGCAAATAGTAGAAGGTAAAAATTTAAGGGGCACAGTAGTAGTGTCAGTGGATTAAGGAGTCTTACTTAAGGCTTAATGTTTGCTTTTTATGAAAAAATTCTTTTATAAATAAGAAAAAATTACACAAATTGAACCCATTTAAATAAAGTATTTATCCAAATCAGATCCAATTCAATATATTTATCCTGATTGGATTTATGACCCAAACTATTTACTGGATTGTCCCCACTACTTCTTCGTCCTTGATATCGTCTGAGTATATATACTTTTTGATGGTATCAAACAACTGAACAATTTTGTTAATGAGGCAGTACTATGTGTTTTTCATTGCTTGATGTCATCAGAGTATATATACTTTAAGAATATTTAGGAATAAATGAATAGAATTTTCGCTGAACTTCTTTCTCTTTGATGCCATCGGAGTTTCTATATATTTCGATCTATCAAACGGTAATAGTGTTTGTCTGTTTCTCCTTGATACCATCAAAACATGTGAATATACATATACTCTAATAATATCAGGGACACAATTAGTGAAATATAGGAGAATATAAAAGTAAGAGACAGTCGCTTATAATTAATTTTCTTTTTTAGAGGCAAGCGTTATTTTCCCTTAGGAGGACTAATGGAAGTTGGCCCGTGCCAATTTGTCACAACCATGGGCCCTTTACATAAATAATATATTTTTTAATTTAAATTATGAGTTTTAGCATGATTTTAACTCTTACCAAATATAATTATATTTTTATCGCAAAAAATAGCAAAGAGAAGGATAAGGAGAAGGAGAAAGAGAGGTTCTCTTCCACTTCTCTTTATTACTGTTTCTCTTTCTCTTTCTTTTAAAAATATTAATTAATTATTTTAATTTAAAATTTAATTTTAGATTGAATATTACACAAATGATGTTCTTACTATTCTTTAAATTAGAGGATTTGTTTTATGTAAATACATATATAATGCACTGACAAAATTTTAATATATTAACATTTAAACTAATTCAAATAGTGTTTAAATATTTGAAATCAGATATAATATTTTTTGACCCCATTAATAAAATTAAATAAATAAAAACTACAATTGTAATACATTTTGAATTCGATATCATATGTATTATAGACATTTTTAAATGCAAGTAGAGAATATAAATAATATATTTTTAATATAATAATTACTTTAACATTATTAATAGAAGAAAATAATAAAAAACAACTATGATATGTATTATGTATGAATTTTAAATATTTCAGTATGATTTAATTAATTTTACATTATTACAAAATGTACTACATTTATTAAAATAATAATAATAAAATTCATAACAATAAGATATAGATTAGATTGGAATGTTATATGTGAAGGGCGCATCCAAAAGATATGTCAATTTTATTACGTTTTTCTTTATCTTTCATTGTTGTGTTCTATTTATAGTTATTCGTTCCTTTTCTATGATTATGACTAGATGTGTAAGTGAGGTTTTACTATTTTTGGTGGTCAACCATGATTGGGGAATGTTGATTGATTGATCATACAAGACTAATAAATCCAATTTATTCTATGCACCAAAAGCCCTCTCTTACTTTTATTCAAAAGTTCCCAACATTACGTGCACACACAAATCTGAGGCAGCATGAGATAAGCTTACTTTAATTGAAAAGACAGCTGAAATTGAGGAATAACTACATGGCAGGGGAATGTTAGTTTTGGAATGGGTTATGTAAGCAGTAGACCCCAAATAGTAGAAGGTAAAAATTTAAGGGTGAATCGAAAATTTAACCGCAAAGGACTTAAAATGAATAAAAATTATTTTATTAATTTAGCATATTCAAAAATAAAAAATTGATAAATCGTATATAACTGAATCAAAAAGACCAATGCACACCCATCCATCCATTGAATAGTAACACATGTCTCAAGTGAGGAGAGAGATCGGTAAATTGTATTTGGGGACATAGTACATCAACATCGACATCATCATCCTCGATCCCATGTGGACATAGTACATCAACAAAACATCTTTGGGTTTCAATGATGTTTCTTTGTGTTTGTGTTATTGCGATTTTCATGGAGTGTTATAAATGGACTCAATCTGGCTTTAGTAGCAAATAATACATTCCACTTTCCAAAACTGCTAGCTTTCAGAAGAAAAAAAAACACTTTCTCATGGAAGAAAATTCTCCAAGTTATTTTGCACCTGCCGAGGCCTCATTGTATGGGTTTTTCTTTAATCTATTTTCAGATACTTGAATATCGTCTAACTGCAACCAATTTAATTAATTCTACTGATCTCAGCTTTTCTCACTAATTTAACTTTTATTTTTTGTTGTTGATGATCAGGTCCGTTCTCAAGCCAGTGAAGCAGAAATGCAGTCATCCAGCTGTGAGTACCATCTCCATCAAATCAATATTTTATCGCTTCGTTTTGCCTTCACATGTTAATTTATTTGTAATTTAGAAAAACCTAAAAATGACTTCATTAGCAAATTAAATATTAGCACCGTGTTAGTCAAATGTATTTAGATTTTTTTTTTCATTTGTCAGTGTATTAGATCTGCCTAGATTCGATCAATAATTCTTTGTGATTGGAAGGTTATATGCTCGGTCCAACTCGACCTCATGGATGATGAGATTCTCGATCGATTTGATATATAGAATGAATCTTTCTCTTCCTGGGTAAAGGGTTTGGCAATGACTAATCATTGTGCCTTGGCCATTTTAGTTGTTTTATTTCAACCTCCATCAAATATGTAGACTACTATAGCATCATATACCTAACCATTAAGAGTTCGGTCATCTAATCTAGTTCTTTGTGAAACTATACAGGTTCAGCTAGGAGTTGAACTGGAATCTGACGAAATTTCAACTGGCCTAGGGCAACGGCAAGCATATTTCTAGTTTGTTGTTTGACACACTAATTTGTGTTGTATCATTTTTTTTCCATTGCTTTATGTATGATAGTACTCTTGTACATGGTGCACAGGAAAGAGCAGGAGAAGTTAAATCCTTATGAAGCACAGCATTTAAAATTAATGTTTTCAAACAACATGATAAATGGTCCAATTTATACTGGGCGACCCATAGGTGAAGATATGGGCAATACCTTATATCTGGATTTAGTTGATTGCCGTACTGGGAATATTGTTACATATGGGGCTGAAGCGTCAGCAAAGGTGGAAATAGTGGCCTTTGAGAAAGACGAATTCAAAATAGCTACAAGTTGGCCTGATGGGAAATCGCTGATTCGTGGAAATCCTCAACTCAGCTTGAAAGATGGCAGAGTTAGTGTAAGTCATATTTCATTCAAACATACTAGAGTACATATGAAAAAACGTGAATTGAGACTAGGTGCCAGAGTTGTGTATTCCTGCAATACAGAAAATATAATCATCCAACCAGCTGTCACTCAACCACTCGTCCTCGTGGATCGTCGTTCCAGTAAGCGTACCTTCATTCTAATTAATGAAATATTTACTTAGCTTCTCCCTTTTAATTCTGATCAAATATCTTCCAATTTTGCAGTGCGCAAGAACAAGAGGTCCCTAAATCTTGATGACCAAGTATGGAAACTGTCAAACATTGGCAAAGGCGGTCATCATCATCAAGTTTTAACCAACAACAACATTAAAACTGTCAAGGACTTTTTAGCTCACTATTTTTTGAACCGTGAATACCTGCTCAATGTAAGATTCTTTTTTCCCTCTTAGTTGAAATCGCTTCAATAACATATCGTTGAGGATTTACTACTCAGCTACTCCCTCTATTTCAAAAAGAATGATCTCCATTCTTTTTAATCCATTCTTTTTAAGCTTTTTTTAAAGAAAACGATAGCAAAACTTTAATTTCAATTTTTCACGTGGTATATTTAAGGCCCCAAGACTAAATGACATATTTATACATTTGACATAATTTTAGTTTAGGACCAAAAATTTAAAAAAAACTCTTTATTTTCTTAAATATTATGTCAAGTCATCTTTTTGAAACAGAGGGAGTATAACTGTTACAGCTTAGAGATTAAATTTAAAATTAACCAATTCCGGATGAGGGTTCATTCGAATTTTTCATGATATATATACGTCCATCATATCTAATGTGGACGGTGACAATGATTGGACCGAATGCAGAAATAAATGGAGGGTAGTAGAGAGGCAACTTATGTCTCAGCTCCCTTTTTCATCCCCCACTTCCTGTTTATATCTTTTTTGTTAGTTAAATCCATCGACCCAGGCTCTCACTTTCCGTCACCGGCAAGGCAGTTCAAACTGTAGATTGTATTCAGACCAGATTCAATGATATTATCTGATAGCCGGTAGGTTAATTTTTGGGGAGTTTTCAAAAATACCAAGTTTTTGGATAAAAATTACATGCCCCTACCGAATCATTGAAAAATACCATATAAAATACCAACTTTATTTACAAATTTAGGAGAGAGAGTGTTTTGAGTGTGATTATTGTGGTGTGTGGTATGATATAATAGTGTTGGAAAATGAAAAAGAGTGTGTTTTTTTTGGTATTTTGATAAATAAATTTTAAAGTGTAATTTTGGGGGTGAAAGTTGTTATTTGTGTAAAAATTTCTTAATTTTTTAAATCTTTTTGCCCAACGTTTATAGCTGGTTACATGTTTTATCTAATTAAAGATATGTATACTGACACTTCTTGCTAGCTGTTTTAATTTGATTTTGTTATTCACTACTATCTTAATTTATTTAATGGACGGTTATGTCATATAAAAAGCTGGCACACTCTCTTTTTGTCTTGTTGCATAATGAACTACTGAAACATTTTCATATATTATGTAATTTAAAGATCCTGGGCAGGCGTATGAACGCTAAGAAATTGGATGAAGCAGTAAATCAGGCAAAGGGTAAAGTTGAGTTGAAAAGATACGTGTATCCTAGGGAAAATCCACGAGTGGAATTAACTGAAGTGGGAGAATTGATTGGAGTAAAACTCTATGACGAGGGTCAGTTCGTCCCTGTCGAACAGCTCACTCAAACTCAAAAGGTTCCAATTTTACACTTTTTCATTTTCTTTGTCACTCACATGGATGAGAATCTGATTTCCATCATGCATCTTTTTAGAAAGTTGATTTCACAAATTTTCCACTTATTTGTAATGGGAAAATTCTTCATTTCTAGTCAATGAATTTCAAAAAGAAAAAAAGAGAAACTCTCAAAGGTTGGTGAAGATTTAATTCTCCAAGTTGCAGGAGTTACAAGGTAGAGTGATACTTTTTCATAAGGAGTGAGGAGTATACTGACTTGCTTTTTGACATCATCTTTACAAAAAGAAGGTAGAGTGATACTTTTTCGTGAGGAGTATATATACTGACTTGCTTTTTGACTTCATCTTGTGATAGGATTTTGGAAGGGAATTGGTACAAAAAGCCTTTCAAGATGACCACCAGAATTTCAATGTTTTATTGGATGATGATAGTTCTCAAATGATTTTCTCTTTCAGAGCACCAAATAAAACGTCTGATCATCTTGATGGCTCTAATAATGGATTCACTTCTGAGGCTTATAATTTTCCAACTGAAACAAAGCAGCTGCAATCAGAGCCTCATAATGACATGCAGAGCACAAGTTCAATGCTGAATAATTATGACTATATCAGCCAAATCAATAGCTCATCAACAACTCCTACTGGTGACGATAACATCAACCAACTTCTTAACGAAAGCTGGGACTACATATTAAATCGTAATTGTTTTGTTGGTTAATAAAGAATCAGAATTTCAAAATATGAAAAAGTAAATCTATGAAGAAGTCAATGAGAATTTAGTCATTTATAAATAATGTAATATTTCATTGAAAAGAGTTCTGGATGACCCAGAACCTTTACTGGCTTTGCCCATGATTATAGCTTATATTGAATAGACAGTCTCATTGAAAAACATGATTGTAAGGGTAAACTTTTGTCATTTTGTGTTTTAATTACTTTTATCACGCCTAGTTTTGGCTATTAATTTGCACAAGAGACATATATCTATATTCTAAAAGGTCAAATTAATTTGTTACAATAAATTTACACTATCAAAGAAAATTTAATTGTTAAAGTATATAATACATGAATCATACATATTTAGACAACTAATCACAAACTTGTTACATTATCTGTTATCGAAACATTAGATAATCAGTATTTTAAGATCATAATAAAATAATGCCTCAAACCTTCGATATTTATTTGCATCATCTAGACAAATGTGCTTTGGTTTTAAACTAGCACCTTTCAACGAAATATTATAGTACCAGGGAATACATGTTTTTGCCTCCAAAATAAATTCATGAAAAATTATAGCAGTGCTTAAAAACAAATCAATTTACTATCTCTCCCATTGGGTGTGTGTATATATTATGTATATAATATAGAATGATGAAGAAATTTGGAACAATACATAGGTCATATTAAAATCAGCTTATATGTGAAACAGACATGACCATATTATAGTATCGAGTCCATTATTATTGACCAACTGGCTGCCACTAATTTCTTTGTATAAGGCTCCATAATCAACATTTCTGAAAGACAGGAAAAAACTTTAGCACTTCTTTTATTACTATGAGAGAGATGAGAGAGAATAACAAATTGAAATTTTAAAAAAGAAGTAATCGTGGGAGGAAAGTTACTGTTGAGGCCGCATGCAATTCCACTTCTCAGGATGAAGCCTCGTACAACTTTTGTCGATTGAGCCTCATCGACCATAAAATTTTTCAATATTTATCTAATATTTTACAATCTTTACATTTTAGACTACCTATAAAATACATATAAGAGTTGTTTCAGCATGCACATAAACAAATTGCTATTTCCATACAAGCCCATTAATTATGAAGTTTTATTCTACTATAACTCTAATAATTCTCCACCAAACATCACATGTTTAGAGTTAAAATGTTTATAAGGTAGTATATTAGGACAAAAAGTGACTGCCCAAGCCTTAAAACTATGAATTACATACACATACTATATATAAAAATTTGCATTAATGTTTCAAAGTGTGTTAAGTGCTTCCATTAAAGATTCAAATCCATACGGATTAAAAAGAAAGTTAAAGAAATAAAACATGAAATTAAAGGAGGGTTTGGAGGAGAGAGAAAGTAATTATAGTGTCTAAAACATATGGTACTATTTATTAGACAAACCATAAGCACAAAAAAATTAAGATAATTATTAAAAATTTAAAAAAAATTGTTTTATAGTCTTATCATTAATTTCGAGTATTGGAAAGTCAATCTATTCTAACGCCCTCTTTATTATTTTTATTATATGGTAAAAAATAGCTAACTTCAATTTGTTTTTCTATAGGGAAATAATACACTCCTTTTTTAAGTATCACGCTAATTTACTTACCATGCATAGCAGTAGTGAAGTGCCAAAAGAGGTCAAAACACTTTAGGGTTGTTTCATAGCTGCTCCTCTAATTTTTTTACAGGTCAAATTGCATTAAGAAAAAAAATGATTTTACTATTTTATTCTTATTTAATGAATATTAATATTTTTTTAATTTTTCTAATTGGTCAAATATATCTGTTCAAAATTGATATAACTTTCAAGGGTAAAACAAATAAATCGATGTAATTTTATGTATTGATTTTGTAATAAGGATGACATATAAAAGAGAACAAAGGGAGTAATTGAAAAGTGAATTGTAAAAAGGCAAACTCGATGAACTAAAGCTTCATATAACCAATATATATATATATATATATAAATTATAAGAGAATTTATATGTTTTTTATGATAGAAAACGGATGCTTGGAGCATTAACGCGGCGAGACCCGCAGTATCTAGGAATTAGGATACAAATCTTCAAGCAGAAAGTTGGCATTAGGTGAAAGCTAGAATGCGAGGGCTTTCTTGTCAATTTACATTGACGGCTAGCTCCTCTAGTTCCCGCTTATGGAATAGAGTAATATTAGAAAATAATTTCAAATATTTAAAACTTGATAAGGAGACTTAGTCAAACCTTTTTCTTTTAGTTGTCAGAAGAGTGTGACATATTTTAAAATAATTTAAAATAAAATAAGTTAAAAATAGTTTTAAAAAGTTAAAAAATGGGTCCTTTTTTTTTCATTTTTTTAAAAGTTAAAAATGGGTCTTTCTTTCTTTTTTCTTTTTACTTCTTTCTCTTTCTTTCTTCCATTTTTTCCCTTCTTGTTTTTTCTTTTCTTTAGTTTTTTCTTATTTTTCTTGCTCTTTCTTTCATTCTTTTTCTTTTAGATTATTTTCTCCTTATTTTATTTTAATAAATAATTTATGGTAAAAAAACACTTGCTAGCTTTCAGAAAAAAAAAACACTTTCTCATGGCAGAAAATTCTCCAAGTTATTTTGCACCTGCCGAGGCCTCATTGTATGGGTTTTTCTTTAATCTATTTTCAGATACTTGAATATCGTCTAACTGCAACCAATTTAATTAATTCTACTGATCTCAGCTTTTCTCACTAATTTAACTTTTATTTTTTGTTGTTGATGATCAGGTCCGTTCTCAAGCCAGTGAACCAGAAATGCAGTCATCCAGCTGTGAGTACCATCTCCATCAAATCAATATTTTATCTCTTCCTTTTGCCTTCACATGTTAATTTATTTGTAATTTTGAAAAACCTAAAAATGACTTCATTAGCAAATTAAATATTAGCACCGTGTTAGTCAAATGTATTTAGATTTTTTTCATTTTTCAGTGCATTAGATCTGACTAGATTCCATAAATATTAGGAGCGTGTTACTCAAATGGTTAGAAGGAAATTGTATGTTGGCTTCACAGACATTTCGCGGTAAGAGGGTTTCACCTTTAGTATTTGAAAAGAAATTTTTACACAAATAACAACTTTCACCCCCAAAATTACACTTTAAAATTTATTTCTCAAAATACCAAAAAAAACACATTCTTTTTCATTTTCCAACACTATTATATCATACCACACACCACAATAATCATACTCAAAACACTCTCTCTCCTAAATTTGTAAATAAAGTTGGTATTTTATATGGTATTTTTCAATGATTCGGTAGGGGCATATAATTTTTATTCAAAAACTTGATATTTTTGAAAACTCCCCATTTCAAAATATGTTTTTACAGCCTCAAAATATAAATAAAAAATGGATATATGCCGCCCAATAGTAACATACATTGTTAAACAAACAGTCAAAAAATAAACACTGAAATTGTTTTAATCCGTCAATTTCTCAAAGCACAAACTCAAGTCTATTACTTATTATAAATACAATTAAAAAATATTCAAATATTTCATGTATTTTATCAAATTATATATATTTAAAATTTTAAAATAACTTAAACATACAAATTAACTTATATAATCAATCATATTGAAGATGGATTAAAATAAATTCATTCTAATTTAATTTAGAAATAAAAATTAGAGTAATAATTAGCATTTATAATGTGTAACAGCTTGAGGGTATTTTAGACATTTTAATTAAAAAAGTGTTTAACAACCCTTAGATATCAAACACATTAAAAAATATAGATACGAGTGGTGGCCATATAGAGAGAGAGAGGTGTCACATGTATTCAATCACAAAGTCAAAAATTTTATTAAGAGTATATATAATTTAATATATATGTAGGAAAAATAACTTTTAATCAATATATTTCATACAATTTTTTATATGCATAATATAATATCAGTCCATTCTGAATTATATGTGGCTATGCCTATCCATTATTATTATTTTTTGTGGCTTTTTAATCTTCGATAAAAACATATTGTAAAATACTAAAATTGATGAAACTGGCAAAGTAAATTCGTCAAACTTACGGAGAAACGTCCGTGAAACCAAAGTACAATTTCCTTCCCTCCCAATCCGTGTAATTCCACAAAAAACATCTGTTACTGTAGCAAACAAATTGGAGCCAAAAATTAGTGTGCCAAAAAAAAGAAAAAGAAAAGGTGTATAACATCGTAGCGTGGTGGAAAAATTTTAAAGACGAGATTAAGATCTTCATTTCTAAAATAAATTTTAGTAGGGCCCATAAAATCTTTGACTTTTGAGACTGGGATCACGCGCTTTTTGTCCTAATATCTTTCCACCTTTAACATTTATGTACAAAAAAATGAGACCTACGTTACAAAATCCGGGCGTGGCATTCCAATTAAATTGGAGTAGCTCCCAAAACTTTCAGCAACTGACACATGTAAGCTTGACATTAATTTTAGGCATAGGAGTAACATGAAATATGAGGGATTTAATTTTTTAGTTTTAAATTTTTTTATTTTATTTAAAAGGAATATCTTTAAAAAAATTATTCTGATATATTTAAAATATTTTAACTTTATCTCTCATATACTTCAAGTTAAATTAAAATAAAATAAACAAATTAAAACAAAAAAATAGATTATGATTTTTCAATTATTTAAAAAAAATTGTTTTATAGTCTTATCATTAATTTTGAGTATTGGAAAGTCAATCTATTCTAACGCCCTCTTTATTATTTTTATTATATGGTAAAAATTAGCTGACTTCAATTTGTTTTTCTATAGGGAAATAATACACTCCTTTTTTAAGTATCACGCTAATTTACTTACCATGCATAGCAGTAGTGAAGTGCCAAAAGAGGTCAAAACACTTTAGGGTTGTTTCATAGCTGCTCCTCTAATTTTTTTATAGGTCAAATTGCATTATGAAAAAAAATGACTTTGTTATTTTATTTTTATTTAATGGATATTAATATTTTTTTAATTTTTCTAGTCAGTCAAATATATCTTTTAAAATTTATATAACTATCAAGGGTAAAACAGAAAAAACAGTGTGATTTATGTATTGATTTCGTAGTAAGAATGACATATAAAAGGAACCAAAGGGAGTAATTTAAAAGTGAATTATAAAAGGGCAAGTCCGATGAACTAAAGTTTCATATAACCAATATATATGAAGTTAATTAACAATTTAAAATCCTTATAACCAATATATATATATATAAAATTATAAGAAAATTTATATATTTTTTTATGATAGATAAAATATTAGATAATTAATATATAAATTACCCCATTAACTAATCTCTATATTATTAATATTTACATAACTCAAACCCACTCAAGATATGGCGAAATTGGATCTCACCGAGGACATGGCTTTTAGATAGAAAGGAGTAAAGGTCGCGAATTAGAGTAGTAGGCTAATTGGTTGATAGGGTTAGATGGATATATAGTTAAGTAGCAGGACTAGACGTGTTTTATATCTGTCGTATGTGTATTGATTCTATCGTATTTACATATTGACATGTGTTTTTTGTCATATCTAGTTTTTTGTTTTTGAGATTAGGGTTCCAGGAAACGACCCCTCTACTTCTATGAGATAGTGATAAGATCTGCGTACATTTTATCCTTCTCATACCTCACGTGTGAAATTCCACTGTATATATTATTGTTGTACATAACTCTAACCCACTGGCCTATAGAATGTAGCTGATCCAGCAGGAGATCATTACCAAAGAGAAGAAGCAGAAACCTAGCAAGAAAAATATTTAGGATTTAGCAAAAATTTCAGCAAGTGATGATGTAGTATGAAAAGGAAGAAAACTGATGCTTGGAGCACTAAACGTGGCGGGACCAGCAGTGGCTAGGAATTAGGATACAAATCTTCAAGCAGAAAGTTGGCATTAGGTGAAAGATAGAATGCGAGGACTTTCTCGTCAATTTACATTGACCGCTAGCTCCTCTAGTTCCCGCTTATTTTGACAACTTTATTTCCCCCTTGACCTTAGATGATGCAAAGATGGATTTTGCAAAAGCTCTTTTAAAAAGAATAAATTAACTTCTATTATTTCATTATAATAGAGACGATTGCATTCTTTTTAAATTTTTTTCGAGAAAAGAAAAGAAGGAATAATATTAAAAAATAATTTCAAATATTTAAAACTTGATAAGGAGACTTAAAAAGTGGGTCAAACCTTTTTTTTAGTTGTGAAAAGTGTGTGGTAAATTTTAAAATGACTTGAAATAAAATAAATTAAAAATAGCTTTAAAAAGTTAAAAATTGGTCTTTCCTACTTTTTTTCTTTTTTGCCTATTTATGTTTAACTAATAAATTTATCTTTTTATCCTTAATATTTACTTATATTTCTATATTATTTTGCTCCTTTTTTTTTTCTATTTTTCTTTCTTTTTTTATTTTGTTCTTCCTTTTTTCTTCTTTCTCCTTCTTTCTTCCATTTTTTTCCTTCTTCCTGATTTTTCTTTTCTTCAGCTTTTTTATTTTATTTTTCCTGCTCTTTCTTTCATTCTTTTTTTTCTAGATTATTTTCTCCTTATTTTATTTTAATAAATAATTTATGGTAAAGAAGAAATATAGCTATTACTTATTATAAATATAATTAAAAAATACACAAATATTTCATGTATTTTATCAAATTATATATTTTAAAATTTTAAAATAACTTAGACATACAAGTTGATTTATATAATCAATTATATTGAAGATGGATTAAAATAAATTCATTTTAATTTAATTTAGAAACAAAAATTTAGAGTAACAATTAACATTTTATAATGTGTAACAGCTTGAGGGTATTTCAGATATTTTGATTAAAAAAGTGCTTAACAACCCTTAGGTATCAAACACATTAATAACTTTTTTTAAGATTAAGCATTTTAATCCAAACACGTGCTTATTTTCAAAATAAAATTCAGCATTTTAACAAGTGCTTTTGAAGTACTTCTCAAAAGTTATTTTTTTCAACTAATCCAAACGTGCTCTAATGATCTTATATAATAAAAATAATTTAAATTAAAGTGATAATTTTTTTAAAAAAAAAAATTAGGGCAAAATGAAAGTAGCATATTTGTTAATAGTATACTTTTAGATGTTATATTATATTAAAAATTACTCCCTCTGATCTCTTTTATATGTCATCCTTACAATAGATAGATGATCCTTAATATATATCATTTCACAAAATCAATGCATAAATGATATTGTTCTTTCTATTTTACCATTGATAGTTAATAAGCTTTGAAAACATATATTTGGCTAACTAAAAAAACTTAAAAAATAATTAATGTATATTAAATAAGGAAAAAATAGTAAAGTCACTTTTATGGAAGCGAAAAAAAAAACTTTCAAAGAAAATTTCTCTTGATATTAAATTGAAAATGGGCAAAGAGGACAAATACCATAAGGTGTCATAAACTAACCAACTAAATTTTGAGGGTTATGAAAATTATGTAAGATATTAAAAATAAAATAAAAATCGAAGGAAAAATGATTAAAAAAAGGAGAAAAACGAATGGTGGCCATATATAGAAAGAGGTGTCACATGTATTCAATCGCAAAGTTAGAAATTTTATTAAGAGTGTTCATAATTTAATATATATATATAAAATAAATTTTGATCAATATATTTCATATATTTTTTATATGTATAATATAATATCAGTTCACCCTTAACTACTATCCATTATTATTATTTTTTGTGGCTTTTTAATCTTCGATTTTCGTGTAAAAACATATTTTTTTACTGGCCCATAAAATATGGGATTCTTTTATATTCCCTCCATAAATTTTAGTACTAGGGCCCATAAGGTTCTTTGTAGTCAAGATCACCCCTCTAAAAGCTAAACCAAGTGACAAAGCACACCTTCTTTGGAACCTTGGGAATCCAAATAGACTTATTAACAGGAAAACCCTCACTAAAAGCTTCTCATAGAAGCACTTGACAGGGAAAACACTATTAATTTTTTTTTATTTAAAAGGAATATCTTTGAAAAAATATTCTAGTATATTTAACTTTCATCTTAAAAGTTATGTGGCGTTTTTATAAGATTCATAATTTTTCTCTATTTGTAATTCAATATAAAAATTAATTGGTTCCGTTAAACTAGCTATATGTTGTGTATTATCAACGATTTTCACATAAGGTGACAAGATGATATATCCAGAATGTTGACACAAATAGACGTGTCAGCTGAAAATCACTTGGAATTGGGCCTCGCAATGCTCACCTGAACCTCAAATCCAAACACGTTACTGGACTACCGCCTCCATTTGAAAAGATGTCCTATATAAGCCTAACGAATACCTGGGAAATATCTCTAATTTGGCACAACATACTCTTACTTCTTCAATGTTGTTTCCTGTTTTTCTAACACAAAATGAAATTACCTTTTACACCTACATTATCTTTTATAAATTCAAAACATGTCTCTCATGATTTTTCAAAGGCAAAAGTTGGTTTGAAAAAAGGATAAGTTACTCAAAAAAGTAAACCATTTGTCATGGATGTATGGTGTGCTCCGCATACGGTTAGCATAAATAGCCTACAATCCTGCCTTGTCTTAAAAGAGAAGTTAATATAATCTGAGAATGGTTGGCTCTAAGTAACAGGTTGAAATATTTGAAAAAGAATAGCTTCTTTTTTCCCTTTGCCTGATTTATTGAACAACAAATAAAATTCATAAATGACTCATTCGTGATCTACAACAATTACTTAACTTTAATATCATAAATCCGTGTCATTAATTTATCAACCTTCATCATACAAGACTAATAAATCTAACTTTCAGATAATTTTACTATGCACCAAAAGCTTTCTCTTACTTTTACTCAAACTTGTAAAAAGCAAACAAATCTGTCAATTCAAAACTTGGCAACACAAATCTTCGTAATAAAATAAGGCAGCATGAGATTAGTTTACTTTAATTGAAAAGATAGTTGAAAGAAGACATTTTCAGAAACTTTGCAGCAAATTGAGGAATATTTATATAATTGCATTCCCCTGCATCCGACAGTTGTGTCATGATTTCCACAATGATTTTGTATTTGTATTCCCACAATCATTTGTATTTTTTTATTATCTTATATTTCTATTTGTAGTCGTTTGTATTTTTAAATAATTAATACAAGTACAGTTACATATATGATACATCTGAATACAAATACAATATTATTATTAACTAAATACAAATACAATGGTTATTGTTAATTGAAACAAATACAACAGCGTGTCAAAAAGGTGAATATTATCATAAATACAAATATGTACATACTTAACACAAATACAATAATTTTTATCAATTTATATATGAATACAATAGTTATTGTCAACTTATATACAAATATATTGATTACTGTCAAATGGATGGATATAAATATGATGTAACTGAATATAAATAGAGTGACTATTATAAATGATACAAATAAGACATAATTGAATAAAAATACAATAAAATGGTTATTGTCTATGGAATGCCAATACAATAATTTTGCATTCAAATTTAAATGAATACAACATAATTGAAGAAAAATAAAGTAAGTTTGAACGACTTTAATTTGTGTTTTTGTATTCGAATTTGCTTGAATCTTCGATTTTGTGTTCAATTTTGTATTTGATTTTATAGTAGTTATTTAAGAGTTCAATTTGAAATAGAAAAATTCTTATAGAGTGATTTTAACTGATATATCATAACAGAAAAGATTTATTCCTTATTTCAAGTAATTAGTTAGTTTGTAGTTATAGAATTTTTATTGGAACCCGTAAAATACTGTGAGTACAATATACAGCAAACCAAAGTATAGTTGTGAATTGTAATTAGAGATATACTATAGCTAAGGAGTCTTACTTAAGGCCTACTGTTTTCTTTTTTATAAAAAATTTTCTTTTATAAATAAGAAAAAACTACACAACTTGAACCCATTTAGATAAAATATTTACCCAAATTAGATCAAATTCAATATATTTATCCTGATTGGATTTACGGTCCAAATTATTTATCAGACTATGCCAATCCGTCACAGCCATGGGTCGTTTACATAAATAATATATTTTTAACCTAAATTATGAGTTTTAGCATAATTTTAACTCTTATCAAATACAATTATATTTTTGTTACCAAAAATAGCAAAGAAAAGAAGAAGGAGAAGGAGAAAGAGAACCTTTCTCTTCCACTTCTCTTTATTATACTCTTTCTCTTTCTCTCTCTTTATTTTAAAAATATTAATTAATTATTTTAATTTAAACTTTAATTTTAGATTGAATATTACGCAAATGATATTCTTACTATTCTTTGAATAAGAAGATTTGTTTATGTAAATAAATATATATATATATATAAATATATATATATAATGTACTGACACAATTTTAATATATTAACATATAAACTAATTCAAATAGTGTTTAAATATTTGAAATTCAGATGTAATATTTTTTTTACCCCATTAATAAAAACTACAATTATAATACATTTTGAATTCGATACTTCATATGTATTATAGACATTTTTTATGCACGTGCAGAATATAAGTAATATATTTTTAATATAATAATTATTTTAACATCATTGATAAGAGAAAATAATAAAAAAAATAACTATAATATGTTTTAAATTCAATAAATAATACATATTATAAGTATTATGTATGAATTTTAAATATTTCAGTATGATTTAATTAATTTTATATTATTTGAAAATGTATTATATTTATTGGAATAATAATAATGATAATAAAATTCATAACAATGTATAATATTAAAAATGATGAGTTGAATGGGGAGGGAGAAAGAAAGAGAAAAGGGAATTAAAAAGAAAAATAAAAGAAGCGGAAGAGGAAGAGAAAGAGAGAGATAAGAAAAGAAAAGAGAAGAAAGAGAAAGAAAAAGAGAAGAAGAGGATAAAAGAGAGAGATTTTTTGTAATTTACTGATAAAATATGCTATAGAGTATAATAAAAATAGTATCCTAAAAAAGGTAATATTTGACATATTGTTTACGTAAAGAATTTTTTACACAAATATAATACTTTCTCCCATAAATTACACTTTAAAATTTATTTACCAAAATACCAAAAAAATTACACTTTTTTCCATTTCCCAACACTTTATATCACATCACACACCACAATAATCACACTCAAAACACTCTCTCTCCTAATATTGTAAATAAAGTTGGTATTTTATATGTAATTTTTAAAAGGTTGGTAGGCCCTTGTAATTTTATCCCCAAATTTGTATATATGTGAAAAATTCCCACGTAAATAATCCCACAACCAAATGCCCAAAATCCCACTCAAGCCCAAAAGAAAGCCCACAAAATAGAAAGTATCATCTCCATAATGGGCCTTGAAGTTGATCCTTTAGGTGGGAAAAAAAATGGTTATCTTTATCACTTTATTTTCATTTCATTTATAGATAAACAAAAATTATGAAGTCCTCCAATGTTTAAATGTTGCACAATTTTTCTCATACAAATATTACTAGCTATTCTGACCAATCAAGTGCAGCATGAAAGCACATTGCACACAGAGGACATTGTTAGCAAGCATGTTAAGCTAGAACACAAGAAAAAGAAAAAGGGAGCCACCTTCATAGTAAAATTTCAAGTGTAGACTAAAAGATGGGATGACATTTGAGAATTAAAAAAAATTAAACATAAAATTTTCAAAAACTAAAATTTTATACAAATTATTTTTACTCTATTTATAATCATTTTTAAAAATAATTATGTACAAACTTTCTTTAAAGGAAAATTACGTGAATAAACAAATATATACTCATTAATTAGATAATATAGCTGTGGTTTGAATTAATTATGGCTCGCAGTAAACATTTAGCTGTAATTACAGTTTGAGTTTGTACAATTCGCGCGATTTATACAAACGTTATGTGCAAGTATATAAAAACTGTGTGCTAATTAAATTGTATAGTGAAATATATAAATATTATGAATTGTATAGCAAATTATACAAACTCTATAAAAAAAACTGTAAATTATATAACGAATTATACAAACGTGTTCAATGCTATATAAATTATATAGACACCATTATAACTATAATTACAAAATATAATTACCCAAATATAATAAGAAATGAAGCATAACTAAGATATTTTTGAGTAGCGGATTATGTTCAAAAATACCTCCATAAGAAGTGGTCTTTGATATTTTGCCCCTCATAAGAAATGTCTTACAAAAATATCTCCCATAGGAGATATAATTTGATTCAACTTAAAATAAAAAAATGACATTTTCATAAAAAAAAAAATTTATGAAAAGCAAATAATCAAGATCACCACACTTAATTGACATTTTATATAATTTTCTATTAAGTGACTATATAGAAAAAAATCCTTCAGCTTTGAAAAACCTTAGTTATTATACAGATAAGGCCGATATATATGATGGTCTTTTGATCTTAATAGCAGGGCCTCCGCCAGCTGACTTGTAAGAGAGGCCCATATGACATTGACCCAAACAAATACTCCCGGTTCATTTTATTTGTCCATTATATTTTAAAATATTTAAATATTATTTATTTTATAAAATTAAAAAATAATTCTTTATTTATCATTTTAAAATATTAAATATATTTATTTATTTTATAAATTTGTTATTTAAACTATTTCTATCATTTCTTATTTTTAAATTTTTATGCTTTTATCAAAACTAAATAACTATTATTATTACCTCTCAATCTTTGTGCGAGTCGAAATAAATAACTCCTATTAAATAGACAAAACAATAGACGAAGTACTTTCAAAATCAACCATTTGCTATCATGCTTAATGAGTCAAAATACGAATTCGATATTTGATCGTTAATGAAAAATAAAATCGAATCGAATTTATCCAAATAATAATAACACTGATTGCAATACTCGATCACATCTTGTTACATCACGCACAACTATGACTAACACTATTTTCATGCAGAATATGATCACAAGTCACCAATTAATAATAATCTTAACAAAATTATAATATCATTTATACTCTCTTATGTTAGAAATTTCCATATTTATTAAGCCTTAAACTTTCAAATATTATTATACATAAAGCCACTGCAAACTCATCTCCTTCACGGGTCTACTGCTTCATAAGCCTTGATTACATATTAAAAATTTTCAACAAACTTTATTACACACACAAAAAAGAAAGACTTGTTAAATTTACAACTCAGCTTTGTTCGCTTTAATATCCTCACCACCAGCAGTTTTGCTATCTTCGGCAATGCTAATCACCTTGCTCTGTTTCCTCTTCTCTTCAGCCAACTTTGGCACAGTAATTTTCAAGACACCATTTTCCAGATGAGCCTTTATGTGTTCCAAATCAGCATTTCCAGGTAGTCTAAACTGTCTCCAGAATTTCCCACAAGTTCTTTCAGCTCTGTGCCATTTCTCCCCTTTAATTTCTTCCTCTGTTTTCCTTTCCCCACTCACTCTCAACACTCTGTTTTCTTCCACTTCAATCTTGATGTCTTGCTTCTTCATCCCTGGTATGTCAAGTGTAATTACATGCTCTGTTTCTGTTTCCTTCCAGTCCGACCGAGCTAAGGCGATTGATTCGACCACTTTTGGGATAGTCAGTGGGGTTTGTTCAAGAATCCTGAAAGGATCCTCTGGTGGAAAATTTATACCCCAAAAGGGGCGAGTGTATGGCATTAATGCCTGAGTTTGGGATGGAAGAAAGGCTAAAGCCATTGCTAAAACAAGAAACTTCATAAAGCTAACTCTTGTTTTCATCATTTTGGGCACTGGTTTTTAATGTATGCAAGGTAATGGAGAAGAACTTTTCTCGGTTGTTCTCTTGTCGATGATGATAACAGAGTGAGGATTTACATTTATTTATTTATAAACAAGAAGAAAAGGAGATTTATTTAGTGGTCGGGTGGAGGAATGAGAGAGAGAGGTCTACAACTTTCTGGAGACACCATTTCTGGAATGTCCATTTTTTCTCCAGATGAGAAAATATTTAAGAAATTATAACGTTCGATATTTGGTAAGAAATTTTAAAATTTTGAGGTTGCTAATTGATAATTAGTAGTTAAAGATGGATACTAAATATTGAATATTTAAATTTTTAATTTAGTAATTCAATAATGGAGAAATTAAATTATAGTTTGATATTAATATTCGATAATATTATAGTGTAGTTATAGCTGATTACAAAATTAACACTATTGCTCTAATTATTTATATTTTACTATGTGAAGAAACAATATAATAGGATATCAACAAGTAAGAAGATAAAAAAAAAAAAAAAAAAACAAATACAAATTGACATAACTAAAAAACATATATATTTAAATTATTTCTATTTACTCTTTAAATTTCTTTTTGAACTTTTACTAAAGAATAATAGATATGTTGATATATGACTTACCTTAAGTAAATAATTTGTTATTCAAAAAATTACCGAATATCAAATAGTCATATCAATTCCTTACCCAAATACTTTCACTAAATTCTACTCTCGAATACCGTACACAACATTGAATTACCAAAAATTTCAATTCAATTCGATAATTTAATTTATAATATTTTATGTCCAATTCTAGTTTATGTAAAAAATAAAATAAAATCAAGGAGCAAGACGTAGGGAAACATCAACGGGTCAGTGGAAAAACTTGGGCTGGGAAGCCCATGCTATCCAAAATGGGCTGGGAAACATCAATGTGTAATAAATCCTGTAATTATATTTCCGTATTCAAAATGGAGCCATAAAACCCAGTAATCCAGTTACTGAAATGATAATTGAAAAAAAATTACAATTTATAGAACTTTTGGTATAATTTTTTAATATTAAAAATTTTATTTTCAAAGATCAAATTAATATAATTTAATTTAACTTTACAAATTAGTGACTCTCGAAAAATGCGATATTACAAAAAAAAATGAATGAAGTAGTATTTTTGAGTTTAGCCTTCAATCAACAAATATAATAACCATTTACCAACATATATTAATCACCAATAATTTATTTTAGCAAATTAATCTCTTAATTTTTTACGGGGAATTTGTAGAATGTGAAGGTTAGTTAGCATTGAATAATTCAAGAAGCTCAAGAATCTAGAAGAGAATCCTAGTTTTATTGTAACTGAAAATAATGCATAATATATGGCAATGTAAAGCCTTTTCACTCAAGTAGGGCTCATATGAAAAGTAAGCATGAACAACAATCAAGAATTCAAATAACATAAAGAATTATAAGTTCAATGATAGAGATTCGAATAAAAGATAATAGAATGTTGAATTTCAAGAAAGATTGAGTTAAAACCCTAGGTTAAAACTCTTACTGGCTTAATTTAGGTACAGGACATGAGGACGAACTTAATCCAATATTATGAATAACCTTACATACTTGGAAGAACTAGATTCTTTAAGAACTATGATGAAGATGCTTAAAAACCCTAGCTTTCCTCCTCTTGAAACCTTATTATAAGTCTTGAGAATCTTTTGAGAATAATGAGGTCAAATAGTGATGTTCTGAGACTTAATTGGGTGTAAAATCATCGAGTTCAGGCTTAGAAAGGGTAGAAAAAAACTTATTACATACTTCGTTCACTACATCAGCTAAGTCTTTTTCAAAGTTTATGAACTATGATTATTGAAATTTTGTTGAGTTCTTTATAGAATTGATCTTATTAGAGCAGAGAGCATTAGTTGTTTAGATAAAGGAAGTATCTTTTATATATATATATATATATATATATATATATATATATATATATATATATATATATTATTTTCATTTTGCTGAAAGTATTATTTGTTATTACTTAAAAGTTCAATTCTGTAAGATTTATCTATTTTTTGGGACTTTCTTTAATGTATATTCGTTATAAATAATGTTCTTAGTTATTGATATTTCAGCATTTCATGTTGCTTACCAATGATGGAAATATAACTGAAAGTCAAAGAAAATTTATTTAATGATTAATAGTCAGGAAATAACCTCTCTACTTTTTTGAGATAGTGATAAGGTCTGCGTATATTCTAACCCTCCTCAAACCCCACTTTTGGGATTTCACTGGTATGTTGTTGTTGTTGATTAATAGTCTTGCTGAACTTTTGTTAGTGAAAAAAAAATGGAAAAAAATGAATTGCGTCCTTGAGAGTAAAATAGGATCCTATAACTAGCTATAAAATTATATTAAGAAGGCAAATAGTCTTTCTAAAAATAATTGATGGAATTTTAAAAGATTCTAAAAAATAATCACGTTTACGAAGTCATACGACAAGTTATAATTTTTTTAGATTACAAAAAAATTAATCATGTCTTTATATATAGAGAGAGATTTACAGAAGTTCTTTGGTCTTATCCACTCTTATTTAATATGTTGTTTATAGTGCATAAGTAATACATTAATACTGTATACACTCCTAAGTAACCTATCCATACAAATAAAGACTTTTGCTCTTACTTGAGTCTTCTCATCCACCTCAAAATTATTCAATATATATATATGGCGGGTCTTTGTATGTATTGTTTGAAAAGAGACAGACTCATGACTATTCACTCGCTGAAATCAGAAGTTAAAATTTTGATAGACAAAAATTCTATAAAAACTTCTTCTCGAGAAATGAATCAAATTGGATCATTTCGAAAAAAACAATAGCTCAAGGGCCTGATGTGTATATTAAATAAATATAAAACCTTTTTTTAAAAAATTTGACTTTAGACTTCACATTCTATTAAACCGCACGCACTTGTTGAAGTTTTTCTTTCACTTTTTATCTTTGTGTTTTCAGTGAGAGTTTTCACTCCAATTATTAGTCAATCAATTCCTACAAGTCCTTTTTTCTTGCAATTCTTGTTGTAGTTATGTTGTGTGCGATTAAAAAAAAATCAACAAATATCATATTGTCAATTTTCATTGTTTGATTTCACCCTACTAAAGAAGAATTGATTAACTATCTGAAAATTTTTTTTGAAAGGTGAATCCTTGCAATTTCCTATCAAATACTGTGCAAATGCAAAGGGAATGTGAACGTAGTTGATGACATAATTGGAAGCAATGGTTTCTGGAAAACGATAAATACAATACTGAAATACCTTACCGTTAATATTCATCATGATCTGTGGTAGATTGATGAATGAGAACATTTAATATGTAAGTTTTTCTCTTTAAATATAAAATTCAGGATGCGATATTGTAGTTATATGCATTTTTAATTCTTTGATGTTATTATTGTTGTTTAGATTTTTAAATCCCAAACAATGTGCACAGAAAATGTTCGCGACATTTTTTGGGGTATGTTTCAGCGGAATAACTAGCCTAATGAAACAATGCAAGTACTTTTGTCAGTTTTATTGTATTTATAGAATAAGTTGTAAGCTTGTGATTATAATTTAATGTATGTGTGTTGCACGTGCATTGATATATTGATCGCTCGTCACTTCAACCTACTGTACTTAAGAAACAATGTATACGAGAAAAAATATATGTTGACAGCATACCAAATGCAATAAACACTAAATGATAAACTATAATGCTGGATGTTACATAAATCAGGCAACGTTTTGGTCTATATCCAGGCTCATCGAGCAAAGAAGTTCCAGTTTCTCACAATACTCTCCTTTTAATTTACTTCACAATAGATAAGATTATGAAATCTAAGACAGAACTACCTTATTAAGCAATGTAGCTTAAGTTCATTAAAATAATGTGTTATTATGGTAAGCATTTGGAATTTAACACAAGATATCATTGGAAATATGCACATGCACAAAATAAATAATGCAGTAAGGTTGCTGCTGTACCTACACACCTCGACCTAATATGTACAAACTGCTCAACAGATTGGCACCAAGGACTGTATACCATTCACAAGACTCAAATTCTGATTCAAAAATTAAAAAAATGGAAACAGGAAAACATGATTGGGAACAATTTTACATACATCCACAGAAATTCTACGGACTCTACTACTGCACACAATTTGCATCGGGCAGCAATTTCCTACATATTCTTTTACCTCAGCACAAGGAGAGCATCTCTTCAAGATATGATAGTTCTTCTGTTCACGATTCGCCTTACAGAGAACCATCTGAGAACACTAAATAGCATCTTCCATCTCCTCTGAGCTTTATCCAGAGGAACAATTGTACTACTATGAGCAAGAAAGCTGTTGACAGCACATTGTAGATCAGGTGATGGAGCAAAGTTTGGACTGGGAAGTGAATAGTCAGTGTCAAAGAAAGGCAGATGATCATCATCACAGAATGATGGGCGAGTTATAGAATCAGTATCAGCCATCAGGGAGTTGGTGTCTTGCCCGGGGAAATTTAACGGTTGGTCAAACCTAACATCCATGTTGTCTATACCATGCAAGACATAGTCATCCAAGCTGCTAAAGCCAGCAATTGAACAGAAAGATGGCATGATATCAGGCGTTGATGCACTTAGTTGCTGATATTCACTTCTGCTAACCTTCTGAGAAGCTAGAACATTGTCGCTGGCATCGGAGTTACCCACCATGGGTGAGTTTGAGGAGAACTGAACACTGGAAATTTGCATAACCCAGTCGATAAGAGAGGACTCATCCTCAAAAGAAACTACTTCTTCCCAGTGTCTGAATGCACAAATCACCAAATTACGAGCATCATCCTGAAAAAAAGAAAGGGATTAAAGTCATTGGGCAATCCATAAGGAGCAATGGGCAAGTATAAATATCTACAATACAAGCTTTGATGTGTGGAAAAAAATTAGAGCAATAAAACAAGCATTCTTATTTATTATGAATACATGCCTTTTGAGTATCGGACAATTTATCAGCAGAAACATACTGACAATCTGGAAAAAGCCCCATCACTTGTCCAACAATGTTAAAGACAACACCAGTTTTTGGAACAGATACAGATGTGTAGTACAAGTACACTTTCTTGTCAACTAGGCAAGTTCGAGCATGCTCTACCGTGACTTCCCACATTTTGGTGGACATACCTGTCCCAAGAACCTGCAAGATTTCCAAGGAAAAGGAAATAAAAATTTGTCATTCTTGTCAAAAACACAAGAGAACATAACATTTCATCTTGATTTATCAAATTTCTGAATCACCATGTTAACACAGTTTAACCAAACGAATCCAAATTCTGTTATAGAACTCCTAATGGAATACAAAGGATTTTCAAAGAAGTTGCTAATCCATCAAGTTAATCAAAGGAAGGAAATTTTTAGCAAGCATAGCCAAAGAAAAACAAAGTTGTCAACAGGCATCAAAGAGTCCAGTGAATGGATTAACCAGGCAGATAAAGAATCACAAACATTTGGAAATATGCCAATCATTATCAGAGTCATTTTTGTTTCTACTATTCAACAAGGGAGAAATAGCTTTATCATTTTAAGCAACATGTCCATTAAGTCCATTTATATAAGTAAGACAAATGCAGTGCACTCACATTCCGAAGCCTTGTAGGGTCTAGGTAGAGTAGAGTCAGAAAATCTTTCACGGTATTGACTCTTTCCTTGCTCAAACGTCGGTGGAAAGCTCCATCTTTGCCAATCTTTTCCAGCCTCCATACCTCATCTGAAAGAGAAGGGGGATGGTGCTTCTTGTACACTGCAAATAAAGCAATAATCTGGATAATGTTCTATCGCATGTTCGACTAGAAAATTATTCAAAGACTTCCAACCACAATCTCATTCATTGTGTTTTTGCAGTGCCAACTACAATTAGCTCTGACAACCAAGTTATGCACAGCTCATTATGAAGTTAATCCTCAAGACACCGACAAAAGCATTAAGTTCAGTGAAAACGAGTTCTAATTTTGTTTTTGTTTCTAAATATGTTACAAATTCTTTATATAGTTTGATTGGAAGTTCTAAAAAAGTCCAACTTCCAAATAAAAATTCCAATAAGATGCTTAAATCATTCTAAAGGTAAGAGTGATTTTATTCTCCTTTAAGATGGAACCGCCAATAATTTCATTGTCTTCTTCTGTCACTTTTCCCTATTTCAATCTGCTACGGTTTTAGAAGTCAAGAACTTTTATCTTCTTACTCCTTGATTCTTTCAGTAGCAAGTTTATATCTTTCAGTAGTCGCTCACACTCTTATTAACCGGAGTATAAAAATATCAACTTTCCTACTCTGCAATGGAGGTTGTTTAAAAATAAGACACAGTGAAAAGCTCACATCTCCTCCTGCCTCAAGGCTTTTGTCTTTGTCTTACCTTTCTGTCTTTATAACCACTAGTTCTAGGTGAATTACATGAGTAAAAAGATCAAAAATTCTAGTACTTGAGCAACTCAGTATCACTTTTGTCTCACTGAACATAAAGAGCGTAAATCTAACAATTTCAGGAGACAAACTTTAATAAAGGGAAGTGAAATTTACTGAATAAGGAATTGGGAAAAATGCAGTAGATATTTTAAATAGGCCAAAACAAAGATGGTTGATGTCAAACAATGGTAAGAATGAGGCATTGACAGTAAGACTGAGCACTTCATTTAAGGTACCGAACCTCACGTTGAAGCATAAAAGAAACACAGCTCAGTTTTGACTCAGACAAATAAGAAATAACATCCTCATTACAATATCTTATGAATTATATAATTACCTAAAAGAACTTATTACTGTTTTACTTCTTTTTCACTCATATAAACGTAGTGCTTTTTCCCTGTATCAATATTTCAGCATTATCTGCATGCATATTATACATGTTATTCTCTGTAAGTATGTTTCTCTGTATTAAGTCATACATGTAAAACGTACTCACCCTGTCAAATTTTATATGACCCATTTTTATTTTAGGCAACCCAAGACATTAAACACACTTTCTGTAGATATTTCTACCACACCCTTCCCTTCAAGCATTCAAAACAATTTCAATCCTAAACAATGATGGGAAGTTTCACATATAACACTACACATCTTGCTTCTATTCAGATTTTTGGAATGTGAACAATGACTTTTAAGCATCTCTGGTGCTAAAATCATACCCCCAAATTGCTGCCATATCCTAGTGACAATTTTCTATTAACTGCAAGTTAAGGTGAATAGAAGATATTTATTGCTCTCATCATCAGGTAAATCAATGTTTCAGTATATTGCTCGAAATCCATCACAAGATTATAAAATATTGAGAAATCTGCTCCAAACCAGCCGACTTGATTATTCAGAAAAACAATTGCTTTGCGACTCAAAATCATAATTAGAATCTCAAAGGATAAAACCTAAAGATAGATACTACATATTGATAAATAAATTCTCCAAAAATGAGATTCATGTGAAACTTGGTACATCTACGAAGTTTTCAACAGAAAGCAGATAACTGATGTGAAAAGGACACTGTCTAACACCTTTCAAGTCAAGCAGTGTCTGTAATAAAATATAGTTGATAAGCATTCACAGCTTCTAAAAAGAAAAATCCATCATTTAATACAACTAATAGCATTGTAGAAAGAAAAGAGATTAATAGGAACTCACACTCTCCTCGGTGATCCCTGACAATGAAGGATTCTGTCTTCGCCTCTCGAACACTAATCCCTTCAAAGCTATCAACAAGCCTAGCACCAAGCCTGAATTTACGACTTCTTGTCCAGCTTGAGTTATCAGTAAATGAAATATCACTCACCCAGCCAATGCCCTCCTTAAGATACAAAAATGCATCCCCAGTAAGGAGAGGTTTCTTTCCTTCCCTTTCTCTCACAATGTTGTTCTTAAATTCATCCGTGGTCCAATTGTCCCCATCATCACTGTCAAAATCTCCCTCGAGTACTACTATTTCAACTTTTGCACTGGATTCAGGACCACTACAGACAACTTCCCCAGTAAGAACATCAACCAGGGCTACTTTCAAACCAGATTCCTCTCCTTCTATGCGAGTTCCGGTAAATACTGGGGGAGAGATGAGATCTAAAAACTTCAATTTCAGGCTTCTAAGTTCACAAGCATATACATCTTTTCCACAATTCCTGAAAAAGTGCAAATGCGAAAAAATTGTAAGACTAAGTCATAACAGGAAAGCGCGAAGCTGATGTGGCATTTGAATAATATAGTCCAATTGCCTACCGTTTAATGGTGGTCATGTACTTCCTGAGAGCCAATTCAACTTCCTCCTTTACCTGTAAGCTCAAGTTAAAAACACATTCATCTCCCAATGAGCTTAATTAATCAAAATAGTTGAGGAAAACCACAATAAAATAGATCTTAAAATAAAAATATAATTAATAGTTCTCGCTTCATCCCAATAAGATTCCCTGCTTGATCATGAACACGTATGAAGATAGGAGATGCAAATGGTTACATATTTCTTACAAAATTGACTTCCCGATACATGTTCTTTAAAGAGGTGGCGTAGTCAAGTCCTATGTCACTTTCTATATGAGAAAATATATAATGAAACTTCAGTTTTGTAGAGAGCACCATTATCTTAGAACTAAATCAGCAACCTGGACATTTCTTTTGATATCAAGGAAGTGTTGTTAAGTATATAAGGTAAGCAGTAAGATATGATGTATTCATACTACAATAGCTAAAATCATTAGCATATTTTCCTTCAATCAGTAAATTTTTCCTCAAAATTGCTAACATGCTTATCAGATTTTGCATCTAGAGAGTGCCACAGTAAGTGACATATTTAATAAAACATTTTATGTATCCTTTGATTCCCAGAAATTTTCATCAGATCTCTAATTTTTTAACTTGATTAATTTTATAAAAAAAAAAGTATTAAACATATGCACCATATAATTGCCTAAAGTTGATGAGCCTCGGTAATTAATAATTGGCAAGGATCATACTAATAAAGTACGACAACGAGCAACTCTCATCGTAGAAACAATCTACTGAATTCTTGTTGATGGTACTAGCTGTTTTTCTTTGTAACCTTGTCTGGTAGGAATCAAGACCAGGAAAAGTGGAAAGACATCACCAATTTAAAAGGTAACAAAATATGCTATCTCTACCAGTAAGTGAGCAGCTAATCAGATTCCCAATTATCTTTTGAAAAAAATACTTACTCCTTGTTCCTTTCAAAATTCAAACACGCACTTTATTTTGGAAAGCATCATAAGACCAAACTTAAAATACTACTAGGTGACATTTTTCGCATCACATAAGAGAAGTTCATACGAAAATTAGCAAAATCAGCCTCAAGAGAAATGAAAATAGGCTTACCACTCGACGAATAAGTGGCTCCAAAACTGGCTCCATAAAATGTTGCACTCTACGCATATTCACTACTTCCATAATCACACTACATGAAATAATAACAAAAGGACAATCAGCAATAAAGAATTGCAGCAGGAGAGAACAGATAATGTTTTCCTATTTGGTCCCTTGTGTTGAATGCATACAAAGATGAGTACCTGAACACAGCATTTATTGACAATTAAATGTAACTTTATCACAGCAGGTCTAGTTTACTAAAACTTGCACCATTGATGTACTGAACCCAAAAGAAAAAAACAAACTTACACCCACTTTTTCTTCTTGACTAATTCAAACCTCACTACATCAATAGTAACGCCACTTTGGACTAAAAGATAAAACCCTTACCCATTTTAGAATAATCCTGATGAAAAACTAAAAGTAAAAAAAAATTTAAAAAAAATATTAACCTTCTAAGAGAAGGCACTCTCCGGCGACGTTTCTCGTCAGAAGAACTGGGATCGAGTCTAGACTTGGGATCGTCTGGTGATTGGCGCTTCATCGACATTATAGAGTAAAGGAAAAGAAAGCAAAATCCAAAAAGATGATGTTATGATAGCGGCGGATGAGATGATAACCATGAAATACCGGGATTGGTATATCGGTGGTTGATGAGACAAAAAAGCCAACATGCATTAGCCGATCGATGAAGAAGAAGATAGAGAAGGAGAAGAATAATAATACTTTTCTTCAACACCTAATTAGACCTAGGTTGTTCAGGATACCCCTCTATAAATATGTATATTATATAGCAGTATGACAAAGAGAAATGAATAGAGTGGAGTCAAAAAAAACTTTTAATGATGGAGTTATGCCAAAATAGAAAATTGTCATGGAGTGAGAGACAGATTGTGTGGATAAACGGCGATTTTGCTACTGTTTGTTACTGGGGATTATGGGTGAAAAGGACTAGAGAGGATGGAAGAAAGAAGACTGTAAAACGGAAGCTGGATAAATCAATTTAGGCACCGGCCGTGGAGGAGTAAGGCGGAGCGAAGGTTGTTTTAAGGTATGGGCCCATTAGAAAACGCGTGGGCCCAGAGTTCGTACTTAGAACAAGAATCGTTGGACGTTATGAGTCAGTACCCATTAAAATATATGGGCTACGTTTGAAATAGTGGGTTTAGTAGCATTTCTACTAGTATAAATTTGACAATTACCAATCTCAAAAGAGGAAATGCCAAAAAATGCCGACTTTTATTCAAATCTCTAATAATACCAATTTTTTAAAAAAAATTGATACACAACTCTAGAGAGCCGATACGCTAAAAAACCGGCTGATACCTAATATTTCTTTCTTAAATTAGCAGCCGTTACAATAATTAAGGAATCATAAAAGATATTGCAATTAAATTCCTTAAATAAAGCGGGCTGACCTATATTTTTGATATATTCCGTTGCACTTATTTAGGAACGGATTATATTTACCTTATTTTTTGGTTTTTTTTTTAGCTTGGATTCTAATTACCATATATTGTCTTTTCTTCACAGAAATTTTAAAAACACAGGTCGTCGTCCACAGCCTTAAGCTTTCAATACGAAAAATGAATATTTCAATTTTGATTCGTCATTCAGGAAGATGGGAAAATGATGTGATATACAGCGGATACAAAAGTGATGGCGTCGTTGTTGGTGATAACATATCATTTAGTAATCTCCGAACAGCCATTGTTATGGAGTTGGGTATTGACGAAAGGCGGAATGAAGTTTTAATTCGATACGTTGTTGATGGCAATGCATCACCAATAACAATTCGCAACGACATGGGTGTGAAGCTTTATTTTGAAATTAAAAAAAGAGAACCCGGATTTGGGATGTATCCGTTATGTGTGGATACACGCGATGTCCAACAAACTGTGAAAACAGTCTTCGACGCATCGTCTGGAATGATGGAAAATCAATTGGCAGTGTCCGAGTATGTGGCAGATGTGGATGTATCGAAAGTTATTATGGATGACACGATAGTAGACGTGAAAGTGAAACAAATCTACAAGGATAAAGCTACATTAGTTGCAGTGATGGCCAAATATAAGATTGAGAAAGGATTTAATTTTAGAGTGAAAAGATCCGATACCAAAAGGTAATTATATGTAGCGTTTTATTTGTAATGTTAAGGATGATTGTTTCAGCGGAAAAAAGAAATTGTAATGAAGCAGTTAATATTGAAAGATATGTATTTTGTTTCCCAGATGCAATTTACTGTGTTTAAAATTTTTTTTGTAGTGTATATGTTTTATTTTGCTTTTGGATTTACCATTTTTATATATGTTGGGATTTTCAGTTATGTATTGAGGTGTTTTTCTGATGATTGTGCATGGAGTATGAGATCGTCTTGCCAAAAGCACAAGGAATTCTTCAAGATAAGATACTTTAACGATACACATACATGTATGATGAGGGATAGGGTGTTGAGCAAAGTAGAGGCTACACTGTCATTTGTCAGTGGAGTAACTGCCCCAAAATTGTTGAATCACAAGAGAAAGCATACTCCAAACGACATTAAAGATGATCTTAAAGCTGCATACGGGGTTGACATTACGTATCAAAAGGCATGGCGAGCTAAGGAACGTGCATTGGAAACTTTGCGTGGCAAACCAGAAAATAGCTATAAACTGTTGCCCGTATATATACACATGTTAAACACTGTATATCCGAATTCGTATATAAAGATCCACAAGTCAAATGTGAATGAGTTCATGTACTTGTTTATTGCCTTGAGGCCTCTAATGAGGGGATTCCAATTCAATCGGCCTGTGGTTGTTGTTGATGGTGCCCATTTAAGCGGAGCTTACAAAGGAACATTCATATCAGCTAGTACAATGGATGGAGCAGGTATCAATAAAAAGTGTTTTAGATTGTTGACAAATAATTATTTATATTGATTAATAATTATGTTTTTATGTAGGGTGCATACTGCCGTTGGCATATGGAGTTGTTGATACAGAGAATGATTGTTCATGGTCTTGGTTCTTTCAAAACTTCAAGAATGCTTTTGGAGAGAGGGATAATATGTGCTTTGTATCGGATCGTAATGAAAGTATAATCAAGAGTGTGGGTCGTATATTTCCAAATGTGCCACATTATGCGTGCATTTGGCATCTTTGGAAAAATATCTGCACGAATTTCAAAAGAAGCAAAAATATGATTAGCGAGAAGTTTTACGCGATGGCAAAGTGCTACAGGATTGAAGACTTTAACAAAATAATGTCTAAGGTTGTTGAAATTGATCACAGGGTAAAGGATTACCTTGAGGATGTTGGTTACGAAAAGTGGTCAAGAATACACGCGCCAGTGAATAGAGGACAGATTATGACTTCTAACATCGCCGAATGTATCAATGGATGTCTTGTTGAGGCAAGAGAACTACCCATTATTGACTTCCTTGAAGAAGTGAGGATCCTATTCGGTTCATGGAACTGTAAAAACCGGGAGAAGGCGTCATATACAAAGGAAACATTGGGTAGAAAATTCGAAGAAATGCTAATTGATCATACTGTAAAATCTTCGTTGATGAAGGTACGTGACAGTCGTAAAGTTCAAGTATATGATTTTTTATTTTTTTATTGTAAGTAAACAAAAAAAGATTGAATAATTGTAAAATAATGTTATTGATAAAAACTTTATTGCTGGTTTGGAAATGTGATTGACAAGTTCATTGTTTTTCCGTGAAAACACAGGTTGTGCCGTCGTCAGAATACATTTTTTCTGTTTATGATACATCACGAAGATACGTAGTATGTCTAGAAAGAAAGAGTTGCAGTTGTGGAAAATTTCAAATTGATGAATTACCTTGCGCACATGCAATTGCTGCTTTGAAGAGCATGAATGTGGTAGATATGCATCCATATTGTTCTGATTATTATAAGCCAAAAGCATTAGCAAAAACATACGAAGTCCCAATGATGCCTATGCCTGATAGAGCAGATTGGGAGGCCCCCCCAAAGGTTCTTAGCGAAGTTGTGTTGCCACCCAAATACAAACGGATGCCAGGGAGGCCTAGGAAAGGGAGAAGAAAGAGCGCAGGTGAAAATTTTAGCGCAAGCTCTAATTGTTGTAGTCGTTGTGGTCATGAAGGGCACAATAGACGAACATGTAGTTTCATTCCAAAAAAAAAGAATTGAAAAATAACTTTGTTATGTTGAGGTGAATAATAATTTGCTACATGCACTTATCTTGAATAAAAATCATTATAGTGTTTTCTCCGTTTGTATATTAGTTGTAGGTTAATTAATCGTCAACTTCATTAGTTTATTTGTTCATATATAATTTTATTTTTTATGACATTAAAATGCAAGCCGTTGAATTTCTTATTATAAAGATGCATGACATGTATCGGCATCGTTGTAATTATGTGCAGTGGACACTACAATAAAAGCAAATCGTTGAATTTGTCAAAAATTATTTGCAATGGACTCTACATTGTAACAGGTATATAATTGAGATATCAATAATTTCAGGGTACATACGTAGACAAAAATATGATATGCTAATTCAAAAATGAATGCAGGGAAAAATCTAAAAACTCGTGTAATTTTAAACAAAAGTTCATATCTCGTACATAAATATTCTCTCCTAAAAAACCATCCGGAATTAACATATATGGAAAAAAATTTGTACAGAATATACAAAATAATTCTCATGCTGTGTAATACTTTAAACAAAATTAAAAAAAAGCAAACATGAATATATAGGGGGAAGAAAATATTGTCGATACATAAAATTGACATATTGTCAAATTGTCCAAAAAAAATAATAATAAACTGTAGTTGTTATGAGACAGAATTTAGAAAAAAGAACTGTCCTGCAAGCTAATTATTTTTTCCAGCATTTTCCTACTAAAGCATCACAACTTTGTCCCGGTCTGCTGGACGGAATGGATCTCTAGGCCTGGGGGGATCGTCGTTTTCGCTTTCATACCCTTCGTTAGCCTTGTAAAGTCCATATTTCCAAAGGATAGCAGCATATCTTTTTCGAAGGTAAAGAGGATCTGGTGATTGTGATGGTACATGAATCCCATCGCTTAGATACTCAGCAAATGCAGCGACATATACACCGCAATCGCTGCACGTATCGTTGGGCGAATAAGAAAAATTTAAAATAAAAAAAATGTCTAGAGAAATGAATAATAAAAAGATTTTTATAACTTACACGCTATCACTTCGTTGTTGAGCTACTCCTTCGACAAATTCAACTTTAAAAGGCACCTCTTGACCAACCATTTCTCCGGTTGAAGCATCAGTATATGCAGCAAGCTTTGACCAGTTTGTGCGAGAAATTTTCTCAAAGAACCCGCTGTTAGATATATATGTGGGCAACATCAAAGCCATTTTTTGAATTTCACTAGATGGTTTTGTGCGCCTTGAACCCGCAGATGAGTCATATACCCGTATCAACCTTTCTTTGAGTACAATTACAGCAAGTACCCAGTGAAATTCATCATTGCAATTTACAGGAACGTATACATCATCTACAAGGTGCCATGGATATCCGGCGGGGATAGAGTATCCATTTATCATGTTAATGATGGATCTTTCATGCCCAGATACAACAAGGCCACGTTGAAAGTGTTCCTGAGTACTAATTACATCGTCATCTTGCGTGTCATAGTATCTTGCATGAGTAGCCCTTATGAATCCATTAAAAAGGCAGTTTGTTGTAGTGTATTTGTAGTTATCTCCAAAAACACTTTTGGATTTCCTTCGAAGGTAGTAAAAAATAACATCTAAATGCTGCATAAATGAACAAGTAACCTATCAAAAAAGTACTATAAAAACTTGTAGGTATCAGCTTTAAGTGAACATGTAAATGTAAACCTTACAAATAATGATATACTAAACTCATGAATTACTATGTTTCAATTTTTACAATTTATCACATTAATCAGATTTATAAACTATTTTGGATTGATTATGTGATGAAGCATAAGTATCAAAAAATATTGACAACACTAACCTCGTCTGTCCAGCATCTATTTTCTTGAGACATGATGTAGAACCAATCCTTGACCGTTGGTGAAGCAACAACAAACTCAAACCTGGGAACCCCCAATGAATCAGATCCCTTTCGGTAATGGGTGTCACCTGATTTCCTGGTAAAATTAGACATAAATTGCGATGGATCTGTTATGAAATTATTGTGTGCAGAAATTTTAGAAAAAAATGTAAATGTATCACATGCAGGTATCAGTGATATATTCTTGTTTGCATGTATCCATATTATGTAAATTATGCATGAATTCAAATCATGTGATTCTGCATACACATATAGTTCATCGTATTCATATAGTAATGTTATATATAAAAGGTATCTGGTGCAGGAATCAGTGATATATGTTATTCATTGCAAAAATTCCTAATATGTAGATTATGCATATACTCAGATACTTACCTACTCTCGTGTCTTTTGAGTAGTCCGTTGACGATCCAGTTGTCAAACTCATTGAGTAGGTCCAAAGGCTGTTCGTAACAAATCCCGTATCCATCAAATGGCAAGGTTCGACGAAGAGTGTAAGTAGTTTTCTCCTTTCCTTTTTCGCTCGAACTGAAATTTGCCAAATAAGGGGACTGGTAAAATTTTGAAGGGATCCTACTGCGTTGTGCAGGGCTCATTGATGATGCATGCAACACAATCTCTTTGCATGGGAGAGTGGTTGGAAGTTGGCTGTCGCGGAGAAGAAAATCATCATCTTCTTGCTCGGTGCATGTCTTAATCGGTGTTGCTGTTACGGGTCTTTGAAGTTGTTCCAAAATGGTGTCTATGACTTGGTTAGTTCCCTCAGAAAAGGGACTGAAGTACGACGAGTCCTGAAAATTAATGATATAATTTGTAAATTATCACAATCATATTAAATGATGCTATTTAAATAATAAAGCGGATTACCATTTTGTCATCCATCTGTTGTTCAGCATCTAGTTTAGATGCTGATGCATCGTGAGAACTTCCACATACGGTATCCCCCTTAATAAAATAATTTATTTGAAAAGCATCAACAAACATAATCAGGCAGTAAAAGATACATTAAAACTAAGATAAACTGTTGATAAATCTCAAATAACAATAATGAATCACACCAACTGTATCGCTGAAATGTGTCAATAATAATAGAATAAATTTGGATAAAAAATGGTGGGTATAATTGTTATATCATTCTCAGAGCAGAAACTAATGGTATAACACATCGAGTGCGAATGTGAGTATCAGTGTTATATGATAATTAAACATATGTCATTGCTACCCTGTCAAGAAACAATACAAACATTGCACACAAAAAGGTGCGGGTATCAACAGATACCTGATACACATTAAAGGTACATATTATAAAGTAATGTATTAAATTCCAACATTAACATATTCTGTATAACCTGAGACAACAAAAATTCATTAATTTTAAATTTACGTATGAAAGTTAAACCTGCTTAGATTCATGCACAATATCTCCTTCTTGTGTATCGCCGTGACTGGAAAGGACTGCTTTGCCTTTGTCGAGCTGTTTGTTAACATGAACATCAACATCAGCTTCCATATTTTTTCCGGCTTCCTCGGGAATTGGATGCTCATGGGATGTCTAATACAATGATGAAGAACATGAAAATATTAAAGAGATGAAGTTGTAATATATAATTGTGATATAAAGTGTAAAAGAAAACACACCGTCTTGCCTCCTTGTACAGTGTTATTCCCTGGTTGAGCATCCACAGAGATATTTTCATGTGTCTCGTTTCGCAAAGAATTCACCTCATCCTTTATGGTTTTCAACATAGCATTGTGATGCGAAATCATTAACTGTTCAAGTGCATTGAACCTTTGATCGACCTATAAACAGGAGTAACGGTGTTTTATAGTCATTAAATACGCGAAATCGTTAGGTAGTTTACAAAACATAATATGAAACTTACATGATCCATTAGAAATCTCTTGACTACTTCAACTTCTTCGCTTGTCATGTGTTTTCCAACGACTGGAGCGTCATCTGGAGGAAGAGAAGAGCTGGATCGTGTCTTTGTGATTTTTGGTTCTTCAGGCATCTTAACAGCCTTTTTTGGAATGTCTGATCCAGTGGGCATGTTTTTGGTTACACTGACTGGCCGGCGCTTATTTGGTGTTGTCGGAGATTCCGTAACACATGAACGCTTTGACCTTCTGAGCAACGCTTCTGGTGGTTCAGATGTGAAGTCTTCAAAGCCGGAATGTTCTCGAATCCGAACTTTGCTTGCCCGACCGGAAGACGAAGATGGGATAGCTATTGTATGATCAGGCACCACTGGTAGATCAAATGTGGCAATCTCTTCGTCTGACGGACGAATGTTTGAACAATCAATCTGGAAAAAAAAAATATGAGTGGATGAAAAAATCACAGCTTTTGAATATGTAAATAATCAAAACTGATGCTTGTATTAAATACCTCTCCAAAAATGGATGTCATGAAGTACTCATATTTTGGCCTGAGCCCAACTACTTCCCAGTTCAATATCCTAGGAATCCGATTGCCAACTCTAACTGCAATATCGTTGGGGACTCTGGAGGCACACTCATATATCCAAACATTGAAAATGTATGGCATGCCTGAAAGGCGATACAACTGTTTTGCTCCTTTTGAATGTTGTCTGAAACTTTGTATCATTTTATCAAACGTCACTTTCCCCCACGGAAAGTTGACATATCTACCATCTTCCACCATGCGAAAGTGGTCAGCTGGAATAAGAGACTCATTCGTCTGTGAGAACACAAACGTATGGATGAAAAAAATGATAGCCATCTGAACAGCGTCTTGAACTGTGTCCCAGTTACCAAGCAAGAAACGCTGCACCATTCGACCTTTGTTAATTCCATGAAATGAACCAGGAAAATAATTTTCAATAAGTCTACTGGGCGTAGAATCTGGATACGTAAAATCAGCCACAGTTCCAATGCATTTAAGTCCAGAAATGGTAGCAAAATCCCTCACTGAGAACCTGAGAACCTTCCCCTTCATGTGCCAAATATGCAATTCATCCGGGTTCTGTTGCTTCAGCTCAAGAAGCATGAGACATTTGATGTTTTGGCCTTGGAAATTGCACTTGGGAATATTGAGATAATGTCCAAAAATAGTTTGCCTGAAAGCAGCCACACCATCGTCGCCAATGGATGACTTTATATCAGCTACAAAATTTGAGTTGTATGAAGAACCGAATCTCACACAACCTCTGGGGATACTTTTTATAACATAATTTAATCCCTGCAAATGATCAGGCAGAATTGTTATTATATAAATAAGTGTGTTTATCAGTAGTACTGATTAGGCAGATTGAATCACTGTCATGCAAAAGATTCAGGTATCACTGTATTTATGTGCTACTCCAAATGCATATATTCACTGTAATATAACAAAAAATGCAAAGTAGCATTGCTATGCAAAATAATAAGGTATCATAATGAACAAAAATATGCAGGTATCCATGGAATGATACCTTACAATGCATGTATCACTGTTATATAAATATATTCAGGTATCATAAAGAAACAAACATATGTATGTATTCAATGTATCAATATGGTGATCCCAAAGCATGTATTTCACTATATCAATATGGTGATCCAAAAGCATGTATTTCACTGTATCAATATCAAAATGCATGTATCATTGTTATGAAAATAATTCAAGTACCAGTATGCACAAACAATGCAGGTATTCATTGAATGATATGTATTCAATATCAAAATGCATGTATCACTGTTGTGCAACATACTCAGGTATCACTGTTATGTAAACATATTCAGATATCATAGAGAAACAAACATATGTATGTATTCAATGTATCAATATGGTGATCCAAAAGCATGTATTTCACTGTATCAATATCAAAATGCATGTATCATTGTTATGAAAATAATTCAAGTACCAGTATGCACAAAAATATACAGGTTTTCATTGAATGATATTGTATTCAATATCAAAATGCATGTATCACTGTTGTGCAACATACTCAGGTATCATAAAGAATTAAAAAGGAAAATTATAAAAATACACAACATATTTTTTCCAAATGTATTCACTGCATGTATTCACTGTATCAATATCAAAAAAAAGGTATCATTGTTATGCAAAAAAGATTCAGGTATCACTGTATAAGTCTGTTAATCCAAATTCATGTGTTCATTGTATCAATATCAAATTGTATGTATCACAAACATAAAACTCACATCAATGCAAACTGTGGTAAAAAACACTATGGTGTTCTAATAATCATGAAAATCCAAATCATCAATTTAATTATATGTAACATTGATATGTTTCTATGATACAGTGTTGAACCCAAGAACAAGCAATATACCATGATAGTGTCTTACAAATTTGGTGTATCAATGTTATGTTTCACCAGTATGAGAAAAAATGTTCAATATCAAAATCATCAATTTAATTATATGTAGCATTAATACGTTTCTATGCTACAGTGTTGAACCCAGAAACACACAAAAATACCATGATATAGTCTTACTAATTTGGTGTATCAATGATATGTTTCACCAGTCCGGAAAAAACCCTCTACCCCCTCCATTGTAAATCAAATAAATTAGGAATAACACTATCTGGAACTTTGCATGTTTAAATCTGAATAACAAAACATCTATAAAATTTCAGTTAACACACAAAAAAAAAATTATATTAATAATTTCAGACACAATTAAATATACGGAAAGTTTCAATAAAACTACATTCATATAAACTATATGAAAGTTAAAATTTGCGGATACACAACAATAATGAAATGCATGGGTATAGAACACTTTGTATTTATCAATATATGAAATATTCTAGAAACTACAAAGAACAAATTGAATAAATAAGATAGTAAAAAATACCTTTCTCAGTGATGGGCGAACAATAACAGGTTCGGCTTTCTTCCTCTTTGTTGAATGCGTTTTAGAGGGTTTAGAGCTTGAACCCGAATCCTTCATGGACCCAATTTCTTCTTCGGGATCTTTATCAACCGGGTTGTTCATGGTTGTTGGAGGACCTTCATCCATCGGGACAGGTGAAATCGACGGTACATTTGCATTATCTTGGGTTAACCCAAGACTAAATGAAGGAGAGTCCATGGAAAATGTTGGACGGAAAACGGAGAAGAAGTGGTCTGAAAAGTGACGACCACTGTTGAAAAGAGGCGTACTTGAGAAGGAAAAGGAAAAGAGTAAAAACGTGTTTGAGTTAAATTGAAAAGGGACATTTACGGTCCCAATAAAAATTAAAATTTAAAATTAACTGCCATCAGTTCCATGTCAGTAAAGGAAATTATTTAATTAAGTTAATTAATTATAACTGATTAGATACTTGCCATAAAAAAAGGCATAAAAAAAGGTAGTGGAAATTGTTAGTTGTTTAGGTATCAAATAAAAAGTTAAAGAAAAAAAAAAGTGATTTCTGTAATTAATTTAAAAGGTAGGTAAAATTAGAAATTAGGATAAGATATGTTGTGTATTCTTATAAATTTTCCTTTCTACTATTCCACTTCAATATCCCATTTTAACAATTAGCACGAGTAATGACTTGTTAATTACTCCGGAGTCTTTAGTGTGAGAGATAAAAATAAATAATTATGTGATAATAAAAATTAATAAAGAAATAATTTTTTTATATTTTGTTTGATTGTCAAGTTTGAAATAATTTAATCAACCATTTATATCATATTGATGGGATAAATTATTCGATATATATGATGGACGCCGGACGAAATAACTTATCTCAGGATAACTAATCATGGAGTAAGTTGTTCCTAGCCAAACGACCCCTTAGTATAACACTTGTGAGATTCATGAGGCAATAATAAAATCTAAGAAAACAAGTTATAATTTAAAATATATTTCAAATATTTGAGTGTTTATAGTTTTTTTGATCTAAATTAGTTACTATTATATTCCTTTTTGATTGTTAATTTGATTAGTCTTTCAAAATTATATTAATTTTATTTAAAAATTAAAATATTATATGAAAAGTACTGTTAATTGTGATTCTTTTTATATTAATATGATGAAAATTTTTATTGTGAAATATTAGCAAAATTCATTTAGTTTGACTAATGTGGGACGGAGAAAGTATATTATTTATTATGACTGAAAAATTTATAAAGTTAAGTATTTTTTAATTTAAAAGTATGATATTATTTTTCAAATTGACTGAAAAATAAATTAATCGGAAAATTGGAACGAAGAAGTATTACTTTATTTAGTTTTAATTTATCGTACACCTCGTGGTTATGCGTAGGTCATACTAAATATTCATTAATCGTGGAGTTGGAGTTTGCTTTTCCTTTTTCTTCCTCTTGGAAAAATGTACACTTTAACTTTTTTTTTCATTCGGTGTTCGAAGTCGATGGAATCTCGACTAAATTTGAATCGCGCACAGCGCCTATTCGAGGTGGCGCTTCCAACAAGAATTTTTCTATTCTCAGGATTTAAACCCGAGATCTTTAATTAAGAGTGAAAAAGTCTTACTACTGCATCACAACTTATATTGGTATCTAACGGCAGTTTAAAAGTGATTAGGTACAACTTCTAGTCGTATAAAATAAAATTCCATTTAAATTAAGTTGGTACCCATTGTTTTTTCTTGTAAAGGAGGACTTTATAAGAGCAGTATGAGTAGGTGTATTGTTTTGGAAAAAGAAAAATTTATTGTGTTTTTATATATATTTTAAATTAAAAGAAAAACAATCCTCATTATTGTATAAACATTGTTTAAACAAATACCGATATTATATAAATAGTGGATAAACATGTATATACAATGTACTAATAATTATGCAGTTTATGTATAATATATAAAATAATTATGTAGTGTACATATAATAAATATATATTATAAAAATATGAATAATTGTGTATTTATATTATATAAATAATTATGTAATGTAAAGATATTTATTTGACTATTATGCATTTTACCTTACTAAATAAGAGAAGAAATAAAAATATATATAATAAAAAGTTTTTTTTTTAAAAAAAAAGGGGCCAAAATGGCAATCTTGCACTTTTGTAATAGCCGAGAGGCTATTACCAAAATAATCAAAAAAACGCAAACTGAAATTGCAACCGCTAAAATAACATCTTGCCACTTTGATAATAGTCGAGAGGCTATTTAATTGGTAAAATAAATGGCCGATTGGCCATTTTAAGTAAGGAAAAGTATGGTATTATTTGTATAAATAATTTTTTTAATGATCGTTGAGTGTAATTATCTCTTATTGTTTTGTAATATCATGGTGTCCCCATAAATTTGCTTCTGCTAGACATAAATTTTGAAATCAAAATTTGAATTATGGTAATTGAAGAGATGGTGGGGGTAGAAGGGGTGCAACATAGGGATGGCTGGGTGGAATTCCTTTTATGAAATTTGTTTTTGTTAATTTTTCTTAGAAAAATTACTTTCCACATTTCTAAATATTTAATTAATTCAAACGGAACAGGAGAAAATTGAAAAAAAAATTGAAATGGACACGTGACTGTTTCTTTTTTTCTTTTTTTTTTTAAATAAATACATTTTAACATTTTTTAAATAAAAATTTTTAACTTGCTGGACACCCCACCTCTGTAAAGAGTCAGAATGAGAACAAATATTTGAAAAGGAATGTTTTCAATGCAGAAATCGACAATCAGAAATGAACAAGAGTACATTTATTATATACTTATAATGATATTCAAGGTTGATCATAAGTATTATTTATTAAAGAATCTTCAGGCCAGCTTCACTCTTTTTAGAACTTCTCCTTCTAGAATTGTCGATCTCTTGCTCTTTCATTATTTTAAAACGATAACAATAGTTAAGAACCACCATATATGATACCTCTTTGAGATCGATGTTGATGGAGATATTTGAAATATTTTCTTATAATATGTTTCTCGTATTATACTATTTCAGTTTGTTATTATCTTTTTAAAAATAGAGATGCTTCTAATGATGGAGCAATACAAATGAGCAATAAAATATAGAAAATTATCTGTCACGTTTAGGAATCTCAAACAAAATAATTAAGTGAATTCAAATAGGAGCTCAAAGAAAGGTTCAAGTTTGTATCAACAATATTTGATTATACAAACTTGAGTCATTTATCGATTTTACACTAAGAACAATTATGGTAAAGAAAAATAGAGATCAAATTCTTCGAAAGATCATCTTTGTGCAAGAAGAACATATTGAAGTGATAGGATCAAATATGTTTTTGTTAGAAGGTGTATACAATCGTGTATAAATTTGACTCATATATAAAATATATTCATTTTCGCCACTCAATCAAAACATTATTAATTGCTGTCTAGATATATATGTATATATAAATTTACGCCTCACAATCAATAAGTTAGGTCTTGTTTCTATTTCATTTGCCTAACAATGGACATTGGATTCTTCTGTGGTTTCCATGTTGCATTCTCAAATGATTTTGGCCCCACTTATATTTTGTGATTCAATTTTTATGTAGAAAGCTGGGGCAACAGTAAAAGCTGCCTAATATGTATGGTAAAAGTAACATCAAGGAATACATTAGTATAAACCAAAAAAAAAAACACGATTCGTGAGACTTTCAAAGATTTCTACACTCTTCGTCTCATTTAATATGAGTTAATTTGACCTTCAAGATGGTTTAGTGATTTGGAGTTGGGGTTTTCATGATTCGCACCGGGCTTGTTTGGTGTGGGTTACATCTCCTATGTAATTTGCGAGCTATTACATAAGAGCGAGGATTTACCCTGTGCACATCCAAAGATTGTAGCTGCGAATTTCCCTTGTTATAAAAAAAATAAATTGCGTTATCTAAAAATAATTAGTAAATATTTTTGTGACTGTAAATAATTTCACTAAAGATAAAATAAATATTTTAAATTATTAAATATAAGAATATATTATTTTTAAAATTAACTAAAAAACAACCCATATGAATTGAGAAAAAAAAATGATTACTTGCTATTTAATCACATACGTTAAGTACCTACCTTTTTCTTTTCCACTTTTTCCATTTTCTAATATAAGTTGGCTAGTGTACACGTGTGGGTATTACTTAGTGGGTTGTAAAACTTTAATCTTCTAGTGATCATTAATTATTTACCCAACTCAAACTATGTCATCCTCATTAAACCTTTTATATGATAACCTTTTCTTGAATTATATATTACTTATACTTTAAAAGTATACAATTCCATGCCTTTAGAGGGCTCCACTTCTACATTTTAGCAAAAGGCGTGAGCATAAATTACATAATATAAAATTTTTGAAGGGAGAGTGCAACAAAACATTCCATATAAATTTTTTGTAATAAGCTTTTCTTGTTTGCACACGACTTATGTACTATCATAAAAATAAAATGGGTCGATATACATATTTTTGCAGTGTTAAAAAAATTAAAGTTGAGCTAAATATAATTTTAAAATCAGCTCATGCGGTGAGAATTGTTATCATATAAGGAGATCTCTTCTCATCAATGGTGAGCCATTCTGGGATTCAACATGTAGAATGTTATTCTCATAGTGCACAACATTAAAATTTGTGCATGCTCAAGCTATTCTAACCATCTCACATAGTATATTAATCAAGATCATAAGAATTCTATTCAAAAATATTTTTCATCAATATATATTACCTATGTATTTAATTCGTTCAATCAAACAATTCAGTTATTTGTTTTGATATGCTGTTAGCGCACTCTCGTTGAATTGTATTAGACTATTAGGTGCTTAACTCATGAGAGCACCATCTTTTGTATTATATATCAATCAATCAAATAGTTTAAATGTTCTATTTAAGATAAGATAATGTTAATGAACATCTCGATCATTAAAGTGAATATTTGATCAAAGTAAGTCATTATTTAAATCAGTTCATCAAAATAATATGTTATTTTTAATTTTACAAAACTAGTATAAACGTTACTTCTCAATAACGTTTTAGGTTATATTTTATTTAACGACGTTTACTTAAGAAATGTAACACTAAAAATGCTACCGTTATAAATTATTTTAAGTTAAAATGTATTATACCTAAATTTGCAGGATTCGATTCTATATTTACAAGATTCAATTGCCCAATTGCCCGTGAATGAATCCTTGAAAAATGTTACTGGGAGTAACGTTTTAGGGGTAAAAATGTGTCTCATAGAAAGGTAATATAAGACGTTACTTTGAGTAACGTATTATGCTAAAACGTTATTCACAGTAACATTTCTTAAGTTAACACCGTTAAATAAAATGTAACCTAAACCATTAATGAGAAATACATTTATATTGATTTTGTAAAATTAAAAAAAAATGTATTATTTTAGTGAATTGATTTAAATTATGGCTTACTTTGGTCAGAAACATCATTAAAATAGTAATATATTTTTCAAATCTAACTTTGATTTAGAGGTTGCACTTGCAAGTTAAGCTAATCAACTACATATGTACAGTAATATAATGCAAAAATAAAGTTTAATTAATTTTCTCCAAAATGAATCTTAAGTCCTCCAAAATTTTCCCCAATGATAAATACATCATAGTCCCTCTTTAAGTCCCTCTTTAATGTACAACTGAACAAAATAAACAAAGGACGCAGTACTGATTTACTTTGACACGTAGCTTGAAGAATAAATCAAAGAAAGAAACAAAAAATACTAGGGTTCTGCGAAGCTTCCTTGTATTGAAATGATTATTGCATATCGATAAAGACAAGACATGCCATCATATTCTTACATATAGGTGTCTTTTTCTTGAACAAAAACGATGGTCCAAGAATCTTTGCGTTTTCAATTGCGTTAAAGCCATGAATATCTTAACGGTAGGATCAACTGGGTCCAAAGGAGAAATTGAGTTGGCCTTGTGAAAGTTTAAGTTAGAAATATAATATTTGGACATGTATTTATTTGTTTGAAAGAATTTAAGTTTTGTTCTAAGAGTTGTCCGCTTGAGTAGCTTTTTTTGATGTCTAAGTTAGTTGCTATGAGATTTTGTTTAAAGCTGAAAATTCACTTGATGAACCCATTTCGCTTTTGCGTGCCATTCCTTGTCATGTAATATAAAAAAAATGATGAGATAAAATAAAAATGAAAGATATAAAAAGATATGTATTATGTGAAACAGGAGCGATCTCCCGGCCATCCTTATCGATTATTGGATATATATATAAATTTTTTTATACATTATTTCTTCTGTTTTATTTTATTTTATGTTGCATTTTTAATTTGATATTATGTTTAAAGAAAAAAGGAAAACTTTAAAAATATGTGGTCTAAATTTTTTTAGATATTTATTTGCCTAAAAATTATTTCATTAATGATAAAAGAGTACAACAACAACAACAACATATCTTCTAGTGAAATCCCACAAGTGGGGTCTGGGGAGGGTAGAATGTACGCAGACCTTACCACTACCTCATTGCGGTAGAGAGGCATTAATGATAAAAGAGTAATTTTAAAATTCAACGGTTTACGATGAGAATAAAATGATACTCTCTTTGTCCCATTTTATGTGACACTCTTTGACTTGACACGGTGTTTAAGGAAAAAAGGAAGACTTTAAGATTTGTGGTCTATAATTATTTTTAGATATTTGTGCGGTTGAGAATTATTTTATTAAAGGTAAAAAAAAAATTTTAAAAATAAACTATTATTAATGAGAGTAAAATAATATTTTTCTAGAGATATACTAAAAAGAAAAAAATTCAACGTAAAATAAGATGAAAAGAATTTTTTTTTAAGGGAATAAGAAAAAGATTTCACGTAAAACGAGATAGAGGGAGTATCAAATTGAGGAAGGGGCCTGGCTGTGCAGTTATTAGAATGTTGTGCAAGTACAAGCACAGTACATACTTCACATGTATCCTGCTCCTTCCTAATTATGCAGCACTTCCACTCCCAATGTTGATAAGTTTGTGGACTGAATTTTTTTATATATTAAACAAAACTAGTTAGGCTTGTCCCCTACAATCCCCTTGCAACAAGTATTTGAAAAAATGATACATAACAAATCATGTTATTTCATCGGTTCTATTTTATGTGACATTCAATTTTTTATTTGTTTTAAAAAAAATGTTATCTTACTCTAATTGAAAATAGTTATTTTTTTAAAAAAAAATTTTATCCTTAATGAAATGATTATCAGCCACACAAATATCACTAATATCTAAGAATGATTTTAGACCACAAATTTTAAAAGTCCTTTCTTTTTTCTTAAATGTCGTGTCAAGTCAAAAGGTGACACACATGAAATGGGGCGGAGAGAGTAATTTTTTTTTTTTTGAGTCGTTGCTATCATCCTAATTTAAAGAATATTATTTTCTTATAATATTGTTTAAAAATGGTATTCACTTCGTCTCTTTCTTTTCCAAAGGAAAGCTAGATAGAACTTTCCTTTCCTTTATTCTACCTGATGATTTAACTGATTTTTTTAAGCAATCACACCTTAAAAAATTATATGTTTTGTACCCGATTTCTTTTAGCAACATTCGATCACTGGGAACAAGCTTATTTAATAATTTGTGAAAATGAAATTTTAAAATTTTGAAGCTTCGACCTACAACAATGATCGTCTATAGAGTTTCTGGGAAATAATTATTATTTCTTTGCATCTTAATTTGATCCAAAATTATTAATGTGTAAAGTTCTCTTCCATTTGTATCCAGATTAAGTGCTAATGATGAAATTATCATAGCGAAGATTGTCAGGTTATAATGTAATTTTATCAGTTACACTAATGCTCGCACATTCAATTACATATCTGAACCAGATGGCATGTATGATCTCTTTTTTGCATTCATCATAAATTGCAGCGGTATTTTGAACTGGCAACCCAGTTCGAATAGGTGAAAGAAGATTAAAAAATCTAGATGAATTTGTATGGGAAAATAGAAAAGAAAAGGACAATCCAAGAATAGATTGAAGAAAAATTGTGTACAGATCAAAGAGGAAGAGCTCGGTGTTTGGCTACACATAAAGAGTATTCCTTCTGTCCAACAATAGTTGTCCATTAATGACCTGCCATAGAGATTTAGAAATACATAGGGACAATTTCATCAAATTATTTTTTGAATATAATAAATATTTCATCATATTATCTTTTGAATATAATAAATACAATGTCTTGAAAAATATAATAGAGAAATATTTATAATGAATGATAAAAGTAAATTAAGACTAAGTGTAATATTATAGACTGACGGTCTACAAAGCTAATAAATAAATAAAAATGGACCAAGAGAATAATAAGTTTTACCGCATCGAGGAGAAACTGTCCAAATAAAATAAAATATGATAAAAACGTGGAATAATTTTGTTAATATTGTTGCCTAGTAGTTATCTCATTTCTAAATATGAATTTAATTACTAATGTACATTATATTACTAACTATAAAAAAAAGGATTACTCATATGATAAGCATTCTTCACCTGTTGTGACAAAGTAGTAATTTTGATTTAGAAGTTTAAAATTTAAAAAAGTAAACACATAAATTTATTAAAAGAGATTCGATATTTACTATGTATATGTTAAAAATTATTTTAATTATATATAAATAATATAATTTTTCATCCAAGATGATTCGAATAAATCCCTTGACCAATAAATGGCTCCGTTCTTGTCTACCTCTTTTGGAAAGAGCTTGAGTTGGAGTAAAAAAAAGTAAAAAGGTAAGAGCTCTCACATGCGGGAAAACTGTATATTAACGTTAAGACTATAAAGTTCAAATACTTAGTCCCCCAAAACAACCATTAAATGCCTGAAAACGTATTGTTTCCACCCTTGAGATAAATCATCGCCGTTAGTCAACAAGAAGAAATTTTCACTGTAGAATGATTCCTATCTTTTCATCATGAGGATAATCACTACACTGTATATGAAGAAAAAACTGTTCCTAACCAATCACATGTCTTGATTTTGTTTTTTTTTCAAATTTCTCGTCGAGTTCTCAAATTTTTTTAATTTTTTTAAATAAAATAATCATACACATATATATATACGTACACATATAACAGACGTACATAGTACACATACATACATACACACATGTGTATTAAAAGCTTTTCTCTATTTTAATCACGATAAAAATATATACGGTCCATGAAAAGAAAAAGGAATACTTGGATTATATTATTATTTAAAAAAATTATTGGGCGTGAATAAATACAGTTTGAAGTGATCACATATATAAACACAAAATCACCACTTCACCAGTCCCGTCAACATTTTCAATAATGATAGCTCTCATCTTAATATAATTTGAAATTCAAATATTAATTACATGCGTACTACTACTATATGTTATTTATTTAAATAATATGCCTACTCTGATGTATAAAGTCATTTCATTGCGTTTACGCAAGTTTTACACGCTAAAATGGTTGCAATATATATCATTGGGTGCATGAATATTACACCACAAGTTACAAGTTTAATACAATTCAATAATTTTAACTTAAATTTTATATATACTTATTTTAAAAAGTATGTGTAGGTAATTTATCATAAATCCAATCCTAAATTTCAGAATATATAAACTAAAACTTCTGAATTTACATCTGACAATAATTTTATATTAATATTATCTAGAATAGAAGAGAACTGGAAAAGGTATATATAGTTAGGGTTTGCGAAGGATGTCGTTACTTAGGAAGGTGAGAGGTATCTTCCTAATGAAATAATCTTGAAAAAATCGTTGGTCTTCTGGAGCCTACGTTATATTGTCTTCATTGTGCATGTGCTAAGAGGTCCCCATACTTGCATAATTCACATTTGTATATATAGGTAAATTCAGAATTTAAAAAACGACGATGAGTATATCATTAATTATCTTTCAAAATAAGATATCAAATTTTATTGTGACAACAATTTAGTGAGCAAATCATAAAAAATATTATTGACAATACACGTTTTGGCTACTATTCTTCTTAAGAACTTTTTTTTAAGAAAAAAACGAAGGAATAACTTTATAAGGAATGCTATTTTCAGGAAAAAATTTTAAAAGAAACAAATGTAGGATCCCTTAACCTAACGAAGTTAGGACCCACTCTCAATCAATGCATCACTGGATTTCTTTTAAGCATGAGTGTCTTCAGATAATATTAGATATATTTTATAAATTCTAACATTATATCAATTTTAATCAAATGATCACGAATTCAGATGTCCCACCTTTAAAAGTGGTCTCTCAAAGAGAGATTTAGGTACTGTGAGTCTGTGACCCTGATTATATAGGACTGTCTCTGTTAGCATGTGCATGGGCAAGGGCAAAATATTTTATGGAACATGTTCTCTGTCTTCTACTTGTCTTTCAATTTTCATATCCAATTATTTGATGCAATCCTAAAAGAATGTTTCAGAGCTACCAATATTTTAGTAAATTAAATACTATACCTGAAGGAATGAATAAATTAATTAAAAATTTATTAGTTACCTTGTATTCTGTGTCTAAATAATTCTCCATATCTTTTTTCAGAATATCTACAGTACTATTATATTCTTCATGTCTTAATATTTATATATTAGTAGTATATATATCCCTCAAATAATTTCATCCAATCGTCTCATCAGGTATTAATCCCTATGTATTAACTTGAGGAAAAAAGTCATTAATTTTGATTAACAAAGAAAATATTGAGATAATTATGAAGAAACAAAGAAAATTACAATGATAATTTGAAAATTCTTTTTTTATTTCATTAAGAAATTGATAAAGGGAGGAGAAAAGGAAAATATATAATTGGGGAGTTCTATATTTTGGGATGTGGAGTCTGATTAATATGTAAATATTTTTTATATATATTAGGTTGTGCTATTTTTTTTATTATTCTCCATGTATTCTGTAACAATGTTATTTATTAATATAAATATTGCATCACCGTGGAGGTTACCCCACAAGGTGTTACCATCTCTCACTCTAGGTTTACTAAATTTTCTTGATTTTACTAAATTTTCTTGATTCTTGAGTTGTTCTTCAAAATCACTAGGTGTTGTTGTAATCGATCCTAACACTATATACCAAACTATACCAAATTGTGAAACTAAATTCGTTCCCTTATAACATTAAAAAAAAAAGAGAATATCTCAGAACTACTCTAAACTTGATGTTTTCTTTAGAATTTTGGCTGAAAATTATTATTTGTCTTTATTACCCCTCTCAATTTTTACGGATTTATTATTCTTTGATTTAGCAAAGAGAGTGACTACACAGGCAAATGAGGATGAAAAATAGTTTGGAAATTAGCTCTTAATTATTTATTTTAACGGTATACTTATTTCTTTAGGCCAATTGAAAAAACTTGCCTCGACCTCTATTATTTTAGCCAAATAAAGTTAGTTTTTATAAAAATAATGAAGTATCTATTTTGATTTATTTTTTTTAGATGCAACGATTATTTATTTCAATTGTGTATTATCTTTTTCAGGCCAATATAAAAAATTTAAAAAGTTGAGTTCCATAATTTTAGTCACATAAAATTATATTAAACCAAAAAAATCAAATTGCAATTCATGTGTATCTTTTTAGTTCTTGTTTGGATAGATATTATTTAGTTCAACTGCTTTATTTTTTTTACGCCTAAACAATAGATATAAAAAAAATTATTAGAGCTTCACTTATTTTTAGTGAAATAAAAAGTTTTAGCAGAATAACAAAAATTCAACAGTATAATTTTTACTATATTTTATTTAGATGTAATGACTATTTTTTCAATAGCAAGTCTTTTCCCCTTTTAGGTAAAATCTGTCAAAAAATGGCTACAACGTTATTATTTTTACCAAAAATAAATCTTTCTAGCAAAGTTTCTTTTTATTAATTTAACCTGAAAATTAAAAAATAGTACAATAAATTAATTTTATTTTTATAAAACATCATGCGAACAAAAAAATAAAAATAAAAAAAGACATGGCGGGAGAGTACTCTCTTACTAGGACGAGATCATGTCGTGCGGGCTAAGAGGGTCTTAATGAAAATGCATCAAGTTTATTATCTCGCTCTTAAAAAAATTATATACATATTTTTTTTAGAATTTATCTGATATTATTTGACGGCTTCACGCTATAAAAAGATGTACTGTTTTTTAGCGGTGCACTCATATTTTAAAACTATAGATGTGCGATCATGAAAAGACGAAATTCTTGCATATATGCTGATGCGATTGGAAAACATATATATCTAACTTAGTAAGAGATAGTGTGTGATGACATGGTTCGTGAGGGAGGGTAGCCATGATTCATGAGCTACCTAATACTGACAACAATAAAACAATATGCCCAACTACTTCTGTAGTGTTACGTATTTCCTAAATTAGAAAGCCTCATGATTATTTCTTGACATACTGCTTACGGTTTCTTGCATAATTCTCACATCATATGATATATATGTCAACTTGTGTGTCTGTAGGCGTGGCTAGAAATAGGCAACGCATGCAAGATGGCAAATATAGAATGGGAAACTTACCAATATGAATAGTTTGGGATATTTATCAATATGATCGAAATGTACAAATTATATACCTTCATAATGTATATTATGTGTATATTACATCGTAACTCCCAGCTTATTCTACCTACAAAGGATTTTTTTTTGTGTGTGTGAGTGTATTGTTGGTGGGGTGGGGGCAAAAATTATTTACCAAATATGACAGAAATATACAAAACTTATATACTATTATATCTATTGATTTTATACTATATTAAAATACACAAAATATATACATTTATTGGCTATTTCGTAAACTAGATCACCTAAAGGCATTGAATTACAATTATCCCTAATTTATTTTGTGTTTAGAAAGAACATATACACTTGCAAACAAAAATTGTAGATTTAATTTAGAATTAGAATATTAATTACTAAGAGTTAACTGTTGAACTGAGAAATAAATAGTGTGCTAAGTATAAGTTTATTTGGTTGTTTATGCTTAAGTAAAAATGTTGACATTTTGGAATTAGATGCATTACAGCAAATGATTGGATTTGGAAAATTAAAAGGGCTTCTTGTGTGATGGTACTTTAGGCCCTACAAACAGAAACTTGGGCCAGTGAACCATTTGGGCTGAAAAAGTCTAGCACAGGCACTATTTGCATTCCGTAGCCAATTTCAATTTATATGTATTATTTAAGTTATATTTAATTTTTTCAAAAATATTTAGGGGATTTTTCACAAATATACAAAAAGTTAATGATAATTACATGCCCCTAGCAAGTTTTTAAAAATTACAACTAAACTAGCAAATTTAATTACATAAGTAGGAAAAAGAGTATTTTTAAAAAATGATTGGTGTAATAGTTGATGTGATATGACAATGTTGGGAAATGTGAGAAAAGGGAAATCAAATTAGAGACACCCACTAATCAGCATGCATGGTAATAACTACTGCGTAATGGATGTTAATTCGACGTGAACCATAAGCTGTGGTTCATGACTCGTCATATATATAAATTTTAAAAATACATACATATATATATATATGTATGTATAAATGATGAGAAAAAACGCCGAAAAGAAAAAGCTAACACGAAGGCGTTTAAAAATGTATTTTAAAATTTTTTCATATGTTATATATTATTCGTGAAGGATTAAAGTATGCAAAATAATTTAGTGTGCAAAAAGAAAAAGGTATAAAAGTAATTCGAGGGAATTCTACATAATATAAACAAGAATATCCAAAAAAATGTAGTGAGAAATAATAATATTTGGTAGTGTATCAAAAATATCTTAATTTGTGTTCATTTCTAAAAGTAGTGCATTTAATGTGATTTGATGGGAAACTCTTTTCAACAACCCAAATATCCTAGGTTATTATTAAGTTGGTGTACTTCATGGACATATGAAAAGGTGCCATGATAGTCATATTGTACTACTTGGAGGGAAATGGTTTGACTATATAATAAGTTTTTGAGTCATGTAAAAATTTTTGTTAGTGAGCCTAAAAGGTTGGGCTTGTGTTGTACAGAAGAAAAAAATGTGGCTGTGGAGAAGGTGTTTGTTTCGTTTAAAGCAATAGGTAACAATAATATTGTATTAATTTTGGTGAAATATAATGGAAGGTGGGACTTAACAGGTAAAAAAATTGATTAACTATACTTTAAATTCATAAATTTGTGTTTTTTTAAATGCTGAAAAATTGTGACAAAAATTTGTTGTTGGATGAAAACTTTGTTGGTTGGTTATGAAGGTGATGACATTGGGGATGGTGCACGTGTTTTTGTGGTTCATAGATTAATAACTGCACATTGTTGATGTTGTGTTGTGTTGAAGAATGTGTGCACTGGCTAGCGATGTAATGGTAATATGTATGGTGTGCGTGATGGTAATGTCTATGTTGAGGTTATGTTGACTGGCATGGTGTGAGTGATGGTAATATGTACGGTGTGCGTGATGGTAAAGTTAACGGTTAATTCAAAATTTTAATATGTGTTAAAAACATAAATATACACCACGAAATGCACCAGACTGAAGAAAAAAACAGATTGATTACCATGACGAGTACCATTCTTTCTTGGACACAGCAACCAATGAACACCAACAATACTATCATAATAAAGCACACGACTTAGCACAACAACAAATTCATCATACACCAACTCAAAAAAAAAAAAAAAATACATTAAATAGCCTAACTACCAACAGGGGACCTAACTAATACTCCAAAACTCTTTGCCAACAAAAAGCGTTGGGAATTTCAAGAATTAATAAAACAGAAAAAACAATCATAACATCCATTGTCCTAAAAAAACACAAATTAATTTCACAACGTAATGAGATAACAAGTGCATAATCTCAGCTTCTATCGTTATACATACCAAACAGAAATACCAAACTGCAAAGCAGCAGTAACAACATTTTAAACCAATGGTCCAACAATACATATTAGCCTATTTCGCCATTAAAACCCAAATTAATGATAGGTTAAAATACAACTGTCATGCATACCAAAAAAAATAATAATAGTGAAATAGTTTCAACACCCACATACATAAACTTCTATGATACCTTCTCAGCACCACGTCCTTCTTTAAACCTTCACTTTGTGACAACTTAATCTCATTAAGTAGATTCTTGGTCTAGATGTAGAACGGGGAGTGCTATCAACGGAAATAACATTGATTTGAAACCTTAAGCTTTTTCTTGTAGGTGCCCCTTCCATGATCAATCTTCTCTTTTCTAATAAAAAAAACACTACATATAAAATAAAAAAAAATTCAATAACACAAAAATCAAGCAGAAATATACTGGGTTGTTGGTATATCAAAGGTTATATTGAAGAAGATTTAAAAAAAAACCATCGGACTTACCTTGAAATTTTGGCCGGAAATTACAAAGGTCTTCAACAATGAAATTTTTTTGGTTGGAACCTTGTAAATGGAATAAAAATATGATTAAAACGTAATTAAAGGGTGGGAAGAGATGCATTAAATGCATGTCAGAAAAAATTGACTATTTGGTCAGTTCATTAATTGCACTGTCAGTTCATTAATTAATTAACAAGAAAAAGTAATTGCATATTTTGGTAATTTTGTTGCTACTCTTGTAAATAAAATGGAATGTGTAAATATTGTACAAAAGTTGTCTATTTGTGTAAATTTAACTTGTAATACTACTTGATTTATAGAGATGTAATCATGTTAATGTTGTGATAATCCAAATAAAACTGTAGACGTGGCTAATGTTAATTACAGAAATTTATGTATAAAGTTACGCTTTGAATATCCAAAGTTAATACTTTTCAGAGTCTTAATTTCGAACCTAATTAACAATTATGTTAAAAACGCACCCAACAGAAGCCATATATAATTGTTGGAGTTGTATCTAGTAATTGAAAGTTGTTAAGACTAATGTTAGAAGATTGAATATTAAATGTGGAGTTGATTTGGAACAATTGAATCAAAATTATCTTAATCAATAGAAAATTTTTAATGATAGCACATAAAAATCTTGCTCAACCCTTCTTTTTTACGGTTGTAGATCGTATCTCTGAAATATGCTTAAAACAAAGAGATTTTAAATATAAAAAATTTAACAAAGTGAATCTTTTTTATTAAAAAATAAAAACTTATTCAATAGAACATATTGAGATACTAGACACACGAATTTGTGCGAGCACGCAAACATATTCATATAAAATTTTGAAAGTCAATCAAAATGTTTACTTATATGGTACTAGAAAAATTTCAAGAACCATTTAAATTTTTTATATCATTGATAATTTTTTACGACATATTACTTTCTCCACCTCAATTTAATTTAATAGTTATTGTGATTTATAGTACTTTAATTGTTAATTACTAGGATTTGTAAAACTTTTTACATAACTTTTATAAATAACACATTCTAAAAAAATAAAAAGTAGAAAATAAAATTAAAACGAAATAAATATAAAAATAAATAAAAACAAACACATCAATAACTTCGCTGAAATAGATAAAACAACCGAAAGCTCCTCAAATTAACAAAAATAATTAAAAAAATACAAAAATAAATCAAAACAGACACGTCAATAGAAATGAAGCACAACCCTAAGTTAGTTAATTTTTTTTTAAAAAGAAGTAATTAAAAACAGACACATGAATAATCAATCTACTTTTAAAAGCATATAGGAGAACCCAAAACTACTCCATCTATTCTCCTATTAGACAAGGGAACCTTCAACATATATAAAACTGGGTAAAATAAAGTAAGTACAATAGCTTCTTACAATACTTATATTAAAAAATAGCAAACCAAGTGATAACATATGGACAAAAACATTTACCTTAAACCAGGTAAAAATATAATAGTACAAAACATCATATAAATACTTTTCAAACAACAACAACTCCCACATGGCTTAGCAGCAAAGATACAGCAATCTAGGCAGACATGATGAAATTAAATAAAGTAAGGTCCACACACTTGTAAAATATCATGAAACATAATTGATAATTAAGGACACTTGGTCTTGTTGCCATGGGTTGTCATTTCAGTGTAACATTTGCCACACTTTTCTCTATTGCCAAAGGTCCCTGGTGGCACACATTTGCACCTTACACAACATGTTCCACATGCCCTAAAACACACATTGGGCCTAGAGTGTAAACTGCATCTGTATTTGCACAACCTTCCACAGTCCAATTGGCTTGGAGGTGGAGCTGGTGCAGGAGCTACAGCCACATCCCCATTGTTAAAGTATTTTGCAACTTTTAGAACTGCGACACAGTGAATAAATTATATGCCTAGTGTTAGAGAGGAGGGTCTATTGATTCACTACAACAGATAAAAGAAATTTACCCAACAATAATATAATTATCGCTATGTTATGTTCAACGACAATAAAAAATATCGATACTTATAAATTAATTAAATAATGTGACTAACTCTGACCATTATAAAATTTAAATACCTTATACTAAAATCAAAGGTGTGTATAAAAAGATACAAGGGGTAAATTATGAAGATCTCATGATAACTAGTGACTTGATAAGTCACTCTCATAGCTCTTCTTTTTCAAGGACTGATTTTGTAGGGATGATAGGCTTATTGCTACACACACTAATTTTCTAAAACATGTTGATGTAGCACAACCTTAAGAAATTATATATTTAGAGTTTATTTTATTCGATTAATTTTATAAATTAAATTTTAAAAAAATTGAATTTGACTATAACTAGAGTAGCATACTTTATGAAGTTGATAATAATAAAGATAAATTTTGATAAAAATAATACTCCACTTCCTATATCCATTTATACAGCACAACTTTTTTAGTATCCGACATTAAAAATCACATTCCTCTAAAAAAAAAAATTAACTTTAAAATTATTTTTTAAAAATGATTTATAGCTATATTGTTAGTTAGAAAGTGCTGACAAATTTAAATAATTTTTTTATTTATTCTTAAACTTTATGTCAAATTAAATAATGTTACATAAACTAAATAAAAAATAAACTGTTCTTGATATACTAAATAAGTAGGAAAATCTATTTTTAACATAAGAGCCTAATGTCACGGACTTAGAACAGCTCTAAATTCTTCCCCATTCTTCAAGAACAAGTGGCGGGCCATCATACTAATCAATAAAACAGAAGTATATTAATCTAAGCACATGGTTTGTTTTTTACTCGTCAACTATTTTAAATATATATATATATATATATATATTTTAACTTATAGTAACTTTTTATGCTCCTATATCAAGAAAAGAATATTATTTTTTCATGTTTGATCCTTATCATCAATTACTTTTTCTCCAAATTATTTTTCAAGACCTAAAATTCTCAAAACAATATCAGGAGTGCCCATCTTACATGATATATAACTAACTAGATAGAATAGGCTCTTACTGCTAACGAAAGAACTTTCCTTTAATCAAGATACTAAACATTAATGAATAGAATTAGTGTGATAAAATAATTATATCAATCATTATTTTCAAAATGAATGAACGTTAATAGAGGGAGTATTTGTCTACATTTCTTCACTTTTTATACTCCCTCTATCCTATATATAATACTTGTTCAAAATTATTAAAATTATATATCTCAAAAGATCTATAAAATATATCTAAATACCTTTTAATTTATTGTTTTAAATTTTTTAGGTTAAAAATTATTTAAAAGGACGAAGGTGATATTGAAAAATAAAATCAAACAAGTTAATGAAAATATAATTTTGTCCCATGGACACTTGAACAGTTGAACTTTTAAATCACCCTCATGAGTCATCACTGCTTTGCAAATTCAATTAATGTGACCTTAAAGTATCCCGGTCAAACAAACCATCAGAGGTGCATTTATTCAATTAATTAATGCTTAAGTTATTTACTAGTCAATGTGATATTTTTTATTTTTTCCGAGAGTTAAACATTTTTAATTTAATAAAAAATTTGTGCAATGCAGTTGCCAAATATACAAACCAAAGTATAGTAACATCAAAACAAGATATTTTTAACTTTAAAGGAAGCAAATCAGCATTTTACGACTCACCTATGTCTTCAATTAGCCTCCTATTAGCTCCTCTGGTGAAAACCTGAAAAGGTAAAACAAAGAGATATTCAGATAAACTAGTAAATAGTTCTTCCATACTGGATTCATCGAAGAGACAAATTAAATTGACATTATTTCTTTATCAGTCCACTCCAAAAAAGTGTCTCGTAAAAAAGTATTATGGCACATTTAGAAGTCTAATAGCAACAGAAATATTAATTATTTGTCATGTTTAAATTGAAACACTTAACCAAAAGGAGAAGAGAGAGGAACACGAAATACCTGGCTGAGGCTAACATGTTGTGCTTTGTCTTCTTCAACTTCCTTCACATCAATAATAGAATCCTGCGTGCATATATATATGGAAACATTACAACATTTCAACAGCCACTCATACAAAATTTTCATTAAACATGAGATAATCGATAACACAAATTATTACTTCCTCCGTCTCCTTTCGTTTAGAAAAAAATACTCTATTTTTGTTTTAAAATAATGACTTTTCTTTTTTTAACAAATTTTTTATTTTAATTTTACACGTAACATATTTAACATTATAAGATTAAAAGATATTTTTGTATATTTAACATAATTTGAATTTATTACCATAAAGAGCCAAATAGATCATTTGAAGGGAGTAGTTTCATTCCCAAATTATTAATGGCCTTAAAAGAACTTATATCCACCTTCTATTACGTAAAATAACATGAGAATCTTTATAAAAAATTAAAAAAGATATCGAAAATATCCTAACCTTAGCTAAAATAAAAGAGTGTATTTCACTGATGCAGTGAGATCAGGGCATTTAAGTAAAGTTAGTGAAATAAAAGAGTGTTTTTGCTTTGATTCCCCTCTTAGAAGATTTCAAAATACGAAAGTAAAAACATATATACTGTAGTCTGTATATAAGAGTTTAATCATATATAAATAATGTAATTTATTGCTAAATAAACACTTTTGATTCCTACTTAGCTTCGCCCCTGCGGCCAATAATTAAGCTAAGTAGAGTAGAGGAAGGCAATATATTATACCTGGGCGTTAAGAGTAGCGAAAAAGAAAACAAAAAGCAGCAGCACACGAATCGCCATGGCCATGAATATAAGCGCAGGGATACTAAGCTTCAACTCCCATCTTTTATAGTTGAAGATGTCATTATTCATGTGTGAGAGGGGACCCCCGTTAACAGTATATCTAGCGGTGTTTAATATGCTGCATTACTAATACACAGCTGTTTCCTCCATCAACTACTACTCTGTACCTGTACGTTTCGAAGTTCGAGCCAGATAAATTTACAGCTCCATAAAATTAGCTCGTGAAATTATAACTCGCACAATTTCTGTACTAGTGGAATTTTATAAGTGAGGTCTGAGAGGATAAAATGTATGTGGACTTTATCACTATCTCATAGAGATAGAGAGCTATTTCCGGAAAACTTTCGTTTAAAATAATCAAGCCTCATAAGTAGAAGGTACTATACATGGAAAAAAAACAGAAAGGAAAAAACAAATGATAATATATAAATATGATAAAGATAAACAAATATAAGACGAATAATGATAACATAGGATGTAGAGACATAATTATTCCTACTAACCTACTAATATACCACAAGGTCATATATTGACCTACTCCTATTAACTTTCTACTGTAATGTGCGGCCTCCAGTACTCTATTCTATCTAAGCTCATGTCGTCGATGAGATAAAGTTTCGTCATATCTTATCTGATCACCACCCTTCAATACTTCTTTGGTCTACCTCTTTCCGTTCGTGTATTTCCTATATCCAACCTCTTCCACCTCCTAACAAGAGCATCGACACTCCTTCTCTACACATGTCTAAACTAACGGAGTCTCGCTTTCCTCGTCTTTTCAGCCATAAGGGCCACCTCTAACTTTTCCCAGATGGTCTAATTTCTAATCTTATCATTGGTATATCCACACATCCATCTCCACAACCTATATCTTCTAAACAAGTTAAATTCATAACCAGTATAAGAAAATCTTCATATTATCAAATTATCTTTTTTTTTTTAAAATATGAAACTTATAATCTTAAAAGTAATAATTAGCTTATCCGCTTTAAAACATAAATATAAACATGATCATAAAACAATATCTTATATGAATATAACCTAAACTCTTTGAATAGAGCAAGACTAAGATCCTACGCAAGGCCCAAGCTATATTTGTAGTTACAGGTCTAGCAAAACTCAGTTACATTAACTAAAAATTTATATTTAGATTTAAAATCTAAATAAAGAAAGCTAATACAAAAATTACAGCAAGCAAGTAATGGCAGAGCATCGCAAGTTGCAGTAATAGTCCTTTTATGAACACGTGTCTTTTGATGACTGGGTCATCCTCTTTGGATCCAAGATTTCGACCAATTATGGGCCGTACAAATGGGCCTTTAATAGTTTTTAGGGAAATTACCTTACTAGACATACATTCACACACTAATTAAGATTTTTTCAAGAAGAATTACGCAAATAAGTAAATATATATTAGTTAATTAGCTAACATAATTATAATTTAGTTAATTTATAATTCGTCACTAACATTTAGCATTAATTATGATTTGAGTTTGAATAATTTGCACGTTTTTATAATTTAAATTTTTGTGTAATGTACTTTTATATAATATAATTTGTATAACTGTTTAAAATTTAGGTGTTTGCATAAATTCATTATTTCGAGTTTATATAAAAATAACTCAATTATCAAAATGTGCCTGCAAATTATATAAATGGTTGCGCGAATTATACAAATAGCTGCTATAGCTACAACTATAAAATGTAATTACCTAAACTGTAGTTATTTTGGCTTATCAAGTTTCAGGATTAAGCTATTTATAAAAAAACTTCAATTTTCTATCCTATATTGAGGAAGGTATAGATATATATATTTTTTTGCTATTAAATACAATAAAAATAGATAGAGAGGCGAGTGAGAAAATAACCTATCTCAGATACACATGTATTTGGTGTGATTCGCATGTATTTAGAATATCAGATACATAAGAAAATAACGAACGAAATGAGAGATTTATATGTGTGTTCCTAGATACATATTTAACTTGAATACAAGTACATTCAAAACAAATTACATATATCTAAGTGCATTAAAACCTAATAAGATTCTAATATTGTTAAAGTATGATATATTTAAGTAAATAGTTTCTAAACTAATGTATATGGTAGAAGTTATTTTTCCCAAGGACAAGTAAGGACAACATAGAGATCAATGAAAAGGACTATTGTGTAGATGTTTTTGACCCCAAAAGAGAAACATATGTCATATGAGATGAGGTTTGGTATATATGGGCTTGTCCTTTCACTATCCTATCATACACTTCGTTGGACTCCAGCTGGATTTGCCTGTTACCACAATAAATCCTGCACATACGCTCCACTGCTTACTCAAGTAATTGTACGGATTTAATTTTTCTTCTTGATTTATTGATAATTTTTTATTTGAATAATTGAATTTAAATACGCTTTTGATTTTCCAAGGGACATAACAAGTGGTATCAAATTCTTGTAAAAGTATGCTTAATGAGAATGTAGAGGTATATTTTACTCATATTGTAAGATCAAAAATATATTTAAATTTAGTTAATTAAGCAGAAGAATATTTTTAAAATTTTAAATTATTTAAGGATGAAATTAATAATTAATGTCAAATTTAAAAGTGTTTTTTTATGATTTTCTCTGTCTTTATTGTTTTTTAGAGAAGATTTGTGGAGGAAAATATCTTTAAATGCTTTTTGGGCTTTTTTTCTTAATCCTTCTAGAGAAACAAATTTGAGTTTATGTTTTTTTCTAGAAATAAATTATGCTCCCAGCACATAGCATAATTTGTTATGCTTCTTAGGTATGACTAATAGAATATTATGAATGAAAATATAAGCTTATATTTCGTAAATATATATATTCAGTCATGTATTATTAATATTCACGTAAATCTAACCAAAATGACCCCTTAGGGTTGACTAGATGATCTGCAGATGTAGGGTCATTAAATCCCTGAAGCTTCAACAAAACTATATAATCGTCATTTCTAAAATTGATCGTAGATCTTGCTGGATTGAGATAAATAATTTTAATGTTCAATATCTTCATTTTGCTCTCTTTCTAAATTGATAGTAGATCTAGCTAAATTGACATAAATAATTTTAATGTACTATTGTTCACAAATTATAATATGCACTTCCTAAATTTTAGTAGATTCTCATTTATTCAAATCCACAAATTAGTAAAATTATTCAAGAAATACACATTTTTTTCAAAAATACATTGTGATGAAAATAGAGGTGTTTTTCCCGATCAATTAATTATAAAAATATGAGTTTAATTAATCAATTTATGTTCGATATATAACTAATGAAATGCTTGAATATCTCCATTACCTGCTAAAAGAATCTTGTCAGTATTGGTATAAACATAAATGTGTTAGCATCTATTTTTCCAAGTGAGGAATAAACAAATGGCTGAACAGATGAGAAAGAAATCACAGTTGCTAAAAAGAATTTCCACCTGGATTACAAGAAAAAGGTGAAAGCCAAAAGAAGAACTACTCTCACTTTCTCTTCTTTTCACCATGATTTAACTCCTAATATAGGATATGCTACAAGACATTACAAAGATGCTTGAATAACTTCACTATGACGTGCTCGTAATGCGTTTAAGCACACGAACAAAATTCATGTGACAGTGTATTTTACATTTCCATGTTGACCTATATCTCATGAGAATGCTCTTAAAATACCTTTTAGTATACATAATGAACCATTTACCTAAAACCTGTGTGTATCCTATCTGTTGCAAAAGAGTTTGAGGATATACATCTTTTTATATCAACGACCAGAGACCACAATAGCCAGCCATACTGCATGATCGCCGTCTACAGGTGTTGGCATCAACACCACAATCATCTTCACTGAAACATCTATGATCAGCACCAGCATCAGGGATGTGGCAAGCACTTTCAAGTCGCCTTTCATGCGACTCATGGTGAATCATAGAAGCTGGACAAATTTGAAGTGACATGGCACTGCTTCGTTTTCTCTGCTTTCCATGCTGCACCAGTTGAATGATTTGTCATCATCCCTTGAACTCATGTTGATTTGCTTTTAATAGTGTAAATGATAGATTTGTGCAATCAACTAAGCTGGAACTTGTAACAGACCAAAAACACGAGGAAACACAAAGGGAGACACACTTATCAACTTCACAAGAACGAGTGGATCGAGTCCCTGGTTTAGTTTCCAAGCTATGTTTCACTAGATCATCAAAGTCCCTATCTTATATTTCCTTTAAGGGGTCGTCTGATACAAAAATGAATAATGTATAGATTGGTAATGTAGGGATTAATAAATCATGGATTAGTAATGCAGAGATTATTTTTTATCAAGTGTTTGGTTCATTGTTTCTTATTTAATCTTGTGCTTGGTTTAAAACTCTACAAAAAGCTTCTTTCTAATTAAACCTTTAAATTATTATGAAATTTTATTATTTCATGGAATTAGAGATCAAAGTAGATTATTTTTGCGACTTCTAACTAGTTAGGAGAACAATAATTTTGTCACCACGTTTGTTATTTGCTCACTTGAATTATTTGAAAATATATAATTGTAATCTTAATAAATTCATATAGTTTTAATATAGTGTTTATATCTTACAAAGTCACTCAACTTTGAGAATATATTCAATATGATTGGACTTTGTTTTGTATCAATAAAATCACTCAACTAAATTAATTATAAAAAAAATTGATATGACAATTTTTTTTGTATATTATGTATATATGAAACCACAAATAAATAAAATTTAAAAATTTGACATAGTAAATTTATTTATTTTTATATTATACAAATATAAACCCACAAATAAATAAAATTTGTAAGCTAATTTATTTAAATAAATTTACTAGTACGAAACTACAAATATAAAACATAAAATCAAGAAAATAATACAGAAAGTGTAAAAGAATTTGAGGGATAATTTTGTGTTTATATATAATCACATGGTATTAAATCCAAGGTATTAGTTAATACTACAAATGGAAGTGAAGGTATTAGTTAATACATACATGTGGTATTAACTTAATACATGAATTAGTTATACATGAGTCGAAATTTCTACCAAACATACTATTAACTAATACCATTCCCCTAATCCCTGCTATCAAACAACTCCTAAATCTTCTATCTAGTAATGTGCTTGAGGGGAGAACATTTGTAAATTGGTAGAATATGGATGAAAAGTAAGTGTCAATAAATCAATTAACCTAATATTACTTGTCTTACAATTGTGCCAAAAATTTGGTTTAATTTTTTATTTCAACAGAACATTAAAGATGAACATGAAAAATGGGTAGCAGTCAACCACCTATCAAGGGTGTGTTTGTAATGGAGAAAAATATTTTTTGGAAAATGTTTTTCAATTTTTTTATGTCTGGTTGACTTTAATATTTTGAAAATATTTTCCAAATCAACTCATTTTCCTCAAATCTAAGAAAAACGACTTCCTTTCAAAAACATTTTCGAAAACTCATCTCAAATTAAAATATTTTTTTGTCCCATCCCTACCATGACCTCCTTTCCTCCAGAAATTTATTTTTTTCAAATAAAATAAATAAAAATTTTACTTTTTGGAAAATATTTCACATCCCTACTCCGACCCCCCAACCACCGAGCCCCCCGAAAAACCAGCCCCCTTCCCCCCAAACACACAAGAAATTAAAAAAAATATTCTTGAAAATTTCGTATTTTTTCCACTCCAAAAAAAAAAACTATTTATTTTTAAAAAAATTTCATATTATGAAATATTTTCATGTCAGAAACTATTTTCCTAAAAAATATTTTCTACTCTCCACCCAAAAGTAAAAGATGTTTTTTAAAAAGTATTTTCATTCACTAACCAAACAATAAAAAATATTTTTCACTCACCAACCAACACATGAGAAAATAAGTTAAAAATCAACTTATTTTTCAAGAAAACATTTTCCTCCATACCAAATGTTTTCCTGAAAATGTTTTTATGGATGATAAGTTGATTTCTAAATCACTTTCTCATATTTGATTGGTCAGTGAAAAATACTTTCTGTTGTTTGGTTAGTAAATAAAAATATTTTTTTAGAAAGTACTTTTCAGGACAATAGTTTCTGACATGAAAATATTTTATAATTTGAAATATTTTTAAAAATAAATATTTAATTTGTTTGGAGGGGTTGGGGTCGAAGAAAAATATAAAATTTTCAAGATTTGAATTTCTTCTAAAAAGAAATTTTTAATTTTGTGTGTGTTTGGGGTGGTGGCTTGGGGGGGGGGGGGGGAGGGGTAGAGGTATGAATAGGATAAATAAAATCTTTTAAAATTTAAAATATTTTTGAAAGATAAATTTTAGAATTTTTTCGTGGAACGGGGGGGGGGGGGGCTGGTTCGGGGGAGAGCAGCGGGTGAGGTAATTTTTTTTTTAATTTAAAATTTTTGATTGTTTTTAAAATAAATTTTAAAATTTTTTGGGGAGGGGAGGGGGGTTGGGTGGGTCGGCGTAGAGATAGGGTAAAAAAATAAATTTTCAAAATATAAAATATCTTACAAAAATAAACTTTTAATTTTATTTTATTTTAAAAAAATAATTTTTTGGAGGGAAGGGGGATCGTGGTAGGGATGAGATAAAAAAGTAATTTAATTTGAGATTGGGGGACAGTTTTGGAAATTGTTTTCCTTAATTTTTGAAAGGAAGTCATTTTTCCTTAAATCTGAGGAAAATGAGTTGATTTGAAAAATATTTTCCAACACATTTAAGCTAACCAAATATGAAAAAATTGAAAAATATTTCCCGGAATGTTTTCCTCCACACCGAACACACCCCAAGTCCTAAATAATTTTCCATCTCTAGGTAATACTTGAGAAACTGAAAGAATATACCACAAAGACAAAGGGACAGACACATGAATGAACGCTGCAGGGGCAGCATTAATATGAGCAAGTATGTGATCTGATGCAGCAGATACAACTACTTCTCTGTAAGAAATAACTCAGGATGCACCTACTTGCCGCAGGAAATGAAGAGAAGAGCATGGAAAGGAAAAGCAGAAAGCCATGAAATAAGAAACAATTTTACTTATGCGACTTGAGAAACACAGACATTGCAATTGTTTATGGAAAGGGAAATGTACCTTGATAGAACTTCCGTTACTTTTATAAACCTCGGGAAGCTTCTCATGCCAATTGCTTCTAACCGGCAGGGGATGACCCTCAGTTGTAAATATATAATTTTGATTTAGTAGAAATGAGTCATCAAAAAGTAGATACAAATACTTGCAACTGCAGAAATCAGACGAAAAATTATATTGCTATAAGAGCATGGATGGTCAGTCATATTAAGAGGGACACTTTACCAAACATCAGTCAGCTTCCATACCATATAATTTGTGTGCATAAGATGAAGATACAAAAGGCTTACGTTTCTGCGAGGAAGAAACTATGCTGATGGTCTTCTAATTGCATTGTAGTCACATCCCTAATGCTAGCAAAGCCACCTTTAACTCTTGTATGTGTATTAAGAGAATTCATTATTGATTCACCCACTTCCATATACCATGGATCTGTTAACAAGAAAACTACTATATGATTCTTGGTTGGAGAAAAGGATGGGTTTTCTAAAAATTTAAAAGCTAAAAAATGGCTACTTTGAAGATACCAAAATAAGACAAGAAAATCTAAAAAGAAGAGTCGCACACCTTTGGTTGCTTGGTATAGGTAAAATGTGGACTCTGCCAATTCAGGACGTAAAGGATAGTATTTTTCAGTAGGATGCAACATCTGATGGTCCAGCAGATACCTAAATTATTGAAAAGGGTCCTATAAGAAAAGTGAAAAACAACCATCACAGGTAAAACCAATTATGCTAAAGCTAGCTTATTGCATGGAAAGCACAGGGCAAAAGCAGGGAAAAAGCCTTGGAGAACAAAGGAAAGAATGGAGGAGAAACATCTTTACCTCTCTGGAAGAACTCCATATTTCTTCCACACCTTGAAAAATTCACGATGTGAGGAATTAGCTGCCTCGATATCCCCAACGAGAACCTGACCAAAAGAATCAAGTTGGTCACCACTTGACAGGTTTCCTTAGGGTTAATTTTATATGTACATACGAGAAGAGTAGCATATGAAAGAAGAAGAATATGCAAAAGAGGACTAGATTTCCTCATTCTTGACAAAAAACTATATCAGTTTCAGGAAGAAATTATAAGCTACAGATTTCCTTCTTACCTGCAGACCAGGCCAAAATGCTTGAAGACTTGTGAGCTGCCAGTATGTTGCTACTCCTGTTCTCATGTCAGCTTCATGATACCTACATTAAATTAAATGTTCTGATCTTGGTCTGATTGCTAAATTCCAGGACAATACTTATGCATCATACATTGTTCTCAACAGCAGATTTGGTGAAGCACAGACTAGAATAGAAGTATTTTGGGGAGGAGACTAAGAATAAAGGAGATGGTTCCAGCACTTTCTTTTCCTGTTCTAGGCAATTGCCAGTTTGCCACAAAATAGAAATGGGATTACTAAGGCCAAGGCACCAAGAATCAGTTTAACAGCCAAGTATGATGGCAATACATACAAAAAATAAAAAATCCAAAATGTAAAAATAAGGTGTGATTATAGTACCATGGGCCATGTCTAAAGTATCTCTGCACAGCAACATAAGCAGATTGAAACATCTTCCAGATTTCATCTCTTCCAAAAAGAACGTAGGCCTTCATTAGATATTCGTAGAAAGAATCCACACCTAAAAACAGTCCCCCCAAAAAAAAGAAAAGAAAAAAGAAATGAAATATCAAGAGACTACATGTCATGAAGAGAAACAGACAATCAAGGAACGGTGGTAACATTATTTATCTAGGCAAATGAGAAACACGGAATCAGGAGACATCTAGAAGAAGTATACGTCACTAAATTGAGAAAATGGTTGTGGAGAAGTCTCCTAAAAGTGCTCTACCTACAGGTACATACCAGCTCCAATTCCAGAAGAATATTCAATCCAGTCTCCAGTTGCTACATCTAGTGTAGTTCCTAGAAGATTTAGAGAACTCCGCATGCTCCATAACTTACGAAGAGCACGCAAAGCTGCCATCTCAAATCTTGTATCACCAGTTAAACGTGATAATGCACCCATTTCAAGGATAAGAGAACCTGATTACACACAAAAATAATCCACATAACATTTGATAAGACTTCATTGAAGGCTAATGAAATCCATTTGACGGCAGCTATCAAAGTTCAAGGAAATTGCTGAAGAGGTAAGGTAGGAAAGACTAAGTAATTTACCGCATCCAGACGTGCTCGTTTCTGTTGTCTCGTCCGCAATCACACCATGCTGTCACATTTTGCATTTAATGAGTCATAAATTTATCTTTTAAAACCGTCAATGCAACATATGACCCTACGGATGCTACCATAAACAGGTTCTACTTGGTATGCAAAAACTGATGCCGCATATCAGTAGTGCAATTCATGGAATGAGCAGTGGCATGTGAGTTTCAAAAATCTTTACTAAAACTATCCTAAGACAAATTAGGGGCAAGAAAAAATTCCTCATAAATCAATAGAATTTTATTTTCATATTTCTGCCAGATTGTAGCAATATATTATCAGAGACAACGAAAAAGAAAAAGAAAAAGAAAATTAAAACTTGAAAGCATATTTAAAGTAATTCTTACTTCAAATATTGAAGAGATTATGCAGGCAATAGCAACTCAAATAAATAGCGTAAATAGTCTTGCTAAGCTAATGAGCTGAATTTCATGTTGAATCCAAAAACTCCAACAGTTTATTAACTGGTTCTCAGCCCCACAAGAATTTGGATACCAGGATAACTCCTAGCACATCTAAATTCAATGAGTAGATCTAAAGTTGGAACAAAATTTTCAAAAAAGGAGATTTTATCATGAAAATTATAACTTCGATAGCATCACAAACAACTGACATCTGGAAGGAAGTAAACAAAAGCTGATTCGGACGCCAAAATAATAAAGAACTTTGAGTTGTAGGATAAATAAACACATCTAGAAGCTAATGAACCCAATTAAGAAATTATATCATTAAGTTGACTTAACTAAGAACTTGTCCAAAGTCCAGTAGCTGACCTATTAGCAACAATGAATTCACACAAAAGGTTGGTCTTCTTTTTCCGACCGAAGGTTGCATTTTTCGTTTTCCAACAAAATGCTGCCTTCAATTATTTCCTTCCTGATAAGACAGCCTTCATGATATAGAATATCTTGCTAAAATAATAATCTACAATATTATCTCTTGACCTTTCATTCCATAAAAGCATAGACTAACTGGTTAACCTGAAGAAGTATCTCTTTGACTGAATATATTTCCATCAAACATTTCCTTGCTTTCTATTTCTGTTGTCCAGGATTACATCCCAGAGAGGAAATTATCTTGCAAACATTGCAATCAAATCACTTACAAAAGTAGCAAATAATGTATACCTTTAAGTTGATCCAAGCATAAGGTAATCCGGTTGGGGTATTGAAAGCAGGCAGAAAGCGTCGCCCCAAATCCGCAGCCAGGTCAAGGAGTTGATTCTTATAAATTACTTGAATCAACCTGTTTGTAGAATCAGTGGCAAGAATATGAGCAGAAACAAGTCCTCCAAGAACTCTTATGTTGCACTACAATTGGTGATCATGAAAAAAGAAAAATTATGAAGTGAATTGAATAAACTGTGACCCAAAAGTAAGACTTCCCTCTGATTTAGTGCTGGGAAATCCTACTTAACTGTGGTCATTAAAAGCATTTGTTAAGAGAAAAATTTGAAGACGCACAAAGGCAAGCACAATCATCCAATTAGACCCATACACAGAAATGTAAACGTGACAATGTATATTACCTCAAATAGATTTACCCTTGCATCAACATCAAATGATAGATTTTCAGATAGCCAAATAATAGCCTTCTCAAACTCAGAGTAGTTACCCAAGATTACAAGGCTGAAAAAAATAAGATAAAAAGATAAATGGCCCAAAATATAGTATACCATTGGTCCTGAGATGTAAACAACAAATGTAACCCACCTGGACAACGATTCAATTAGCGTAAGAGCTGACCCACTGTACTGCTGGGGCAAATGTTCGAGCTAAAATATGGCAACACGTGGTAAAACCGTTATACATCGATAACAAGACCTATTCTCTTCAATGATGATTCTTCAAAATTAAGACACAGTTAGTTACCTTCAAATTTCCAAGTTCACTTAGAGAGTCTGTGTAGGTTTTCGTCAGAGGTTTCAACTCATCATGCTACAATAGAGATTAGACAGTAAGAAGAGAAACCCTAGAGTTGGTATACATTCTCTATACCTTTATTCAATAGTAGAAGCTAATTCTTACCGGAAAAGCATACATCATGTAGTTATCATAAGCATGGTAAAACCTGTCACAACAGAAAATTTCCCTTAACCAATCTCACTTTGCAACAAGATATATAATCTCATTCAAGTAATTTCCAAATGTTATCAAAATCCAAAAAAAAAAAATCATAAACAATGTTCCTAGTAACTTTCCCCTCTTATATCTACTTCATGATTAATTTATAAGAATTTTATCAAAAGAATCAATTGCAAGTTTTTGCACAGCATTTTCAAAAATGAATGAAAAGGGTTAAACTTACATGTTGCGAACTCTATCGCTCATGCGCTTCCTTTTAGCTGCCAAAAGATTGTTGGAGTTGTGGTCTGACAAACAGATGATAAAAATGGTGGAAAAAATTACAAAATATAGCAGAATCCATTTCACATCACTTGCTTGAAACATTTTTATTTTGTGAGATAGAGATGAAAACTAATGGAGGGAAAATTGGAGGAGGAGAAGAAGAAGAAGAAGAAGAAGAGGGGGATTGAGAAGAATGTTGGGATTATATGGGATCAAATCTGGAGCTGTGTTGAATGTCCAAGTCAGCATCCATTCGGTGGAGTAACCAATCATAAGCCGACCTATCATCCATTCATTTTTTTCCCTTTCTTGTTGAATCCAAATAATTTCTACACACGGTCAAAAGATTCTCTAATTACTCTCTTTCTCAAATTGCGGACTATAATTTTGTCCTCATTCCTTTTTACTCAGTATATAATTATTGTAATTGTTTAATTTTTTAATTATTGACATTCTTATAAATATCTGATAAATTGAACTCAAATGTATCCTCGACATTGTAATATGATAAAATGCACTCATAATCTGATTAATTTTAAGAGCATTTTCAATATTTTTTATTACTTTCTCTATTCATTTTTACTTGTCTACTATTGACTTGATATATAAATTAAAAAATAATGAATGATGGAAGTAATTTTACCAAATCATCCTTTGATTATAATAAATATAATGTCTTGAAAAATGTAATATGAAAATGACTATAATTAATGATCAGGGTAAATTAGTAATTAAGTGTTAAATTATTTCTTGATTTCATAAAGTGGACAAGTATTATTAAACATCCCCAAAATAGTACAGGGGACAAGTAAAGATGTAAAAGGCTGAAGCTCTTATAAGAGTTTGAGATCACTTGTTATACCGTGTGACAAATCGGGATGTATCTACATTTAGTTAATAAGAAGAAGAGTATTTTCTAAAGCTGTTAGTGATTTGAGAATGAAATAATTTTTAATAATTTTAAAAATATTTTCGATACTTTTTTTTTTCAATAATAAATATAAGTACTGATTAATTAGAAAAAAGTTTTAACTATTTTATCCTTTAATGGTATTTAAATAATTACAACCTCCGCCTTCCTGCCTTTGTATATTAGTTATTCACTTTATTATATACAAATACAATTTCAATCAATAAAATTAAAATAGAATTAACTGAATGTTTTCATAAGCATGAAGAAGTTTGTAAAGTATTTAAAAAAATAAAGGGTAAATTAATTAACAAAAATTTATTTATATTTTCTTAAGAAGAGGCGTAGAGAGAATGGATATGTAACTTTATAGTCTTAAAAAACAATTACTATTAACAATAAAATAATAAGATAATTAATTTATTTAATCTTAAAATTATAAGATCATAAAATAATTTAAGATAACTATGAAAAAAAATAACAACAATGAAAAAGGAAGGTCTTATGACTATTATGTCTCCATAGATAGAATGTTCATGTGATTAAATCTTGAATTGGCTGCATTATACCTCAATGAACATTATTTTAAACTATTTGACTATGACATGTACGATACACTTTGATCAGTCTAACTTTTGGACTTCGTAGTAAATTTTGATGAGTATCTATTACTTTGTAAAATATTTAATAAAAATCTATTAAAACTAATGCATTATCCCTTACAACTATATATGGTTAATGTAAAAGATATGCATTTATGATTTGCGGGTAAACACAATAAGAAATAAATTAATGCAGATACATACTTAAGCCACATAAAATGTCCAACTTAAGTATTAGGGTGGCTATAGCACACTGCACAAAATAAATCAAATCGTGAAACTATTTACTTAAATTGGACTCAGTCCAAATTATTTAGAGAGAAGGCCATAAATACCCCTAAAAGGGGTAGATCTTGATAAAATGCCCCCAATAAGAGTGTCTTTGCAAAAATACCTTCTATTTCTTTAAGAATATATTTTCGAACAAAATTGCCCTTTAACTATAAGAATTAGAAAAAAATGGAAAATAAAAAAATGATAAAAAAATAAAGAAGAAAAAAATAGAAGTTCAAAATAAAAAGAAAAAAAAAGGCAAAGAAATAAAGGAGAAAAATAAAGAAAGACAAAAATAGAAATTGAGAGTCAATTGAGCATAGAGTCTTTTAACAAATATTTAAGGTATAAAGGGGCAAACGTGTCTTTAATTCAACTTAAAGTGGAAAAAAAGAGTATTTTTGTAAAACTTCTCTTATAAAGGACAAAAAATCAAGACTAGATTTAGTGGACATTGTGTGTAATTTTCTGATTATTTACTCTTAATGGACTCATAATCCAAATTATTTACCCTCTTACCCTACTTTCTCCTTTTTTATTTCGTTCATGACATTAGCACGACGTTAGTATAATCACTATGAATTAATCAATTGTGATACTTAATCGATATGTTAAAACCATATCGATATCATATAGGATTGAGCTTAATCCTATGTGATACTTTGTTGGTATATTGATATCATATAGGATTGGGCTCTTTTTTTTAAGAAATTTTTAAAAGAAAATTATTCAACTCTAATTAGTAGAAAATATATTATTTGTGATACTACATCAGTATATTGATCTCTTTTCAATATCATATAAGATTGAGCTTAATTCTCTGTGATACTTCATCGATATATTGATCCCCATCAGTACCATATAGTTTTGGGCTATTTTTCTAATAATAAAACAATTAAGAGAAAATTATTTAAGTCAGCAACTTATTTATTTAACTCTAAATTAATAGAAAATATATTTTTTGTGCTACTCTGCCAGTATATTAATACTATATAAGATTGACTTTAATCCCTTATGAAACTCTACTGATATATTGATAATCGTTATCAGGACGCTGACGTCGGCATGACAACAACACACAAATTTTAGTAGTAGACAAATTAGGAGCGGCATTAATTGTAATTAAAAAAGACATAAATATAAAGGGATATACGAATATAAATAGTTTATTTCAAAAGAAATGGAGTTAGCTTTCCCTTTTCTATTAAAGCCAACTCGCATTCTATTTAGGTTCTATATCTAAGAGTTTCCTGGAACTGCTTGCTTTGATAGTGTAGTCTGATAGAAACCAATTAGATCCAACACATGAATCCAAAAATAAGAGTAGGCAGTATTAGTGGAGATAGCTGCTATATACTTGTTTGATAAGTGATAGTAAATAATAAGCAACTCAATTCATTTCCAGGGATATTAGCAACCTATGTTTAGATGACACAGATTTTCCAACAAAACTAAACACTCACGACGACAGGTCTCTCCGTCTAGAGTCACCACCCTGCAACAAGGTAAAACAGTTATTCTGCAACTGTGGTTCACCTTGGGCAGCGGCGACAGTAACATATAGGGGATGAGATTCGCTCTGATAGTGATATACAGAGCTGAAATTGATGAGTGAACCTCCAGAAACAATGGTAGGAACATAAAGACAAAGGCCTTGATGACTAAGAGAATTGTAAGGGTAGATAACACCAGTGTTTCTGACGAAAGAATAAAGCTGGAACATGGAGCTAATAGCTTTTTTTGCTTCGAGATCCATTCTTTTCTTCTTCAGCCTCTCTTTTCGATGGGCATTCTGGTGACCTCCCAGTGCCCGCGAGTTAATAAACTTCTTTAAACAGAAGCGGCACTCATATTTTAACTCACTGACAACTGAAGAGCTCAATTTTCTGAGGTTTTCATTTGGGTTGGGAAGAACTGCGCCAGAGGAATTCACAAAGATGGAAGTTTTTTCCACTTGTCTTTCATGTGCAGATATTCCCAAGGAGCTTATATTCTCTTCACTTTCGGATTTTGAACAAGGATTTACCTCAAAGCCAAAAATTCTAAACTTTTTATCTGAAGCAGTAATTTTGCAACATCCATCATCTGTTCCATTCCTTCCGGTTGAAAGGAGATATAAGTTGGTAGATTTTTGGTACAATGCCTCATCCATTGGAATGAAAAGTTCCCGGCATGCCAAATGTTTTGGAATGCTACAATTTATAGGGGATGCAAAATATATTATAGTAGAGCCACCAAAAGAACATGGCACAGTCGTGCATAGGCAACATCATATCCAACTAAATCATTATATAATAAAAAGCATCACATAAAGCCAGAACAGGGAGCCTAGTGCATTACTGAAATGGGACTTTTTCCACTCTATCTTTAATTTTCACTACATGTCATTAGTTCATTCTTTTTATCTTTTACCGAGAACATGTCATTAGTTAAGCTCACGAAGGAAATCTGTTCTTCACTCAGAAATATCACCTCTCAAGGTAACTGAGCAACAGAGAAACTTGCTGATAATCATCATTTCATATAAGCTCATACAAGAGCGGACCACATCCTCAAAAAAAGAAACCGGCATCACAGCTGGTAGGCAACTGCAACAGTTTTTATCTGAACTTCCATCTAACTTATGATTACTAATAAATTAGTATTTCTACTGGAATATGGTTATTATTCCTAGTCAAAAGCATATGAAATTACTTGTTGATTACAAGAAAAATAAAATAAAATCAGAAGTGGATAATGAGAGAAGCAAATCTTTTAATTAAAGCTCCACCAATTAGATCTGAGCATATCTAGTTTGAGCACAATAAGTTTGTATCCAGAGCCTAGAAAGATAAATTTATAGCTAAAGCAACTGATTGGCATGTATTAGCATTAGCCAGCTAAGGTTCTTTGTTTCCATTTACCCAAGTTGGATCATTGGACCACATCTTTGAAGCTTTTTTCCCATTGCAGAAGTATAATGGAATGTGTTGTAATACCACATTGTTATTTGGTGCTTATCCCCCAATCATCCCAAACCCCATTTCATTCTTATCACTCAATTTACAAAAAGATTTATTCATCAATAAGGAGGTGAAAACCACAACTGAAGCAGAAAGACCAGAGGAAATAATTAACCATATAGAATGCATAGATGCATTACAAATGGGTAGTGAAAATAGATAGGAGTGAGCTATATCCTTTTTGTGTTAGTTGACCTAAGCCGCACCCTTACTGCTGGGGTGGGGCTCAGCCTGCAACCATAGTAGTTTTTGCCTCATACAGCTCAGGCCGAAGACCACAGGAAGTCGGGCCAAGATCGATAGCCCTTCGACCTAAGGAAAGTGCGGTCAAATTCAGAATCCCAATTTGATTAGGATCAATCTAAACCAACCCATCATATTATGTAAATGATTCAACATGCCAACTATTAAACAACTTATTAGAAATACAAGACAGCCCATCAAAAATGTCACGCAATCCCCAGCTCTTCGGTGGTGCCCTCAGGGTCGAGGAACATGTACTAGGAGTATGTGCGACTCGTTTAGATCATGAGCTAGCACAACAAAGATAGAAAACTACTTTTACAGTATCCACGATTAGTACAGGTGAATGGGATAGAGATAAGAAAAGAGAGATTTTCCTCGTTTGTGGATCACTCGAATAAACGCAGCAATTCACAAGAAGAGAGTACACTATAGTCACAATAGAAGAGAAGTATTACCCTATAGTTATAGTAGATTAATACACGGTCTGTACAAGAGACAATTGCTTGAGTCACATAGGCTTAATAGTGAACGCAGACCCCCTGCTTATAGATATGAGAGCAATGACTTAAATAAAAGAAAGATGCCGAGAGAAAGTCTTAGCCCTTAAAATGCATTGCGAAAAGAGATTGAAGACGAAGAGTTTTTGGCGTAGTGCGGGCACTGGAAGGAAAATATAGATAAAGGAACAACCCACCGGAAGAGCATACCTCAAGGGGCACCAATCTCCTGTAGCAAAGATCTATCTACCCAGTAGCTTCTCTTTCAGCTTTTTGACCGTGTGGGGCCTTTCCCTCTCTTCCTCTTTTTTGAAGGTAATCGTCCAGTCTTGGAAGTGAGGGTCTTGCAATCATTCCAGTCTCTCTACTAAAGTATTAGCAGTTTCCTGAAGCTTTAGCCTCCGCCCTTATGACGAGCAAGTAAGTATACTAGCTGAGCTAGTCGGGAAGTTAATAGTACCCGACGACATCCAGGGATGGATGTAGACCCATCGAGCAGGGATAATTATTCTGAGACCTGTTTTCTCTAAGAAGTGATCCAAAGACATGAAGTAATTCATTTTGTGTCTCAATCCACCACCTTTTTATGTCAACTTTGTGTTCAAACCCAAATCAGCACCAAAAGTGAAGGGATCATGAAAGAGAACAAAATAAAATGCAAAAACTTCATGTACATGAATAGATGCATAGATTTCAGGAACCATGAAAGAGAACAGAAGGAAAAGCAAAGCCCTCATTGCATGAACAGATGCAGGTCATAATTCGATTTCATATTGCATTAGAACTTTGGCACAGTAATGGGCAAAGTTTGTCACATTGTTCCTTTTTCGGTTTGTTAGAACCTTTTCCAGAGCATTCTCTACAGACCTTACCATGGGTATATATGAGACAATTAAGGTCAAACTTTAGTTCATCTGGAATTCGCCGATTCAGATGAATATATGTCTTTTTCACATCAGCTGCAGCAGGTACCCAATGAAGAGTCTTTGCAATCTGGAAAACCTGCAGCAAGTTTTGCATGTTAGCCAAGTAATTCTTTTTGAGAAGTATGTTAGCCAAGTACTTTGAACAGGCAATATGCCCTTTAAAGTGAAACTCACGTGTGTATCCACTGGAAAATCATCTCGCTGAAGATGGAACATCAAGACACATGCAACCTGCATCCATTGCATACTATTAGAATCATATTAGCAGGTAAAATGTCCATTATAAAGGTTGCTGGTGATAAGATCTTTCAATTTGCAAACACCACCATTAGCATACGCTTTTTTTTTCATGTCATTTTTCAGATAATCACTTAATTTCTTCCCTATTACTGGTAAGCATAACCTACATTTTAAAATTCACGTACGGGATTCTGGATTTTTTCACAACATGGACATTTAGGGTAAACATTTGTCACGTGTCTGAAGCATTTTATAATGTGCCTTTTACTTTGTTTTAAGCATTTTATAATGTGCCTTTTACTTTGTTTTATTGCACACTCATATACTTCTTTTTATTTATATAGAAGTAAGGCAACAGCACCCATGTCCTCCATTTCAAGGAAAACATATCTTTCATGCATTGCACACACATGCACTAGACTTGGAAACGAAATCACCACTAAGTTTTGCAAAGGCTCTCAGCTACTCTAGGTCTCTTCTTCTCTCGCTTTTCCGTCATGCACTTCTTCTTACCCGTGTTATTCCTAGGCTCTCCTTTGGTTTCTCAGTTGTCTGGTCAAATGTATTATTTTCGGACCAGCTTGTATGCACCTTGATTATTCCACCAAACATTTGGTCAAATATTCTTCTTTTTCATCACTTATTTCCTCCCTCCATTGTGCTTAATATGCTGCTCTTTGCAACATCATATTTTAGCGAAAGTTATTGCTCAATAATGTATGCTACATTTTAGTATTCTATTAAATAGAGTTAGGCTTCTAGATTTGTTACTAACATTTAGCAGTATATAGATTTTTTCTTAAGATAAGCTAGTTCTTGTAACGTGATTTTGCATTTTCCTTACACAGTGAGAATCATGTTCTCTTTCTTATAATGTTTTATTTTCTATCTTTCTTTTACCTTTCTTAAAAAATGCTTTTCTTTTTCTTTTTTCGCTTCTCATCTAAGCATAAAAACCATTTGATTGAGATCCATATCATAGAATAACTCCTGTCATTTAGCCACAATTTTGAAACTTCAACACTTTTCTTCAGACACAAAACTCTAGTCATGTCTAGTTTGGTACTACTCACACGACCTTCACTTCATACACAAAACTTAAGTCATGTCTAGTTTGGTACTACTCATACTGGCACTACCATTTTTCCAAGAACAAATAAGGAGGCTAATGGAGAATCCATTAGACAGTAGTGACTCTTTTTGCTTTCATAAGTCCTCCATCAGATCACATATTATTAACAATGACAAGATCTACTAAGGGGTTGTGACTTTAAATTCCAAGAGCAGAGAGAATATTTAGAGCCCATTTCTCATGTTAAACTGAAAGAACTCCTATCAAATTCACCATTTGAAGCTTGATCTTGACTCAAAAGGTGTAAGAGATAGACAGAAAATAGAGGTTCGGCAAGGTCATGATAGCTTATAGGATTACCACCCCACTCTGCCCATGTCACTACTGTCCCTCATGATTGAGGGAAGGACTTGGGATGTAGAGAAATACAGCAAGAAAAAGAAGTGGATCGAGAATTCTCTACCACTTATTTACTTTTCTGAGCAGAGACAAGGAAGAAGTTCTTTTTCCTTTAAGGCACCAAAAAAAAAAATAGCCCAACACTCACCGCTTACCCTGAAAAAGAAAATATATACTTTAAAGCATGGTAATCATCCTAGACATGCGGTGGAGGGTGGACAAAGCATTGACATCAGATAAGCTTGGAGCAATTGCAGTTTTTGAGGTACCATGAATAGAAACCAGATTATAAATAGGGTATGTTAATTGTTAAATAGTGTACATTATCTTACTTAACTTACTTAACCTTGGGTTAATTTACTTCGCCTAAAGGGAAGAAATTTTTTTGAGCCCTTGGTTTTAGTCTGAGGTTTAAGTCTGATGAGAATAATACTACGACTAGCAATTCATTTATTTTCAAACCGACCCATTTACTAACTATTATTTGATTGACTAATCCTTTATATTGGAATGGCTGAAGGATCAAATGATTTGGTAATTCCTCATGAGGGGATGAATCGAGAGAAATTTGAATCAGAGCTCTAGATTTTTGTTCATCCTTGCCGTAATAATATCTCGGGGTTTGCAACGAAAACTCGGTATATCTACTATACGACCATTAACTAAAATATGTCGATGGTTAACTAATTGACGGGCTGCGGGAATAGTGGAAACCATACCCAATCGAAAAAGGATATTACATGTAAAAGCATTTTTATAGCTTAAAAATAATAAGTTTCCCAATACATTAATATTTTGTTGTTAATACAACAGAATCTCACAGTAAGTTTTTATAGATGAGAGCTAATAACAAAGAGCACGATGTCCTCATTTTCTCTTTACTGAGATGCTGCTCTCTAGTTATCAACATGAAGAGAACAATTTTGAACATGGTGGTTTTAATTCGAATCCAGGCTTTGTTGTTCAATTAATATGATAGAATCTCTGAGAAACAAGTATGCCAAAAGTTACTAACACTTAATGATATGCGACAAGCAGGCATATCAATTATCAATATCCAAAATCCAAACGCAATGTATATTGCACTTAAACATGACCCATGATTCCCCAGACAAAATTTCAAGGAAACTGAAAACAATTTACCGTTTTGGGACCAATTCCTTTAAAACAAGAGAGCTCCCTTTTGACTTCCTCTATAGATAGCTCTCTTAAGTACTCCAAGCACAGATTTCCTCTTTTCTGAAACAACGAACTTAATATTCCCTTGATACAAGAGGTTTTGGTGGGTGCTAAACCTCCACACCTTATGGTATCTTCAACAAGCTTTGCATCAGCAGCTAGAACCTAAGTATTTGAAGATAAATAACATGAATAAGTTGGTTGGAAGTGCCAAGTTATCCATTTCATCAGTGCACAACAAATCGATTATAGAGAAAATCAAGGAAATGCATAGACATTTTTGGTTTTAAAGATGGTGTGCAACGAAAATACTGCCCAAAAACTAAACTTAATGAGAACAATATTGGAAAAGCCTTTGAACTTTGACCACCAGCAAATATCAGCCTTGTTCATCATTTACAAGTAAAGTACCACATATAATGAATCAGTTATTTCTACAGTAGAAATTTCACACACGCTATGAACTAAAACAACATATAATAAACGTAGAACCCTCAAATAGACGAAAAGCAGCTACCATTATAACTTAACAAAATAGCGACTTAGCTATAGTAAAGCAAGCATATATGAAGAAATATAATTAATTCATTTAATTTAGGAAAAAAACGTACACGTTCCCAGGTTGGAAAAGAAGATTTGAGGGAAGCAAAAGCCCTCTGAGAGTTAGCTTCGGTGGTGTTCTGGGACAAAATTGTGCTTATCAGACCGTCCAGCACACTCTCTGTACAAGACTCAGCAACACTAGTATCATTATCTTCATCTTCAATATGATCGAGTGATCTCTGCTTGCGGTACATGATGAATTCTTTGGGGAAACCATGGAGCGCCAAGAGATCATCCCGTACGGCTCGGCATTCCTCCGGCTTGGGCCGAGAGTGATCGGGGAATGGCTCACTGTCATTGGAAGGACCGGCGGTGACATTAGCCTTTCTCGACGATTTCAATGACGGACATGGAGAAGGAGAACAATCGTCGTCGGGTTTTTTCCTCTTTGGGGTTTTTCGCGTCTTTGTCAGTTTGGTCATTTCCTTGATAATGGACCCGTGCCAACGGCCCCAGCGCTGTATTATTAAGGTTTCAGCAGCATCCGAAGTGTCAATTGTATCAAGGTTCGAAAATGCTCAAGTTGAGTTAGGTCCACATGATATGGGGAAGTCATTAGGAGATGGAGATGGGGAATTGAGAATCCTTAGGGTAACTTTCAAATTTTGCAGGACTTTATAAAATTATTCTTTTTCGTTAGTATCTTTTGAAAGCTACATATTTTAAATTTTAATTCATAAAAGATTAGTTTTTTTTAAAGTAAGAATTACTTGGACACTACCTATCCTAATTTATATTCATATAAAAAGATATCTCAAATATCTCATAAATTTTAGGAATATTCATTAAAATATGATTTGAGGAAGTTAGAAATACCGGGAGAAAAGAATAAAGGAGACATAAATTAAAAAATCAAGGCAGAAATAGATTTGTACTCACATTGTTTATCATAAAGTGCATTTTTGATATCTATATTGTCATACTACTTTTTTTCAATAACATGGTTTGAAAATTTATTTTATATTTCAAGTTAAAATAATTTTAAATTAGTTCCGAAGTTCTCAAAAACTTTTTTTTGTGTGTATTTAACTATTCCATCGAGAGCAAATATTTAAATAACCCACTGACTATTATAGTCGTGCTTGCTTCATTTTAATGTTATGATTAAAGTTTTGCAAAATTTTCCTTTAATTTATAAAATTTATGCGACCATAATGGTGATATGCCCAGCATTTAAAACTATATTGAGCGTTAATATTGATTTCTTTACTTAAAACCGTTTTGATAAGGTAACACTAAATACTCAATTAATTCATCTTTACTTGTCAAGTTGATAAAATCAAGAGATAATTTCACATTTAGTTCCTAATTAGAGTCACTTTCTTATTACATTTTTCAAGACATTGTATTTATTATATTCAAAGGGTGATTTAGTAAAATTACTCTTATTATTTACTGATGTTTCTTAATTCATATATGTCAAATAAATGACAAGTAAATATGGACGGAGGGAGTAGAACAAAAGTTGAGGTTAAATGAATTTCCCATGATGATTCATCTCTAAGTCTTACGGCTGTCTATTCCATAAACTTATCCCCTCGTATACAAAAAGTTGCAACCACAAGCCAAACATACATATTTTAGCATATATCCATAATGCTTTTAGAAAGTAAAAGAGAAAGAGAAGTCCATCTTTCTAGTCATGCATTTGCTAGTACATAAACTAATAATTATGTGGCATTTTAAAATACTTGTTTATAGGAAAAGCATTACAGTTAAATTTGTATGAAGTTAAGAACATGAGTCTTAGCTTAATTTAATAATTAGCCGTTGAATACCGTAATGTTAAATAAGAGGAAATAACGAATAAGGCAAATAAGTGAGAGACTCCCACCTTTAGCTTCAATGACGTTATGAACACAATCTTAAAATGCTAACCTTAGATTTTTAGTAATAAATGTTAGAGGATAAAGACTCGATGAATAATGAAATTTTGGAGGTCGAGAATATAAATAAAATGTTCTTATATTGGTTGAAATGAACATATACCATAGGGGCGAAACACCAATCAATCATAAAGATCCACTCGAAATCTAAAATACAATATGAAAGAAATGTTAGCCATGTGACGAAGCCGTTAATGGCGGCAACCTTTGACAGTACTCAAGCCTCTTGAATGGTAATATTTGACATATAAGCTCTTTTTGTCTCTTTGTCTATGGACTGGAATTCATTTAAAGGGCGGCCACTCTCTCTTCTAACAAAATTGCTCATCAATTTGGCAGATATTTGCTTATTATATGTTATGGCAGTTTTCAAGAGGCATCTTGATAGTTAAGTCCAGAGAGGCGACAAGACGACAAAAATATAATGGTCCTAGCAATTTAGCATATTCTGTTTTTGACTCCAAAAAGAGATCTACCATCCAAACCAATCACTTCCCACTATTTGGATTACAGGGAAATTACGTCCACGGAACACTAGACTTAAGTGGTGGGCTGACTTCTGTCCCACTAAAATAATTATGATGAGAGTCCAACCTTGTTGAAGCTATAATTACCAAAAAAGAAAAATTTAAGTTATTGTAAACACCAGAAAAAGTTTCATCCAGCTGGGTTTGGCATAAAAGTATAGTCAACTTGGTCATTCTTTATTTGTTGTTGATAACTTAATTGACCCTGTCAAACACAAACGCCACTTGATTTCTTCTAACATGGCAACTTGGTACCAAAGTCCAAACAAACTGATCATCTTTGATTATTGCTGTTCAACAAAGTACAAAACCATATACAAATAAAACAAAACTTTAAATCAAAATTGCATTTTTCACTCCTTAAAACCTAATTATTTACACAATTATGGTCCAAATTACATTCTTAAGCAATTACAACCAAACCTAAAACAACGAAAAGAAAAAAAGATTAGGCCCCAGTTTAGCAAATTAAAAGCTAAAAAACAAGTTTAGCAAAAAGAAGATTTTAACCACGAACATGATTAAGAGTCCCAAATCCCAAATAATTGATAATTACACTTTTCACTGCTACTCAGTTGCAGTTGAGTTGAGATTGTGAGTGGCTAGCTCTTCCGACTCAGTATCGAGTTTGATTCACTCGTCCTTCTAGTATTCCTTCCCAGTCTACCTCCTCTTCTTCATCGTCCTCCTCCTTCATCCTTCTTCGCATAGCCATCAACATCTTATTTGCCTTCTCCCTCGCCCGCTCGCTTCCTCGCTCCGCCACAAGCTGCAATATGTCAGCTGCCTTCGCCTCTTTCGCCAACCCCTTGAACCTCAGACTACCTTGACTCAGTGAGTACAGAGCCGCCACGCAATTATCCCGAGTCGACTCATCCAATTTATTCCAATTTCTGAGTATTCCCACCAGTACATTTACTGCATTGGCGTCCAGCAATGCCGATTTCCCCTCTTGACACGCCGCCAAATTGCACACCACCAACACTACCCTACCAGCCATATCACTGTTTTTGAGCATTCCTAGAAGTGTATTCGCAGCTCCGAGTTTGATGAGCTTAGCTCGGTTACTTTGCACTAAGGTCAAATGATAAAGGGCTAATGCCGAGTCATGACGAGTCTGCTCGGTTCCTGACCTCAGAGCATGTAAAAGTGGCGGCAATGCGCCCAATACTCCAATTGCTGTCTTATTCTCATCTTCCAGAGCCAAGCTGAATATCGCTCCGGCTGCGTGCTCTTGGGACTCCTCGGAGCCGCCTTTGAGAAGATCAATTAGCAGAGAAGTAATCCCGGCTCGAACGATTTTCACTTTGTTGACTTTTGCCAGCGAGAGGTTAACCAATGCGGCGACGGCGTTTGACTGAACTCCGGTGTATCTCGTCACAAGCAGCGGCTTGAGAGCCGATAAAAGCCGCGGCGTGCACAGTGAAACCCTAGCTTCCTCATCGGTTCTGGTGGTTTTTCTCAGTGAAATTACCGCTAGTTCCTGTTCATAAACGTCCAATTTCTTGAATTGTGCAACGTAATAATCATCTTCAGATGACGTAGAGGCAGAAGACGGGACTTCGTCGGAGATAATCATATCCGACGAAGTCGATACCGACGACGAAGAGGAATAGCAGGAGGGACGAGTAGTGAAAGGAAGCAGCGGCGAGTTATTGGCGATGACAGATTCTTCAGAGCTCGAAGAAGAGTAGAAGTGATGATTATTCCCTGATTTCATTTCCGATGAACCGTGAGAGAGGAGCATAGGTGGATTCTCCGTTACCTCCTTGAGCAACTCCCTCTCTGACACCCGAATTCTAGAATCTTCTCTGGAAATCGTAGAAGAAGAACTCGAAGCCATCGAAGCACGAACCACAGACTCGACGGCGTAATAATCCGGCGGGTGAGGCTTCTCCGCCCCCGATTTTTCACACCAGGTGAGAATCGTCGTCCTCAAAGCTAAATTCGGAATCACGCTAGAGAAATCCGGGTTCAACCCGTTTTGAAGTTGGGGTTTATACCCCAAATCCTTACAAACCTGAACCGAAGTCCGCTCAAAACTCTGTCCAGAAGACACCACAACTGGATCAAACATCAAACACCCATAAATGGGGCAGAGCAGTTCCTTTGGAGGATCTCTTTTATCAAACTTTGAAGAAGACAAAGAAGAAGAAGACCTGTAAACAAAGATTTTCCACATGGATTTGCTTCTTCCATGTCCACCCGTTTCCCCTTTAACTTTTCTGAAAGGGGAATACATGGTGGTGAAACCCAAACAAGTTTTGCTGTAAACTGGATTCTAATAGGTGAGGATGATGATGATGAGACAACAGAGTAAAAGTCGGAGATTCATTTTCAAAAGAGATTCAGTATGATAAGAGTCAGATTTCAGTAGGACGTATAATTGTAGAAACAAACCGAGTCTCAACTCTCAAGAATGGTTTGGTATCCTATGCTTTAAGTTTTAAGGCTTGCTTCTTCGGTTATTTACTTAAGTTACCACTTGAGCGGTTTAAGACTGAGTCTAACATAGACAGCTCACTGTGCAATTTCATGTCCTTTTACCGCCCATCCCTTTTATTTTTCGTAGCTTTCCACCACTAAAATACTTTTCTTTGTTTCATTCTAAACTCTTCTAGAACACAAGTTAAAACACAACTAACATGTAAGTTCTATGTCATGATTTTTTCATATAACAAACAAAAATATTTTACTAGTTAATATATAAACAAAAAATGATTTTACATGTCAATATATATAAATTAAATTATTTTTAGTATTATTCATTTTTTTGGGTAGAAAATAAATATCATCATGTTTTAAAATTGAATTGATGAAATAAATAAGACATAAATATATTTTTTGATTTGATCTCGATTGATATCTGCATCTTGCAATTTTTGGCGTGTCACAAGTTAATGTTTAAACTTATGTAAAGGTGAATAACTAGACACATGTGTCCTATGTGTGTTATATTACGGAGAACTTATATGTTCACTTGTTTAATTATTATGTAAGTTAAAATGTTAACTTGTACAAATTCAAAACTAGGGAAAACAAATATTAGAGAGGCAAAATTAAAGGATATATTAATGTATTATGTCAATAAATAATGAAGTTTAAAGAATACATAGTTTAAGATTGCACATTGAGAAAAGTTGAAGGGCTAAGTGCCAAGCTTTATCCACTCAACATTATATTTTTTTCACTCGTTCACTACTGGTATTCGCATTAAAACTCCAACTAAATTTGGATTATACATTGCAGGTAGAGCTATCAAAATTAGCTAGCCTAACTGCACCCAGTCCAAGCTTCGCGGGCTATGGAATTTGAAGGGCTTGGACAAGATGACCCTTCATTTGAAAGGGCCTTGAAATGGTCAATCTAATCTAACTCTAGTAGGGCTGCGGGGTAGCCCTTTTTATTTTCTTATAATTTTTTTCTTTTCAATTTATATTCGAAATTAAAATTCCGCCAATATATTAAGTTTTTAACATGTCTAATAAAATTATATGGAAATATATAATAATAACAATCACAATATGCTTTATACATATGATGAATGATACTTTTAATTACAATCACAATATATTTTATAAATTGGATTAATGATACTTATATAAATTCAAACTTAGGGAAAACAAATATTATTAAGACAAAATTAAAGAATATATTTTTGTATTATGTCAATAAATAACGAAGTTTAAAGAATATATTGTTTAAGATTGCACATTCTAAAAAGTTGAAGGGTTAAGTGGCAAGTTTCATCCACTCAGCATTTTTTTTTTAACTCATTCACTATTCGGTATTCGCATTGAAATCACAACAAAATTTGAATCACGCACTACAGGTAAAATAATCAAAATGAGTCAGCCTAACCACATCCAGTACAAGCCTTGCGGGCCACAAAATTTGAAAGACTTGAACGGGATAGCCCTTCATTTGAAAAGGTCCTAAAATGGCCAATCCAACCAAACCCCCTTGGTGTTATGGGCTGGCTAGCCCTTTTTTTTTTCTTTCTTGTAATTGTTTTTCTTTTAAATTTATATTCGAACTTAAAATTTTATCAATACATTAAATTTTTAACATCTCTAATAAAATTACACAAAAAATACATAATAATTACAATCATAATATGCATTATACGTATGATTAGTGATACTTTCAATTACAATCTTATAACTGAAATATATAACATCAAGAAATGAAAGGATTTTTAATCAAATATAGCAAGCACTGGTCATGAATTGGAGTCACCTTACGACTAAAGAGAAATAATAACCTTTTTTCGACAGATAAATAAGTAAAGAAAATTTGAAAAAAAATAAATTTGTAAACTACAGAACAAATATGTCTTACAACTTTAACAATTTTAATTCAAATTAAATAATATTTTTGGCCATGGACCAACTCCGACCTGGCCTTGATTAAACCTCAACGGCCAAAGATTAAGTTGTGCCAAGCTTATAGGCCCTAGTTCTAAATGAATTTGAAAAATCATATCCCAATCCTACTCTAATAACGGGTGGAATCAGACCGGTCCCATGGGCTAATCCATTTTTACGGCTCTAGCTGCAAGACACTTTCAATAAATTTTCTCTATATTCAAAATTAAACTCGATATTTTTAATTAAGAATAAAACACTTGTACCACTGCACCATAATTCAAGTTTATTTTAATTAGTATCGTCAATTTCCAGTGATCCAATCATTTTTATTTTGCTTGCAAAGGGGATGGTCCAATAATTGGTGTGCTCACGTATGCTTTTCCTTTTGCCCTATAATTGGATCAACCATTGCATATTCTTAAATCTAAACCTTTTTATGGTACTTATCCACTATAACAATAATTAAATTTTAATATAATATTTTTTATACTATACCTAATATATGTTTTATAATAGTACTTTATTATAAGAATCTAGAAAACTGGAATAAAAAATACAATAATAATACCAAATCTATTGTAGAAAAGCTGTTTTACGGAAAAGTTTAACTGTATTTGGAGCAATTAAATTAGTATATTTGAAGTCTATTTAGAGTGTTAGTGATGATTCCAATTTCCAAGTACATTATTAAGTAGACTTTTAAATAAACATTGCAAGTTTTAAGAAGTGCTTAGCTCGTTTTCTCAAAGAGTGAAGGGAGTTTATTTTTTACACAAATAACAACTTTCACCTCCAAAATTACACTTTAAAATTTATTTATCAAAATACCAAAAAAAACACACTCTTTTTCATTTTCCAACACTATTATATCATACCACACACCACAATAATCACACTCAAAACACTCTCTCTCCTAAATTTGTAAATAAAGTTGGTATTTTATATGGTATTTTTCAATGATTCGGTAGGGGCATGTAATTTTTATCCAAAAACTTGGTATTTTTGAAAACTCCCCTTATAATTTATAGGCTTAAGTCAGCTATAATTTAAAGTTATTATAGTTCGCTATATTATTAATTTTATAATAAAAAAAGTTAATTTTACATGCATTTATCGTATTAAATAATGTATATCAAGCAAATGTTCAATCATATTCGATCTTATTCTCTCTCTTCCCTTACCTTTTTTTCTCCTGAGTATTATCAAATCAAATTACTTTCTCGTTCCTTTTTTTCTCCTTACTAACATCAAATGCAGAATTTCATAGAATCAGATAACTTCTATTTAGTTGTTTTGAATTTTTATTTTTTTTAATTATTTAGTTCTATTCAGTTTTTGTAATTTCAATTAGGGTTAATCAAAAGGAACTCCTTTATCATCTTCGCTATCTGTGACTCCTCTTACGTCACTATACCATAATCATCAGCCTCACAAATTGAATTTTATGAATAAAGGATAAAAATTGAGATTGTTCATGGTAGTTCGACAAAGGTAGAATGATTCGCGTCTATTTTCTTCTCTGTAAGATCGATGAGTTCTTAATAGACTATGTTTAACGCGGGTGTTACAATTTGTATATGTATTTATGATGACTAACACGATGAGTGGGTGGATATTTCAATTTATTTATGTATTTCTTATAGAAAAAAAAATCATATTTGAATGTACTTCTTGTGTTTCAGGAGAAATTTTTGTGTATCAACATGTTCAAGTATATCATTTTCACAATTGCACTTTTTATTGTATTTTTTGTATTAATGTAATCAATTATTCACTGAAATACTTTTATATCAATGTATTCAAATGATATACTTATATCAACATATTCAAGTGCACCAGTTCATCGTTGCACTTTTTGTATCAACGTATTCCAATTGTATTGTTTCTTATTGGATATTTGTATTCATATTATTTATCTATTGAAAGACAAGTACAAAATACACTTCGACATTTATAAAGTCCTTAAATAGCTAGACATTTATATTTGCATCAAATTTTGTATTTTATATCTTATGTATTTTATATCTTACATCAAATTTTAGATGATAGCTAAATATTGGAAAATTTGGACTTCTTTTACATGCTAACTATCTGGAAGAAACATTGGTGGGCTTTGTAGGTTAAAAGTTACTGGGCAAGTGCACATATAGCCCATTTTGGAGGGTGTTTTACCAGAATGGTTTGGAAATTAGTGGTGTCAAACTTTTGATATATTTACTTTATAGGCAAAATTTAAATTTTTGAAATCTTGAGGGTTCGTCCTTGCAAAAATCGGAGTCAAAAAATAAAGATTGTTTGTTTTGAAGGTCATTGGACGTAATTTAACCCCTTCAATATATCAAGATTAGTGATTATTTTCATCATACGACATTGAAGTTGAAAATAACTTTCACATTTGAAACTTGACATATTGTTTGTGCAAGCAATATACTTGCTCTTTTACCTCATCAGACTCTTCAAACTTTCTTAGTCTCTGATATCTTATCTACTTTTAGTCACCTTCTTTCTCTAGCATTTTAAGATTTCTATATTAGTATTTGTCGCGATTATCTTGTTGTTTCAATTCTCATCAGTTGTAATTTCGATTCAGTAAATTTATTATATGTTAGTGTTGTATTGGAAATTCAAACTGTTACATAATGTTGATATATAGAGGTGGTAAAATTGAATCCAACCACCCAACTCGTTTGACTAGTTTGGACAGGTTAAAACTTGCACATTTATTAGCTCAACCCAACTTATTTAAAATTGGGTTGATATGCAATCCGAATTGACTCAAAAAAGATCTTGCCAAATAATTTTTTAAAATAGTTTATTAAATATGATATGTTTTATATAACCATAATAAAGAAAAATATAATTCAATCAAGTACTAGAATATTGAAAAAGAATAAATAAAATGAATAAAACTTAATAAAAGTTGGGTCGGATTGAGTCTTGACCCATTCTATAACACATTACTCAATTCGTTTTGACCCAAGGATCTTGACCCATTTGTTGTCTTGATCCATTATAATCCGCTCAAATTTGATCCAACCCGCCCAATTGCCACCCCAACTGATACACAAATTCGGATCCTAGAAGTTTCTCTTATCTACTGATTTCGTATCCTTGGATTTCTAACAACTGAGAAAAGAGAAGTTACTAGTCCATTTCCCATTCAAGATTATTTTGACTTCAATTAGGAATATGTCATTCATATCGGTCTTTGATTTTACCCTCTACGAATAACTAAAGTGGAAAGCACGAAGAAGAGTAAAACAAGATTTGAATCCCTGCTGTACGTAGTAGAATTAATGTACAATTAGTGATATAATAAGGCACTACAACTCTAACCTATGTTCGAATTCAAGTACAATTATATGTTGTGACATATCGGACCACACTTGTCAATGTGTCATCTATGCAGGGGTGGACCTACGTAGGTGACAGGAGGTTCACCTAAATTTCTTGGCCAAAAATTACACTCCATATATAAGGTAGGTTTTCTTGAACTACCTACGTCAAAGAGGGGAGATAACCCAGTGTTAATAAACTGTTCAACTTGGACCACAAATACTAATTTTTTACTTTACACTCTAGTTCACATATATATAATTTTACTTTTCGAATTCGCTGAATAAAAATTCTGAATCTGACAGTGCAACTATGAATTGATTTCATGGATGAAAAAATGTATTGGGTGTGAGAGAGAATATATTGGTAAGTAAATTGGGGCCAAACAACTTTTTTTGTATAGTCATTACCATGATACTTTCTACATTTTCAGGTGATGTGACTTAAAAGTGAAGTAAAAGAAAGAGTCGAAGAGTATAAAAAAAAGGAAAATTTTTCTTTGACAAATATTCTTTCCTGATTTCTCCAACTCTAATAAGTTTGAAATTAACTCATGCATTCAAGCAGCTACAACAATAATATATTCTCTCGAATTTTATAAGTGGGATCGAGGTGGATAAAATATATATAGTCTTTATCATTATCTCATAGAGATAGAAAGACTATTTTCAGAAAATCCTTGTCTAAAAAATATCAGACCTCAAAGCAGAAGATACCAAATATGAAGAAAAAATGACTTAAGTAGAAATCAAATGATGATATATAAATATAATAAAAGTAAAAAATATAAAAAAGACGATAACAATACAAGATATAAAAACACGACTAGTCCTACTAACCTACTAAACCACAAGGCCAGACATCATCCTATCTCCTACTAGCCTATTAACCTTCTACCCTAATACGTGACCTACACTCATTTCTATCTAAGGTCATATACGCAATGATATAAAGTTGCATCATATCAGCTATTCCAATACTTTTTTGCTCTACCTTTACCCCTCCGCGTAAAATGAGTAGCTAGAGAGTAACAGTTTTGATGTTAGGGGTATGAATTATGATTACAAGAAATGCACATTTAACAGTTATAAAATAGAAAGAACTTTTGTTGACAGGGATAAGTATATTTGTATTAAAAAAAAAGATTGGAATCTGCAAAAGAAAAATATGCTTCATCTCCCGTGGTTCAACGAACATGTTTGCCACAAAAAAAATTCACTGTCAAGGTTGAAGAAAGTGGAACAAAAGATGGCTGGCAAAAGTAGGGGTAACTTTATCAGGGTCAAAACACACAAGTTCTATTTATTTTTTCACCACCCAGAAGTTCTTATTCTATTGACTTATCGAGAATTAATTTACTGTTATTTACAATTTTACATATAATTATACCTTTTGGATTTTTTCCAATTCAAACTAATTAACTGCTGGGGAAGAGAGAAAGAAGGAAATTATTTATTTATTGAGCGATGATCTACTTTAAGATAATTCTATCGGTGCGTCGATAGATTTTATCCTAATTTTTAAAAATAGGCATGTTTGATTTTTGATAGATGATTGCTTCAAGTAAAATATATCAAAATGAATAGGAAAGAAAGTAATAATAGAGAAGAAATCATATAAAAACTACACACTCACAATCACAATATAGTATGATAAACAACGCAATAATAATAATAATAATAATAATTAAAAAAAATTAAAAAAAGAAGAAGTGAAGAATAGTAGGACAGTAGTAATACTAATACTAATAAGAAAATTAAACAACGTTCTACTATATACTAACCTTCTACTCTAATTGTAGACCTTCATATTCTTCTATATGGTCATGTATCCTTAGTAAACCGTAGGTATAAATGTATAATCACTTCTACTAAATATTTCTTGAATCTACCTCTCTTGCTCCTCACTAGGACCTGTGTTCATCTCCTATTTACATGTTCGTGTCTCACCTCCCTGATGTAGTCCATCATCAAGGCCACTCCAACCTTATCTTGTATATCTTCATTTCTAATCTTATCTCTTGGTATGATCACACATTCACTTCAATTTTCTCTTTAAAAACATATCAAGGAACTGAGAACAAAGAAAGAAAAATCTTCAAGTTGACACGGAAAGCTGTTTTACTTAGGAGTAAAAAGCGGCAAAAGAATGTCCGCCGATTAATAATTTGCTCGATTATATTATATTGGACCTAGATTTAATAATGGATTTGGTCGTTTCGAATAATTTTGGCTTCAAAATTCTAAAAAAAAAATCTCACTTCATGAGTTAAATTGATTAGTGAATGAAGCAGTTTCCACAAATTGAGAACAAAAAGATACAATTGCCCCTTCCCTATTCATTAATTACTGCTAATTATGGTAAAATCATGTCTTTGTCTTTAATGTATCGTTACCAATAATGTGCTATTCCTTGCACCTATTTAACATAACTGTTCATAGAACTGAACAAAATCTATATTTAATCGAATAAAAACGAAGTTGTCACCATTCAGATTTGCTTGTTTTATTTTAAGATCAATGCTATTAAATAACGATAATATGCAAACGATAAAAACTAATCTTAATCTATTCAAAATTGAACAAAAATATTCTTAATTAATAATTTAATCTAAAAATATTTTTGCCGTTAATAATTTCGTCCAGGTAAAACAATTGAGCATGTAATATATAATGTAAGGTGTACGTTCTACTTGTGGCAGGCAGAGGCAATTAAATTGATAAATAAATGTATTTATTCTCTGATTTCTGTTATATTACGGAGTTCAATGATTCCTTCTCATTCTTTATTATTCGGAATGCTAAAATCTTTACCAAAAACCGATAAAGTATGAATGAGAGCATATTCATATACAGTCCAGAAACAGCCTTTTTCTCTGTTGCCTATCATATATTATACATAAATTATAAAATTATTATTATCTTTTCAAAAATTGAAATTGCTTTCTCATATCCAGCTATGTACACCTCCAACATCCAATTATCTTTTTCTTTTTCTTTCTAAAATTAAAAATAAGATTCTTACCTGCAGGGAAAACACAAATTCAAAGGATTGACTAGAAAAAACTACCATCGTGGCTGTGTTGTGCGGCGGCAATCGATCCAATTCAACTTGAATTTGCTTAGATCAAAATTAGTTGGGTCAAAACAGATTGAGTAATGGGTTATATAACGGGTCAAAATCTAATCTACCCAACTTTTAGTAAGTTTTACTCATTTTATTTGTTCTTTTTAAATATATTATTACTTAATTAAATCATATTTTTCTTTATTTTGGCTATATAAAACATATCAAATTAAACAACAAAGTGTTTTAAAAATATCTTGACAAGATTTCTCTCGAGTCAATTCGAGTTGCATATCAACCCAATTTTAAATAAGTTAAAATGAGTTGGGTTGAGCCGTTGAGCTATAAATGGACGAATTATTAGCCCGTCGAAACATCAATAGGTTAAACGGATTGGATTTAATTTTGTCACCCCTAATTGTACCTTGAGCTACTTAGCTTGTACAACATTCAAATAAGTAGTGTTTTGTGCACATGAAAGAATAATAAAAGTAGACGCATTGCATCACAAGAGGGCAGGGAAGTTGGTTCGGTGAAGTGAACTGGTCTCGAAGATGAGTTCGGAAAAGGTTCCGTCCCAATGGGTTTTGGAAGGCACAAGAATGATCATAAGGTGAACCTTGTACTCAATATCTGTGAACTGTATTCAAAGACCATTTAAATGGCAGAAGTCAAAACTCTCATGGTCCGATTGAAAATTGAAAAGAACATGTGTTTCAATGATATGGCAAAAAGAATAAAAATGATAGATATGCTGGATATATATATATGATCATACAATGTACCCTATCCATAACAAAATAATTTTAGTCGGCACTACTAACGATATTTTCATACAGAGGACAACCATTGATTGCAGTACTTTTGATCTCATTACAAATTTAACTATACCATTTTCTCAGTATATATCTATATGAGCACTATAAGGCTGGGCATAAAATACCAAAAATCGAATTATTGAATCGAATCAAAATTTTTGGCAATTTGGTATTTGATATGGTATTCGAAATGGTCATTATCATTCGTGCAAAGAGAAATTTAAAGACTAAACATAAATAATCCGAATATATACGTCTTTTAGTTGTGTCAATTTGCTTCTCTTGATATCTTCTTACATGTTGATCTTTTAGCTAGCATATTGTCCCTTCACATCGAAAATAGAAATAATTGAAGCAATAGTATTACCTTTGTAATACAATCAACTACAACTTCAATACGATATTACCAAATACTATACCAAACTGAAATTTGATTTACCGATTATCGAATTATCAAACTAAAATTTAAAAATTTCAAACCGAATATCAAACCAACACCCTAGTGAGTAGTTGTTTGATTCCCCTGTGAAGAAATGTGTCCTTGTACTGCAACTTCTAAGGAATAATTGCATAGAGATGTTACATCTATTGATGGTATAGTGTCTGTTTAGGGTCAAAATACATAAAGAGGTTAGCTAGTACCATGCATGTGCACTCTGATTATTTACTATTTTTGAGAAAGGAGGGCCTCCACTACTTGCTTCCCTATTCTTTTCCTGTTTTTCCCTAACAGCAACAAATGTTCCTCATCAACACATTTTTTTTATTTCTAAAATTTAAGTTAGAAATTTCTGATTAAAGGACAAAGATTTCAACCAATCTTACATAATATGTTTACATGTATACCGTCTCTCTGAAAAAACCCAAGAAGGATGTGTATTGTTTTGTTAATTTATTCTTTCTAAATTTAAAAATAATTTAGAGATTTTTTGGTCTCACATAAATATTACTTAAAATTATAATTTTTAAAAATTTTATATAGCCAAATAAAGTAACCACAAATTTCAAAAAGTAAATTTTGATCCAAATTCACACATGTAACTATTGATAGTAACGGATCCAGAATTTTCATATATATATATGTGAACTAGAGTGTAAAGTAGAAAATTAGTATTTGTAGTCCAAGTTGGGCAGTTTAGTATCACTGGGTTATCTCTCCTCTTTGATTTAGGTGATTCAAAATTAGTAAATATATAAATTTTTTGTAAAATCTACTTTATACATATAGTATAATTTTTTGCTGAGGAGATTTAGGTGAACTTTCTGGCACCTACGTAAGTTCGCTTCTGCTTTTTGAGAATCTTATTAAGAAATTTTAAATTTTAAATTCACCAAAATAATATAATATTTGTGCTAGCTAATTAACAAACACGCGCAAATTAATTTCAAGAGATACCTATTATCCAGCTATTCTAGCTCAAATATCGAAAATTAAGTTATGTCATATGAATTGAAGAGAGAAGGGGAATAAATTGGAGGATGGAATATTTATTACTATATATTAATAAGTAATATTACTACATTGGAATTCTCTTGATCATGCTTAGAAAGGCAGGCAGCAACATAAAGAGCAATCATAATGTCTTGTTATTCCAGCTTGCTCTCTCTTCTGACTCTTCCCCACCATCATTGCTACCATTTCTTTATCATTCACCAACCTCATCACCATGATCACTTCATTTCATCAACAATATTATTACTCAACCAAGAAGTCGAAGTCGAAGTCGAAGCCGAAGACGAAGACGAAAGAAAGAAGATGTTGAAGTTGACAATGAACAAGAGTGCTACTTTCCTGGTTGGAAAACCCTAATTAAGTACTCTTGAATTTTCTACAAATTAACTCTTCTTATTTATGGGGAATCAAGCATCATGGTCCGATTCATAACATATGTGTGTTTCTTCAACTCTTTAATTTAAGTAGTAATTCATTTTTAATTTTCTTCCACTTCTTTTGTTATTCTTATTTTTGGACTACATAATTCATGAGTATCTTCTTGTTTCAGTAAACCTAGTAATTAATGAAAATCCACTTTCTCTGAAATTAATTTACTTATGATTAATTACCATCTGAACAACTCAATCTTGTTATCAATGAGATCGCCAAATACTTAGGGTTTCAGTGTAACTTTTAACACGCAAATTAAATTAAAGTCTCGAAATATTATCCCATCTTTTATTCGTATATATCGATCGATCTGTTTGAGATTTGAGAAATTATATTTATTACTATATACTTTCATATGTATTATATATGAGAAATAAGAATAAAAGGCTTATTCATGTACGTCCTGTTTGTACTTTATTATGTTAACTGTTAATTTTACTGTCTATATTCTCTTATCTTCAAAAATGAGTTTTCCTTTTCATGGACAGAGATTATTGATCAAGAGAATATTTGTTTCTTTTTCCTGAATATTCAGTACTATACTACTATACCTTTCTATTCTTATTCTTCTCTTTTCTCCTTTTCTTTCTTCCCACAACAGACCAGGCTACAAAAGAGTTTTTTTTAGACTAACAACTTTAAATATGTCATAATTTTGGTGAGACTATATGTAATCATATATTTCGGATTAGATTTTAAAAAATTATCGTTAAATATTTGTTTGATCATAGATTAATTTTGAGAATATATCCTGAAAAAATTTCATCGAGTCAAGCAGTTCAAATTTTTTTCTAGCTAATTAAATGTATGTTCAAACAACTTTTAAGTTTAAAGAATGACAACTTCAAAGCCAAACGGAAGCTAAGACTTCTGAAATTTAATTTGTAATTTTTGGACATTAAACTTGGGATATTTGGAATTAAATTGAAAAAAGCATATAACTGAAAATTAGTTAAAGTTGTATTTTAGATAGATATATGCATTTAACTTGGGAAAAAAATAGGTAAATTTTGTGAACCAAAAAGATCACTTGAAAAACTGATCGATCTATCCTTAAAAATAATTCAAAAATAAATCAACCCAATGTATATCAAACATTTTGAACTTTTTCTTGGTTGAAAAACAACAAGGAATAAGCAGCTCCTAAGTATGTTATTCCCACGGATGAAGTTTAATTTGGAGAGTTAAACGAGTTTTTGTTATTATAATTTGTTTATATATTTTAAATTATTTTAAAACTTAACATTGTACTTCTAAATTAGTGGTAAAAAGTAAAAATTTGACACTCTTAAGATATTTATCACAAAAATTTTGACAAGAGAATATAGCATGCATATGAGTCACATGAACGAAACTAATGAAGATTTGTCACGAGATATGCAATAGGAAGAGCAGGGTTACTAAACAAAATCAAATCGAAAATCGAATTAAATTCTAAATCGAATCAATTCGAGAGAAAAAATTCGACTAATGGTCTAGTTTGACTTGGTTTGGTATTGAAAAAAAATCTTACTACATTTGGTTTGGTTTGGTTTTAACTTTAAAAACAAAATTCGAGACTAAACCAATCCGACATTATATATATATATAATTTACCTATTAACATATTATTTTAAATTTGACTTAATTATCTAGGAATACCATATTTAAAAAATATTTATCATCTATAGCAACTCTACTATGCGTTAAAAGTGAATTATATATGTGTATATATATAAATATTATATTAAAAAAGAATTATGCATCTAATATAGATATATTATACTATGTATAAAAATGAATTTACATGCAATATAGATGTATTGTGAGCGTTTTAAATTGTTTGAAACTTATTTTGATAAAAAATCTAAATAATATATTTAAAGCGAATTATACATGTATTAAAATAAATTTATATAGCTACAAATGATAAATAATTTTTAAATATGGTATATTTAGGTAAGTTTTCCAAATTAATAACTCTTACGCACAAATCAAAAATCAAATCAATATTAATACTAGCAAAAAAAAAAAAAAATTAATCCAACACTAAGAGTGATAATAATAATGAATATTTGTTCTTTAGTTTTACATTGGTCTAGATAATTAAAATACATAACTTAATTTTAATTTTTCTTTAATGTTTACTCATGTAATTAATAAGTACTTATCACACTTATTTTAGCATGATTTAGTACTTTAAAGTTATGATATTTTTGTCATTATGACTTATTTTAGCATGATTTAATACTTTAAAATTAGGATCATCTCCATTATGACTTTACATTTTTTATGCGATCTCATTATTATTTTTTGTGGAATATTTTTGTGTCTTCACTAATATAATATTTTGTGTAAAACATCCTAGATTTTTGTATTTTAGTAGGGCTAAATAAATATTTGAATCATAAGTTGATTTTTTGTTTTTATAAATACTTTATCAAAATATCCAAAAAAAATTAAGAACCCGAGAATTTCAACAAAAATTAAAAATTCAAAAAAAAAACCCGAGAACCCGAGGTTGAAAAATTTGGATTTTATTGGTTTGGTTTGATCTATATATATTAAAAAAACCGACATAAATAGTTTAGTTTGATATTTAAAAAATCCAAACCAACCCGGTCAAGGTACACGGCTAAGGAAGAGTATAGTTTAATGAAGAGCATAAATAATATAATATTGGAAATTATTTAGCAAATCAAGAATTAAAATGAGTATATGGCTCTCATAAGATGATAGTAACTAAGAAAAGAATTTTGAATCTAATTCGTTCAAAAAACTAGTAGAATTAATTTTCTACCTCATAAGACTCAGATGGGACTTCATTTAATTTTTTAGGTGACTATATATATTAGTAAAATTTATGAAATTACACAATCTTTTTTATCCAAATATTAAATATTCTCAACTTTTTATAAAAAATACTAAAATCCCAACTTTTCTAAAAATTCTATTTATTTTTTATACCTCATTATTATATTTTTTATCAAAGAATATAATTAGTACAATTTTATAAATTTAGAAGTCTATTTATTGTCAATCACTTGTTACATTTTAATTTTTCCTTTTTTAAATCCATTTTCTTAAAATTTTTGTTTTTTGATATTTATCTATATAACAGTTACCATTTAAACATTTTAAATATTTCCTTTTTCAGTTTTTTCCAACTTATCTCTCCTGAACCGACCGTTTCTCCATTTTTACTCCCCAAACTACATCTCCATCTCCATCAACTTCTCCATCTCCCTATCCATCTCCATCTCCATTTCCATCTCCATAACAAATTAAGTAAAATTGCTACTTAAGTAATTGATACCTATTCTGTAAGGGGATCTGAAAGCTGATGCGGTTACCTAACAACTTAAGTATGATTCCTACTTAAGTATTTTAGGCCTATTCTATAAGAGGTCTGAAAGTTGATGTGAAAACCTAACAAATTAAGTAGAATTGCTACTTAAGTAATTGATACCTATTATATAAGGGGGTCTGAAAGTTGATGTGGATACCTAACAAATTAAGTATGATTGCTACTTAAGTATTTGAGGCTTATTCTACAAGGGGTCTGAAAGTTGGATACGTAACAAATAAAGTAAGCTTGATACTTAAAAAAAAATTCCATATGATTCTAACTGTGCATTTATCTGGTGATACCTATTGTTTTTAGAGATGATGCAAAGTTTGATTCTGATTCATGCTTACAATTATTTGTGTTATTTTGTTCTGATTCATGCTTACTGATATTTGTGTTTTAGGGTATGAATTATGTAATAAAAAGCATCCCTTTTTTTCCATGCCGCCTTTTTTTTTTTTTCTGATCTAGTCGTTTTTTTTTTAAAATTCAAATTACAACTCCCAAAACATTTTTTTAGGGATTAATTGCATAATTTGTAACTTATAGCCTTAATTCAAGGGATACTGCTAGTTGGCAGTAATTTCTTTTCCATATTTAACGTTACAACATTAATTTTCAGTTACAATTATGTAAGTATCAAGCGGCTTCAGAAGGTATCAAATAAATGTAAAAAGTCGGAATTTTTTGTAATTAGATAAAGATTCGAGTTTTTTAGAGATTTTTTAAGAACAGTATGGGATCCACAAATTTTAAACTCTTTGGTAAATCATGCCTTTTTTAATTGAGCTGCATTACGTAATCGTCATCAATATATTCTGTATGATCCAAATAATTGACGTTTCAATTTCGAATATGCAGATTCAAAAAATGTTCCCTAAGAACAAAAATGAGTTTCTGGCCCTTTTTGTATGATCCAAAATGAATGAATTTTTCAAACCTTAAAAATGTATTAAGTAGTAATTATTACTCCGTCATTCATTATTAGATGTCAAAAGAATTTTAATTTGGCTTTCATTTTTATTTGTCATTTTGGAGAATCACAATAGAACAATTTTCTTTTACTTATTTTACTTTCAATTTAGTTACAAAGTTAATGTTTTTGAAAAATGTAGAATTTCTTGAAAATATTTAATAATCAATTCATCCTTAGATTACCTAGGCTATATTTCTTGAAAAAACAAAAATATTATTAAATCAATATTAAACATATTAGAATTTGAGTTATGACTTTAATGAATATTTTTATCAACTAATGAGGTGAAATGGTAATCTCACTATACTAATCATTATTTTCTTAATAGGTGTGTCCAGCAAAATTTTGACATCTAATAGGTGAACAGAGACGGTATTTTCTAAAATTAAATTTTTCTTTAATTAGTTTTTCAAACTATTTTTAGCTTTAATAAGAATTTGAGAAGAAGCAAAAAAATAAAATAATGACAAATTATATTTCTTAATTAATGTCATTAACTTACTTTCTTAAGGAGCGTGCCACCCTCAAAACTTTATTTATTTTGGACATGAGAATAAATGTCTACCTCAAAAAAAAATAGTGGTAAGATTTGCATAAAATCTACTCTCCTCAAATTATCAATAAATTCCTACATTTGAATTAGGAATATGTAAAGGAAAAATTTGAGAAAAAGAATCAAATTCCTTCCTAGTCGTTTGAGACAACATTACGTCGAACAAGTTAAAACAGCTTCATTGGCATGTAACGCATAAATTAGTGGCTCCTGTGTAGCCCCCTCCAAGTAAACACTCCGAAATGTTGCTTTGCGGAGGCCGTAGATTCAATATATTGGCGCCAACAGCGCCTTTCTCATTTGGGACTTTCATCAAACACCTTGCAGCTTCAAAATCCTCAAAGCTTTCACTAAGCACAAAATCATTTACCGCCAGTGCAAGCTCAAAAGTCTTCAGCTCCTCCCGTTTTGAAGCGCTAAACTCGCGTCAAAAAGAACAAGTGCATATCTACATTGATTCCCTCCTTGAATGGAACCAGGTTCGCCATTCTCTCTTCGTGTTTTATTTATACGTTTCTTTTACCGAATTGTATATACTCAGATGAAGTATTTTATTGCAGAAAATGAATCTGACTGCCGTAAAGGAAGAGAGCGAGGTCATGGAAAGGCACGTTGAAGACTCGCTTTCAATTATAGAACCGATTCGGACTTCGTATCTCTCACATTGTGGACCTTCGTCCGAGAATCTCAATCTCGTTGATGTTGGTAGCGGTGCGGGGCTTCCTGGACTAATTTTGGCCATTGCTTCCCCTGGTAGCTATTCAATTTTTTTCCCCTTCGCAATGTCAAGGAGCAACATCTCTAAAGTAAACTAAATATTGCCTGTGTAGAATTTGTTGTATTTCTGTATATTCACTTTTGTGGTAGCAAACAAAAAAAAGAAGGAAAGTAAAAGAGTTAAATCATCAAACGAAGATATAAAAAATGTGAGATTTCATTTTGCTAAATGGAACGAGCTGCTTTTACCGCTTTAGTAATTAGTTAAGAGATTGATTTACATTGTCCCTATAAAAGTTAAGGATTTCCTTTGCAAATCATCTCATTCTATTCTTGCCATATTTTTCTCACCAACCCTCTTAAATTTCGATCACTTAAGTATGATCACTGAACGAAGTTGTTTGTGCAGGATGGAAAGTGACCCTTCTAGAGTCTATGAATAAGCGTTGTTCCTTTTTGGAGCACGTAATTAGTCAGATAGGTCTATCAAATGTTCAAGTTAAAAGAGAGAGAGCTGAGGTTAGTAAAACTCGAATCATCAGTTAATTTGTCTTTTTAATTATTCATTTAGTGAGTGGTCAAAAGTACTCTTCCTTAATTTAGTCAATGTATGTAAAATGCTTTGGTCCATATTGAATGTGAAGTGGTGTTGTTGCAACTTAATTCGTACACATTCCTAGCAATGTCACATTTCTTTTGTTTTCCTGAAACCAGATGGGTGTTAAGCTCCATGGGATTGGCTTAACTATTACATTCTTCAACCTCAAATTCTAGTTTCTCTTTAGTAATACGTTTTAAACCAGTACAGATCATCTTTAGGCAAATTTGACTAGTTTCCTATTTACCCTGATTGTTTCTCTTCCAACTTATTTGGAGCTACTGATCCCTTTAAATCTTGTCGTTCTCTCTGGAAAAAAAAGAACAGGAGAGCTAATGATCCTCAGTTTTTTATTTGATAAATCTAGTGATCCCTCGCTTAACTTCCAAGTTTATCGGAGTGGTTAAACTTTAGGGAACTAATGTATCATCTAGCTTCTGGTTAATGTCAATAGATTTACTGAATTGATTTTCCTATTCTTGCTCTTAAGGAGTTTGGATCACTCATGATCTAAATTGGTAAGTTGTCACCCTAAATTTGGTTATGCACAATACAATAGTGTGAATTGTGGTATAACTGAAGATTATCTGCATGCCTCCTTATGGCAAAATAATCACTTTAGAGTCCCTTTTTCATTAAGTTATATATTTTCCATTGACTAGTACGAAAATCTGACGATTTTATGACTTTATCTCCTAGTGTACAATACTTAATATACCAATATCTTGGGAGGAAAGTTAAATCTGATGATTTTATGACTTTATCTCCTAGTGTACAATACTTAATGTACCAATATCTTGGGAGGGAAGTTCTAAATTCTTGCTCTTTCTGCTAGTTATGCATGCCCTTGACAAATTAAAAGTTGTTGTAGTTTGACGTCGGTTGTTCCTCCTATTATATACTAGTCTCATCTTTTAGATTCTCTTCTGGTAGTACAGATTTAAAATATTCACTTAATTTGTGGACATGGTGCACATCTGAACTTTGGAATAGGACAGACGCTTGGGCAAGACGTCAGCTTCAGAGAGTCCTTTGATGTTGCAGTTGCCAGAGCTGTTGCAGAAATGAGAGTTTTATGTAAACAGAGACAATTTGTCTTTCTTCTTCTGTGTTTTATGTTTGTTAATATTGATTGAGATTGTTATCTATTTCTGTTATTCTGCAGCTGAGTATTGCCTTCCTCTTGTCCGAACTGGTGGTATCTTTGTAGCTGCAAAAGGGCATGATCCTCAGGTCTGTCTCTCTTATGATTCATACTAATAGTTTAAGTTACTTTGTCTGAGAATATGAGCAGAAGGCTTAGCCTTTCTGCTGTAGTTAAAAGCTTTGCTGTTATTACTCTATTACACTTGAGCTTTCTTTAGTTGGGAAGCAATTATTCTCACTTGTCCGATCTGAGAGATTATCTTATCATAGCAATGCATTTGAGGTCTGGAGAGAGATCTCCGAGGGGGTACATGAGGGATTGAGGTACAAAGAATTTGGCTTTATCTGGAGAAACCTAGGATAAGAGATCACCTTTTTCCTCACATAATTTGCTTTCATCAAACACGTACCGTCTTGTGGGCACTCTTGTAGTTTCTATCTTTCTTTCTTATTATACTAGTCAGCAGGTTCGTGCGGGGAGATCAACTATGCTAACCAATATCTGCTACCTCCCACTAGCAAAGGTACCGGGTCTCTCCCCACCAAGGCTTTAGGCACATGGAAAAAACTCGACTAATGATTTAGTTTGACTTGGTTTAGTATTGGAAAAAAAAAATCCGACTATATTTGGTTTGGTTTGATTTTAACTTTAAAAATCCGACTAACTTTACTGAGTCTTTTTTTTCCCTTTGTTGGAATTTGAACTTGAGATCTCGTGGTCTTTTCCCACTTTATTGACCAGCAGGCAACACCATTGGGTGCTATTAGGAACATATGATTTAATCTTAGCTCATTTTCTTTTTCAATCTATTCTCCCTGTAGAAAAATTCTGCAATTCTTCTATGAGATTTCACTCCTGTAGAAGTTGTTTTTCTTAATGGAGGATTTTGAATATCTTTCCATGTCTTGTTGTGCCTAAAACTGACTCTATTTTGTCCTTGTTAATTATCACATATTGTTCGCGTGTATTAAACTGCCTTCCTTGATCGCCCCAAAAGGCACTCCTATGTAACATTTACTAATCAAAAGAGAAAAAACAGGCAGACACCAGTTTTTGTGCTAGTTCAGAAATTAAATAATTTCTTGCATTACAGTCTCAAGAAGTCAAGATTTTGTCTTAAAAAGCCTTTGCTGCAGTATTTCCAACTCAAAGAACTCTTTGGCGTTGGGCTGCTGCTCAATAGCAGATACTCATCTAAGTGCTTACACAACTGAACAGATCTGTCGTTTAGGTTGCTTTGCCATCAGATTAGAGAGTACTTTCAAAATTTCATTGAGAAAATGACAGTTTTTAGTTCATTGACTGTGGGTAGGGATGGCAATGGCAACACGGGGGTACAAAGCGGGTTTAGAGCTATGCGGGTTGAAGTAACTATTTTTAAAAAGGGGGGGGGGGGGGGGAGGTGTTGCGGGTTTAAAAAACCAAATAGGAATTTGAAGAAATTAAATTTTTGTAATTAGTGAAAATCAAAGATATGAATTTTTTATATGAAATATTGACGTTAATTTTATTTTTTCTAAAATTTAAACTAGATATATCCAATTAATTATTAGTTGTTAAAATATTAATCAGAAACTTTTAAGTAACGATTAAGAAACAATTGTTAAAATGTCAACTAAAAATAGTTAATTAGTTGTTGAAGCGTTGATTAGCGAAAAAAACTAAATTCAATTAAAAAATAAAAGAACTTTAAAATTTAAGCGGGGCGGGGCGTTTTAAAAAATTTGCGGGTTAAGCTCAACCCGCCCCGTTGCCATCCCTAACTGTGGGGTTTCCTGCAATTTTGGACGTTGAATTTGGTGTTCTCATTCATTGACTAAAAAGGCATTTTGAAAATTTTCTTAAACATTTTCTGAAAACCATAAGCATAATCCTTTCCTAGTACACCTGTTTTTTTGGTTAATTTACAAAGAAAATGGATGTCTCTAGCTATTAGATCGATGTATCACGGAGTTTGGTTCAATTCATTGGTAGGATTTCCTTCAATTTGAATGATTGTAGTTGTATATCATATCATGCATTATATGAACAAGAATTTTCAGTACAGCTATACTTCCCTTTTTTTATGTCCAGTTTTTTCCCCAAAAAGATTATAAAGATGAACTTTGCCTAATGTCAACTTTGGAGACCAAATGTGCAAGCATCAATGGTCGAAGTACCACAACACAGAACACTATGCTTAAGTGATTAAAAATTGTCATTTTCTTCCTAAAACCTAATGCGGAGCTGTGGTGGCAATCTACTGAAAATGCAATATGGAGTATCTTTGAGGTAGCCGAAAAGGAATTGTAGGATGTAGATGATTTGCATAAGATTTGGGAAGAGAGACTATTGACATATATTTGCAATTAATGCTCTCGACTTTCGTACTCATTGACAGGAGGAAGTACAAAAAGCGGAGAGAGCAATACAACTAATGGGAGCCTCTCTATTGCGAATTTCTTGTGGTATTGTTCTCTTTCATGTGTCTTTCATATTGTAGTTAACGGATGTGATCGTAGTTCAGATGGTTCTAAGGTTTATGAATTTTCATGTAATTAATTTGATAAAATAAACGGTTCCAAGGTTTATAAATTTTCATGTAATTGAGCCTTGGGGTTTGCTCCCTTTCAAGGTCTCAAGATCGAAACCCACTGGGTGCAAACAATTTCTGAGGGCCATCGGACTGGGTAAAACCTGAATTAACCGTGGTGCACTTGCGGGAAACTCCTTGCCGAGGGCCTGTGCATCCCCGGGATTATTCGAGCTCAAAGAGACTCGGACACCCGGTGCAAGTCAAAAAAAAAAAAAAAAAAGTGATAAAACAAACGTCTTAAATTATATAAGAACTAGATAATGGCAGATGAATTTCTATATAAAGAAGATGAATTATTTCCGACTTCCTGTAACTGTTGGGATTCCAGATCAACATCTTCCTGTTTCTGAGAATTATTATTTTCAAAGGCCAGGCTTGAGGGACAAAGTCCTGGCTTTCCTCGGCCTGAAGGATCAATTATAAGCAATATCACTCCATTATACATTTGAAAGTGAAGACATCAGATATCTAGGTGTTATGTCTTAGTATGATTGGTTAACCTTCTTTGAGTAGTTTTCTAGATGATCAACTACATTTTGAAATGTCCTCTCATTTCTGGCCTTCACTCGTTCATTTGTTGTTTATTTTGTAATACAGTTGATTCCCACAGTAAACATGGACAGAGAACTGCCATAATTTGTTTGAAAGGTAAACCTACCCCAAAGAAATATCCTCGAGATCCAGGAACTCCAGCTAAGGCTCCACTCTGAGAGAATTGTTGTCATACCTCCATATCTCCCCATTGTACAGTTAATATATGATAGATGGAAGTTTGTATTTTAGTATTCTCTCTTGAGTTTAGATGCAGAAAAGCTATATTCAGGATGACTGGAAGAAGTACAACTAGTTCCTTTGTGAATCACTTACCTCACTATTTGCCACACAGATTTGGTTCAAATCCTATCCATGAAGATGAATGTATATTACACCACGTTATACTTATATTATTTTATCACCAAATAAAGGCATTAACGGTGGCCACATTCCAGTTGATGATCAGTACGTCATACTATTTTTGCTGCTTTTTCTTTTGTGATGTAAGCAGATAGCTTCTGTTTGACATATTCAGGATTCAAAATATTAAACACAATTGTGTGAAGAAGTGAACAGGTCTTAGGTCAGGGGAATTGTGCTACTGTGGCTAAGAATATATTGTGTACCTTGTTAGAATTTCAGTTGCATCACATAGTGGAGCATGCAAATCTGTGATTGGATATTATTGACCTTAAATTAAAAAACTATGTATTTTACCTAACATTCTTCCCCACTTGTATTGAGAAAACCTTTGGCCTGTTCTGCTTATAAAAAATATAATAAAATAAAATAATCCGCCCATCCAATCTGAAGAATTCTGTCTATAGTATTTGCCTGTTGCCTCGAAGGAAACTTTTTGAGTTTGTTCCTTAATATAATGCTAGTAGGTAGATGTAAAGATTGGATGCCGTTTTGGAGCTAAGCTATTTAAGCTGCAAATGAAATAAAGTGCAAAATTTAATGTCCCATCAATGAGATAATTAAGGTTGAAATTGTGGCAAAGAGCTTTTACCTACCTAGCCGTGTGGGATTGAAATGGGAGAGGGTTACAACTTTCAATCTGTGAAAAAGACAAGTCATTGTATTTTCTTTTTTTTCTATAGTTAGTTTGATGGTCACGTCAAAGCATGAGTCATGATCATGAATATCTTAGACTAATGCCAACATTTGATTAAACCATATTAAATAGATGGTCCATATACTTTTAGTTTCTCTCGAAATTCCAAAGTTCAACTAACCCTCTGAAAACTTAATATTAGGATAACCATCAGCAGAATTAAGCCAAAAAGAAAAGTTATTAGACACGGAGGGACCATTACTTTGTTTATAAGGATCTCTTTATCCATCTATCCTGCACTATTTCTTACTATTTTCTGCAACTTACTTGGGTTCACAGCTAAAAAATGAAGAGGACTTTATGAGGGTTATTTTATAGAGAAGATCAACCAAAGTGGTTTCCAGTTTAAGAAGCATAATCATTTCATAATGGTAGCCTTTTTCAATAGAATAAACCTGCAATACAATCCAACTAAAGAAGAAAAAAGTTGAAATTTTTCAGATATTTTCTTCTTTTGGTCACTTGCCCAACAATCTATAGTGCAAAATATATAATATACAGATATGTTAACTGGCAAATCTTGAACATGTGCATCATGCACCTCATTGGATCAAGGAGAGTGTATCAACAGCTTTAGTGAAAAGGAACAAAAATCTTCCAAACCTTAGTTTCACCATCTAAACTAGCAGTGTATAGGACATATGAAGAAGCTGTATCAGATGGAATTTGTTGATCACAAGTCAGAGTCAGGCACTTCACTGGTCCACTGTGTCCTGAAATAACACTAAGACAAGAGTAGCATCTCTCAACCCTTCTCCATATTCTCACTGTTTTATCTGCTGAACCACTGCACACCAAATCTGAAATCACAGCCAGACACAAAATGGACTTTTTATGACCCCTGAGTGCACCCACCAGCACCATGTCACCATCTTCATCCTTCTCCCAAACTAATATCGACCTATCACAAGCACCCGAATATAAAACGGAAGGAATGCCACTTCTCCCAACTGCTAGTGCATTTACACCAGATGTGTGTTTCTCTAGTGTACAAGCTAGCAGTAAATGTTTTTTCTCTTCAAATCCCTTTCTCCAAATCTTGATTTTCTTGTCAGCTGATCCAGTAAAAACATCTCCGTCTTGTGATATTTCCAGAGCGTTAATAGCATCATCATGTGCATTTGCTATCGATTCCAGGCATTTAAAGTCATTGGTTCGCCAGATTTTAAGTGTTCGATCCCATGACACAGAGTAGAGGAGTGACTCGTCCTTCGAAAGGGCTAGTGCTGACACTGTGTCAACATGATGCACCCATGTGGACGTCTTGTGGCGCCTGATCTGAACATGGTTTTTTGGTACCATAAATTTGAACGCTCTGTCACTAAGTATTGGTAGAGTGGTCAAGTGAACTATTTTCGGGGTATCTGAATTATGGTTTTCGATTCTCCAGACTCTGATTTTGTGATCTTGATGAGCACTAAAGACCCTATCAGCCAAACATACTAGAGACTTCACTGCACCTTTCCCTGCTATAACTGTGTCAATTATACTAGCATCTGTTGTGGAAGTTAAAGCTTTTTGCTCCCACATACAAATTTCTTTATCAGAAGAGCCAGTAAAAAGGAATTTCCCACAAAGTACAAGGGAAGATGTATAGGAATTCTGTCCCTTAAGATTAGCTATGCATTGATGATGAGCTTCAAGATTAAGCGAAAAACTCTGATCATGACATAGTGATTTGACAGAAGGAATTGAACGAAAACTTGGCTGTGAATCAAAAGAAGTTGGCCTTTCTTGTTCTGCTTTTGAGCCATTTCTTGAACATGAAGTTTGGTAAAGAGGCATCATTCTTCATTCCCCTGAACTATCCTATATGAGTTTGGTTTTATGTAAGCAAGAATAGAGTTGGGCAGTGGCTAGAAAATACAAATGGAGAGGATCTTGTGAATTGTTTGGCTGAGCATAGAGTGTACATTTTTGGTGTCTCTGCCTTAAAAGACTGAGTAGAGAAATTAAAATAGGCTTCCTTAATAGAAAATGGAAAGCTACTGTTACTATTTTTTCCTTGAAGAAGCTCTATATAGTGTGTAACTTTTGTTGATTGGTAATGTTTTGTCCACATCAATGACACTTGAAGAATTGGCGCACAACAAATAAACTAGACAAAAGTTACTCTATTTAATTGTCTTACAAAGGTTTTCAACTTGCATGAAGCAAGGTGTCTTGGAAGAATAGTATACTCTTTAATAGAAGTATACTATGTAGTATGAATTAGGTACTCCCCCGTTTAAAAAAATGATTTAGTTTGACTTGGTACGAAATTTAAGATAATAAACAAATCTTTTTCAATCTTATGATCTCAAATTAAAGTTATGTCAAAAATGCCATTGAATCTTGTGGTTTTAAACATGTCACGTGGAAAGTTGAAATTAAAGTTTTGCTAAAAAAAGAAATGAATCATTCTTTTTGACACAGATCAAAAAGTAAAGTGGGTCATTATGAAAAGTTGAAATTAAAGTTTTGCTAAAAAAAGAAATGAATTATTCTTTTTTAAACAGATCAAAAAATAAAGTAAATCATTCTTTTTTACACGGAGTGAGTACAATCAAATGGCTGGCTGCTTTATCATTTCATTTCATGACTGGCAAATTTGAAAAGTTGAAAGTATTTAACTATTTCATTATTGCCCTGTAATTTGGATGGTAATTCCTGTCTTTTTGTAATTAGAATGCTGGTTTGTTTTGTCAAAATGTGGACTTCTAGAAACATGGACTAAACTAGCATACATCTTATGGTTTATCGAGCTCAATAATTTTGATTTGAATCTTTTATGTGTGAAAAATAATCCATCAAACACGTATAAATAATAAATTTTAAACCTAGTAAATCAAATGGGATATACTAGAATCGAAACTCGAACCCATAATGTTCATATACTAAATTCTAGAAGAATTCAAAGATAATTTTAGTGCCTATTTCAGTGAAAGGGACTTAGCTAGTTCCCTTCCAAAAAAAAAAAAAAGGTAATTGGTAAAGCAGCAAAGTTAGGTACTCTTATTAACCCACCAATCTTTCTGCTCTCTTTTTAATTTCTTTAGTCTTTTATAACAAAAAATATATATATGGAGAATTTGCCACCGTAGCTGTCATTATAAATAATTTATTATACTGTCATGATAAATTATGTGAAAAGTTTTCCATATGAGTGTTTCTGCTAAGCATTTGATTCTAATTATGGAGGACAGTTCTGCTTCACTGGATGTGCCTTGGCACTAATTTTGCCAGCTTCTCAAGTGGTACTTAAATCATCTTGGAACATGAACCCACCTACATTATCTTATTTTTCTAATTTTACCTTTTTTGTATTAATTTATTTTCTTCCAAACATATCACATGATTTACTTAATCTAATGTCCCAAAGATTATTTATTGTGTTTGGTCATGTTAGGGATTCGATTAATCAATTGATGTTTGGATAAGTCGGTACGAATATATTCTGTTTGATCAAAAAGTACTTTTGATGAGAAACAATTTGTGTTTGATCAATAAATTTTAAAAGGCTCTTCGCTTCTCAGTGTTGATAGCTATAGGTTTAAGGTATGAAAATATTCTTTCTATCCTCTTGCAGGCGAATGACTATAATATAGTTTGGATATTTCCCTGAGCAGTAAGCAGCAGATCTCCCCTTATTTTGGGAAAGCTGGTGACCGCATGTAAATTTTTTTCAAAGCAAAAGGCGGCCTTATGGTCTGAAACTTGATCCACGTAAGTGTTCGAATCTATTATGACATAGCTTTGAAGCGGACCTTTTAAAAGTGTTTCCAAATATATTTTTCTTAAAAATATTTGTCAAAAAAAGTAATTAGGGGCAAAAACTATATTTTTTAGCTTTTTGAAAAACAATTCTTGACACTCCACATAAGCACATATTTTCTTACAATAAGGTTGCCAAATACCTCATTTTTTTTAAAAATAAGTACTTTTTACCTTCCAAAAACTTGACCAAACATAGAAGGAAGAAGTCAAAGAATTGTTAGATACGATAGTGATAATTGAAGGCATGGAATTAAATGTGATAAAAAATATAGGACAATGAAGGAAACCTACCTGATAAATTAGGTTTTGCTTAAAAAATACAAAACAATATGTTGGATGGGACTGTGCCTCTACCCAAAGGACATCTCTAAAGGGAAATTACTATATTAGTATATATCAAATGCGTACAATTTCTTGGTTAGATATTTATCGAACATGACTTATATATATATTGGAATAAATTATGGATCTGTTTTCAATTGTTTGCAGGAATATAGGAAATTGATTGTTTGGATAAATAAAATAAATCAATTATTTTAATATAATCTAGGTAAATATTATCAGAAGTAGGGGTAGCAGGAAAGGGTAGAGCCACCTTGAACTCCATTTAATGGAAAAATTACATTATTTATATATGATTAAAATATATATATTTTTTAATATATAGATGTTAAACCCCTTTGATTAGTTCATTTATCTGCTCTTTGCACTCCCTTAATGAAAGGCCTAATTATGCCTTAGTAGCGAGGGTGGGGATAAAGATGACGTATGGCAGGGAGGACACAATCAATATGAAATGTCATTTATAGAATTTGTTTTCGCTATTCCTAAAAAAATATGTTTCAAATAATTTTGACTAATAAAACATGTAAAAATTTAAAATAACTTCGCACTGCACCTTAAAAATATACTAGTTTTTTTTTTTAATATAAGAAGTGGAATATTCATCTATTCCTTCTCCTAATTCTTCTTTTGCAACAAATTAAAAATAAAGTCTTGACCTACCTCCACAATCCCTTTTTACTTTAGTTTAATCTTAAGTTAACTCGTAATTAAGGAACTTTTGTTATTTTGTTCCACATTACGTGACAAACATGAAGATTGACTCATCACATAAAAAGTATACTTTTGTTTAACTGTATGACATTAAAAATAATAATATTAATAAAGATTTCTATAGCATCTCAGGATTTTTACACTTTCAAAGAAATTTATATTATAAATATAGAGTACTTACAAACCATTAACTACCCAAAATATAATTCATTTATATACACAAAAAAACAAGGGACATATTTTCGTATAACTATATATTTACAATTTATACAGAAAAAAATAACTCTAAAAATAATGTGTTACATTTTCTGTGACACTTCTCTGAAAGAGCACATTTATTAGTAGTATTTAAACGTGTATTAGGTACAAAGAAATATATTATTATTTTTTAAAACAAATAGATTAATATATGAGAAGTTCAGAAATGAAAATATTTTTCAAAATATTCTGACTAACATATCATAAAATTAGAATATATTTTTCTTTCTACCAAACACACCCTAAATACAGAAGATGTCTACACCCTTGAACGACTTTTCTTCTTTTTCTTTTTTCAGAACTTTAATTTCTGGTCTCATGCTAATTATGTTGTAAACAATTTTAGCTAGGTGATACCAATATTGTAATATGATGGATGGTTCTTTCATTTTAATTTATCTATTTTAGTTTTAAATTTTTTAACTATATAAAGAAAATCATAAATCATGATAATTGATAATCTAAAATATATTTTTTAAAATATAAAAAATTGAATTTGCTCTTGAATAAATTTATCAGTGTCAAATAAAATGGAATAAAATGAGTAACTTGTATTATTTAATTTAATAACTACGTAAAACGTATTGCAAAATCTCAATAGTTAACAACATTTAGTTGACTCGTGAAAGTCTATATGTGTTACATACACTGGTACAAAGGGAGTAATATATATTATTTCAAAATTACGTAAAATATCATAAATCATGATAATTGACAACTTAAAATATTTAAAAGACATATAAAAAGTTTGATTGACTCTCACGTCAGTGCCGCATAAATAAATATACATGAGTAATATATATTGTTTGAAAATGAAAGTAATATAGATGACAATAATTAAAATTTTTAAAATTTTATCGGTGCTACATAAATTGAAATACAACTTCAACAACATACCCAGTGGAATGTGAAAAATAGAATGTACGCATACCTTACCACTACCTCATAAAAGTAAAAAAACCTATTTTCTGGATATAAAATTTGATTAACTTTATAAATTCTATATTGATTCTCTAAATTTTATCTATATTATATAAATTTAAAAAAAAAACAGATATTAAACCTCTGCTAGCAATGGGAGCTTACTAAATAGGAATATAGATTTTTTTTTTAACTAAACAGGATTAGCAATAACCTATTGTCTAAGGAACAAATCCTAACTAATTTAGCCTAAATGGTGGAATACAGTACTAAATAGTTTAGGCCTAGTAAGCCTAAATTATTTAGTATTGTATTCCACAAAAGTTAGGCTACTTAGCTTATTTTTAAATATAAAAGAAATATTAGTTTAGTATTGTATTCCACAAATTAGGCATCGCTCTAAAGTAGATTGAATCTACGACAGTTATTTGCTTTCCCACTTCAAAATCAATTATAAAAGTTTTTCTCACAAAAAAAAATTATAAAAGAACAAAGACAAAGATAAATAAAATTTAATATTCTCTATGTTTCATTTTATGTGACACGATGTTTAAGAAAAATATGAAGACTTTTGAAATGTGTGATCTAAAATTATTCTTATAAATTTGCGTGGCTGAAAATTATTTCATTAAGGCTAAAAGGATAATTTTAAAGCTAAATTATTTTCAATTAGAGTAAAATGACATTCTTTTTGGAACAGACCCAAAAAAAAGGTGCCACATAAAATAGGACAAAGGAAGTAAGAATCAGGACAAGTTGAATTATGTTCCATTTTAATCCATTTCCACTCAAGAAACTTTAGAATGGATTTATAAGGGTAAGTAATTATTATGTACAGGCAACAAAAATTATTTTCAATAAATTAACATATGTATATTTAATGTATTGATCTGTATACTTGATGTATCGATATTATATAAATAATGTATGATCATGTATAGATGATGTATAAATGTGTACCAAAGATATATATACATTATTGATACAATACACTAATAAAGTATACATTGCAGATCGAATTCTTTTTTAATCTCAAATTTCATATAAATAGTCCAAAAATGTAAATATGCGCTCCTCTCAATATTTCAAATCTTTTGACGTATTATTCATTAAAAATGATTCACATTTACGATACGTCAATTTTTAAAATTGAGTTTCCAATCACTTTTAACATGGGACTAGAAGGAAGGAAGGAAGAAGGAAAACAACAAAGAAGGAAGAAGTCATCAAGGACCGAAAGAAGAAGACAAAATAGAAAGGAAAAGCAGTAGCGAAAAATGTGTAATTAATGATATTATATTATTTTCGGTAAGAATTTTGACCAAATGAATATTTTGTCTAAATTTTTTTTAAATCAAAATTTAGTGTGTTATTCATTTTGATCTGTCCAAATTTAGTATAATCAACTCATTTAATGACAGCTCTGGATGAAACGCACCGGCAAGCGAATCGTTGCCAAAAGTAAAGGAGAAGATAGGGAGGGATTGATGAGGTTTTGACAAGTAACCTAGCTATCAAGGGATAGGTTGACAAAAAACTAAACTTGCCTCCCAATTTGTTTCTTTGTTGGTCTTAGGTTAGGTTTCTTTTACAGTACAATAAAATTATGGCTATCTGTCCCAGACTCATTGTATTCATGAATATGATTATTGGATTGGAAATTTGCTAGACACTTGGCCTCTATTATTAGGTTTATGTCTCTCTATTTGTAAACATATCTAGGGCCCTTTCATTTTTGATGTTGGTGTTAATTATATTGTAATTCATACACATGATGTGCAAACATAAACAAAAGTAACAACAAATATTAGAGTTTCGAGTTCTCAGAAAATTATGTTTTCTTAAAAAATTTAATTCACTCATAATTGCTTAAGGTTTGAATTAGTTCCTTTCAGAACTATTCTGCAATATTGACAATTGAAATTTCAGAAGTGAACTTGTCAAACAAAGTGAATCACATAACACTTATCTTTTATCGTTGAAACAGATGCAGAAAAATTATTTCTACTACTAATAGTCTACTACTCTTTATACTATCGTATTTGTGATACTGATTCTCACTTCTATTCAAATTATTAAACGAAAAATTAATGATCGAATAGAAACAAAAATGGTATACCTTTTATTTGATGGAAGAAAAATTTACAAGTTTTACCACCCCAGAATCCATGCAAGAGAATTCAAAAATAATAAAAAAAATCATTATCTCAATTAACTATACACATACGCCTCAATAAGTTGATAAAATTTCACACATTTTATTTAAAGATGCATATAACTAAATGAGATAACATATTTTATGTGATTTACTTAATTACCTAATGAATGTAAATAGACACAAAAATTTTGGCAAAATTTGAATTGAAAATGTATAATGAAACAAGTTCAAATGTTTCAATTGAATTATGACTTTGTTCAAATATCTAAATAAATTATCCTCATAAATTTAAAAGATTAATTATATGTATTATGGTATTTCCAATCATCTTCTTTTTGCGATAGATGGAGTGAGTCATGGTTCCTCTTTGTCTATTTTTCATTTATTGGGGAAGCTTTATTTTGTAACTATATACGTGGTAGGGCATAACTTTGTCTTCATCAATCCTACTAGACTATTTTTTATTTATTTTTTAAAAAAATATATTAGAATCAAGCGCTTATCATCATGTCAAAAGCTATAGCTGATAGCAAAGGCACAACTTTATTTCTTAACCAAGTCCACCAAGCAAGCGCCATGTTCGATCATGACTCCGATCCGAGCTACCCAGCCCCCTCATGAGCCTTGCCATAGGCAGGATGTTGGCATAATCCAACAAAATATTTGTCTGATAAAAATATCAAATATAAAGCTTAAATCACTCTTCAATTATCAGATTATATTTTTTTCTGAAAATTACGTCAAGTGTTAAGTTTGCATGCACTTTTAACTATTCAATCTATCTCATTATTCTTATTCATACAAGTATCAAAATTACTATGTCCATGTACTAAACTCATTTTAAGTAGCTGGAGAAAAATCACTTAATTCTTCATTTGTCTTTAGTAACACAAGTATCCTAATTTCTATATTTCTCACCAATGCAATATAAAAATTTACTATATCCACTAAACTTAAAGAGAGATAGAAAAATCAGGTTAGCTTTGATCTCCAGTGATCATATTTTATAAAGCTAATCACCTCTAATCGTCTCTTGACTTTTTTTTTTTTTTTGCTAGCTAAGCAAAAAGGAGATAAGTAAAGACAAAATAAAAATAAAAATAAAATTGCCCATTTGTGTGCATCAAAAAAGGGTGTTGAATTGCTTTGCTAAGCACGAAACACACTAATTGTAGAAAGGAGAGTTTTCAAAAATACCAAGTTTTTGGATAAAAATTACATGCCTCTACCGAATCATTGAAAAATACCATATAAAATACCAACTTTATTTACAAATTTAGGAGAGAGAGTGTTTTGAGTGTGATTATTGTGGTGTGTGGTATGATATAATAGTGTTGGAAAATGAAAAAGAGTGTTTTTTTTGGTATTTTGATAAATAAATTTTAAAGTGTAATTTTGGGGGTGAAAGTTGTTATTTGTGTAAAAATTTCTTGTAGAAATTAATCTTAATTTCCACATCAAATAAAGAGATGAAGATTAGATTGAATCTACATTAGTAGTGGAGTATATAAATATGGTAATTGTTTCCCTACATTGCATCAAGGAAAAGAGATCTGGGGAAGCACTTAATTAACAACCAAATCAATAGTATAATAAAGAAATCTAGCACTAGAGCAACTTGATTAATATATTAAATTCCGTATATTCTGGAAAAGAATCACCAAAACAGAAAGATGACGGTTTCTTGGAATCTTAGTAGCTTAGTTGGTTGACTATCTGAACTCTCATTTTATTGGTGAGGGTTTGATTCCCACATTATAATCCCCTCTCTATTTTCCCTTTAAAAAACAGAAAAAGAAAACAGACGATACCAGCTTTTCTTAATTTCATTGCCCAAACATTAGCATTTTTCCTAGCGCGAAGTGCGGGCAAATTAACTAGTATTTTAATAAGCCCGAGAAGAGTGAATTAACGATTATATAAAGTTGTGAAAAGAGAAACCTGCTCATCATCAAGAGCAGTAATTATGTAGAAGAAGAAAACAGATGAACTTCAATGTTTGGTACGAAGAAAAATATTTTTCATGGAATAATATTACATATTTTTTTAAAAGTAATCTTTTCCACATATTAGCTACGCCCCAAGTGACCGATTATTCTCGCAGCTTCGAATACAAATCCTAAAGGTGGCAAAGAAAAAGTAGTTAATAGGTCGAAATAGCTATAGTTAGGTAATTATATTTTATACTACGGTTATAATAATGTTTGTATATTTTGCTATATAATTCACGCAATGTTTGTATAATTTGTCATACAATTCGCAATGTGTTTATATTTCGCTATATGATTCGTGCACAACATTTGTATAATTCACTATATAATTTGTAATACTTGTATAATTCGTTGTACAATTTGTGATGTTTGTATATTACACTATTTATAGACGTGCGAATTATAGAAATTCAAACCATTATTAATGTTATATATTAGTGGTGAACTGTAATTAATTCAAATCATAACTATATTAGTTACTTAACTAATATACGCATAATTTTTCCAAAAAGTATCGGTTGGGCGACATCTGATCCAATTTAAAAAGCCCAGTTCTAAACATACTACTTTTCGGGCCTGACGGACCAGAGTTTTGGACTTGCAAAAGAACACTGTTTTGTTTAAAGAATCTCATTTATTGTAAATTAAATTTCCTCAAAATAGCAAAATAATAATAATAATAATAATAATCGTCTTCCAAAATTAGTGGCATCATTTAAATTTGATTGTAAATTTGGGTATGAAATTTTTTATTTGTAATATACGATTTACATATTTAAAAATTACATTAAAAAATATTACTCTTTCCATCTCATTTTACGTGGTACCGTTTGGCTTAGCACAATATTTAAGGAAAAAAGAAAAAAATTGAAACTTGTGGTCTAAAGCAACTTTGGATGTTTGTAAATCAATTCATTAAGGATAAAAAAGGAAATTTTAAAGTAAAATTGTTTCTAGTTGTAGTGAGGTGACATTCTTTTGATAACGGAACATGAAGAAAAAATTGTCACATAAAATGGGACAAAGAGAGTATAAGTCACAATAATTGACAATTCAAGATATTTAAAAGGGAAAAGAACACTTATACCTCGAAGGGAAACTATTTACAAATAGCTACCTCCTTACTTTTATAGCCTATGTTTTTAACTATTCTCACGTATTTGATACATGAAAGTGTATGTATATATATATGTATATACTCTGATGGTATCAAGAAGGAAGAGACGATATTTCAGTAAAATTGTTTGATACCATCAGAGTGTGTGTATATATATATATATATATATATTCTTATGGTATCAAAGAGTAAGAAATCGTACTATAGTTAAAGCACTACTCGGTATCTCGTTGATGTCACCATAGTATATAAACTTTGATGGCATACTAGAGGAACATGCAGTACTTCAATGAAAAGACTGCTTAATTGCGTATATATATACTCTAATGGAATCAAGAATGAAAGATAGAGGTTTGACGAAAACACTGCTCATTTACTCCTTGATACTATTAGATTATACATACTTTGGTGGCATCAAAGAGGAACATGTCACTTTCAATGAAAAAATTGTCCAATTATGCTTGATACCATCAAAGTAAATAAATACCATCAGAGTTTAATAAAATAAGATTGTGATATTATAATTTTTCTTAATTGTTTCTTATTATTTCTTTTAGAAAAGAGCCCAAATATTATATGTTTACCGATAAGGTATCCATACATACCAACATAATAGCACAAAAGATTAAGGTTAGTGTCACGTGATACTAATAAGGTATCACAAAAAATTAATTCATAATAATAATGTTGATATCGTATATGAAATAAAAAAAAAGTAAATGCATAAATGGTTTGAACCGTTGTCCATTAAGCCTAAATAAACACTTTTACAATTGAATCCACTTATGTAATTTTTTCCATTTAAAATATATGAAAAAATTATAATAAAAGGATTGTACTATTTTGCAGGCAAAAATATCATTTCCATCTAGGACCATTTTGAACATTTTCTTAGTTCACTTTTGGCGGTTGATTAAAAAAAAGGGAATTATCATAATATCATTCATTACGCTTACGCCCTTTTGATAAAGAAGAATCGTCATTCTATATTCCTTTGGCCTGCAAAATTTGTCTCGACTCCTCCAACTTCCACTCCATTGATACTCTTTCTTCTCACTACAAACGAAAATGTCTCTTATCTCTACTATTATAAACCTCTTCTTCACCCATCACTTCAATTCAACAACTCTCACTTACAGCAATGGATTCCACTCCCATGATCTCCTCCTTAATTTTCGTCTTCTTCTGCGTTTTCTTCTTTTCCGTGGTTAATTCTTCGACGCTCGGAATCAACTATGTTTCGCGGCTTCTCGAAATTCAGGAACGGGAAAGGGCACCTTCTTCAGTTCAATTAACTGCCGCCTACGGCGTTCTTAATCGCTTAATTCCTTCCCATTTTTCGAGTTTCGAGCTCCACATAGTGCCCAAGGTGATTTTTCAGTCGTTTGTTTAAAATTGTAATACATGATAGCAGCAAATTATTGAAAATGTTGTAACATTTTCGTGTCTAATTATAGGAACATTGCGGTGGAGAATTTTGCTTCAACATAAGCAATCACCCTGGCTCGCCACGAGCTGGTTTTCCTGAAATTCTGTAAGTTGCAATTTTTTGCTTATGTTACCACATACGGTAGTTTATAATGACAATATCCTTGAAGTACCAGTTTTTGTTTTTATACATATATAAAAAAGTACCTAAATTTATTGTTTCTTTCTCCTTTCTGTTGTATAAAGTTTCACCCTCAAGTGCCTAAGGGTGTGGCCCAGTGCTTGATGAAGTGAGCTTAGAACTACGAGGTCTCTGGTTCAAATCTCAGTAGAGATAAAAAAATTAGGTGATTTCTTTCCATATGTCCTAAATCTTGGTGGATTGAGAGGTGGCAGAAAAACAGTTTCACGTGCTAGTTATTATTAGAGGCTGGAGTTGACGAAGTAGTTCCGGTAATTAACTTGGTTTGAGTAGTACAAATATGCAATATAAGTGGTATGACAATGTCTGAGTATTCCTGGTCAGGTAAGTAGTCAAGTTTCTTAATTGCATCCTGACAAACAGTGGATTCTTCGCAAGCATGTTTTGGTATGTCTACAAGCTAGAAATTAATCTGTTACTTATTAGGGTGCACTTGATATAGAGAAACTCTCTCCGTGTATTCTCTGGAAGTTATGAAAAATGCTTTTACCTTGGTAATCATTTTTCTGGAAATTTTCTAGTGTTTAGTTAGGTACAAAAGCAGATGGCATATGGTAATCGTATAAGGTGGAATATATGGTATATAAAATTTTGATTACCAACACTGACAACGATAATTAACTGTTTGAAATTTGGATTAAGAGTTGAGATATTTGACAAGAAAATGACTTTTACCTGTATGGAGCATAGTCATTACATCCTTTTCGGTGGAAAATATTTTTCTTGGAGAAAACTTTTCCCATGATTCAGGTAACCAAACACTGAAATGTACAGGAAAATATTTTAGGAGAATACCAAATGCAGATGTAATAAATTGGTCCAGGCGATTTGCTTGCTTAATTATCACAGAAGTGTCGTAAAGTTTCTTATTCTGGATCAGCACTGTACTGTATGTAAATATGCAACTGGATTTCGCACTGATGTATCCTTTTTGCTCTTGTTCCGCAATTGGATGTTGAGGGATCCAGTATATTTGTCTTCTATTTTGGACAGTATCATGACAACCACCAATTAAGTTGAGATTGATCCTGCATTCTACATGAGTAAACAATTCCAGGGCAAAGAAAAAAATTTTAAGGACAAAGGTACAGGATTGCACCGATGGATAAGAGAGCTTGCTCTCCAGCTGGTGGCTTATACGAATGTTTGTTGGCATAGACAATTGGATGAGTAGAACAAGGGCTGCCGTGGTCTTCACCCATTTATTCTTCTTTACCATAGAAGTGATGATAGTTGATTGAGTTCACCTCTTAACATGAATTTATTACTTGTGAGTCCCGTATGTAGAGAGATTTATGAGCTCATTATGTTCTAAACATATAATATTGCTTGTCACGATTACAATTCTGTTATGTCATTTTTAGCAGAACTTATGTAATACCATAATTACAAAGAAGAATTTTTTTTTCTTTAACTTTTTAGTTTTAACAAGTCTTAATCTCTTTTATATGTAACTTATTGCTCACAAGTGGAACTCTATTAGTAAATCTATCTGGATGTTACACAGAATAAGTGGAACCACAGCCGTAGATATATTGTCAGGTGTTCATTGGTACTTGAAATATTGGTGTGGAGCACATATATCATGGAGCAAAACAGGTGGAGCACAATTAGCTTCTGTACCTGACCCTGGTTCTCTTCCTGCTGTTCAAGATGGAGGAGTGGTAGTAAAGAGACCTGTTCCTTGGAGCTATTACCAGAATGCTGTTACATCAAGCTGTAAGCCAGCTTTTCTTTTACTTCTTTTTTTCACTTTTTGAGTCCTCTTCCAGATCAGGAGGTATATTTAAACTTTTGTTGATTTCTTCCCTAGATACATTTGCTTGGTGGGATTGGGAAAGATGGGAAAAGGAGATTGACTGGATGGCTCTCCATGGAATCAACTTGCCATTGGCTTTCACTGGGCAAGAAGCTATATGGCAAAAGGTCTTCAAGGTATTTTCCTTTGACTATAATTTCATATTGATTGTCGTAGTTGAAGATTCTAGTTTATCTTACTGATTTATGTTTCATAGCATTGAGAGTCTTTCATTTCACAAGATTAATTCGTACGGAAAATTCATTAATGAGTAAATTGATTTCCTGTTACAATTTCTTGAGAAGATCCTTTGACTAAGCCTGTTGGTGACTCTGTTGCTCTATCCAAAAGAACTTATAAAATTGTTGACTCATTTAGGAGTATGAAGCAATTATGTAGTTGTAAATCAGACGAGCAAGAAGGAAAGAGGCTCCAATGGAGTCTGTTCAAAGAGATCAATTTCGGTGGAAAAAGTGCAGGCGTAGGGTGAAATGTTTCAAGTCAAAAGTTTTCATGTAAAAACTCAAAAAGCTGTTTGAGTTAACTTAGTGAAGTTATATTTGACTTTTGGAATCATCCATGAACTAGCTTTGATGTAATGGAACACTTATCTTTGGCTAGTAAATTGATGGGCAAATCAAATTCTTCAATGTTCATATGGATGCCACTGTTGATGATATGAAATTGATTATATCTGTACTCTTATGATTTCTCTGATTCTGGACACTTACAAGTTCTCTAGCATCTGATCTACTTCTCCATTTTGAAGATACTTCTACAACTTCAACTTTTCTGGTAAAGTCTTCAGTTTGCTATAGTGGATATATGCTTATTGTGGAACATGCTGAGACTTCTGAACTTAAGTATAATATTAAGACTCTTTGTTACAATGGAGTAGGTGTAAACATTAGTGACCAAGGTGACAAAAAAAATTAGGTGATTTCTTCGCTTCTTACTAAGCCTTAGTAGGCAGAGGTATCTGGTCTGGTAAAAGATGTACCTAGTAAACTAGTTAGTGCCAGGCACGTTGACCCGAACATCACGGTTAACCAAAAAAAACTATTAAGCCTCTTTCGTAACATTGGTCTTACTGTGTCCTTTATTTGCTTTATTTTGTGTACTTGTATGTTTGACGGATGGCTTTCATCTGTGCAGAACTTCAATATTAGCACTTCAAATCTGGATGATTTCTTTGGTGGTCCAGCATTTCTTGCATGGTCACGTATGGGAAACCTACATAAGTGAGCTTCTAGTCATTCGCCTATCTATATTGTTAACCTACATAAGTGAGCTTCTAGTCATTGGCCTATCTATATTGTTTATTGAAGACCCAAGAGTTGGTGTTTTGGAGTTGTTTTTTCCACATTCCCTCACTATATCATCAAAATTTCTTTTACAAGGCAATTTTCTCTTCTTTCTTTGCTGCTTAAAATACATTCCTAATTTATGCGTGGAGTGCGATCCAATATTTCCAAATACAAAGAGCAATCTGAATGTTGAATAGATAATTGTGCTAATTAATTTAGTGAATCTCTGTTGACTTAACACTATGGTGAGACACTCTAGGGAATCATGAACTAAAACAAGAAAAGAACTTGGACAAAAGCAAAATGGAAGAAAAGTTAATGAAGTATGAAACTTTTTTTAGTATGGAGGAAACTCCTACATTATCATGCTAATAGGTAATGGCTTCCTAGTACAACTAGGGACAGTCTAATTCAGGCACTAAAATTTGTTTAGGGGGTAAATTGTCTTTATTTTGCATTTATTTAGAAGTATTTGATACCCCTTAAAGTTGGATATTAACTATATTTATTGTGTTTATTTGGCAAGTACTTATATTCTCCATTAATAATAAGGAAATAAATAGAAAAAGGAGTAAGAAAAAATAACTCTATTCCAGAATTAAATAAAATCAATAAGATTGATAATGGCAATAGTACGGTACCTCAATTGATCTTGAAACTATAAGGAATGATGACTTAATATAAGACAACTAGACCAGTAACATAGAAGAGCTCAGAAGATGTTATTGAATAATTCGTTAATGGAAAATTCTATTTTCAGAACTGGAAACATTAGGTGGTTTAGATAATGTTTGGTAGAAGAAATGAAGGCAGAATTATAATAAACTTTTAAAATTATAATCAAATTAAAATTCTTAATATTTACCAGTAGCAGTGTACAAGGCAAACGGTAAAAAAAAGGTCGATTTGTGGTTTGATTTGCCGTTGAAAAAAAATCCCACCAGTCTTGGTTTGGTTTGGTATTAAAAGAAAAAAAAATTAATTATAATATACTTTGTTAATACATTTTTAATTAGTTTATTGTTTTCAATGTTTAGATATATTATTTCAAATTTAGGCTTGTAAATATTTTATTTTGTATTCAGATCGAAAGTTATTCAAACTCGATGTTAACAATCTATTTTATAAATATTTTATTTTGTATTTAGTTTGATTGTAGCCTTTAATCTTATTGATTTAACGTAATGATTATTGTTATTTCAATGAAATTATTTTGTACTCATGTGAATTTTATAGTCTTTTTATAAATTTTTATCCATTTAAAGTTCTTAAATTTTAGTATATTACATAGATAAGTGAAAATATGTTTGATCTCTTTTTCAATCACAGTATAATTATAAAAAAACCGAAAAATAAAAAAAATCGAAACAAACGACTAAACTGAAACTGGAAAAAATGACTTTATGTGGTTTGATTTGATTTTTGGATTTAATAAATTGATATAATTGGTTTATGTTTTTTTAATGGAAAAATCAAACCAAACCGACGTATATACACTCCTACTTACCATAAAGAAAAGATTATGATAACTTTTTAAGTTGTCAACTGAAAATTTATCTTTTGATAGATTAACTGATCCTTAATTTTGTGGAAGAAGAAGATGCAGGTATTCAACGGAATAGTTTAGGCATTCAAGCTGGCTCAAACACTATAGTTATTCAAAAGATAAGAAATAAGATTAAATATTTCTGTATAATTTGTTTTATCAGATAAATTTAACAGAATGTGAACAGTGTCAAGGAAATGATTTTCATGAAGGTAAATCGAACTGTGACAACTTACTGATTTTTCTTCATTTCCTGTGTTTTTCTTACTTTGGCTAATTGAAACATACTTATCAAATAACCTAATTTTTTGAAGTAATGACTAAAAGAACTTAATTATCTTAATGATTTGTTGCTCTGGATTAGTATGTTATTGTTACTATCTCCATTGCATTTTTAACTGAAAAATAGACGAAAAACAATTGTCACTTGGTACTGCCAATGTGCAGCTAAATCAACAACAACAACATACCCAGTGTGATCCCACAAGTGGGGTCTAGGGAGGGTGAAATGTCCGCAGACCTTACCACTACCTCATAGAGATAGAGAGGCTGTTTTCGAGAAACCCTCGTCTCAAGAATCAACCCCCATAAGCAGAAAATACTAGATATGGAAAAAATGGAAAGATCTGAAAAGCAGCGATAGTATGTAAATACAAAGTAACAGTAAGAAAATTTAACAAAAAAAGTAACAAATATAGTACTGATAATGGCAACATAAGATAAAACTGACTACTCCTACTAGCCTACTATATCATTAGGCCAGACATCATTCTACCCTCGCTAACCCATTAGCCTGCTACCCTAATACGCAACCTCCACTTCTTTCTGTCTAAGGTCATGTCCTTGGTGAGATGAAGTTTCGTCATATCTGATCTGATCACCTCCCCCAAATACTTCTTCGGTCTGCCTCTACTCCTCCGAGTAACACCTAACTCTAACCTTTCGCACCTCCTAACAGGAGCATCGATACTTCTTCTCTGCACATGTCCAAATCAACGCAGTCTCGCTTCCCTCATCTTGTTGGCCACGGGAGCCACCTCTAACTTCTCCCCAATGGTCTCATTCCTGACCTTATCTCTCCTGGTATGTCCACACATCCATCTCAACATCCTCATCTCCGCGACGTGCATCTTCTGAACATGTGAGTTCTTGATTGACCAACACTCCACCCCATACAGCAAAGACAGTCTAACCACCGTTCTGTAAAACTTACCTTTAAGTTTAGGTAGTATCTTCTTATCACACAGAACTCCGGAGGCAAGCCTCCATTTTGTCCATGTTGCCCCAATGCGGTGTGTGACATCATCGTTAATATCACTGCTACTTTGGATAATGGACCCAAAGTATTTAAAGCTTTCTCTCTGGGGAATGTGCAGCTAACTAATAAGTACAAATACCTCAAACTCTGTTTAGCATCTAATATATTCACTTGTCTAATCATGTGTCATTGTGTTTATCCTTAAACAAAAATGGGGGAATGGTGCTTCATTTGAAGAAATGAGTTCTTTTTGCATCATTCCTTATGATCAAATAGTTGGAAGTTTTCGCAATAAATTCTTCTTGCACAAATTTGACATTTGTATTACCTAAATAAATCACAGGAAATTGATGGTGTTGTTTTTCAATGCTTAGTTCATTCAGGAGCTGTACTTTGTTTTTTTATCAACTTATTTAGCATTGCTTTTCAACATCAAATATATTTTTGTCATATAACTTTGTTTCATAGGTTCAATAGTTACTTCTCTCACAAGCAGTTTGGCTTGCGTGTTCTTATTTTTGCTATATTTCTGTTAACTTGAATTTTCCAACATAATGCATCTATCATAGATGGGGTGGGCCACTTCCGCAAAGTTGGTTGGATCAGCAACTCATTCTGCAGAAGAAAATTCTTGGTAGAATGTATGAGCTTGGGATGACACCAGGTACAACTATGTAGTGTGTTTAAAGCACTCTTAAACTCTCCTGCTTTTCCTAATGGAGAAAGGCTTATTTCCAAACCTATTTTGGGTAGAAAAATGTCAGAAGCTGATCATGCATCTAAATTCTATACAATTTTGAAGTAGTGACACAGTTTTTACTAAAAAGAAGAAATATGAGGATGAAATTAAGTTATAAGGTGGCTTTTCTCGTATACAAAGGTTTAGCTTTCATAAAATTATTTAGTGCTTCATGTGGAATTCCTTATTCATTAAATGATCATGGTAATCTGTTTCTTGTTTGATTCCTAACACTTTCTTGATTGTTTAAAACAAACTGAGGAATTGCTTAAAAGAATTAGAATCTGTATAACTTAAATAGTGTGCCCTTGACCTCGGTAAACTATTGTTGAGTTGATTTCGTGCATCTTTCAGTTCTTCCAGCCTTTTCTGGAAATGTTCCGGCAGCACTGAAGCGTGTATTTCCATCAGCAAAGATAAGTCGTCTGGGGAACTGGTATATACTTGTACCTCATCTTTAACACAAAGTACAGATCGGTGATTTTAAGAAGCTAACACCTCTATCTACTGTTTTCTTTCCTTTTATCTTTTTTGGATTCTTTCAATCTTTCTATTAGATTTATTGTGGATATAACTACAGAAAATCAGCTACCTGGAAAAATTTACCTTGTAATCATATTTTCTTATGCTATTCCTCCTCAACCTTATCTTCATTTTATTTTTCTTGGTCCCGTGTAATTAAGAAATGCAAAATAAACAGTGGATGCTATAGATATATTTAAAACTGCACTTGCTCATTCGAGAAAGAGGGTGTTTCGTATGGAAGAAAAAGGTTTCCATGGAAAATGTTTTTCTGGAAAATGAGTTCATTTTTAACTTATTTTCTCATGTTTGGTTGGTAAGTGGAAAATATTTTTTTTTTAAAAAGTTTCTTCTTTTTGCTAGAGAGTAGAAAATTTTTTATAGGAAAACAATTTCTGAGATAAAATATTTTCATAATTTAAAATATTTTTAAAAATAAATATTTAAATTCTTTTTTTGGAGGTGGAGGTGGAATAAAGAATTAAAATTTTTAAAATTTGATTATTTTTTAAAAATAAATCTTTAACTTTTTTTTGTATTGGGGGGGGGGGGGGTAGTAAAAGAATTGAACTTTTCAATATTTTAAATCTTAAATTTTTTTTGTATGGGGTGCGGGGCTGGGAGTAGGGGTGGGGGTGAAGTAAAAAATTAAAATTTTCAAAAATTGGATTTTTATAAAAATAAATTTTTAACTTTTTTATATGGAGGGCGGGGGGACGGGTCTAGGGGGCGGGGGCGTAGGGTGGAGTAAAAAATTGAAATTTTCAAAATATTTTAAAAAATAATAATTTTTTTGGGGGGAGGGAGATCATGGTATGGATGGGATTAAAAAATCAATTTGAAATTGGATAAGAGTTTTGGAAAATGTTTTCCTTCATTTTTGGAAGGAAGTCATTTTCCTTAAATTTGAGAAAAATGAGTTGATTTGAAAAACATTTTCCAAAACATTTAAGCCGACCAAACATGAGAAAATGGGAAAACATTTTCCTCCATACCAAACACACCCAGAGAGTTGGGCATTTTATTATATATAGGCACGTTGCTTTTCTTTTTGATCTGCTTGTTCACGGTCTTTTTGGATTAGTTCATTCACAATCTTTGACTACAATCACCTTTCTAATAAGCTGTATTCTTGGAAGATAAGGACATTATTAAAAGTTAAAGTGGTCAATTACAAAGTTCACTTAATTAGTATTTATGAATAATTAATTGTATGGCTGTATCCTTGTTTGAATAGTTAGGTAAGCTTGTTATGTAATTGTATCTTTTCTTAACGTTGTATGAAAGATATTAGTTTAAGAAGTAAAAAATGTTTGGACTGATCCTTCTTGATGATGACATGACTATGATTTAGAAATTTTTAGTTTGCTGAAAATATAAGACACTAGATAAGTATAATGTCCAATTAATTCTAAAGTTCCTCTAATGATTGATTCACTAAGACAAACATTTCTATTATGAAATGGTATCTTCTGGTGGTTATATCTTTTTTTAATAAGTGACGCAATCATGAAAAATATCACCCAGTTGTTACGCTTTTGGTTCGATTAAACAACACACCATACCATGAGATGAGCTATGAAGAAGTAATATTGTCAAATACCTGCACTAGAACTAATAACCTAACCATGTACCTGACTCCTGGACTGTTGATGAACATGAAGTGCATAATTTGAATAAGCTTAATGCTATAATTTTCTGCTATTTATTGCAATTGATTGTTTGTTTCAGGTTTACTGTGAACAATGATCCCAGATGGTGCTGCACATATCTTCTTGATGCAACTGATCCTTTGTTTGTTGAAATAGGAAAAGCATTTATTGAGCAACAGCTAAAAGGTATAGTAATAAATTAACATCTATCTCCACTGGACCAATCACAATCTTATTTTGATGTTGTCATTGTAAAATTTTGTAGCTCAACTGAAATACTTTTTTTTTTTTTTTTTGTATATTATCATTTTCTTTTTGGGGTCAATGGTGATGTGCAGAATATGGAAGGAGTAGCCACATATACAACTGGTAAGCTGCTTTTCAATTCCATTATTGTCAGGTAGAAAGATCATTTTACTATCAGTGACATTGAGTTATATTGTCATCCCACATGGGGTTGTGTAAAGATTCCAGAGAGTTTATATAAATCTTTGGCCACTCCATTCATCTCCTTGAGGTTTTTCTTTGGATTGCTCAAATTCTTTCACAAGGGAGAAGTCAATGATACATCCAGAAAGTTTCTATTATTTCAGTAACTATATAGAGGGTAGTTTGCAAGCTTTATTTATGAGACAGATTTCTATCCTGCCTGTATTACTTTGGTACACAGATCAATTGGTTGCTAATATAGTATTAGAAGCTGTAACTGCATGGATTAGATCTGAGCACTAATAGTGTCACGCCCCGAGAGGGTACCCTAGACGTGGCCGACATTCAGAGACTATTCCTAGTCCCCAAGTGAACCACTTGACCACAACACATTCATTCAATCAATAAATATCACCTCAGCGGAAGACTAAAGAAAATAGATTGTGGACGATCTCCTCATTCAAATCAAGTCAATAAGGCTAGTAAGAAAGGAACTAGCTCAAAATCAATATCCAATCAAACAAATCGACTCTAGTCTATGAAGCCTCTATCAACAGTTCAATTATGCCAAGACAGGTCCATGGCTACCTCAAATCAAAAGAAAAGTAAGTCTAAAGTCTAACTATAAAAGCTGGATGAAATAAATAATGTGCATCCTCTGAGACCAGGGAGGACTCACCAATCAGCTGAATAGTGGGGAAAATCCTCAACGAAACAATTGTTGATGATCCATAAAACTTGTCTCTGCATCATAAAACGATGCAGTCCAAATGGACGTTAGTACGTGGAATGTACGAGTATGTAAAATGGCTGAATGGAACATGTGTCAAGGTAGAATACAATCAACTCAGATAACTCGAATCAGGAGATAAGAAACCCAATCAGGATGTCAAATGTCTATCTAAAGCAAGAATAAGGAGTAGACAATGACCAATCAATACAATCCAAATCAATCCAATCAGAGTACTATCAGTATGGAACCTGTCTAGGAGTTTCTCTTATCCGACAACAATTACTTATGAGCCAGTGATTGTACAACAATCCCATTAATGTTGCCACAACCGTTCAGTACTTGCCGGGTAAAGAACGAATCGACCCACTTTGGGTCGAAAAGGAGTCAGGGACCTATCAAGAGGAAATATCCAAATTAACGGTTCCAATCCTCTCCTACGTTTGGCGACGTAGTTACTGAGTTCGAGTTGGACTTACTATCACCCAATTTAGTAATCGATACTCCTCCCAATACTCAATGCTCATAAAACATTCAAATCTCAATCAATCCAATCAATGAGTCTCATAAGGACTCCTTCAACTCATCAGTTTTGTCAAGTCAATCTTCCATGAGTAAATAAGACAATCACGTAGGATGACTTTCAACTTAGACCACTCTTTGTAGTTCAAATTTGAAGACTCGCAGGACTATCAAGTCCTATACACCTATCTTCATGCTCACATTACAATCACAGTCAACATTCTCAAATCAAGGATCTAGACTCAATCCCTAAGTTTGTTCGTGCAATCTTTTTCTAAAAAATATGTAGGGTTTGTGAGGTAACTTGTATAAAATATTCATTCAGTAAAACAAGTTCATGATGATCATTAAGCATGTAAAAATATATAGAGTATATAATTTACAAGAAAACTTTAAAGGAAAACATGCATGGAGACTCAATACATTCACTTTTCAATCTATCTCAATCAAGAGGGCACATGGAATAACAATCTCATGTTTTAGTTTAGCCTTACATACCTAAAAATTTCTAAGAACAGTCAACTCTCAAAAAATCTCCACTCACGTGCTTGGAACCCTAGTTTTCTCCTCTCCTCGATGCTCTCAAGATTTCTAAGTGTAGAATGAGGGAAAATACACTTAGGGTTATGATATAGGACCTGAAATAAGTCCAAAACATCGTGGTATTTAATTAAAAGGGGCAGGAATGGACAAAAACACCCCTCTTAAAACTGTCGGGTGGGACCACGAGACCCTGTTTACGGGTCATAGGTCCAGTTACAGGCCATAAGTTACCTCCCACAGGTGAGGGTGTCCAAAAGTTGAGTTACTGGAAATTGGACATAGAACTTATGAAACCTCTTCCTACGGGCCATAAAGTACCTTACGGACCGGGCGGTCTGATAACTCGTCACTCAAGGTTCAAAAATCTTGGTTTCTGAGACTTCAACCTACGGAACCAATTATACTGGCCGTCTGATAACTCGTGACTCAAGATCCTGAAAAGTTGATTTTTGAGAAATCAACCTACAGACCATGATCTACGGGCCGTTGGAAAATATATGATCCATAGACTATCTCGTGCTTGGGCCTCAAACTTGGGAATAATTTCACCAAGTCACAAGGGTACCTACGAGGCCTCATGTACGGCCCGTAGGTGACCTTCGTGGTTTTTTCCTAGTGACTTTTCCGAATCATTTTTCTCAGACTAGGTAGGGTGAATTAGGGGGGTGTTACAAATAGATGACACTAACTTATGATTTTGAATTTTTACATTTCATGTTCTTCAGAAGCAGTTTTTTACTGCATTTTTCAAAATTATATTTATTGATATACTGACAAAAAAGATCCATCTTTTACCTTCCATTTCTGAACCCAAACAGAAGGAAATTAGCAGTAGAATCAAAAGTAGATTGAACTGAGAGACAGAGTAATAGAGTGAGGTGACCGATAATGAGGCTATGAGAAGGAAACCCATGTGCCTTTTGGGGGTTCAGGTAGGCAGGGGGCATCATGGCACCAATTGTTCCTTACCTTTTTGTATTTTGTATTTGACTCAATTAGGTTTCACTTATCATAATTAAGAAATCATGATTGTTCCTTTGCTAATCTCTAAAGCCAAAATTTTTACTTCTATTGTTTCCTGTTATATTGAAAACCAGTTGGCATAGATCGGTAGGTTTCCAACTTTTCACTCCTTCAAATATTTAGAACCTGTTGAACTATCGACGTGTTAGCATAAGTGGCTATTTCTTCATCATCATTTTGAAAAGTCCTTTTTCCATCAGACAATCTCTAACTTCCTAGCATCTTTTGTTTATGATCAAGAACTGACATGCTTGCATAGAGCTATTGTGATGGTCACCATGTGGTAATAGCCTATCTTTGTAGCCTTTCCCACCTTTGTCTCATCCTAGTTGGAAAATGTCAATCTATCGCAGTGATACCTTTGATGAGAACTCACCTCCTGTTGACGATCCAGAGTATATCTCTTCGTTGGGGGCCACAATCTTTGAAGGAATGCGAAGTGCTGATTCTGATGCAGTTTGGCTAATGCAGGTGAAAAAGTTTAACGCTTTAGTAGCAGATTTTCCAGTGATTAGAATATCTCTAATTTTAGGCCTACTGGTGTCTGAAACTCCTATCTATTTCTTCATTTGGGTATTAATTTAACATCCTGGCTTCACTTTGCCTGAATCATTGAAGTGTTGGTCTACTCCTCTGGCATGGCGCACACATTTTGTCTTCAAAGTGATGACATCAAATGTTTTATCCTTTTTTATCTTCTTCTATCTTGTTTTTGACCAATGATTTCCTTTTATTTTTCTAGGGATGGCTTTTCACTTATGATCCTTTCTGGAGACCTACACAGATGAAGGTTGTCTATCTTAGTCTCTATTTCCCTCTTTAAAAATATCTAATGTTCATGCTGGTCACTTTATCAAGAAAAGAAAAAAGAGTTCATGCTGATTTACTGAAACACATTGCATATTTCCATTAGCTGTTTGATATTGAGGCATGGTAATATGATGTTTTGGTTAAATTATAGAACGCTCAATGCCTCCAAAAAGTTTACCTTCGTATCCTTGAAATTTTAATTATCTGCATGCATTATTTTCAGGCACTTCTACATTCGGTTCCTCTTGGCAAGTTGATCGTTCTTGATCTTTATGCTGAAGTTAAACCAATATGGGCTACTTCAAAGCAATTCTATGGAACCCCATACATATGGAAAGTAACATTTTATTTTTCTTTTGTACACCTGATGATAGTTAGCATTCTATTTACTCAGTTCATCTGGCCCATCTCAGTTGGAACTAATCTTAAAGTTGTCTTTTTGACTGGATATGTCAGATTTCATGGAATGACTTGGAATGGTGCTAGTTTGGATACAATCAAATTTTTTAAATCAGTTTGCTCAACACATACGTGCTGAATTGATCCTCAGAAAGTTCTTGCATAAATTATTTTTATATGCATCAAGAATATAGGTCATGACGTCATCTTGGGTTGCTGTCAGTAATAAGAATGGCTAACCTTGGTTTTAAGAGCATTAGACACCATACCAGTATGACCACGAGGTCCATAAAAGTTCAACCGGTGAGCAAGAATCTCATAAGATGGGTTTTTGGTGTAGTTAGAAGTAAATCTTACAAGACTTCAAATCAGTCAGGCCTTGTTCATTCTAGAGATAAAATACTGTAAATTTCCAAGTTTTGAGGTTGGAGCCTTCTCACCAGCCTTGGCTCAGCCTTTTTCCAATCAATGGAGCTAGTACATTAGCTATTGTCACCTGAAATTTGTCTTTTCAAAATTACTCAGTTTGTATTCAGGAATTTTTTCTTTTCAATATCTCAGGTGTATGCTACACAATTTTGCTGGTAATATTGAAATGTATGGAGTTCTTGATGCAGTGGGATCAGGACCTGTTGAAGCTCGTACAAGTGAAAACTCAACCATGGTAAGTTTGGTTGTACTCGTATTAGGTTTTCATTTGTCTTATAAATGTGTATCCAATACAGAATTATAAGGAGGTTGTCATTTTTTGATCTTTGAACAATGTGCCTGAGTTACTTTCAATGCTCATGTCCAATCCCATCAGTTTTTTCTGAGAATGTTTCTGAAGGGATTTCAAAATAAAACTGTCTGCTGCTTCCTTTTTCATAGATTTAGAGATTACATGATAACTTAGGTGGTCTAGGTGCGAGATTATTTTGTTCCATTGGTGGTGTTGGATTTGGATCTGCAATTCACAAATCTATAGGATCTTGTTCACATAATTCGATTTGTTATGTTTCTCAGTCCTTTCTATTACCAAAGTTATTCATGTATCATAGTCTTAATTTTTTCCTTGCTTAAAGGTTGGTGTTGGGATGTCAATGGAAGGCATTGAACAGAACCCTGTGGTGTACGATCTTATGTCTGAAATGGCTTTTCAGCATAGCCCAATTGATGTCAAGGTACTGTAGCGGTTTTATGTATAATGCTGGAGTTTATCGTTTGATTTCTTCTGTATCTTTTCCTTTTCAGTAAATTGGACCTTTGTTTTGTATATTGTAATAGTAATTTCCTTGGACTTCTTGTTCAAGAAAATGTAAGTGAAGTACTGTGTTAGCTATAAGAAAGTGTCCAAAGTTCTTTGCTTTATAAATTGTATGTAATAGACTCTCTCTTTTACTTGATCAGTTTGACAAATTGCATGATCAAGATTCTTAAAGTTTACAAGATTTTTCCATGTTCACAAATTCTAGAGTTTATGAGACAAAGCAGTTCAAACTTGCATGTTTTTGTGTCAGAGTACTTCTATATATTGTTAGTTGGAATGATGACTCTTGCATATGTGACACTTAATTAGTCAATGAAACACTGTCTGCAGGTTTGGATAGATCTATACTCCAGAAGACGCTATGGGAGATCTGTTCAACCCATGCAAGATGCCTGGAATATTTTGTATCATACCATCTATAATTGTACTGATGGAGCTTATGTAAGTAAACCTGTTTATTGCAGCCTTATTCTTCCAGTTAAAGTGTTTATGTAAGTATATTCTCTATCTTTGTCTTGTCCTTCCACTACGAGGTATTTTAAGGATCTTTAATTTAGTGAAGTAAGATATAAATTAATGGAATCGTAACATATGATAATATTTAATCTCATGTTTAATAACTGATATAATTAGGTGGGGGTTTTCAAATATGCCTTTGACGTCATATAGAGACTAGAAATATTAGGGGATCGGAAGGGCTAGCTAGATACGATTCAATGTGTGGAATTGGTTTAAGACAGATTATTCATGACAAACGTGTGGAGAAACATTTAAGATGGTGTAAGTTGCTAAGTGGAGAAAAGAAAAAGAAAATGCAAAAAGTAGTGTCATCTCAAAACAAAATGACAGAATCTCCTAAGTTTTGTACTCTCCTCAATTCTAAGGGGCTGCAAACTGGTAGTTCTTGATGGAGATAAATCTAGTGCAATAATTTTATTGTGTATGTTTGTGCGCTGTTGCCAAGTCAACATGGTTGTTACTTGCCCTTTCGCGTAATTCCTAGTATAGTGCCTCATTTCAAGATTTGAATTCTAACAAAAGTAGTGCCATCCGGAAATTTGAAATAATCAGTCTAGAAAAGTAATTCACTTGTTTATTGTCATTCTCATTCTCTCATACTTCACTATATATGTGCATTGTTGGAATTTTTTTCTTTACATGACTTGCGTATGGTCTTTTGGCTTTTTTGCTGATATTAAGGATTGGTTGTATATTTTGGTTATTTCTGAACTTTGCTTTGGTTCCTACATACCAAATGTGCATGCATGCACTCACTTATGCTGCCTCAGCTGCCAATACAAGAACATGCATCAATCTCCAGAATACCAACAAGTCTCGTCTTTTATCATCACACATTCAGACGCTCTTATTTTATATATGTTCAGAGTAGTAGCTCTTTATGTTGAGCATTTTCTTTGTGATTCTGGTGCAGGACAAAAATAGAGATGTTATTGTTGCATTTCCAGATGTTGATCCGAAGTCCATTTTAACACTGCAAACAGTACTAAGCGATATTCATGAACAATATGGAAAACGATATTTAAGAAGAGCTATTCTGGAAGAACCAAATGATTCCTATGATAAACCTCATCTTTGGTATTCAACTTCAGAAGTTATACATGCACTAAAACTTTTCCTGGAGAGTGGAAATCAACTATCTGACAGCAGTACTTACAGGTTGGATATGCTAGTTCCTTTTTAAGTTTCCTTCTTTATTTCCTTTTTTCACTTCATGATAGTATTGGTTGGTTTTCTAAATCTTCTCAGGTATGACCTCATAGACCTGACAAGACAAGCTTTGGCAAAGTACGCAAATGAACTATTCTTAGATGCTATAGCAGCATATAAATTGGATGATCTGCATGCTGTTGCACACCTTAGCCAAAAGTTTCTAGGCCTAGTGGAAGATATAGATATGCTTTTAGGATGCCATGATGGATTCCTTCTAGGACATTGGATAGAGAGTGCAAAGAAACTTGCTCAAGATGAAGATCAGGAAAAACAGGTAGAAGTGTCTTTTAACTTAAAAACACCTTTCATACTTAAAGCAGGACGATCTCTTAACTTGAATGGACAATTTGCAGTTTGAATGGAACGCAAGAACTCAGATTACTATGTGGTTCGATAACACTGAGGTGGAAGCTAGTTTGCTTCGCGACTATGGTACGCAAAATATCCAAGCTTGTCATACTTATAAATCCATGTTAGTCTTCCGGGAAGTTCAATTTTTGGACTACGGAACACCCATATAACATTACTGAGGTTTAGCTTTTGAAGGAAAGAACTTTGTGATACAAGGTTTTTGTCAACTCATATTTCGTCCCCCTTTTCTCCAGGTAACAAGTATTGGAGTGGGCTATTGCGAGATTATTATGGTCCTCGTGCAGCAATTTATTTTAAGTATCTGATAGAAAGTTTAGAAGAAGGCAAGGGCTTCAACTTGAGAGCTTGGAGGAGGGAGTGGATCAAACTTACAAATAGCTGGCAAAGTAGCAGAAACGTATTCCCAGTCAAAAGTACAGGAGATGCCCTTAATGTATCAAAATGGCTTTTTAAGAAATACTTGCAAGATATGGGATCACACTATCGTTAAGCTTCCTAATGAATATTGTAAAACAGATATCCCTCTAAGCCCCTGTTGAATCCGTGGACTAATTGTTCTTAAACTGCAAAAGTTATCACTTCTATTTTTCTTTGCAAGTATTGAAAGCTGCGGTTTACTAATACCTCCGCGTATTTCAAACTTTTATTTGGTGATAAACCAAATAAATCATAGATAGCTGACTTTATTGGTACAATTGACTAGAGATTAAAATAAATTTGGGAATTGTAAAGAAAAAAGGAGCAACACAATTACTTTGACTCTCGATAAGAGTAACATCATTGGGCGGGAATGTCTCTATTTGTAGTCTGACTAATTCAAATTTGCATGTTAAATGAAAAACAGTCTTATTTATTCCGTGATTATTAAGAAAAAATAATTTAAAAGGAAAGATTCATTCGTGCCTGCAGATTGTATCCATTCATTCGGCTAAAAAAGCGTGGGTTTTGTGGATAAGTTTGTTACAGTCAATAAAACCACATCGTCATCATTCTACATTCTAGCTGACTAGCTCTATCCTATGTGTATTTACCAAACTGTTCTTACATAACATATTTATCCTCAATAATATATTGATATATTCATGTACTTGTCAAGTTAGCAGGGAGAATATGGTACTTTCATATTTCACAAGATAATTACTTCTCGACTTTATCTACTTATAGAACATATCCACCACTTTCTTATAGGCTGTTAACTCCAATATTATTATATCAACTCTCTTTTCTCCCAAAGTTTCTCATTACTTGTAGGCTTCTTCCTCTTATTACACTCTTTTTTTCCGCAAATCCTTGATCAAAGCAAGAAAACATGTCTAGGAAAAGTGCATATGACAATTCATGGGCTGATCAATGGGACTACAATAGAGAACCATATACCCAAGAGACCAAAAAAGGTCACGCCGGAGTCGCAAAGAAAGTGGGAGAAAAAACAAAGGCAGTGGCTTCAACTAGCATGAAAAAGATGAAAGAAGGTACTTCATCTGGCTTTCAGTGGATCAAAGACAAGTGCCAAAAAACTGCCCAAAAAAACTGAGCATTTTGATATATTATTTGTGCAAACGTAACGCACGTTATTATTTTTCAATTTACTTTTTTCAGTTATTTGCATCATCTGTACATGATTGATGATACATAGATTTCATACAGAGACTATATATTCATTTTACAGGCATGTATTGGTGATCTAAATAAATTTGAGATGATTTGTTGTTAACCAAAGTTTTTCATGTATCCTAATTTTATTTTTCTAATAAAAGCTAATAGATTTCATGAACATGACACATATCGTGAATACATATGATACATAGATTTATCCAACAACAAAAAAAAATTACAAATTTTGAGTGTAGAAAATGTTGTTGGTAAAAAGTAATCTCTACATCCTTCGAGGTGGCACATTGATTTGGGCTTGGAACTTCTATGTTGGAGATCTCAGGTTTAAAACTCCTTGTAGGGGTTTATCTTTTGCGTCGTCGATCTAGTTCTGAACCTACGTGCTTATGACTTCATTTCTCATTGCTTATGGGATTTCCCTTGTCATAAAAAAAAAAGTACTCTCTACATTTCATATTAGTTGTTCACTTTATTATAAATAGTTATATGTAATATTGTATTGCGTCTTATAAAATAGACTCTAGAAAAATAGTCACTCCATTAGTTCATTTTTTTATATCAATCAAACATAACATTTTATTTAAATTAATTAATTATGGAGTTCAATTTAGGGACAAGCCCAGTGTCCATCTTCGACGAACATTAATGAATTCATACTCTAGTAAATAGTACTATATGAAATTTCCTCTGGAATCCCATCAACCATTTTTCTAAAAATTGCAAAAGTAGTTTTAAAATGGTTCATTCGTGCTATAATTTTTTTCCCAATGCGGAATAACTTGCTATTTCTGTTCAAGTTGGAGTAATATTTTATGATAAAAATTACACAAATACACAACATATATTGACATAATTACAAAAAATCCCTACTCAAAAGTATGGGATTTGTGAAAAATGTCCTTTTTTTTACTATTAAAATTGATCAAACCCCTAATCTACAGGCTAGAAAAGAACCCTTGGACCAATGAACCAACTTGTCATTTTGAGAATAAGTTCCTTTAGCTAATGTTTAATATATTCTTTAAGAATTATACAAGTAATATGTTGAATTTAGTCGGATGATCACGAGTTTCCATGACCCAAAAAATATACTTAAATTCGCCCCTGCTCATCGTACATTTTTAGTGCCGCATCTATTCACCAACTCTGCAAAAACATTGTTCAAGTACCTTCTTATTTCACAATTCCCATACTCGTAATTGTATCTTCAATTTCAAATTACTCAATGTGCAGTTACATATTTTATATATGCTTAATCTAAATTTCTCTTTTTCTGGATATTGAATAAGCAATAATTGTTAAAATAATACTTCTTCGTCAACTTTATCGTAACTTTAATTTGATTTTTCAGATTTTTTTTTAATATAATTTTTGTGATGAAAAACATTTCAGAGTGTATTTACACCAAATATTTTCTTTTTTAAAAATAATTATTTACACCAAGTCCCTTCTATAGTTTGTCATATAATAATTGGCTTTGTGGTTTGATTCTTTAGTCTGTGCAAATGTTATTATGGCATTTTTCACGTGATATCAATTAAAAAATAATATAGAAGATATGCAAATAAAGTATGAAAGATATATGTCTGGCAGTAAGGAAACTTGAGAGGTTGAGTAAGTAGATATAGATTAAAAAAGTATTTGGGAAAGTAATTAAATAAGATATAACGTAATTTTAAATTATTCATCGATAAAAAATGGTGCAAAGTTGGGGATTAGATTAGAAAGTTAGCAGATAATTCAATTTTGAGTCATTTTTTTGGTGGATTTTGGCTTACTGGGGTCTAGAGCATCGTATATGTCGATGGCATTAGTCTTACACAGTTTTTTTTTTTGCATCAATTGTTATGTTTTAATAATCTATTCTTTTTATATGTAATAATGCTAATTGATTGATACGACATACACGTATGTATTAAAATTTTAAAAAATACATATTTTTCATTTAATTTATTGCATATATTATAATTTTATTTAAATAAATATATTATTATATCTATCATAATCTATTATTATAATTTTTTATATTGTTATGACCACACGTAAAAAGGTAAAGTAGAGGTCTTTTTCCATCCCCGCCGTGGAGTCCACGATGTGGAAGTCCACTTATCCCGAAGCTTAAATTATTTTAATTTAAAATATGTTAAAATTCAAACATATTTTTAATAAATATAAAATCAGTGTATCGTTGGAAATACCATAAGATACAAATTTAGCTTCCCCAAATATATTACTAATGATTACTATTAGCTTGGATATTGATGCTACTCACATGCCCACCAAGCAAATTGATATATTTAACAGAAAACAATCAATATTACACAAACTATTAGAAATAAAGTGAAAATATTCTTTCTTTAGGTTTTGGGTCAAAAATATTTTTTTTGTTAAATTTTTAGATTAAAAATACACCTTAATTATATTTTTATCTTAAAAATATTTTTCTCTTTAACAGAATGAAAAAGAGCTAAAAATACCTCTTAACTATTAGAAATGGAGTAAAAATGCTCGTCAATAGTTTTCGGCAACAAAATATTTCCCCGTAAAAATTTTAAAATTATTATTTAAAATATCCCTCTTCCATTAAAAATTCAACCCTAACCCATCTTCAAAATCAATTTTTGTCAAATTTCGAGTAGTACAGATTCTTATTATATTAAAAAAATAGTTTTTATTTATAGTTGCAAATAATTTTTTTTAAAATGATAACTTATATTGATTAAGTTACATTGCTATCATGAGCAGCGACTTCTATACAAACTTTTTAGGGTTAGAAAATTTGCAGAGTTGAATCCTATGGAACTCGAAAAACTGATTCAAGAAGGAAACAACGATTATAATGAAGATGAATCAGTGTTATCATTCAATGATTGACCTTTTGAGATGTCTGCAAGTGAAATGACAGTCTCTTTCGACATGAAAAGTCTAGCATGCATGGTGTCATTTTCACTAGAGAGACGGGTATTTTTTTCGCAAATTTTTAAGTAGTAGTATTTTTGAACCGAAATCTAACCAGGGGTATTTTTGCTCTATTTCTGATAATTCGAGGGTATTTTTGACACTTTTCCAATTCCGTTAGAAAAGAGATATTTTTGAGCCAAAAATATATCTGAGGGGTATTTTTAAATTTTTTTTTTAATAAAATAATATTTTTGAACTAAAACCTGAGAGACGAGTATTTTCGATCAGTTTCATATAGTTTGGACATATATTTAGCCCTCTTCCCCATACTTTGTTCAACGTCATATACAACATAGCAATTCCTAATTAAATGAGTTTTTTGAGATTTTTTTTTAATTTATTTTTAAAAATATTATATTTATTATTATTGAAATTTTACATATTTTTAAAAAATATAATACACTATTTATAAACTTATTTTTATGATTTCAAAAAAATATATTATAATTTAAATTATATTTTAATTTTTTAAAATATATGTGCATCACCTTAAAATATTTAATTAATATGAAATAGAGGAATTATAAGAATCAGCCATAATTACAGGAAATTGCTTAGAATATTTTCTTCACGTGGTAGTTAGTATATACGTCTTTATGATCCTCAATCATCTCACCAGAGAGATATTGAGTAGAGGTTAGTGTCCAAGTTAGTTAAGTAGGATTAGTCGGTTAGTGAGGTGGTTAGGATTAGTTAAGAGTGGTTAGAGTTAGTTAAATGTCATTAACAAGTTAGTTATATTAGTGTAACTACTTGCTATAAAAGCACTCTTGTACTCCTCATTATACAAGTTTTGGCAATACACAGTCTTCTTCTTCTCATTTCTGCATTTCCTTCTTTCCAGACATAGAATGCTTCCATATGGAAGCTAACATGGTATCAGAGCACTGGTTCTAGTGCGATTCAAGAGGACTGAAAATTGAATTTGAAGAAATCGACTTTGTCTCGAAGCTGGAAATCAGAAAAATTCGAGCTTGGTTGAAGAAGATTAAGCTTGGAGAAGTTCAAATCTGAGAAAATTGAGCTTTAAGAAGTTCAAATCTGGAGAAGATCTAGCTTTGAGAAGCTAAAATCCAAGAAGTAGAAAGCAATTTTCAAGTGTAACTATAGATCAGAACCAGAAGAACATGTCGAGTGCCGAGGAGATGCATGCAAACACAATTCCGTCAACATCGAGGAATCCAAGTCGAGTTGAGATTGATCACAACCATCCTCTCTATCTCTACCCTACTGATACACCAGGTAGTTCCTTCATCTCAATTCAGTTAGCTGGATCTGAAAACTATGCAATTTGGAGTCGATCTATGACTATAGGTCTTTTAGGCAAAAGCAAATTAGGATTTGTGGATGGTAGATATACGAAGGACAAGTTTGATATGTCTTTGCATGATCAGTGGGAGAAAGTGAATGCTGTAGTATTATCCTGGATCATGAACTCTGTGAGAAAAGAATTGCTGAGTAGCATAATCTGTGCTTCAAATGCTCACAAGGTTTGGTTAGACTTGAAAGAGAGATTCGACACTGTTAATGGATCAAGGATTTTTTGCCTACATAGAGAGATTACTACTCTAACACAGGACACCATGTCAGTAGCTGAGTACTTTTCTAAACTAAGGAACTTGTGGGATGAGTTTGATGCACTAATGCCTTGCCCTGGGTGTAACTGTCCTGACTCTCAAAGTTATGCTCAACATCATGGTTATCAACGTCTGTTACAGTTTCTAATGGGTCTAAATGAGACATATGTGCAATGTAGAAGTCAGATATTGATGATATCACCCATTCCTAGTTTAAACAAAGCATATTCAATGGTGATAGATTTTGAAAGTCAAAGGTCTATAGCTAATGGTGTGTCTATGATAAGTGAATCTGTAGACAGTGTGGCTTTTTTCAGTCAGAAAGGAGGGGTTAATTCAAGCTATAAAGGTAAGGGTACTACCACTACTGGATCACAAGGAAATAGTTCTTTTGGGAGTGGTTCAAACATCCAAGGAAGCTACAGTCAGAAAGCTACAAATAACAACTATAAACCACAGAAGAGAACATCTCTATGTTGTATGTGAGCATTTTGGATACAATGGTCATACCAGAGATAGTTGCTACAAAATCATTGGCTATCCACAGGATTGGCCTAGAAACAAGAGAAAAGGTGGAATTCAATATGCAAATTTGGCAGAAGATAGTAAAGAAAGATCAAACACATCTCAGCAAGGACAATTAACTCCTTATTTCACTCAAGAGCAGTATCAACAAATAATTCATCTGCTGAATAAAGGGAATGAAGATAGTAATCCCACTCCTACAGCCAATGCAGGTACTTTGACTCATCTAAATGTTAATTCAAATCATCCTAAATGGATAATAGATTCAGGAGCTACAAATCACATGACATCTAAAGTTGAGCTGTTACATGACTATGAGAAGGTCCAGAAATTAGGAAACAATTGTGTTCACTTGCCCACAGGTGATAAGACTCAAGTTACTCATACTGGAAAATCACATATATTCAAAGATCAACTAGTGTCTAATGTATTGTATCTTCCTGAGTTCAAATGTAATCTCTTATCTGTATCTAAACTAACCAAGGAGTTGCAGTGTTCAGTGAACTTCTTTCCTGATTTCTGCATATTCCAGGATCTCTGCACTGGCTTGGTGAAGGGGATTGGTAGGGAGGAACAAGGACTATACATTCTCAAAGGGAACACCTCTTCTTCTATTCATCCTTCCTGTTATACTGTGAGCAATTCTGAGCATTCTGAGCATTCCAGTTCAACTACTTTGTGGCATAGGAGGCTGGGACATGCTCCTCTAGCTGTTATTAGAAGACATACCTCACTTCAACAACTCAATTCTGAAGACCACAAGTGTACTGTGTGTCCTCTTGCAAAGCATACCAAACTACCCTTTCCTATAAGTGTCTCTAGTACTAAGTCCTCCTTTGAATTACTACATTGTGATATATGGGGATCTTATAGGATTCCCACTTACAATAATAGAAGATACTTTGTCACAATTGTAGATGACTACACTAGATTTACTTGGTTGTTCCTTCTTACTTCAAAATCTAATGTACTTGTAGCTCTAAAAACTTTCCTTACAAGAATAAAGAATTTCTTCTCCACTACTGTCAAAGTTCTGAGAACAGACAATGGTAGTGAATTTCTAAGTTCTAATTTCCAATCTCTTGTATCTTCTCTAGGTATTACTCATCAAACTACTTGTGTATATACTCCACAACAAAATGGTGTTGTAGAAAGGAAGCATAGAACCATCCTACAAGTGTCTAGAGCACTTAGATTCCAAGCTGGTATTCCTTTAAAATTTTGGGGAGAATGTGTCAATGCTGCTGTATACCTCATCAATAGAATCCCTTCCAGAGTTCTTAATTTCTTGACTCCTTATGAACTGATGTTTCATCATCCACCCTCACTTCACCATCTCAGAGTATTTGGAAGCCTAACTTATGCTTCAAATACAAAGGCTTCAGATAAATTCTCACCAAGAGCAGTTCCCAGTGTCTTTATGGGCTATTCCTCATCTCAAAAAGGGTATATTTTGTATGATATCCACTCACAGGCCTTCTTTATTAATAGACATGTTGTCTTCATGGAATCTATATTTCCTTTTCTTCATGTCAAGTCTATTGGAACTCCTATTTTCCCAGTACTTGATCTTACTACATCAGAATCCTCTACTCTTTCCTTTCCTACTTCCTCTACTTCTCCTGATACATCCTCTGCACCAGTACTTCCATCTACAGATCAATCTCCATCAGTAAGTACTTCACCATCTATTCCTGTTGCCTCTATAGTTCCTAGAAGGTCATCTAGGATAAAACATCCTCCTATATGGATGACTGATTTCATTACTCCTACCATTAACACTTGTTCTTATCCATTATCTGCCTACATTACCTATTCCAATCTTAATCCCTCATATCAGCATGCCTTGATTGCATACTCTTCAAAATCAGAACCAAACTCCTTTCACCAGGCTTCTCAGGATCCACTTTGGGTTCAAGCAATGCAGTCTGAGATTACTGCTCTAGAAGATAACAATACTTGGTCTTTAGTTGATCTTCCAGCTGGTAAATCACCAATTGGATGTAGATGGGTGTACAAAACCAAGTATAAATCATCAGGTGAGGTTGAAAGGTATAAGGCCAGGTTGGTGGCCAAAGGCTATAGCCAAAAGGCTGGTCTAGACTATTCTGAAACATTCTCTCCTGTGGCCAAGATGGTCACTGTAAGAGCTTTAATAGCTATTGCTGCTTCTTGTCACTGGTTTATTTTTCAGATGGATGTACACAATGCTTTTCTTAATGGTGATCTACTTGAAGAAGTCTATATGATCATACCTGAGGGGTTTGCCAGACAGGGGGAGAATCACAAGGTCTGCAAATTTAATAAGTCACTTTATGGCTTAAAACAGGCTCCTAGGCAATGGAACAGGAATTTGACAGATGCTCTATTACATATGGGCTTTGTTCAAAGCCACTATGATTACTCACTCTTTACAAGGTCAGTTAATCAAGAGATGGTGATTGTTCTAGTATATGTTGATGATTTGCTGGTGACTGGTAGCAACTTACTACTCATAAATCAGACTAGAAAAGATCTACAACAACAGTTTAAAATGAAAGATCTTGGTGAACTGAAGTTCTTTTTGGGAATTGAAGTAGCTAGATCACAAGCTGGAATCCTAATGTGTCAAAGGAAATATGCTTTAGAATTGATCTCTGAAGCGGGACTAAGTGGTGCAAAACCTGCTACAACTCCTATTGATATAAGTCAGAAATTAACCTCAAATGAATATGATGAATACTTTCCAAATAAAGATGGTATTGAAGATGAGCTGATCAAAGATCCTTCAAGTTATCAGAGGTTGATAGGAAGACTATTATACTTAACCATGACAAGACCAGACATCTCTTTTGTTGTTCAAATGTTGAGTCAATATATGCACAAACCTAAGAAGTCTCATATGGAAGCAGCATTAAGGGTAGTAAGATATCTAAAGGGAACACCAGGGCTGGGAATATTCATGCCTGCAGATAGCAACAGTTCACTACAAGCTTATTGTGATTCTGATTGGGGAGCATGCCTAGAGACAAGAAGATCAGTGACTGGATATGTTGTGAAGCTTGGTGGAGCACTAGTGTCTTGGAAGTCAAAAAAACAAGACACTATATCAAGGAGCTCAGCTGAAGCAGAATTTAGAAGCATGGCATCATGTACTGCAGAAATCATCTGGCTTACAGGCTTATTCAAAGAAATGGGAGTACAGATTCAGCAACCAATTGAACTTATGTGTGATAGCAAAGCTGCCATTCAGATTGCAGCAAATCCAATCTTTCATGAGAGGACAAAACACATTGACATTGACTGTCACTTTGTGAGAGAAAAGATTAATCAGAAACTGATCAAAACTAACCATGTTTCAACCAAGGAACAATTGGCTGATATATTAACAAAAGGCTTGGGAAGAACAGCACATGAATACCTACTGAACAAACTTGGACTTAAGAACCTCTTCAAGCCATTAGCTTGAGGGGGAGTATTGAGTAGAGGTTAGTGTCCAAGTTAGTTAAGTAGGATTAGTCGGTTAGTGAGGTGGTTAGGATTAGTTAAGAGTGGTTAGAGTTAGTTAAATGTCATTAACAAGTTAGTTACATTAGTGTAACTACTTGCTATAAAAGCACTCTTGTACTCCTCATTATACAAGTTTTGGCAATACACAGTCTTCTTCTTCTTCTTCTCATTTCTGCATTTCCTTCTTTCCAGACATAGAATGCTTCCATATGGAAGCTAACAAGAGACGATGCCACTCTGGCCACGTAAATTGAGTTATTGTGTATATAATGACATTGTTGTTCGTGTTAGCACCGTTTTAATATTTATTATTTTTTAATTTTATTTATATAATATAGATAAAATTTGGAGAGTTAATTTAATGTGATTTTAAATATTTAAAATTATTAATTGTTATGATTTATAGATTTTTGTTTATATCAATTTATATGATATAATAATATTTTAATAATTATTGTGATCTATATTATTTTTATGTCATTTTCAAATAATAACGATGGCTATGGTGATGGTAATGGATAAAAATAAAATGAAAAAAGATGGCTGACAATAATGATTGCCAGTGATGGTTAATTGTTGACAATTACAAATGCTGGTGACTATGATGATAAAAATGAGTAGTGGTGCTGACCAAAATAAACTTGATACATGCTCAAATCACAAAGTTATTATGCACAAAGAATACCTATTATACTATTGATGTTCGAGATCTTAATGGGAAAACTTACTCAAATCAATTTGATATTTAATAAAAATAGATATACTTAATAGTCCGAAGTTTGAATCATTTGGATCTAAACCTATGTTAAATGGAAACAAATAAAACCTCAGTCCTCAAAGTCACATGTAAGTAATTGTGATATGTGAAGCTAGAAATTAGAGATGGAGTTAAGATTTATAAATTTGTTACTTCCTTCGTTTGAATCTGTTTTGCTTATTTTATTTTTTAGTCCGTTTTAAAAGAATGATTCTTTACCTTTTACGTAATTTTCTTACTTTACTTTTTCACATTGACACATTTAAGATTATTTAATTAATGAATATTTTGACATAAATCCATTTGATTAAAATTATTTTTTTATTTTCACAAACTTCATAGCAAATAAAAATAGGATAAATAAATAAATGAAATAAATATTGTTATATCTGCAAAGGATTTTGCTAATTATTCATTATCTTCTTTTTTAAAAACGGGAAATCATTGAGAAGATTTTCGAAAGGAAAGCAAATCAGCAAGATCATCCAAAAAGATTTATTGAGATTATATCATGTTGAAAGGTAAGCATTAATTAAGCAAACAGGAAAAATAGAACAAGATAGTCCCTTTTTTTTTCAGGTGTCATATTATATTTTTTTTAAAATTAATTTAATACTTATATAAAAAATATTATAATAAATATTTTTATATCAATATAATAAAATATATATTTTAAAAATATTAATTAAAATTTATATTATTAGAGTAAATAATGATAGTTGAAAAAGAAAGAACGGAGTATATCACGATAAAAATCAGCAGATATCACTAATTATGATGCAATCACATATAACTAACCCACATGCAAAGTAGCGCGTGCATAGTATGCGTCTGGGGATATTAATTAGGTATTTGGCCATACATTTCTAATACTCTATTTTATTCACTTAATCGAAATATATTATGAACACTTTTTTCAAATTTAGGTATAATTTCAAGTCAGATTTGATATTTCATAATGAAAATTACTTTTGAAATAGAATAAAAAACTATTATTGAAAATAGCGTATATTTTTCATGATCAAATAATTTTCAATTGAACATTTTATTTTTTCTATCAAAAATTAAATTTACACGAGCACACAACATAATAAATTTTTAATTTCAAATTAAATATAAACATTTTTTGTGATCAATCAATTTTTATATGAACAAGTCAAGATTATTTTACTTAAAAATTACTTACTCAATATATTTCTTTTTGTAATTCTATTATTTTATAAAATAAGACCAAATAAAAAGTCGACTCAAATATAAATATCTATTTTTTCTCTCTCAAATTCAGTTATAACCTTTATTCTTTGGAAATAAAAATTAAATGCAGAGATAATGTGTGAATTAAAATGAAATTTTAAATCAATTATAATTTTATGCCTATTAACCAATAGCTTTTGCCTACTATAATCTTCCTCAATTATGTGGCCGACTGATTAAAGATACATTATATATATTTATTGACAATGTAAATTTACAAATCTGGGCAAAGCTCGAGAGTGTACACGCGCGGGTGAGCGCAGCGAGTGACCGTCCAGGGACACCTGTCAACCGGCATTCATTTTTTCTTATGGGATTTAGAATTTCTAGTATAAAGTGGGTATCAGCGCTGCATTTCTCTACTCCTATTAGTAGTACTAAGAGTAGTAAAGGTGATAAAGGGAACAGCCATGGCAATTCCTAATATACGGATCCCTTGTCGGCAGTTGTTCATCGACGGTGAATGGAGAGAGCCCGTCAAGAACAACCGGTTACCGATTATCAATCCGGCAACTGAAGAAATTATCGGTATTGAAATTTATAGGTTTAATTTCTAAGCCGTTTTATGAACCTTCAGAAAAATTATCTTCGAAATAGGTTTTTGACTGACTTTGTATTTTCTTTTGAAAATTTATGAGTGTTTTATGTTTGAAAGTAGAATCTGTTCTAGAATAACCCTCAAATTATCTTAGAAATAGTCTTTTCCGCAAGATTTGAGAAATTATTTTGAAAATTAATGACTTCTTGTTTGATCTTTTTGGATTTTCAGGTTATATTCCGGCAGCTACAGCGGAGGATGTAGATATTGCCGTCAAAGCTGCACGGAGAGCGCTTCATCGAGATGACTGGGGTTCTACAACTGGAGCACAGCGTGCCAAGTATCTTCGTGCTATAGCTGCTAAGGTTGGTGTGTTCAGTTTGGTGATTTTTCGTTATCGTTATTAGATGCTTATTAGGTGGAGCAGCTAGCAGTTTGATTCCCTTTCAGGAATAATTTAGTAACTTTGTGATTTTACTTTCCCACAACTGGGATTCCACTGGGTATACTGGGTATGTTGTTGGTGTGTTTTTACTTTCTCAATTCTCATCTAAGAATTATCTTTTTGACTTGCCATCAGTTAACCAGATATTTGTATACAGCCCTAGAGACATCGAGATTGCTCAATCTATACTTTATCCCAAAAAAAAGATCCCTCAAATTGTGTCCTTCAGCTGACATCATCAATTTAAATCTATTAAAGAACACCTGCAAAGCTTATTCAGTTTGAACGATGTAATAAAATATTTATCTTCTAATTGCATACTCCCCCCCAAAAAATAAAAATGAAAAACCGCTTCTCTACTAAATACAACTGCAGTAAGATAATGCCAGTTTTTCGCGACCTTTCACCTTAGACTCTGAACATCAACTTCCATGGTTGTGAAACACAGTAGTAGATAGCAAATCCAGTTTGATTAAATTATGTTTTGGTGTACTAACAGCTGATATACACACACACACACATTTACACGTATACACACATACATATATATACACACATATATACATACATATATATATAAATTCATTGAAACGATTAAATTCTATGAAAACATGCGTGTAATGAGTAATAAATTGTAAAAAAACTCATAAAAATACTCAAAGCAAAAAACTTACATGTACAAATGTCAGTACATGTCTTCATTACATTTAAGGGAACATAGTCCAAAGATTATACAACAATTACAACTAAAACAGAAAAGGCGAATAGGTTTCACCTCAGCAATCACAAAAAGAACTTGGTTATTAACAAATTCATTCAATAGTCTGATCAAGATAGTAGCAGAATTTCACCATCTGCAAATATTAATACTTGGAGTCTTCATGAACTTTACAAATCAAAGCAGGCAATTCATTACTTTTTAAAGACTTTTTGGAATTCCAAAGAGCATAACGTTCCAAAATTCAATTATTATCATGTGCATTAAATTCCAATAATAAACAAAAATTTGGAAAGGAAAGAAAGATATAGTACAACATTGCCGTTTCATTTTGAAGAAGTGGATGAAATTCAACTGTTACACCACAATTATGAATAAGTTTAATGTTTCAATAATCTCCTTATACGACATTATTGTGGCTGATTTAATATACGTTATACAGTATTAATACTCCATGCAGAAACAGTATATATTGAATGAGTATTTACATTTATGTACAAAAAGATTATACATTTAATGGGCATTTTGGTAATTGGACTTAGTGTAGGGGCAAAATGGTAATCCAACTTTGAGACTAAGATGTTCCCACTTTTAGTAATATATGATATGGTATATGATATATATACCTTTCACCTTAGAGTCTGAACATCAACTTCCATGGTTGTGAAACACAATAGTAGATAGCAAATCCAGTTTGATTAGATTATGTTATAGTGTACTAACAGCTGATATATATATGTTTATATAGATAGCATTTACCTTTATTCTTGGTGTTTTGAGTGTCAGCTTGATATTGATATGACTAGTAATGGTTATTCTTTTATGCTTTAAATGATTAAGTTTCTATTGTTTACATTTACTGCAGGTACAGGAGAAAAGGCCAGAACTAGCTACCCTTGAGACGATTGATAATGGAAAACCCTGGTTTGAAGCTGCCTCTGATATAGTACGCTTTTTCTTAATGGGATAAACATAGTTTTATTTGTTGCAAAATACTTCATTTTACTTATATGCTCCTTTTTATCTTCCAGGATGATGTCGTAGCATGTTTTGAGTACTATGCAGATCTTGCTGAAGCATTGGATTCGAAAAAGAAGACTGAAGTTAAACTTCACTTGGATTCATTCAAGACCCATGTTTTAAAAGAACCCCTTGGTGTTGTGGGGTTGATTACCCCATGGTACACCACTTATCATTAATGATTTATGCTCTTATTATCTCTTTCAACCCACTTCGAAATATGTTATTCTTCTTTTTCCAACCAAGGTGATATTATTTATAGGCAACCAACTTTTGCTAGTGAGCTAACTTTGATCTTTGTGATTAATTAAGATGGCCTCTTGAACTCCCAAAAGTTAGAGAGAGAACAATAGTTTGCAAGTGTAGTTCATTAAACTAGTTATTGACTAGTTCAGCAGTGTCTTTAATTGACAAAGTTGGATGCCAACCTAACAGGAGCATCGGGAATGATAATCAGATGGACTTGTGGAAACTATATTTATTGGATAGTAACAACATACACATTTTAAGTTCTTCAAAAGGTGAAATGTCATTGAGATGAGAGCATTAGGAATGCTGATTTCTAGGAATCTAAGTTATTTAGACCACTTCAGGAAAGACTAGAGAAACTAGATGGAAAAATAGGAGGAGACTCAAGGGGATATAGGAAAGTTCAGGGTTCCTCATGAATATTTCTTTGTTTGTTGACTTCAAACAATTTGCATCTTCAAGGCAATGAGGAATGCTCATGGAAGTGAAGAGGGGTGTTAACAAACTGGGGGTGGGAACAGTCTTCAAGAGAATCTCCTTTTCTCTTTTCTTATTTTTACTATCTACTTTGGTAAGCGGACAAACCGCTGCATTTGCCGTTTCAAAGATTCCTAAAAAGATGAACTTTTTTGTATTTGAGTAAGGGATAGTGGATATTAATCTTTTGGTGCATTGTGAATTTCATTGGAGTTTTTGTGTTTTGTATGAGAGACAAGATTGAGGCAGTTTATTTAATGAGCTTTTGTTTCATAATGAAGGAATTATCCTCTTTTGATGACCACATGGAAAGTTGCTCCTGCCCTGGCTGCTGGGTGCGCAGCAGTACTTAAGCCATCAGAACTAGCATCTATGTGAGTGCTTATCTTTTTTTCTTCATCATCCCCATCAATGGTCCATATCATTTACATCTTTACTCCTTTTTTCAACTTCAGGACCTCTTTGGAGTTGGGTGAAATCTGTAGAGAGGTGGGTCTTCCTCCTGGTGCCCTTAACATACTAACAGGATTGGGACATGAAGCTGGTTCTCCTTTGGTATCACATCCTGATGTTGATAAGGTTTGTTTTGTTTCTTTTAGGTTTATCTGTGCTTGCCTTTAGTACTATCTAATTTCATGTGACGAATGCATTTTACTTCTTTGGATGACAGATTGCATTTACTGGAAGTGGCCCAACAGGGGTCAAGATCATGACCGCTGCAGCTCAACTTGTTAAAGTATGTTCACATCTGAGTAATCATTTAGGTTCCTATTGGCAAAACTGATATGCTGGTGGATTCAGCACACTAAGCCTCTGTATGTCTTTGCAGCCTGTTACTCTTGAGCTTGGTGGAAAGAGTCCAATAGTTGTGTTTGATGACATTCATAACCTTGATATAGGTTTGCTCTTTTAAGTCCCTATATGACAACTTTCTTGTAATGTATATTATCTGTTCCTGACATATCTGGAATTTCCCATCACATGCTTAAAAAAGTTATGTGTAAATGTGTAATAATTGCCTAAACTGTTGGAATAGGAGTCTTAAAACTATTTTCTATTCCCTGATGCATTTCAGAGTCACCTATGCGTTGCATTTAGATCATTTTAAAAGGTGTTGAATTTAAGTGTCCTCATTGTCTACGCAGCTGTTGAGTGGACCCTTTTTGGCTGCTTTTGGACAAATGGTCAAATTTGTAGTGCAACATCACGTCTTATAATACAGGTATCTGGGAAGGCCCATGTATTTAGTTAGTTTTCTGTTTTATGGTTATCTTGGTTCTCTGACTCCATACTGTTTACCATTATCTAGAAAATGCTGAATATACTATTGGCAACCAGCAACTCCTTAAGATAAAACACGATTGTGGGGGTGATGAGTATCTTAAGAAACTATCTCCTAACCACTTTATGTGGGTCGCTCTGTTTTTCTGGTTGTTTGTAAAGAAGTTTCTTCAGGTTTATGATTAAGTGAAATTCGCTTGCTCCTTGGTTTGGCAGTTCACTGACGATACGTGAGCCAAACATAATATCAGTTTGTGAAAAATCTATGCATATCATCTCAGTTTGGAGGCTCAAGGTCTCTGATGATGATGCCACAATACTTCATGTTATAGGTGAAATAGCTAAATAGATCATAACACACACACTTCTAATGTCATATTCAAGTCTTCTTTCACCATGTGACCGGAATATCACTGCAAACCTTTTCGTCATAGTGAGAGAGGGTCATGTTGAGGAAAGATAACACTTATATGTCTTACTTGGATTTTGATAATCGCTTGATTCATGGAATCATTTAGTTTACTTTATTGTTGTCAAACTAGATTCCACAATATGTGGAGAGCCATTCAGATAGAGTGGGACGAGAATTATTCTCATTTCTTTGAAGGGAAGAGGCTCAGATTACAAAAGAAAGATACATCTGCCTTACAGTTAATTGGTTACTTAGAGAAGAATTAAGTGATACCAAGAAAATGGATCAACTAATTCCTTATCTCTCTATCCTCGAGAATAGGATGAGCGACCTACTTAATTCCATTTTGAGATCCAGTGAGTGTCCTACCAGAGTTCTTGAAAGTTAGAACAGAAAGGGGGATAATCCTATTTTCTAATGGCGGATTGAGCACAATGTTCATTTAACACTATAGCTCAATAAATCAGACAATACTTTATCAAAGGAAAGGCTAAAACATCCTGCTTCCTTTCCTATGCTACAAGATTAGATTGTGGAATTTGGTCCCCATTCAGACATTGATAAAGGGCTCTGTAACAGATAAATGTTAGAATTCAGAAATTTCTCAGGAAAAAAAATAAAAGAGAACGAAAGGCGAGGTCTTTTCTGCTCAATTAACTTTCCTTGTAAAAAAAAAAAATGACAAAAGACATGATCATAGCAGAAGGTTGTTTGGTTCTTAAATAGTAAGTAGATCAGTTTCAGTTGGCCTTTCTAAGAAAAGAGTAGGATGATCTACACCCAGAGTGGGTGAGACTCCTAGTTTTTAAAGAAAAATTTATTTTATTTTTGTTGAAGAATGACAAAAAGTCCCACATTGGTGGTTAATGAGATGGGTGGACTCTTCATAAGGCTTGGGCAATCCTCCTTCCTTTGAGCTAGCTTTTGGGGTGTGAGTTAGGCCCAAGACCTAATTTTACATGGTATCAGAGCAGGACCCATCTCACCCAATGTTGGGCCCCCGAAAATTAAAAATTGCCCACGCACCAGATGCTAAGCACTGGGCGTGAGGTGGGGTGTTGAAGAATGGCAAAAAGTCCCACATTGGTGGTTAATGAGATGGGTGGACTCTTCATAAGGCTTGGGCAATCTTCCTTCCTTTGAGCTAGCTTTTGGGGTGTGAGTAGGCCCAAGACCTAATTTTACAATTTTAATAATTGATGCCACCTTATAGTAACACTGAAAACAATACTATTACATAGTCCCTTTTATGTATCCATCCCTTAATGCTATAGCCCTTTCTAATATTGTCAAACACTAGAGCTCTTTGTGAAATCAAATTATGAATTTGCAGGAAACAATTGCTTCACAATTTTTGGCCAGGCTTCTTGAGTGGACGAAAAACATCAAAATCTCAGATCCCTTGGAAGAAGACTGCAAGCTTGGTCCTGTCATTAGTCGTGGACAGGTAAAGAAATTATGGCATTAAACTAGTAGGAGATTCTGCTTTAACTGTATTACGAAGTGCTTCTTGGAGACAATGTTGTGTGTTTTTCCTTAAATAAATGCAACTGTAGCTCATGAAGCGAATGATTCATTGGCAAAATTTATGTTTGTTCCCTGCTTAAAGCGACTTTTGTGCAGAGAGTCCTCTGGATTTGATATAGTGAACAGGGTAAGTTTGGGGGGGATATGGAACATAAATTCATAACAGGCTGAAACTGAAGAGGCTCGTGGATTAGTAGGTTAAGGAATTAGACCGGAAGGCAAACAATGAAAGAACCATCTAGGTGCTGCATTATGGATGACCATGAAATGCTGCAAGACCATAAAGTGTTCTCCTTGTATAATGTCACCTCTGGTTTATCTTGTTAACTTCACCTATAATTTATCAAAATGCAAGGAACTTCAGTCTGAGAAATTACAAAATTCTTCCTATTTAAACTTTTGTAGCTAATACTGTTAATTTAAAGTTCAATTCACACCTTTGTTACTTATCCTATTCATACCAAATAAATCTGATTAGGTCTGTCTGTAATTGCATAACTTTGGGTTAGAAACTTAGATGTTTGGTGTTTATCCCATCCAAACTTCTTGGTAACATTAGAAAGCAACTGAGTATCGCCGTATAATATTCATCTGCCTTCCTAGTTTTTTTTTTTTTTTTTTGGAAATTAGTTTCCTAGTTAGTCAATGTTATTATTGAAGAACTAATGATGTGAGATATCAATTCTTTCAGAACTATTAGAACTTAATTTTGATGTAATAATGAAGTTACAGAGAATTCATGTTAAAACAACAATAGAGAATTCATGTTAATTGCTAAAAATAAAGAGAGAATAATTCATGTATCTCAAAAAGTTAATTGGTTGGTCTTGTTGTCCAATTATCATCAATTAAACATTTGCGAAGTGAAGGAAGTTTCTTTAACAACACCCTGAAGTAAATACGACGTTGACTTAATTCTTAAAAGGAATTTGAGGAGAAATCATAATACAATCAATGTGGGAAATTCTGTATAGTTATTGTGAAAACGCTCAAAAATAGGGAAAAATTCTATCGCAATTCACATCAGTTTTGAATTCTTTGAAGATACTGGAACTTTCTTATCACTGGGATAAGCAACAACATTTTAAAATGACGTGGATATTGGCTTTCAATTTGTGTCTAGCCTGTTTCTTTTCTTGTTTTCTCATTCATGACGTGCATGTCATGCTTATCTGTTTTTTTACCCCTTCTAAGCAGACCTTTGGGCAATTCTTACATGTTGATTGTTTTACCTTTTAGTATGAGAAGGTCTTGAAGTTCATCTCTACAGCCAAAAATGAAGGTGCAACCATTCTTTATGGTGGCGACCGTCCTGAGGTAAGAAACACTTCTGAGTGAAAGTATTGTATTTATCAATATGTTGGAACATGACTTTATTCTACACTAAATTTCAGCACTTAAAGAAAGGATATTACGTTCAACCAACAATCATAACTGATGTTGATACATCCATGGAAATCTGGAAAGAGGAAGTATTTGGACCTGTTCTTTGTGTTAAAACATTTAAAACTGAAGAGGAAGCCATTGAACTAGCAAATGATACCAAGTGAGTTGGCTAGACTTAATATATATAATTCTATTATTTTCACAAACATTCCTTTTCCTTATTCTACACTTTTTCCTTTGTTAGGTATGGTTTGGGTGCTGCTATTTTGTCGAAAGATACTGAAAGATGTGAGCGTTTCACAAAGGTGAGAGTAGTTCGTCGATTGCTAAAAACCTCTTTTATACACACCAAAAGGCACTGCTTCTGCAAAATCAGGGGTGATATTTCGTTAATTGGACTTTGCAGGCTTTTCAGTCAGGGATTGTCTGGATTAACTGCTCGCAGCCATGCTTTTGGCAACCGCCATGGGGTGGTAAAAAGCGTAGTGGTTTTGGACGCGAACTTGGGGAATGGTAAGCACTCATGGGTTGATTTTCGTGTACCATCTTGAATAACATTTACGTGGCTTGGCAATTTACCTCATTTCCCTTCATCCATCTTGTTTCTTTTCTGCTGCTTAAAATTCTCTTTCTGGAATTTAGCTATGTTGTGGAAAAACAACCCCATTATGAAGGGAATAACTGTGATTGCAGTATTCCCACACTTAGAGGAGTTACTAGATGGGGAATCTTGCAAGTTGTACAGCTGATAAGCGATATTTTGCTCTTTCTTCTTTCTCGCAGGAGTCTCGAGAACTACCTGAACATTAAACAGGTGACTCAGTATGTGTGTCCTGATGAACCATGGGCTTTTTACAAGTCTCCTTCAAAGCTGTGAAATTTTTTAAGGATTATGTGAATGATGAAGAAGCAGAGATGAAACTTGATCTGATGTAGAACTAGCGCTGGTGGTTGTTATCATGTCTAATAAATCTGTTTGAAGGGACAAAATGTGGACAACATTTTTTACTGATATTTCGTTCCTATTCTGTTTATTTCATCTTTAAGAGCAAAGTGTCAATCCTGGATTCATCACACAAACTAGTATATCCATTCATTAATTGCACGTTACTTGCACCATTTCATGGGAAAAAGGTTTATCTAACGCGATACTCGAATAAGTTCACAAAGGGGAAATAGCAAGGGGTGAAAATAGTATCTATACAACATAAATAAAAGCCACTAATGGCAAGTTAGATTAAAATGATTCAATGATATGGATTAATCTAAGAATTTGTGAGTTTCTCCTTTTGGGTTTGTAAGACGTGAAAAGTTTTACCCACCAAAAATGATTGGAAATCACATTGCAACTTACATTCATGATTGTATTTAAAATACACGTTTTCCATCATAAGTAATGATTACCAGTAACAGATTTATGATCCATTGGATGTTATTAACTAGGAAAGGAAAAAAAAAAAAAGAGAGAAAAGCTAAAAAAAAAATTAATGGGGTAAATAACCGTGAAGCTTGAAATTAGCTTTGCTTAAAGTTGCAACCTATAAACTAAAAAAGAGAAAATATTAGTCACTATTGTACCTTTTTTCCTTTAAGCATTTCTTATTTCAATTCATTATCTATTTTTTAATTCACTATTTAGTGTCTTGTCAATGTTATTAATATATTGTTTGTCCATCATTAGTTTGGATGATTACTAGTACGGTACTGCATCTCGTTCTTTGTTAATCTCGCTTTCCCAAAGAAATTTGACAACCAAGTTAGGCGCAACACTTTTAGGAACTTTTGAAGGTATAATGATATGATATTTTTTTATAAAAATTATTTTAACTTATTATATAATTTCTTTTGTAAGAATTATTTTTTAATAATGCAACAACAAGGAATTTCACATGTAGGGCGTGAGAAGGGTAATTATATCAATTGAAGTGTGGAAGAGGGAAAAAGAAATCAGGGAGAATTCAATTCACCTTTGTCATACACAAAGTCTTTATAAATATAGAAAATTTTGGTGGTCCGAATTTCTAATTTGGAAAAAATATCTTCTTTCTTTAGTAAAAGTACTTTTTTTTCGGATAAAGAATAGAGGAATATGCTTTTCAAGTTCCATTTGTCTCAACATATGAACTTCCTCTATAGTCTATACTATACCTTAAATTAGACAACTTTATGATAAAATGAAAACGTAATAAAGCCATGTGAAAACAAAAATAAAGGTAGCTAAGTATCATTTGTATTTGTCTCATGAATATAAAATCCACCCACTTTCTTCTGGCCTTTCTTTCTCACTGGATCTTTTGTATTCACTTCAATTTTTACAGTATTCATAATCCCCATCCCTGTCTATCTCCCCCAACATTCTCGTCCACCACACACGTACAATTTTCTTTTTTCTGCTTCATCTTCAGTCAGCACTGTCACTTTCAGGTTTCTGTCTTGTAATTGTTGAGTTGCCCTTTTTTTGAGATCTTTTCCGAAATTGTGTTCCTTCTGTAGTTAAAGAATTGGAGCTGTTGATTTGAGCTGAAGCTTTTGTTCCGTGTTTTGAGATCTGATAGAAATGGGAAGTTCTGAGGAGAAAGTTGTGGCTGTGATCATGGTCGGTGGACCGACAAAAGGTACTCGTTTTTTATTTTAGTTCATATCACTGTTTGGAATTTGGGAATAAAGGAAACCCTTGATTCATTTCATTTCAATTTGATTTTATTTTTTGAATAAAGTTCAAATCTTTTTCCCTGTTCTTGATTTCTCAGTGATGTGCATTGACAGGTACCCGTTTTCGCCCATTGTCATTGAATATCCCAAAGCCACTTTTTCCATTAGCGGGACAGCCAATGGTTCATCATCCCATCTCTGCCTGTAAAAAGGTAATACTTCTTTGTACTAATAATGGCTATATAGATTTGATGTTCTAAGTTGTAAGTAGAATTCTTGCATTACTTGATGAATGGGCTGTTGAAACTCCAAGCTTTTATGCATTAAACTTCTGTACCATGGTTTTTCAGATTCCGAACCTAGCACAGATCTACCTCATTGGCTTCTATGAGGAGCGTGAATTTGCGATATATGTCTCTTCAATCTCGAACGAACTAAGAATTCCTGTCAGGTTACATTACTATCCTGCTTATCCATGCGGTGAGTTTTGTGAACTTTTTGATATTGGAGCTCATTGATGTCTCTGTTGAATTTATTGTTAATAGATACCTGAAGGAGGACAAACCACATGGTTCTGCTGGGGGCCTTTACAACTTTAGGGATCTGCTTATGGAAGACAGCCCGGTTAGGATTTCACTCTTCTTGATTATATTCTTGTGATGATCATGTATACATTGCTGGGAAATATAACCACGGAGTTAGTTATTGAGAACATAAAAATATGGTCTTAAAAATCTGATAATATAAGTGGGTCTACTGCCTCATCATACCATCACCACTAACATGATTATTTATCTTATCTGGCAGTCGCATATATTTTTGCTGAACTGTGATGTTTGCTGCAGTTTTCCACTGCCCGAGATGCTCGGTATTTGGCTCTTTCTTTCAATCTTTATATTTTGCTCACACTTCTTGGCTTTCTTCTCCTCTATTGATCAACTTCTTTGCAATAAAGAGCATTTTTGCAGTGGTTTAGAGTTTTGACTTTTCCAAGTTTTACCTTCTGTTTGCTCCAAACTTGCAGAGTCTCATAGAAGGTATGGTGGAATGGGAACCATTCTTGTCAGCAAGGTAGATGAAAGTACCCTTGAACTGTTTGTCTAGGACACATGCTATTGGCTGTTTTATAGCGTATTAGCAACTTTTGTTGTGATCACTGCATGTTGAAAGTCTTGTTTGAGTTTCCATGTGCAGGTGTCTGCTGAGACAGCCAGTGAATTTGGTGAATTGGTTGCTGACCCCGTTACCAATGAACTGCTGCATTACACAGAGAAACCTGAAACTTTTGTATGTCCACATCCAACATATACTAGCTCTTGGATTTTACTTGCATAAACTTAGAAATGTGTAGGTTTATACCCATGGATTCTTGCCTAATATGACTGGAATTCAGGTGAGTGACCGCATCAACTGTGGTGTGTATGTATTTACACCAGATATTTTCAATGCTATTCAAGGAGTATCCACTCAAAGGAAAGACAGAGGTTGGTCTATGCATCATATCTAGAGTTTCCTTGTGTATGTGTTTTCATATTAAAAGAACTGAGATTTTTGGTCATCCATTCCTTTGATCTCATTGTTCTAGTGTCATGTTCACCTTAGAAGTATATTGGGCGGATTTGAACACTGACATAGCACGACCGCTGAAGTAGAACATGTTGTGATTGACTTGGGACAATATTACTTCTTCCTAATCTAATGTGGTTTTCAAGTGTCTTCAAACCCATGGGGTGATTGGTCTCAAACAATAGTATTGTATGGTTGATTTATGAAGTATTTTGTCTCCTGTTGCAGCTAATCTAAGGCGGGTGTCCAGCTTTGAAGCTCTTCAGCCAGTAAACAGGTATAATTTCCCTATTCAACTACACAATATAGACATTTTGGTGCTACCTTCAGAGAATACTTATCTCATTTGCAATTGATCTCTATTATGATATCACTGTTGCAGCTCAACATGGTACCTTGGATGGTAAGCACCCCTCACTTTCAACCCATAGGTTGTGAGTTAGAGTCCAAAAGAGCAAAAAAGGTGGGAGCTCCTAGGGAGGGGTTAAAAAAAGGGTTCTTAGTCTGATTTTCCATTCTTCTAGTCAATTGCTTACAAGTATGGTTGCTTCTTTCTCCTCATTGCACATTTCACAAATCCGCGATTTAACATTTATATAAGAAATTTATTTCAGCATTTTGTTTGGTGGATGGTGAAATGGGGTGAAGCTTTATATCTGTAGCAGCTGATAATCACATTTCAGGGCAGAGGTTCTAGGTGCTGATATAATTTGTACTGTTAGTTTCTTAGTGCAATAACAACTATTTTTTATTCTTTAGTTTTTGAGGAGAACGCATAAAGAGCAGATTTCTGATTGCTAAATCTTCTGAAGGATACTGGTTCTAGTTTGTTTTTTTGAGTTTATTCATTTCATTAGGATGATTTTCCTACAGTGTCATATGTTCCCACAAGCGCCAGTTATTTTGAGCTGTAGTGGAATGGAAGAGGTTACAACTCACTGTTTTAACCAGTAAAATGCTAATCAAAGGGCAAAGTGTACGTCTTGTTGTCTTCACTGTCATTGAGGAGTTCACCAAAATTGAAACTAGTCTTAAATTTTTGAAGCCCACACTTATCCAAAGCCTAAGCCATTTAATTTTGGCATCTTCCTGAGGTCTGCTCACAGTTAATTTGAACAAGAGAATGCCACAAACTTTTGAGCAATTGAACTGTGTGGTTGTGCACCTCTAGCTTGAATCATGTTATGTGGTCTTCTGATAACCTCCTGAAAGAAGCTTCTTCTGCACAAGGATCATATGGGTAAATCACTTATTCTAGGTGATACACTCTTGGCAAAAGATAGTCAAGTAGGGGGCTGCGGACTGCAGTTACTAGAACTGGATTATGGGTCTCTGAGTCACAACCTTATGTAGAATAAATTAATGTGGTTTATGATTCATAATAGGAGAAGTAAAGTTAATCTTTCTATTGAGTAACACTTAGAATTGGAAAAAGAATTTAAAGGTACCAGAGCACATGAAAAAAGGATTTCTGGTGCTTTCTTTTCCTTTCCTGATACGAACTTTTTTGACAGGAGTCTTCCAACAGACTTTGTACGGTTGGATCAAGATATTTTGACACCTCTTGCAGGGAAGAAGCAGCTATATACCTATGAAACCATGGATTTCTGGGAACAAATTAAAACACCAGGGTAAGCCACTCATGTAAAGTGCTCATCATCCCAGATTTTCCACTTCAAATGTCAAGATTTGAGGTGATCGGTGGATTTACTTCTTTTGCAGGATGTCTTTGAAATGTTCTGGTCTCTACCTGGCTCAATATAGGTCCACCTCACCACATCTTTTGGCAAGTGGGGATGGCTCAAAGACTGCAACCATCACCGGTGATGTTTATATCCATCCATCTGCTAAAGTTCATCCAACTGCAAAGGTAGACAGATTCAAATACACCTATGAATCACATGTTATGATTATTATATTATGCTATAAATCTCATGGTTAATTGGGATTAATGGTTATTTATTTTACTGCAATGACTTTTATGATGTGAAAAACAGCTAGAATATGTTTTCTTATTTATTCATGACAATATGTATTTGCAACAATTAACACCCTATATGTTGTACACATTTTGGCTCACAGCCTAGTCTGTATTCACTAGTACATGTTTGCAACACTGTAGCTCGAGGTCATCTCTTTTGTAATGAATATGATTCTTGGTATCAATTATGTCATTGATTGCAGTGTTTTCTATATTGTCAAAGCTGCACCTTTGTAACTTTATTTCAGTTAAAAGTAATGAGATTAAATTTGATCTCTGCTTGGTGTTTATGAATCTGAAGAGATAGCTCTTGATGGCTCTTGCTTGCTTCCATTCCACACCTCAATTTTTTTTTTTAATTGTTTCTCCATACATCATTAATTGCCACAGACACTTCTGACTGCAGTTTTCCTGATTATGTGCTCGCTAATTACCTCCTTCCTTCACCTATAGATTGATGTGTTTGTTACAATGTTGAACAGATTGGTCCAAATGTTTCAATATCTGCTAATGCTCGTATTGGAGCTGGTGCTAGGCTCATCAGTTGTATTATCCTTGATGATGTTGAAATCAAGGTACCACTTCATATATCAGTATATCACAGCTCATGAGATGCTTCAATGACATATGCTGGAAACTAACATGGGTTTCATATTCCAGGAAAATGCAGTTGTTATTCATGCAATTGTTGGCTGGAAGTCCGCAATCGGCAGATGGTCAAGAGTCCAGGTAAGTGATGGAAGTGGCTAATTCTTGTTTAATATATCAAATATATTGCTGAGAAAAGATGCTTTGGTCTCGACTTCCCATATATATGCCAGGACAGTCAATTCTTAATTTGTCAGTTTGTCTGTCCTGTCAATACATAATGGCAGCTGGTTTCTCCTTTGGAATTGAGGAATAAGGAAGAGCTGTCATTCTACTACTCTTTCATCAGAAACGTAGAGTCAAATAATCTGGAGAAAATGCTTTTTCACATCAAAATTCGTTCATACACTTCTTGTTCATTACACATTATATCAAATTAGTACCAAGAGTGTTATCCAGTTAGTATGTGAAGAGAATTCTTTTTTTTTTAATTGTGCTGAAGTAAATGTTGTGGTCGACATTATCGTGTTGGTCATAGATTCTATGAACAAAATCAATTTCTATAATGTCAGGTTTCTTCAATGAGAATTCCTTAGACTGTACTAATCCTTTTTCTTGGAGTCTATATTTCCATGCTAGCTGAATAGGCGTTCCTCCATTATTACATTTTCTTTTTCTAGTCCGAGTCTTCACATCAGGTGTCTAAACTAAATCAAACTAATTTCAGGGTGCCGGAGACTACAACGCGAAGCTCGGCATCACAATTCTTGGTAGTGTATTTGTTATTCTCAAATTCCTAGCTGTTACATTTCTTCTTTACAAAATTGTCCACATTAAACTTTAGTGGTTGATTATCTAAATCGATATACTGGAATCAGGTGAATCTGTGTCGGTTGAGGATGAAGTAGTTGTAATCAACAGCATTGTGCTGCCAAACAAGACTCTTAATGTGAGTGTCCAAGAAGAGATCTTACTTTGAACACAATGAGATGCATTTGACAGTGCCCTTTTAGAGCTTATGCTACTGAGCCATCTGCAACCCTCCTAGCCCATTTCAATTTTATGTATGTATTGTTTGTACATTTGAATACGGAAGAATTTTGCTAGTTTACTGTCTATTTGTAATTTTCCCTTGTAAGAGACTGCAATAAACCCTTGTTTCTTAATTTTATTGTTCACCTTACAAATCACTATAGGATAAAAAAAACCCTCATGTTAACAGTCATTGAATTGCTCAATGTGGAAAAAGGTATTAATTCACAATATAAATAATTGATGCAATTCCACCCACCCTAAGTTGGCGTTTAGACATTTGATTTCATAATTTGAAATTATGAGATGAAATTAGCGTTTGAACATGCATTAAATGTCAACTTCTCCAAAAGTTTGATTTGGAAATTTCATATTTACACTTTTCAAATATAAAAATTGATCCACAAGTTTATTATTTATGAAAAAAATATGTTCAATTTTACTTTTTCATTGAATTAGAGTTTGATCAATGAATGTTGTGTTTTTTTAATTATAGTTTTGTGATAGTGTATTAGACTTTTGTCATGAACTTTTGCTTATTAGGTAATTGTATGAAGAATTTGTGCAATTTTGATAGTTTTCATAACTTACGTTATTTTTGAGTAAAAACTGCGGTTTAAAAATTTAAAATTCCATGTCTAAACAAAATGAGGAATTTTCATAAATAGTCTAGGCTTGAAACTTAATATGGTCAAATAACTATATTTACATAATTACACGACATAACCTCGGGTATGTGACCAAGAGAGGAGGAGAGGCGAGCAAGATCGAGAGAGGGAGGAGAGACGAATTGTATATGTATATTTGTAAATTGTATTGTATATCTATCAAATAATTGTATATGTGTAACTAATATATATATGTATTTGTATATCTGACAAGCGAGATTGGGAGAGGGAGGAGAGAGGCAAGCGAAAGAGGGCAGAGAGTGGAAAGAGGCGAATTATATATGTATATCTATCGAATTGACTATGTATATTTGTTAAAATAATTGTATTTATGCAGTTAGTATATATGTAATTGTATATTTGCTAAAAAATTGTAGAGAGGATAGAAAAAATAACAAAACTCTAATTATAGCTATAAATTGTATTTTTTTTAAATTATAATTGTATAATATGCCTAGTATATTACTTTTTTTCAAGGAAAATTCAATTTCACCTTCTTCTAATATGATTTTATATCAAATTCAAATCGTGATTTCATCTGATGTATGGCCAAACGACCCTAAAAGTCTTCCTCTAGAATCAAATTTATGTAGAGTTTTCATGTGTAAAGAATAAAAATAGGGAGGCCAAAATAAAAACTCCTACAAAAATTGGCACAATGCCAGAATACTCTATTTTTTAGTTTTGTGTATAATTGGGAGCTTTATAAAATGCTTCCATTGTTGCGCACAGCCAAAAGAATGTCATGTCTTCTCAACCCAACATCCTCAGCTGCTATTTCCGTCCGTAATTTCAAGGCTACTCTCCATTCTCTCGCCGCTTCACATCATCAAAGTCTTTTTCTTCCGGTAAATTCTCGCTCTTTCTTTCTTTGTTTTTTATCGGTGTGTGTTAATGTGTGATCTTGATTTTGCTACGTGTCAGCTATTGAATTACTACTTACTTGTTGAATCTTGTGAATGAAAGAGGTCGTTGGGTTTAAGACCCAAGATTGAATTTTGGGGTTCAGTCAGAATAATGGCAACGAAAATGGATAGCATTCAGCAAAACCCAGACACTATTTCCTACCTCAGCCAGAAAGAAGCTGCTGAAATTGACGAGATACTTATGGGTCCTCTTGGTTTCAGTGTTGATCAACTTATGGTTAGCCTGTTAATTTTTCCTTATTGTTTTCGCTTCCATTAGGGGATAGATAGTTTCTGTTATGCTGGGATGATTTTGATTGCAGGAACTGGCTGGCTTGAGTGTTGCCGCTGCAATTGCAGAGGTGAGTAGTCGAATTGCTTTACAATTTTTTCTTCAAAGATTTCTTTTTTCTTTATATCATCACCTCTTTTGTTTCTATTAATGCCGAGTTGACATGATTGAAGATGCATTTTTGATTCATTGACTTGCAGCTTGCTTCAGTTGTATTCAGTTGAGTAGTTTGGTTATATGATCCTGACACAAGGCAACCCCCCAATTGTATAACATCTGCCTAATTGGCGTGTCTTATATTTCAATTTTCAAAAGTTTGTTTTTCCCCCTACATATTGGACATTAAAACTTGTCTTTATCTATATGTTATTTCAGCAATTTTCGAGTGGATAGAGGTTGATAGACAAATACCATAAGGATTTTGCCGTTTTTTCCATTTTGATCCTTTGGGATAGTTAGTTGAGGCTTTACACCGGTGACTTTAACTCTTCTGACAGGTCTACAGACCAAGTGAATACAGTCGTGTTCTTACTATTTGCGGACCTGGAAATAATGGCGGTGATGGTCTTGTAGCTGCTCGTCATCTATACCACTTCGGCTATAAACCATTCATTTGTTATCCTAAGCGTACTGCTAAGCCTCTTTACAATGGCTTGGTAACTCAGGTATCAATTTTTTTTTTCAACTTTATGAATGGCCAATTTATAGCCCATAGTTCAATTAAAAGTTTCATTTATTCAGCTTTCTGATGCATCAATATTTTTTCTAGCTCGAGTCGTTGTCAGTTCCTTTCTTGTCATTGGAAGATTTGCCAAAGAACTTGTCTGACAGTTTTGACGTTCTAGTGGATGCAATGTTTGGATTCTCATTCCATGGTACAATTTTCTTGATCTTTTTGGCATTGAGCTTCAACGTGTAACTAGTCAAATTTAAGAATCTTTTGGTTGGAGGCCTTTCATTTATCTTTCTATTTTTTTGTTCATGTCATCTACTTTGTTTGTGGACACATATCTCTTCCTTTACCTTATCCATGTAATAACCCTTTCTTTTGATCCATAAAGTCTTTCTTTCCAGATGAGATGTCAACACAGCTGATATCAGAAAAAAGGGATATATAAACAGAAAAATAGATAACGTAGACTTGCATATTCTTGTGTTGGGGGTGGAGTGTTGAGGCAAGATAATTTGGTCAAAGTTGTTTGTGACTTCCTGGTGGAAAGATTTACACATACTTTGTTTTGTTTTAAGGTCTGGAAGTGTATAGGATGGTTTGATACCCAAAACAGATTAGAAAGAGGGGGTTTTGTCCTTGATTAACAGGAAAGGAGAAAATTTATAATCCTCCTACATTGCTGAGTTTGGATGGCTTGAAACCAAAAATAGATAAAATGAAGGGGCAGATTGTTGAGGCAGGACAAGGATGGTTCTTTGGTCAAATTTCATCGTGGTTTGAAAGCGAAATCCACTATATTTTAGTTTGTTTTAAGATTTAGATGTGTATAGAATTGTTTGATACCCGAAACTGATAATAGCATGGATAGCATGGATCACATGAAAACTTTAGAGGATCTTGATGGACACAAAATAAGGACATATAGTGTGTGGAAGGTCCATCAAAGTGTGAAGAGGAAGAAGCCATGTGTGCAAATGGCCATCTCATAAATTCAAGAATTCACAAAAGAAGACAACCAAACAATGTCCTGATCTCATTAAGGGTAAAATTGTAAAAGAAAGTGTCTTCTTTATTTCCTTGGTATAAACAGTAGTATTTGCCATTTTGGAAGACTTAGATTATGATGAGTTGAATATTTGAGAGCTTTGAAGCTTGTAATTTCTAGGTAAAGCCTGGCATTAGTGTAGTTCCTAGTTGGTAACTTGTAGTTGAGTGATTAGGGTGGATTCCCAATATTGCTTGTGTTAACTTCTTCTAGCTTTAATCAATCATCGAGTTTTCCTCTTTGTGGATTCAATTTGGTTTTCTCGTTTTTGATTGAGTTCGGGTTATTGTTCTTTAATCAGATTCAATTGAGAGATGAAGGTATAAAGTCCTTTGTTGCTCATAAATTTGGTTAGATTTCTATAACTTCACATATCCTTTTCTTTATTTCAACTTTTTACATTTTGATTCTAGTTTCCTTGCTTGAATCATTATCATTTGGTCTCAAAGCTTAGGTTAGAGATTTGATAAACCGACTCAATCAAATACGAGAAAACCAAATTGAATCCACAAAGAGGAAACTCGATGATTGATTAAGCTAGAGGAAGTTAACACAAGCAATATTGGGAATCCACCTTAATCACTCAATTAAATTGACCAACTATGGACTACAATAATGTAAGCTTTACCTAGAAACTACAAGCTCTCAAATATTCAATTCATCGTAATTTAAGTCTTCCAAAATGACAAACTACTATTTATACCAAGGAAATAAAGAAGACACTTTCTTTTACAATTTTATCTTTAATAAGAGCCCTCTTTGGTTGCCTTCTTTTGTGAATTTATGAGATGGCCATTTGCACACATGACCTCTTTCTTCTTTCTCTTCACTTTGATGGACCCTACACACATTGTATTTCCTTTTCTTTTTTGTGTCCATCAAGCTCCTCTAAAGCTTTCATGTGATCCATGCCGTTGTCAGAAATAGATCAGAAAGGAGCGCTCTTTCGTCCATAGTTAACAGGGAAGATAATTTTTCTTATATAATATCCTTCTCTCGCAGGTGGATAGCTTGAAAACAAAAACAGATAAAACTGAGGTTCTTCTTTAGGCCTGATTATCATTGGTTTTTAGGTGTGCCAAGTCAAAACTTGACATCTAATTTAAAAGAAGAAAGAGGCCTTTGCAAAGTCAAAACTTGACATCTAATAGTGAACAGATGGAGTAGGATGATGATGATATGATGTGATGATAAAATAAGAAAAGTTCTGGTTTTGAAGTATGTGCACTTCAATCTTTCTTTAATTTTTTGTAAGATGTCTGTTCACTTGTCCAGGTAGCCCAAGGCCACCTTTTGACGACTTAATTCAAAGACTGGTGGCACTAAAGATTAATGGCGATACGCATCAGAAATCACCCGCTATCATCTCTATAGATATTCCATCTGGATGGCATGTGGAAGAAGGGGATCTAAGTGATGAAGGTATTAAACCAGACATGCTGGTATGTATCTGTTTTTTATTTGTATTTAATATCCGCAATGCCTTACTGTTTCGACTTCCCTTTATTTGCCACCTAACAAGTAAACTTTCTCAAATTTAGGTTTCTCTAACTGCCCCGAAATTGTGTGCCAAAAGGTTTTCTGGATCGCACCACTTTTTAGGTGGCAGATTTGTTCCACCATCCATCAGAAACAAATTTAATCTCCAATTACCAGCATATCCTAGCACTGCCATGTGCGTCCGAATTGGAAAGCCCCCCAAAATTGACATATCAGCTCTGAGGGAGAACTATATTTCTCCTGCATTGCTTGAGGAGGAGGTCACTGCTGACCCCTTTGATCAGGTATGAATTGATGTAAAGCAGAGTGGATGGTGACTGAGAACATTTTTTTGGTAATATCATTAAGAGATAGTTGTCTATATTCCAGGTGTCACTAATTCTAACCCATATTTCTCGAGTTTTCACTGTGATTTTGTGTACCTAATTTGCCTGTTGCTTTATAGTTGGATCAACCTTGTTTTTATGCAGTTTCAAAAGTGGTTCGATGATGCAATGGCGGCAGGATTGAAGGAACCAAATGCCATGGCCTTGTCAACTACTGGAAAAGATGGCAAGCCGTGAGTGTCTCATGTGACTTTTGCTAAAATTATTTCATTTTATTTTATCTTTTAGACCCCTGCTGTAATAATATGCAACTCTATGAATTTGCCTCTTTCTTGCCCCCCTCTCTTGCATTATCTAATTACCAAGAAATTGTGATGAGAGCTATATCGTCTAGAGAACTTTCCTACGACAGTTTTGGTTTACGCTCAACTGTGAACTGCATACAGTTTTGATATGAGAAATAACAGGATGTTTAAGGAAAATCTTTGTCTCTCTCCCTTGAGAAGGTAGGAGAAATTGTCATCTCTGTGTACAATGGTTCTACTCAGTTGTCCTTCCAATGCCCTTTGCTTGCCAAGCAAATCGAATGTTGTCCATTTGCATTGAATGGCAAGTGACTCTAAATTTTTTATTTCTTAACTATAAAATGAACTTTGTGATACTTGTAACCATAATAAAAGCTAGATCATTGGAATTTTTTAAGATTATTGGTTCATTTGAATCTCTGATTAGCGTCTCAAATTGTTTATATATTGGTTCTCGTTTTAAGTACGAAGATAAGTTTTCTTATCCCTTACTTGGACCATAAACTTACGCCGTTTTATGCTTTTTTTTTAACTGAAGTTCATCAAGGATCGTATTGCTGAAAGGGTTTGACAAGGATGGTTTTGTCTGGTTAGTTCTGCTCATCGTTATGGTAGTGCATCTAAATGTCATTCAGAAGACACTAGTTTGTTTCTTCATTCTTACTTCGAGTCTTCCCTGTGCAGGTACACCAATTATGAAGGCAGAAAGGGTCAACAAATAGCTGAAAATCCTTATGCCGCACTCCTCTTTTACTGGGATGATTTGAATCGCCAGGTATAGCCTGACTTAAGCTAATCTATAATTGAGAATCTTTCTATTTTCTTGTTCTTATCCTTCAAGGAGAAAGATTTAAGCAAGTCTATTAGGAGGCTATCAATGCACTGTTTACTATTGCTAGCATAGAGTAAAATTCAAGTGGTTGCATTTCTCAGCATTTTGGTTGAACGTGCATATGATTGTCATACTTTGCTAAACTTTATAAGTTGCCTTCCAGGTTTAAAGGGAAGTATTTTTGTAATTTGCCGTGTTTATATTAAGCACTCATTTGGTGCTGTGTTTTATGTATAAAAATAATTACCTATCAAAAGAAATTTAAATCCATGTGCAAGCTACATTGGTTGTTGAATAGTATGCCATGGTTGTATCTCCTGCTGCCGATGAATTACTGTAGTTGATTATAAAAAATTGATTTTTCTTTTTCTGAATGGATCTTAAAACAACAGTGTGGTCTCTAGGTAAGAATTGAAGGGCCTGTGCAAAAAGTTTCTGAAGAGGAATCTGAGCAATATTTTCACAGTCGTCCTCGGGGAAGTCAGATTGGTGCCATAGTTAGCCAGCAGGTTTATCAGTTTGTTAATATAATTCTTGAAATTGTTTCTGTAATTTTGTTTCTCTGTAACTTCCTCTTATTTGCCCATATAATTTGCAAACATTGGTCTCTTGCTTTTCCTTAGAGCACAATTATTCCGGGAAGGCATGTCCTCCTTGATGAATACAAACAATTGGAGGCCAAATACTCTGATGGGTTAGTGTCTATTTTAAGTTTTTAACTAATGGGATGCCCAACCCAAATGTTATTATGTTTCTGTATCTGCATCATTCAAAACATGGTTTCTCCTGTTCTCACTTCTGCTCACTTTTATATTTCATATAATCCATTGCCCTACTTTAGGAAATATGTCATATATATTAAATTTCCTCTCCCAATTCACAATCTGTTTGAAAGGAAACTTGAGGAATAATTTTTATGGAGCTACTTAAATGGAAAATCAGGCACAATTAATACCCCCACTAAAAAGAATTCATAAAGAGAGAATTAGAATTCAGAAGTGGGAAAAAGAACTAAGGAAACATAAATTTTATCAATTGTTTCCATACCCTTTATAGATTTAAAAGTTTCCTTGTTCTGAATCAGGAAATTAGCAAAAGTTGAATCCTAAATGTGCTGTTCTAAACTTCTGATTTGCGACATAAGGTTCTTCCTAAACAATTTCTTCATCTCAACTGCAGATAAATATTTTTGTTTGCAGTGGTAAGTAGAAGTGCATGTGTCTAATGATAGGCTTTCATTGATTCTTTATCTATGCCTGCCTTAGCTTAGACGTAGCTCGAATTAGATTTCATCAGTTGGTCCAACCAAAACTAGCCTTGAGATTGTTTAAGATTAATGACATTTAATCTAAAAACTGTAGATCAGCAAATTAATGTGTCAAGTGAAGTGTAATGACATTTAATTTGAAAATCCTAGATCGACAGATTGATTGTGAAAGGAGAGGAAAAGAACTATAGAGCAATACCATTTTATTTTTTTCATTTTGGTATTTAGCTGTATGAACAACTTGGACCCCCAACTAATGAAGCTCAAGACTTGCCTTTTGCTGAGGTCTGACTTCATATTTAAACTATACTGGATTTGAATCGGATTTCGGACTCGGATCCAATTTAGGCGCAGCTTCAGAAATAATGCTTAACGAGCTCAGTTAAATTGTTCAGTTCCTATTTTAGCGTATTTACTATTATGTATTTCAGTATTTTCATGTTCATGCATAATTAAAACCATGTCTCCTATGATCTGATTTTTCTTAAAAATGTCTCCTGTAACCATTCTAGTAATTTGTCATTTCTCTTCCCCCGCTTCATGTTAGTAACTTTCACTCCAATATCCTTGTAAAGACCTGAGAACCTATTTTGTCTCATCTGCAGAAGTGTGATTCCCAAACCAAAGTACTGGGGAGGCTACCGGCTTAAACCTGAAATGTTTGAATTTTGGCAAGGACAGAAATCTCGCTTGCATGACAGGTATTGACAACAGGATCTCTTGTCCGAAGACTTCCATATTATGCTGGGAAAAGTGTCCAACTCAGAAGAAATAAACTGTTAGCAGATTTCTTTTGTTATTTGTAAGAGAAATGTTAGGGATGCAATTTTCTAGGTAGCTCATCATTTAGAAGAGGACTGTGATATGGAACTATAAGAATGGAGTGGAAAAGAGAGATGGAATGTTTAGCAATACACTAAAACAATTTAGACAATGAGTTGATAACTTCAAGAATTCACACTCTGAATGCTCAACCGCGAACAAATTTCCAACTTATCTCCTAAACATGAATAAATGGTTTCTTAAAAATTCAGATATGTTAGGTGTGTGAAAACCGTCTTAAATTTTGAATTTGCAACTATCCGAGGCTGTGTTTCCATATCTGAACCGCGCTTTGGTGAGAGATTTCCTCATTAACTTCAGCATGCCTGCCTATTTAGAACTTTAGGTTGCTCTTCTTTTTATAGTTTACAGCTGAATTCGGTTTATGCTACTGCAGGCTGCGTTATATTCCGGAAAAAGCTGATGGAACAACAGTGTGGAGAATTGAGCGATTGGCTCCATGACTTGTGTTGAGAGCATCCTCATTATGAAGATGCCAATTTGTTGTACTTCTTTCCATTAGCCTTTTTGACCATATTGAGTCGTCGAGGCAACTTTCCAGGCACCAATAAACTTCTTTATCATTTTTATCAAATGACTGATTAATGTTTATAATAAACATTTACATGTAATTACATTATAAGTAACACGATTCCATTAATCTTTTTTAGTATTTTAGTGTGGTCATACAACTTACTCCATAAATTCCTTTTCTCTCTGTTTTTCGTTGCTGCAACTTATTGTTAGTATATGTGTTTCTAGTGGCTTTTCTCGAGACGACGACAACAACAACATACCCACCCAGTGGAATCCCACAAGTGGGATTTGGAGAGGGTAAGATATACGTAGACTTTACCATTACCACATAGAGGTAGAAAGGCTGTTTTCTGTGAACCCTCGTCACAATAACCCATCAGCAGAATAAGCTAGATATGATAAACAGGCAAGTAGGAGAAGGAGAAAGTGCACGGGAAGAGTAATTAATAACGAAAAACACATGATAATAAATAAATACAGGAGAATTAACCTATAAAGACAGATAAATAACATATAAAAGGTATCTATTTCCTCAAGAAAATGACCAAAATGGTCTTTAAATGTATGGGTAATTCTTTATTTTGGTCTTTAATATATTTAATCGATTGATATGATCCTTAATATATAATAAAATATATTTATTTCCTTAAATTTTGTGTCAAGTCAAACTAGGTTTTTTTTTTAAAAAACATTGGGAGTTAAAATATACAGATTACAAAGTGGGAAATTAGCTCTCATTAATAAAATACTTTCTTGTTTACAAAATTGAAAGACATTTTGATATATTTGTCATAATTTACAAAAGTTAAAAATCTTCTATATTTTTTAGAACTTTGTGCAAAAAAGTCTTTTTTTTAGAGTAAATTTGAGAAAAGTATTAAAAATACTCTTGAACTTTGTACAAATTTTTAATTTTATCAAAAAATTATTGACGATTTGAATTTAAATATTCTCCTGAATTCTTGCCTGAATTAAGAACTATTTTTAACTTATATTAGATTAAATGTAATATTTTTAATACTTTCTCTAGATTAAAATTTAATAGAGCTGCTACTACTGAAGGAGGAACGTGACAAATTGTTTTTTTCCGAAAACGGGTGTACACTCCAGAAAGTGTAGAAGGAACTGAAAAGCATCCTTTCTTGTGTTTTAGAGGTGAGCAATATGGAGAGCACAGAGGAGATATCATATGTGAACCAGCAAGAAGCCACAGAAATTGATCAGATGTTGATGGGTCCTATTGGTTTTACTGTGGATCAGCTCATGGTTTCTCTCCTGAATTTTTGTTCATTTATGCACTACTTGTTAAATTTCTCTACTTATTCCTAAATTGGGTTTTCTTTTTTTGTGTTTAGGAATTAGCAGGCTTGAGTGTTGCCTCCGCAATTGCCGAGGTAAGTGCACTGGTATAATATTGTTCCACTTGTAGCACCAGACTCCATGCGAAATCTCCATTGTTTTCAACTCTGGCACCACTGGGAAAGCACTATTTTTCTTTTTTAAATAGAGGGTGGATTTTAGTAGTGGAAATCCTCTGGTCGTGTTAATGCCTGTTGCAAATAATCATTGTTAAATGGTGCAAACAATTTGGCAACTAGAGTTCATGTAGTGATTAACTCTACAACCTTTTCGATCAAACTAGATGGACGTAACCTTTTACATATGTCAATTCATTTGTTACCTTGTTGGAGTAAAAGCATATGTGGAGGATCCAGTATTTGAAGTTCATAGGTTCCTACAGCGATCTCAAGTTGAAGTTGATAGTCAGTAATAACTGGGTTCACAGTTAAACATTTAATAGATATTTAGTGAAATTTCTACTGGTATATGTGAATTTCTACTGGGTTTGCCAAAAGCAACTGGTTTATGTGAACCCATGGTTAAAGATCATTTGTTTGTGAGAGGGTTAGTTGAAGAAGAAATTGACATCAAAGCAAGTAACCTAGGAGAACCTGGAATCAGTGATAAGTTATGAGTTGGCAGTAAAGGCAGAACATATGTTGTGTGTATAAACAAGCAATTGCTTGGTTTGTGAAAGTATTACTTCTTTATTTCTTTCCTCGAGGTGGGATAAAAAGACTAAAATACGTGTTATCTCTCCAGGTCTATAGTTCAAGTGAATATACTCGTGTGCTTGTTATATGTGGTCCTGGTAACAACGGTGGGGACGGTCTTGTAGCTGCTCGACACCTGCATCACTTTGGTTATAAGCCCTCCATTTGTTATCCAAAATGGACTAGTAAACCTCCTTTTGCTGGTTTAGTTACTCAGGTAGCGGATATGACATGAAATTCTTGAACCTCAATATTTCTAGTTTATTTGAGATGTTAATGGATGTGAGAATTTTGGCAGCTTGAGTCACTGTCAGTTCCATTCCTGCCAGTGGAAGAGCTACCCATGCAGCTTTCAAGTGATTTTGAAATTATAGTGGATGCAATTTTTGGATTCTCATTCCATGGTAATATTTCCTTTCTCGGTGTCTCTTTTTGACATTCCATTTAGTTTTTCTCTTTGCTGAGAAGGCCAAGACTGTTATTGAATCTATAGAACTTCTGTATAGCTGTATACCAAACTTGTAATTCTTATTCTTTGCATAAGCTGGTTTAAATCATTCTTCGTTCACCGTATACATGGGTATGCAAAGTTGGAAGTAGTTTGCTGTTATTGAGGACTCTGACCACGTGGTTCTCTATTTCTTAGGTGTCCTGTATCCTTCCAATCGTTTTTTCCTTTTCCTTCTACTTCTAATTTGGGCATCAGAGATTTGAGGAAGCATAGCAACAGCCTTTTGATAAAATGGTTGTAGAGATATACTGAAGAGAGGCAAGCTTTGTGGAAAGACCTGATTAAATATGAATATGGAGAGGATGGATTTTGGTGTAGTAAGGTAAGCACAGATGCATATGGAGTGGGAATTTGGAGAGCTATTAGAAACTTATAGCCCAAGTTAGAACCAAATTTACACATCAAGGTGGGAGATGGGAGGAGAACTAGATTCTGGTGGGATGTATAGATCAAACAAACCATGCTAAAGGAACCGTTTCCTGATCTATTTACTTTATGCACCAATTCTGAGGCAATGGGAAGTGATTGCTGGACAGAAGAAGGTTTGAACCTTTATTTCAAAAGGCTTCTAAATGATTGGGAAATAGAGAGAGTAGCCAAATTGTTGGAGGAAGTGAGGGATTTTGCAGGCACTAGACTGCCAAAGATGCAGTAAGATGGTATCACAATGAGGATGGGATCTACCACAGTTGGCAGGGCGTACAAGGAGTGCAACCTGCAAATGAGTAGATACCAGAGTTTATGAAAACAGATATGGTGGAATTCGGCACCAGCAAAAGTTAAGTGTTTTACATGGTTAGTCATCAGAAAGGCATGCTTGACACATGAAGTTTTGAGGAGGGAAGGAAAGATCATACTTCCCTAGTGCTCCTTATGTGGGAAGACAAGGGAAACTAATAGTCACCTATTCTTACACTGTACTTTCACAGCACAAGTCTGGTCCATGTTTCTCAACCTTTCAAAAGTGAAATGGACTATGCCAGAACATACAGCCTATTTACTAAGTTGCTGGATCAAGAGAGGAGGTAGCAACATGTAGAAGACTTGGTGGGATTTAATTCCACACTGCATTTGGTGGAAGTGTGGAAAGAGAGGAATAGTAGGAATTTTAAAGATATATCCAATTCCATTTATAAGGTTAAATGGAATTGCATTGTATCTCTATATTTTTGGTGTAAAGAGATAGGATTAGAGGATTCTGATCAACTTTTAGAATTCTTAGGATCCTTGTAAGTATTGTTCTTATTGTTGTTTTCTAATTTTCTAAGGTCTCAAGCATATCCTTAATGCTGAAGGATACAATGCTACCAATTATCCAAAAAAAAAAGATGGAGCTAGCTAGAAGTTCTTTCCTTAAAACACAAACCTGGCATTATGTGGATAAACTTTAGGTCTCCGAAAATGTCAGAAGTGTTTTTGAGCATATTATTCTTTCCAGGGAACCCAAGGTCACCGTTCGACAATCTCATTAGAAGGTTGGTCTCCATAAGAAACCAGCAGCACACACGTGAGAAAGTAGCTGTCATTATATCTGTAGACATACCTTCCGGGTGGCATGTGGAAGAGGGAGACGTTTGTGGTGAAGGCATTGAACCTGATATGCTGGTATAGAGTTGTTAAGTACACATTCTATTGTCATCATACTTTTTCTCGTTGATAACTCTGTTTCTTTTAAGAATCAAACAAAACCTAAAGAAAACTTTTAACATTCGCTGTGTAGGTCTCTTTGACTGCTCCAAAATTGTGCGCCAAAATGTTTCGTGGCCCGCATCATTTTTTGGGTGGAAGATTTGTTCCACAATCCATCATAGATAAATTCAAGTTAAAACTTCCATCATATCCTGGCACTTCCATGTGTGTTCGAATTGGAAATCTTCCACAAACCAATTTATCAGCACAGAAAGGGATATCTGCAGCTTCTGTATATCTTGAGATGGAGGAAAATCCTATTGATCAGGTTGAGTTGTAAAAATGTCTATTATATCTAGAATTTTGACTCTCTTGTGATAATTTTATCACAAGTTTGTCAGATAATCCAGAAATGTGTGCAAACTTCTTTTGTAAAAAGCAATGCAGTACATTTATACTTTTGACAATAAAGCCCATTCTGATTGCAGTTTCAAAAGTGGTTTGGTGATGCACTGGAAGCTGGCATCAAAGAACCCCATTATATGGTCCTATCAACAGCGGGTAAAGATGCAAAACCGTAAGTCTTTCTAGTTTCAATTTTCTCGTCTTTACATGGTCTGCAAGTCATATAACAGTGATTTTTTGCCTGATGTTGACTGTAGTATTTCTTCTTCCCAGTTCATCGCGAATGATATCATTGGAAGGAGTAACCAAGGATGGTTTTGTCTGGTGAGATCCATAACTATTTCTGAAGAATATATAATCTATTAAATGACACCCTTCTTGTTTCGGCAGGCACACCAACTATAAAAGTAGAAAGGCTCGTGAAATTTCTGAAAATCCTCATGCATCACTTCTCTTTTACTGGGGTCCTTTGAAATGCCAGGTGAAAAACAATTCCATCTTTAGCACTTCCTGCAATTTAGAAGAGCATTTATATCTAGTGACACTGTGTATATTGATGTGACTATTAACAATTTAACATACATGAAAATGCCCCAGTGATAGCTTTACATATTCTCTCCTGGATATGCATTCATTTACTTGACAGCGATCCAACAGTATTTTGTTGGGGTAGACGGGTTGCTGAAGAGATGCATTTATGAACTACTATCTATGCACAATGAGAAATTTTCTGTTTACCATTCCCTTGTTAGCATGCAAGGTTCAGTTTCCCTATGATAAGAATAAAATGTAAAGAGAGATGATTACTATATGTACTCCCTCAAAACCTCAAATGGACATTTTCTTTATCATCATTGCATTTATTCTCAGAGATATAGTTCACTGACTACATAATGCAGTTGCCTTTAGATAATTGTTCTTCCTGTGCTTCATTACAAATTCATTTGTAGGTAAGAGTGGAAGGATTTGTGGAGCAAGTTTCTGATGAGGAGTCTGAACAATATTTCTCTAGTCTTCCTCGAGATATCCAGATTAGACCAATAGTTAGCAAGCAGGTTCGCCTAGTATTTTCATAAACAGATTTTGTATATTCCAATACTTCGATGTTTTTGTATACGTGCCACAACTTTCTAATCTCTTCTGCAAGTTCAGAGCACACCGATTCCTGGACGAGAGGTTCTCCATCAACAGTACAAAGAATTAGAGGAGAATTACCGCGATAGGTCAGTAATTTCACATATTGCGGGACATTCTTTCTTTGCTTGTCCTAATTTGTGACTAGCTCTTCTCTGATTTCAATATTCCATCTATGCCTTGCGGAAGTAATCTATTGATTGGGATACAGTTAAGATGCATTAAGTTATGTGATTACTATCCCATACCTAGAATTAGTGCATATTAGTTTAGCATTTTCTTCAACGATTGCAATCTTCTCCTTGTTCGAATATGCCTAGAATTAGTGCATAACTTTTGTGTATGCATTCTTGAAAAAATGTTTGACCAAAACCGGTTGATTACAACCTAATCATACTTTCTTTTTCCTTCTCAAAAGAAAAGAAGTTTGCTATAGTTTAGATTCAAGTGAACCTAAAAGCAATCCTTTTTTCCCTAACATGCAGGACTTCAATACCAAGACCCAAACACTGGGGTGGTTACAGGCTTATTCCAGAGTTTTTCGAGTTTTGGCAGGGAGAGGAATCTCAAGTGCACCTCAAGTATGTGCAATTCTTCAGTTATTTCATCATGATAGATTCTACGGACCTATCAAGCTGATCTCTTTTTAAATTCAATTAATCTGGAATTTTATACTACTAAAATTGATTTGGGTTCAACAGAAAGATCACAAAAGTTTTTTGGTCATGAATGGGAAAACACTTTGTCAAACCTCTTTTAGGTGTTTCATATATGGCACTGGAATGTGTTCTTGTAAGATTTATTTTAAAAACTAGTTAGAAACCTCTCTCCAGAGAGATGAAAGAACAGATCTCCAGCATCAGCAGTAGAAAAAGTCGAGACTTATACTAGTGTAAATGGGACAATTCCTTTATATTTAAAGATTTCCTATAATATCTCCTCCCAACTTGACTGAGTAGAACTAGAGTTATTTTTCAACAGATCTACTTTGTATAATCTGAGCTGAAATGGTTCCCGACATTAGTTACTGTTGACTTATGATTTTAAGTATGATGTTAACAGATTCCGGTACTATGCGGAGGAGATTGATGGAAGAAGAGTATGGAGAATTCATAGATTGGTCCCACAATTAGCAGAATCGGCATCTTCATTATGACTAGCCACCTCTTTGAACTATAAGCAAGAATGCATCAGTCCATGCATATGACAATAAGCTAGCAATTAGATCATTTCTTTTCCTGATTCCCCTTCTGATTAGCTTTTCTTGCGTAGGATGTTGCACTTGGGAGGTAATATAATATTTCTGAGGGTGTACATATGTATTACCAAAATTGTTTGCTTGCTCGTTATATCTCTTTGTAATTATCTCCATGCTGATTTACATAGTATGTCTCTTCTACTTCTATTTCAGATGAAGATTGTCGTTGGTTTCCTTTTCCTGTTTGGGTCATCAAAATTGGTGCAAAAATTGGGCCTCTAGGTCACCAATATTTGATTAGTTCTTTGTCCAGCACTCTTTTTTCATTCATAGACAGATCTAATCGTCAAAATCAATAAAAAGTCTTGCATAGATACCTATATGCTAGTGGGAGGTAACAAATGCCTCATGGAATTAATTGAGGTTTGTAGAAATTGTTTCAAACACCACAATTATAAAAAGAAATTGGCACTCGTTGGGACACATTTTTGGAGCATCCAATGGACAGTTTACGTCACGACTCTCTCCAGTAGACAGATTAACTCAAACATTGATAAATTGAAAAGGAATTGGGGAACTACGCTCCAAATTGAGCTAAGCAATGAGTTTATTTGATGGGAAAGGGATAGAATGACCTGATACTGTGGAGATGCTGCAATTTGTTCAAAATGGACAAATTGGGGGGCATGTGAATCAAAGAGACAATAATAGCCCTGGATTTATTACTTCTATAACATCTCTGTATTGCCAAAAAGTTTGAATGCTTTCAAGAAAGTATTAACCGAAAAGATATGGATGAATGTACATCAAATTACTGTTGAATGCAGTGAGAATGTGCATTCTAGTTTGAGAAGACAGCTATCCTATTTGTTATCAAGACAGAGCACATCAGGAGATGAGCTGAATTGGGCTCTTCCCAGCAACTTCCAAGTACCATGATTTCCATGCTTCCACATAATGTGCAAAGAGATCTTTCAGTGCTGAAACACAACAAAACAAACCAGACTTGCTAGTAAGCTCAAATACATCAAATGAGCTTAAGATATAGGAACTATTTCTCTATACTACTTTGATAACTAGTTGTTGCACATGAATCCCATTTCAACTAGTACAAACTGTAATTAAGAGAGAACATAAAACGTTTGTGGATGGGGAGGAATTAAGGTGTAAAGGGACTTTTGGTTTTTCTTTTAAACATAGCGTATTAATTTTAAAATAATTGATATATACATACACATATGTGTGTGTTAAAATGTATATTTATTAACAATAATTAAAAAAATATATTAGACAAAATTCTAAAGGTTGCAGTAACTATAGAATTGAGAAAGCAATTTTACCACACATTGACTCAAATATTGTATATAATTCTAAAGATTGAACTATGAAATTGAAAGGCAATTTCACCACATTGAATGAAAGGCAATCTTTCTCTTAAAGGTAATCTGTTCTCTTATTTCATTTTAATGATATATTATTATAAATAGATGGATAAATTTACTTTTTAATACCAAAAATTAAAGGATTGATATGTAATAGAATGGCAAAATAATTATTCAACTTTCACTTTTTTATTTTCATTTTTAATATAGTATAATAATATAATATGATGATATGTCAGCATAGATAAGAATTTGCTACAAAATAACAATAAATGCAAGTTATAAAAGTTAGTTTCCCACTATCTTTTGCAATGATTTGGTTAAAAAACATACTAAGCGTGTCTATATCATCATATGGAGCAAATAGCCAGCCAGCAGAGCAACTTGAGAATAGACCAGAATACTTGCATGATGGCTGTCTCAGTGCACTAGAAAATAGTTTAAACATAATAATCTAGACAAAATACATTAACATATTGATTTTAAAAATTAATTAGTGTTTTTTTTTTCATGAAAATAAAAGGATTTGCAGTTAAAATGTTGAAAAGGGAATTGTTTAGGAAAATGCAAAACAGAGTTTTCTCAAAAAAAATTAATGAAATATTATTAGTAGAATAACAACGTTTTCTCAAAAGAAATTAATGAAATATTGTTAAAAGAAATTAAATTTGAAAATAAAGAAGTCATTAGTGAAGATTAAAAATAATCAAAAAGTAAGAAAATATTAACAAAGGTGGAGAGCGGTGCCTCCATGGGAGAAAAAAGAGGGCAAAAAAAATCAAAATTTAAATAATTTTCAACACGACTCTAGCGTGATAATGACATGAGATTGATGTGGCAATGGATGCATAATGCACTTACCATTGTGAGATTAGTGTTATTTTTTTAGAATGGTATTTATTTACTTTGTTTAAAATTAGGGGTTTATATAAACATCCATGAAATTAACGTGTTAAAAGTAAGTTTTGACAGTGAAATTTAAGGGGAAACTTACGTATTTTCTCGATAATCTATACCCTATACTTGCTGTCAAAGTAAAAACAGCAAAACACAACGGCATCCAAATAGAAAATGACACTTAAAGAGTTGAGTTCAGGAAAATTATAAAAGCTTCTTAATAGGGTAGATCAGAAGACACTACTTTTTGTTTCTAATTTGGTCTGCCTTCTGATATTCATAATCCTCTAAGTGATAATTAATTGAATCATACCAAATTTGGGAGGATGAAATTTCAAGCAAAATTAAATTCATCATACCTTGGTTGTGATATTGAGGACGGTAACTGGAAGCTAGACTTTCCCAGTCATGAACCCGTTTCATTTTGTCAGCCTCAGAAACTCCAGCCTGAGATACAGTTGGAGGTGCAAATGGACCAAAGTGGTAACTCTTTTTGCTTGCCGTTAAACCAGGCTCCTTTTTCGGAATGTGAAAATCATTTTCCAGGTTCTCACATTTCACTTCAGTTAGCAATGTTCGTTCATCCATAGGCAGAGTAACTCTGCTCCTCTTGATGGTTGTATTAGTAAGGTCAGTTCCAAATACCCTCTTCTTGGACTCATTAGCACAAAGAGCATCAACTGATGTATCTTCTGATCTTTCTCTCAGCCCCAACCATCTAAATGCAGGTTTCCTAGTCTCTGGGTGATGGGTCTGCAAGTCATGTCATGCAAGCGGCAGTATTAGTAACTGGAGTTTCTTATACAAAACTTTACATAGATAAGTTGGAATTTTCAGATATTTTATCTTCCTGATTAATAAAGACTTGGGGATAATTACCTTCTCAATAAATTTCATAGAAGACAAAACATTTGCAATGTCATACAACCTCCTAACTTTAGCTGCATAAATAAGAATACAACAATGTTACTTGGAGGAGCACAGATTAGCAGCACAGTGGTTTAAAAAAAAAACTAGCAGTTTGTGCATCTACATTAGCAGTTCAGATTACTGTTAAGCAAGAAAAAAAGAAAACAACAATCATTGGGACTTTTTACTTCTTGTCATTGCAGGAGGCCTCCCATCTCCTAGCAATATCTTTGCTGCCTCATCAAGGCAAATCATATCGACCTGAATTGAATCACCACAAAGAATTAGGATCTGTAGAAAGCAAATTGAGAAACAAGTTACACAATTGAAAGTTTTTGCTTACATCGGTGCAGAGGAAGAGCTTGACAAAATTCTGTGTAAGTAGTCCCAATGATTTTTCTCTCCTATTTTCTGTTAAAACATAGCCAATATTCAGAATTTAATCCCAAAGTAGCTGTAATTTTCACATCAGAATAATTGAATAGGAATTCAATAGCACCATGAAAAAGGCAGCAAATATACCAGATTTCACAGGAGCTGCAGAGTTGACACCAGAGTTAGAGCTTAGTTTATCAGTCTGACTTGAAGTGATTGGGTTGGAATCTCTATCATCCTCATCATCATCTGAACCCTGAGATTATATGAAATAGAAAGAAGGAAAATAAATCATCTCACTAGACATAGGGCTAAACCAAGCAATATTCAAGAACGAGAGTCATCAATCACTTACCTTGACAGAGCTAGATCCTTCAAATCCACTGCCATTTTCCTTTAGACCCTCTGTCTATCGAATGATGAATTGATATGAAAACAAAAAAAATTTAGGCAAGCCAAAAAAGATGTCATTGCAGTGAAGATAGAAGTTTTAATTAGTATGTTTACCTTCAACTGTTCCAAAGTCCTCGGAATTGCTCCGAACCCTTTCCATGAATACCGATTCTTAGCCTTCCTTGCAAGAACCTAAATTTACAAAAAAAAAATAAAAAATGAAGAACTATAAGATATAAAAAGAAAATAGAATCTTTTGATTCAAAAATCAAAAATTGTTTCAAGTTCCAATCCATAGATCTTACACCAATGCTTTCCAGTACATTCACGATGTCATAGATCCGCCGTCTTTCAACCCCTATATAGAATCCCGAAACAAACCAATAAATATTAAGCCAAATCATAACCCCAAAAAAGCAACTCAGGACTATATGAATACCCAATCTCCGAGCAGCATCGTCAAGCCCAATAGTTTCCACACCTTCCCGATTGTACAAGCTCAAGAAACTGAACCCAATTCAGGAAAACACGAAAAGAATCAACAAAACTCCAAATCAAATCCACAAAACATCAAATGCATAAAAGGCAGAGAAAAGTACAGACTTGGAACATAGGAGACCGAGAGATTTCTGTTTTCTACAGTAAGTAGATCTAGATTCTTTGGAAGGATCCAAAGCTAATGCCATACTGTATTTTTCTTCTTCACCGAAACAAATTCAATGATATGGTTTTATAACCAAGCTCTGCTGGAAGAAAGAAGAGATTTGTGTTATATGGAGAAGGAGAAGAAGCCGTTAAGAAAGGTTTTGTTGACTTTGGCGGGGCGAAAATAAGCCATTGGAGGGTTTTTGAAAGTTTGAATTTCAGATTCTACAGCGGGAATTTGCGTTTTCTTCTCTAGATGACCGCGCCCTATGCATACTGAATTGACGGTTTTGACCTCGTTATTGCTTCGGTTGTCCGCGCGTTTACCAGAGGTTATATCTGGAAATTCGATGGGAACATGAGAAATGTGGAATCTGATGATGACACATGCCTAATCACGTGATTAGATTTGCTTTTTTGAGTAATAATTTTAATGAGTTACCTTAAGGGATCATTTCAAAAATTCTCTTCTTTTCTATCCCTATTGAAGTAGCAGTGTGCTATTAAGGAAAAATATTTAAAAATCTTCTTTAAGATTTATTCATATTTGGTTTTTAAAAATTTACTAAATTTATAAGTTTAGGTGTATCTCCATGTTAAAAAAATGCATGTCGCGGAAAGAAGGATGCGTAGGCATGCAAGGAAAGATGACATTGAAGATCATGATCGAGGATATTCACAATGAGGGGAGAGTGGTTTTCGCGATGGATAAGACGATAAAATGCGCGGTCACGCCAGTAAGAAGGTGCGAGAGATTGGCTATGGTAGATATGATGAGAGGTAGAGAGAGGTGATTAGACAGGACGTGATATAATTCTATATTATCGAGAACATGATCTCAAATAAGATGATGTGGGGAATGCATACTACTCAGGATAGAAGATTTGTGGTAGTAGAGTATTCTCTTGCTTTCTTAATGCGTGGACTTGTTAGTGTTTGTTGTTGTATTAGTCGTTTTGATATTTATCATCATTTGTTATTTATTATATTTCAATTATCACACTATTTTATTGTTGTTGTTCCTATTTTGTAAGCTTTCGCTTTCTTCAGTTGTTATTTGTTACATTTTTTACGATAATTTCTTCTTATTTGTACTAAGATTTGCTGGACTTGAGCGTGTTTTTTTTTTTTTGAAAATAGCACTCTACATTCATAAAATAGTATATAGTTTTACACTTTATTCTTTCTAACTTCGCTAAGATTTCATTGAATATGTTGTAGTTATTGTTTCATGTGTTACCCTGTGTTTTTATTTGGAAGATAAAGTTTCCAAATAACGACATTCCTAAAATGATACTTATTCACAAAAACAAAACATTAACAAATTTATTTTACATGATTTTGACAAATATACAAAAAAAAAAAAAAAGGTTTGAGCCCAAGAACACCACATAGCCCGTTGTAGATCGTCGAGTATCAGGACAACCAGCCTTATCGGCGTCAGAATAGGCAGTGACAAGCATAAGAGAATTGGATAAAGAGGCACGCAAAAATAAATCATATGTAAGTGTACCCTGCAAATAACTAAAAATACGCTTAAACAATGCGAGTGAGTAGTTCGGGGAGCACGCATAAATTGAGAGACAATACTTATTGCATAGGCAATATCAGGACGAGTCATTGTCAAATATTGAAGTGCACCAACACTGCTCCTATACTCACTTGGGTCCAAAAGTAAATTACCATCCTCAAGAGCAACACATGTACGAGATGCAATAGGAGTACGAACAAGCTTGCAAGTATGCATATGGAACTTAAGGAGTAAATCAACAATGTATTTTTGTTGTGATAAATGCAGACCATGTGAGGTGCGGACAACATGCAGACAAAGAAAATAGTGAAAGCCGCCTAGATCTTTCATTGCAAACTAATGAGAAAGGCTATCTATATATGAATTGAACAAGAAGTTGTGAATGACTATCAGTAAGAATAATATCATCAACTTAAAGCAATAAGATAAGAATACCTAAAGAAGAACGATGAATAAACATAGACGAATCTGTTTTACTACAAATAAAACCTTGGGTGAGTAGGAATATACTAAAGCAATGAAACCAAACATGTGGTGCTTGTTTTAGACCATAAATAGCTTTAGTTAACTTGCAAACATAATGCGGATAATCTGGATGAGTGAAACGAAGAGGTTGTTTCATGAAGACAACTTCATTAAGTACACCATGAAGAAAAGTATTTTTAATATCAAGTTGAAGAATTGGCCAAGCAAAAGACACGGCAAGAGATAGAACAATACGTATCATAATTGGCCGAACAACATGACAAGAAGTCTCATGATAATCAACACCGGTTGTTGGTGAAAACCTTGTGTTATAAGGCGGGTTTTATAACGCTCAACAGACCCATCTGAGTTATATTTGATACAATACATCTATTTACAACCAATCAAGTTCAAGTTATTGCTATAAGGAACAAGCAGGGAAGTTTTTCCCATCCCTCAATGTTTGTTTTTGCATGTTCATTAACTAACATAGTCGCAAAAGACTTAGGAAAATCATTAGTAACAAAAGCATGATTGAAACGATTTTAGCATTGCAATGCTTGGTGGCCAATAGAACCACAAATTTGATAAATAAGAATTGAGGGATGGGAACCTTAAACTCCAGCGGATAGATAATTTGTAGTGGTGGACTGTGAGTCATAAGAGACATGATAAGCACAATCAATACCTAATGTGAGTTGTCTAGTAGAGCCGTTGCGAGGAAAGTTATTTGTCAAAGATCCTTGATATTGTTGAAACTTTCCAGATGAACCACGACCTCAACTACTATGGTCTTGACCTTTAAGAGAATTGGTGTGACCCCTGCTGCGGCCCCCCTTGATATGAAGGAGTTGTACTTGAAGAATTTGAATGGGTAGTCTAAGCAACAAAAGCTTGTGGAAGAGATGGTAGATCAGGACCTCTTGCAAACATTGTTCATGTAGTAACAACTAAGAACGAGGATCCTCAAGCATCAATTAGCCAGGAATACTGAGTGATAATGTCAACTAATGTGTCATAGTCCTTTCCCAGGCCAAGTAATACATGATCAATAAAGTCTTGATTTGAAACAGGAGAATTAATAGCTGCTAAGGAATCAATTATTTGTTTTATATTCCTCAGATATTGATCAATAGATATAGAGTCTGCTTTATGCAAAGTGGTGAGTTGTCTTTTTAGGTCAATTGATTTTGCTTGACTAGCATCCATGTAACGACGATGTAAAGACAACCAAACATCATGAGATGTGGGTAAAAGATGGACATCAACAAGAACCTTACGTGACAAGATAGCGGTAGTTGGGATTAGAGTTTATCATGTATATCTAGAACCTAAGAGTCCTAATAGTATGTATATAAATATAACAACAACAACATACCCAGTGGAATTCCACAAGTGAGATTTGGGAGGTATAATATACGCAGACCTCACCACTACCTCATAAAAGTAGAGAGGTTGTTTCCTGGAAACCCTCGTCTCAACAAATACAACAGTCAACTTACATAAAATATGTTATCGAGTTAATTCCTCCATTAATCACTCAACTTGATGAATTTATGTAGACAAACTCAACCATTATTTGTTTTCTTAAAAAGGTCACGCTTGTCGAATGGAAGATCCATTATTGATCCGAATCATTCAATCACAATCGAGAAAAGCTCCTTAAATTACAAGCAAAGCAATAACGCTGCCTTTCTATATAGATACTCACTTTCTCTATTGACATAACACACATTTTAAAAAATAAACAATAGAGATAATATTACTATATTACCTTTTGAATATATTCATTAAATTTAATACTTTAAAAAATGTATTAAATATTAAATAGTATCTAATAGAAAGGATAAAATGGATACAAATGGGTAAATAATTTATTAATTTTTTAAATTGGACAAATATTGTTGGACGTCTATTTTTTTAGAATAGTGGACAAGAAACTGGACAGAGAAAATAATCCATAATTTTTACTTGTCCATTGTACTATTTTGACATGCTCAACAATACTTGTCTAGTTTATAAAATTAATAGATAATTTTACATTTGGTTCCTAATTTACCCTAATCATTAATTATAAACACTTTCCTATTACATTTTTTAATACATTATATTTATTATATTTAAAGGACGATTTGATAACATTACCCCTATCATTTATTACTTCTTAATTTTTATGACAAATCAATAGAGGACAAGTAAAGAAATTAAGAAGCAGTAAATTATATGAATAAATTTGCCAAATAACTCTTATTAAATATGTACAAGTTTTCTAAACAGTGGAAAATAAATAGTATTTAATAGCATAGGTAAAATAAACACATCATAGCATACAAATTATTCTTTGATTTTATAAACTATACGAATATTTTTGAACATCTTAAAATAATATAGTGAATAAGTAAAGATAGACGGAGAGGGTACATACATTTATAGCTAATGGTTTTTGTTTTCTTTACCACGACAAATCAACTTTGTAGCTATCTTCTACGCGTTAGCCACAGAGAAATTTATGCCTCACTAATTTTTTGAGAGATTTTTGACCGATAACAAAAGGAAAAACACAAAGCTATCAATAAAATAGGCAAACCATCTTGTACATTATTTGAACAACTTTTTAAGAGATTACACATTAAACTCGAGACAGAGTGAAACTGCATTGAAATTTTGCCCTCCTTTTGGAGTAAAAACAACATCAGTTATTATGATATTGTTAAACTTGATAATAATTGCAAAGGTTCAATAAGATTTGGGAGGGGACAGATTGGTATGGCCTCAACCGAACATGGTAGCTTTAATTCCAACCCTGTACATATTGAAAATGCACTAAATAAGTACAAATAATTGATTCTTACCATAGTAAATCAAATGGATTCGTTTTAATTGGATGTTATTGTCCTTCTTGTGCTGCGTATATATCAAAATAACAAGAAGTAGAGAACTATCCGGCAGAAGCAAAAAAGGGAACACTTTGAGATCATCGAATGAAATTGTGTACCTCAATTTGCATAATTTGCACTCCACGTCTCAATTTCTCCTTTGCAAAATCTTGATTAACAGTGAGCAAAACACCATTTACGATCCAGTTGAAGGTAAATTTTCAAGGAAGAAATCCTCTGTCAATAATTCTCAGCTAGTGGCCTCTAAATTGAGTCTTCTTTATCCTCTTCTTCTTCCTCTTAGCACCTGCTTCCTTTGGTAACTCCTTCCCTGCCTTTGGATTCTTCTATGCTGGTGCTTTTTCAGTTTCTTTATCCTCTGTTGCTGCTGGTTTCTTCTCTGCTAGCTTTCTCTCTGCTTTTGGTGCCATTGAAAGTGAAAGTCGGAATCAGAATATTGGTTTTAGTAAAACGAAAACAGAAGATTTCTAGCTTGTGAAGCGATGAGTTTGTGTTGAACTGTTGATGTAAAGTACACAAATACACAGTTACCAAAAAAAGAGGGAACCGCATCGGCCTGTTGTCTACTTAGGAATGTAGCTACTATCTCATCACTGCAAATTTACATTCTACAGACAGGTTGGATAGAAACTCTCAGCTAATAGAAAATTGAAAAATTAAGTCTCAAAGGTATCAAAATAAGAGAACTACTCCAAATAGAACTGAATTAAAAATCTATTAATATGCATGAATTCTCTTATATCATTTTTGTACGCGCTGTAGTAGATGCAGTGGGAGGTATTATATTAGGAGCACCTGTTGGCTTCGCGTATTTAATCATGTACCATTTCAAGTCTTTTATAATGATGCTGAAGCCTGAAGCCTTAGTTGATGTTAGATGGAAAACTAGATCTCATCTTTCCTATACACACATAATCATCAGGTGTTTTAAGTGCACTCTGTATTTCACAGAAAAGCCAAAGATCCGCAATTCAAACGATCTAATGAGTCGCTATATATCCTACAGCTAGATATGTTTTAGTTGTCGAAAGTAATGATACGGGAAAAGGAAACTGCCTATCTCTGAGCCAAGCACAGCAATCCACTGATGCATAAATTGCGTACTTCATGACAGACTGAAACTAAAAGGCAGCTCTCCACACCAATACAGGCCAACAACCTTAGGTAAGACAGGGAACTGGCTTATCCAACAGCTTAAAGAAAATTAGAGATAAATGCCATTCCAAATAGATGAATCTACAAATGAATTTCAAATTGTATGCAACAATTTTGACTATTATAAAGTTCTGGACTTGAATTGATGCAAGATTGTTAATGATCAATAAGAAGAACGCAAGAATTTCTATCTTTGAATGCCAGCATGTTCAGCAATTAGTTTCTTTGGGATCAAGTAGTTGAAGAAAGCACATATAAAACTTGACACAGAATTAAATTGCTTATTGAACAATTTCCCCCCTTTTTGGGGGAAGAACAACATCATCAAAGTCGTTCAACAACTTAGAAATTACGAACTCATATTCTTAAACTTAAACCAGCAAAGGTTCAATAAGATTTGTGGGCGGAGTTGCTTAGGGTATTAGACTTGGTGTCGATTCAGTAAATTTACAACCCCACTTTATTTTCTAACCTCCATTTTTCCTTTATTAAGAATAAAAGAGGGAAAGAAGTACCTGTATACAAGGATGCATTTTAACTAGATGTCATCGTCCTTTTTCTGTGGCATATATATCACCAACAAAGAAGTACAGAATTATCCAGAAGAAGCGAAGATGGAAACATTTTCAGATGCACCTCCTTCAAGTCATGAGCCACAGTCAGAGCAACCAGCTAAACAACACAGTTCCTTTTAAAAGCCAAGTCTCTTTGCTCATGCGCTGTTGTATAAAGATCAATGCATGCTTTCCAAGTCATTTATATCAAATTCATCACATTCATCATACTATCTTACCACACTCCAAGATTGAAATTCATGAAAAGTGACAGACATGCTCATGAGCTGCAATATGGAGATAATGACATGCTTTTTAAGTCAATTTCATCTCAAACTCTTAATGTTCATCATGCTTATCCACATCTTACCACTGCAAAATCGAATTTTGCGGCAAGTGACAAACCCATCTCAGATTTCGAGCTTTACTGTATCATAAGGCTTCAAAAGGGCACTCAGTTTGGTGTCATATCTACACTGTTGAGCTCACAATTTAAAATGGTAGGGAAGACGGCCAGATTTGCTTACCAACCTCAAAATCTCCCTTGCAAAATCTTGATTCCCAGTTAGCAAAAGACCATTTAGGACCCGATTGAAGGTAAATTTTCGAGGAAGAAATCCTCTGTCAACCATATCTGTCAATAATTTCCCAGCCACTAACAAATCATCTGATTTTTTCCTCACAAACATTGCACTTATCAAGATATTGTATGTATCCAAATTAGGTAAACAATCCCCCGTACTCATCCTCTCAAACACCCCGAGGCCCTTCTCAATTTCCCCTTCATCACAATAGTATCGGATAACTACATTATAAGTCTGAACATTTGGTTCACACCCATCCTCTTTCATCTTATCCATATACTCCATAGCATTGTCCATTTTCCCGACATGGCACAATCCCCTAATAACGGCATTATAAGTTGTGGCATTCGGCAAATAACCTTTCCTCAACATCTCACTGAACACTAAAATAGCATTTTCCACACTATTTTTCTTACACATAACTTGTATCAGAGCATTATAAGTTGCAACAGAAGGAAGTATACCAGTCCCTACCATCTCATTGAACAACTTCTGAGCCTTCTCAACCTCACCCGCTACACCAAACCCATGAACCATAGTAGTGTATGTCACAACATCAATATCACATTTCCTCTTCTTCATCTGCAAGAAGAATTCCCAAGCTTCCTTAATCTGTCCCGCTCTAAAGAACCCATTAAGCATTATATTGTATGTGGTTATCGTCGGATTCAGACCTCTCTCCACCATTTCTTTCAAAATTTCTTGTGCTTTTGGTGTCCTCTTAATTAAACAAAACCCATTCGCAAGTGTATTATAACTAATTGTATCAGCTTTAAACCTGCTCCTAAACATCTTGAACAACTTAAGAGCCATCTCAGCCCGCTTTGATTTGCAAAGTACGTCCAAAAATGCATTGAAAGAATTCAAATCCTGAGGGCAACCATGTTTATGCATAGACAGGAAAACATTCACAGCTTTATCAGCTTTCCCAGCGGAGACGTACCTCTCAGTGATGATAGCAAATGTCTTCGGGTTCGGGCCGAGACGCCGAGATTGCATTCGGGTCACGAGTTTCCACATCATCTTGTAATCGCGCATCCGAGCAGCGATGTCGATAGCGTGGTCGAAGGCTGTGGCAGAGTGAGTATACGAACGGTGGTGATCGAGGAGGTTGAAAAATTGGAGGGCTTTCGGGCCGTGGTTCCATAGACGCTTTAGTACAGCTTCGACGAGGTCTGGTGTCCATTGCGTGAGGGTGTGAAGGGTATCCGATAATAATTCTGGGCTGGATTGAAGTATGAGGTTGGAGATTGCGACGGAGTCCGGTGGTAGCTGTGATGGCAGCAGTGGTGGCGGAAGAGTGGCGAAGTGGCGGAGATAGAGAGAAATGGGATTTAATGGTGCAATGAGGGTTCGACTCAGATTCAACATTTCACCTGTCTACGGACCGTGGCGCTAAAAGACTTGGCTTACAAATAAGTGTTTGCTTATGATTTGTATTTTAATGTCTTTTAAATTTATTAATATAGTAGAGATTTTTAATTACTTAGATGATTATAACATTTTTAATTAAGAATGTCATCATTATCCGAGAAAGAGCTTAAGAATAAGTCATAAACACAAGCGGATTTGAGTTTTCTAAAATATGAGTGAATCACTAAAAAAAATGAAATGAGAATTGCTCTCTAGTCATTCCATATCAATAACTCACCATTTAATTAAATGTATCATTCAGAAATTATTTGATGGCTCGATAAAAAATAAATTATCCATGTATTGATTTTTGTATAAAACTCATATATAAAATTGATACAATGTTTGATTGACAATCTAAAAATTCAAATAATCAATACATATATAAATTATAAGATATTTTGTGTATTATTTTATGCATAATTAAAGGTGGATAATTAATATATATAATAAAAACATGGACAACCAATACCTACATAATATATCACTAGGACTCAAATGTACCGAACTTACCTGAAATAATACGTGAAATCAACCGATAACTATTCCGTACGTTATTCATACTTGCATGACTCTAATTAACCATCAAATAATCCATTAGTTTTTCTTTGTACCATGGGTATCGAAACATAATAGTATACCTACATTAAAAAATATATACATGAAATACATAATTTTACAAAGAGACCACATATTGATGTGATCCATAATTTTGTTAGAAATTCACCCGTCGACTTAAAATTCAAACACTTTTATTTGAGATTAATATGTATAATTAAAGAATATTACATGTTCATGTAGTTAACTTAACTATTCATTCTCTTTCATTTTAATTGGACACGTTAACTTGGCATTCCTTTGAAAAAATATTTATTAAAAGTTGGCATATCTTACTAAACTATTTTCATTAATTATATTTTAAAATTTTAAATTTAACTACTAATTTTTATGTAGCCCTTTAATAATAAATAAATGCAATATGTATCGAAAGTTAATAAAAAGCTTCTCTTAATTTTCAAATTGAATCAGTACAATGAAATATATATTTTTGAGATTGTATCAAGTAATAAGAAACAAAAGGAGAATTCAACAAATAAAAGTGCGTTCGAGTTTTTTTTCGAGAATTTAAGTGATAAGCGTTTAATTATAACATTTGTTTAGGAGCTTATTTACTCAATGAAATACCATTTAATTCAATATCCATATGAAATATTATATCAAATTTAAAAGAATAACTGTAACTATAGTTTAACAATGGCATTGTCACACGTAGAAAATATTGACAATCAACACATCCATCATTGAAAAATTATATCATACATGAAAAAAATACAAAGCATATATATATATATATATATATATATATATATATATATATATATATATATATATATATATATATATATATATATATATATATATATATATAAAGAGAAATCTCAGCTGGTGATGTGGTGCTCTCATATTTTTTCTCTCAATTTTTTAGTCATATATTCCTTATAAAAAAAAAAATACTGAATTGAAAAAGGATAAAAGAGAGAGAATTCCAAGAGTTACATCTTTAATGTAAAGGTATCTCTTCATTGTGATTAGTTCTCTTCTCTTATTACTGCAGAAAAATCAGCATTTACGCCTCCTCTGTTTTCATATATGTATTGGAAAAAATTCACTTCATATATTCTTCAAAAATGTTGTCTTGAAAAGTGTAGATTTTTCAATTTTCTTTTCTTTAGATGGATCTCTCCTTTGTTTCTGTTTGATGTGCAGAGGACAAAGAAGAACTGTGAAAGGGAAAAAGAAAGATGGCATGATGCTTTTCATGCTACTTTCCAAACTCCCATTCGCTCTGCACTCACTTGTAGGTTTTCGCTTTATCCTATTCATTTGTCTTGATCTTTTCCTGGGACAAAATTTCACTTTGTTTTCTTTAATTAAATTGCATTTTTAAATTATTTGTTGTTACAATTAATGAGTTTGAAAATTTTGTTTTATTTCCCTTAATTCTTTTATGATTTCTCCTTTCTATTTGTTATTTGTTTTCCTCTCGTATATCCCACTTAGATGAAGAGAAAATGACACAACTATGATTCACTCTTCTTGATTACTTGTACATTTTGCATGCTATGGGCAAATTAAGCGAAACATGAAATTAGGATTGTCAACTTTGTTAAACTGATGCTTAAACCAACAGCCTTCAAATTTATGTTTAATGATAATTGTATATGAAGTACTTATGGAAAAGATGGTCTATTTATTCTTTACATCTTAACCCTTTGAAAAGTCTTGACACGTTGCTATAAGCTATCGACCTTGTGGTATGGAGTTGGAAGAGTATAAATATTCAAGCTTATATGGTTATATTGTAAGATGATAAGTATAGAAATATGTTGAATTCATTAAGTAGAAGATTACGCCTTCCCAATATTTTATTAAGAAGCGATAAATTTAATGCCAAACTTTTTTGACTAGAAACTAAAAAAAAACTCAATGTCACTTTAATATTTTCGTCAAACTTTTTACAATGGGGATAAATTTTTTTTGCCAATTTGGTGTAAACACCAAGATACAACCTCTTTATCTTTTATTATTCCTTTCAAATCCACATATTAGCTAAAATTCTTACAAGTAATTGGACAAACATCGAAATTACACTACAAGAAAGTGCACTTAAAGCTACAAAATGCATTGTAGTTCAATATAAAATTTTCGTAGCTAAACACTTCAGCCATAAAATATTTTTTCGTAGCATTCGTGGCTAGATGTAGCATGGTCAAAAGTTAGCTATAAACTTTACATGGTCCGTGGCACAGGACTAATACTTAAAGCTCCAAAAAAAGTTTATATTGTAGCTATGACAATAAGAATTTCTTGCTATGAAATATATACTTGTAGAAAATGATTGTGCTCTTTTCCCACAATAAATAAAATCTGTAACAATTTTTTATAATATATTCTATTGTAGCAAATGACTTGATTTATTTGCTATGAAAATATAATATTTGTGACTATTTATATTTCTAATCTTGTCGTAATAATGCTTGTATTTAGCTACAAGTTAGAAATTTATGATTATGAAACTAAAGTCTTTGCACAAATATTTTGCCACAAAGCTAAAAATTCATTTTTTTTGCCATAAAATATATAAATCATAGCTAATTTTTCTAATTTTATATGGAAAGTGATATCTCTGTATCTTTTACAATTTTATATAGATTTAACCATAACTACAAAATTTTATTGCTATAAATTGAACAATACTGCCATAAACATTATTAATTACAAAAAAAAATTATAATATAGCTAAAAAAATAAAGAAGATTTCAACAATTCTATTACTACAAATTAAAAAACTTCTCTACAAGCTTTGTTAATCAGAAAAGTTACCTAATGTAGCCATGAATCTATTTTTCAGATTCTAAAATAATTTGCAATTTACATATAATTGTGTTTTACAATTTTAAAAATAATCACAATACACAATTCTTTTGAAACTCCATCTTGTTTGAGTTGCAAAGAAGCATAGTCTTCTTCTTAGCCCTCCTTGATCTTCAATTGTTCCTTAGCTTGATCAATAACGATCTTAATTTGACATTTATATGCTCTTATTCCATAAAAATGTTTATCAATAATGGTAAAGTACTTTAGCACCTAGAAAATCATGATCAATTGATTATAAATTGTATATATGCAGATATAAAACGAAAATAAGTAAAAATACAAAGTGAGCGAAGAGGTAAAAATCTGTAACATTTTAAACTTCTTAAAATCTGTAGATATAGATCTAAAATTTCAATATCAATCATAAGATTTATACATATGCAGAAAATGACCTTTTATATAAATAAAAATATATAATTCAATACAATATATATCGTTTTAAGCCATGGAAATAATCCCTTAAAAGATACAAAATATGATTATACACAATAAATTATTTTTGGTTCAATCTTTTCCAACGAACCTACACAAAAAAAACTAGAGCATCAAATTGAGTATAACAATATATATATATATATATACACACACATATATACACAGATACTAGATAATTAATGTATTGTTTATATATACATGTGAATGTCATACTATTGGATGTTGAAATGTGAAAATTACGTACTTTAACGTTTACATATGTAAAAGTACTAATTATATTAATATATTATTTATAAAGTAGACAAAAATAGAGGTAATAAATGCATTTTCCAAAGTGTGATCAATTTCTTCTAAATCATTTTTAATCAAAATCACCTTCAACTTAACTTTCATTGATCCTACATTCAATAGTCACAACAAGTAATATGCTATCTCTACTCTCTTACTATACCATTGTTGGTCAATATAGTGAAGTGATCATATGAGCTTTCAATCGCGAGGAAAAATGTTTCCTCAAAGTTACAAAAGAAGGCGAAGCATTGCCCAACGACCATATAAAGAAGAAAGATCATAACTGAGGTCGTAGAATGAAGGAATATCGAGTTTACAGCTGCTTTTTGTCTCCATTTTAATTAAACTTGATGTTAAAGTAGATCATTCATTAATTAAACTTTCTTGATTACAGCTGCAAGTAGGAAGTTCACACACAACATTATACACAGACACAAAACAAACCAAAAGACTTAAAAAGAAATACAGACATTATTGACAGAGGAGTTTTATCAAACACTTGATCTTTAACTTTTTTTCTTTTAACCAGAGATATCTATAGCTTTCACCTCAGGCTTCTTCTCTTCTTGTTTCGGAACAGTCACAGTGAGCACTCCATTATCCATGGCCGCCTTAATTTCCTCCATCTTCACATTCTCCGGCAGCCTGAATCTCCTTAGGAACTTACCGCTGCTCCTCTCCATACGGTGCCATTGATCATTCTTCTCCTCTTGTTCTTTACTCCTCTCACCGCTGATCTGTAAAATTCTTCCTTCTTCAACTTCAACTTTGACTTCCTCTTTCTTGATACCTGGTACGTCTACTTTGAAGACGTGGGCATTTGGGGTTTCTTTCCAATCGATTCTTGCGTTTGTGAAAGCAGAGGTTTCACGAGCAGAGGATGGGACATTCGAAATTGCACTTGAAATTGGGAACCCTTCGAATGGATCCCATAATTCCAGGGAGAATGGGTCGAAAATGTTGCTGCGACGACCACCGAAGAAGCTTGGAATCAGAGACATTCTACGTCAATTTGAACTTTTTTGGGAAAAAAAACACAGAGGATAAATTATAAAGCTTTGAATTGTTGTGTTCAATTTGCTGATGATAAATAGAGAAGCTGGAGTAATATTTATAGGCAGGAACCCAAAATAAAAAACTTTGCAATTCGAGTTCAATCTAGAATGCTCTTCAAGTAAATCTTTGTTTGGGACAGAGGAGAACGTCTCTACAACATTCCAGAATTCTTTTGCTTTTTTTCTTCTATATAGTTAATATATATATATATATATAGAATAAATAAAATTAAGTTACTATTATATCCTTGATCGTTCTAAGTTGGCTCTTCAATATGTAAAATTTAAAAACAATACACAAAAAAATTTGGACGAGAAACTAAGACAAGAAAAAGGGAGGAGAGGGTTAGGTGCAGAGAAGAAACGTATGGAAGGAGGGGAAAAGGAATTTAGGTGTTTAATTTTTAAATTTATAGGGAAAGATTTTTGGATCTAAATAGGGAAGAGAAATGGTAATTACGGTTTAAAAGATTTTCTTGGAAAGAGTTTTCTATATTTATTGTTTATTATGCAATTACACTTATAGTTTTTACTTTTTTTTTTTTTTTTTACAAACACTATTACTAGTACTTAACAAATACCTCAATTGTACAAAAAATTCTAATAATAATATCATGAAACAAATATACACTTTACTTTAAGTTAATGAAAAAGGTTAATTATTCATATGAAATAAATATTGTTCTAAAATATATATTCCTTGATCCTTCATGGTATGGTTAGTTTTTTTTATCTATTTTTTATGGTAAATTCTTAACTTATATTTTTGACATTTCAAATTAGTTGTTCAATAATAACAATAATAATATATTTGGTGAAATCTCATAAGTGAAGTTTGAAAAAGGTAAAGCGTATGCAAATTTTACTACTATCTCGTGGAGGTACAGAGCTTGTTTCATAGAGACAATCGACTCATATTAGTTGTAAACATTATTAAAAATAGTTATCCCAAATTACTTGTCAATTTATATAACCAAGATAGAATTAATTACATCTTTTCTCAGTTCCCTTAGAATTAATTCTTTCGAAAAGTGTAAACAAGTTTGCGAAGTTCTAAAAAAAATACAGGGTAAACTATATGTGTATTAAAATGTTAAGATTAAAATTAAAAGCTTCAAAAATAAAATAAAATAAAACTGTCAATACAAAATATTAAAAAAGAATTAAATGTTAATATCAATTTTTTTTGTTAACATATGTGTATTGATTACATTTAATAAACAATCAACTTATCTAATTATATTCCAGACTTCTTTATATTACATATTTAAATAAAATAGGACATTATTTAATAAAAAGTAAATTGATTATATTTTCTTTTTATAAAAAACCATAATTACATTAAAAAAAAACATATTATAATGAGATTAAATATTGAGTTAATAAGTTTAAAACGTTAGTTGATAAGTTCGAGATTATGAGTAGGTATACAAATTATCTACTGTTGAATATTATCTTCTTCTTTTTATTATTTTAACTTTTTATTGAAATTTATTTAATCTTTTGTTATATAAAATTATTATTACATACAATATCTATTTAAATATTATTTGAAATTTACAAGTAATATCCCATAAAATAAAAACAAATCGAATGATAAATGTCTTTAATAATATTGAAATTTTAAAAATATTATTTTAATAAATTATATCTAAGTGAAATAATAATTTTGAAAATATCTGATCAGAATAAAGTTTGAATGAGACTTATTGAAGTTATGCTTAATTTAACATGATTAGTTAATTGAAATCAAAATAATGTCAAGAATTTATTTTAAGTTATATTTAAGAATGACAAGTTGTAAAATTGATTTGAATAAAAAAATTAACACCTCCAATCACATTAGATCGATAAAGATAATATTATGATGCAAATAATACTGAAAGCATTGAATAGGATGAACTTTTAGCAAGACTTATTGAAATTATATTTAAACTCGATATAGTCAGTTAATTTGAATTATTTACAAATAATTACCTATTTATTGAAATTGTATTTAAAGTTCACAAGTAGACATATAGTATTGAATCCTAATCAAATGATTAACACCTCTAATTACACAAAATTAGTATTGTTGCAAAAGAAATTCATATCATGGTAAAAAATATTTATGAGTTCAATTTTTCTATCACAATAATAAATTTATCATTAAATTGTTTGATCACAATAAATAGTTATAACTATTATTTAGTCAAACATCAGTTAATTCATAATAAATTATATTATTATTATTAATTTTTGTCAATTGATAAATTATTTAGTTAATTTGCTAATTATGGAATTTGAACAACAAAAAATTATATGTATTACTTCTTCATTCCTTTTTACTTGTCAACTTTAAACATTTTACGTTTATTAAAATATTGATTGACTTGAGTATTTTATCGGATACTCATATTAATTAATATTCTGGTCATAAAAATAATTTTAAAAATAAATAAATAATAGTTTTCAATGTAATTTTTTAAAATAAATTATTGACATCCATTGTTTGCTGCAAAACTTATTTTCTTTCCTCTTTGTGTTGCGATACTCTTCTTGTCTCGTGTTTATAATATTTTGTCATGAAAAATAATTATAATTATTAATTTAATTATTGTCACAGGTTTCAGTAGTCGGAAAAATATTTATTTAGTTATAATATTTTATTTTGAATTATATTTTATGAATAAAAGGTAACTATTACTCCAACTAGTTTCAACAAGATCATGACAAAACTTAATAATTAACTGCAAATTTTACTATAGTAAAAATCTATCGACTATACCTTTTAATATGAAACAACTTTTATAACTTAAGAAAAATATTTATTCAGCTATAATTTATTTTTAAAAAATAATTTATTGTGGCTATAAGGTTATTATTACTATGATAAATTTAAAGTCATGATAGAAATTAATAGATAGTCACGAACTTTTATTCTAACAAAATACATGTGGCGATTTCATTTAATTATTGTCATATTTTTTTTTATAATTTAAAGCAAATTTATTCATTTAGCTACAAATTTTTCTACAAATAATTTATTGTGGTTAAAAGGTTGTTATTGCTATGATAAGTTTAAATTCGTGGCAAAAATTAGTAATAAGCTACGAAATTTAATTATAACAAAAAATCTATGGCTATTTCATTCAACTATTGCCACGATTTTTTATGACTTGAAGCAAAGGTATTTATTTAACTATAATATTTTGTTTCAAATAATTTATTGTAGCTAAAGGGTTACTATTGCTACAATTACTTTTACCGTGTGGCAAAAACTCATCATTATTTGTAAAATAAAATTGTGGCTATTTAGATAACTATTGCCACGATTGTTAGCAATTATAGCAAAAATAAGGATTTAGCTTCATCAATTTATTTTTTGTGGCTAAGAAATTTGATGAATTTTTAGATAGCAATGAAATTTAAATTTTTGTAGCTATTACTAAATAATAGCTAAGATTTTCAAATTCATAACTTAGTTTCGTAGCTATAAATATATTTTCTTGTAGTGTTAATTACAATAAAATTTCATCGATGTACAAAATAAAAAAAGAAAACGATATCATCTATGATCCTTCTCCTCTTGACCATTGTCTTGAGAACTTTATTGTGATTAGACTTAATAGAATACACTAATCTTATATATTTCAATCATTGAAACAGATTAAATCGTAAGTAGCTTAAAGACAGTGTGTTATTTTTGAGTTGTTTATTAATCAGATCCAACTTATTTATACTAACTTTTAATCTTAATCAATTATGATTTTACGAAATTTTTACATTATTAAATTTTTAAAAATGAATATAAAATATGCCACGATAGTGAGAACGTGACTATGTTCCTATACACTAGCAGTGAAAAAAATAATGCTTATTATTCCATACAAAATTTCGCACTCTAATTGAAAAGCAAATTATACTAAGAAATAAATGTTGCAATCCAAAAATACATAAAAGATACGAAAAACTTTTATAATATTATATTTATTAAATTTATTATGCAAACTAATTATCTAATTATATATATTAAAATATGAATATCCTTAATGAAATTTGTGATTTTTAGGCACTATTAAGATTTAAGCCTAATTTATTTGCGTCTCCCAGAGCGAATTTAGCGTTTATAAAATAGCGTTTATTTCTTCAGTTATATACGAAACTTAGAAATATATTTTGATGCAACCAAAAATGGAGTACAAAATCCTATTTCATCCAGCGCAGCAGTAGCTACAAGTACGAAAATTTGAATAAGCAGCTAACCCGCGCGGTCATCTTCCACCTCCTCTCCGGCGGCGACCCTAAATTCCTCCATTTTTCACCCCAATTTGTGTTCTAATTCTGCCGAGTTAGCCGTCAGTTGAATAGTAGTTTGTATGTAAAATTTTTACGACTTCACAGATCCATCGAATGGGTATTAAAGAAAACTGCAGAAACGAGCTCCGAGCTGCCGTCCGTCAGCTCAGTGACCGCTGTCTCTACTCCGCCTCCAAATGGTATATCTTCTTTCTCCGATATAAACCCTAAAATTTCCCCCCTTTTTTTAAAATCTTAATTGGGATTTCCATTGGGCACAGGGCGGCAGAGCAGTTAGTGGGAATTGAGCAAGACCCAGCAAAGTACACCCCATCTCATACAAGATTCCAGCGTGGAAGCTCCAGCATCCGTCGCCGGTTCCGCACAGCCACGGAAGCTACTTTCATTTCCACCCCTGCTGCGGGAGTATCCCATGTGGCCACGCCGCCTGTATTGGAGGATGACAACGAAGCTGTTGACAGCGATTTTTACCTGCTTGCTAAGTCCTACTTCGATTGTCGAGAGTACCGGCGGGCAACCCATGTGCTCCGTGATCAGACCGGCAAGAAAGCTGTGTTTTTGCGCTGTTATGCCCTTTTCTTGGTTTGTCCTTATCATCCCTTTTACCAATGTTTCTTTTTGTACTTGATTTTCATTTCATCCTCTTTCATGCTTATCGTTTTTGAGTGAAAGCATTAACCTGTGTTTGATTTGCTGTTAACGCCCTGATGAAGCACATTAATTAATAATGTCATTTGGGGTTGTATCAATGTTACTAGACCAAAAGCCATGGCCTTTATCATTTTGTGAATCTGAATTAGTATAAAATCTGGAGCATTAACTCATCTGCTATATCAATACGTGTTCCTATGCCCAGGACTGGACAAATATATCACGTTAGATGAATTATTACCAAAGGGAAACTTCTAGCTGGTTTAAGTCGAGCATTGGCATCGATGAATATAACAATACTATGCCACTGGTAGTTGATTTTATCAAAATCTGTTTAAGCAGTCACCTTTTAGATAATACATCTTAAGTAATTCAGACCTCTTGCTTGAGGAGATGGTGTGATCCATCTACGGTATCTCAATTGTATGTTTCAACATCGAAAGATTCATACATTATCGAAGGCGATAAAAGCTCAATCATGTTCCATATGTACTAAATGACTTAGCAAACAAGAGAACATCATTTTCATCAAAAGGAGAAATCTTATGCCTCGTTTGCCTTACCTGAGTTCTCTAGGTATTCTGTTCTTGAAGATGCGGCCAAGTTTCGGTCACGAATTCAACTTTTTTTTTTTTTGGATAACAAGGGAAACCTGCAGCCGCTACCTTTAGTTGTGCATAGGGTAAAATCCCCCCTCCTACGCAATAGCTCGCAAACCACACATGAGAGGTTACTTGCACTAGGCAAGCTCGGTGCAACAAGTTTAACCTAGAAGGCAAACCCCTTGCTTTCGCTAGCAAAGAGATTCGAACTTGAGACCTCCAAGATGGAAGTCCCAAATTCAAACCACTGGACTATTCCGAAGGATAGGTTAAGAGATCAACTTTGCACCCAAGAGAGATTTTATATGCAAAGCTTAAGGGAAATGGTGTCCGTCATCATCATATTTCATCATTAGTTTCTCCTTATTTTGCTCTATCATATATGTAAATGGGCAGGAATAGGTCACAGTTCTCAATGATTAACTTTAAAGGTTAGAATAAAGTTGTGCAGAGATCTATGTTGCGCGGACTCTTCGTCTTTGCTGCCGAACCCGTCCCGACATGGTACCGGTGCGGGTGCGGATGCAGATGCAGGGCGCGTCTCTGATTTGGTCAATCCTATCAGGATTCCTTCATCGTTTGGAGGAGAAGAGAGGTGAGAGGAGAGGAGAGGCGTTGCGGCTCTTAACATTCTTGGAGGAGAAAAGAGAACAAGACGATAGACGAGAGACGAGAGGAGAGGGCTGCGGCTCTTAACATTTTGTCAGAGATGGAGTAGGAATCAGATGAGAGAATATAAAATTTTAGGGTTTGTAGGAGATGTCTTGTTTACCCTTTATGAGCTGCATGTTGCAATTTAAATTATTTAATATTTGGGCCCAAACGTATAAGAATTACTTCATTTTGTTTTTCTTTTTGGGTAGAATTCCTTATACACCTTACAAATTATATTTATATATCTACTATATTCAACAATATTTTGTTTTATAAAATACCTTTCTATATAATAAATGTATATAATGAATATTTATTCAATAAATATACCAAAAACATAATACTAAATTGGCATTGCCAAAAATTATATTCATAGCATAAACAAGTGTGATATTCTAGAAATAAAAAGTTTATATATATATATATTTAATAAACAATATTTTATCGAATATCTCTCAAATTTAATATCTTTATAACTCTATTTTTATAATGCTGAATTTTTTTAGCTGAATCCCCGCACCCTTATCCACTCTAGGATTCGCACCCCTGAATCTTAAAATTTAAAATTTGCGGAATTTGACTTTCGGATTTGCACCCGTCTCAGATACCCGACCTGAGTTCGAGCAACTTAGGCAGAGATAGCAAGATACTAATATGTTTCCCTTTAGCATTCTGACAATGATTGTGCCTTTTGGTCTTGTTGTTTTCTTCAAGGTAGTTTTATTCTTTATGTAATTGTATAAACTGGTCCTCCTCTATTCTGAATTGATATCCTTGCGTATCAGCAGTTGAAGATGTCAATATGCTTTTACTTCAAGACGTGTTGGATCTGCCAGTTGATTTTTTTAATTTTATATAACAAGAATGGGAAATAATCTTCTTAGAACTGTAAAAATTTACGAACTCTCATGTAATAGTTATTGTGGTTGAGCTTTCTCTCATGGGAAGCCAACACTTGAGACGAGACTTCTCTGCTTAGTAATTTTTTCCTTTTAATACTAAGTAACAATCTCTGTGCCATAGCTCGCTCAAGCGCGCTTGCATTGAAGTGATTTCTGTTGTTGATAACAACTAAAAGAGATTTTTCTCTTTAAATTATTGTGAAAAGCATACTAATACAAGTTATAAACCCTCTAATCAATCATTAATGCTGTTATTATGCTGTCTCAAAAAGACCAGATTATTTTTACATCTTTAACGTAAGGTGCATAACTTTGATTGAAGTTATATGCTTTTTTTCTTTGCCTAATTGAACAAGTGTATAAGTCGGTTGCTAGATATAGTCCTTTTTAATAAGGTGATGTCCAGGTCAACTTGTGCGTACCACGACCAGTTGGTATCCTTTAGCTTCCACCAACATAGGTATCAGGTAACTCTACCCACCAAGACTTAAATTGATGGGAATAAAGTACGTAGTCTTTTTCTTTTAATCTCCTCTGGAATTTGACCCCGAGACCTCATAGTTTTCTTCCCACTTTATTGACCACTAGGCTACATGCTTGGGAACTAGGTTGCTGGATAGCTAATGAAGTGTTTAAGCTTCCTTTAAGCAAATGCAATGAAGATCCAAATATCAAATAAAAAAGTGCAGATTTCCATCCACATGTTCTTAAGATCTTTCCTATAAAGATTTTTGGTCTTTTGGGATCTGTTGGATCATGGTTTCATATCTTTCCATAATTTGGTTTTGGTTTCTTCATCTAGTCGTATTTTTATAAAGTATAAATATTTTTGTTATTAATTCTCTCCTGTCTGTGTGCCAGTCTTAGCATAATAATCCGATCAGCATTTCTCTTTACTTCTACAACTTTATTGTTGCATCATGATCCTACTATAATCTTCTCCACAATCCTAATCTTCATATAACCCACAATACCTTAATTTGTAACCTCTTTTTACTAATCTTTATACAACTCTCTTCTCCTTAAGGTTCTTATAAATTGCAGAATTTCTCGTCAACACCTTTATACTACAACTACCTACTTGAGTCTCTCAGGGTAGCTTCTTTATCCGTTTGTCAAATAAGATATCGGAACTCTTTTATATCTGGCATCACTTCCATGTGTTGATGTGGTGGACTAAAATTAAGCATATGCGCTCATGGTGTGGAAACTTTCGTTTATACTCTGTCACACTGTGGTCACGATGTCCCTGGATTATTCAACACTAAACTCAGGTGATGATGTAGCATCTTTCCATGTGGGGACACCCCAAATGAATTGAGTATTTAGAGGATTATTAATAGTTAGATTGTTCTTACACTTAACCTTCACCCTTTTCAGTTCTGTTTCGTCAAAAAGTGACTGTTAAGCTTTCAGGCGTTATATTGCTGTATGTTTACCTGGAGTTTACGTATGACTTTTCCTTTGTCTTCTTCTCTTATTCCTTTGGCTTATGTTCGAGGATGAAATTGAGGTGCTGGAGCTTTCCTCTTCTTCCCCCCACCTTTTTTTGGCTGCTGGTGGTTTCCTTTTACTTCAGTCAGGCCCATCTTTGGAACTGTTTTCTCTATTGCTTGGTTAGACTTATCATTCACTTAAACTATTTTGGCATGGACCATATCACTCTCTTTTGAGATTCTCAGGTTGCTTAAATAGTGGGTCTTTCAATGAACAAGAAAGTGTAGAATGAATCATCAAATAAAAGAAGAGAAACACATATCAAAATAGTGTAGATACATTAAATTTATTTTTTTGGTTGCATTAGTATTCACTCCTTTCATGACATTTTATCATCTACATTTTGTTCGTTTCCTGAAAGATTGACCTTCTCTTTTTTATTTTTGAGAAGGAAATGACTGACCTCCTCATAAAGTGTAGCATTCAGTAATGCAATTAGTGTAAAGTATTCTTTCAATCAACTAACATCTGAATGAAATTTCAACTGATCAAACCGTGTCAGATGACTCGAAGCAAAGGGGAGCAATTTTATGACATACTTTAACTGATTCAGATCATAAATTAACTTGGGCATTTTTACATGAACTCTAACTCTAAGCAAACTTAGTTACATGCAACAGGCAAAGGGGAGCCATGGTTGGTTCTTGTTGTCTGCATTAGTGGAGAATTAAGGATGTACAGGCATCAAATCTTTAATCTTTTTGGTTCTCAGTTTGTAGCTTAGCTGATTAGCACCTTCCTAATTTTGTCATCCTCTCTAAAATGTCACTGAAAAAGAATAATATATCAGAAATTTTAGCTCCTTTTTGTTCTCAAATAAATAAACTTAGATGTACTTCCATAAAAACAAATATGAAGTCAATTAGCTTTATTTCATATGTTTATATAAATTATACCTAATAAGCTTGGTGATAGATACTTACACCTGCTTCTTTATGCTTCTTAAGGCTGGTGAAAAGAGAAAAGAAGAAGAGATGATAGAACTCGAGGGACCGTTAGGCAAGAGCGATGTTGTGAACCACGAACTGGTTTCTATTGAGCGGGAGTTGTCTGCACTTCGTAAAAATGGAAGCATTGATTCCTTTGGCCTTTACTTGTATGGTCTTGTTCTTAAGCAGAAAGGCAGTGAGAATCTTGCTAGGACAGTTCTTGTTGAGTCAGTAAATAGCTACCCGTGGAACTGGAGTGCTTGGTCTGAGCTGCAGTCATTGTGCACCACAGCTGAGACATTAAACAGTTTAAACCTTAATAACCACTGGATGAAAGACTTTTTTCTAGCAAATGCTTACCAAGAGCTTCGTATGCACAGCGAGTCATTGGTGAAATATGAAAATTTGCAAGGGACTTTCAGTTTTAGCAATTATATCCAGGCCCAGATTGCTAAAGCTCAATACAGTCTTAGAGAATTTGAACAAGTAGAAGTTATATTTGAAGAACTTCTAAGAAATGATCCTTACAGGATTGAAGACATGGATATGTATTCCAATGTGCTATATGCAAAGGAATGTTTTTCAGCCTTAAGTTATCTTGCACATAGGGTTTTTTTGACGGATAAATACAGGCCAGAGTCTTGTTGCATTATTGGGAACTATTACAGTTTAAAGGGGCAGCATGAGAAATCTGTAATGTATTTTCGAAGGGCTCTTAAATTGAATAAAAATTATTTATCAGCTTGGACACTTATGGGTCACGAGTACGTAGAGATGAAAAACACTCCAGCCGCAGTTGATGCCTATAGGCGGGCTGTGGACATAAATCCATGTGATTATCGAGCCTGGTATGGACTGGGACAAGCATATGAGATGATGGGGATGCCATTTTATGCTCTTCATTATTTTAAAAAGTCTGTGTTCTTGCAGCCAAGTGATTCTCGATTATGGATTGCAATGGCCCAGTGTTATGAAACAGAACAGCTTCATATGCTTGAGGAGGCAATCAAATGTTACAGAAGGGCTGCAAATTCTAATGACAGAGAAGCAATTGCACTTCATCAGCTAGCAAAACTGCATGCTGAACTTGGTCGTTCCGAAGAGGCAGCATTTTACTACAAGAAAGATTTGGAGATTATGGAAGCTGAAGAACGGGAAGGTCCTAACCTGGTTGAAGCTTTAATGTTTCTTGCAAGATATTATAAAGCTCAAAAGAGATTTGAAGATGCAGAGGTTTATTGCACCCGCCTTCTAGATTATTCTGGCCCAGTAAGTTTTACCTCCTCTTATTAAGCACTTAAAAAGTCAATTTATCCATGATAACACAAAATTTCTTCTCTTAATCATTCTAGAAAACAACACTTTGAGCAGCTTCCCTCACTTTTTTTGTCATTAATGCAGGAGAAGGAAACAGCTAAGAGTCTACTTAGAGGAATAAGATATGAAATGGATGTTGAGCATCTTCCACCCTGATAAGTTTCTTTCTCCTTCACAAACCTGCCTATGAATTCGGAGTCACCAACTGAACAAAGTCACAAACAACGAAAAAGCTTGGACATTTCAGTGGAACAGCCAAAAAGTTGAGAATCTAAGCAGCGGGCAGTTGGCACCCTCATTAAATGTAATCTTGTTATATTGTTGATTTCGTGATCAAAGAAACATCTCTGTGGTATGAGATATTTCCCTTGTTTGGAATGCCAGGGAAAGAGCTTAGGATCAAAAGAATGAGGATATAGTAATGTATCTTAGTTACTCATATTACATATGGTTCTATTTTCCAGATTATTTCAAGGACTGCAGAGTTGGCTGCATTTTCTGTAATTGTTGGTATCTTCTCCTTCAACATGATACATATAGTACAAACTGCATGTTACTGTTTGTTTATAGTAGCACCTTGAGTTTCATTCAGAAAAGCATTTGAACATATGACATATAAGTCTCAATATTTTACACACACATCAATACTGCAATTCATTCAGCACAACAGATTAGTGTCACGGTCACATTACATTACAAATCACCATGATAAGGGTGAAGTTTGATAACTTTATTCTAGCGGAGTTACAGGTGAATGGTGATTAATTCTTTTGAGGGTCACTGAAGAACCTATTCAGGTTGGGGAAAATTTCTGGTGACCTATTACGAGCAAATTTTCTGATAGCATGTTCAGCATATTTTTCTCCCTCTTCAAAGTTTTCCAGGACGCCGGCAGCTCTTTTCTCCTTGTTTACCCTGTCCCATGTTTATTGAAACGAAAAGAAAAGGAGAGTAAGTTGTTGTCCAATAGGATATATATGAATGTTCAATACTAGAGTACTACTCAAAACACAATTTTATAGTCTGAAATGTCATTAAGGTAGATGAAGGAGGAGAGAGTACAATCTTCTTCTTGCCTTTTATTTGCTTGTTCTTTTGAATTTAATAATGGGGGAAGGGAAACTTGTTCCCTCCATAAGCTTCTATGTAATTTAACAGACAGATCATCTATCTTAGAGTGACAAACTTAATATCAAAAATTGGACGCTGAGATGATTATTACGAATGACAAATTTTACTAGAAGGGTTGTCTGGTGCACAAAACATACCGCATCCAAAGGAATCTAAGGTTGACAAAATACCCCAATACCAACATTAATGGCTACTTCCGCGGCTCCGAAAAGTCAGACAATAACAAATACTCCTATTTGAGTAAAATCACAACTTCTAGTCCTACTAAGTAAGCTCCTATTGACCATGAACCCTAGTTGGCACAGGAGCATGCGAAGTGACAAGACGAGTTAAAATTTAGCAGATTACGGTTAACTTTTTTCTTCCCAACTCACTTCTTTATATGTAGAAACCCCTTCAGAAAAATTCTAACTCCGCCATGGATTGGCCGGCGATAGAGGAGAATCCAAGAAAAGGGGAATTATATGAATACAAAGATAGATCCAGCCATCTATCCTATCTGGAGTGATCGGATGGTTAAAAAAAGGGCCTGGAACTATTTAGAAGGATTTGTAACAAAAGGCTCGTATTTCCAAGTAGAAACATAGTAGTAGGACTAACAAAATTAAGCACGGCACCTGACTTCAGGGTTGATACGCATATTACGAACCAACTGAAGACCACAAATTCCAATTGCAACTCCAACGGCAGCAAACAGTGGATATACCTGCTCCATCATTCATCTTAATTTGCTCAGAGAAAAACAAGTATATATAATTAATTAAGTTTAAGGATAAAATTTACCTCAGGCCTGAGCCAGCGATTAGTAGCCATGGAAGAAGAAGCTTTTCGATTACAGAGGATGAAGATGAAATGAGGAGGTACAATAATGGGAGCAATAAACAAGTATATTTTTTTTTTTTTTTTTGTAGGAGATGATGTTGATTGGATGATGGCTCTGACATTATCATTGCCTACTACCAATCCTTGATTGCCACGTTTCAACAACTGATAAGGACAACTAAATAAAGGGCAAAAAAAATAAAAATAAGCGGGGCCTACCTTTACCCTTTAATTTTGTCAGAAATATCTAATTATACAACTATTTCTATCATGTTTATTAATTTTTTAAATAATTATATAGTGTCTCACTAATTAATAATTGCATATCAGATATTAAGTCAAATACACCTAAATATACGTATGTTGCTATCAAATATATACTAAAATACAAATACATAGGAAAAGAGGTGAGGAAGAGAGGATGAATGGCAAGTGAGAGAGGAGACATGGCAGCGCCATAAGAGGGATATTTGGAATTACATATACATAGGGAGAGAGACGAACAAGAGAATTAGTATATCCAAGATACATGCATATTGACTTGGATACGGTATATTTGGAACAAAGTATGACTGATTTTGATCTCGTGTATTTGTAGATCAAAATTTGAGACGAATGATAATTTTGAAAACTCACGAGAAGACAATAATACTCTTGTGTACTGGAGTTTGAAACTTCTATTATAGCATGTTCAATTTACTTCCTCGTCATGATAAAATTCTGAGACAACCAAATGAAGTTTACTATTCATTAACTGAAAAAGTAGTCCCAATTGGACAATTTATATATACAACAACAATAACAACATACCCAGTTAAATATCACAAGTGGGGTCTAGGGTAGAAATGTACGCAGACCTTCCCACTACCTCGTATAGAAGTAGAGAGGCTATTTCCTGAGGATTATTTATATATGGGGATTTTTCATAAATGGCAAACTTAAAAATCTTAAAATAGCCATGTTTATGAAATTACTTTTTATAACTATGGGTATAGCAAATTTAATGTATAAATCGGATTTCAGGGTAATGTATAAATCGGAAGTGTCAAATTTTTGTTAATTAATTAGGCCTTTTTTTAGGTACTTATTATAGGAAACGGTTGCATATATAAAGGAAGTATAATAACAAATTAAAATCCTTTTCCTAATTGAACACTTCTTCTTAAAATAAGATGATATTTCTACTCTAAATAAAAAAAAAATTCCTTTCTATCAGAAAAAATTGCCAACTTAATTAAGGAAGTATAATAACAAATTAAAATCCTTTTCCTAATTGAACACTTCTTCTTAAAATAAGATGATATTTCTACTCTAAATAAAAAAAAAAAAGATTTCCTTTCTATCAGAAAAAATTGCCAACGTAATTTTTTTTTTCCGGGGTTTTTTGGAAGGAAGTTACTGGTGAGTTTTCAATTTATATAAAAACTAGTATAATTTATACAATGTTGCTCACTGTATAATTACACATAAATATACAGATCAATTTATACATGTATGTCATTAAGTGTATAAAATTTTCATGAACTTATACATGTGTGCTTACTTGTAATAAATTTATACACTTGAACATTTGTGTTTTTTTTTTAAAGTTATACAGATCAATTTATGCATGTATGTCATTAAGTGTATAAAATTTTCATGAACTTATACATGTGTGCTTACTTGTAATAAATTTATACATCTGAACATTTATGTTTTTTTTAAAGTTGCATGGACCAGGTTTGTATAAGTTTTCCTCCGTAATAATTTATATAATGTATAAGGAGGGCTAAATGATGGATTCCATGGAAATGTACATTATATTGAGATGGGGGATTTCGTGGTTGTATAAACATTACCCAAAATTTTCAATGTACTGTATTTATATATACACAGTTGCAATTGGCATACATTCCATAACTGTATAAATGCTAAAAAATCTTTATTTTTGTATAAATCTACCCTTATACACCCATGTTTATATAAATACATTATCAGATCTGTCAATATATATTTTTTTTGTATAAAAATATGAAAACAAGACATAGATATTGTGAAATTTACAACTTGGGAAAAATGAATATTACATGCATATATAACAAAAATGAAAATGTTTGGAAATATAGAAACTGTATGCTTCCATTTTTTTAACATGCACAATGCATACCTCTCGTAATCCTTTTTGATGAAGACTCCTTCACCATATTGTATGGAAGATGAGTTGAAAATTCCGGCTAAAAAGTAAAAAATTTGGGGAAAATTTGAATAGGGTGAGCAAAAATAAAAAAGCGCCAAAAAAAATAAAACTTGAAATTTCAAGTATGCATTTTGAAAATAAACTGAAATATTACCTTAGTTAAACTGATCTTGACTTGATTTGTTAAGATTTTGAGAGATTTAAGGGTGTGAAAATGGCGTAAATTGGGGAGGCGGTTATGGAAGGTGGAATGGAATCATGTGTATAATGGAGTCTAATGAAGGAGGGAAAAGGAATTAGATTTTATACATTGGGCTGGTGGGGACCACATCTTTTATAGCAAAAAAAAATAATGGGTATGCTATTAATGTAATAAAATTGAAATGTAGATAATAAATGATATTATTAGTCTTAAGTTTGCTTAATTAGGTAATAATTCCTTTATATATACGTACAAGAAATATGGACAAAATAAGATGTGTTTGTTTGCACTTTGCTCTACATATACATGGGCCAACTGTTCTTAACAAAGACAAGAGCCCAAAGCATAATGGCCCAATAAAAAAGCAAAATCTAGCCCACATCTCTTAATAACTTTTGGGCCTTCTTATTGATGAGTAACTGGACTCCAACTCTGCTCTCTTTGTCGTGCAGTCCAAAACGACCAAAAATTACAAATAGTAGTAATAATAATAATAATAATAATAATAATAATTTCAAAGTCATCGATTTACCGACGACTTTTTTGGACTGTCAATCAATGTCACTTATTAGGCTTCTCGAATATAATTGATTTGAAAGAGTGAAAACCACTTGACTCTATAAAGAGGAGGTAATTTTCGCCACATTTTGGATTCTTTCCAAGCAAATTGTGTATTTTGACGTTTTCTCCAAAAAAAAAAAACTCGACCATTTTGGCTCATGACTCTTCAATTATTTTTTGCGCCAACTCACAAACTTACAAATATTATAGTGCTTATATGATATAATTAAAACATTCTCGAAAAATCAAAGTCAAAATTCTCTATTATATGAGTGCATATAAGTAGAAATCAAATAAATTGTTATTATCCATTTATCCTACCATAAAATATCAAAACCAAATTTACAAATACCAAATCATACTAAATTAAAATTTGATATGCTAACGATGTCATATTTTTGAAAACCAAAAATAGAAATTACCCAATTAAAAAATTCAATATCATAACTTACCAAATCTTTCCCTATTGTAGTAATTCATGTTGTTTGGCTGATAACATGGTCGCACCTAATATATTCCATTTGTTAATCAATTACACAAAAATAATATTTTAATCAAGATAAAGTAGTTAAAATTTCAACATTTAAATAATTAATTTTCTACTAATATTATTTTATATTTTCTTTAATATTATAAATATATATTCATTAGAATATTTAGTATTTCAATGTATTTTTATATAAATAAATATCACATACTGTACCATATACCAAAAAAATATAAATTAAACTACATATCAAATATCCATATCAAATTTATGATAACAAAAAATTTGATTTAGTATGATTATTTGATATCAACCTTATAATGCTCCTTCCTACTTCATGAGCCTATATTTTGTTTCACCACATAAAAAAGAATAAAGAACAATTATTATTATTAATCGTTAGACTATATTTTTAACCGCTCTCTATTTTTCTCCCTATTCTTCCATATCTGAAGAGTAAAATATATTTGAAGCGTATAATAGAGAGTAGTCTCTCAGACTATTTTCTGTTCTTCAAATATAGAAAGGTGAATTGTAGTTCTCCAAATTTGAAATAAGAAAAGAAAAATGAAATAGAAATAAGGAGTTTTTGGTGTTGGGTTTAAGATATAATAATCTAAGGATAAAAATATAACGATTATTTTATCCCATTTTTTATTGTGGGTATATAAGATAGTCCTTGAATTATTCTCCCAACAATTTTACCTTAATAATAGAATAAGTTATACAATATAGATGGTGAAATAGCTTATCATGAAATTAATTATGTCAAAACAATTTGTTACTAATCAAATGATTTTTAATAATATAATATTAAGGTGAGATTTTTTTTTTTTTTGAAGAATAAAATAAAAAATTATTCTTTAAACTTTTTATATTTGGAAAGTGAAATGAAAAATGAATTGAAGATTTATTTTGCAGTTTGAACTTTCCCTATCAATTTCTGTAACAGTAACATAAATGTTGATTGATGTGTAAGCTTTGCAATGTCAATGGGTTCAGTCCAACCTGTTTGACAACAGAAGCTACCAAAATCGTAGGATTAGAAAATACTGTTAATTCATAAATTTATAAAATAAAATGGAGAGGAAGAGATAATTAATTAATGGTGAAGAGAAGTAAAAGGCGATTACTTTGGGTGTACGGAAGATGGAAAAGTGATTTACTTGGGATTCCGCGAATTTTCAGGCGAATCCAAAGTTTACTTAATTGGAAAACTTTACCTTTTCTGTTTAAGAGATTTGATGGAACATCGAAAAGATTGTATCTGCTTCTCCACTCACATCCCAAATCTCCCTCCTGCTCGGACTTCCTTTTTCTTTTTCCTCTTTTTAAACTTTAAATTTTTTTTATATTGTAAAAAAAAAAAAAAAACCATATTGTTGCATCAGACTAGCACTGCACATTATTAAAATATTAATTTATCGATTATTGATCGATAGGATTTTCACTATTAAAATTTATCAAATAAAATTTAATTTATTAAAAATTACTTAAACAAGGTGACAAATCAATGAACTATGAGTTGATAGATCATATTTTGCTCAAAAGCAGTCTAGTCTGTCACATTATAGAATAATTGAGTCTTTGAGATAGTAAAAAATAAAAGTATAAAATTATCAAGAAATTTATATACTAAATGGTACAAATATAATTATTTAATTTACTATAGGATTACCGATTACTCTGTTAAGAAAAAAATCTAAAATCGTTAAAAACCGACCTTTTTAATAATAAAAATAATTTAAAGCCGTCGTTGAAACTATTAAATCAATAAATCAAAAGTTTTTTTCTGTTGAAATAATCATTTTCGATTCGATTTTGAACGATCTTATATTAGATAGATGTGTCGATATATCAAAACAGATAAAATAAAAAAATATTAATAAAATAAAAGTGATCTTTATAGGGTGTAAATGTACCAATAAAAAGATGTGAGGATATTAGCAATTATTTTATTTTAGTAGAAATGAGATTTCTTGGGAGAAGAAAAGATTGGAGGTGACTGTTAAATCAAGTTTGAAGATTTTGGGTGACTGGAGGCGCCGACTCTCTCTCTATGCTCCATAAAAGGCTTTTAGTCAACCAACCATTTGTGAATAGCATTTTTTTTTACCATGGCAATTAAATTAATACAATAATATTTGGTGCATAAATCAAGCTACGACAATAAGTGAAATCCGAGTTTGGGGAGAATAGAATATGTTCAAATCTTATTATTATTGAGAGAAGATACATATATATTATATTGTAATAATAATAGTATATTCAATGAAAATTTTTATAAGTGAGATCTGAAGAGAGAAAAATATATGCATGCGTTATCACTGTCTCATAAAGATAGAGAGATTATTTTCGAGAGACCCTAATTTAAAAAATAAAAAATAAAAAATATTATATATAAAATGACTTGAAAGGACAACAAATGAATATATATAAATTATATTAAACTACAAAAAAAAATTTAAATCAAAGTGTAAAGATAAAACTTTTTATTTATATGGGTACTTCAAGTCTCATCTTTGAATTTCATCAAGCCTGTATTCTAATAAGTTTTTAGAGAGTATTTGTAGGCATCAAAATTTTATAAAACTCTACAAGACGTGTTAAATTTCGAAAGGATCTTACAATCAAATCAAACGAAGAAGGAGATATGAGTACTTCAAGTCTCATTTTTGAATTTTATTAAATCTATACTTTGACAAGCCTTGAAGTAGGGGATATTTTTAGGTATCAAAATTTGTGGACTCTATAAGTTGAGTTGAATTTCACTTAGATTTCTTGGGGACCACTGCATCCTAAACCCTAGTTCTCGAATATCTCATAAGCTCTCGGGTGTTAATAAAAATCAAGATCTAATCAAATATTTTGAGAAGATCCACTAATTCTTTAATGGAGATAAAGTCCAAAAAAACCCTACCCTCCCCAGACCCACTTGTGGGATTCAACTGGGTATGTTATTATTGTTTTTGTTGTAAATACTAAAAAATTCAAAAAAACCCACTTATTATGAAATAGAGGGAGTAACAATAAATATCTAAATATTATTATAACATGAATATTTATTTCGTGAAGCAATTTTTTTCTCGACTAGAACAAACTAGCACATGATCCGGACTCATATAGCAAGTCTTTCAAATAAATTACGCTTAATTCTTCTACAAAATCTAACAATAAAAAATCTATATCAAGCGAGTTAAATAATTAAATAAATATCGTATCACAAAACTTTATCTTGCATTAGAATCTGATTATCTTTGAATTCAAGAATTACAAATCCTATTTTTGGAGACAATCGTATCAACATGATTCCGAATTTTTTCCATGTTAGTATAAAGATTTTGTTAACTTCCTATTTTGCTACATTTTAAATTAAATTAAATGATTTTCCTGTCCAAAAAAATAAAAATCCTGATTCGATTCTGTTTGTCATCTTTCCTTTGGCCAAAAGTATGCCTAATTTTTTAATTGATTTTTTAGAGCACAACTGCATAACGAACAGCAAGTGGTAGATTAAAACTTTGAATTATTAATAATTTCCTATACTACAATTAATATTAATTAATACTAGTAGGCTTATATAGGAGCTTTGACAAAATCTGAGTATCTTCCCTCTGATTTGGTGGGCTTGTGTTTCTTAAATTATCATTAAATTCATTGTTAAATTTTTTACCAATTTTCAAAACAATATTTAAAATGCTAAAATAGCAATGGACCACCATCCAATAGGAAAACACCTAAACACAAACATACAAGTGGGAGACAATATAGTCGGCCAAATTTTTGACACACACCTAATTACGTGATTTGTTCCGTATTATATGAGACATTTTTCATTTTACATGATTATTAAAAAATTATTAGTGCATTTATAAATTTTATCATTTCATCTTTTATTTATATCAATGTACATTAAATTAAGTTAGAAAAAATTATTAATACACTAATTAATAGTGGAGTAAAATGGGAAAAAATAATCAATTATCTCCTAATTAAGTAATTGTTCATATGATATAAAATAAATATTATAGAAAAATATCCATATAATATGGAATAGAGGTAATAATATTTAGCCAATGCTTCGTATAAATTTTGGATAAGATCTTAACATTCGATCTTCAAATATTTTTGAGTAAATATAACTTTTAAAAACGTCAATCTACTTTATATAATTTAATTAATGTGATTTGATGTAAACGTTAGGTTTTAGATACGTTTTTCCCTACGCTAGCCTTCTTGCCGTTTCATGCATTACACGCTTTTACCTTTCCAAATTCCAACCCTTCTTCTAATTTGCAGAATTAATTAAGATCAAGAATAATTACATTTGACTCAGCTATTTTATTTATAGAAAAATGGAGAATCATTTAATATAGTATTCCCTAGTTATTTATCCATGTTAATCTGTCACTTGATTCTCTTTATTCGTTATATTCTACTTTTTCTGTCCATTTTTATTTGTCAATTATACTAAAAGTAGATGCTCAATTATACTTGTGTAGTTTATGAAATCAAGAGATAATTTTACACTTAGTTCCTAATTTATCTATACCATTAATGATAATTATTTTTTTATTATATTTTTCAAAATATTGTATTTATTATATTCAAAAGTAATTTGATAAAGTTATCCTTATTATTTACTATTTTTTAATTTCTATGTCAAATCGATAATCGGACTAAGGGAGTAATTGAGTTAGCAAGTAGTACAAGTGGCCCTTCTTATTGGACTAAATTGGAACAAATTAACATTCGTAAAATAAAATTACATTCTTTGTTTTTTCCCCTCAACTTTGAGTTACAACGTGGTCCAATTTAAACCTACAATCTAATAGTTACACTTTTATCCCAACACTACAAATAATGTGAAATCATTTCACTTTTTCACCACTCAGACTGTTCCTATATTGCTATTAAATTAATATAAGATAACAATTTGATTAATTAAATACTTAAACATATTTCATATATTATATATACTACAAGATTTCGGTGAACCGCATCACATACTGTGAATCCCATCCTGTCCATAATTTACAAGTAGATCAGAAGTCTCAAATTCCAAAAAAAATAATAATTTAAAATTCAAATTAATCGAAGCTTTTAATAAATACTGAACATCAAATAAAAAATTTAAAATACTAATGATAGTCTTTTTCAATATTAACTTTTCTCAAAATTTATTGTATTAATAAATATAGAGAGAAGTTAATATTATATTACTTTAATTTAGAAGAAGAAAATATTAAGAGGTCAAAGGAAGTGACAGCACAGGGGTCAAAGTTAGTGACCACAAACAGTGTTGATGGCACCTGGCCCCACTGACAACATTGGCTATCGGATATTTGTGTAATGTATTTTATCTGACATTTTCATTTAATATAAATTATTTTATTTAGTTTTGCTTTAGTTTTTATTTTTTATAATTTTAAATTAAAATTATATTAAATATATAAAAATATTCTTTATTTTTTAGAGCCTGAACATGTTAAGTAAATAATTAAAATTAAAGTATTACAAAAAATTTGTTATTTTTTTCTAAACATACTAAAACGAAAAATAGCTTATTATATTTTAAATGGAAAGAATATTATTTTTTATGGTTTAAAATAGTTCTTGATTATTATTTGTATAAGTGTGTATCGTTTCGTTAAGCTGAAAAAGAAATCATAAAATTAAATTATTTTTAATAAAGAAAAGATGACTTTTAAAAAAAAATGCGACAAACTATCCTTGTAGCTACTAGATTTTCTTCGACTTGACAGTTCATTTGATTGAACCTTTTATTTGAGCAAATAATGATAATATTGTAGTTTTTACCTTATAATTTTCTTTCTTTTCCACCTAATTTGCTGGTGGAAGGAGAAGTTTAATAAAAGAAAAAATATTTTATAATCGTGTATTTCTAAATTAAAAATATATTAAAATATTTTTTAATTTTGTAGTTTTAAATAGACAAAAAGTTGAAATTAAATTTTTATAAAAAAGAATAAGTTATTTTTTTAAAATAAATTATTCTTTTTATAAGAAGAAAATACTATATAAAAGAGAAAAATTTAAATTTCAATTAGAAAAAAAAAGTGTTAGGAAGAAATAAAGGGAATACGTTACAATATTAGTGAAAGAAAGAGCAAAGAGTATGTTTTGTCTAGAGCAGAAGCCAAAGCGAATTTTCAATGGAATTTAATAATAGCGTCAGATGCAGAGGGGGACAAGTGGGATAATGCGATGTAGATTTGGTAAGATCTTTCAGTATCTCTTCTTCAGTCCTTAAAGTAGATTTCTTCTTTTACTATATCTACATCTCCACATGACCCAACCCACCAAATATAAACCTCCTTTATTCCCCTTTATATATTTTCGCTTTACTTCTGTTCTATTTTCTTGAGACCCATTTGGAAACAAAGCACCCATTTTGTTGGTAACAATTCAAGTGATGGAAATGGCACAAGAGTTGCATGTTCTTGCTGTAGATGATAGCCATGTCGATCGGAAGGTTATTGAGCGATTGTTGAAGATTTCTTGCTGTAAAGGTTGGTTCTTTTTGTTCGTTGAAATGGCCCTCTGTTTTTGTTTACAAGTTGTTTGTTGGAATGTCTTGTAATGGGGGTATTTTGCATTTGCAGTTACGGCAGTGGAGAGTGGAACGAGGGCTTTGCAATATTTGGGATTGGATGGAGAGAAGAGTTCTATGGGGATCGATGTAAGTATGAATGCTTAAATGTTTGAGTTTTATTTTGTTAAAAATGAGACCTTTTGGAAGTGACAGATGTTTGCATTTACAAATTCTCAAGTTTTACGGAAAAAGAAAGAGATTGTGTTTTCTATTCATTGCCTGAGATGAAAATGTGTCATCAAATCTTTATTAGTTAGAAATTTGTTTTCCTTATTTGGTGATTCATTTTGAGGTGAAACACTATGAGTCTGTCTCATAGTAGTGTAATTGGGGTCCTTGAGTATGTTGAGAGGAAATTTGGGATTCTTTTTTTGTTTCAGGGTTTGAAGGTAAATCTGATACTGACAGACTATTCTATGCCTGGGATGACTGGATTTGAACTTCTCAAAAAAATCAAGGTTAGTTTATGATGTAATTTGTTTTGTTTCAATTCATGTCTGTTGTGGTCTATATTATGTTGTTTCTTGACATCATTAATGGTGAATGACGCCTTCCTTTCCGAGCAGGAATCGTCGGCATTGAGCAAAATCCCTGTTGTTATTATGTCATCTGAGAAGATTTTAGCTCGCATTGATAGGTATATCCTCTTTTTACCATCTGTGATTTCGTTTATTAGCTTATCTAATATAAGTAAAGTGTCACAACCAACGCCCTTGTATAGTCATCTTGGAGAATTTGGGACTGTAGTACTTGGTCTATATGAGACCGAGATCTTCTATAAATGTTTCGACGAGGTAGTTGTAAGGTCTGCGTACATTCTACACTCCTAGACCCCTCTTTGTGGAATTCCACTAGGTATGTTGGTCTATATGGGATCCTGCAGAACGAACACCTCTTACCACTTCAATAACCATCTAATTTTCGAAGGAACCATATAAGTAGTAGCAGTATGTACTTGGCTGTTTAGAATGTGTCATCTACTTATGAAGTTGTATCAATGAAGGAACTGTGTTTCAATCATTCCTTTTTGAAGCACTTTTGTTTCCTGTATTGGACCATCTAATTGAGTAGATGTTTCCTTTCTAGATGTTTGGAGGAAGGGGCAGAGGAATTTCTCTTGAAGCCTGTTAAGCTGTCAGATGTTAAACGCCTCCGAGACTTCATACTGAGAGGAGAGGGGGATGACAACAAAGAAACAGAGAAGAAGATCAAAGAAGTAAGTTCTAGAAAACGAAAATTTGTAGATGATTCAACGACACAAATGATGCCAACTATGCCATCTTCTTTGGCTACAGGCCATGACATTGGATCTTCAACATCATCAGAATCTCAACAGCCTTTGTCAAAACAATCCAAGACTGAATAACACAGGATAGAGATATGATGATACATATTTTTTTGCTGTCTAATTGAGCTAGTACTATTCCACTAGCATCATCTTTTGACAACTTGTGGAATGTGTGTATATCCTTACAGTTTGTACATGTTTAGCTCACCATTTTGGACCCTTTCCATGAAAAGAGAAATGAGCTCTGTAGAAATAGGTGGGGAAATCCAATTGATTTCTTGTTTCTTTTGTAACCAAACGGGGATATTGACATTTTAACGATATGACATTGCCTTCTTAGCAAACAAATCTTGTATGTTCTCGACTTGTTTATGTGTATGTGCTAGTTTGTTTTGTTACGTTTGAGCTAGCCTATTAGTTTCGACTTCAATTTCATCACTAAAGTAGAGTGTATTGTAAATTGAATTCTCATTGTAAAGGAAACTACGTAACAAAAAGTCTTTTTCAACTTTTCTTCCAGTTTGCCATTTGTGTTGACTGGCATAGGCAAGAGGTCAAGGATAGAAGCTTCTTGTTAGGTGATTTCAAATAGGGATAAGTTAAACAAAACTACAACTAGTACTACATTTGTTTCCTCGTATTTGTTTTAGCTTGGTTAAGAATAAAATTGTCAGAAAGATCATATATATATATACACACACTAGTGGCCAAGATCATGCGTTGCACGCGTTTAGTAATGTTAATATATTTCTTAATTTTTTTTAATTATGCGAATTTATAACATTTTTAATTAGTTTTTAAATAATACACAATACTCCTAAGTTTCAAATTCTGCTGCACATATAAAATTCTGAAAATCAATCAAAATTTATATTTATTTTTAAAAATACTTAAATTATTTTATCGACAGTTGCTTTTAAGGAAAATAACATATTACGGGTAATATTATAATTTAATAGTTTAAGTAGATAAAAAAATAATTATATAATACTTAATAAAAATGACATATTAAGATTAGGGAGACACTTTAATAGCCATCATAAAATTAAGTAATTATATTATAGTCATCTGTTAGCTTTAAGAAGCTGAAGCAGGTAAGACAATCCTATGTTTGTTCAACTTAGCCACTTATTAAATAAGAGAAAATGAGGTGGACGTTGTGAAAAATAAAGAACTTTCATAGGAATAAAAAAAAAAGAATTAATTTTGGAAAGGATTATATGCTGTTGGATCTTAATATACAGTTGTTATTCCAAATTAATTAATTATGATATCATGAAGGTTCCTTTTTCGTCTAAATAATATGATTATGTCTCTCAAGTACATTTATGTTGATTAAGAATAATTAAAGACTAATGCCGGTCAAGGTTTTAACACTATGAAAAAAAAATTAAAGGCATAAGACACCCAGGTTATATACAAAAATATTAATATTTATGTATCATAAGTATAATTTGATGCTGTATATGGATACATATCCTTTTAAATTTGAATAAGGTAGAAGATACATATCAACACTTGATACATGATAAACAGTATATTTGGTAGAATTTTTGTATCATGTATCAAAACTAATTATAGTTATGCATTAAAATTAATATTTGAACACGATCGTGCATGATAAAATTGTAATATATTATAATGTTGAAACGAAGGCACTATGATATATTGAAAAAACAAAATCAACTAGATTTATTAAAATTTTGAACTCATATATATCAGAAAAGATGAAAAAAAAAATTCGAAAAAAGATGAAACTATCTTATCTGCTTAAAGAAAAAAATAATGAAGAAATTCTTTTACACTTTTTTTTTTGCTCTATATCAACTCCCGTATCTTTTGCACTATCAAAAATGACATCACCCATGAATCTCGATCCAAAGTCCTTACTAAATGACCTTTTTTCTCCTTTTTTGAGCATTTTTTTCACAATTGAGTTAGAAGTTGAAGATGCATCTTTTTAAACTAATCAGGTAAGCCCAATATTAAAAGATCGACCTTCATCCACATGTATGAACAATTTTTTAAGATGTAAAACTAAAAAAAAAAAAAGAGTAAAAAAAAATTGAAAACTTAAGTGAAGGAAAGAGATCTACCTTGAATAACTTGAAATCATTGGACAGAGAAAAAAAATTTGAAATTCAAAAATAGATTAATTGGAAAGAGAAAAGATTTGAAATTCAAAAATAAAATTAATAGAGTTAACTATGGAGTGAAAAATAAACAAAAATTGTGGATAGAAGATTTCAAATTGATGAATCCTGATAAAGGAATTTTTTATATTGGTTAAAACAACAGAAAAAATATGATTAAAAAAAAATATAGTTAAGTAATTTTTCTTAAATATTTCTTATACTTGGACTAATCGTTTGCTTATACTATTGCCTTTTTTTCTTGCTTTAATATTTCAAAACATAATTCGAATCATAGAAAAGATTTTCTTTAAGCGAATCAACCTATTTTCTGTATAGAGCTTACACGACGATTGGAACAAAGAGACACATTTGGTTGAAATTTGACAGAATTTCTGAACTTGAAAAGTGAACTCTTACACATTGATGCAAATTAATATTACTACAAAAACTGCAGTCCTATAGGTAACTCTGTATAACTTCTTCGATTTCTCGATAAAAAGCAATACAACTAACAGAAAGAACAAGAAGCTGCACACCTACAGGCCTAAAATCATTAGTAAAATTTTTAAAAAGTGTGGTCCTATCACCTATGGGTTATTAACACTTTAATACAATTATTACCTTTAATTGAAACAAAAAAAATTAATACACAATTATTACCAATTAACAACAAGTATTTCTCTCTCTCTCTTCTTTTTTCTATTCTGAATTTTAAGAATTTTGTTTCTCTCAAGTCTTATTAAATAGTTTGAGCCATGATTAATAGTTTGAACTTATTAAAAAATAACATTGTCTTTTCTCTTGAAACTATTTGCTTTCAAAATCAATGCAAATAAACTCTAATCGATTTCAACTCAAAATTTAACTCAAATTCTTCACATTTTTAATAATGATGAATTATTATTAATAATGGGTGGAATTATTTATGGATGAGTCTAATATCTACGTGGACCGCTAAAATTTTATTTATGCCATTTCATAATTTTATTAAAGGGAGCAACATTTATTAACCGTAACGGACATTGGGATATAACAGGTTAAGAAAAGGCATTTTTTAACGTGAAAATTAATGTTGAGAGCAATTTGGATCTAATAAGTGGGTGAAAGAAAGGTATATGTAAGTCAAAGACATTTTCGATATGTTAGGAACATTTTAACTCGAAATGCTGTTTAGTATAGATTCTTGAAATTGATTCGACATATTTTAAAAAATATATTCCTCTATTTCGATTTATTTATGCTATTTTAATTTGATTTGGAGTTTAACAAAGTAAACATAGGTCAATGTCTTTTGACTATATGATTGTGAACGTGTCATGTGAAAAATTGAAATGAAAGAGTTATTAAAATAGAAGACTTTAAGGAAAACTGATAGACCCAATGTGAAATTAGTAAGTCAAATTTGACCCAATCAAAACTACTTACTCTTAACGGAGCTATGACCCAAACTACTCAAAAGTATTTACTATTTACTATGGGTCCAGTGGTAGTTTTCTTTAAGGAAAGTTACACAGATCGTCAGTTTATGATACTGGTATAATGATACCTTATCGATATCATATTGTTTTGAGGTTTTTTTTTTAAAAAATAAAATAATTAAAGTCACAAACTTATTTATTAAACTCTAAACTAGTAGAAGATATATTCTTTGTAATACTCCATCTGTATATTGATAACCTATTGGTATCATATAATTTAATTTTGGGTTCTTTTTATAAGAAATAAAATTTATTTATTAAACTCCGAATTAATAGAAAATATATTATTCATTATACTTTATTGGTACAATGATATCATATCGATATCATATAAAACTGAGTTTAATTTCCTGATACTCTATTGGTATCATATAGTGTAGGCGTTAACATCAACATGATAGATAAATTGGTGGTATGGGGGGGGGGGGATATTAATTACAATTAATTAGAATGACATAAATATAAACTGGTATATTGATATAAATAATTTATTTCAAAGGGATATGAACTTAATTTTTTCTTTTAACGAACAAAAAAATGAAAACAGGAGTGTCTACTAAGTTTTATGAAAATAATAAATTGAGTATTTAATGAACTGTAACGTAACTTTCCTTTTTCATGTGCAATACTGGAGGAATATTTAGGTCATTTGGGAGTGGTCCAAAATTTTGAAATCGATTAGTGTCTGCTAATATTTTCTGGCCATGCCACTTACTACCATGTCCTATCTTCATCAAATTAATGAAACACCTACAAAGAGTAGTTACAAATTATTATTGTTCCTTCACAAAATATTTTTTTTTAACCTGCCCAACAATTTACGTATATAAAAAGTTGAAAACATTGTTGTCACTTGTTCTCAGTTTGATGTCAAAATACAACAATGATGAAAACAAAGAAGAAAACGGCATCATATACAATTTGTTTGTTGAAAATATGGTCTAACAAATACCACACAAGACACAAATGCTATCCTTTACAATAAAAAAGTAGAGGACTGAGTAAAACTTTTCTTATACCAACCGTCTGACTACAAATACAAAATGCAAAATTTAGGAAGTTGCCAAAACTTACACAGTTCCTTCTAAGGCTTTCTTGATTTTTAGACTAGGTCTAGGTAGAGGTGTCAAAAAAATATGACTGGTTCAATTAGCTTAAATTTAACTTGAATTAATTTTGAGTTGGGTTGATATATAATCCAAATTGATTTATAAGAAACCTTGTCAAGATGCTTTTAAAAGTACTTTTTAATTTATTTTTTTTATATGTTATATACTATATCTTATCGAGGACATGACCTTAGGTAGAAATGAGTGAGGCAGTGTATTAGTAGAAGGATAATATGCTAGTAGGGGTAGGTTGATATCTAGTCTTGTGATATAGTAGTGTAGTAAAATTAGTCACGTCTTTATTTTCTGTGATGTCATTATCCTTCTTATTATCATATTTACATACTATTATTTAATTCTTACTATTAGTCGTGTTCCTTTTCTCTTTTCTTTTTTCTTTTTTCCATATCTAGTATCTTTAACTTATGGGGCTTGATTTTTGAGACCAGAGTTTTCTGGAAACGACCTTTCTATCTCTATGAGATATTAGTAAGGCCTGCACATATTTTACCCTCCTCAAACCCTACTTATGGAATTCCACTGTTGTTGACATAATGTCATAATAAAGAAAAAACTTTTATTAGAAAATTAAACAAATCATACATACAAAGAAAGTAATTAAATATTTGGGAAGAGTTGAGTGGATTGAGCCATGACTCATTATTTACTTTATTTTGACTCAACCCATTCCCGTTTCAATTCATTGCATTTCAGCTCAAGTAATTTTTGGACGAGTCAATTGCTCGTCAATTTAGAAAAAAATTACTTAGACCTGTACTTTTTAATAAATAGTTACTGATTTTAGCGATACTTTTTATTTATTACCATTTATAACAATATGTAACAATACTATGATAAATCTGCACTTGTATTAAAAGTGAATTATGCATGCAATACAAATGCATTATAAAGTTTTAAAATATATTGTGCTTGTTTGATAAGAAATTGACACAATGTATTATAAATGTATCAAAGTGTGATAAATGTATTATTCATCAATGGAACTTGTATTATATATATTTTATAAACAGTTCTCTGTAATATAAATTAAAACTATATTATAAATGTTCAATGAAAATAAATTATTATTGTTATAAATGATAAATATTTTCTTAATCTAGTCCGTTTACTAGTTTAGCCCATTTGACACCTCTTACGTCTGGACAACAATAATAAAGTCATTTCTACCAAAGGACTTTGTAGAAATTACTTGCAAGATTTTAAGACAGCCAACTAACAGCAACCTACTTTGAAACTGTCAAGCAGCCAAAAATCATAAAAATTGAATATGTCATTGTAATATACAAACAAAAAGAAAGTCTTACCTTCACTTTGATCAGACAATGGTGCAATCAAGAATTCATGTCAACATTTCTTTTCTACTTTTTCCCTCTGTCAAACTCTGCAACAGCAGCTTGATTGATCTTATGTATTCCAGTTCTTTCATCGATTAGTTTTACCTACTCACTTTTTGGCTGAAATGAATGCACCAGGGCCACCTCTAACAAATTCATCTCAGAATCATGTAGTTCTGAAGGCTGTTATAGCTTCAGTTCTGACCACTTTGATAGTTGTTGGTATACTCTTTTATTTCTTCTACAGATACTATGTGATTCGTCGATGGAAGAAAAACAAACTGAATTCAAGTTTTCGTAGAGAAGTGCCTCATCAAGAATTCCAGCAAAGTGGGGCTTTAAAAGGACTTATAGTTGATGAAAACGGACTTGATGTTATATATTTGAGAAGATTTGAAGGTAGACAAATAGGAAGCTGTTTTTCTAAGATTTGGGTGAATCATATGGACGATGAGGAAGAGAAGAGGATTGATAGCGGACGAGAGCAATTAGTTACAAGTGATTACATTCAAGAAATGCCTTTACTGCAAAATTGTAGCAATGTAGGTAGCTATGAGAAAACAGAGGCAGTTACCGGAGCAAGTAGATCTTCAAAACAGCCATCAACCTCATTAGAGTTCCAACAGAAGGAAATCATTCCGCCTCAGCCAGAAACATCGTCTCAACTAGCAGTTGTCTCGAGTCAAAATCCACCCCAGCCACCGCTAGCTCCACCAGCTCCACCACCTCCGCCTCCCCTTCCAGTGAAGAGGATTGCCAAAGCACCAACACCACCTAATGCAGGAAAGATAAAACCGTCTCCACCACCCCCACCAAAGGGGGGTGGTTTAAGTTCATCGATAAAACCACCTATTGCACCGAGAGGGAAAGGGAGCAGGCGAGATAAAGCAGAAGCTCAAAATGAAGAGAAGTCAAAAGAAAAAGGTGAAATTCAAGTCAAATTAAAGCCACTGCACTGGGATAAAGTAGTTGCTAATGCTGATCATTCTATGGTCTGGGATGAAATCAACAATGGATCTTTCCGGTAAGTCCACCTTGGCATGTAAAATCGCATCCCTTTAGTGCAGTTATTAGTGTTTATTTTGAGTCCAACTAATAGATTGCACATTTCAGATTCGAAGATGACCTTATGGAAGTTCTTTTCGGATACAATGTCACTTCCAAGAGAACCCTTGAAGGAAATGGCACGACAACAAGCTCAGGTACTTCTAAGTTGGCTCGACCAACTCAAATGTTTATTCTAGATCCTAAGAAGTCACAGAACACAGCAATTGTGCTAAAGTCTCTTTCAGTCACTCGCAAAGAAATCCATGATGCCCTGATGGAGGGCCAAGGACTCAGTGTAGATACTCTTGAAAAACTAACCAGGATTCGCCCAACTGAAGAAGAAACGTCAAAAATCCTTCAGTTTGATGGTAACACAAGAAAACTTGCTGAGGCAGAGTCTTTCCTCTACCAAATGCTGAAAGCTGTTCCTTCAGCATTTAAACGTTTAAACGCTATGCTTTTCAGATCAAGCTATGACCCAGAAATTCTTAACCTCAAGGAAAATCTACAAACAATTGAGCTGGGTTGTAAGGAGTTGAGAGCAAGTAGAATTTTCTTGAGACTTCTGGAAGCAATTCTTAAGGCTGGCAATCGGATGAATGCAGGAACTGCTAGAGGAAATGCTCAGGGATTCAACCTTAGCGCTTTACAAAAACTATCATATGTGAAAAGCAACGACGGAAAGACTACTCTGCTTCATTTTGTAGTCGAACAAGTCATCCGTTCTGAAGGTAAACGTTGCCTTATCAATAAAGGTCACAAGGATGATTCTGATAGAAAGACAGAACAAAAAGAGAGAGATATAGAGCACCTAACGCTCGGTTTACAAGTATTGCAAGGAATGAATTCCGAATTCTCTAATGTAAAGAAAGCAGCTACCATAGACTACAATAGTTTCATCAATACATGTCCCACTCTTACAACACAGGTAAATGACGTTCGGCAGCTCATAACATGTTGTGGAAATGCTGAAATGGATCAATTTGTAAAAGAGACTAAAGGATTTCTAGAGGAATGTGAAGAGGAACTCAAGGTGATCCGAGAAGAACAAACAAGAGTAATGACACTTGTGAAGAGAACGACAGAGTATTACCAAGCAGGATCTTCAAAGGATAAAGGCACACAGTCTCTTCAATTGTTTGCAATTGTAAAAGACTTTCTCGACATGGTTGACAAGGTGTGTTTGGATATCACAAAGGAAGTACAGAAGAAGAATGCGTTGAACGTAGATGCATCACCACCCCCATCATCAACACCAATACCTCCTGTGAGGTTCCATAACTTGAGTACATACTTTACACCAGAAATAGTAAGTAGCGAATCTGAGAACGAGTTCTGATGAAACTTCATCACTCTTGTAACTTCACTTTTAGTAGAGTAGATTGTCAAAAGTAGTTATTTTTACATTTTTCGTATTTGAAATATCACAGTAATATACTGTTCCAACCCACTCCTTCCCTGGAAGAGAATAAACTTTCTTACTTCCGGCATTAGGATCGGGTAGAGGTACTTTTGTTTTTGATAACCATAGTGTTTGAGCCAACCTAAATGCATCTCGACTAATTCCATGATATATACCTGCTACCACTCACCAACACAGATATCGAGTAATTCTGTTCACCTAGGCTTGGACAAATGGAGAAACAATTGCCTAGTATTCTTGCCTCCACTAAGAACTGAACTTGAAACTCATGGTTCTCAAGTAGAATGCCATGTTATTCAGGCATTAACATCAGGTAAAGAGCAATGTTCTTTTACTGAAGAACTTGCATAATGGCTCTAGAGCTTCAGGGACACAGAAAAAGACTTGAATTTCAGACACCACCAGAATTAATATGGAAAATGATTGGACCTTTAAGATCACTATGTACTGCATCAGATCATCAGTGAAAGAAATGAGTCGAAAAATACATATAGAAAATTTCAGACTACAGAAACCTGAAAAGGTATAAACTGTTCCAAAGCACACAAAACTTCACATTAAGGCATACTGCAGATTCTTCAATTACCGTAATCTCATTAAGTCACTTCCAGTAGTTTTTTAGTTCTATATCTCATCCAGCACACTCAGAAGTAGTGGCACGGAGAATGGACTTGTTTTAGTTCCCCCATTTTGTATAAAAATTGTTGCATATTTTTACACAAAAAAATTGCAATTTTTCTGATTTTGTTAAAATATTATAAGAACGAAGCCCAGAAATGATTATGAATTGTTAAAAGTCTCACGAGACATCTTGCAAGCTCACATTTCTGGTATAACTCCCAACCTTTCCACAAATAAACAAGTTTGCCTGTATGTTACATATTATGGTGTTTTGCCAATACGATGTATATATAGACTTAAGATACAGGAAGACACAAATATGAAATCAACCAAAAAAAAAAAAAACACACACACACACACAATGCCAACAAAGGTATAGATGTCAAAAACTTGAGAAAATTGACCATAAAAAGACATACAGATGTGAGTATATAAAAGGTTTCTGCATTTGTAACAAACCAAAAGCAGTCAAAAACCATGCCAATAATAGCAACAGCAAGAGGAGACATCTAACGGTCACAATAATAATCTCCGATTCCATCCATGGAACGTAAAACTAAAATACAGATGGTAGCTGCTCTAGAAACTGAAGATAAACTAGCATAAGAACACAGCAACACAGAGTTAGATGAGAGTAGATGAAAAGCGAGGAATAATAATTGTGTAGATCTAACTTATGCTACAGCTAGAGACAACCAAAATTTAACATAACTTATGCTACAGCTAAAAGGACAAGAGTCAGCTCTCAACCAGTAACTCCATTCACGAACTAGATAACAGACATTGCCAACTACGGGGATGACTTACGGAGGAAGAAGTGTTCACACATTTTCTAGATGCCTAGAGATCACATCATCCCTAGAATTAATAGTTTAATACATATCTATGGATAACTTGTAGATCATTTTATGCAACACAACATGGAACAAAAGTACATGTATTAGCAATAAGTTAATTCTTGATTTTGGTACTGCAATCTCTTCACAGTTATTCATCACATAACATTCCAGTATAGAATATTTGAGTAACTTGTCTGTGGACGAAACAACCCCCGAGAGTATACCGTTTCAAGAATAAAGTACTATGATGAATATTGTAACCTCATACTTACCGTGAAATCAGGAATACAGTCGACAATATGACAACACAATCAACCTCCACACTTTGGAGTAAAATCAGGAATACAAAGTGATCAAATTAATCAAAACCTTGACCGGAAAGATAACGGACTACCCAATTGTTTGACTGCTGCTTCCAGATTCTGAGATCAACGAGAAGTACCAAATTGACAAGAAGTCCCTTAATTTGTGACAGTTGATTGAGCTCAAACAGGAGGGAGTTAAAAAGAGACAGTGTTCAGGGCAGCACAAGAATGAAGTTAACACAAATATGTTGACTCCCATGATGAGTCTGCAAATAGCTACAGCCGCCGAACATTTCACGACTCAGTAGAAGACCTTTATCTGTTCTGTTGGACAAAGGCAACATCACAGCATGTGATGAGACGACGCAAATAAAATAAACTCACCTGCCAGTTTCAAGAAATTACAGTCCATTAAGTTGGAATGGTAGAAAGAATGCTTTTAGTCTTGGAATGGTAGAAAGAATGCTTTTAGTCCATCCACTACTCTATTAACACAAATTGTTCAAAGAAATGAACCTTATCTCTACTGTTAGACCTTGAATACCATGTACTACACTCTTGAATCTTTAATCCGCTCAAAAATATTGGTACTGAAGACATTTATTCTAGGCAGAAGGATAGAAGTAGCAACCATAAATTTGCAATCCATGAAATATTTATCAATATTTACAAGTAAAGCTCCATAGGTCTGCAATGGCAGAATAAATAGACAGTTCTCAAGGAATAACCGCATGGTGAGGCAGTAAACAGACTTAAAACACAATCAGAGATAGGATATGGACATAGAGGAAAAAGGGTAACAGATTCAAAAAAGAAACTCAGGTTTCCTTAAAGGCAGATCCAAGGATGACCTTTTTACTCACAATAACTTCTACGATGTTCAGAATGATTCTTCACTCTGCAAGTTACCAAATCAAGAATGACATAGAGAAAATGATTTATAGAGTGATTTTTTTCCCAAAAGAAAAAAGTATAAAAAAAATTCTGATAGCATGCCTAAAAAGGTAAACTAGAATGACTCATCTGTGGCAGAAAGTTATTCTACGAGCAACTACTATGCCTCAATTGCAATTATGTTGGATTCAACTATATGAATCCTCAGAGACCACGTTGTTCCATTAAGGTCATCCCAAACCAATATCACTTGCACAACAAGAGAAGATAAAAACTTTAATTTTTCATAGACGGAGAGAAAATGGTTTTATGGAAAACAAAAACACAACAAGCTTGTTATAGCAAGTCATAAGTTTTTTCCGGGCTAGATTTGGCAATTACTTGGATCTATTATACTTAAAGAATCTTTAGATCTAGAGATATAACAGTCAGACATTTAGATCCAATTTTGCATAAAAGGGAATAATAAATAAAGATGTAACACATTGAATAAAAATAGCATGGCTAAATTAAATAATAACAACCACCACAACCCCAATATAATTTCACAAAGTAAGGCCTAGGGAGGGTAGAATATATGCAGACCTTACCACTACCTTAGAGGCAGAGAGGTGGATTCCTATAGACCCTTGGCTAAAGAATAAGAAGAAGAAACAGTCAAAAGTAGGATAGAGAGAAATAATGTAAATGAAAACAGTCATGACAGAATACTACAGACAACAAGACAAATCATCGTTGACAATAGTCATAATAAGCTACAATGGTAATCAAAGTTCAAAGACTCACAAATAGTGATCAAACCCAAATGACAAAGATACTACAAGAGTAATACTACTAACAGTATAGAGAAAATAATGTGACAACGGTCAACTAACTAACCTCCTATCCTAATATGTATCCTCCGTAACCTCCTCTCTAAGATCAATATTAGATAGGAACCACCACGATCAATATTAGTATGTTTACTCCACGATTTTCTTCATTACAAAAAACCCTCCTATCTAAGATCATGTTCTCAGTAAGTTAAAATTGCGTCATGTCATATCTAATCCCTCACTCCAATATTTCTTCGACCTACCTTCACCTCTCTTGAAACCATCCATAGCCAACCTCTCATATCTCCACACTGGGTTAGCCGTACATCTCCTGCACGTCCAAACCATCTTGGTCTCGAATACCGCATCTTGTCCTCTATTGGGGCCACTCCTACCTAGTCACACATATCTTTATTCCTAGTTTTGTCCCTCTTAGTATGCCCACAAATACCTCAATATTCTCATCTCCGACACTTAAATTTTTCTAAATATGGGAGTTCTTGACTGGCCAAAACTCTCCTGAAACCATCCATAGCCAACCTCTCATATCTCCACACTGGGTTAGCCGTACATCTCCTGCACGTCCAAACCATCTTGGTCTCGAATCCCGCATCTTGTCCTCTATTAGGGCTACTCCTACCTAGTCACACATATCTTTATTCCTAGTTTTGTCCCTCTCAGTATGCCCACGCATACCTCAATATTCTCATCTCCGACACTTACTTTTTCTAAATATGGGAGTTCTTGACTGGCCAAAACTCAATCCATTCAACATTGCCGGCTTAACCATCACTCTATAGAACTTTCCTTTTAAGTTTTGGTTGAACATTTTTATCACACAAGACTCCAAATGCGAGCCTCCGTTTCATCTACCCTTCACCTATACGATGAGTGACATCATCATCAATCTCCCTATTTCATTGGATAACAGGTCCAACGTGTTAAAAAGATGTTAAGCAATAAGAAAATAAAATATGAGGTAAATGACAGGCTAAACAGTTGTGAGACCAACTATCAGAGTAAACGACAAAAGGTAAAAATGTGCATGTTATGGCAGAGGGTAACATGGTTTGACCCAGCCTTTGTGAACCTCCATACACATTAGAAAAGAATAAAATAAAAGAAAGCAAATAGTAAACGACTATAGGTAAAAAATGTATGTTTCGAGGCATCTCTATCTCTTATAAGTAATAACTATGCAAACTTAACTAACAGCAAAACACAACAAAAGCAAATGTCATATATAAGCAAAATCGACCAGTTGAAATAAGACGATAATGAATTCACACTTACATTGAATCTGGTGCTGGTGGAGACTTGCCATAAGCTGTATGTTTTAAGGATTAAGTAAAAGACTAGAGAACCTCAAGATTTAATACCTCTAGTTCGTTTTTAGATACATATTTTTTAGTATGAAATAAAATAAGCCAACCAGAGGAACGGATATAAGTAATTCATATAACCGACCCAATTATTTTGATATTAAGATGCAATTGATTGATTTATTGATAAGCTTCCTGTTGTCGTCTTTGTAAGAAAAATGCCACTCAAAGCTAAATAGGTTGTAGTTGTTACATCTCCATTTTCCTCCATGCATGAGTAGAAAAAACTTGGAAAAAATAATCCTAAATGAGGATAATATCAAATACATATTCCTTAGATAAATTTTCATCCAAGACATGGATAAACAAAAAGTGGAATGGGAGGTTAGACTACCTTCTAGGAAAGAATACACAGTTAATACCAAAAAGAAGATCCTCCAGATTAAAAGACGGAACATTTGATGCAACTTTATTAATAACTCGTACTTCTGACTACCTTTGAGAATATCTCCAGCCTTAAGGACGTGCTTCCAATGGACACAATAACTACACACTCAAATTATTCCTCACAAGTTACAAATTAGCATTTAGCACTAAGTCAAACAAATTAGATTGAGACTCGGAAAATACAAATCAGTGCAAATCAAGAAAGTTCAATGAAATCCAGATGCATTAAACATTTCCAAATCCTTCGAAAAATGTTTAAAGTAGCATTCATCTTGTCGTGCTATGACCAAGGAAACTAAATAAAGTCAAGCTATCAGCTGACTTATTAAATGAATCTTTCTTTTCCAGATGAAGATGTCAAATGAATCTTTGATAATAAAAAACAAATTTGACTAGACAAGATTGACTTTATTACTTCAAATCATCCTTTCAACAATCTCACATAACTAGAAAGACAAATTTGACCAAATATACGTCATCATCAGGTGTCATTTAGTGTTACCGAATCCTTACATGATCTTATGGCAAGAACAGCACCCATTGAATTAATGATTAGAACCCTTCTACTTGACTTATAATGGCCAAGTTTAGAAGCAGATGGAAAAGAGACACCATGCTACGGAAGTCCACTACCCTTGTAAAAATTGAATGTGCAATATCACTATAGAACCAGACAGCCAAAATGGACACCAAATGAGGAAGACGAAGAGGTCAGCAACATTAGAACTGGACACTTACAATATGATCAATGAATAAGTAATACCACTTGACTTAATGAACCTCAACTTACAAGATTTCTCCCAAAAGCACAAAAGAAGTCTAGGATTTCCCAAGAGAACCTAAACTAACATGATTTCAGACGAAAGATTATCAACCTATATTTACAGAATGGGTCCCCAGGAAACAGCCTCTCTACTTCTTACGAGGTAGTGGGAAGGTCTGCGTACATTTCTACCCTCTCCAGACCCCACTTGTGGGATTTAACTGGGTATGTTGTTGTTGTTGTTGAAGCCCCAAAATATGCCAAGGATAAGTTTGGATGTCACTTCAAAAAAGGTGAAGAGAAGACTACTGAAGACAATAGACCTGCTCAAGAGCCTCGTCAGCAAATGCCAGTTTGTTTCTCATCATATATTCATATTCACTGGATGGGAGGGGTAAAAAGAATCTCTAATACAATATAGCTCCAAAATACACACAGCATCCACTAATTAGTACTAGGAGTTTTCTGCTGCTTCAAATCACTCTCCTGTTCCTTTATAGTAGCGGAAGAGGTGGTTTTAATTACATGTATAGATGCCAAGGATTGCAAACTTCTTATTAGATAATATTGAACATCATTCTGATGATTGCAAATAGCTCCATACTGGCATCCTAGATACCTTTAACTGATACACCTTTATTTCGTATGGACGAGGCAATTTTTGGAAGCAATATAATAAGAGATATAAGACATGCTGCTTGTTATGTGGTTAGTTACATTAAAGGGCTTTTAGACCTAATTCAAAGTTCACAGACAAATAAAAATCCACAATCTACAGACTACAGACAGTCTAAGTCAGCAATCTACAGATACACATTTGAAAGCCTAATTATCACTGTTTGACCACAGAAAGTTTCACATTCATCCAGCACTGCGCCATTGACCAAAAAATTAACTATGCTGCTTAAATAAATCTTAAGAGAAGGATATGCAATATTTCAGTAAAGCCCTACACATTCTCCTTACACCTGTACAATGCATTGCTGAGACTCTTTTAAGATATAAAATAAATCATTTATTCCATTTCCTCTCCATTGAAATGTGTACGTACTGGGATATAATTACAAATCTTAATTTCATAAAAAATATAAATACAAATGTTAACAATATTCAGTAAGTACTAAATGTATTTGATTAGGGAATAAGAAGAGAGGTATACAGTTAAAAGTCTGAAACTTTTTTTGGTGAAGAACAGTTTAAAGTCTGAAACAAGGGCTTCAACTGCTTTAGAGAAAGCAAGTTCCGAAATAAAGCGAGCAAAAGCGGAAAAAAAGGAATAAAAAATCGAGAACACTTCTCTCCCACCAACCCTTAGTTCAAGATTGACATTTTAGTGGATAGTTGCCATGACAAATTACAATGCAAAGAAGTCAATAATCTCTCTCTACATTTCTCCCAGTTTATTTATTATGCTTTTCTTAATTAATAATAAATGCGACACATTGGATTTTTGCTAAGAATAGCTGATATCCTTATGTAATGGTAAATATATTCATCCACTTTTGTTATTTAATTGATGATAAACAATTATATATTTGTAGTTCTCAAACATTCAAGCACTTCTACTATATAGCACAGGGAAGGTTCGGAATACTAGTAGCAAAATACTTTCTTCATTCTTTATCTGCCAAAAGGTTAAGCATTTCTCAAGAACCTTGGTAATTTCAAATTGCTATTTCATTATGCATGCATATTAATAATAATCAGATGGAAGGGTGATAAATTACAAGCACAATATATTTAGCTTCAATACCACCTTATTTATTCACATAATGAGTGTTCTAACATCAGCACAAGCACCACATCTATAATGCAAAAAATCATAAAAGAAACCAGAACGTTCTCCTGTGCTTCCAAAATCACATTCTATACCAACATCTATAGTATGGATAATCTTGACTCACAGTCTGCTAAGAACTAGAACACTCACATGTCATGCAGAGACAGAAAACGACCCAACATACACATCCATGTAAACAAGAATTTTCCTAGGACCTTGATATCATGCTACAGGAACGAGCCAATCGAATCGTCAGTCTGCCTCCATCAATGGTTGCCTCTCGCTCAATTACGTCCTGGTTATACTGCTTCCTGCACCCCGGGCAACGCCCATCTTCCTCGAGAATCTTCTTGTGACAAAAGAGGCAAAGCCTGAATCCGCACGAACAAGGGAGAAAACTCGTGTCTGTATAATCCAAGTCTTCACAGCATATAGGACACAATGTGGGCGTGGATAAGGTCTTACATCCCCATACAGAGTCCCTCCTACAATGCCGCTCAGAGTTCATAGGGAAACTATACTGCTTTGACAAATTTGGCAGACCCGATGGACGGAATGTATCATCGGGCCTCCATGCGCGGCAACTGAGAGGAGGTCTAGGTGTCACTCCTCTGTCATTACACTGCTGCTTTGATCTAGCAATCCCTGAACCCTTCCTTTCAGAAGCCTCTTGCCTAGAACTCATATGTGACATGTTCTCATTCCTCTCAAAATATGAATCCAAGCTGGGATTTTGTTGCTCCTGTTTTTTATCCGCCGCAGCTAGAGCATCAGCAACAGCCTCCCAATCATCCAAGCAATCATCCTCTGCTTCTTCATCCTCCTCACTAACACTCCCTGAACAACATCCACCACTGCTAGTGCTACTACTACTGCCGCTACTGCTCCCTGTGAAATTAGTCCCAGAATCATTTCCTCCCAAAACACTGCTGGTGTGGCTTGTAGGTGAATCAAAATCACTGTAGTGATTTAAAGATCCTTCATTGTCCTCTTCACCTCTTGGCTTTATCTGTAACTTCTCAATCAATCTATCCCTCTCATTCGCAACATTCTTTGCTGGACCATGAGTTCCTCCAGTGTTTGGTTGCTCCTTCACCAAACCTTTGTTCTTCACTATACAAAACCCCAATCGCCAAAATTTAAGAAATATAGACATAAGAAATTTAATTATTAATAACAAATGCTCAGAGACGCAACAAGAAATTAAAGAAAGCACAAAATTTAAAAAAGTGGGGAAAAATTTCACGAAAAGACACATAAGAGATACATGCAAAATCATTTTGAGGAAGAAAAGAAAAACAGTTCTTATGTTACCTTGTGAAAGCCACTGCTCGCGTCGAGCATCAAGCTTGCACTGCTTCAACTTTGCCGACCGATTTGCCTGAATTCATAGAACAAATCACAGAAACACAACTCAATCATCACGGAAACTAACAGTTTCATGAAAGAAAAAAAACTATTAAAAACACAAATAAATATACAAAAGCTTTAAACGGACAAAGATTACCCTCTTTTTCTTGGCAATTGGGATCGAAACGTTAGGGATTGAATCGGAAGCCATTGTTGGTGAGTCAAACGACCGGTGGATCAAAAACCCTAAAATTGATGAGATGAATATCTCAAGAATTTAGAGAGAGAAAGCAATTGAGTGATTTAGATATGGAGAGAGAAAACCAACGGTGAGTGAAAGAGAACGGATAACGGAAACCTCTGCTCGGATCTTTTTTTCGACTGCGAAACCAAACGTTTCTGCACTCAACGCCTATATATATATAATTTTTTGTTCCGTAATTGCCCCTGAATTCAACCCAAATTTCCGCATACACTAAACCCTCTTCCTCAGTATGAAACGAAAAATTAATACTCCATCCTTTCCTCTGTCCACCATTTGTTTTAACACTACATTTAATAAAAAAAGAAAAAAAAAATTGCTCGAAAATAAATTTTAGATATTTATATTATTAAAAATTATTTATATATCGTAATTTAATTTGATAAGTGTGTAAAAAAAAAATTCAAATTTGTTATTTAATATAATTGTTTAAGTTTTTATATGACTATAGAATGATGCTCCAGCAACAATGTATCCATTAAATACTACAAAGTAGGTCTGAAGAAAATAAAGTATATGCAGATTTTAGCACCACCATAAGATAAAAAGGTAGTAACGGAAAGATTCCCAACCTACGTGTACCAACACTAACAACAACATACCCAGTGAAATCCTACAAATGTGGTCTGGGGAGGGTAGAACGTACGCAGACCTTACCACTACCTCATAGAAATAGAGAGGTTGTTTCCTGGTAACTCTCGTCTCAGCAACCCATAAGCAGAATAAGCTAGATATGACAACAAGAAAGGAAAAGAAAGGGATAAGAAAGGGATAGGGATAGGGATAGGGATAGGAAGAGCGACTATGAACATATGATATTATGTAAATACGATAAAATTAACACATATTATGTATGATATACAGATTCGACAATACCTACTACCATACAATACCCTACGGCTAGACATCAACCTAACTTTGCTAACATATTAATCTTCTACTATAATTCGCGACCTTCACTCCCTGTACCCACCCCAAGTAAAAAGAAAAAACAATAACTACAGAATACTAGCCAAAATGAAACGGATGTCAATTATAAAATAATTAATAAAATAAAAATAAAACTTTGAATTAAATTATTTTTAACTATAACATATGATATTTCTAAAGTAAATCAAGAAAAATAGAGGATCTTGCACATAATGGACGGAGAATACGAAATTAGGCGTTGAAAAATTATGAGATAATACCTCCTAAGGCACGGAACAAGCCACGACGCCGTTTGGATAAGTTCTAGAATTTGGTAATTCAATAATTTGTGGGTGAGATTATTTTAGGATCTTATTCTTTAGTTAGGGTAAAATAAGTAGAGTCCCAACATCTAAACTTAGTTTACATTTTTTGTAAATGGTAAGTACTTATTTTGGAAGGGTATTTAAAAGAATACTGAAAAGTAAAAATAGTAAATATGTTAAATTATATTTATAAATGACTAATGATATGTTTTACGTAAATTTTGAATATAGTATAATGATATTTTAATCATAAAGTAATGAAAAAATAAATAATTAATTGGGGTAGTCTATTTTTATGATCGTGAGACTTATAGTTACAATCGTAATAGATAAATCAGGTAGATACAAATATAATTATAGAAAAAAAACCGATGAATAAATTTTATAGTTATAAGGTGAAATATATCGTTAATTTATTTAGCAACGGATTTATGAAAAAATTGTTAGCAATTTAACAAGGGTTTATGATAAAGTTCCCACCTAATTAGAGTGTTTTTTTTAAATGTTGATATAACTTGACAGGAAAATTATTAATAACAATAATAAAGAACCAAGAAAGATTACCAATTCATTAATATTCTTGTTTAGTTATCATTTTAATAGTTAATGTGATTGTGTTTATCTTCTCCAAATAACATAATCAGATAGCTTGACGGGAAAAAAATAACTACATGGTATTATTTACTTTGTGACAGATTTAGTGTAAATTAACTGCTAAGAGAGACAAATTAGACAACATAATCAATTAATCTAGGATAAAATTAAGGCCATGTTAAAAAAGTGAAAAAAAATATCCGTTTTGACATGGTTGAGTAAATAGGTTACTTTTTTATATAATCTTATTATTGTTATCTTTGGTTCTGCCTCGTCTTGTATGGTTAGACTTTTCTTTTATTTATTATTATATTACCAAAATAAAGTTTTAGGTAATATCTAAGATATTTTCTACGATCTAATAATCCAAAAACATGGAAATGAATTAAATGTGTTGGTTAGACAATTTAAATCATATTTATTTGTAAAATATTGAAAATGATAATAAATGTACGGAAACGTGCAAAAGGAAATAAGTACATATTCTCCCAACAACCAGTTTGAACGTAAACAAATATTGCAAAGTTTTGTTTGCCCTACAATATTATCGTACTTAATTAATCAATCTCTAAAAAGGGGATTTGAATAATAAATTATTAATGGATAAGGATTTATAATTATTGAATGAAAATAACCAAATTCGCTTTTTTTCCTTTCAAGTCCTTTCGTATTAGTCATTGACTTGATTAATTTATTGAATACACGTTGAATAGACTCATTAAGAAACTAAAACGTCCTATCATGATTTTTTCGCTTTCAACGAATTTTTAGACTGATGATAGAGATATCGCAATCTTGTTCTCACTATACCTCCCTTCAACACATCTTATCATAGATATGAAATCTCGTCATTTTCCCTCCGAACCATGAAATAATTATTAGAGTACATATTATTAACCAAAAATAACTAAAGTCTATATAGTATTTATTTTAATATAATTATTGTTCGATTTATTTTTATTTACACAAAAAATAGCCCCTTTTTTTAATTATGAAAAGTAGTCATTCGGCTGACCTTTGGCTATTTATTACAATTTTGAGCATTCAGTCCTCATTGTATGAATATGTATAGTTAGTGTATATTTGTGTATCATAATGTATATTTAGTGTATAGGTAATACACATGTATAGTAGTATATACTCTCTATAACTTTGACAAACTATATTGTATAGTCATGCATAGTTTTCGCTGATTTTGGGCTATATTTTATGCAAATAAAACACCGGCTACTTTTTTTGTAAACTTTTTACTTTTTTGTATATATATATATATATATATATATGTATGTATAATTTCCCCTTTACATAAAACTAGTTTAGCATACGTGTTTTGCACGTGTGTATTGCATCAATCGATAGAAAATGAATGAAGAAAAATATTAACCTTAAACTAAATGCAATATTGTCAAATAATATGATAATTAATGTGATTATATTGATGCAATGATTAAATTTCAATACTTTTAAATGCATAAATATGATGAATTTCGTTATAGTGTATTTATAATAAATATTGATGTTTTCTTGTATAAAGGTACAAATATATTAGGAAGAATACCACAAATTGACGTCAACCACTAATTAATATATTAATATCTTGCTCTTCAAATATTCTCCTATTGTAATAAACAAATTATTTAGCTCGATCAAAATAATCTTGAATATAAGAGGAAACACATGACCGTTATATATAATGCACAAACTCGGTTAGAGTTGTATTTCATTTAGTGTCCCTTACAATTCAATTCTTAAATCAACATCACTCACTTCTAACTTCCAAACATCCCTATATAATAAACAAAGTTATCAACCAACATATATATATAATTAAGGCAAAATTTGATATTAACCCAAACCTGATGCATATACTAACCCTAATCATATGTGTATGATATATACAGTGAAAGGAGCGGGATGAAAGGAATGGAGTGTAGGGATCGATCAATTTGATTATGGTTATACCGTGAGAACATATATTTTGTAGGTCTAGAAATCTACTTGTAGTTTAGAAGTCTTTTTTACGTAATGAATAATATTCAATAGCATATATTTATAATTTATTGTTTTAATTTTAAAAAGAAGAAAGAAAAGTAGTTGGAAACTATAAAAAATTCAAACATTGAAAGAAAATAAGGTAAATTTTTAATAAATTTTAAGCTCCTATATTAGATTTCATGTATAGTTCAAATAAAGAATGATCCAATAAATAAATTTTTAGATGACATCTTTTTTTAAAAGAAAAAAAAAAGAAGGAACACGCTACTATACAACACATCTATGAGAAGAAGAATATTTTGGTCAAAATCTAAGCAAATAATTAAAAAATAGAAGCAAATTTACCTGCTATTTGTGATATCAATTTCATCATCGAAATGTAACACAATGAACAATCTCATTGTGCTTCTGCAGCTTCCCTTCAAGACATTGTACAAATTTAATTTGAATTTTATGACATCATAAAAGAATATCAATTTACCATTGAGAATGTTTAACCCCCAAAATTAATATTATAAAGAGAAACTTTCATCAAACTTGGACGGAGATGATTTCTCAACAACCAACAACTATCCCCTCAACTTTCATTTTCTTTTCTCACATCCATACCACCATCTAATAAATCCAACAACAAACTACACAACAACTAAATTAATACTTCATCAAATTTTAACTAAAAATTAAGAGCTCTTGTGAGCTTCATGAAAATCAGGCATGTTTTCCTTTTTCTTTCATGTTAGTTTTTTTATTTTATTTTATTTTCTTGTCAGAACTCTATTGGTGTTTAGACCTGATCGAAAAAAATTTCTTCGAGCGACGATGATTTGAAACCAATGAGAGACAATATATGAATTATTGTGGTGTAGTTTATTGGTTACTTTGATGTGTATGTCTGCTGAAGATGACAAGGAGGACATAAAGAGGTGGTGTACAGTGAAAGTGGTGGTGAGTGCGCGAAAAAAAAAGAGAAAAAGAGTTCGGTGGTTGCTTTGTGCATGGGCGAACTGTGTGGTGATTGATTTTTGGTTGGTTGGCACTATTGGTAGTCTAATGATGGTAAGGTGGTGGTGATTCACCGTAGAAGAATAGGTAAAACTTTGAAAAGTTGTATTGAAATTGCATTAAATATAAATGATAGTTTTAAATTTAATATCATACTTTATTATGAATTCGATTATTGTTATTAAAATAAATATAGTACCTTTCTAATAACATAAGTTAATTTAAATAGTATTGAAATGCACACATAATATTTATCAAACATTTGTATTAAAAATATTTTAGCTATATATTCTTCACATGCATTAAAACATGTCAATAATATGTATAATATATTAAATTCAAAATATAATATAATTATTTTTTTATTTTTTCTCTTGTTAACGGTGCTAAAATATATTATTATATAAAAATATTTTAGGAATATATTCACCATGTGCATTATAATATGCCTATAATATGTTCAATATATTGAATTCATTACAATTATCATTTATATTTATTTTTTTATTAATGACGTCAAAGAATCTTATACCTAAATTCTTGAAACTACGAAGATAGAATAGTATCAAATGTTTTGAAACTTTCAAAATGATAAAATAGTCACACAAGGAGTATAAAACAAAAATAAGGATCATATAGATACATGGCAACTAGATTAGCACAAGTGAACTACAAAAGAATCACACATGAAAAGATTTCTCCAATAAGCTAATCTATTGCCATGCTTCTCGGACTCTTCAATACTGGCATGCATTCGGTGGCCCTTTTGAATTATGCGAGCAACATAGATCTATTGTACGTATTATAAACATGAGATACTTGGAGTTTAATCTTCAGCAATGTTGCTTCTTTCTATCTCCAGCATGTTGTAATCTTTCAAATTGTTGTCTTTGACACTTTTCTTGCAAGAATAATCCAACAAATCACCCTATAAAACACAAAGAAAGAAAGCATAATTCCAACATTCATCCACCTAGTATCCTTGTCAAGTCCCCTGTTTTTCAGTACATCATTTCCTGTAAGCAAGCATTCTGAGTGATTTTTATCATTCCAAGAGAAACATTTGTGTCTCAAGCTCCAATATTCATTTGTCAGCAAAGCATCCAAAGGGTACCTATATAATGAAACATAGTACATGAAAAGCCAATATTTTGGTATGCATTCTTTTGGGATGAAGTAGCCTGAGAATAGAAAGAAAGCCCCAAGAACAGTGCAAATCAGTGAATTCCCTGAAATAAAATCAGGAGAAATTGCACTCAGAAACAGAACCAAAGAGCTGGCCATCAACACGATCACCCAAACCACGAAAGTGAAGAACGCGAAAGCTGTGATAGAAGGATTCAGCCCTACGATCCAGTACACTGGGACAGCGAAAAGAATGGCCACTGCAAAAAGAAATGGGAGAAAGATTATAGTGTTCGCGATCATGTAAGAAGAGATTTTATAAGCCCCTCTAGAGGCTTCCTTCATGATCACACGCCTTTCTTGAAGATAAATTGGAAGTGCTTCAACAGTTGAAGAAAGAAGAAAACTAAGGCTAAATGCAAATAGGCCTAATCTTTCTGCAACTGCACCTTCATCATGCCTCATTTTTATATACACACTCCCTAATCCAAATCCTCCAACAAGGGCTTGCATCGTTCTCGCCAAGAACAGCTGTTTTGTCCTGTAAATAATCTTCCAGAATCTTGAACATAACACTGCTATTTCGAATAAACTTGAGCAACCTGCATTTGAAACAGCACCAACTTTTGCCTGATCGATTACTTCTTTATTCGCGCTATCTTGAATTATGGCTTCTTCCCATCTCAAATAGGAACATGACTGATACTTAGAATGTGGTTCCTGATTTTCCAACACGGATATAATTTCCATGGCAAATTCAAGAGAGTTGAGCTGAATCGGTATTTCATATCCCATCCTGCTTATATTTTCTTCCAGTGATTCAAGAGAGCCATAGTGAACAACTGATCCATGAGAAAGGATCAAAAGATTAGAAATGTACTGAAGAATTCTATAACTAGGCTGATGGATAGATAAAATTATGGTTCTTTGTTTTGTTTTCGCCATGGACGACAGCAATTCAACCACTTGAAGTGCTGAACTGCTGTCTAGTCCTGAAGTTGGTTCATCTAAGAGCAATATTGATGGATCATGAATCATGTCAACTCCAATTGACACCCTTTTCCTTTCTCCACCTGAAATTCCTCTGTTCTCTTCGTCTCCAACGAAGTTGTTAGCTACATGATCAAGGCCAAGTTCTTGCATCAAGCTCTCAACTCTTTCTTCTCTCTCTTTTGAACTCATTCCTCTTAGCCTAAACTTAGCACTAAACATTAAAGTTTCCCTCACTGTTAATAGAGGAAGCAAATTATCCTCTTGAGCCACAAATCCACATATGTTCCTCAATTGTGCAGGGCTAGTAATTGCATGGTCATTTAGATAAATACTCTTTGGATCAAACTCTTTGTCACTCACCCTGCCTGATATCACACGTAACAACGTTGACTTGCCCGTGCCACTTGGTCCAACAATCGCCAGAATCTCCGAGCATCCAGCCACAAAAGAGACTGATTTGAGTATGTTAATTTTCGGCTTAGTACTCTTCTTCATTAAAGAAGAAAACATCGAGCCATTTGGGGAAATAGTATATGAAAGATTTCGAATTCTTAGTTCATAAGTTCCATTTGGAGACGATTGTGGTGGTGGTGGTGGTGATGAAGAATTGAAGGAAGATGAATTAGAGTGAGTTATAGTGGATTCTTTGGCTGGTGAACATGAAGTTGAAGTTGAGAAAAGTACCATTGATTCATCTTCAGGGCTACCAGGACTTGGATGGTAAGTTGTACATGGAGAAGCCATTTTCTCTTTTTGGGAGTTAGAGAATTCAACAAGGAAGATGAGAGAATTAACAATTTTTCAAGTGTAGAAATTGTTTAGTTTTGGATTGGTTAAGGAAAAGGAAGTTGAACAAACCAGGTTTATTGTTGTTTATGGTTTTCCTAATGCTGGTGAAAATACGTAAAGTAATATAGGCAGTGTTTGGCCATCTACATATTTTGACTAGCACTTGCTACTATTAATATCATATTAATTAGCATACCAATTTTTTTTTTCAAAAAAAATAATAACAGACGAAATTATCAATTATGATGATGTATACAAGAAGTTGTTAGCCATCCATCAGTATAAGGCGCCGGAAAATGCCATTAATTAATCTTTTTTAAAAAGATAAATGGACGTAAATCTTATATAGAGTTGTGTGTTACTTATAAAAACGATCACTAAGGACATTCACTCGGATTTTTTTAGTAATTTTACTATAGATGTGCATTTATGTTGGCTCCTCTGGCATATATAAAATTGTTTGATTTCTGTGACGCTCAAATATATCAAGAGGACACTTACAGTGCATGGTCGTTCAGCCAAAATAATTACTAAAAAAATAGTCATTCACTATATAAACATGCATAGTCAGTATATATTTTATTCATAGACAAGCTATATTCTATTTTTGAGTGTATCAAAATGTATATTCAATGTATAGCGCATGTATAAGCAATCTATATCAAATTCTTTTAGGGGATTTTTCACATATATACAAGTTTGGGGGTAAAATTACATGCCCTACCGAATTCTTTGAAAATTACCATGTAAAATACCAACTTTATTTACAAATTTAGGAGAAAGAGTGTTTTGAGTGTGATTATTGTGGTGTGTGGTGTGATATAATAGTGTTAGAAAATGGAAAAAAGTGTAATTTTATTGGTATTTTGGTAAATAAATTTTAAAGTGTAATTTATAGGAGAAAGTTATATATTTGTGTAAAAAATTCATTCTCTTTCTTTTACTAGCTAGTATGGGCTACCTAATGCCAATTATCGGATCCAATACAACAATAAGCCCAATCTTATTAATCCGACAACATGGCCATATTGATTCATGGCTCATTAACTAAATTTAACACACAACCAATTTGTGAAACTTCTCCGGACTCCCATCTATTTCATAACTCATAATTCAACCAATGTCGAACTAATAAACATCAGATGGATCGAGTCATAGTTTGTTTTATGGAAAATTATAGTAAATTGTCTTTTGGCTATTTTGTTTACAAAGTGTGTATAAATAGTACATATTTTATAGTAAATACACATATTAACATATAATACACATACATATATATAAAACATATACATCCCAAAGGTATAGATAGTGAATATTTCGACCTTGTTGGTGAAGGGTGCATTTACGGAAGTCTCCATTTGTTTATCTACTCTTTTTCAAAGGTGAATACAAAGTATCACCATGCTCCAAATATGGTACTTCTAAAAACCATGTTTGGAGTAGAAATATGTGACTACTTTTAAAAAATAATTACTGATTTTAATGACAATTTTTAATTTACTATCATTTACAAAAATATATAGCAATATTATGATAAAATTGTACTTGAAGTGAATCATACATGAACTATAAATGTATTATAAATGTTTAAAAATATACTGTGTTTGTTTGGTAAAAAACTTTGGTTTTAAATGTATGAACGTTGGAATGCAGTTTATATAAATTTGGCATGCCTTTTAGCGTATCTTTGGTATAAGTTTTGTATGCACATAGAGTAGTTGTTACTGTATTTTTCTTGTATAGAATTGGTAAGAATCTAGACTGTTCGACTTGACACTAGTATATTTTTGTGAATGCATTTTATATGAAATTGATATAACAACAACATTGGTTGTTGTTAGTGTATTTTTCGTATAAAATTGGTTTGAATATGGATGTTCAACTTGACATCGATATATTTTTGTGAATGCATTTCATATGAAATTGGTATAACACCTTTACAATGTACGATATGTTTAAACTTTGCATCAATTTTGTAAAAAATACTCATTGGTGGAACAACAACAATATTTGTTGATGTTAGTGTATTTGTTGTATAAAAAATGGTGTGAATATAAACTATATACTTTCTTGGAATGCAGTTATATGAGCTTGCCATGCCTTTTACTTTCTTGGAATGCAGTTATATGAGTTTGTCCTGCCTTTTACTGTATTTTTGGTATAAGATTGGTATGCATATAGAGGTTTATATGAAATTGATATGTCTAGCATTATTCATCGGTGTAGAATACAAATTGGTTCAATATCCAGAGCTTTGACATGTTTTTAGTGTATTTTTTGTATAAAGTATACTTGATTCAACATTATAATATGTATTTTGAAACATAATGTGCATTTTTTTTGGAATGATATGTTTACTACACATACTGTTTTATACCAGGTAGGTCCATATCAAATTCAAAATATACTATACATCGTGATTTATTCAAACGTCAACTTCCATTATAAGCCATTTAAATATAAAAAAAAATCAACAAGTATTTGATAATGATTTTTTCCATCGCTTTGGTTGAAAATTGCACAATAAATGTCCCAAAAAGCACTATTACACAATTTTATCAAGAAATTGACTAACCTTTACAGTCCCATTTACCACCGTGTTATATTAGTATGGATACAAAATCATCATTTTTCATTACAATTCGAATAATTTTGTATTTCCAAATGGAAACAAAATACACCAGTAAAATTTTCATAAATTAAATTAAAATAAATATTTTTTAGGAAGATAAATGGCCGTAAATAAGTGAACTATTTTGAGAGATTTAAGGAAATCAAGTTGCTTCAGTTATCTTCTCCTCATTTTATGCCAATCAAGATGTTAATTGCAGATTTGAATTAATTTTTTAATACTTTTTGTTTTTTCTTTTTCCCAATCAATATTAATTTTTTAATACATTGTAAATTTTTACTGTTAAAACTTGAAAGGAAAAAAATGTTGCTATAATTTGAAATTTAGTATTTTATAAATGTCATTTATAAAATTTTTCCATATATTTTCCATCAATAAAATTTATACTATATATGTTTATAAATAGTTCTCTATGATATGTCTTAAATTAGCACGAGATACACAAACATACTCTTAATAGTGGCTTAAAATGTCAACATGTCATATTTAGGCTCTTATATTCTACTTTAAATTAAATATGCTCATCGTTCGTTAATTTAATTTTATGTCTCACTTTTTTCCTTTAAAATAAGAAGATGATGATGATAATTATGTGACCATAATGAAAATTTTTACATTTTGAACTCAACAAATTGGCCATAAACGCTACTCCTATTAAGTAATGTATCTATTTTAGTTCATAGTTCAAATGATATTACAATATTTTTAGTTTGTCTAACAAAAGATTTTTTTTTAAGTTTGAAATTATTTAACTTAAATATTCTCTGTTTTCTATAAATATATTTTCTAATAACACAAATTACTTAACGTGTTTAAGATTATAAGCTTTAAAATTCATTTTTCCTTTTTAACAAAATCATGCGTTCAATCAATCAAATATCTGCAAAATAAAATTTTTCAAGAGTGTGGCCTTATGATCAGAATAAGGTCTCGATTGTAAATTACAATGGAAAAAAAAAGATTATTTCTTTTTCATTTATTTTAATTTTAGTAAACAAATTATTCGATATTTATGTTATTTGAAAAGTAGAAAACAATAACAATAACATACTTAGTGAGATCCCATAAGTGGAGTATGAGAAGGGTAAAAATGTACGCAAACCTTACCATTCATAGAGATAGTGAAGTTGTTCTCAAAAGACCCTCGTATCAAAAATATTAAGCCCCAGTAGAAAATACACTACAAAATTAATGCAAGTGAAGCAAGTTATTCTAAACATCACACAAGGTATGTAGTCCAAAACCAGATAGATACATGAATCCACAAATAGAATTTAGTTAAAAGGGAGAAAAAAATGTTGAAACCAATTATGGTAGGATGCTCTTTTTGACCCTGACAGCAAGTCTATTTATTAAGTCCCCTATACACCTTTTACCCATTAATTTCTTGTTGATTTTTTCATGTTTTGTCCATTTGTTTTGATAATGAAGTTTCAAGCAAACCATATGTCCCTTTTAAGTCCCAGCAAATTTGGATGCCAGTCAATGTGCTCAATTTTCATCACTATCACAAATAATACAGCAACCAAAATTCATTAACTCTTAATTACTTTGCTTAAATAGCACATTATCACATAAGTTTAATTAGGTGGTGCTTTATTTTCATATTTTGTTACGTGTTAAATTCTTATTTGGCCAAATACACAAAATTGACATTTATTAATCTTTCTTTACTTTGTTTTTTTTCTGGGGGAGGGAAAGGAAATAAGAAGGGAGAGTTATTGGTGAAATTTAAGTGACAAGACAAAGTTGTGTGATTCTGAGGCAAAAACTTACAGTTACTCCCTCCGTTCACTTTTACTTGTTACTATTTCACTTATCGAGGTTAAAATATATGAACTTTAACCAACATTTTAAGATGTATTTTTTCATCATATTGATATGGAAACGATTGCAACTTCTAGCATTTCTCGTATAGTTTTCAACCATCTAAATTTTAGATTTCAAATATTAAATTTAGCTTTGAAATTTAGTTAAGTTGACTTTGAAAAGTGAACAGAAGAAATACGTTGTTATTTGATTTGTGTTAGTGCTTGTTGTTTCTTGGCTCCAATTATTGTATTATGGATGTTAATTTCCATGTAATGATTTCTTGACTACATTTTTTTTTTTGTATTTTGAACTATTTTAGTATGTATTATTTGAACTGATAGTCTTACAGAAATAATTTCAATCTACTTGCACATAGTAGGAATAAAATTTGCATACACTCTATTCTTATAAAGCTTCGTCTATAAAATTATACTCCATTTATTGTTGTTGTAATTGTTCATTGACAAAGAGATACTACCAGCATTGGCTCATATTATTTTTATAGTCATTTTAGTTGTTAGTTCTTTTATAATTAAATGTACTTGATTAGTGGATGTTACATTTGTGATACACTGCCGACTTAATTAAACATTGAGGTCCATAGACATGTTAACAAGAGTTTTCAAGTTTATTTGACATAGTGTCTGCCAATAAATTGTAGTTACAAATAAAATATGAAAAAAATATAATTTTACTGATACATGATGTGGATATAAAGTTATTGCTCCCTTGATCCTTCTCTCTGAAGATTTTTCCATGATTCGAGGGTCATTAGTAGCGTATTTCTCGAACGTAGGATGATTTTGATCTCTTTAGCATACTTTGATCTCTTGATGAATATACAAACAGTTTATGAGATTTCTGAGATATCTTTTCAAGAAAATATAATACTTTTTATATAGGAATAAATTAGGATTTAGGGCCTCCGGAAAAGTGACTGAAATAGGATTCATCTTCTAGAATGCTACAAAATTTCGATGTCTACACTCTACATTATCACGTCATTAAAAAGAATATACAATTGAGCCTCCTTAAAATAAGAAATCTGAAATTTTGTGACTCGTGACACCCTAAAATTTCCTCTACTAGTAATTCATGAAGAGATCGAAAAATATAGTTGGATAATCATTTATTTCGACTTGCCTATTTTTCGTAATTCCTTTCGTTTGAAGAAAAAAAATGAAACTCTCAAGAAATACAATGCCTATTTTTTGCAATCAATTTTTTGAAAAAGTCACGATCAACTTGCAAACGGTAATTCTCAAATAAAATTCACAAATATAATTATTGCCCTCTTGATTAGCATTTAGCTGAGTCCATGTGGCTGTAACAGTCAGTTAGGGAGACTAGGTAGAACATTTAATTAAGATCGTGACAGTTATTAATTAGTAAAATAGCCAGAACACTATGGTTTGAATCAAATCCAAAAGAAAATACACTAAATGATTGTCACTTGCTTGCATGTGCAATTATATATATTGAAAGTTTATGATAAATAATTATACGTATAACGCAATGTCACAATTAACATTATGAGTAACATGACTTGTGGCAATTATCAAGACAAAAGAAAAAAAAAAAAAAGAAAAGAATATATGGAAACAAACAAAGCTTTAATTTGTTTCCCTTGTATGAGCACGAGCCTTGTCTTAAAATTTTGGTCCACCTTACAGCTTGTTTGGATGGTGGTTTTCCGTGGTATGGTATGGTATGGTTATTAAGAGAACCACGTTTGTTTTGATTGTTTCATTAATTATATGGTATGGTATGGTTTTGTTTCATGGTTCTGTAACCATGAAAACCCCCACTTTTTGAAACCACCAATTTGGTGGTATCCCATGGTTCCCTTATTTTTTTTTCCAATTATACCCTTATTTAAATTTAAATAATTATAATTTATCCTTTATTCTTTATTAAACTTCACCTTAATATATGTATTTTTTTTTATTACATTCTCCGCATCAACTTTTGAAACTTCTTTTCCACCTCCTGTCTTTTCTTTCACGTTTTAGTGTATTTTTTGAGGTTCGTTTATTTAAAAGTTCTTACTTTTTTATTTTCTTGTATTGTTTGTATAGAATAAAGATATATTAGCTTGTATGTTTCCCTACTCGATTCTATGTATTTATTTTTTAAAAAAATTATTAAAAAACTATTGATAAATTTAATATTTATAATAATTAAGGATATTTTTGTAAATTTATAAGTTACGATACAGTCAAATCAAACAACAAATTATTATTAAACCAATAGCAACCCGTACAGTCTATCCAAACATTATATGGTATGGTACTGTACGATACCATACCATACCATACAGTACCATACATTATGAAACCATGGCAAACCACCATCCAAACAAGCTGTTACTTGTTCCTAGTAGTAACTAAAAAGGCAAGTCCGGTGCACTAAAACTCCCGTTATATGCAGGGTCCGAGGAAGAGCCCGACCATAAGGGTAATAAAAGGTTTAATGATTTTCCACACTTTTCTTTTTAATCTCTTTAGTTCATGTTGATAAAAGATATATAGAGCTTCCTGGGGAAGAAAGCAAATCTTTACTTCATTTGGGAGTCATGTAAAAGTGGGAGAACATCAATATGAAAAATAAGGGTCAACTGGGCTCATAGTATATAAGTTACTTAAACAAATGTCTTTCTTCTGTAACTATCATATTGGTGATTAATGAGATAGGCGAACTCTTTATAAGGTTTGAACGATCCTCCTGCTTTGAGCTAGTTTTTGAGGTATAAATTAGGCGAAAACCTAATTTCACAAGTTTCATTTTCTTTTCCTCAATAATGCATTTTCAGATGACAGCGATTAGTGAAAGAATGTCGGTCTATGGGGAAATATAAGGTTGGCAGGATTTATAAAATGCTCTTTGTCTTTATATGGACCATATGTTAACTCTACCATGTTATGTGTCTACTAATTGGCCTCTTGGTACATGCACACAGATTAAATGGACAGTATGGCCATCTGAACCATCTCACGTTTTTCACTTCTAGCCACTGCAAGCAATATTTATTGTTTTGCTCAATGCTTACCCTCCCGTTTCATTTTATTTGATATTCTTTTATTTGACGTAGTATTTAATTTTTTTAAAAAAAAATTATAATCTAAAATTATTCTTAGATATTTACATGACTGAGAATCATTTATAAAAAAGTAAAAGGAAAATTTTAAAGTTAAATAAAATAAAATAATATTCTTTTTGAGACGAATTAAGCATGAAAGAGTGTTATATAAAATATGCCAGAGATAGTATTTATTACTACTTTCTCTGTTTTTATTTACTTGTCCACTGTATTTGTCATTCTTCATGTATCAAGAGAAAAACATTTTTTTTTTCATATAAATATTGTGATATTCATATTAAAAAATATGTAAAATTCAAAGCGAAAAAATAAAAAATTGAAGGCAGTAGTACCAACGACCGAGAAGATGAAGGCACTAAAACATATTGTCAGTTTTGTGTTATCGTGTCATACTTAAAAAAAAAAAAAAAATTTGTCCCATAAAAAATGATATACTTTTTAATTCTATAGTTTTTATTTTAATATTTTATTCTTTATGAAATAATTGTATCGAGTCAAACACTGTTGCATAAATGAAACAAAAGGAGTACTGATGAGCGTTTTTCTACACTACCATAGAAATCTAACTTATCATGATAAATTATTTATTAACTAGATAATTTGGCCAGTGCGAAATCTCATTAAACATATTTACGTCAAATTGCTAAGAAAGTTTATCCGATGAAAAGTTTCATGAAAATCTTAAGTTGATATTTAGTTTCCTTTTAATTTCTAGTCAAATAAGCTAAACATCAAATTTGTTGCTTCTGGATAACGTATTAGGAAGGCATAATCTTCTATCTAGTGAATCTATTATATTTCTATACTTATCATCTTACAATATAATCATATAAACTTGAACACTTATGCTCTCTGAGTTCCAACTCCAGCACAAGTTTGATAGTTTATAGGAGAGCGTTCACACTTTCCAAAAGGCAAAGATTTAAAGGATAAAAAAATTATCTTTGTAAGTACTTCATAAATCATATCATTGAAAGTGAGAGATACTAAGGGAAAAAAGCAAACAGAGAAAAATGAAAATAACGTCAAATTTACCTAAAGAAGGTCTCTTCAAGCACCAACCAATGAGGTGGGAAAAGGAAAACAGAAGGAAAAAAATTAACCAAAGTAGTCCACCACCAGTGCAAAGGGAATGCTATGTTGCAAAAGAATAGGCAAAAAATTCACAACAAAGGTAGACATATCGGCATGAATGAAATATTAACATCAAATTAGGTTGCTAAGTTTGACATAATTTTACTTTTTTTGTTGAATAAGGCAAAAATAAATATAGTTTCACTTGTCAAAATCAGGTTTTCTGGATAAGAGTGGAAAATAATATTAAAAAGAATAATTGTAGAAGATAATCTCTAACAAATTCAGGCCTCCAAAACAACGTGATTTTTTTTTTAGGAAAACACCATGGCAGAATAGGCTAAAGCAAATACTTACAAACAAGTGCAGATCAGGGAATGAAATTTTGAAAAGCGTTATGAAAGTCTTTGAGAGTTGTCCTATGTTTCTTTTCGGTGGACATTCTTTGCCCTATATCCTTCTCTCTTTCAAATAAACTTGAAGAGTTTGTTTTTCATTCAACAAACATAAAATAGTGTTTTGTATTGAGAATTTACGTCAAAATTTGTTTTATTAGTATAAAACTAAATCCAAGAAAGTAAATAGGAGTAGTTAATTGTTTTCGAGGCTAAGAAATTCAAGAATAAAATGAGAAAAGAATTATCTACACTTTTAAAAACAACTTTTTTGAAGGATATATGATATTAATTTTTTTCATATGGATAAGTAAGAGAAGAAGGCACAAACATTGAGTTTTCTGGCAGTAAAAAGAGAAACACACGGGGAGAACTAACCACAAAGAAGACACCTTTTCAATAAAAATGTAACTAAGCGTTAATTTTTTTTTAAAAGGGGTAATGTTAAAAAATTGAGAGAAAATTATAAGAGTGTCGCATCACCGGACTGTCAATTCTCTTTTTATATATATATAAGAGATTTTTATATATATATAAGAGATAAGATAAGATAAGATTATACAATAATATTTATATAAAATAAAGTTATTTATAAATACTTTTAGGTAACAACAATTATGCATAAATATTTACAAACACAAGTACTCAGGTTTTTCCCTTTTCAAATTTTAGTTTGCGTTTTTTTTTTTCCCATAAAGTGTGAAGCTGATCAATTGGAGGACAGCACATGATAAACCAATTTATTATGAGATAGCCATATTAGCCATGTGCCAGCACCAACCCTATATTAATTGACCATATAATATAATGATCCATTGGAAAAAATTTATACTATATAGTTCCGGACAGTCAACCCACCGGAATAATTTTTATTCCATGCATAAAGTGGAATAACCATTTTAACTATTGTTATTTGTTAAAGTAATTACTTTCGCAAATTATTGTTATTTGTTATACGATGATATAATCTATTTTAAGTAGGTATCTGATTCAACTCAAAGTGTCTTAGACAATTAAGAGTATCACGATATCTTTTATATACCTTTTTATTTTCACATGTTCAATAGTTTTTCACTTCATCGAGTTCCACAACCTCATCGTCAAGAATTATGGGCAAATTAATTTGAAAACCTATTATGTGTCACCCATGTCATTTGAGAATTGGTGGATACATCTCAAGCTACGAGTAAAAATAGTTATAATTAATCTCCCCATATCAACGTATTACACCATTTCCATATATACCCTTCTCGCGAACGATTGACTCTTATATTAGCTAATGGGCGCCACCAATTTTAAAATATTCTTAATTCTGTATTTTGAGATAAATTTATAGTGCGATTTTTCTCGAGAGAAGTCTCACCATCAAAGTACATACTAAACCTTATGTAATTTGTTCTTTTAGAATCAATCTCCATTATAAAATAACAACAATAACATACTCACTTAAATCCCACAAAAGGGGTCTGGGGAGGGTAAAAATGTACGCAGACCTTCCCACTACCTCGTAACAAGTAGAGAGGCTATTTCCTGAGGACCCTCGACTCAATCTCCATTATAAACATCCAAAAACAAAACATATATTTACACTATACATTTATAGAAGCTAACTCAATTTAACCTTTTTAATCAAAACCCCCTCAACAAGTATCATTATTTGAAAAAAAAAAGGTTTTCAGTTTGGTCGAAAGTAGTTGACCTTTCGGAAACTGTGAGGTAAAATGTCGAAAAAAGTGAAGAAAAGGATTGCATTTGGTTCTCACAATTTGTAATTAAGCGCAATTGTAGCCGTTTTGCCGGTATCTTCATAACAAATTTTCACGCTTTTATGTGCTTATTATGCTTCATACATTAAAAGTTCACAACACCATCATATTTTTTTAATGGAGGAAAGTATTGAAAACACTTCTAAATTTATCGTAAATTATTCGTTTTCTGAACTATTGATAGTCTTAAAATACACTCGCGATCTACAAGAAGTGTTAAAAACACCTCTCAACTTGACAAGAATTTAGGGGTGTATTCCATTCATGTTGCAGGATAAGGGTTATATTTAAGTTCTGTAAGTCAAGTAGAGAAGTGTTTTTAATGCTATCAATAGTTTAGGAATTAAACTAATAAATTTGTGTCAAGTTTAGAGTTATTTTTAATAATTTTTTCTTTTTAATAATAGGTAAAGAATCACGCTATTCTACTCAAAGTCCGAGAGAGAAGTATATATTATAGTACTTCCTTCATTTTAAAAAGAATGATCTAGTTTGACTTGATATGAAATTTAAGAAGACTTTTTAATTTTATAATCTTAAATTAAAGTTATATTAAATGTATTAAAATATTTTTAATTTTATAACCTTAAACATGATACATAAAAAGTTAAAATTAAAACTTTGTCAAAAAAGAAACTGAATATTATATATGTGAAATGATGAATGTAGTAGGATTGTGGGGTTATTAGGGAACTTTGAATTTCCCAATTTCTTTGGATTACAGATAAAGGGATATAAGGGAATTACTCTACATAAATAAATAATAAAGATTATTGAAACATTACACCGTACAAGAACTCCTTTATTTTCTACGGCTTCTTTTGTTGACTTAAAATTCTTAAGCTTGCTTGTTTTGTATCAGCCGACAAAGTATCATTACAAATAGAGTAATTATTTTTCAAATTGTATTGTTTCTCCGTTCATCTTTACTTGACTCTTATATTATTTTAGATTGTTTAATAATATTTATTCACTTTATAAAATTTAGAAATAATTTTACATTTAGTTCCTAATTTATTTTTATCATTAATTATAATTATTTTCTTATTATATTTTTTAAAATATTATATTTATTATATTCAAAAGCTAAATTAGTAAAATTATCTCATCATTTACTATTTTTTAATCCTTGTCTCAAGTCAATAGGGGGACAAGTAATGATGGATTTAGTGAGTAAGAGAAATTTTTAAATGTTATTTCTTTGATTACTTTACTAAAAATATATACATTTTCCAGATTTTTTTAGAGAAGCTTAAATAAATTTAGAAGTTCTAATTTTATTTTTATTTTTTGTGTTCATTAAGTTGATTATTTTATTTATGCATTTTTAAATATTGTAAAATGCAAAATATAATAAACTAATCTAAAACAAAGGAAACACTAAAAAAATCGTTAATTGGTTTAAATATTTTCTCTTTGTCCCTATTTAATCATTGGTAATTCCTTAAATTTCTGAGCTCTCTTTTCTTGAAAAGGTGGTCTTATATTCTTTTCTTTCTAAGATAAAGAGATTCTAACTTGAAATTGATGGCTCATAAATCTGTGTTAAGAGTTTTGGTAGGTAAACTCAACATTGAATTTGGTTCACCAAAAAGAAAAAACACAACTATCACACCATTTTATTTTACTTGCAAAATAGGTACTATTAAGTACTAGTTTGTAGAAAATTAGCTAAGTACTTTTTAAAGTTTATTATTTCTTGTCCTTTGCCATATTTTATTACTATTATTTTGGCCTAATAATCACTAGATTCCTAACAATCAAGTATTCCTAAAGATTTTGTTCTCCTACTTTGTAAATATTCATGGCATATTAGGGTTAACAATTTTTATTTGAAATTACATAAAATTCAAGTTGGATCGAAATAATTAGATGTTATATAAAAGTTAACAAAACAAACTTTGAATGATAATAAAATCACATACAAAAAAGAATATATCAAAAAAGAGACAACAATTTAACGTAACTTAATCAATTGACCTGCGTATGGCAATCCAAAGCATTATTTCATCCAAAAAAATGATTTATCGCGTTTTATTATTCTAAATAAAAAAAGATATGAATAAATAAGAAAGTCATGACAAATATCGAAAAATCACTAATGCCTTGATTATTCCTTCATAAATATTAAGTCTCACAATTTATAAATTTTTCCTAATTTGTTTTGTGTATGTAATTATTTACTCAAAATTTAAGTTGGATCGAAATAATCAGATGTTATACGAAAGTTAATAAAACAAACTTTGTATGATAATAAATCACATACAAAAAAGAATATATCAAAAAAGAGATTATAAGTTAATGTAACTTAATCAACTGACCTACGTATGGCAATCCAAAGCATTATTTTATCCAAAAAATAATTTATCGCGTTTTATTATTCTAAATAAAAGAAGATTTGAATAAAATAAGAAAGTCATGACAAATACCTAAAAATCACTCATGCCTCGATTATTCCTTCATAAATATTAAGTCTCACAATTTATAATTTTTTCCTAATTTGTTTTGTGTACGTAATTATTTACACAAAATGTTAATTTGATTGACAAGAATCTTTCTTTTTCAAGGTTAGAATGAAGATTCAAAGTGAAAGTATAAATAAACAATTGAGGGGGAGTTGTTTGGCCTTTCTTATTTGAGTAGGTGGTTTGGTTTCCCTACTTTTTATGCTTTTAGATTAAAAACAAGATTAAAGAAAAAGACTGGTTTTTTTAATGACATTTAAACAAAAATTAACAGTGATATTTAATCAAATCAAGAAAGCACAGAAAATGAAGAGAAGATATTGGAAGGTTTGTCTACTGATTAGAGAACAAGACTTAATCATGAAGAGGTAATGATTTGAGGATACTGTTGCTTGTATCATACTATACTCTTTTTACATGCTCACATCATTACTTTGTTGTAATTTGTTTGGATAAACTTTTTGGGGCTTATTAACAGTGGCGGGTTCAGGATTTTAATTCAGAAATTCGAAATATAATAAAAATATAAATGTGTGAATAAATCAACAAATTATAATTTTCAAAGGAATAATTAAGAAAAGCTAAAAAATAATGTTTTAAGTGGGATTTGAATCTTGAGCATGAGGGTTCATTTAAAAAGAAACCTACAATTACACTAGACTTTGTTTATTGTTTAGGGGGTTCAAGTTTAATATATATATACGAAAATATAGAAAAATTACCTTATATATACAGTGTAATTTTTCGCCGAGGGGGTTCAGATGAACCCTCTCACCCCACCCTAGGTCCACCCCTGGGCTTATAGTGTCTTTTTCTTTTTGAGAAAAGTATTAAAAATATCTCTAAACTTGACACGAATTATTAGTTTCATCTTCAAAGTTCAAACTATTGATAGTGTTAAAAATATTTCTCCACATGATTAACTGAACTTAAATACACCTCTGATCTTTTAACAAGAGTGAAATACACCCCTAAATTCTTGCCAAGTTAACGGGTGTTTTTAACACTTGTAGTAGATCGATGGTGTATTTTAGTTAAGTTAGTTATGTTGAGGGGTTCTTTTAAGATTGTCAATAGTTTAGAGATGAGACTAACAATTTATGCCAAATTCACCGAATGTTTTTAATAGCTTTCTCTTTTTTTTAAAAAAAAAAAGGAAGAAAATGCCTAATTTTTAAGTTTTTAGAAAAGAAAATTGAATAAGTAAAGAAAAATAGTGCAATAAAATTAAATCTTTTTTTTTCCAAACCAAATCACAGACTTTTTTTTTAAACTTGGAATCAATGCGGAGCCAATCATCAAACCCCCTTTGTCAGAAAATTATACAATTTATATGTGATTAAATGATTTTTTATATATATTTAGTAAATATCAAACTCTCTTCGACTAAAAAATATGATCATTTCTTTAAATTTTGAAGTTTTTTAGTTACAATTTTGGTTCCGCCATCCCAAACCTCCTCCCTCTCTCTTTCCTTCTGTCTTACTAAGTATTTGCCCCTATCACTTAAAATTTGACCTAGTTATTAATGATCATAATGAGAATCGGTTGAGTGGATTATGGCATTTAATTTGCAGTTGTTATTGCATTAAACCTATAGATACATAGGTGCAACATAATTAAGAACCATCTCAACTCTTAACTCCTTTTGGGTAATATAATTAAATGGTGTCCATCAGTAAATGATTATAACTTTACAAGAAAAAAAAATACTTCTAGTTGCATTTTTATACTCCTACTCTTTCAATTTATTTTGGTTAAGCTAAATAACCAATGTATTCCTTTTTATTGGTGCATAAGATCATAAATTATTGTTCGCATACTTTTATTTCTAATAAATAAATAAAATCTAATTATTATATAACAATCATAAAATTTTTAAACGACAAACGATATCACTATAACAAAATTTAATCGTACGAAAAATTATAATAAAAGAATTTCTTGCAGGTGAATACAATTTTGAGATATTCGAAATAAAATAGTAGGAAACTAATTACGGAATAAATGGAGTATTAGAAACATTATATTATAGTAGTACATGTTATTCACACTAAATGTAAACAGCCTGTCATTCAATTCATGCTAGATTCTTTCATCGAAGAAATTGAAACGACAGAGGAAAATGAGTTCAATGACAGGCTTTATATATATATATATATTCTTGATTTTTAAATCAATGTGTCAACAAAAAATATTTACAAGCAAATGTCCATATTTTGTTTTACAAAAATGTACATATTGACCAAATGTAAAAAAAAAAAAAAAAGTAGTGCAATAACAACAACAATAACATACCCAGTGGAATTCCACAAGTAGGGTCTGGGGAGGGTAGAATTGTACGCAAACCTTACCACTACCTCATAGAAGTAGAGAGGTTGTTTCTCGGGGCCCTCGTCTCAACAACTCATAAACAGAATAAGACTAGATATGACAAAAAGGAAAGGAAAAGAACAGAACAGGAAGAACAACTACTAATGAAAAGCACATTACATTATGTAAATACGATAAATTTAACACATATAATACAGATAAAAACAACACATGATATACAGACTCGACAAAATCTACTACCCTACAATACCTCACAGCTAGACATCAACCTAACTCTGCTAACCTATTAACTTTCCATTCTAATTCGTTACCTCCACTCCTTCCTGTCTAAGATCATGTCATCTGACATTAAATTGTGCAATTAATGCAAATTGTTTGGAATAGTTATCCTTCTTTATAGGGAAATGGGGAAAAAATGATAATAATAGTAAACAACCAATGACTCCATTTAATGTCCATGTACTTTTTATCTCTCATTCATTAAAACCAAGTGAAATAACTAATGAGATAGAAGAACCACCAGATACAAAACTAAGTAGTTACATTACTTCTCTTATTTGTTTCTACTTCATTTGGTGCTTCTCATCATCGTGGAAATACATTAGAATCTTCTTTGAAATTTTTCTATCAAATTTAACAAGCAAATTCATACATAATATATACTACCAAAAAAAAATATTATAAAACGCAACACTCTATTGATGAGCTTGCTTTTGGAGTTGTTTTCATGTTAGCTACGGAAAAGGTCTCTATTTTGATTCACCATGAATGTAGATGGGAAGGGACAAGTTTGTTCATCTTCTTTTTGAAAAATAACTTTCCTTTATTTTTATTTTTTTAATTTTTTGGGACAATTTACATAAAATGTGTTGGGTTGGTGCATCAACCGTATATCGTTTATGAGTCTGTTAGATTGTGATTTTTGTTTATAGATTTTTTTAAGGAATAAGCATTTAATGTTTTTGACATTTACAAAGAAATGAAGAAGGTAATAAATGTACGTAGAATAAATGTAATGTGAAAAAGACTATCAATAAATGAAATTTACACAGTAAATTGAGTATGCATTATCTTAAGTATTTAATGTTATTTTCGTTGATTTTTGTTTTGGGAGAAAATATTGAGGAACTCTGTAAAAAATTTCTTCCATACATCAAATGTAATAGTTTCGTCAGTAGAATTTAAAAACAATGGTAGAATTATTGATTTGTTCTGTATGCAATGTTGGTAATTCGGTTGGTAATAGTATTGGTATAAATGTTGATATCAATATATATTGACAGTGTTTTGGTTGATTAGGCGATAACAATGTTGGTTTTGTGACAGGTAATAGTGTTGGTTTGTTGATAAGAACATACATGGTTTTTGAATTTTACTTAATTTAGATATCTTTTTTATTTTTTGGTAGTCACATAGTTTGATTTTGTAGTGTTCTTGTTATGAATATTTGGTAGTACAAACGGGTTAATAGCACTTGACTGGTATTAGTGAAAATTACATTATAACAATGATGGCAAAAAAAATTATAGATTGTTTACACTAAATGATATATACTATTGAGGTAATTGCAACATTCACAATAGGTGCACAACATAAAAAAAAAACAAAAGTACAAACTACACATCGACTAGCCAAAAAGGAAATACCAACTGTTTGTTTACCCATCAGAATAACTTACAAAAATGTACATCCGTAAATGTCGTAAACATGGAACAAAAAGGTACGACATGTTCAACTGTAACAATTGTCCAGTAAATTGGAAATATATACCATAACGTCTATTTCTTTCTTCTCGGAAGATACTTTGAGAGTGCCACTTTGTCACTGAGTTGAACATACTCCCTCAAAATCATCGGAGCACCAAGCCTACAGATCACCTTGCCAGTAGCTTCACTCTCGCTTACGGCATCTGCATCGATCTTTTGCTGGCCCTAATCCCAAAGCAATGCTCCGTACCTTAGTCGAAATAAATCGGGAACTATGACGTTTCTTTCAATATCAATCTGAAGATATCCTTGTAAAATGTATTCAGCACACACGCATGTATACAGATCACAATCACACTCCAGAAAAAGAGTAGAAATATTTTAATATTCAACGAAATCAAAACATTAGTGGTTTAACTTAAAAAAAAAAAGAACACCACGGAAAAGTATGCAGTCAAACAACAAAAGCATTCAATATATCAACTGTTTTTCACCATCTCAAAATAAAAAAGGAATTAACTGTAAAGAGAGCATATAATTATTGAACAACACAAGATCTACAAACAAAAGAAAAACACCAAAAATAGAAATCATAGTTGAAAAAATGATAGACCAAAAAAACAAAACAAAGACCAACATTAAACTCAACATGGCACCTGAGAACCAATGTATACATCATCAGAAACCCCAACTATAAAACCAATCTTTATATGAGCATGTATCAACACAGAACCCAATCGTGAACCAATGTATATATCAACAATTTCACCATCTCTTCTATCAACAAGGAATTAACTCTAAAAGAGACCCTAAAATTATTGAACACAAGATCTATCAAGTCTACTAATAAAAAAAAGAACACCAAAAAAGAAATTATGTTTGTAAAAAAAAAAAAACATAAACCAACATTAAAATCAACACGACACCTGTGAACCAATGTATACATCAACTGAGAAACCAATCTTTATATCGACATACATCAACACAGAACCCAATTTTGAACCAATGTATAAATCAACAGTTTAACTATCTCTTCTATCAACAAGGAATTAACTCTAAAAGAGACCCTAAAATTATTGAATACAAGATCTACCAAGTCTACTAACAAAAGGAGAACACCAAAAAAGAAACCACAGTTGTAATAAAAAAATAAAAAAATAAAAAAATAAAAAACAAAATTGTACATACTTTTCCAGCATTATCCATTTTTTTCCCGACCCCTTTGTTGGGTTTGCCAGCTTTAACCTTTTTTTGGTTTATTTCGAAGAACAAGCTAAAAACAAAGAAGTATTTCAAAAGAAAAAAAATCAATATAACAAAAAAAATTAAGAGATGTCTAAATAAAAAAGAAAAAATCAATAAAAAAATACCTTGGATTTGGCTACGCTACGTTTACCCTCTTTGTTGATTCAGAGTCTATTCAAAATGGGTATTTCATCTTCGAAGTCACTATCATGTAGGTACTTAGACGGTTTGATTTTGAATAATACCTTCTCCTTGCCTTTGACAACCTTAGATTGTTTGTTCTTATGTGATTTACTCTTGGAAATATTGGTGTCCCCCGTGACATATCTGTTCTTTACTAGAGATGGGGTAAAAGCATGGAGTTCGAAGCTTGGTCTTGAACAATGTATGGGCGTAGAAAGAATCCAAACAAATCGGTTCCTGACTAGTCCTAGGGCTTTTACGAGTTGGAGTTTTTTGACAATTAGATTTGGACATGATTAAACTCTAATGCACGAAAAAAAGAATACAAAATGGATAAAAAATGGCTGTGAAGAAGACGACGAAAGAAATTGATTAAAGAAGAAGAAGAATGGCTGCAAGAATACGAAAAAAAGAAAAAAAATGGAAGATGGTGTGAAGAAGAAATTAGTCTGACTTTGGATTAATGAGAAGACAAAACATAGATATCTTCACATGGGTTACTTTAAAAAAGTAATCAAATCAGAAAAGGGGTATATTGGAAACATAAAATCTTCGAAAACAATTACAAATTTCAATACTAAAAATATGTAGAAACTAAAATAGAAAGAGAAGCAAAAATGTTAGTTGACATGTATACTTTGGTAAATGAAAAATTAAGTTTGTAAATAGAATAGGTCATGTCCTAAAGTGTAATAAATAGCCTTAAAGTGATTTTTCTTGCAATTTTTCCTAAATTTATTTAAATAAATTATCTAACAAAATTTATTTATTTGCGGGTTCATATTTTCATAATATAAAAATAAATAAATTTACCATGAAATGTTTTAAATTTTATTTATTTGTGGTTTCACATTTGCATAATAGAAAAAAAATATTTTGCCATGTGAATTTTATTTTATTTTATAATTAATTTAGTTAAGTGATTTTATTGATACACAATAAAGTCCAATGACGTTAGATATATCCTCAAAGTTGAGTGACCTTATAAGATATAACACTATATTAAAATTACAACTTCTAAATTTTTATGTGCAAACAAAGATTGTTTATTATACAATTGTTTATCATCTTTTCGATTTTAACAATAGGTGGTCTATCTTTATTAAATTAAAAATTGGCGTTTTATTAATGATGAATTTATTAAGATCACAATTATTTATTCTCAAATAATTCAAGCGAGAAAATAACAAATATGATAACACAATTATTGTTCTCCTAACTAGTTAGAAGCCACAAAAAAATAATCTACTTTGATCTAATTACATGAAATAGAAAATTTCATAATAATTCAAGGGTATAATTGGAAAGAAGCTTTTTGTAGAGTTTTATACCAAACACAAGATTAGATGGAAAACATCTACTTTGATCTAATTACATGAAATATAACATTTCATAATAATTCAAGGATATGATTGGAAAGAAGCTTTTTGTGGAGTTTTAAACCAAGCACAAGATTAGATGGGAAGCAACGAACCAAACATTTGATAAAAAATAATCTCTGCATTACTAATCTCTACGTTACTAATTCCTGCGTTATTCATTTTTGTACCAAACGACCTCTTAATTCGTAATTTACTCTTATCATTAATTATAGCCATTTTTCCATTACATTTTTCAAGACATTTATCAATTATTTCTTAATTCTTGTGTCAAGTTACAGAACAAGTAAAGATGATGGAGAGAATAGTAGATAGGTAAAAATAGATGAAAGGATTAGATGTTAAGTAGTACTCTAATAGCATGGGGAAATGAACACAAATCAATAAATAATTCATTGAATTTTGGAATAAAATAAATATTATTAAATATCTATATTTAATATAATGAATAAATAAAAATAAACAATAAGAATAATACAGATGCGTGTTCAATTTTACCGTAAACACATACATTAAATTTTTGGTTTTTCAAATGGTAGGTAAAGAAAACTTGTGCTAAAAGATTTTCACGCAACTCAAAATACACATGGTTGAACTTGGTTTCATCGAAAATTACCTCGTTTTTGCCGGTTTTTTTGCAATTAATATGTATTTTTTTTTAATCACTAGTCCAAACAGAGCCTCCACTAAGAATGTCCAATCCATTTCTATTAAAAAACAAACAAAAACAAGTTTTGCTATTTCGTTTATTCAAGTAAATACAATATACACAATACGACAATAATTATCAATTATCAAACAAAGAAAAGGAGGGAAATGGCGAAATAGCGCGACGTTTAACGACATCGTGCGTCATTAGCAACACGACGCCGTTTTGTTAGGATGATAAACAGTCAAACATTAATTAACGGCTTCTCTTAAGTGTAACTTCCTCGCTACAGTTTCCACTCTCTCTATAAAATGCGGAAAGAGAGAGAAACCAAACCAAATCCATAAGCATTGTAACACAAAAGATACCACCCACCGCCGGCACCGCTGCAATGCTGCCGGAGATACCTCCAGCACCACCGCCTCCGCCTTTACATTAACTCCGTTTGATTTTCTCACGAAATTTTTTACTTCCATTACCGTCTTAGAAATAAGTTCCCCGGTGAACTGTCGGTGAAAATGTCGGTCCACAGTAAGCAGAACCAGAACCAAACGCGTGATATGAAGCACAGGGTACTCACATGCCTACACAAGCTTTCCGACCGGGATACACATTCGGCGGCTGCTTCTGAACTCGAGTCTATTGCTAAAACTCTTTCCCCTGAAGCAATTCCTCCTTTTGTTTCCTCCATTGCCGCCACCGACTCCTCGGATAAATCACCAGTCCGTAAACAATGTCTCCGACTGATCTCCCTTCTTTCTGAGCACCATGGGGATTCCCTCTCTCCTCATCTCTCCAAGCTTCTAACCGCTGTCGTCCGCCGCCTCCGTGACCCGGATTCCGCCGTACGCACCGCTTGCGTCTCTGCTTGTGCTTCCATTTCGTCTCACCTGACTAAACCTCCCTTCTCGTCCATTATCAAGCCGTTCCTGGAAGCGCTTTTCACGGAACAGGAGATGAACTCCCAGATCGGTGCTGCCTTATGTTTGGCGGCAGCTATCGAGGCGTCGCCAGATCCAGATATTTCCTGCTTGAGGAAGTCGTTGCCGAGATTTGAGAAGTTGCTTAAGAGTGATAGCTTCAAAGCGAAGGCAGCATTGCTTACACTGATTGGCAGAGTGATCGCAGTTGGAGGAGCTTCTACTCAGCAGATTGTGAGGAATTTGGTTCCGTTTTTGGTGGAATTTATAAGTAGTGATGATTGGGCGGCTCGGAAAGCCAGCGCAGAGGCTTTGCTGGTGCTTGCGGCAGTTGAGGGAGACGCTTTATCCGAGTTTAAAGCACCGTGCTTGAAGACTTTCGAGGCGAAACGATTCGACAAGGTTTGTCAATTACATTCAATTTAGTTCGATTTTTGGCCTATCCGGATTCAGTTCGATTTACTTGTTTGGAGTTAAAATTGACTTCTACCATTGATTGTTTGCTATTTGGTACCATAGATATGCAATTTTGCCCGATAATTAAAGATGATTGATTAAATTGTACAGGTAAAGGCAGTGAGGGAAACAATGAATCAAATGTTGGAAGCATGGAAGGGGATCCCTGATTTGTCTGATGATGGTTCCCCTCTCCCTGTGTCGAATTCCTCTTCAAAAGGTATTTTTACCAGCTTCTCAGCTTATCTCTGCTCTAATGTGGTTAGATTTAGGGTATTATTTCACCTTAATTGCATTTGGTGCATCTTGTCAAATTCAGGCTCATTACTTGTTCTCAGGTTAAACAGTAATCGGTATTCCTTGACTGCCTCCTAGTTCCTTATTTTGTGTCCTTTTGATCAGCTTGTTGGTTTTCTTTATCATCAGTCAGTCCAGAATATTATTACTTTTAAATTTTTTTTCCAAATTAGTATAGACACCTTTTAATCTACATTTTACTGTAGTTTTTTTGTTCTGGGAGGATATGTTAGCCCCTGAGTTTTCTGATTTGGTTCCTTGTGCTAAATTACGGATTATCTATGCAAGTGATTTGCTGTGAGTTACTTTGTTCCATATTTCCTCAATCCTCTTTGTTCATTCATCTAAGGTCTTTTGCTGCTGCTCTAATTTATAGTATGCTGATGTTGTTTTATCTACTTTAGTTTAGTTGCTTTTTTAAAAAAAAGTTTTTTCCTTGGGGTAGTTTAATTGCTTCTTCAGTTACCAATTTTTTAATCTTTTTTATACGCATTACTTGTGAATTTGAATCGATTAGTACGTTCCCTATGTTGTTTCCTTGAAATAGAAAATGCAAGTGATGGACGTTACCCACCTGGTCTGAAGTCTTCTAAGGCTGTGAGCTCCAGTGCTCCTAGTGTAAAAAGGTTGGCTAACAAGTCATCTGTAGAAGATAATTCCACTGCTCGTGCTGTCCAAAATGGTCGTCCTCTGGACAGTATTGAAAAGAAATCTGGTCCAGCAATCTTTCGCAAACTTGACCGTAAGAAGCCATGGAAAGTTGAAGTTTCTGCTACTCACGCTTCTTCTGCAGATTATCATCAAAACAAAGATGGGAGACAGTTGGGCAAAGACAAGGAGTTGGAGACACATACAAAACCTGGAGTCAAACGTACTCTTTTTAGTAAGATCACCAATGAAACCAGGAATGGTGTGGTGAAGGCTGGATCTCGTGTGGTTCCATATCAAGATGAGATATCAGAATCTACTGTAGTTGTGAGCAATGAAACTGAAGATCTGTGTAGGAACCCAAAAGATTGTGAAGATCTCTCTCTGATCCGGAAACAACTTGCTCAAATTGAAACTCAGCAGTCCAATTTGTTAGATCTTCTTCAGGTAATTTTCTAATATTTGACGAAATTCTGCCTCTATGATTCTGATTCACAGAGGAAGCGGTGTGTGAATGAAAGTATCAATTAGAGAAAAAGAATACAACGGAATGTGACTAAGATGCATTAACTTGCCCGCACTTTTTTTATGTTTAATGCGAGAGTTCTTTTCCTTGCTTCCCAAGATATACAGAGAACATGGAATATAGAAGGAAATGTGTCCTTGTATATAGTCCCTGTTTCTTATGCAGCAAAATATGATTTTACTTAAAAGATTGAATCCTACAAAGTGCCCTATTTCTTAACTCTCTTCAGTCTTATAGTAGTTCCTCTGGATCTTGATTAGAGAACATATATTTGTTCTTTAGGATCAAAATGCTGCTATATGCAGCTTCAGTTTTTCCTTTGTAACACATCCCAGCCTAACTATCAATTTCAGTTCAGTATGCATAGTATTTTTGAACGAATATATTTAGCTAATAGAAATGCCATCGATCATTAGCTCATAAAATTTTAGCTCCTTTAATAGACCGTAGATGGTTCCTTGAGTATATTTCTCAAACTTATTCTTCTCTTTGTTTATTTAGAAATTTATGGGGAGCTCTCAAAGTGGCATGCATTCTCTGGAAACCCGTGTTCATGGTCTAGAGCTGGCACTAGATGATATCTCATTTGACTTGGCTATGTCAACCCGAAGGATGTCAAATACCAACTCTGCATCCATGTGTTGCAAGCTACCAGGTGCAGAATTCTTGACTTCAAAACTTTGGAAGAGAACAGAAAGACGTGGTGCTACTTCACACTTCTCTGCTTCTGCTGGAACCTCAACAGCAGGTTTAATATGCAATGTAGCTGGTCAGAATGGAAATGGTGAAAGACTTAAGTTGGAGAATAGGAGATACCAGCTTCATAGTAGTCGCGGGTTTATTGTGAACCCATTAGCTGAAATTCATGGTGATCCACACAGAATTTCTGAATCTTCAGTCGGTGGAGTTTCAAAAAATTCGCGAAATGGTGTATGATATAGTTTATGTCAGGTAATTCATAATGTCTTATTCTTTTCCATTAATTTCCTGCATGTATAGAAGAAAATATGGTTTTTGTGCTTCATATACGCTGGTCACATATATGGATAAAGGTTTGTAATTGGGATTTGGGTGAATAGTCAGTCTCTGTTGTCCTTATTGGGGCACTACCCTTCCCTGAGCATGGTGTGTAGCTCAGTTGGTTGACTAGCCGAACTTTCACCATACTGGTGAGGGTTCGATCTCCACCTTACATTTCCCCTTCCCCTACTCCAGTTATGTTTCAAAAGGATGACCAAACAAGAATGTCTCTCCGTCACTTCTTTTGTGACAACCTGTTGTATTGTCCTCTTTTAATCCACTTTCCATGCTTTTTCACGTGAGGGGTTGTTGGGATGGTTGCAATAAGTGTTCTTTGTAATTAATGCACCAAAGAAAATGTGCAGTTGTTAAAAATGTATAGTTTCTACATATAAATTAGGAAGTTTATTACTTGGACCTTTACTACTAATGGACATCTCATAAATATACAAAAATTAATATTTTTACACAATTCTTTACAAATATTTTTTTGGACTGGAGGAATGTACACTGAAAACTGTTTTCCATGGTTGCTTCTGTTTCCAGGCATTGGAGACTGCATGGACTCTGAGCATTGTAGTAGAGGATTGTAAAGAATGAATCAGTAAACAGTTTCTTACTAAACTACCCCTATATTGCGCATGTTGGCCGTGGTTATTCACTCAGTAAACGTTGCCACTATAACCTCTCCTACATCATTCAAGCAAAACTATCGTCAGAATTAGCGTTTAACTTTTGATATCTACGTTTTAATATTTGAAATGAGGAAAAGGAAAGCAGACCACTATATGGTGGGTTTGGTATGAACGTTGGCTTTGTATAGAAGGATATTTCTTTTTATTGTAAGAATTAGTTTTCTATTCTTTTTGCTGCATTGTGATTATACGGTTTGAAATGATATCAGAATGTGTAAATGATTGTTGCCAGTGTGTTTATATTGATGATGGCCCCGTGGTGGAACCACGAATTTGTTACCAGTATAAAAAATCTAAGTACGTTCACAAGCTTTTGTATATACGAGAAAGAATGTTTTTTGGGAGTGCTGTGGGTCTTGAAAGACTTGTGTGAGGGCCTGAGTGATGACCTCCACACTAAATTAACCATAACTGAAATCCAACATACCAGACAGCCATAAGTACTAACTATAATTAGTCTAAATTGGCTATAACAGTCATAATACAACTCATCACGCGGCCAATCATTGGCTCAAAACATGCTTGTATACCTTTTTTAACAAATAATATAAAGTAGTACCACTTAAAGATTTGTAGTTCTAACTGGTTATTCAAGTTACCTTTAGAAATAAAAAAAGAAAAGAAAAAGGAATAAATAACATTTGACGTTTCTATCAAGAATTTAAAATTGTGGGTCCAAGAGGAAAAATGATTCCCTCCTTTTTTTTCTTCCCACATTTTCTACTCAAACCAATTGATGGAAGGGAAAATTTAGAAGTTTCCTTCTTTTCTTTTGCTTTCTTTAGTTTCCAGGGAAAGTAATAGTATGTATATTGTACAATTCCAGTTCACGCATAGGAATTTCAAATATCATTCCAACTCCATTTTAAATGGTCATCAGCTGCTATAATAACATACGTATCTCGAATTACAACTCCATGATTATGTGGCTCAACAGAAAGGACAGAATGTAAATCATACTCGTGTTGAAGTTATTGCATCACTTTAAAAAGATTCAGAACTTATAGCATGAACTCAGCAAGCAACGGGATGTGAAAGTGTCGGACTTCCCAAGCCGTCATTCTTGCTGCTGCAGGACTTTAGATTCTTCCTTCTCAATTCTCTGTGGGAAGAAAATGGTCACGTATCAGATAACCGATTAATATTGCTAAAAGTTCTATAAATGACTTGTAATGATGGAGACAATGTTAAATGTTCAGATGTCAAAACTAGCACATGATTAGCTAGGAAAAGAGATTTTACATCAATACAGAATACCAAAGACAGAACAAAAAAGCAAAGAGCACGGGGACTTATAGCCATAAATCGGAGGAATTATAGTTCAACTTTCATGAGAGCCATTGACAACATGGTAGTAATAAAACCATCCATGACTGGTGGTCCAGTTTACTTGAGCAGTAACACATATTCACCTTTGAAACAATCGTAATTGTCACCACAAATGAAGGCATCAGACATCAACAACTCTTCTAGAACTTCTATTTATCATTCAATTTCTACACAGAATTTTGGTAACCTGTCCGAAATTAGTAGTTGTAGCAGATAGGAAAAGAAGAGAACAAGCAACTATCCATCTATACAAGAAGAGAACAACTATAGAATAGAATAAAGACATTCATTTCGGCAAAATGGAGTGCAGGTAAGTTAGTTCATGCTTGAAAGCGCACACTACAGACAGAGGCAACCAAACCCTACATACTATTGAAGCAGGGAGTCCCACACCAATGCAACATACGAGCTCCAATAATTCATAATCTATACTTAATTTCATTCGACGAAAAGACTGAGATGTGAACAACTATAACCTAGAAATCTATACGAGCTTCAGAATATATTGATCAATCTTGAGTTTACCCAATTATCGCATCCTCTTCCAGTTCATTTGCAAAGCTAACGGTTTTAAGAAAGAAGACACTCTTCCAGTTTACAACCAAATTGGTATCAGAAAAATATGAGGAAAAAGAGGCTTTAGGGTTTATCAAAGTAAGAAATCAGAGATAAAAAGTGATTACCGATTGTCGGTTATGCCAAGAGAGACCACGGTAGACATTGGCGGAGAAAGTAGCAGCAAAGAATAGGGTGGCGACACCCAGCCCCACCGAGAACGCCTTGAATGCCCAATCTCCTGCTTTACTCACCACCCCCATAGCCACACGCTCGACTTCAACCCAACTGGGAACAATTGTTTTTCTTATTTACTAAATTTTTTTAATCATATATCTAAGCGCAATTTTAAATCAGTATTTAATTATAAAAGTTCTAAATCCAACTTAAAATTAAATTTAGTAAGAAGAAAAACTATTTCACACATATTAGCTAAAACGATTAATGTACCTTTATGGAATACTTATTTGTTCCTAAAACACTATATTTCACCTTCAACTATTGCTTGAGGAAAACAAGCACGAAGATAAAGTCCTTTACATGACATAAATCGATAAAAATATGTATGAATTTCTCTTGAAATATAATATTTCAAGTTAACTATATGAAATACAAATTTGTTGCTGCTTTGACTTGTTTCGTGAATGATTTAATTGCTAATTAATTTATATATACATATAATTTTTCTATTTTCTTAAATATAAGTTACAAACCTCGAACCGACGAATCGAACTTTTGAAAAAAGAACACTAACACCAAATCAAAAAATCGAAGAACTAAAATTGAAGAACCAAATTAGTGTGACTTAATTTGATTTTTCGATATTTATGTTTACCTCAAAGTTGAGATTATCAAAAAGAAAAATTAAGTGTTGTAATGTATAATTTAAGTGTTGCTTCTTATCCTCAAGGGAAAAAGGAGAAAAAAGAACAAGTTTTGCATCATTCACCTTTCGTTCTTTGTTTTACGTGAGGTAAATGGAGTTCACTTGTACCTTGGTAAAATATGTATTGCTCATAAATAAAACCAATACTCAATGAAAGGCGATTCAAGGAATTTAGTCCTCCAACAACATATTCAATGGAATTCCAAAAGTGAAGTCGAAAGAAAATAAAATATACACAAACCTTATCACTACCTCATATAGATAGAGAGGCTATTTCCTAAAGACTCTCGTCTCAAAATATCAATTCTCATAAGCAGAAGATACTAGAAATGAAAAAAAAGAGAAAAAAATGACTTAGAAAGCAAATGATAGTATATAAATACAATAAAAGTAATAAATGTAAGACGGACAATGACAACACAAGATATAAAAGACACAATTGGTCTTACTAACCTATTCTATCACAAGGCGGGACATCATCCTACCCTTACTAGCCTATTAACCTTCTATCTTGATACACGATCTTCACTCTTTTCCATCTAAGGTCATGTCCTCGATGAGATAAAATTTCACTGTACCCTGTCTAATCACCTCCCTCAATACTTTTTCGGTCTACCTCTATCCTTCCGCATAGTCCCTAAACCAAGCTCTCACACCTCTTGAAAAGAGCGTCAATACTTCTTCCAGAAATCAACAACACATGATGAGGCCAAAAACCCGCCCGAATAGTCATCTAGGGAAATACTAGATGCAGGAATCAACACGTTTAAATCAGACAATTGAGATCTAATTGAAAATAATTAAAACATTAACTTTGTAAACAATGCCAAGTTCATATATATATTATATCTTAGTACGACAGTACTGAAACAAGACGAACATCGTCAACCTATAAATATATCATGCCTTCATTTATCAACTCAATCAACTCTCAGTCCTTATCCGTCACGTCCTTCAGGAAATGATCTCCAAAGGTGGGAAGAACATCATGAATTTCTGCTGCCTCGACTTGTGCTGGCGTGAACTCTTATTCACTTCCACCACTTCTTCTCAGACAAAGAAATTAGCTGCCAAAAACAAATAGAGATGATGAGCGAAACCAAGTGATCAAAGGGTCCAAATCTCACCGTTCGTTAAGAAGGCGTTTTCAGGAAGAAGCTACACAGCAATGATGACATGAGTTCTTTATCTTCCAGTAGAGAAACATGAACGGAGGCATATTCATACAAATTGAAACCCAATAGAACAAATTACAAACTCTACAGTGGACACCCCACAACAATGACAGGAGGTAAATAACACCAACATACCCTTGTAACCCCACATATACGCAAACCTTACCCCTATCTATGAGAGGTTGCTTCTGATTAGACCCTTGCTTGAAGAAAAATATATTTCAGAGCAGTTTAAAAAGGAGAATACAGCAGCGAAAGCAGTACCAACAAAATAATGAAACATGGAAACTAGTAAACAACATAGAAAAGAAAGAACACGAAAAACACAATGATGTGATAATCAAAGCACAAACAAACACATGTGATAACTAAAATTGAAGAAAAAGGAAATACGAGGATATTTTTTTGTGTTATAAATATTTAAGCAGTTAAAAGTACATCAAGAGTTGTCACTTTTTCCTTCTCTCTTTGGATGGGTGCAAGTAAATGATAACAGATACCTGAGTTGTCACATTCCACGCATTACCTTAGATATGAGAATAAATGTAAACTTCTATGCATATACAAACATGGACATGCAGCAGAAACATCTACGAGGATAAATGTAGAATAGCCAACCTGCCGCGCAACCTGTGCCATTCGGCGACTGTCCCGTGATGATTCTGTCGCTGAATTTGACATTTTTGTCTCCACATGACCATTCAGTGTTTCTCCATTTAATTCCTTCGGAAAGCTCTTCTCAATTGGAGCATTCTCTTCTGACACACTCAACTGCTCTCTCTTCCTCTTTCTTTGAAAGGTGTATTTGATGACTCTATCTTTCGAAGTTTGGCTAGGAACTTCACCATATACATCAGCTATCTTTGTCAATGAGTTCAATAGATGACTGCTAACATTTTCAGACTCAGCTCTGTCGATAGGAACCTCTAAGCTCTCCAAAGATCTACTTTCTTGTCTTGGGGAGTCTATCTTTGCCATCACTAACTCATCCCCAACTGTTGAATTTAGAACAATGGAAGTTTCAGCTGACTGCGGTTCATTTCGGGACATTTCAGTGAACCCCAGCTTCATGTCTGGTTCAACTTTTTCTATCAATAAGCTGTGGCCCATCTGAGAAGGATCTTCACCCAAAGCACAGTCTCTATCAGAGCTGGAGTGAACTTTCAAAACAGCAACGTTTGATGTTTCATCAATATTAAGGAAATGATCAGGACTGCTTCTTGGAGAAGGATAATCGGCTTTCCTATTTCTCATGGCTCTTCTGCTTTTACGGTGACAAGATTTTTCAATATGTGGTTCATTTTCGTGCATTTCAGAGAGTCCCAGCTTCATATCTGGTTCATCTTTATCTATTGACAAACCATAGCCCATCTGAGAAGGATCTTCACCAGGACCACAATCGCTAGCAGGGCTGAAGTGAGCAGTCAAGCTACCAGTGTTCGATGTTTTATCAATATTCGGGAAATGATCAGGACTGCTTCCTGGAGAAGGATAACCCGCTTTCTTATTTCTCATACCTCTTCTTCTTTTTCGGCGAAAAGATGTTAGCAGGTGCCAGCTGCTTAGCAAGTCATCTGCTTGTTGAATATTTACCTGTGGATTAACCACATCATCGATCTTATTAATAGGTGCTGAACAGACCCCTTCACCTTCATCTACTCCACCACCATTTTCATTTTTAATCTTTTCAACTCCTTTAGAAACAGATAAATCTCCATCTAAAAGGTTTCCTTCACAAGCACGAATTCTCTGTGTACACCCATTTCTGTATAGCTCTGGCGCTTTACTTCTCAAAATTATGGAGGGTAAATCTGGACCTGCGATGTTAGATTTTCCAATTTGAACCATTTTGCTACATGACTGATAGCCTGGATTTTTCTGCTTCATATTCATAACTTCTATGTTAGAAATTGTCAGAGACTCCTCCTGTAGTTCATGGGGCAACACCACTCTGTTCTCCTCATGTAGTTCTCTAGGAGGAGCAGTGTCAACATCCTCTAAGTTATAGATTCCTTTCTCTTTGCAGCTTGTCACCCTCTCAAGTTCAGCTTGAACTTCCCTCAGCTCTACTCTGAGATCACTCACAATATCTTCTGCTTCCTGAAGTTGAGCTTCAAGTTCTTCAATCTTTCTCTGTTGACTCAAGGACGTCAACTCTGCTTCACTAAGCTGTTGCAGAGAATAAGAAAACTTATGAATACACAAAGCACCAGTAAGGAGCATGTTTAATCATGGGGAAAGGGGGGAAATAAGTATAAAGCAGAAACTTACAAAGAGTATCCACTCACTGGTGCTATCTCTAAAAATGCACCAAAAACAAAAATGTTCATCTATTTGTAGAAAAGAAATTTCTACTACCCTGAACACTTTCCTGTTCCTTTTTAGCAATGCGAAAGGTGGTTTTCAGTTTTGTGTCAAACTTATAGATGTCAAACATGTAGATGTTGTTGAACAGCTTTCTGATGATTACTAAAAGCACCATATTTGGTAACAGAAACTTTATGGTCGCAATAATTTAGCCCAAACACCTCGTTTCAGATTGACAAGGCAAATTTTGGAAGCCAAATAACAAGACAAAGAAAGTGCTGCTTGTTATGTGGTCAATTACCTTTAAAGGCTTTTGAACCTGAACTCAGTTCGTAGACAAACAAAAAGTAAGCTGCAACCTACACACAAACAGTCCAAGTGAGGAGTATACTGACACTGGGACAGATAGTTCCACATCACTAATCAACACATATCCTCCGACGCATTCACATTTAAAGGCCTAAATGTCTCTCTTCGAGAAAGCTCCAAATTCAATTTAATCTTTTCTTTAAAATGCATTCATCAATTCTAGAGCTCAATGAAGGTTTGGAATCCTAATAACAAAATGGAATCCAATTACCAGGCTAACACAAGTTTATCTGGTGCCAAGTCGAAGTCGCCCATGACGTGTCAATGCAAAACATACATATAAATGTGATCAATAAATCCACTGCATGAGCAGTGATTATGATACACATACCAGTTTAGCAAAAAATTCTTGAAGAATGGAAGAGCACGTCACAAGGATGTTTTGAGGTACATATCACAATGATCTTATACGTTGCTAATCAGACGCGAGCCTCTCCTCGGGCAGATTCCTCCTTTTGCTCCTCAGTGTATGGGGTATTAGCAGCCATTTCCAGCTGTTGTTCCATTTCCAACGGCAGTTTCTTACGCATTACTCACCCACCCGCCATTAGAAACACCATTTCTCATGTTTTCCGTCCGACTTGCCTGTGTTAAGCATGCTGCCAGTGTTCATCCTGAGCCAGGATCGAACTCTCCATGAGATTCATAGTTGCATTACTTATAGCTTCCTATTTGGTAGACAAAGTGTATTTGGAATTGTCAGCCATTACAAGGCATAACTTGTATCCATGCGCTTCATATTCACCCGGAGTTTGCTCTGGAACTATAGTCATCCCTGCCCACTCACGTCAATCCCACGAGCCTCTTATCTATTCTCATTGAACGACGGCGGGGAGCAAATCCAACTAGAAAAACTCACGTTGGGCTTAGTGATAAACAAGAAAACATAGAGAATTGCATAGATAGCACTAGAAACAAGATTAAAGAAAACCTTAAGAAACTAATCCAGTGCACTGACACTAATTTCTATCCTAAAACTTTTAAGTGACTATGACTATTCTCATTTTAAAAGCAAACTAAACAGTCAAAAGGGTTAGACCATGAGCACATGAGGAGGAAGCATGCTACCTCAACTCCTAAGTAATGATGCCTCTCATTGGATATCAGAGAAGATTAGAAGCTTAGGTTACAACCAAAAGGCAATGCTGTTAAAATAAAAGGAACTGAAAAGAAAGACAGCTCTTCGTTTAAGATGAACTCTTGCAGAAGAGGTAAGAGGTCCCCAAAGATTTAAAAAGGAGCCAAAACATATCCAACAAAACAAATATCGCAATACATTCAAAACAAAAGGAAATTTCCCAAAGTTAATGAAACTACACAGAACCAATCCAATATAATGCCCAAAACATTAAAGGGTCAAACAAGTTCTCAAGCACTTATTCAGCAGACCTTTTTATCCCAGGTCCAACAACCTCATATTCCTTACATCCAACAAGGGATCTTCCCCTCTGGGCTTCCGTGGCAAGTGCCACACTAAAGAAGCTGCATAACAGTAGAATCCTGAAACTACTTGTAACCAACAGTCGACAACAAACATTTTGGTAGCTCAACCCTTGAAAGGAGAAAAGGTGTGCAGGTGAGTAAATCTTGCCCATACTTGAGTCCCGTTGTGCATCTTATTACAACCCAATATAGCTCATAGTTCACAATCAGCAATTCATCGTCTTTCTTTTATTGTTATTCTTTTGATAAGCCAATTCTCCACCGTGCTATAATTTTAGGAAGAGCCAGAACTTTATAACAAGAGGATTTTCCTCAATCCCCCTCCACACTTTTGAGTAGAGATAACAATTTAACCTCATTGAGAAGTCAATTAGTTCTATTTTAGGAAGATCCAGGACTTTTTTATATCAAGGAAGAGAATTCTCCTCAATCCCTCTCAACTCTTTTTCCATAGTGATAACAACTCAACCCGACCCGTCAATTAGTTCTATTTTAGGAAGAACCAGGACTTTATATCAAGGAAGAGAATTCTCCTCAATCCCTCTCCACTCTTTTTCCATAGTGATAACAACTCATCCCACCCCCAAATCTGATGGAAAAAAGAATTGAATGATGCTCAAATGCCCAAATAAATTCAATGATCCGGTATCCAGAGCCTCCCTTGTTAACTATTGACCTCTTCAACTAATATCAAATCAGTAAAGCTTGCTAAATTTCTCATCTGAATCTTATAAGATAAATAAAGAACAGGTGAAAACAATGCCAATTAACATAAGTGAACTGTTCATAAACAGAATTATTCTCCTCAAAAGCAAACTGTTCAAACATCTACAAATTGAGATTACTATGAGTTCATTAGGTCCAATGATAACTCATCGCAATAATCTTGACATTTATGCTTAATAGAAATATTAAGTGAGTACTAGGACAGGTGTAACTCTATTTACTTATATGTAAAACTTGGCTCAAAGTTTCATCAACTTGCACATATTTCATAACCAACTGCTAAATATGCGAACATTGTTTAATGAGATGTTTGGAAATCCTCTTCCAAGTTCAGTTTGTTGGAAATGTAATTTCTAGAACCCATCACACAATGCATTCCTTTAGAAAGCATAAGACTGCCCATGAGGAGAAAAAGCGCACATCAACAAGTTGGTAGACAAGCTATACCAGCCAGTGGCGAATGCAGGATCCGAAATAAAATCGTTATAGTTCATTTAGTATAAGTGTAAAACTAATTAAACACAATCATAAAAAAGTTAATGAGAAAGTTATTTTTAATATTAATTTGAATGTACTCGACGACTTTCCGAATTTTGAAATTAAAATGAGTAATAATAACATTGCTTATACTTGCGAATATCGTATGCTTTACGCAATAAATTAAATAATTTTATAAATATCTAAAAGTTACTTGTTATGTAGTTTGGATAGGAAATTTGTGATTCTACGAAGAGAATGTAGAGCATATAATTCAAAAAATTAGAATATGTACTCAACGATTTTTCCATATTTTGCAATTACAATAAATAACAACAATTATTGCTAATACCTAAAATTGTAGTTGCTCATATTATTTAAGAAATTGTTAACGAGAAACTAGTTTACGCTGCTTATGGGACTTGATTTTTGAGACGAGGGTTTCCCGAAAACAACCTCTCGGTCTACGTACATTTTACCACTGGGTATGTTGTTATTGAAAAGAAACTAGAATCAGGGGGAGAAAATATGGCGGGGTGAGGGTCGCAATAGAAAAAAGAATTCCTTGTGAAGGTTAGATCCCACGACCTCATGGTAAGATCCAACACCTACTTACTAACCAACAAGCCACATCTAGCAGCTATTTACTAAGTGCTTACTCATTAATTATATAGATTTTGTTGTACTTTCTATATACCTATATACATTTTACATCGGGGTCAATGGGTTTTCAAGTGTTTTGGATGGTGAAAGACGACAAGGGTCTGCCTCGCCACACGGTGAGGCAAGTGGCAAGGCGCTCGCCTTTTTGGAGTACGGCGTCAATTAGTACCAAAAAATTAAAATATTTAACTGCATACATAAATAATTAAAATCTCAATCTCAATAACATATTAGCAAATATTTCAATTCAAAAACTAAAAATAGATAGTATATACTACAAGTCTAGTACTTGAATGAGAAAAAAACAAACAAAAGTCAAAATAGCGAGAAAAATAACAGAGGTAAAGTAACTTTGTAGTCTAAAGAAGAAGAAGAAGAAGAAGCAAAAAAAACACAGGAAGAAGAAATCTCAAAAAGAAAAGAAGAAAAAATACGTACTGGTTGGACTGTGGATTCTCCGGAAAAAGTTTGGCTGGTCGGGTGAGAAGTCTAGTCGGGTCATTTGGTTGGAGTCAAAGTCCAAGTGTAAGAGTGCAATTGTGCAAATTTGAAAAGAAAACCCTAAAATTATCTTTAAGTTTTAAAACCCTAAATTGGTCCCCTTTTTTTTTAAAAGAAAATACAAAAGGTGATGCCTTTCTTGCCTCTTGCCATTGTCGCCATGGCGTCGCCTTTTGAAGATCGTCTCCCCATGAAGCTAAAAGGCGATGAAGGGCCGCCTCGCCTCTCGCCATTGCAACAAGGCGATCGCCTTTCACAACATGAGCTCGAGCACCCATAAAACTCCGTGTGGGTCTACCCCTGATACCAACTGGAAACTAAGTTGTAGCCTTTTTCTTAAGGTGGTCTAGGGCCAGCTTGCACGGACCTCCACAATTCCACCGGGTACCTGCTATCTCCCACCAGCACAAGTACCAAATAACTCTGCACCAAAGGTCGAGTGAACAAAAAGAAATCACTTAGTATTTTTTGCCTTTGTTGGGATTTGAACTTGAGCCTCATGGTTCTCCTCTAAAGCCACAAAGCCACACCCTTGGGTGCGAAACCAAGTTGTAGGATTTGACTACCTTCATGAATCAAATAGCTTTTAACCTCTAAAAGTCATTGTAGAAATATCTTTTCCTAGCCCCACCATCAAGAACATAAATTGAAAATTCCAGTGATTGCTTTGCTGGTGACACTTCATGATCACCCTCTCTTCTACTCTCGAAAGTAAGTACCGGTTGATCTCAGAAACTATCTGGCTTAAGTTCTTTCAAGTATGGGAAAATACATGTACATAACCATACAGGAATACAGGAGGCAAAATAAGACCATTGCTCTGACCTTTCACTTAAATGATAGACCTATTTTCTCTGTCATAAAACAGGAAGAAAATAGTGAACAGAAAATTTAAATGATGATTCCCTGCCCTAGCGACACATGACTCGAAATGAAAGAGAAAACAGAACTTTAGAAACATGGAATCACAAAAGGAGAAATCAACAAAAACAACATACCCAATGCAATCCCAATAGAAATCATTTTTGAAATTAAAATGTTATTGCTAAAATAGACGAGGGAAGAAGAAATAAGATCCTGAAAACCATTGCCATTCTCAACTGAATATCAACATGCAAGACCAGGAGACGTGATCACAATTGAAAAAGATAGCAATGACTTGATCCACTACCGAACAAGTTATGAATTTGATTGACAAAACAAAGGTACAATATTTTTCTACATTTCGTTGATTCTAATATAAAACAAAATAGACCAGTAATCCTAACAAAGTTTATTACAATAGCGTACGAGCCTACAACATCACCTCCTTCTCCACTTCTACCGAAACCAACCCAGAGAGAGAAAGAGAAGGGAAGAATGGAATCAAGAACATTACCACATAATCTGGGAGAAAGCATAAAACATTATTACAAGATCTGAATATAAGTGGTACGACAATAGTTAGACATTTGAGCGATAGAATGCTGAAGTATCATTACCTCAAGCAGTTTATTTCACTCTCAGACAAGAAATGTAAAGCTAATGTTTCCATCCTAACCCCAATTCCAGGCCAGAAACAAGAAAAGGAATGGGAAGGTGGATAGACATATGCCTGAATGTACACTGAACAATTGACGAGAGGTCCTAACAAGTAATACTCCTTGATTGAATTGATACTTGTTTTGACACAAATGCCAGTGGAACTTCAAAATGTATAGTATCGCTAGTGGAAAACTTTGGAAGTCTCTATCCTTCGAGTACCAAAACACTTTCAGCATTTGTAAACATATTAAGGTTTTCAAAGAAAAAGATGAGAATAACCGGATCTATTGCAGGCGGACATCTAGTTAGTATTACAAACCTTTTGAAACTAACAAGTTTTTTGGAAACTGAATAAGTTAAAAATCCATCTGTTGTGGTAAATGACACATAAAGTGATGTATATTATTAGCACAAACTCAACTTTTCTGAAACAACACACATACTCAAAGCAGCAGAGTAAAAGCAAATATTTCAACGAAACACGTGGCCTTCATGAACAAGACACGGCATTTTCTCTGGTCTGAATCGCCTTAAAAAGCTGACTGAAATTATCGGAGCAGCTAACAGGGGTAACAACATTATTGTTAGCATCAGAAACATAAACATTACTAAAAGCACAAGAGCAACACAAAAACCTAATCGTATTACTAGGTCACAGCAAATAACTTTTGAAATTTCCTGTCTCCACCAAGGGAGCCTGAAAAAGGGGAAGAAAATCAGTTCTACTAGAGAGATGATCATACCTCATTGCACTCAAAATTCTTTTACACATCACTAAAACTAAAATGATCCCTCGAGCAGACTGCCTACCACATCAACAAAGCACTCAGCACCACAGCAATCAACAAATCATCTAGCTATCAATCCATAGAGATGAGAGGACAAAAGAAAAAGAAAAAACATTTAGATCCTCACTAGACAAGATTTTCAAGACACCCCTTTTAACATCAAGAATCAATTTTCCTGGAAGAACCAAGTTCAATCAACCAACCCAGCAACCCCAAATGAACACACATTGAAGAGCATAAACAGACAAACAAAGTCGATACTTCAAACACACTAAAACCCACTTCAAGAAAAGCTAAAAATTTCACCTTTGAATCCATCATCTTTTTGAGACGCAAAAGCATCCCAACCGCCTCCTCTTTCGCCACTTGGAGCTCGTGCTTATACCGAACAGCTTTCTGTTCAGACGACAAAATCCTCGCCGCCGCCTCCTTCGCCGTGTTCAAGATTATATCCGCATACGCCCTCTTCAAAGCCGTCAGTCTCTGCGAACCCAATAAATCAAAATTCAAAAAAACAAGAAAATGAAACTAAAATCACATTCACAAAACCATCAAACAAAACTTAAAACACGATCAACATCGATCCCCATTACTCACAAAAGTCCTCAAATTTAAAAACGGCTTTTAAAAAAAAACAAAAAAAAACAGGTAGGTAGTTGGAAAGTTTTAAGTAGCGGTTGAGTCAATAGCGCCGCCTTGAGAATCCGACCGGATTGTCGGAATGGCGGTGTCGGGTCTTACCTCATCGGTGTCCATTGATGTTTTCCTTAAAGCATCGACGGAGTAGCGATTTTAAGGTTTTCAGACCGAAGTAAAAGAGAAAGAGGGGAAGGTGGTTTATTTTTCTTCTTTTTTTTTTCCTCAGCAGCTGTCTGTTATGAACTGAAAGTTCTGTTGTGTGGTTTCCTGAAAGTACATTTATACCCCTGAGAAATGAGTTGAACTACAAGACTGCCACCGTTGTGTAACTGGGGCGGTTTTTGTACAATTTTGGTTACCTATGTGCGCGCGCCTGAAAAGGCGTGGGCCCTACGGCCCGATGGTTTAGGATGACGTGGCATTCTTGGGTTGTTCATTCGTGGTGGCTAGACACTTTGGAGGGAAAAGAGATCTCCAGCGGCCCTGTTTCAATTTATTTTCCTAATTTTGTTTCAAATAAATATAGTATTTATTTTCTTTTTGAACATAATTTTTCTAGTAATTTTTTTATTAGTATATTTATCCTATTTCACTTGAAAAAAATAAAAATATTAATGGCAAAGATATTTTTGAATTAAAATATTGATCGTAAATGTATTGTGGAACGAAATTATAAATGAATATTGATCAAAATATTAATCGTAAACATTTATTTATATTATTATAATAAATATTTGTGATATATTTTCTAGTTTTTAACTTTCAACTAATAACTGTATATTGGTGCCATTTTTATATTTTGAATCATAAAGAATTAGAGTTAACACTTTCACACGGACCCATTTTTGCTTCACTTGTGAAAGTTAGTTATGGATTTACTATACAAGAGTGCGACTTGTTTCCTGAATTAGTCAATAAGTCCTATCAACAATTAGCTGACCTTTGTATTTTAAGAAATTAATAATACCACACAATTTTTTTTATTTCAATAATTAGTTTAACTAATTTTGATTTGACTTGATATGAATTATATATATATATATTAAATTAACAATATATAATATGTATTAACATACTTTTTATTAGTACCTAATCGATTTTGAATAATGCATTTGCAGGCATATTCAAGAAGTATGACAATTCAAAAAGGAAAGGAGATAATCAACGCTGAACGCTATAAGGAAGACATGACAACTCAAGAATCTTAACTCAAAAAGGAAAGAAAATACTATAGTTAATAATGAAAACTGCAAGAAAGACAGAGAATCAAGAAAATGCAGCTACAAGGAAAGATAGCAAAACAGGGTCATATAATCTTATCTTCGAGGATGAAAAATACAAATTGCGCAAAATCAAGGAGATGAAGATGTCAAAAATCAAGTGATATAACACTATATGTACAAGGTAGAACATCAGCTAGAATTGGAAGGAAATCGCAATCAAGATACATACACATATCTAGTATGGACGTGTGAATCTCAATCAAGGAACTCCTACAAATCCTTGATTGAAACTCTCTTGGTTTTTTTCAAAAGAGCTCCAACGGCTATCTCTCAAAAGCTATTATAAATAGACCTCCTCGCCTTAGCTGTAGTTTTTTGCACACTTGCTTGAATTTGAAATTGATATTGTCATTCTACTTAAAAAAAAATTGTATTCATTAAGTGAAAAATTGTAAAAGAAAAAAGAAAGATGACACTCTTAAATAGGCTTAACAGGTAGAGGTGTGTCAAGAAAATCTGATATGCGCAAACACCAAACCAGGATTTGAATCAGTATAAACATTTGTGTCTATCCTTTTACTTAGTTTCTTGCTTTTATCATTGCCATATGCTGGACTAACTTGCAAGTAAGTTGACTAACCGATTAGTCAACTAGTAAAATTTTAATTCATGCCCTATCTTGAATATCACTTTTAATCTTATGGTCTCAATATATCATGCGAAAAACTATAATTAATAATTTTTTAGGAAAAAATAGTAAAAAAAACATTATTTTCAAAATTATCTAAAAAATATATATATGATAAATAAAGTGAAAACAGAAAAAGTCTTGTATGTTGATGATTTGTTGGTTTGATCATTAAAAACATGACTTGAATAAAAGTAATTGACCTGCTACTTCAGTCTTCTTCTTTTCTTCTTTTACTCCTCTATTCCCCTTGATATTTTCCCTAAATAATTGTTTATTGAGGATTTATACTATTGAAATTTTTAGATTAATGATGTTTTAAAATTTGATTATTAATATTTAATATAAATATTCAATGATTTAGATAATATTAAAAAAATTAAAAGGAAATTAATTTGATAAAATGAGCAAGTAAATTAAATAATAAATATGAAAAACTAATAAAGAAGAATGAAAGGATTATTAACTTATCGAACCTTTTTTAGATTTCTCATCAAACTTCAAAAGAAGTTAAGACTATTCGGTTGAAAAATAAGGATATAAATTCTAAAGTTAAGACCATTCAGTTGAAAAATAAGAGTATAGATTCTAAAGTTAAGACCATTCAGTTGAAAAATAAGGATATAAATATGAATTAAGTCAATTAAATTATAACAACAACAATAAGATATCACTATGATTCTATAAGATAAATTTGAGGAGAGTGAAATATATGCAAATTTTATCTCTATCTTGTGTAAAATAAAAAAAAAAACTTTTAATGAACTCTCAATCCAAAAAAAAAAGTATCAAAATTTAAAGATCAATCAAATAACGAATGAAGCAACATATATTAATATAATTAAGTAGAAAACGCTAATTTCAAATCCATCTCCTCCCGCCCCCTCCAGCCTCCACCACTCCCACCCTCCACCCGCACATACTCAATAATGTCTCCTTAAACAATGAATAATATTTTTTAATTATTTATTGAATATAAAAAATAATTAAAATTTTATTTATTTTATAATTTTTTTTTCTATTTTCATATTAGGGATAATGATCCATGTCAGCACGAGCTCAACATTTTGAAAGCTAAAACAGTTATTCATAATTATATCTCGTTTATGTACCGGAATAAGATTTTTTTTCATTTACAGTATATGTGCAAAAGATAGAACATTCTATCATAAATATCTTTTTTCTTGTATCTGCACATACATTACAACAATACATCTGAATTTATCACTAGGATGAGTTGCAATCAGCATTATAATAGCAAATCGTTGGACATTATGCCCTAACAGCCTCTTAGCATATAAACAGTGTAACTAAATGATGAGACTTAACCAACTAACAACTATCATAAAAGGTTTATCACATCAGATAGTGGTTATGGTTCTCCAACCAAGTAGTGAGTTCAGTTATTTTTATAACGATCATGACTATATATGTTCTGAAATAGTTAAACTCTTGTTAGGTAAATATTGATCCACACGAAAAATATGACAATTTGACACTATCTCGAAGAGTGAAATAAACTCAAGGATTCAGTGAAGTAATTACAATTTCCAAAGGGCGATCAAATAATACAAATTGTTGTAGACTAATGTTATGCATATAGATCAAATATAAAGTTATGAAAGACGATCATGATTATAACTGACCTGAAATAGTGAAATGGGGTAAATATCAGCATATAGATCAAATATCGGTTGTTTGTGTGTGTGTGTATATATATTATGGGGGGGGGGGGGGGGGGGAGGATTGTGTGGTGTATAAAATCACTATCTCCTTCTTTATGTTACTTAACACAATTTATACCTATTTGATTCTATTGTTCTTCTTACTTAATGGTATTTATCACGACTTATTCCTATTTAATGGTTCAACGTTATTCTAGAGAGGAATTTTCATCCGATTTTTTATTCTTATATTGGAGTTTGATTAATTTAAATTTGTATCTCGTAGAATTTATTTAGGAGAAGTATCTCCTATCAATAATTTTTTTCATATTTAGAACTCGAAATCAAATTCTTTGATTCAATGCTATTTGATTCTACTTAATGATATTTGAGTTGAGGCTTTAAAGACCTTGAAATATTTGAGCTTTGAAGATGAGATATGGTGTGGATTGAGAGTTCGTGAAGCACTAAGAGAGCTTATCATCATTACTCGACTCAACTTTGAAATTGATAAATTAGTTGCTAGAACAGAATTTATTTTATATTTTAGTTATTTAATTTTTTATACATGATATTAATTCACACATAATTTTTTTCTGACGATAATTTTCAAACTAAAGGCATTGCTTTTCACAAATAGATATTTTCGCATCCCTTAATTTTTGAATAATCTGACTATAAATTTTTACAGATTTTTCCTTATTTCACACATTGGAACATTCTTTGAAAAAATCATCTTTTTTTATCCCCTCTTTTGTGTATAGTTTTTCAGAAAAACAAATGTCAAGTGACATTTACTGCATTGACTAAAATTTTATATATTGGATAATAGCATTTCATTTTACTTTGCAAGAAATTAATTCAAATATTAAATAATTCTTTAGAAAAAATATAATTGCCTATTGAACTCGAACCAAATTAATTCTATCATTTTATGTTTTTTGTATACAAATTTAACTATAGAAATGAACAATTTTATGTTACTAGTATTTATCCTACATTTCTTCTCACTTAAAATGTCATGCCTGGGGAGGGTATCCTAGATGTGGTCGGTACTCAAAGACTATTGCTAGTCTCCAAGTGAACTACTTGGTCTCATCACATTCATTCATTTATTCTATATAACTCAGAAAACTCAGCGGAAGACTAAAGATATGAATGTGCAATCTAAATCCCAAAACAATATTAAATAAATAAGCTAGCAAGAAAGAAACTAGCTCAACAAGTCTCAACATCAAATACTCAACTCTAGTATATGAAGCCTCTATCACTATCAAGCGGTGCCAATGACAAACCCATGTCTACCTCAAAATAAAGTAAATGTAACTCAACTCTAACTCTAATAAGCAAGATGAAAATAACTCAATGATCCCCCAAAGTAAGGGAGGCTCACCAACTCAGCTGAATGCTTAGATCCTCAACGATGCGCCAGTGCACGATCTCTAGTACCTACCTCTACATCATAAAATGATGCAGTCCAAAACGGAACATTAGTACGTGGAATGTACTGGTATGTAAAATGACTGAATGAAACAGAAACATGTAGAATAATATAGAAACAATATCAACTCAAAATAATAATCAATCAGAAAGTCAAATATCTATCTAAAGCAGGAATAAATACTAGACAAGTGACCCATCAACCAATCAAACCTCATTAGTCAACTTAACTCAACTCGGAGTACTATCAGTATGGGACCTAATTGAGAGTTCCTCTTATCCGACAACAATCACTTATGAGCCAGTGATTGTACAACGATCCCCCTGATGTTGTCACAGACATTTCGTACTTGCCAGGTAAAGAACAACTCGAATCCATAATGGATCCTGACAATTAACCGATCAAGTCCTATTATTTTAGGACAATAAGGTGATGACCTGTCTGACTCTAACGGAACTTAATCCATAGGATGAGAACTTGTCCGACTCTAACAGAATTTAGCCCTCGAGGTGAGAACTTGTCCGACTCTAACGGACTTAGCCCTCAAGATAGGAACTTATCTAACTCTAACAGACTTAGTCCACTCCTACATTATGCGACATAGTTAATGAGTGCGAGTTGTACTTGCTCTTACTCTTACTCATTCCGGTGGTCGATACTCCTCCCAAGACTCAATGCTCATAAGATTCTCCATCTCAATTAGTCTCTTAGAGACTCTCATCATCTCATTAACTCAAACTCTAAAGTCCTCTATTGTTTTCATGGATTTTAACTAATCCCAATTAACTCAATTCTCATTTAAGAACTCAAAGACTCAGATCATCGTTTTAGAAGAAGTCATTTTAACATAACTCAAGAACTTAGTTATGAAGACTCATGGGATTCATCAAGCTCAATTAACTCAACCTCATACTCATATTAGGATTTCAATCAACATACTCAAGTCAAGGCTCTAGATTCCATCCCTAGGTTCGTTCATGCATGCTTTCACAAGTTAAAATGTAGGGTTTATACAATATCTCATGAAAAGTATTCAATTCTAGAAAATAAATTTATGACGATCATCAACATATGAAAATACACGTAATAGATATAATTTTCAAGAAAATATTCAAGAAAAAATTCAAGAAACATGTATAGGGACTCATGGACTCTCAACTCCTCTCTTACCATCAATGAGGCACATGGGAGAACAATCACATGCTTTAGTTTAGCCTTACATACCTGGTGTGAAGCTTTTGGACAATCTACCTCAAAGAATTCTCCTCGAACTCCTCAATTCCTTGCTCCCCTTCTCTCCTCTTTAGCCCTAGTCTTTTTCAAGAACTTAGAAAGGACTTAAAATGGATTTAAAACCCCTTTTACGCTCAAAATGACCCATTTAGATTGTGTTTTGAGTTTAGGAGGGGTTAAGAAAGGTCTGGAATGCCCCTCACGAAATTGAAGAAAAAATTCCGCTTCGGGATACGACGCGGACCCTATGTATTTTTGGATTTTTCACTGAAAATTCTCTGAACGAGTTTTCTAATCCCGTAGAAAAATTTTGGACTAAAACCAACTGTTGGTCCCGTGGCAGGTGTGCGACCTCATTGGAAATCGTTTTTACATCGAAAAATTATATTTTAATCCGATTGCTCTAAAAATTAACCGAGACCATCCACTCAATTTTTCTTGCTGATCGCATATCTGGCCTCGAATTTGCCATCGGAGCATGGGAAGACGCGTTATGCGCACATCTCTCCTCTGGGGTATTTTAATAATTTTACTAGGTGTTACATAAAATACTTTTTTATTTTACTTATATTACCAATAATATTAATCTACTTTATAATATATAACAATCTTTATTTGTTTGTACTTAATAAAATTTTTAAACTTAATTACTTATTTTGTTTGTTTTTATATCAATTTAAATCTAAATTATTTAGGATTTAACTATTAAATTTCGTTATAACCACACAATGAGTTTGAATAGATCCAAATAATTTGAATTCATGATAAAATTTTAATATCATTATGATGTTTATGCAAAGATTTATAGAAAGACGATGGTGCGCCAATTTCATCCATTCACTTTGCTGTTATTCCAACGTCATCAACTATTGCTGCCACCCATCATTATTAATTACTATCATTGTCTTTAGCTACAACAACCACAATTGTCAATCATCATCATCACAACTCAACACTCTTCATAACCACCAATTAACGTCTATTATTGATAACCATCGTTATATATCTCCAGTCACTATAATTAATCACCACCATCATTAGCTATCAATATTATTTCACTACAACTATCCTTCATATCCACCAGCTACCATCCATAATATCTTCATATTCACATCAAATAACTGTTATATATCTCCAACCACTGTATGCATTCACTACACCATTATCTATCTTTTTTTTATTCCACCACAAATATGAGCCATCACCACTAATTATTATCCATAATACCTCCCTAGTCACAGTAAATATGAATGCACATTGGAGAACAAAAATACTAAAGCATACCTAAATAATTCTATTAAAAGTATGACTACACTCAACTACGTATAATCTTCTATCATAATTCTCAACCTCCATGTCTTTTGATCCAAGATCTTATGTTCAATCAGTTGAAGCTTATGTCTTGCTATGTATTATCACCTCAATTCTTTTTCAATCTATCTTTAGTCATATTAATTAATGACACAACCAACCCCTCGTACCTCATCATTGACCGACCATCACAACTCCTCAAGATATAGAAATTCAATGGCTAAATTACCATTGATGTGTAGTCTACTTCTTGTTTTGAAAATTTTGAAATTCCTCTCGCTGCACAAGAAGTAAATTGTAGCTACTTGTAGCATTCTGTATATCTCATCCTTAGGATTCCTTCATTTAGCATGTTACACAGTCCAAAAAAGTTCTTTATCTCATTTCATAAGAACTCTGCAAACATCCATCCATGACAATAAATTTTGCTACACTTAGACAGATGTAATGCAAATAAAAAATAGATGAGAGATGCTTTCGTCTCCTCTTCACACAATGGGTATAACTGGGTTGTTTGCACGCCCTGTTTGAACAACCTCTCCCTTGTGCTTAGTATTCCCAGAGTAGCCAACCTTAGAATACAGATTTATCTGGGCAGTCGACTATTGTTGCACACCATTTTTCTCCAGCTAGCCTTTTGAAACTGCCCCCTCAATTACAACTACAGTTGCTTTGTAGACATTTTAGCTATATCTGAAATTTCAGCCAAGTCATAACCAACAACCTCAAAATATTTCTAGCTTTTAGAATCTTCTAAATGACCCAAGAAACTTATTTTAGTACGTCGCAAAAAAATATTTCTATATCCTTACTATAATAACAATGTATCCACTTCACTCATAATTTATCTTTTTTTGATGTTGACATTCAATATAATTTTTCAAACTGCTTTGTCCCATGTAGCCACATTAAGTATATTTAACCCACCAACAACCTTGGGATAACAAACTCTATCCCAAGCTAATAGCGCCTTCTTTGACAACTTATTAACTCCTGTTCACAAGAAGTTCATTCAAGTAGATTCAACGACTTTGATAACCTTTTTAGGAAGCACAAATATTTGTGCCTCAAAAGATTGAATTGAGAAAAGAGTGGACTTTATCAATCGAGTTTTGCTTGCATAGAAAAGAAATTTAATAGTACAATTCTTTATTTTACGAAACATCTTATTCAAGATGGGTTGATATTGTACTATAAATATCTTTTTAATGCTCAATGAAACTCCCAAATAACTGATACGAAAAACTCCCCAGCTCTATCTAATCACTCTTTAAATATATGAAATCTTATGACATGTTTATTAAAAAAAAAAAACATTATTCCTCAATTCAAACAAATTGAGTTGACTATATCAACAGTGGTTACTCGTTAGTTTAAATAAATTGAATTGGCTATATCAATGGTGGACCTTATGAATGCTCAGTTGCCTTTAATCCAAATTTACTTTCAAGGTCTATTGCGCAATCAATGTCATTGCATATTATTAATATTAATTTTTAATATATAACAAAAATGTGCATTTACAAAAAAATAGACATAGTACAATTATTGAGATATGAATTTATATTACGAGTTTTATTTTATTTGTTCATGTTCCTCAATACTAGTATACTACAGAACATGAAATTTCAAATTTTATTTTCAACAAATTTATATAAACAAAGTATATATTCATTACAATATTATAATTATACGAATATTTTTTTTGTCTTGGATTATGTGTTATATGAAATTATTCTCGACGACAAGAGACAAGAAACAAAGTTACAGCTTGTTTGGATGGTGGTTTTCCGTGGTATGGTATGGTATGGTTATTAAGAGAACCACGTTTGTTTTGATTGTTTCATTAATTATATGGTATGGTATGGTTTTGTTTCATGGTTCTGTAACCATGAAAACCCCCACTTTTTGAAACCACCAATTTGGTGGTATCCCATGGTTCCCTTATTTTTCTTTCCAATTATACCCTTATTTAAATTTAAATAATTATAATTTATCCTTTATTCTTTATTAAACTTCACCTTAATATATGTATTTTTTTTTATTACATTCTCCGCATCAACTTTTGAAACTTCTTTTCCACCTCCTGTCTTTTCTTTCACGTTTTAGTGTATTTTTTGAGGTTCGTTTATTTAAAAGTTCTTACTTTTTTATTTTCTTGTATTGTTTGTATAGAATAAAGATATATTAGCTTGTATGTTTCCCTACTCGATTCTATGTATTTATTTTTTAAGAAAGTTATTAAAAAAATATTGATAAATTTAATATTTATAATAATTAAGGATATTTTTGTAAATTTATAAGTTACGATACAGTCAAATCAAACAACAAATTATTATTAAAACAATAGCAACCCGTACAGTCTATCCAAACATTGTATGATATGGTACTGTACGATACCATACCATACCATACAGTACCATACATTATGAAACCATGGCAAACCACCATCCAAACAAGCTGTTAGTGTCTTTAATGAAGTGGTTTAATGGTTAATCTTTAATGCTCCTCTTTTGTTTGACTTAAACAAAAAAGTTAATCCCCTTCCAGGGTTCAGATTTTGCGCCGCTAAGATATTTAACTTATGCACTCAAAACGCATTATTGAAAAAATTGTGAAATTACCCATTTGGAAACAAAATAGCCTTCTAATTGAGGCATTTAACAAGGGTAGAATTGTCATTTGACAAAATTTATAGGTGTCATTTGGAATTAGCTGTTGTTCAGGTTCAATTTTTTGGAAAAAACGAAATTCTTGTCCCCCAAACACGTTTCTCGTTCACATCTGTTGTTCCTTTGTTCCACGCTTCCTGACTCCGGACAGGCATCGCCGCCGTAAACAACCACCTCCGCCGCCACGGCGTTCCGACACGCTCTGCCGTCACTGATTATCTCACAAGATACAAGATTTTTTACAGCTCAAGCACGTTGACTTACTATTCCCCGTTTAGTTGCTGAAAAAGAAAAAGAGGAAACAAGAAACTACATTTTAGGTGTTTCTTCCTCGCTTATCAAAACGTTGATTGGATCAGTGCATGTAGGTGGGTTTTTCTTGGTTTTTGTTTGTTGCATTCGCATTGTTAAGTTAATTGGGACTTCTGCATCGAATTGATTTTATGCGGTATTTTCGATTTTGCTGATAAAATCTGTAAAGTTTTGTTTTTTTTGTGAGTTGTTTGGAGGGGCATTTTGGATTTTGCTTATGTTGTTGTAATCTTGTGTTTTTTTTTGGGTGATCGATCAAAGTGATTTTAGTTAACTTGTTATCTTACTTTCTTATCTCATTCTTGGTTCTTGTGTCAAGACAGAGACTTTGCATCAGAACAAGATGAGGTTCAAGGGGTTTAAGTGGGGTTTTTAGTAATTTTTTTCACTCTATATTAGGTGGTTATAGAAGTAGATTTTCAGAGTGCATGATATATTTGCTGATTTTGTATTTTATTCGGCATTACAGCTGGGTCTGTCAGTAAACATTTGATGTATGGTTGTTGTACACTTCAATTTGCTTTTATTGTCTCTGGTTTGTAGATGTGGATAGCTTTCCAAGTTTTCTATGTGCCTCATAAATTAATAAAGGTCTTTGCTTTGATTTAACCTATAATGCTGTTCTGAAGAATCTAAACAATTCCTTAGTAGTTTAAAGGATTTTTCAACATGTCAAACTCTCTGTTCTCTGACGTTGGATAGTATGAACTTGCGGTTAACCTTTTTCACCAATGCTTGCTGTTTGCTTTTGTAAACTTTAGCCCAGTAGGTTTTCAGGTTTGATGAAGGAGTTATTAACAAGTAATCTATCTATACACAGGGATATCCTATGAAGGTCATTGCTCCTAGACAATACTGGAGCAAGATTAGCTTTTTTCATAAGCGAATTCATGTGGCGTTTTTGAGATTTTGATTTGTTATAATCGTGTTTCCGAGAGGAAATTATTGGGCTTATACTAGGGTGAAGGGAATTGGAGGGATGCAAATTGTTGGGTATTTCAATAGATGTCTGTCATATTACGGCGCCTTCGATGGATGATAGCTGGTCTAAATAAAGGAACACCAGTAACTCCTAAGAGGCTCCACAGTGCTGATGTGCGGCCTGTGCCTTTTTCGCCACTGTCAAAGCAGCAACAATTGCAACTACTCAAGTCCTATTACGAGTCAAAGTCTGAGCACAGAAAGCCTAAAAAACCAATGTTGGAGGCTGTGCATGAGATCTCTATCTACATTCACCGGTTTCACAATCTGGACTTGTTCCAGCAAGGGTATGTGGGTATTATGTCTCATAGTTCTTTATCTTTCTCCTTTGGTAATTTGACTATTGTGCTTCTGTTGTCTTACATTTTTTGCCAAATATGTAGATGGTACCAGATTAAGATTACATTGAGATGGGAAAATGGTGATAATGAGGCATTAGGAACTCCGTCCAGAGTCATCCAATATGAAGGTAAATCTCTATAAAATGACGAAACAGCCAAAGCATGCAGCAGGCTTCAGAAAGCAGGATACTTTCAAATATTGCAGTCAATTATAGTGGGATATAGAAGTGAGAAAAATATCATTTTCGAGGAAAAAGTGGAGAAATCAATATTCTGAAATGTTTAAAGTCCTATTACTATGAATAAGCTATGCCGGTTGAGAAACTGATATGGTAGTTTTATGCGCTATGATAACGTTTTGATGTTATGTGCATTTGATTTTTATTTTATTGCTTCATTGCTGAGAACAAATTTTACATTCGTAGAAAGCAGTATCGGTCTACACATTGTTTCAGAGGATATAATCTACAAACAACAACATACCCAGTGGAATCCCACAAGTGGGGCCTGGGGAGGGTAAAATGTACGCAGACCTTACCACTACCTCATAGAGATAGAGAGGTTGTTTCCGGATATAATCTGCGAAAACTAATTAAAAGGACAATAGAGGTCATAGATTGTGTAGTGCACTAGTCTGTCATAATTGAATATGTTATATCTCAATTCTCAAATAATGAATACTTTAATCCACCAAGATAATATACGGGTAGCCCATCCTCCTTTTGGAGGAATCAGAACTCCCTGTTTCCTTTCAGCAATTAATATAATTCATGGCTGTTACAGTTATGATTTATCTATCCCTTTTAACTTCACAAAAAAATGATACATCCATTTTAACGCATGTACCTAAGGTACCAAAGGCATGAAGAATTTACTTGCTGTACGGTTAAGAAAGTTTATTGAGTTGTAACCTTTAGTCCTTTACAAGGTTCTAGAGACAATGATTAATGAACCCATTTGATGACAGTCCCTGATCTTTTCTCATTCTTGGACTCTTATATATGTTTCTTGGTTCTCTTGACATTGACATTCATTCTGCAAGTTGATGGTTACTATTGTTTTCACAATAATTCTGCAATTAAGCATCCTACAATATGCACAGCCTTATCTCAATCACTGTTCTGCGAAATGAGTTCCTGTCGTGAGTTGTCTGGATAAGTACAGATTTCTTATATTTGACCAATTTAGTGCACAGAATGTGACCTTTGTTGACATTTCATGTATACGCTTATGGTTGATTGCTAGTTTTGAAAAACTCAACCAACATTTTCCGCACTTATCTTTTTAATCTCTTTCTTCTTGCTGTTTTCCTCGACGCCTGTAAATTAAACACTTAATGGTCTTAGTCTTGTCTTCAACTCTCTTAAGGAGAAGGGAAACAATCAGATGAGCTCTCTGAAAATAGATCTTAATTTGGGGATGGAGGAAGATGATTTAGAATAAACACGGTTATGTTATCCTTTTCTTTCTTTCTCCCTTTCTTTTTGATGGGTAATAACATGTGTTTTGAATGGGTAGGGCCTTTTTAATATAATAATTGAGGATAGTTTGTCCTCATTTATAGTTAAATACTTAATTCTTGGATTGAAGAGAGAAAAGCAAGGAAAATACATGTTTGCTGATGCCCTTTCACGGACACACATAGAAAGCGTACTGTTGATAATATGATATAACTTTTGCAGTAATGGGAGAACTGTTGTCTGGTGAGTAATACCTTTGTTTGGTTTGCAGCTCCTGATTTGGGTTCCGAAGATGTAAATGGAGTATGGAGGATTGATGATACAGATCATAGTTTCTCCACACAGCCTTTCCGAATCAAATATGCAAGACAGGATATTCTTCTATCCATGATGGTCTCCTTCAACTTATCTCTGAGCAAACATGAGGTGATCTCTCTTGAACTTAGCCCTATGTGTAAATTTCCCCCCTCCCACCTTCTCCTCCCACATTCACCCATAAAAGGTGTATGAATGTGGGCTTTGTTCTTGTGATAACAGTGAAGCAACAAGGTCGGTTGGTTCAATTGAAGTATGTGTCCACATTATTCAAACATTTCAGGCATATAGGTTTTCTGGAACTGTTATATCTTTTCTTATCTTAATCTTACCTATTCATATGTAAAATTGGCAGGGCCCATTGACATCTGGTGTCATTCTGAAATTTGAGCTTTTCCATGCACCTATATTGGAGAATGGGTTAGTTGATTTTTTGAACTGTGCTTTTCTGCAGTTGCATCAAGAAATAACTCACAAACAATTATTTTATTTCAACTATTTTCTTATAAATAAAAATGCAAATATACATTGGATTCCTGATCAATAGCTGTATAATGCAGGACTAGTCTACAGGCTTCCTTGGATGCTTCTCCTGCTGCAGTCCATGAATTTCGTCTTCCATCCAAAGCTCTTCTAGGATTGCACTCTTATTGTCCTGTACATTTTGATGTTTTTCATGCAGTACTGGTCGATGTGAGTGTGCACATCAGCCTTTTGAAAAGTGGTGTTTACACCTCCTCACAGAAGGTACCAAGGTTTGTCAAAAATTCCAAACCTTTACTGTTAAATTGAGTATATAATGAGATCATGCCAGAGTTATACCTGTTTCATGGGGTTGCTGTTTAATTTGAGTACCACATTTATTAGTATGAGATGATAGTAACTACATTTACAATGGATCTTTTCAGTGAATCTCATGTGGATGAATACAATGATAACGAAGATAACGATCAGGCAAAACAAGTATGTGCTCTTCCTGACTTTAGATTTTTGAGTTCAGACTCCTTCAACTGTCTTTCAACAATTTATTAGGCTTAACTTTTTAAGTAAGGCAGATATACCAGTGTGTTGGTGAAATGTAAAGGAGGATCATCTTGTAATATGCTTCCTTGATTTGTGACCATGGATCATTTTAAGGATCAAGGATCGTGATTTATTAGTTTTCTCCACGCGTATGATAGTCTCTTGCTTACTCTTCAATTATTCTGCTTTACATTTGAACTGTATTAAGAAATTATCGTGGCCGAGTGGGAAATATTCATGGGTTCCTTGAATATTCTGCTGTTCATGCTGCTTGCTTTTTGATGAATTTCAGTAAGTAAACACAACAGTAGTGATGGCACATCCGACAATGTTTATAATTTCAAGATAAGACAGAAAAAAATGGCACCCTAGGTCGTGTCTTGGTTGTCAATATCCCTCTTATTTTATATCATAAAATAAGAGGGATATTGACTAATTATTGATGTTGAAGGTTCCATTAGTCCAATTAATATTATGGCTTTAATTGTTGAGGAAGGATTAAGAGATATCAAAGTTGAATGAGGAGATTTAAAGGCTTGGTTGCGCAAAAGATGAACTTGAGTTGGGAATTGGTGGGCTTTTAATAACATTAATTGATACGAAACAATAAGGTTAATGTACATTATGGTGAATTGAGCTCTTGGAATGGGAATAAATTCCGCAGCGGATTACAAAATCTTGGTATTCTTCTCTATCCAAAGAATAGGGAGTCAGCTTTAGGTGATTGGATTAATGAAGCATATTTCTGCTTGGGAGAATATATGAAGGATAGTTAAGCTGTACCTTCACTTGAGGTCATTTCTCACTAAAGTCATGCCTTAAATATAGTCGACAAAATACCTGAAAAAACTAGTGTATGATCAATGAAGCTAGTGAACATGCATTATCAAACTTAAATTTCCTATCATTCACAAAACATTGTAGAATGCTAAGATCACAAGTTTAAAAAGTCTTCTGGCCACACAAATGTAATGACATTTTTTTAATCAAGAAAAGAAAATGGTATATCATGTTTATATCCACAGGTTTCAAAAGTCTTCTCTCCACATAAATGGAGGGAATATCTTTTCTCGAGCATGTGTGACATCTAATTTCATTTGCCTTGTCATTCTTATTATGTGGTTCTCCAGCATTTTCTTATCATATCTTGTATCAGGAAATGATTATTAAAGCCCTTTCGAGTGCACGTGACATACTTTTTGAGGAGCTACAAAAAATTAGCAAGGCTATAGATCAGTCTATTGATTTTACTGACTTCACTTCCAAGTTCGATGATAAACAAGGATCCCAATTTCCTGCTAGTACGGACGCTGACTTGATGAATGATAAGGCTGCGAAAGAAGTGCCAAGCAAGATACTGAATGGCACCAAGGTTTTATTCCAATACTACAGAAACTTTTTCAGATTTTCTTTGCATTAATGTTGATCTTGGTGCCTCTTAAAATTTAATATCCAACTTTGCTTCCTGAAAAAGAGATTTATTATCCCACTTCGATTTTGTGCTATGAATTCATTTGTATGTTTGTTTTTCCTCGTACCGTAGAAATTCTCTGTGATTTTCATTACATTAATATTTATCTTGGTGCGTCTTAGATTTTATATCATGTGTATTAAATTTATAGTATTTGCATAATGCTATGTGCTTTTCAGTAGTAGTCGCTCTTTCTATTCCTTTCTTTCCTTTCATCTATGTTATATCTGGTCTAATCCGCCTATGGGTTGTCGAGACGAGGGTTCCCAGGAAACAACCTCTCTACTTCTATGAGGTAGTGGTAAGGTCTGCGTACATTCTGCCCTCTCCAGACCCCACTTGTGGGATTCCACTAGGTATGTTGTTGTTGTTAGTGTGTCTTAGATTTTAATGTCCAACTTTGCTTTCTAGAAGAAAGATTTAATATCCCACTTTGACTGTGCTTTGCTATGTATTCAGTTGTCTGTATTTATAGCTTCCTTTTTCACAAAAGTGCTATCTTTTTTGGATATTCCTAATAATAAGTTAGATATAACTTGGGAGTTGGGACTGGCGAAGGACCACCTTCTATACCTTATTAATTCTTACCTTTTATATTCTTAATCAGAAACTAGAAGATGGAGTTCTCCAGTCTCAATCTAAGGATGACTTACTCCAGTTGTATAATTCCCTTGGCAACCAAGTCTTTTACTTATGGAGTATGTTTATGAGGTTTCACAGGTTTGTTTACATTTACATTTAGACTACTTGTAGTCAGTGAGCTTATGTTATTTTGCTCCTCAGACTTTGCAAATTAATACATCATTGGGTAAGTAACACATATTTAGCACACCGAAAAAAGAAAACTACCTCATTTTCTAATTTAGGTGCCAGTCATTGCATTATGCACCTCAATTAGTCTATCCATCAACAAGATCATGCGTAAATATTATTTGTATCTAGGGTTCGTCATCTGTGGTTAGTGGTACTGCTATTTCTTTGGACCTTAAACTGGTTCCTGATTTTCCTTTAGGACTCATAAGATATCAATCATGGATTACCTGCGTGAACAATGGGCTATTGATCGAAGAGCTGAATGGTCGATATGGATGGTTCATTCTAAAGTTGAGATGCCTCACCAATACATAAGCAGTGATGTTGATGGCGCTTCTTACCATGGTTCCCGTGGGAGAGCACCTGTCCTGCGGAAGATATCGGAGGATGTGAGCATATCTATGCTTCTGATTGCTATAATCTTTGTTGTTTCTTTTCCTTTTTTTCTTTTTGAGCATTATATCTGTAGTGTGACAAAGTCTGAGTTATTAAAGATGAGAGTCATCCTATGTATTTTAGTGTAGTATTTAACTTGAACTGTCATTCTGCTCTGTGCAGCCTGCACAGACTGCAGCTATGCGAGCTGACCTTCATAGAAAAAGTATTGCACAAATGAGGGTTAGTACAATCTTACATATTATTCTCGATGTAGTTATTTTACTGTGACGAATTGATGAATTAAGATTGGTGCATTGCAGATCAACAGTCGATCTATCCAAGACATGCAAATATTTGGAGATCCGTCTCGCATCCCAATTGTACTTATAGAGCGTGTTGTTAATGCACCTTTGCGGTCAACAAGTGGAAATTCATACTTCTCCCAGCGGGAGACAAAAGATGCAAATAGCTTACTTGTTGAGACACATTCTAAAGGCACAAAAAAGATTCATGGTGGAACCCCTCAAAATGGCCGTGTTTTGAAGATTGTGGTTTTTGTCCATGGATTTCAGGCATGCTTTGATCATCCTCAGCATCAAATAGATTAATAATTCTGTTGTCTGTTTCCTGCATGTGGCTTTATATTGTCTTTGTTGTTCTCTGTCAGAAAGCACCTCTAGTTCCTCGTCTTAAAGCCCGATATACTTGTTTTTTCAACACTGTTTTTTAAAATTCAACTCTATGTTACAATTTGATCAAAGTACAACAATAACAACATAACCTGCAAAGTTATCTTCTGGATGTTTAACCAAATACCTAAAATTGGAACAGGACAGTCAATGTTCTTGAAATCTTCTTGTTACTAGACTCTGACCTCTTGAATGGCAATGCAAGAGGAAGGGTTGACATGCTGAATAAACTGCGCCAGATATACAGGGCATTCTGATCTAAATCTTCACTGTGCAGTCTTTATGATACATGAGTGAGGGACTTCAGTGTTTGCTAGGATCATAGAATGCACTTCATTATGTTTGTACTGCAACTGTGGTGTGATGAGCTGTTTTTATGGATTATTTTGCTGATAATCCTAACTCTAAGATGAGCATTTATTGCAGGGACATCATTTAGACTTGCGCCTTATTCGGAACCAGTGGCTTTTAATAGATCCCAAGATAGAGTTTCTGATGTCAGAAGTTAATGAAGAAAAAACAGCGGGAGACTTTAGAGAAATGGGCTTAAGGCTAGCGCAAGAAGTAACTTCTTTCATAAAAAAGAAGATGGACAAAGCCTCGAGATCTGGAATTTTGAAAAGTATTAAGCTAAATTTTGTTGGACATTCCATTGGGAACATCATACTAAGAACAGCGTTAACAGGTTTGTACTCGGTAATCTCAGTTTCTTAATGTAAATTTTCAATGTTTTTTAGATTTTGTGCTTATTTTGCAGAGAGCATCATGGAACCATATCTCAGATTTCTTCACACATATGTTTCTGTATCTGGTCCACATCTAGGTTACCTGTATAGTTCAAATTCTTTGTTCAATTCTGGGTTGTGGCTCTTGAAGAAGCTCAAGGGCACACCATGCATACATCAGCTTACATTTACAGATGACCCTGATCTCCGGAACACATTCTTGTACAAACTTTGCAAGGTACTGCATGTTACTGTAGTACTTATTTTGGTTGAGGGTGATGGTGCTGCGGCCAAAATGACTGCTTCACCAATTCATTCCTTTTCTTTCTTTTTTTGTTGGAATTCATGGCTAGATAAGGGGTGGGAAGAAGATTGATCACACTTAATCATGAATTTCAGATGGAATATCTACTTTCCTTTATGATGACATGCTTGTGGTTATCTTTCTTATTCAATCGATTAACTACTCCTTTAGCGAAAGAAAAAAAATCTACACCTCCATTCCAAAATAATTTTTGTTATTGGTTTTTTTATATTTGGTAGCTCGAAAAGTTATTTCAAATATTCAGTACTAGGCCCTTATCAATCTGAAAAAAGGTAACAGGAGCTGTGATTGCTTGCAAGAGTGCTAACACTGCTAATTGCGTCTTTTCCAGGAAAGGTCCTTGGAGAATTTCAGGAATATTATTTTGTTATCTTCACCCCAGGTATTAATCATATTCTTTTGCTGGCTTTTTTCCCCTTTCTCACAGTGGTTCCTTCTTATTATAGAATACGAATTCATTGGACCTTTTTGCTCCTGAGTATTTTATACACATCGTCCAGAATATAATAGAACTGAACTTGAGTGTATGATCATGAGACAGTTTGGTTTGAGAAATGATCTCTGTATGAGAATTGATGTCCTTCAAGATTTATAATGTATTGAATATGCATCATATTCAGTCTACAGCCCCCAGGGCTTTGGCTTAGTGTTAAGAATGCAATGGGTGATGGGATTAGGCAAACGTCACAGGTTTGAAACTGGCTGCAGGCGAGAAGCTTAGTAATTAATGGAGAAGAGTAAAGGGGCGGGCCTATTATCTACTGACTTTCGAAACATGCACCACTAGCCTCAAAAATGTATCGCTTATTTTAAAAAAATGTAAATATATTAGGCATCTGCAAAAGGAAAGGAATTGTGCTAAGAAATTTTTTACTCCGGTAATGTTGAACTATGGTTTTCAGGCTTAAAAGAAAATTAACTTTTGTAAAAGGGGAAGAGAAGTGAAGTTTCTTTTTGGCTATGATCGGTAAAAGTCACTTGTCGTGTCTTTTAAGCAACATACATAGTGTTCGGATTGCACAGGGAATTTCTAAGTGAAACATAATTTTCTGTGCAAAATCTTTATTGGTTATTAATATAGAAAGCTCAAATGACCCTTGGCCCTTATATTCGTATGGCATTCCAGACTAGGTTTAACAAGCTTGGCTTCTGAGTACAATCTCTGAATCACTGAAATTAATTGCTTGAACCAAGAGTATGGTGCTCTTGTGGCAGTTTTTTGTAGAGAATATTTAAAACACCCCTGAACTTGGTGCAAGTTATTAGTTTCATCCCCAAACTATTGACAGTCTTAAAAACATCCCTTAACTTGGCAAGAATTTAGGGGTGTACTTCACTCATGTTGAAAGATCAGGGTGTATTTAAGTTTAGTTAGTCAAGTAGGAGGGTGTTTTTAAAATTGCCAATAGTTTGGGGATGAAACTAACTTGCGCCGAGTTTAGGGGTGTTTTTAATGCTTCTCTCTTCTTTCTATAATATTTTTGAAACCTGCATCACTAAATGCACCCCACAAAATCAATTGATTGGAACACAAAAGAGGCCTGGAATGGCATAAAACTATCAAAGACCTGGGTGTGTGCGTACTTGAATAGCTTTTTGACCTGCTTTATCTTTATTTCACTTCTTCTTATGGTTCTAGGTGGATCAAGACATGAAAATGAAAAATCATCTATAAATACCGAAACACCCGATACGTTGAAATAGCATACAATTTGATTGGTAATAGAATTATTACCAGCACACACTCACTCCCCTCCCCATTGTATGGATATACCTTCAGCACCTTGACCCTTCCCACCAGCCTTATAATGGTGTCCACCTCCACTGCCTCCCATTCCTAGAAGAGTATGTTGCATCCCTAAAGATAACCCTCAGGGGTTGGCCTGGTGGTAATTGACTTGAGCCTTGGGGTTTGCTCCCTTTCAAGGTCTCAAGATCGAAACCCACTGGGTGAAAACAATTTCTGAGGGCCATCAGACTGGGAAAAACCTGAATTAACCATGGTGCACTTGCGGGAAACTCCTTGCCGAGGGCCTGTGCACCCCCGGGATTAGTCGGGCTCAAAGAGACTCGGACACCCAGTGCAAGTCAAAAAAAAAGATAATTTTTTGTGTGAACTCTCTGCAGTATGAAGGCTTGGCATCATGTACTGTTTCTTGTATAATTGGTGAGGTCATCTTATGCGATGTATTTACCATAAAATATGGTATTATGAAACTCCTTATGCACTGTATTTACCATAAAATATGGTATCATGAAACCCCTTATGTGCTGTGTTTAATGATAGTTCATTGAATATTTTAATTTACAACCTTCATTGGTATTGAGAACCCTTAGTTCTGTAGGAAGGGACATCTTGCATGCAGGGTATTAGTGTTAATATCTTCCAGTCTGCTTAGACCTTTAAACTGAAAACCAAAGAAGAAGCACATTTCTATGCCGTAAGTTGTTAACTCATTACTGCTAATCACTTTTGTAGTTACAATTTTAAACACCAATCCTGTAATTGCCACATCTTTGTTACCATCTCCCTGAGCTTCTTATGTGGTACTTTATTTGGAGCATGTTTTGCATAATTTCTAACTGTACTCCTTGTTTTAATTAGGTTACCATATTCAGTCCCTTTCCATTAAGACTTGTACAGGCTCTTATATTCCGAAAAGTTTATATTTTAATGTGTATTTGTCGTCCATACCCCCGTTAAGTATACTTTGCTCATGAAAACCTAATTGAGAAAAACATTGTAAATGAAAGCATATTTTGGTGATTCTAAGGTGTATCTGTTTTGTCAATAGAACTGATGTTATCATTGCACTGCTCGAGCTGTTATCATTGCACTGTTATCCTTACCTTTATCAAAAAAAAAAACTGTCCCAAATGGGACATGCAGTTCTTTGAGAATATTATCTTTATCAATCTCATTGCATGATGGCTTATTCTGTCTTTTAGGATGGTTATGTTCCGTATCATTCTGCAAGAATCGAGATGTGCCAAGCATCTTCAGGGGACAACTCAAAAAAGGGAAAAATATTTTTGGAGATGCTGAATGATTGCTTGGACCAAATACGTGCTCAGTCATCCGAGCATAGAGTATTCATGAGGTGCGATGTCGACTTTGACACAACACTACAAGGAAGGAACTTGAATACGATAATTGGAAGGGCTGCTCATATAGAGTTCTTGGAGTCTGACACTTTTGCCAAGTTCATAATGTGGTCATTCCCTGAGTTGTTTACATGACTTGTGGGTTGGTCAAATTTTTTCATCACATCTGGATTCCCACCTCCTGGGGCCTGCCTACCATCTTACGAACCTCATAAATGACTATGGCTCTAGGATGTCAGGGCCTCGGCAGAGTCTGTAACTATGAATATGCCTGCTGCAGTAAGTCATTTGCTGCACGCTGATTTTGGTGAAGCTGTGTTATAACTCTATACCACAGTTTCAATGATGGTGAATGCAGGAAAGCCTAACACTAATCTGTGTTTAGTGGAGATCACAATATTTTTGGACTAAGAATTCCTAGCATCAATATGTTGTGCAGTAATAGAATCATCAGGTACCACGAGACTAATTGTAGCCTTAGTTTGAGTAGACCAGCTATTTAGTTTGAGTAGACCAGCTATTTAATATTATCAAATTATATTCCTATCGGACATTCATGTACTCCAAAGTCAGTTACATTTTCCAATTTTTTCGTCCACGGCAAAAGAAAAAAGAAAAAAGGAGGAAGTGGATTACTTATGGGGGAGGGCAATTCATTTGCTTTGAAACAATGATATGTTATTTCATGGAGATTTATACGAACTTGTGGTGGAAAGGATTTTAGGCATGACAAGAGAACTGCTTAACAATATAGAAGAAGAGATTATTCCACTAACAATGTTAGATTAAACTCATCTCACGTCTTTTGAGTAGCCTCGTGGACTTTCGTGCAACACTTGATAACTTATGATTTTTTCACGATCTTGTAAGCTCAGAAAACAAGAAAGCTTTTTAAGAGAAGATTCTATATAACTTGGAAGATTGCTTACACTTATTTTTTTAGACTAGATTGCTAAGAGAACGTTAGATTGAAGAAGATCTCTCTCTATCTTTAGTAAGTAATTTCTACCCTCTCTGGCGCTATGCACCTTTTAGATTAGATTGCTAAGAGAATCTAGACTGAAGAAGACAAAAGAGCTTTTTAAGAGAAAACTTGGAAGATTGCTTAATCTTTTCTTGATTGACGGTATAAACGGATGATCTCTATTAATTGTACTTCTTATTAGGGCTTTTTAATTAAGGGTGACAAGAATGTTTTAAAATTAAAAAAAAGTGACTCAAGTCTTAAGAATTAGGTGTAGGTGACAAAAAATTAATTAAGGATTAATGGTTTAAGTTGACTTTGCAAAAAGGTCCCCAACTTCAATTTGTTACACTTTAACCCATCAATACAAAATATCCAAAATACCCCCAAACCCTCCCTTCTTTTTCACCTCCATTACCGCGACGCCCCACCCTTCCCCGCGACGCGGAAGCCCCTCCCCAGCGACATTTTTCTCCCATTTGCATAGTTTCATTTGCTTTTGTTGTTGTTGTAGTTGTTGTTGTTCTTCTTCTTCTTCTTGTTCTTGTTCTCCTGCTTGGTATTGTTGTTGTGTTGTTGTTGTTAGTATTTTTCCCAACACAATATTTGTGCTTCAAATTAGGTTGAAAAGAAATCAATTTATTTGGGGCATTTGTTCGTATAGCCATAGAAATTACTTGAAAGGTAAGTTTCCATCCTCATTATGCTTGATAAAAGTGTATTTGGTGCTATTTATTTGTGTTTTGTGGTTTTGTTGAATATTTGGCCATTGTTGCCATTTGTGCACATTGGGGGCGATTTGGAGAAGACGCAGCAGCTGCTGGACTGTGCAGCAGCTGCTGGACTGTTCAGCAGCTGCTGGATTGTGTGCAGCAGCTGCTGTACTGAGTTCAGCAGCTGCTGGACTAAATTCAGCAGCTGCTGGAGTTTTTGACTGAATTAGTTGGTTTCATATGATGAAGTAGCTGCAATTGTTGTATTTCTGTACATGTTTTCTGATGTTGCGCTTTTAACTGTTATTCATATAGGTACCTTGAAGATCAACCATGGCAGACAAAATAGTATTAGGAGTTGATTGCCATGGTGAATGGGTTGAGTCTAATAATCGATTTATTTGGCGTTGGAAAGGGAAAGAAATGGCCGAGACGATAGCGATGATTGTGAATCGAGATATCTCGTACGCTGATTTTGTAAATCAAATTATTTGCAGTTGTGAATTAAATTGTGAGCCGGATGATATCGTCATCACTTACATGCATTCTTGTGGTGAAAAACAGAGAGTGGCTCCTTTTCGAATAAAAAATGAAGTGAGTTTACGGATTTATCTGAAAGATGAAGGAAGACCCGTTCTACGGGTATACATGGTTGAAATGGCGTTGGAGAACCAAAATTGTCAACAAGATCTGGAAATTGTGAATGATGAACCTCCTTTGATGGCTATGGACATTCCAGATGGAGCAAGTATAGGTGAGTTGACGCCGACCCCAGAAGTTGGGAGCAACACACTGGCGAATACACAATCGACACAGTCGAATCACCACCAAGATGATGAAACTGGTTTTCACAATGGTATGACCTTTAAGAATAAGGAAGATTTAGATATTTCATTGAAAATGGCCTGTTTGAAGAAAGATTTTAGAATAAAAAAAGTGATTAACTCGCGAAATGTGTATTGCGTCAAGTGTGTGCATCCCGAGTGCAAGTGGTGGTTGAGAGCGGTGAAGCTTGAAAGTTCTGATAGGTTTTACATCAGAAAATATGAAAAGTTTCACACTTGTGGTTCTCAGCATCTGACTAGCCACAACCCCCATGCTACGGCCAAGGTAATTGGCGCATACTTCAAAGATAAGTTCCCCGAGGGTAAAGGGCCGTCTACTAGAGATATGCGAACCTCACTGCGGGTTGAATTGGGATGCAAGGTTAGTTACTGGAAACTCTGGAAGGGCAGTGAAATTGCAAAATCTTTGATAAGGGGAACACACGAGCATGGATATGCGATGCTTGACGCATATCACCATATGCTTAGCACTGTGAATCCGGGCACCAAAACGGTGTTGGAGGTAGATGAAAATGGTAAATTTAAGTACTTTTTTGTGGCCTTAGGAGCCTGGATTCATGGTTTTAGGCATATGAGAAAAGTCATAGCCGTAGATGGAACATTTTTGAAAGGGAAGTATGGTGGCGTCTTGTTGTCTGCTGTTGCACAGGATGCTGAGAAACATATTTTTCCTGTTGCATTCTGTGTTGTTGACTCTGAATGTGATGCGGCTTATGGTTATTTTTTTGACCAAATGAGAAGTTTTGTAGACGATACTCCGGAATTGTGCGTAATTTCGGATAGACATCCAAGCATTAAAAAAATGGTGTCAATTTTCTACCATTCAGCTCATTATGGTTGTTGCATGTGGCACCTTGGTGAAAATATTCGAACCCAATTTCACAATGGAAGAATCATATATCATTTTTACCAGGCTGCACAAGCATACAATGTAAGTGAGTTTCATGATCACTTCAATCAAATAAGAGATATGGTTCCACAGGCTGCCGCACATCTGGAACAAATTGGATTTCATAGATGGAGCAGGGCTTTTTTCCCTGGAAATAGGTATGTGTAATTACTGTTTTAGAATTCTCTATTCTTAATAATGGTAGTTATTAAATTCTATAATATCGGTTGCAACATTTACAGGTTCGGTATTATGACATCAAATATAGCTGAGTCGGTTAATTCTCTTTTTGTTGTTGAAAGAGAATTTCCAATTCCTGCTCTATTTGATGCGATAATCAGGAAGTTCGGGGAAAAATTTCACCAAAGAAGAATGGAGTTCATCAATGCATCAACCCTCTTGGTCCCTTCGATAGAGGAGGTCATCTCCAAAAATACTATTATAGGGAACAAGCTATTGGTGCATCCAATTGCCAACTATAGATATGCTGTATCCGGACATGATGCAGTGGCAACTGTTGATCTTCATTGCAAATCTTGCAGTTGTAGAGTGTTCGATCTGGATAAAATTCCTTGTCCTCATGCGATGGCCGCGCTTAGGAGTCAATATGGCGAAGATTATGGAAGGTGTATTTATGAGTATTCTTCTGAATACTATAAGGTAGAGACATACATCCTTGCATACGCGGAGGAAATCAATCCCGTGCCGTCCGAAGAATTTTGGGAGGTTCCTAGGGAGATTTTAGAAAGTGAAATACTTCCTCCACATGTTGCGACGGGAAAGGTGGGAAGAAGGGCAAATAAGCGGCGTCCAAGTATCGGACAATCACTGCCAAGCAAGAAGAATAGATGTTCCATCTGCAAAAGGGTTGGGCACAAGAGAACGACTTGCTCTGAGCGGAATGTTTCATAAGGACACTCTATTTTATTTGGTGTTTGTAAACGTCTTTTCATTATGCATGTTAAGTATAGATGAAACAATTAACATTTATTATTATTTAATACATTGTACATTGTATATTACTTGTATTATTGTTCAATACATTTTTACTCAATTTATTTATTGCTCAATACATTGTATATTACTTGTGCACTTGGGTAGCGAAAAATCCCAAAAATGTGGGTTAGCAAAACAGTGTGCATCCGCGACCTGTCCGCGTCGCGGATGCATCGCACACATGCACTTATATGGTGCTTAAAATGTTGCGTGGTTTTGCGATCGATTCGGGATTTTTTTTGGGAGTTTTTTTGGGTGAACCCACTTGTCTTAACATATTGAAGGTTGTGTAGGTGTTGGTTGAATTTTTCGGGGCCGGGAACGAAAAATCCCAAAATTTTCGAAAGCAAAAACAGTGTGCATCCGCGACCTGTCCGCGTCGCGGATGCATCGCGCACATGCACATTTCCTGTGCTTAAAATGTTGCGTGGTTTTGCGATCGATTCGGGAGTTTTTTTGGTAGTTTTTTTGGGTGAACCCACTTGTCTTAACATATTGAAGGTTGTGTAGGTGTTGGTTGAATTTTTCGGGGCCCGGAACGAAAAATCCCAAAATTTTGGGTCACCAAAACAGTGTGCATCCGCGACCTGTCCGCGTCGCGGATGCATCGCACACATGCACATTTCCTGTGCTTAAAATGTTGTGTGGTTTTGCGATCGATTCGGGATTTTTTTTGGGACTTTTTTTGGGTGAACCCACATGTCTTAACATATTGAAGGTTGTGTAGGTGTTGGTTGAATTTTTCGGGGCCCGGAACGAAAAATCCCAAAATTTTGGGTCACCAAAACAGTGTGCATCCGCGACCTGTCCGCGTCGCGGATGCGTCGCACACATGCACATTTCCTGTGCTTAAAATGTTGTGTGGTTTTGCGATCGATTCGGGAGTTTTTTTGGGACTTTTTTTGGGTGAACCCACATGTCTTAACATATTGAAGGTTGTGTAGGTGTTGGTTGAATTTTTCGGGGTCCGGAACGAAAAATCCCAAAATTTTCCAAAGCAAAAACAGTGTGCATCCGCGACGTGTCCGCGTCGCGGATGTATCGCACACATGCACTTAAATTCCCAGCAACTGCTGAGAATTTCCCAGCAGCTGCTGAGAATAATCCAGCAAGTTGCCAAGTTACTACAACAACTTGTAAAAAAATGTTTTCGATCGAGTTATTTCTAGTGTTGAATTGGACGAAATTTCTTATATTCATGTACAACGATGACCACGTCGACCAATTAATCGAAACAACCACCGATTGATTGATTGTGCAATTGATCAATTGATTGTTTATTACTTCTGAGTTAGTGAAGGCAATGTATAAGATCATTGATGAATTTACCATTTCAGTTGTAGTCGGAGTAACAAAACTCAACTTACCACTACACATGGATGATAGCATCCCCTTAGTGGCACCTTCTCATACGCATTAACGAAAAAACGAAGGTCGGGTCCAGCAGCTGCTGGGAAATTCCCAGCAGCTGCTGGGAATTTGTAAAAAAAATGTTTTCGATCGAGTTATTTCTAGTGTTGAATTGGACCAAATTCCTCATATTCATGTATAACGATGACCGCGTCGACCAATTAATCGAAACAACCACCGAAATAAGTGTGATTTACTTAGTCAGCATCACTTACATGTGCAATTGATCAATTGATTGTTTATTACTTCTGAGATAGTGAAGGCAATGTATAAGATCATTGGTGAATTTACCATTTTAGTTGTAGTATGAGTAACAAAACTCAAGTTATCACTACACATGGACGATAGCATCCCCTTATAGGCACCTTCCCATACGCATTAACGAAAAAACGAAGGTCGGGTCCAGCAGCTGCTGGGAAATTCCCAGCAGCTGCTGGGACATGTACAGCAGCTGCTGTGTCTTTCCCAGCAGCTGCTGGGAATTTGTAAAAAATTGTTTTCGATCGAGTTATTTCTAGTGTTGAATTGGACCAAATTCCTCATATTCATGTATAACGATGACCACGTCGACCAATTAATCGAAACAACCACCGAAATAAGTGTGATTTACTTAGTCAGCATCACTTACATGTGCAATTGATCAATTGATTGTTTATTACTTCTGAGATAGTGAAGGCAATGTATAAGATCATTGGTGAATTTACTTCCCATACGCATTAACGAAAAATCGAAGGTCGGGTCCAGCAGCTGCTGAGAAATTGGACATGGAAAATACTCCGCGACGCATGCGCGTCGCGGACGTGTCGCGCACAATGGTTATTTTTGACGTGCAAAAAATTGCACAAGTGTGTGTGCGCGACAGGTCCGCGTCGCGGACGCGTCGCGCTTCTGTGTATTTCTGGCCTCGATTTTCGCGTGGACCCACCACTATATAAAGGCCCCATCGTTTTTTAGGGCTTTTTTTATCAATTTCCCACCCGATTTTCGGCCCTCAACCCCTCCAAAGTCAAATTTTTTCCCCCATTCTTCAACATTTCAAACTCCTACGCGACGCATACTCATTTCACAATCATCTCAAGTAAGTATTTTCCCTCTACTCTTCAAATTTCCAATCATCTGACTCATCTCACCATCAATTTTTCTTTGGTTTTTGGTAAGTGTGAGTGCTTTGTTGGTTGGTTTAGTAGTTATCATTGCACTTTGATTTATGGGTGTTATTGTTTTTGTAGTAATTTTGTTGAATATGTTGTATTGGTTTGTTGATTTTTGTTGGGTCTTATTGTTCTTTGATTAATTGTTTTTTGGGGTACATTTGCAACAATTAATTAAAAAATATGGCTTCTTTTTCCCACTCTTGTTGAATGTTGGTATTTATTTTTGGTAGGGCTATACTAAATGGCAAGAGCAAAGCGAAAAAATGTTGTGCCACAGGATGCTCCTTCTAGACATACTAGAAGACTGATTATTTTGGAAGACGAAGATGACGATGATCAAACACAACAACAACAACTTGATCGTCTCGTCGACGCAGTGTGTGCTGACGCTGGTGTTGGTCCCAGTCAAGCAGATGCTCCACAGAGCCCAGCAGCTGCTGCAAGCTCTTCCTCAAATGCTCCACAGAGCCCAGTTGCTGCTGCAGGCTCTGCCTTAGATGCTCCACAGAGCCCAGCAGCTGCAGCCAGTTCTTCCTCACCTACTGATTGGACATCCTCAACTGCTGTCGGGAGTCCATCACCCGCTTCAGACGCTGCCACAGTTGTGGCTTTCAGGTATGACGATTATGGATTGGATATGCCAGGGTTTCTCAATCGTCATGAGGGAGGGGATATAGGTATTAAATCTGAACTTGGGAAACCATATTCGGATTTTAAAAGTATTCTAGTGAAGCAAGACTTAGATGGATACTTTAGGTCTACGGTATTTGGGAAATTATACCTAGACATAGGTGAGGGAAACATCCCCCGATTTCAAATGAAGCTGATGTATCAGCTTATTCGTCGGTGGATTAGTAGCCAGAATGACTTCTGGGTAAATTATTGCGGAATGCCAGTTTGTTTTGGGCTGAGAGAGTTTGGCATTGTTACTGGCTTGAACTGTCATGTCCCACCTCCTCCTCCCTTCTTCTCCAAAAAAACAAAAAAGACCTATAGAAGAATTTGTGAAGCAATGGGAAAGACGCATTGCAAAACAAAGGAGATACTTGACCTTTTGCAGTCAAGTGAGGTGACGAGGAGTGTGAAGAAGTCCCTCTGTCTAGTTTACTTTGTCCATGTGGTTCTTATGGGTAGAGATGGAGGGACTAATGCAAAGGATTCTTGGTTCAAGCTATCGGCCGACAGAGATGCATTCTGTGCATATCCTTGGGGTCGGGATAGCTATGAACTAACAGTACAATATTTGAAGAAGGCGGCGACATCAACGAAACAGTCGTCCAATCTATATGGTTTTCCATGGGCTTTTATGGTAAGTTGTATGTGTTGTATTTTCGTTGTTTTATTTATATTGATTTATTATGTTAATTAACAACATTTCGGGCCATTGACTTATTTAGGCTTGGGCTTTTGAGGCGATTCCTTATATTCGGAAAACATTCAAAGAGTTCGACGAGGAAGTGTCTTATCCGAGACTTCTTCGATGGTTGGCAGCGCCAAATAACGCTAGAGTGGAGGCGCATGATCTCTTTGATCCACCCGAGGACGAGGTAAGTCATACTATTGTTGTACTTCTTAAAAACTGCTTTCATTCTTGTACTTTACTATTTTGTTGCTTATGTAATTTTATTAAATTTCTAGGTCGTTTATCCGTGGCTAATCCCGACTGAAAGTGAGAAGGATATGGACTTCTACAAGGGATTTATGCCACTCAGGCAAAAAGAAGAGGATCCTAGGATTGTGAGGATGGTGACTGATTTGCGCGGGGTAACGGCCATCAAAAGATTTGTGGGTGTTGGTGTTGGGGTTGGGGTTGCTAGTGCTGGTGCTGGTGCTGATGCTGATGCTGTTGGGGTAGGGGTAGGTGATGCTACTGGGGTAGGGGTAGGGGATGAACATATTGGTGGATTCTCTCCTATTGGTGGTGAATGTGGTTTTGGAACTCCATTCACCCTTGGTAGATCCCACGATTTCGGTGCCGGGACTTCTAAGGCAGCAACTTGTCAAACTTGTGGTTGCGAAAGTTGCAACGAGAGGATGACCAGGATGATGGAAATGATAGTGTCACATAATGAGAAGATAGATAAAATGATGGAAATGATGCTATCATTCAAGGAATCATTGAACACCATCCAATCCAAAAGAGGTGTCATCCCGTCGTCTAGGTTGGTGTCACCTTATACTCCAATTCGACATCAAAGGAGGCGAAAGCAACTTTCAAAGGCCATCATGACTGCAAGGAAAAAAGCCAAAAGTGCCGTGATGAAGGACAAGCAGCCGGCAGCATCTGAGATGGAGGAGCAGCAAGCAACGTCTACGGAGGAGCAGTAGTTGATCTTAAAAACATATATTTTTGGATGTTTGTAATTATATACTCGTTTTGATGTTAAACGTATGAATTATGTTAATTTCCAGAATTTTATGAAATGTCGATGATGAATACTTTTAGTACACGTAATATCTCTAATTATTATCTCGTTTTATTCACAGCAATTAAAACTCCCAAACAAATGCCTAAAATAACTCCCACAAAAAAGTGCTAGTGCATGTGTGCGATGCATCCGCGACGCGGACAGGTCGCGGATGCACACTGTTTTGGTGACCCAAAATTTTGGGATTTTTCATTCCGGGCCCCGAAAAATTCAACCAACACCTACACAACCTTCAATATGTTAAGACATGTGGGTTCACCCAAAAAAAGTCCCAAAAAAAATCTCGAATCGATCGCAAAACCACACAACATTTTAAGCACAGGAAATGTGCATGTGTGCGATGCATCCGCGACGCGGACAGGTCGCGGATGCACACTGTTTTGGTGACCCAAAATTTTGGGATTTTTCATTCCGGGCCCCGAAAAATTCAACCAACACCTACACAACCTTCAATATGTTAAGACATGTGGGTTCACCCAAAAAAAGTCCCAAAAAAAATCCCGAATCGATCGCAAAACCACACAACATTTTAAGCACAGGAAATGTGCATGTGTGCGATGCATCCGCGACGCGGACAGGTCGCGGATGCACACTGTTTTGGTGACCCAAAATTTTGGGATTTTTCGTTCCGGGCCCCGAAAAATTCAACCAACACCTACACAACCTTCAATATGTTAAGACAAGTGGGTTCACCCAAAAAAACTCCCAAAAAAAGTCCCGAATCGATCGCAAAACCACGCAACATTTTAAGCACAGGAAATGTGCATGTGTGCGATGCATCCGCGACGCGGACAGGTCGCGGATGCACACTGTTTTGGTGACCCAAAATTTTGGGATTTTTCGTTCCGGGCCCCGAAAAATTCAACCAACACCTACACAACCTTCAACATGTTAAGACATGTGGGTTCACCCAAAAAAAGTCCCAAAAAAAATCCCGAATCGATCGCAAAACCACGCAACATTTTAAGCACAGGAAATGTGCATGTGTGCGATGCATCCGCGACGCGGACAGGTCGCGGATGCACACTGTTTTGGTGACCCAAAATTTTGGGATTTTTCGTTCCGGGCCCCGAAAAATTCAACCAACACCTACACAACCTTCAACATGTTAAGACATGTGGGTTCACCCAAAAAAACTCCCAAAAAAACTCCCGGGTCAATCGGAAATGTTAAGACGTTCTTGTTCGCAAAAAAAAAGGCTCAAATTTGCATGACATTTCTCAGTATTTATATTATATGTTACATCCTAATACGCATACTATCGTTCGCGACACCTACTATTGCAACGTACCAATGATATATGTCTAAAAAGAAATTGGTATACAAGATTAGTTGATGACAATGAAATTAATAAAAACAACGATATATCTATTAAAAGTACGATTTAAATAACATAAACATTGTCTGAAATATACACAACCAATGTCTGAAATATATACACAAGCAACTAAACTACTAAACTACTCATCATCATCGGGCAACATTGGGTCCTCTGCTGTGGCTAATGGCGGCTCGTCCTCAACGTCAAATTCATCACTGTCGGAGCCCATTGGTCCTGCCTCGGGGTCCGTGGGGATATCATCATCAAGGGGCTCCACAAAGGTAGGCCCGATGCCCAGCACAGCATTTGCCAAGTCATTGAGAGGGTAGCGGGCGGCAACTTCAGTCAACTCCTCCTCCGTAGATGGGCGACCGCCCGTCCTATGCCTCAGCATCTCAAGCCCGTACATGCGAGCCATAATGAGCTCATCCCGATGGTTCCGCTCAGCAGTGGTGAGGATTGGCCCAGTAGACTCCTCTGCCCCCTTAATGTTGGTCACATTGTACAGTGGGGCCTGGATCACGGGCCAATAGTCCGCCGCTTCGCTCGGGACACCTGCACGAGTGCACAATTCAGTAATGAGGCCCCTGAAAGCATACCTACGACCCCGATGGACTCTAGCCTTCCTCATGGAGGACTTGAGAATTGACCCAAAGTTAAGCTCCATGCCCGTCATGAGGGCATACACCAAGCAAGTTCGGTCTCGGGTCACCGCAGTAAAGTGTTGCCCCGGAAAGAAGGAATGCATAACTATTTTGAGCCACACCCGAGCTTCCCGATTCATGTGGGCAAAGGGGAAGCTTTGGTGGTGTCCTCGCCCAGCGTGCCTAATCCATCTTACCGTGGAGTTAACTCCCGCAAGTGTGTGCCGGATGAGACGGTACGGGGGCTGCGCTTGCATATCAGTGAAAGGCCCAGAATCGCAATTTGCAGTGCCCAAAATGGCATTTATGGCAACGGGGCCTATGTTGACTTCAACTCCCCGCACAATAATCACCTGTGAGCGAGGTTCCTTCTTCATATTCGCATAGAATTCCCTAACCATGCTGAGGTTGCATGGTAAGGGATCGTTGAACAGGAACAACAATTGATAATCCATGCACCGTTGATAGATGCGCGGGAACTCGCGTGCCAGGGAGTCCCCATCAATAGGCACATCGGGGAAGTACTTCGTCTCATCATGAGACCGGTACCACCTATGTCCCTCGCGGTCGACTGCACGGATCCCAAATATAGGGCGCTGGCCACTGCGCGACGGGGCTGGGGGGACCTCTGGGACTTCCCTGTTACGGCGCCTGCGGCTAGAGGACCCAACTGCAGCCGGTTGCCCTGTACGTCTTGCCCTAGAAGCCATTGATAACTGCAACAAAACAATTTCACCACAATAAATATCTTCTTCATTGCATCGCAAATTCTTTTAAACATAAAGCATCAACACAATTTGTTCAAATACACTAAATCAACCAACACATCTAATATCTAAAACAACAACAACCATACTTCAAATGTCACCATAACCACATATATGTCAACCTTCACAAATTCTTGAAATAATATAACCCAAACAACAAATCTAACATATCTCTCCAAGTTAATAACAAAAACAACAACACCTATACTTCAAAATGATGCAATAACCAAATCCAATAACCAAATCTAACACAAATTTGAAATATCACAACAACAACCATACTTGAAATATCACAATAACCATAATTTACAATTTTTTTGGTCACATTCCTCTCAATTTTCACTACAAAAGCAAAGAGTAAAAACAAAACCCTAACTAAATCTTTTATATGAAAACCATCACAAATTCTTTAAATAATATAACTCAAACAACAAATCTAACATATTTCTCCAACTTAATAACAAAAACAACAACACCCATACTTCAAATTATGCAATAACCAAATCCAACAACAAAAACTAACAAAAATTGGACATTTACAAGAAAAAATACTTACTTTAATTCAAGATTAGATGTGTGCGTCGCGGAGGAGTTTGAAAACTTGAACAATAGGGCAAAAAAATTGAGAGAGAAGAGAGAAAATGCGAAAACCGCTTGAAATGCGTAAGAAAAAAACCCTAAAAACGGCTAAAGGACTTTATATAGTCCTAGGGTCACGCGGAAAACGAGGAAATAAATACACTACTTCGCGACTGATCCGCGACGCGGATCGATCGCGGATCGACACTTAACCTTTAAAAAACTGCTTACACAGTTATATGCTTCTACGCGATCAGTCCGCGTCGCGGACTGGTCGCGGAACATGCGAAAACTACCGCTGGTGATTTTGTTTTTTTTTAAAAAAAAATTAAATTTTTTTTTTAAAAAAAATTATTTTTTATTTTTTTTTTAAAAAAAAAAAGTTTTTTTTTTACATATGGGTTCCAAAAGTTTTAAAAACTTGTCACCAAAATTAATTTGGAGACTTTTTTGTCACTTGTCTCCAAATTTTCACTTCTTATTAGGGGTTAAAGTGTAAATAATAATTATTTTACAAGTTCTTCTATATTTATATATTAATCCTACTTTTAGAATACTCTACGTATCTAAAGTTTTCTAAGAGTCTTCAAATCGTCTACAACGTTTTAAAGTTTTCTCTAAATTTTTCTTTTCACTCTAGATTCTTCGCTTAAGACGATCAAGTGGCGGATCACGATACTCGTTTAACAAAAATAATCTCTTCATCATTACACGTGATCGTGTTCACTTGTATTATGTTATTGTGATATGATATTCAATAAATTTCGAAATCTTATCTCGTTTGAAACTACTGTTGCATTATCTTTTATGAGGAAATATTTTAATAATTTATTATGTTGAGTTTGTTTGACAAAACTTTTACATTTACGAAATAAGAACTGAAATGTAAAAAGGTATCAAATGACATAAACAAAGATAATTTAGATTTTGCACTAAATTTTAGAACTCGAAAATAAATGAAGATGGAGAATACGTTTTTTTTATTAAAATAAAATAAGATGCGAGTTTAATTAAAAAGAAGAAGAAAAATAAAACCTCTTCGAGGAAAATAATAAATTTACAGTTATTTTAGATAGTTTATTTTCATTATTATCCATATCGTCCATTATCCACGTGTCCTTCTACTGCAATTTCTTCTCCTCCTTGTACAACCAAAGCTTAAACCTTAGCTCCTTTTTCTGCCATTTCTCCGAGCTCCACCGTGCTCCGCCACTTCACCGCCTCTCCATTCCGGCGCCGGTAAAATTGTTCAGTGATATACGGGCAATAAATGTTAGATTGACCCAAAATGGCCCTTTCATACAACTCTTTCTCTCCACTCCTCACCCCAGTTCCTCCCTCTCATCGTTTCCTATTTCCAGCCAAAATCCCAAACTACGATAAGCTCCCCGGATTCCACCGACGCCTTCTGCTAACTGTCGCCGTTAGAGCTAAGCCGAAAGATCTCATCTTAGGCAACCCAACGGTTACAGTTGAGAAAGGAAAGTATAGCTATGACGTTGAAACCCTAATCAACAAGCTTTCGAGCCTTCCGCCACGTGGTAGCATTGCCCGGTGCTTGGATACTTTCAAAAACAAGCTTTCTCTCTCTGACTTTTCCTCAGTGTTCAAGGAATTTGCGGCCCGTGGGGACTGGCAACGTTCCCTTCGCCTCTTCAAGTATATGCAGCGGCAGATATGGTGTAAGCCTAATGAGCATATTTATACTCTCATGATTGGGATTTTAGGCCGTGAAGGCCTTCTTGATAAAGCCTTTGAGATATTCGACGAAATGCCAACTCATAATGTGGCACGGACGGTATTCTCTTACACTGCTATTATTAATGCTTATGGCCGCAATGGGCAATACGAAACTTCCCTTCAACTCCTTGAAAAAATGAAGCAAGAAAAGATAGTTCCTAGTATTTTGACGTATAATACAGTCATTAACTCTTGTGCTCGAGGTGGGTATGAATGGGAGGGTTTGTTAGGACTATTCGCTGAAATGCGACATGAGGGTATTCTACCGGATTTAGTTACATACAATACTTTGCTTAGTGCTTGTGCAAGTAGAGGATTAGAAGATGAGGCAGAGATGGTTTTTAGAACGATGAATGAGGCCGGGGTTTTGCCTGATGTAACTACTTATAGTTATTTGGTGGAGACTTTTGGGAAGCTGGGGAAATTGGCTAAGGTCTCAGAATTGCTCATGGAAATGGAGGCTGGGGGTACGTCACCCGAGGTTACCTCATATAACGTCTTATTGGAGGCTTATGCACATCTGGGGTCTTTGAAAGAGGCTATGGATGTATTTAGGCAAATGCAGGCAGCTGGATGTGTGGCTAATGCAGAGACTTATAGTATTCTGTTGAATTTATATGGTAAAAATGGGAGATATGATCAGGTTAGGGAGCTTTTCCTTGAGATGAAAACGAGTAATACAGAGCCGGATGCGGATACATACAATATTCTCATTCAGGTCTTTGGTGAAGGTGGTTACTTTAAGGAGGTGGTAACATTGTTCCATGATATGGTTGAAGAGAAGGTAGAACCAAATATGGAGACTTATGAAGGGTTGATATATGCATGTGGAAAGGGAGGGCTTCACGAAGATGCGAAGAGGATTCTGCTCCATATGAATGGACAAGGCCTGGTGCCTAGCTCTAAAGTATATACTGCTGTAATTGAAGCTTATGGACAGGCGGCGCTGTATGAGGAGGCAGTTGTTGCCTATAATACAATGAATGAGGTAGGAAGCAGGCCACTGGTGGAGACTTTCAATTCTCTGATCCATGCATTTGCTAAAGGGGGACTTTACAAAGAATCTGAAGCAATATGGTTTAGAATGGGTGAGGTTGGAGTTCCCCAGAACAGGGATTCTTTTAACGGTATGATTGAAGGGTATAGACAGGGAGGTCAGTTCGAAGAAGCTATAAAAGCTTATGTTGAGATGGAAAAGGCAAGATGTGATCCAGATGAGCGGACTCTTGAGGCAGTTTTGAGTGTTTATTGCTTTGCAGGCCTAGTTGACGAAAGTGAGCAGCAATTTCAGGAAATTAAATCACTGGACATTCAGCCTAGCATCATTTGCTGCTGTATGATGCTGGCAATTTACGCAAGAAGTGAGAGGTTGGATTTTAATTTCTATCAGCTGATTCTTCACATGTTAAAATTTGATATTGATCTATTAATCTCACTTTGGTGCCTCAGAAATGGTTCTTTAGATAATTGAGAAAACACATCTTTATGCTGTCTTTCAACTTGCTGGGATATAGCCTCTTGTTCTTTTTTTTTTTTTAAGAATTGTAACGTGTGATATTGCTTCTTGTAAAATGTACTTTTAAAGGCATTAAGCAGAAATACTCAAGTTCTATAATTTGCAAATGCACAAGTGGGGTCTAGGGAGGGTAAAATGTACGCAGGCCTTACCACTACCTCATAGAGGTAGAGAGACTGTTGTGTGGACCAGGAGTTAAAATTGATTGACTAGTTGTGTTGACCAGCAGAACTTGTCTATCGCCTTATGGAGGATTTTTGACTTCTTTTCCATAAATTTCATACTGTGTCTTCTTCTACCTTGTTGTTCTTCTCTTTTTCATACTGCTTCATGATTTATGCATTTTGTACTTCCTTGCTTTGCTCATTATTTGGAGAAACTTTATTTTCTGGCAAGATTTAGGCATTAGGGTCCAAGTGGAGCTAAGCTTCTCTACCAAAGCTACTACCATACATTATGCGCTTCTGTCCAAAGCTACTACCATACATTATGCCATGAAATTGAGATGGTCCTAGTCTAATTTGGTATTTGATGCTTGGATGCTCTTCCCCTCTTGTGGGATCTCACTGGGTATGTTGTTATAGTAATTTTGGATGCTCTTAAAGTTGGTTGATGCATTCAGTGAATTTGTGCATGGCAGGAGTAAATAGAAGATCTTTCTTTCTTTCCCTTTTCTTCCAATGTTCTTATATGTTGTCTTGAAATTCTTCTATTAGGTGGGATGTGGCCCGTGAATTATTGAATGACGTGATGACAAACAAGACTTCTGATATGCACCAAATTATTGGACAAATGATTCACGGTGATTTTGACGATGAAAATAATTGGCAGATGGTTGAGTATGTCTTTGACAAACTCAAGTCAGAAGGATGTGGTCTGAGCATGAGGTTCTACAACACTCTTATAGAAGCACTTTGGTGGTTAGGCCAGAAAGAAAGGGCAGCAAGGGTGCTGAATGAAGCAACAAAAAGGGGGCTATTCCCTGAACTGTTTCGAAGAAACAAACTTGTGTGCTCTGTGGATGTTCATAGGTACTTGTTTTTCTTAGGGTTATGGTGGCACTATACTTAAATTGACTGCCCCACCCAAACCTGCACCAACTCCCTAGAGTACCAAATAGTGTAGCATAACTATTTCTTGGCAGGAGATACTTAAAATGGGCGTGTATTACAATAGTCATCTGGTGTTTCTCTAATTGTTGTATATTGTTTTAGGATGTGGCCTGGTGGTGCATGCACTGCAATATCAGTTTGGCTCAATGATATGGAAGAGTTGTTTCATAAAGGCGAGGAGCTTCCTCAACTGGCTTCTGTTGTAGTCGTGTAAGTGCTTTTGCCTCATTGTTGTTTCAGTGATCATCTCCTTTTTGTATTCCATCTTCCTATTTACGTCCTGTGGGGTTGGAGGGCATGGGAGTAGATTGATCAAGCAATGAAATGCTGGAGCCTACTTTTTGGGTGTGGACTATGATTTCCTTTTGTCCCTTCCAGTTGTTTGCTTTTTCCTGTAAAGCTAAAGGAAGAGAAGAGCAATAACCATCACCTAGCAGCGTGAATACATGCTTATTGCAAAACATTTCCATTATTGTTGCATCTGTTTTCAAATGTTCCAACATTTAGAAGTGCCAAACATCATATTGATAATTTTAGAAATACTTCCACTATCCGTTTGTGTAAGTTTAGTTTCACCACAGATAAGGAAGGGAAATTTGACCCAGATAGTAGTTTAGGATTTTTTTTTTTGTGAGATAATTTAGTGATTTAGGAATGTGCAAAATGTCCATCTTACAACAAGTTAAGGAGTTGATGACCAAATTGAAAATTAGATGTTTTGATCCTTGTAAACTGACTCGGTCATTCTTTTTGGAATGAAAGGAGTAAAAATAAAGATCTCCTAATATCTTAATCTTCAAAGTGTCTGTATCTCCGTATCGTAACCTATTTCTCACCTAACAGTGTTGACTGTTGTCTACGTAGCATAGCAAATAGTTAATGGTGCAGTGATAAACTGTGAATTTTTTATGTAATTGATTGTCTTTCTCATATTTTTCCCTTCCGTTCGATTAAATTTACATAATTGCTTTCTGTGAATCAGACGAGGTCAGATGGAGAAGAGTTCAGTTACTAGGGATTTGCCAGTTGCTAAGGCTGCATATTCTTTTCTAAAAGATACTGTTTCATCATCATTTAGTTTCCCTGGCTGGAACAAGGGGCGGATAGTCTGTCAAAAGGCTCAGCTCAAACGTATTTTTTCTAGTGTCGAACCATCCTCAGAAACTTCAAAAGGTGACAGATTAATTCCTCTAAGTAACTCTCCCATTTCTCTTTTGGGAACACAGACATCCAAGAGGGATGCAAAAAGATCAGAAAGTGTGGATGCTGACAGCAAGAGAAGCACGAGATCAGATTCAGAACTCATGGCAAGCAGTGTTTGAACAGATAACTGAGATATTTAACGTGTTCTGCTTGATAAGTTTGTTGAATTTGCATTGGCTTTTGACCTACTAAACGAGAACACAAGCTACCAGGCCGATGCTCAAATTTTGATCTATCTATGCTTTGGCATCACCTCCTTCGATCTCAGCTGCAGAAAAAATGTCAAAACAGGTGCAATCCCCTTATGATTCAACAGAATGAGTGCTAAAACTTAAATGTTGTTTTTAAAATTCTGGCACCCAGCTTGGGGGAGGGGAAACGGGGAAAGGAAGAAATGGAAAGGATTAGTTTACATAGCTGGCTTATGTACACATGTATATTGTGAGCGTTTCAATGCTAAAATGAAAATGATTCTTCTGAGAAAATTGTAGGTTGGATCTAATTCATGCTGCTAATAGTAAATATGGCATTTCTGTGTAAGCCCGTGTAGTATATTTGTATGACATTTTACTGTTTAGAGAGTCAAATTTTTCTCCTTTTTCTGTGCACTTCCAAAGTGTTGTTCTGCAGAAATTGAAGGATTTTTTTTTCCCATGTACATTATCATACCTGGTGTCAACATCATGAAACAACATTAAGAGTGAGTTATCATGAGTGACAGGAGTTGGAAAAAAAACATAAAGAGAAAAAATATATTCAATTTTGATAAAATATTTTGAAGTCTGCATCGTATCGATTATCTTATTAAGGTACGATTATCACTTTACGATATTTTGCCCACTATAGATTCTAGACTGTACCCATTGTATTAGATTGGGGGACTTTTTTTTCACTTTTGGTCTATCGACTTTTGAAAAGGTTTAACTTTTCATCCAATTTATAAAGAGGTTGAGATTAGATTGGCTTTGTTCTTCAACTTGGTTAAAAGCCAAGCTCATTAATTTACACAAAAAGAAAAGAAAAGAAAGCAAAGTTTTGAGTTCTCAACCGTTCATTTTAACTGAGTTTCTTCCAAAATGGTTCTCCTTTTTTGACATTGCTTTGCACTAGTTACGTGACTTAATAAGCTTGGTAATATGTAGGTCGGTTTGTCAATAGTGCCATATATATCCACCCAAAATGGTCCAATTCCATATAGAATAGCATAGTGCTCATAACTTAACGTAAATAGGGAAAGCCACTTAATTTGTGGAGGAAAATTGCAACATTTATGATTCATATTCTTGATTGGTTCTGTGTCTACACACTGACTTCAAAAGTTTAAAGACGATTAAATTATAATTTATGTGAATTTACTTTGAGAATACAGTTGGAAAGTTCCTCCTCATTCTATTCTTTGAGATGGCTTAGGTTTCTTCAATATGAAGAAAAATTCAAATCACACGCCTAAAATGAATCATACATTTTAAAAGGACGACTTTAGGTAAGAAGAGAAAACAATTTACTTTTTACTTTCCTCGTATAGCGTGACATATTTTTTTCAACTTAATTCAATAAGATTTTGAAAATTGAAATTCTCAGATAATTATGTATTTGGGATAACTTATCTCGTATACATAAATGGTGAGATAAGTTATTTAAAACTTGGTGATCAAATAAGACGTCAAACTTCTATTTTATTTTTATCACTCACACCAATCGATCCCTGAGATCCCAAAATGTCCAAAGTAGGGATTTTAAGATGAAATAATTAATGGATGATAATTAATTACTTAGTTATTGAAGTGGTCCATAATTGTAGTGCGTGTCTTTTGTTAAGATTATTGGCGAAGATATTATATGTCTCACGAAGGCAAAAAATATGACAAATTGATTATAATTAAACATTTTACCTCGTTAATGATAATTTAAACCTCGTATTATTGATTCTGTTTGATGATCATCTGACTTTGTGACCTTTTGAAATCTCATTAAAAAATTATTTTATTGAATTAAAAAAATAACATGTTATTTTAATTTATGTCTGTGAAAATCAATTCGACGATTTTTCTGCACGTTAAACAAAAAATATTCCAAATTGATATTCATTATATAGAGTGGTCCAGGGAAAAAAAAGGGGAAAAATAATAGAATTGAACCCACACGTAGTATAATCGGCCGCAATTAAAGTTTTTAATTACTTTAAGTTATATAGATCGTTGATTTGAGAAAACTGTAGATTATCGTTAATTATTATTCTAAAAAATTTACCTATAAATATTCTTTGAGTGACTTAGCTATGTAAATTTTTGTTTACACTAATGATATATTTTACTTAAACTCTGTTTCTAATTGGAAATTGTCGTTGTCAAAACCAGATCAACGACAAAAACAATGATTAGAAAGAAATCTTGTTGTAGCTTTGGACTAAAAAGAGATTAATGGGATAAACAAATCGAAGTTGTTTAATCTGGAGTTAGGTTTGGAAATTATTAGTGGCCAAACTACTTGGAACTTGCTCTAATTTAAGTCAAAAGTTGAATAATGTAACTTTAATAATTTAATCAAATCAATATTTTCGAGTAAAGTTTTTAAAATTATCAAAGAAAAGCGTAATTGCTATATATTTCTTTCTTTTATATTAACATTTGTAACTTCAGGAGAAAGGGTGCCTTCTCACAAAGAAGGTCGTAGTCATCAGGTCTGGGCAACTGTTTACCAAAAATACAAGTATCCACAAAGTCGTAAGACTGTGTATGGAGGCTGACGTTTGCTCAGTGCCAAAAGGTCAAGGAAGTTGGTGACTTGATGACAAGAGGAGCTGCCGACCGACAGTGATGATAGCGAAATTCCTTGTCGGGTAAGTTCTAATTCGCACGAAAAACATAACAATCTGAACACTATCTGATTAGTGAAATAGACATGTTTTGTGAAGATACGAGCTACCTAGACTAAATGCAATTATTAATTATTCTGTGTTGGTAGGGCCTTAATTTCAATTATAAATCTCCGGGCTTAATTAAAGCTCATTAATGATTATATAGATAGAAGGATACATGTCCAATTGGAGGCCTATAACTTAAGAAGTCACTTCTATTCAATTTATTAAGCTTAATAAATAAATAATTAAAGGTACATGCCAAAATGAAAAGAATTAAATATTGAGAAATTATTAACATGCCATAATGTCAACATGTAATTTGTTTGGGGATAAAAGGTGTTGTGATAAAGATTGAAGGTACTTTTTAGATAGAAAATAAGCAAACATTATCTTGAATCAAATAATTGAGTAGGGGACAAATCCACACCATTACTTGTTGTAAAGCTTTGTTTTATTATCATATTCTATAATAGTGACCTAATAAATAGCCATGTTTACTTGACCTGTGTACCACTATTTTCTCTCTCCTCTATTTCGCCTTTCTCCCCTTTCTCTCTATTTTCTTGTCAGATATACAATTACATATGTATTACCAACCACATATATACAATTATTTTGACAAATATACATAGTCAATTCGAAAGATACACATATACGATTCGTCTCCCTCCACTCTCTGCTCTCTCCTTCCTCTCTCAATCTCGCTTGCCAGATATACAAATACATGTGTATATTAGTTATACATATATAATTATTGGACAGATATACATATACAATTTGACAAATATATTCGTCTCGCTCCTTGCTCTCTTGATCTCCTCCCCTCTAGGTCACATAACCAAGATTATGCTGTGTAATTATGTAAAATATAGCTATTTGACCATATTAAGTTTCAAGTTTTGGCTATTAATGAAAATTCTCCTAAAATTTTTATATATTCACTAAAATATTTTAGAAGAATTAACTTTTTTATATGAAAATATTATTACCAAAATATCTGTGAATAGAGATTAAAAAATTCTTTTTAGTGAAATTTCAATAATAGTGATTTATTGATTAAGATTTTGTGCAAAATATTAAATTCGATTGAAAGCATGAGTAACTCAATAAACTTCATCCCCAATGGAGTGATTAGCTAATTAAATGGCTAAGCATTTTTATTTCTTCATTTCCTTTTTCATCCACTAGTACTAATTATGATTATGATTGTGATTATTGTACAAGTTACAATAAAATATGAGTGGTTGTAATGGAATCAAATCATGTTTACATTGAATTGTTGATCTCTCTTTTAATTTGGATCACTTATCAACTCAAATAGAGTCAACATCAATCTTCAAAAAAGATAAGGGTTAATTTTTCAAATGGTAAGCCAACTAATTACCATTTTTCTACAAAAGCTATTGAACTGATTTTGTTACTTTAAAATTATTCAAGAGCAGACAAGTTTTCCTGGGAAACTAGATAAACCATCCAACTTAATTACAAGTTTCTACAAATTAAAGTTACAAACACTAATTACTGTCACTTTAATTAAAACCAACAACAAAAACAATAACATACTCGGTGAATTTCCATAAGTGAGGTCTGGGGAGGATAAAATATGCGCAAACCTTATCACTACCTCATAGAGTAGAGAGGTTGTTTCTGAAAGACCCTCGTCTCAAAACCAATTAAGATTTGATATTATTGCAATTATTTATATTCAGAATTCATAAATTAAAATTTTTGAATCCGCCTTTGAGAGGAAGAAACAATGGCTCTCAACCGCCTCCATCATCAGAATATTGGAATTTATCGTGAAGTTGAAATTGACTTAAAAATAACAATTTTCAATTACCTTGTAATTAGGATTATATTATATTATTTGTTTGTATTGTGCATCTTGTTTTGAAAAGTTAGTGGGAACTCTAGAATTAACCACTATACCTAAAATGTATTATAAATTACAAAAGAAGAAAATAAGGTCAAAGGGGGAGAAGAAAAGTAGTAGTAGTAGCTTCAATGATAATATCAACTCCCAAAAGCAAAGAGACAAAAGAGTTACTTTGACCACACAATTCACATGAAAACATTGTCTTAATTTAATATTTACTAGCTTAATTAGGATAATCCCATTGGAAAATATACACGAAAATAATCCAGGAAATCACGCGCCGTTGTCTTCTTACTTTCTTCTAATTGGTAATCTTACCAATAAATTTGAATAATAAAATATATGAAAAAAAATTACTCGATCATTGTAATACGTGTGTCATCTAGGGCATAAAGAACATCATGACTTGACATCATCCTTACTTTTCTCCATCGGCAATCGATTTAAGATTTCGTGATTGAACCGTAGATGCAATGATTTACTTCTCGGTTGAGGTTTCTGATTCAAGTCTAGGATGGCCTAACTAAAAGGAAAAAAAAGGTTTTGAACTATGAATATATTTACGAAGAAAAATATATTACTCCATTTGATATCGGTTAAAAACATTTTATTTCGAGAAATTAGTTTCTTAAAATGATATATATTTTTAATAAAAAAAGGTTCGATCTTTTAAACTTATTGTCATCTTCCATCTCTAACTCGCAGCTACTAGTGCAAGTAGAGATTCAGCTGCGAGTTTGATTAAACTAAATAGCTTTTGCTCAAATAGTATAATCATATTTTTTCTTAAAAATTATTTTTATACACATATTAAATTTAGAGCTCATTTATTAACACCTAAAATTTAAAATCAATAAAATTAAAATTTTGACTCAGTCTTAGCGCTCACAACCCCTACCAGCCCACCCCCGACTGTCCCCTAATGTTAGAAAAAATAAATTATTCTCTCAGCCCATTCTCGTACAAGAAAATTACGATAAAGATCGAGATCTTCGTCAGTTTAAATAGAGATTATAATTAATTAGAATAAATAATGTACTATATGAGACTTATTAAAGTGATTCATAGTTGTAGCGCGAATAACTAATTAAGGTTATACGCTGAAAGTAGTGTCTGTTTAAGGAAGACAAAAAACATAATGAGCGGATCAATGAATTTATAATTGACAATTTGGTTTTATTTAAGGATTCACTTACCTCCTTAATTAATCAAACCTCGTATTCTTTAATCTTGATTCTCGTTAATTTGCTGCACTGGAGTGCCTAATTTTGTGGGATAAACTAAGCTTTATGACCTTTAGAGCTCCCAAAAGTTCAAATTGTTTAATTGAAATATGTTTTGTGTTTTCGAGAATGAAAACCTAGAACTTCAATTCGAATGATCATTGCACAATTAACAAAGCTTTTGCTTAAATCTTTAATCCAAATCAAATTTAGACTGCCAAATTAAACAAAAACTCTAGTCTCAGATTAGATTAATCTGGACAAGAAACTAGGGCTGTTAAAATCGAACCCGAATTGAAAAAAATTAATTGATTTATTGATAATGAGTTATTGATTTAACAATTTTTGTAATGGTTTAATTTTTTTTATTATTATTGGGTTATCCACTCTTAACGGTTTAACCGATAACTCGATAATCAATTAAATAATTATATTTGTACTATTTGATATATAAAGTCCTTGATAGTTTCATACTTTTAATTGTCTCAAACTCTCAATTATTCTATAATGTAATAGTGTTTGATTTTGAGCAAAACGTAATTTATTTAATCATGTGTATGGTTCATTAGATTTGTCATCTTGTTTCTAAGTAATTTTCAATAAAGAATTTTTTTGCCAAATCTTAATGGTTTAACCATCAACCGAACCGATAACGATCGATAAACTAATAACTGATAAGTTGATATCGCAGTGGTTTACTGATAAGTTGATATCATAGTGATTTCATAACGATTTAGCATATTTATAAACTAATAAATTAAATCGATAAATTTTAAAATCTAAAATTAAATTAAACCGATCGATTCGCGGCCGAGAAGAAAGGTGAATTTGTGGAAGAATATTTATGAAGTGATTTACAGAATTAATACGAGAGAACCTTTGTTTTCTTTAATAATCAAAAAAGAGCACATGGGTAAAAATGTCGTTCTCCCTTCAATATGACATTATAAATGATTAACCTATTTTCTATTTCGTTCAATCAAAAGAAAAAAAAAATATTTAAGAGATAAACGAGACCTATAATCAAACAAATAACAAATATTCACATGCGATTATTTGTTTTTTCTTTCAAAAGATAAAATAAATTCATCTGACTTAAATAATTTATATCTATATCTATCGATCTATACTATAGTAAAAATGTGAAGATTCTTAAAATTATTATTTGAATTTTTTGTTCTTCATTAAAATACTTTATTTTAAACAAAATCGTCTTTTCACTATTTTTCTTAATTTATTATTTATCTTTTATTTATTTAATTTCAAGATTCACTTTTAAATTAAAATTTTGCTATATTCACTCTTAATTTAGAACTATTTTATATAAATAATTATCTATGCTATGAAGAAAAATAATACACCCTCCGTTCCACTTATGTGACACTCTTTGAATTGGCACGGTGTTAAAGAAAAAGTAAGATTTTTGTAATTTGTAGTCTAAAATCATTCTTAGATATTTATATGGTTGATAATCATTTTATTAAGGGTAAAAAGAGAATTTTAAAGGTAAATTGCTTACAATTTAAGTAAGATGACAGTCTTTTTGGAACGGAACAAAAAGGAAACGGTGACACATAAAATGGGACGGGGGAAGTATTATTATTTACCTAATATTTAAGACTTTGAAATTAACTAAAATTTTGATTGTCAAATATTTTATCAATAAAAGCATGTAATATAACAAATTTAAAAAGAAAAAGAGTACTTAAAATTATGTTGAAGCTTTAAACTACTCTTTTTATATTTTAGAGTCTTTTTTAAATTCAATTTTAACCAATTAATTATTTAACTCCTAACTATTCAAATTTATGTATTTATAAACTATTAATATATCTCCACATTATAAATAATTGAATTGATTTTCTCACGTTTGCCCATTCATAAAAGATTAAATTATGACATCAAATTAATACGTTTATTTAATTTTTATTTATATAAATATTATATTTATTTTAATGACAATACGATACATATGTGCAAAGCACTACACTATAGTGTGTCATAAAAGACTAAAGCTCTGTTACAATTATAGAAAAATAAAAATCCCACAATATGAAAAAGCATTTTTGTTATATGAAAATTTGGTCATCTTTTATTGTGATCTTTTTATTTGTTTTCAAAATAAAAATAGTATTTGAAAATTAAAATTGCGTTTGATCAAAAGAAATGTGTAATTTGAAGAGAAAAAATAAAAGCATAATTTTATTATTTTTTACATTTTAAAAATGTTGATCTAAATTTTATGATCAAATATTTTTTTTAAATAATATTTTTTAAAATTTTAAAAATCCGTTTATGGATTGTTGAGACAAAGGTTCTCATGAAACAGTCTCTCTACTTCTATGAATTAGTGATAAGATCTGTTACATCCTATCCAGACCCCACTGAGATTCTACTAAATACATTATTGATGTTATTTAAATTTTTAAAAATATTAGAATCTTAAAATTTATGATCAAATATATTTTTTTTAAAGTAATAATAAAAAAATTTTATGGTGGGTAATTTTTTCCAATGGTGGAGTATTAAAGTGATAAAGTGAAATTGGACCCACCATCACTTACCCTTATCCTACATTCTATTTTAAAAAAGGATCAACTTTTAATTGCACTTTATTTTCACGTACGGACGGCAATAAAATTGATAAATAAAAAATACTAATGAAAAAGAATCTCCATAGCTGCCTTCCAACATTAATGAGAATATGCTATAACCAACGCTTATATATAATTTCACATGAAAATACTTTTTATATAAAAAAAAAAATCTTCAATTTGATTTTGTATTTTTTTTTATTGAATAAAAAATTGCTTGATATGATCATGGTTATTGAATCAAACTATTTCCATATTAGATAGGAAACAATTATGTCTCATTATCAAATAATAATGACACTAGCTCACATCGTTATACTTAAAAAAAAACTAAAGTAAATTATTTTATTCCCTAAGCGAGAGATAATACAATAATATATCCAATGAAATTTCACAAGTGAGGTCTGAGAAGGTAGAATATACGTAGACCTTACCATTGCATTATAGAAGTAGAAAAATTGTTTCCTGGGAACTCTCGTCTCAACAACTAAGCTAGAGATAATGAAAAACAAAAAAAAAAGGAAAAAATTGCATTGGTAGATTTTGCTATGTTATTGTTAAATAACATCGGCTCATTGAAGAATATATTGTGATAAAAAATCTTTGATAAAAAGCACTTTTCTTGAATGAGGCTTTTTATTGAATAAAGCCCTCACGATAATGATTCGTTTAAATCGCGTTCTAATATCTAAATCAGGCACTAAAACGCTAAAAGTATATTAAATTTCAAATCTCGCTCTGATATCTAAAATTCTAAAAGCATCTAAATTATTTTATGTTTTTCATTTTGGGAAATCTACTTTTCCTAATTTGTCCTCATTTAAATAAGTTTTATTACGATTAATTTTTTTTTAATTTATTCTGTATTTACACAAAATTACATGTATTTATTATACTTGTTACACTTAATAATATTAAGATCATAATATGTACTATTAGTTTTTTCATAATTATGATTAATTATATGCTTATAATTAAGAAGACATAATATATATGCCCACATGGTCAAATAAGCATTTGTAAATTTTGCTACGTTATTGTCCATTAAATTATCTACCACTATTAAAAGGATATAATTAAGGGTAATTAAGTGTATTATCATGTTGGTTAGGGCATGTACTTATTAGCCTTTCATCATTTTGTGGTCTGCATCAATCTTTAATTCTCAGCCCCTCATGATTTGATAGATTTTTTTTTTAAAAAAAGAAACTTCTATTTTTTACACATGTCAAATTGGCCAAATACATAAACAGACACCTAAACTTGTCCTCATTTTTCACTTAGACACTTAAACTAAGACAAGTTCCTAATAGACACCTCAACTGCTCAGATTTGATCCCATTAAATACTTTTATCCTACTTGGCACTCTCCGGTATGTTTTTTTAATTTTTCAGCCAAAAATAAATAGTTGCGGTCCAAAAATTTTTTTTTTTTCATAAAAGTAGATTCTCAAAATTCTCAGTTAACCATGTGCAAAAAATTTTATTTAAAATTGTAATAATTTTTTTTCGCATATGGTTAACGGAGAATTTTGAGAACCTACTTTTATGGAATTTTTTTTTTTTGGATAACTGAGAATTTTGAGAACCTACTTTTATGGAAATTTTTTTTTTGGCCGCAACTATTTATTTTTGGCTGAAAAATTAAAAAAAAAGTACCGGAGAGTGCCAAGTAGGATATAAGTGTTTAATGGGATCAAATCTGAGCAGTTAAGGTGTCTATTAGGAACTTGTCTTAGTTTAGGTGTCTAAGTGAAAAATGAGGACAAGTTTAGGTGTCTCTTTATGAGTTAAGCCTGTCAAATTTGATATCCAACATCTAAGTAGTCCAATGAATTTTGTTAGATGACTTTATAATGATGTATACCATGTCAGACAGCATGTTGCTCGTGGATCGAGCGCTTATCATTATGCCAAAAATTATAGCTGATAGTAAATGTGCAATTTTATTTTTAATCAAGTCCACCAAACAAGTGTTATGTTCGATAATGACTCCAATCTGCACGACTTTGCCATAGACAAAATGTTGGCATTACCCAACAAATTTAATTCCTATACATCTATGGAGCTATTTTCATGTTAATAACAATTCAAAATGTTGAGACCTATTCATTTAATAATTAGTAGTATTATTTTATATAATTTTTATAACTCTTAGAAGTTTAAATTCTTTCAACCATAATAAATAAATAAATAAATAAAAATCGATGTAGTCAAATATTGTCGTCACACCAAATAGAACCGAGACAATTATTAGTACATATGTGAAATATGACATTTCGTTACATAAAATATTTCTTAGTCCATAGAATTTCAAAAAAAATCTTAATAGCACTTCAAGAAAGTATGATGTACATAATCTCCCCAACTACAATTATTAATGATTTCTTCGTGACTCTCGAACTCGTAAATTTGTGATCTATAAATTACAAAAGCTAATTTTATTATTATAAATACTGTTAGCAAAATAATACAAATAAAATGATCTCATGTTGAACGTTTTAAAGAGAACGATGGTTGACTATCGTGGCATATAATATTAAAATATTTATTATTTCATGGTTAATTAAAACTGATCAATGATCATGGTATAAGGGTGTACATAGATTGGGTTAATTTGTGTTGTTTGATCAAATACCAAATTAAATTATTTGTATCAAGTTTTTAAATCTATAATCAAACTAAATTAACAAAATATAGATTTTTCAACCTCGATTTTTTTTTTAATTTCTCACATTTTCATTTTGTAACACCTGGTAAAATTACTAAAATACCCCTAGATGAGAAATGTGCACATAACGTGTCTACCCAACCTCCGATGGCAAATCCAAGGCCGGAAATGTGATCAACATGAAAAATTGAGTCGGAAAGCGGTCTCAGTTGATTTTTTTTAGCAACCAGATCAAAAGATAATTTTTCAATGCGAAAACGATTTCCAGAATAAGTGCGACAAGTGTGCGACGCGGAACTGCCACGAAGTTACATTTAGACTTTGGGAGTTGAGATAAGGAGTCTTATGAGCATTAAGTCTTGGGAGGAGTATTGAGCACCAAAATGAGTAAGAGTAAATCCCACTCACACTCATTAACTACGTCGCAAAGCGTAAGAGAGAATTGAACCGTTAAGGTGGATGTTTCCTCGTGGTGAGTTAAAGTCCCTAAAATAATAGCGGACTTCAGAGGCCAGATCCTTTATGGATTCGAGTTTTTCTTTACCTGGCAAGTACGGAACGGCTGTGGCAACATCAGCGGGATTGTTTTACAATCACTGGCTCATAAGTGATTGTTGTCGGAATAAGAGAAACTCCCAAATAGGTCCCACACTGATAAAATTCTGAGTTGAGTTGATTGGATGAGTTCGGATGGATATTGATGAGTTATTTGTCTACTCTTTATTCTTGCTTTAGATAGACATTTGACATTCTGATTGAGTATCTTCTGAGTTGATGTTGTGCTATATTATTTTGCCTATATTTGTTTCATTCAGCCCTTTTACATACTCGTCCATTCCATATACTGACGTCTATTTGGACTGCATCGTTTCATGATGCAGAGGCAAATACTAGAGATCGTCAACAAACGCATCGTTGAGGATCTATCGCAGTCAACAGAGTTGGTGAGCCTAATTTACTTCGAAAGATCATTATTTTATTTTCATCTTGTTGTCTTGAGTTAGACTTGATTTAGCTTTATTTTGTTTTGAGGTAGCCATGGTCTGTCATTTGGCACCAATTGATAGTGATAGAGGCTTCATAGACTAGAGTCGAGTTGTTGAGTTGAGATTCTATTGAGCTAGCTTCTTTTAGACTAGCCTGTTTATTTATATATTTTGAGACTTCCACCATTATTTCTCTTTAGTCTTTCTTTGAATTGTTATGAATGTTGAGTGAATAAATGTGATAAGGTCAAGCGGTTCGCTTGGGGACAGACAATAGTCTCTAAGTGTCAGCCACGTCTCGGGTACCCTCCCGGGACGTGACACATTTGTTTCGAGTTTTTCCAATAATGTATTCATACTAACATATATCTAACTTGCACTTCAAATATTTCTCTAGTCCTGCCAAAATACTCTCTAAGATATATATTTTTAAGAAGTAACACAAAATATGATATGAGATGATACTAAAATATTCAACAAAAAAATAAATAAGATCGCATAAAATAAATAAGTATAATGAAGATGATCATAATTAAAAAGTATGAAATTATGCTAAAATAAGTTCAATAAGTATTAATTACATACTAAACTCTAAAGAAAACTAAAATTAGAATATATATTTCAATTGTCTAAACCACTATAAAGTTAAAAGAACAAATATTCAACGTTATTGTCATTCTTAGTGTTGAACTGATTTTTCTTGTTAGTATTAGCATACATTTGTTTTGAGCTTTATTAAAGTTCTTAATATCTATGGACTATAACATTAATTAGATCATTCAAAATTTTAAATGATATGTTTAAAAAAAAAATTATGAAAAAGTATAAAAAGTATTTATAAATTATATTAAAGTAAATGATTGCATGTTTAATTTTTTTTTTAAAAAATTATATATATATGTCAGATTTATTTTTTCTCGAGTTACTTTTTAAAATTAAAACTAAACCAACCGAATGATAATCAACTTCTTTTTAATAATAAATCAGGGCAAATCAAATCATTAGTCAATTCTTTTTTCGGTTCAATTCAATTTACAATTTCATACGATTTTAATTCTACCAATGAATATAATAATAAAGAGAAAATATATGATGAATGAGCGAAATCTCAAATGGGGTATTGGGGTAACATGATAATTAGGTAGGGGGAATATATTGTGGTTGTTACTAAAGATTAAGAACACTTTGAGATAAATAGTTATCTCGAAATCAAATACATTATCTTGAATAGATAATTTTTCATTCAAATAATTGTGAAATTAAAGGACATACCCATCCATTAGTTGTATTTTAGTACTAAAGCTTTCGAGATCTGTTATTTACAATAATAAAACATCTTATTAATATCGTACTTAATTAAATATGATTAATAGACAAATTTGTCAGTTAATCAATCGGCTAAGCATTTCTTTTTCACGTGATCCTTTATTGTTTTTTACATCCACTTGCGCCTAATTTTGATAATTATAAGTTAACCGTACAACTTTGAATGTCGTGAAAGAAACTTAATCATGTTAATATTGAATAATTGATCTACGTTTAGTACACCATATATTATCTTAAGTTAGACCAACATTTTTTTTTAAAAAAAAATCCAAAATGAAGATAATGTTATAATTTGATAGGTGGACCAGTTTAATGGCATCTTTGACATTTTTAAAACAAAATCATTCATGGCTAATCACAAACCATTACCCCCCCCCCCCCAAGCCTCCCCAGCCCCCCACCCAAAAAAATAAATAAATTATTTGTGGATAAAAAATGAATTTATTTTTGTTGTGCGATAAATTTTTACCGATATAACTAACGCCACAACTTTTTCTTTCTTTCTAGAGTTATGTTGATTGTAGGAAAGAAGAAATAGTCATATTTCAATATAGACATTAAATACCGGATGAAAAATGAAAAAAAATATGTATAGACTTAATATATATTGGTAGCCCTTAAATTTACCAACAAATTTCATTTAAATATTCAAATTATGTTTTTCATAATTGACCACATGAAAAAATATTTCAATTAAACATTTTAATTTATATTATGATTCTTTTTACATGTGTTCTCAAATATAATGTACATTATTAGGTCTTTTATTTTAGGCTTAACTCATAAACAGACACCTAAACTTGTTCTTATTTTCCGTTTAGACACCTAAACTAAGACAAGTTCCTTATCGACACCTCAACTGCTAAGATGTGATCCCATTAAACACTTATGGAGAGTGTCAAGTAGGATAAAACTGTTTAATGGGAACAAGTTTAGGTGTCTGTTTATGAGTTAAGCCTTTATTATAATTATATGTATTAATCTCAATAAGATGTAAGACCTTAGGCATGTTCAAATTGAGGATAATAAATATAAATAAAAAAAAATGACACATCTTATATGGTTAATTTATCTATGTAATGAGTATTTGAGGACATGCACATTTTCTTTTTCAAATATTGAGTTGAAAGTATCTAAATAAAAATATTTTTTATGTGTTCGATGTTTAATTAGAACAAATCATTATTTAAGTGTCTAAATTAAATTTACTGATAAATTTGAGGGACTATCAAGCTAGTCACATATGATCAACTTATTCAGAACTATATTCAGAAAATGTCGAGGGACCAAAGTGGTACTCCATTATTCCAAACTTTAAAACAACCTGGAAATAAAAATATCTTGGAAGGAATGGATCATCAAACCCGAATCCATATGGTTGAACCCGAAATCAGTAGCTTGAGAGACGTGAGACTTGTTATAAAATAAAAAGAAAATGATTGAAATAATCTTTTTAATGTATGCGATCGTAAATAATGAATTGTTAATATATTTTACTTGAAATAATCTCTAATATATAACAAAATTATTTATTTGTTGTTTTTCTCTCAAATGATAAAGTTACACTTGGCCACATGTATTTTCCTTTATTTACCCATCACTCCTGTCTCCCACTCTCTCTATATTTTCTTATCTCCATTCTCCACACGCCTCTCTTACCTTCCCTTCTATATATACATACCTTACCTCTATATACAGAGTCTTCTCCATTTTTCTTGTTCATTCTGATAGGAGGAGGATGTTGAGCTTCGGTTCACAATCGGGAAACAACGGCCATAACTCTGTTACGTGCACCGGCGAGTCCTCGCCGGCCGCCGTGTCTGTAGGAGGAGGAGAGATCATGCTGTTTGGCGTGAGGGTGAAGGTGGACCCTATGAGGAAGAGCGTGAGTTTGAACAATCTCTCTCAGTACGAGCAGCCTAATTCTAATGACAACAATAATAGCAACGGCGGAAATAACAATGACTCTTCTAAAGTTGTCGCCGACGAGGGATATGCCTCAGCCGACGACGCTGTTCCTCATCAATCCGGCAGCGTACGTGAGCGTAAGCGAGGTTAGATCTCTGATTATTTTTCTCTGTTATTTCGTCTTTGCCCTGAATCATGGAATTTAACTCTAGTTTCCCGATCATCTCTACTTCTCAATTGTATTAGAATTTTTTGGGTCTCTTTTTTCTTTTTGCTGCTGTGATATGGAGCAAATATTTCTTATAAGTCATCGTGTTAATCGATCACTACGTTTCTCGATTACTCGATTTCTAGCATTTTCTGTTTTATGCTTCTCCGGGAAAGATTAGGATGAGCTTTGATGAATAAAAGAAGAGTTGTTTACTTTATCTCTGGATTTCAGCTAATATTGATTTCTGATCAAGTTGGCTGTGCTACGAATTTGATTTCATTTAGGAGTTCCATGGACAGAGGAAGAACACAAGCTATTCCTTTTGGGATTACAGAAAGTTGGAAAAGGAGACTGGAGAGGAATCTCTAGAAACTTCGTCAAGACTCGCACACCGACACAGGTCGCAAGTCATGCTCAGAAATACTTTCTCCGGCGAACCAACCTCAATCGCCGCCGCCGCCGTTCTAGCCTCTTTGATATCACCACTGACTCGGTATTTCTCTCAATCCCAAATTTCATCTACTACCAATTGATTTGTTGCCTTTTTGGTTCCTAAGTTTTGCTTCTATGAAAAGCAGGTATCTGTGCTGCCGACAGAAGAAGCGAAAAATCTGCAAGAACACTGCATTCCATCATTGCCTCCTGTAGAAACATCCAAAATCAATGCATTTCAGGTGACATCTTTGCCAGTAAATTTGGGCACTCTTATCTTGCCAGCACAAATTGAGAAGCCAGTAGAAAGTCCAGTCCTTAGTCAAGGAAATCAAAGTTATAACGGTTCATCTGTATTCCTCCGGCCAGTTCCTGTTGTTGTTCCAATGTCTAATTCATCAAGAATAGCTGACTTAAACTTGAATCAGAGCTCAGCAATGGAGACATCTTCATTATCGTTGACATTGTCCTTGTCATCACCATCATCATCATCTACTAGGCACTCAGGATTTCAAGTGATGTCAAATTTTAGTAATGGAGAGAGCATCATCAGTGTGGCATGACATACAAGAATCTCTTATTAAATTAAAATAATAGTAGTAACTAAAAGCTAGAAAGAAAAAAATGAAGTAAAACCATAGAAAAGGCAAATGGGAAGTTCTATAATTGAGTTAATTTTATTATAAGGAGAGATGAGGTGAGGTGCTTAGTGGACTATATATATATATATATGGTCCTTTTGTTTTGTACAGATGAAATATGTCATTGCCATCCCTTACTGTACTTGTTTTATGCCTTTACTTATATTATGTTAGTGTCTTCTTTATTTGTTTTGTAGTTGGGATAAAAATTAACAATGAATAACATCGACCTTGTGCTTCTTTTGTTGCTAATTGAGTAAATATCAATGGGGGAAAGTATAGTGGTTCCCATGATGTGAAAAATATCAGGGGGATTTCTGTTGAATGTTTAGCAATTTTGTGGTTTTCCATTAAAGATAAAGAATCCATCAATCTTGTTTGTTTGATGAATGATGGGGGCTTGTTCCTCATTCATTGTAGTGGCAACAAGAGAGTGGTAGGACCATTAATGTCTGCTCATGTGATGTTGTTATCTGGAATCCTCATCGGGTCAGGATATCTTCTTCATGTGGTGAATTTTCAATTATCATCATATTCCATTCATTTTTCTTGATTCAGCTTAAATGGGATACCAACGTGGACACCATTTATATTTGGCTGTTTTCATATTTTGTTTGTTTTTGAGTTACTGTGCCACTGTGGTGTCTTGAATTAGGGGTCGATATTTGGATTTTTTTGAATATTTTGTTTGGATTTTGAATTTTGTATTTTATTTTTAAAATTTTTAAAATTTTAGAAGTGTTTGGTACTGTTCAAAATTTTATATCTTACCTTTCTAGAAGTGGTTTGTAATTTACCTATCCTTTCTACTGCCTTTGTTTTAAAAGCTCAAAATCAAAATAAAAAATCTGAAATATTTCAATTAACTTAAAAACTTCAATTTTATTTAAAAGCTCAAAATCAAAATAAAAAATCTGAAATATTTCAATTAACTTAAAAACTTCAATTTTATTAGACGGTGGATCAGTTCTGCTAATACCAACCCCAAACGATTAATTTGTAGATATTTTTAGAAGTCTTTTCTCATGCGGTAACAGAGCATTGGTGAGAAGTACTGTAAGTACTGTATCAGTTGGTGTGTGTGTTTTCTTTGTTTTCTGAGTGTTGTGCAAAACCAACACCACCACAAGGTGCGAAATACTCAGGTGAGCAAACCCCAACAAGCTCCTCTTTGTCCATGCGCCCTCACGCACCGCCAGAAATTCCAGATCTACATCTTCACGCGCCATACGCGCCGGCGCGTGTGCCTGTTTCCGACAAGATTTTTGTGAATTATAATTTTTTTTATCTGCAATTGAAAATTCAAACTGAGATTTACATATTCACAATTTGAGTGGTACAAATGTTATAAATGAGAAAACATTACTTGATATTTTTTATCATAAAATCTATGAACTTCCTTTCGTGTAGTTTCGTGGGAATGTCAGCCACCGAAAAAAATTCATTAATTTGAGGAAGATTCAGAAAAGTACTAGTATAATTTTCATAGTTTTAACAATTAATTTGATTCATAATTTGAAGACAAATATATCAAAGGTAGATACATTGACATAAAAAATATATATTTTTTGCTCTATCAAGATCTCCTAATTATAATTTGAATATCTCCTAATTATAATTTGGACTAGCTATTAATTTTTTTAGAGACTAGATTTAATATCTTCACAATAAGATATAGAATTAAGTAGCAGAATTAAATTTCGTCCCGATACATGTATTTTTAGGGACGAGATTATTAACTCATCCCTAAGTATCGATCTTAAAGAAATCTTTTTCTTGTAGTGTTAGTTATCAATACTTTTACAAAATTCATGAACAAATTTAAATTGTTCAGTTCCGACATTATAATAAACTTAAAAAACTGAATATAATTATGAGATATAACGATAATTTTAAAAGAAAAAGACTAAAGTAAATTTGCATTTTAATTTAGTGTTTGTTGAACCTCATTATATTCTGTTTGAATTACTGATTCAAGATTAGCTTATGAGTAACTATGAATTATTTTAATTTTAATAACAATTATTGATCATGCATTTTATATTTAAACTTGATATTAATGATATTTTTGACGGGAAGAATAATGGCAAAAATTTTATAATAAATGATAAATGAACTTTAGCTTTAAAAGTATTTTTGTGAACTTTTCATGGGAGGGATATGTTTTGCAATGTCATTACCAGATATATCATAGAAAATATTTTGATAATATTCTCTACTTTGAATCTTTGTATCAAATATTTGTGTGAGATGAATAATAAAAACTAATGTTAGATAAATCAATTAAAAAGATTAAAAAAGAATCAATTTGTAGTAATATACATTCAGTTAATTTCAGCTGTGAGCTTATCATTCTTATACTATAGAGTACTCAAAGATTGAAATTTGAAAGAAAGTGAAATGCATTTGACCTTTTCACACTCTTAGAGAAAGAAAGGATTAAGTTATAATATTCAAATCACCTTTTTGAATTCCTAATCAAAAGAAAAATGACTCTTTTATTGATCCACAAAAATAAAAGATTGGCTAAGAAATTTTGTTAACAGGATGAAAGATTCACATCTTTAATTTTCTTTTTATGTCTCAGAAAAAAGGTAAACAACTCATTTTTATGGAGACAAAATTTAATCATATTTGTACTCGTCTAACATTTAACGATTTCTAATATTTGCCTATTAGTATATTCACGACCAATTTCCATAACCCAATTCATTTGGACAATCCGCATATCCTTAGACTTCAACTAATCTCAATGCTAATATGTCAAAATAAAAATGAGAACCTGAGCAAACATATTCAGACAACAAATTGTATTGCCATATGAAATTCTGAATACTTCAAAAACAAAAAGCTCATGAAACATTCCATAAATATATTACTAATGTAGAGTGAATGAATTAGGAATTTAAATCAATAAAAAGTTGGTGAGACCCAAGTTGGTTGACAAAGGTGACGAAGGAAACCTCCTCATGACAAAATTGCTAACAATATAACAACTCGAGGAAATATATCTCACAAGCCATTGTCCTTCCAACGAAGATATACTAACCCATCTCGATACCATGTGTTAAAGCTGCTAAAATTCGAAATAATAAGGGGCCCCAATGTTCTTATTCAAACTAATAGTATCCCCTGAGCAGTCTGGAGTTCTGAAATATTAAGCTTTCTCCTTCTTCCATTTACATAGGATTGAAAGAATTTGTATTTCTATCACCCTCTTCAAACCATCTCATACCAGCTTTTTGTTTCCAGTACTCCTTCTCATAAAAGTTATATTTTCTGAGCTCAACATTCACCCTGCTTAGCTCCTCCCTATTTTCAGAAGTAGGGAATAATTCCATTTGAACTTCCTTTGCCTGAACCTGATCTTCCAAAGTTGCCACCTTTTTTAAAACATCTCCAAATGTAGCTTTACTCCAGATAGCTAAAGCCTTTTTAACCCCTTTAAGCTTAGCATGAAATTCCATAAACGGATCCCCACTAAAATCAATACTCCAGTTTTCTCTCACCAAATCTTTAAACCCCTTGTGTCTGGTCTAGAAATTCAAGAATTCCAAAGGTCTTTGCACTGGCTCCTCTTGTGAATCACACACAACATGTAAAGGAGCATGGTCAGAACCCTATCTAATCAAGTGACGAACTTCACTTGAGGACAGAATCTGTAGAAATTCTTGATTAACAAAGAATTCTATCAAGTCTCTTCAATATAAAAAACTCTTCAACTCTCCCATTCCACCATGTATAATTACTACCCTTAAACTTCAGCTCGACCAATGCACAACTTGCTATACAGTTAGCAAAATCTTGGGATTCTGCATTAGTGAAAGGCAAGTCCCCTAACTTTTCTTCCTCTGTCAGAATCACATTAAGATCCCCTCCCACAATCCAAGGATCTTGATTATTCTCAACAATGTCTTGAATTTCTTCCCACAACTCCAGCCTCTCCACTGCCAAGCATCTAGCATAGACTACAGTAACTCTAAAAAATAGTTGGTTGAGTATAAATATGATAGTCCCTTGTTGTCCAGTATCTCTAATTTCCTGCTGAAACCAGTCCTCTTGCCAAAAAACCCAGATTTTAGAGGAACTATTACAATATGCATTGTGGAAGCCCAGTCTTCTTTTATATAGTTCTAATTCCTCCTTAGCTTGAAAAGGCTCCAAAAGTGCTATTAATGAATAATGGTTTCTTCTTTTTAAGTCTAGCAATCTCTCAAAAGCTTTTTGAGATTTTACAGACCTAATATTCCAGAAAAATACCTTCCCAATCATTGATTACTTTTAGAAAATCTATCCTACTCCTTGTTCTCACCTGTAAAGGAACCTTGGTGTGCCCTTTTTATTAGATCCACTTTTGAGATTATCTACCTGTCTAGGGGATAAGTCCCCTTCTTTGGCTACTGCTACTACATTTGCTGATATATCTTCATCTTCTACTTCCTCTCTTCTATTTTGCTCAGTTTGTGGGGAATCCAGCTGAATATGTGATGGTGTTTTCCCACTACTTCTGACCACCTTCTCTTTGTCCTTCTTAGGTGTAGCCTCTTTCTCCTCATTATGAACTGAATTTTGACTATCTTCCGGTGCACATCCTTCATGCTTTTTATTGGATGATCTAATGTTTGACATTTTATCAGCTGTCTGATCCATTACAGGCTCTTGAGCAGACCCCTTACCATCTACCTCATCCTTTTCCCTCGGTTCATCATTTTTCTGTTGATCCCTAATACTGTCATCATTATCCCCTTTATATGATTCCACCTTATTCTTGTCCCCTTCTTTCAGATTTCCATTTGGCATTTGGGCCCCAAAGGTCTCCTTCACCCACTCTTTTGTATTTATGGGTGTGGATATCACTGTTGCTCCTTTATCATTACCTTTCTCTTTCTCCAATATCTTCTCATTCCCACTCCCTCCTCCTTTCTTCTCCTCCCCCTTCTCCTCCTCCTCAAGTGCGTTAAACTGATTATTGGTCTGAACTACTTTCCTCTGAGTGGCCTTCCATAAAGGATTATGTATTCCTTTCCCATGTTGCCACCCATTATTCACACCTTTTCTGTTTGCCAGTTCCTTTTCTTTTGGATTCTCCGCTTGCTGCCCATCTCCCTCTTTATTATCTTGTGGTATCTTTGTTTCTGCTTCCTTTGTCTCCTTCTTCTTGGATATAACCCTGGATGTGGAACATAACATCCCTGTTCATTATGCCCCTAAATTTTGCAATTGTTGCATTATTTCGGAAGATGATCATAGTTAATGGTTATCCACTTTTCTACTATATCTCCTGTCTTCTTTCGCAGACCTATATTAATTTGTTTTGGGAAATCCTTTAGTAGATCAACCTCCACTTTAACCCTCACACAACTGGGTCTAGTTTGATTCTTAGTTGCCAAGTCTACTTGAAGAGGTTTACCAACCACCACCGCCAGTGAGAAAACAACCTCCTTACAAAAGAAATTAGGGGGCAGCAATGGAAAAAAAATCCAAGCAAATGTCGTCGTGGTTTCTTCATCTGGACGAATATAGGATCCGATCCCACTTAAGCGTTCTCATAGTATATACCCAGTTGTTGTGCATGATATAAAAAATAGGTTCAGACAATAATCAAACATAGTCTTCTACACATGATGCCCTAATAAGTATGTGTCGACTGCTCAGAGCCCCAATATTGCAATCTCCCTTAAGTTCGCATTGTTTTCGGTATCAGCCGCCGTAGTACTTGAAGATCATGCCATCCATAAGAAAACTTACCAATAACTGCATATTGTAAATTCTCATTCACAATCATCTGATCCACTTCATCCTCCTCCACACAACTCTCGGTTCTCCATGCAAATACATCACAACCTTTATAGGGATAGGTTTGAGATTAGCCTGTCGTACCTTTATAGGGATAGGTTTGAGATTAGCCTGTCGTGGTTTCAAAATCTCTATGTAATTCAGTTTAATCATTCCATCAGCCCCAGTAAGGCCATTGCCACCGTCGGTGTAAGGTGATCGACGGCCAATGTAGGTGTGTCAGCAGGTCGCCGTTAGGGTTCTTGTTAAGTCAAAAGTTTTAGATCAAATAATACTTAAATAATATATTATATAGCATTATTTCTCTTTTCTTCTGTCTTTGTGTCTCTCTTTAAAATTTCAATTATTCTAATTTGTGAAGGCTAACTTTTTTTCTTTTTGAAGATATAAAAATATGAAGATATTTTTGACATCATTAATTAAAAAATAAATATAAACTATAATTATAAATCCATTTTTCATATCCAACCTATCTAGATTTAGCTCAAATACGAGCTTTTTAATTTTTGATTTAACTCAATACGAGTAAAAAGAACTCATCTTCAATACGGATAAAAACAAAAGATTCTTGTTCATTGCCAATAAAATTATTAAAAAAAGGCTAAAACTCGACAAATTTCGTTGAATTGTCATTGAGTTTTTTCAACAACGAAAGAAAATCCACGCACTTCCGTCGATTATTTGCCACACAAAATACAGAGAATCTCTCAATATATATATATATATATATATATATATATATATATATATATATATATATATATTTTAGAAACTGTTATTTCTTTTTTAAAAAATCAATGTTCATCCGTTAATTTTTAAAATTTTTAACGAAAACTAATAGATGATTGTTTTTTTTTTAAATATAAAATTGCAGTAGAAGAGCATATGTTTTAAAAATAAAAATATCATAAAATTAATATTTTGTATTTAAACAGTACATAAAAAATAAAGTTGAAGAGTTAAATAAAAAAAAAACTAAGATAGAGTATCAAAATGAAAAATAAAAATGAGTCAAAAGAATTATGCCTGACCTTATAAGTATCTGGATTTATTGATTTTGAGCAAAGAACGATGTTGTATGCGTTACTTGATTCTTTTCATTTGTTAGTAACAAAGATAAAGCATATAATTTCATAAGAGCTTAATCGAAACCCTCAAGAGGTATCCCTTTGTTAAAATTTTCATGTAATTTTACTTTATACATATTTAACTAACATAAAATTCACACTATATTTTTATTTGATTATAATTTTCGAGAGTCGATTTTTCTTAAAAGAAAAAATAAAACATATTTATTGTTTCTAAAATTTGGTTGTTTGAAAATTTATCTTCAAAACATTTTCAAATTTTATTTTTTTTTCAACTAAAATGTATGTTTAAACGCAATTTCAAAGTTAAAAATTTATTAACAAACTTCATAAATTCATGTTTAAAATTTCAACTTAAATCGATGATCAAATGCTAACTTAGATAAAGAGTATACGAGTCGGATTTAATTTTGATATTAGAGCTAATTAATTATTTTAAATGATTAATAACTTATTTATGTACATAGATAATTTTTTTATTGAAAACCTCTAATAAGAATATCTTATCATATTCAAGTATTTTGTTAGAATAAATCATATAAGTTACATATATTTGTCGAAGTTTAAAAGGCTATGGAATATATGGATATATTCGGCCAATTTCTAAAAATTGTTGGAAGTTTTCCGAAGCAAAAAGAAAGAAAAAGATATTAGAGAAAAGAATAAGAGTATTATTAGATCCGTATCAGATTAATTGAATTTTTAATTTTTTTTTCATATTTATTATTTTATTTATTGAAATTTTATATTTTCTAGGAAATAAATTATATTATATTTATGATTTTACAAAGGGCAATAGTGAAAAGTATGATGTAAATTTTAATTTTGAATATTTTTCTTAATATATCACAAATTCAATTAAAATAGGCGGGAGAATATCATTTTTCCGGGTTAGTACCCGACCCGCTATATCACACGAAGAACGTGCCTCTTTGTGTATTCCAGATTTTACTAAAAATCACGCCATACTTAAACACGCCTACACACTTTGCTGCTGCACAGAGAGAGGGAAAACATGGCGTCCTTTGTCGACGGAGAGTTTCAATCGGCTAACATATTCATACCGGAAGAGTGGTCCGACGCTGCAGACACAATAGCTTATGATTCTAACACTTCACCGCCGCCGGTTGCGTTTGTCTGCGGTCCCAAAAATAGCGGCAAGACCACTTTCTCTCGTCTCCTCGTCAACGTTCTGCTTCAGAGGTATGTCTTGTGCATTTTATCAAACATATGGAAGTCAACTAGTGAAGTTAACATTTTAGTTAACATTACAACCTTCTATATTTACTTTGAGAATATCGTGAAAATACTGTATCTGTATGTTTACTGAAAATTGATGGATTCGTGCTATGTATAGTATCTTGCCAGAATGGGTCTTTGCTTATGTTGTTTGTTTGAAATTTGAGAATGTACTTGTTGGAATTCCTTCTTTTGAACAGCAGTCCCGATTTTCTTTTTTTCACCAAAAATAAATATAAAAATTCTGCTTTCTTATTTCATTGTTGCCTTAAAATCTTGTTGATGGTTTAAAATGCAAGTTTAGACCAATTTGAAAACGGAAGATAGCTCAACGAAAAACAAGATTTGAGTAATGTTGTTTTGGTCCACAGTTTGAAATATATGTAGTTGCAATGATTAATATACTTAGTTCGGTTTCATTCTATTAGTATTCACTCCGCCAAATCAATTGATCTAAACCAAAAACCAAATCCAATTCCAACTGAAAAACCATTATATATTCCAGTTAAGTGTTATCAGAGTACAGTAACACATGGTATTGTACAATCCTATTAACAATTTGAAACCCTTGTGATCCCATCATTCCTTTTTACAAAATAAGAAGTTTTGTGTTCCTACTTCTCTTTCTCTGCATATTGGTGCTTGTGATGACCACAATTTTTTCTTATATTTAGTCATCCAAAATATCTTTGAAAAATTATTTTGACCTTGTCAATGAAAAAAAAAATGAAATTTGGGTATATACCAATACCTATTACTTGTAAAAAGATGGTGATCAAAAGAAATAACTCTCGTGGTCTAGAATAAAGACGAAATCTTTCTGGGCATTAAATTCAAGGATTTCATGTTATGTTCTAGATTAAGCATGTCTAATTTAGGAATAATCGATAGGCTAATAGAAACAGACAACTAGGGATTCATTGGAAATTTTGAATCTATTTGGAAGATACTTATTTTGGATTGGGTCGCACCAATGCGATGAAGCAAATGACTTTGGCATCATGAATCTTTCACCGCACCTTGATTATCCTTGAGAGGCTCTGTGTCCTTTTTGTCTGAATTGAATAATGAGCAACAACAACTCTTCTCCGTATATTGATACTTATGGATGGTCACATTTTCTGTTATTAGTGTTGACTGTTCGTGAGAGCCTGTGTATTTTTTGTCTGATTTGGATAAGTATAATGTGATCATAATTGGTTTTGAGAACTTCAATTACAGAAGTACAAGTTCAGATAATTAACTGTCTTTGGCTTTCAGATACAAGAAAGTCGCTTATCTGGATACAGATGTTGGGCAGACAGAGTTTACTCCACCTGGTTTGTTATCGCTTACTATAATTGACAAAATAACTTTAGGTACACCAATCATTCCTGAACTATTAAATGTTTGTATTTGAACTTCTGTATTGATGCTTTTAATCACTTTCATCTCTTTTTTTTTCCTGTCTTTCTGCATCAGATCTGTCAATTCCATGCCTAAAAACTCCTGAGAGGTATTATTGCTGAGCCCATGTCTTGGAAAAGCAAAGCTTTGTGCCATTTATTTACTTCTGTTGTTGTTTGTTTAGCTAGCAAAAGGACTCTTTTCGGTTTCTGTTCTTGGAAGGGTTTAGAACCCTTCTTTCCTTACCACTCCCAACCATTTTTGTTTTTCTACAGGAGAAAATACGAAGAGTGATATGATATATTGATGATTTTAAACTTGTTCAATATGACAGTTAATGGTCTTTCCCTGTAAAGAGGGCAAATTTAAATGGAGAATGGCTGTCAGGATTCCAATAACAGACATATTTAGCATCTGAGATCGTGTGTCATTGGTTTAGTGTTATCTAAGCTGTTCTGTGCAGCTTTTGTCTGGTTGTAGATTTCTCGTTTAGCAGAGGAAATTGGCATTTGAGAAATTAAGAGAGTCCATCTCGCACATTGGTTATTGTCTAGGTCTTGCTTGAAGAGAGAGATGCCTTATTAGTTTGCTGCATGAAACTGGAAAAGCTACTTCCGTTTGCCTTGGGGAGTTCTATAAGCAAAGTTGTGCATAAGCCGTATAGTTAAAATATATGACACTTGAATGAAAGAAATTTCATCCTGTTAGCAAGGCCGAAATTTGCTTGATGTTGATTTTGACTCCAATTTTTTTCTTTCAGATGCTTCTTTTTTGGTGACACATCCTCAAAAAGGGATCCCAAAACATATTTGGCTTATGTTTTTGCCTTGTATGATCACTACCGGAGAACGTACCTGTTGAGCAATGGCGGAAATCCTGGAAATGCTGGGGTGCCCCTTGTCATTAACACAACGGGCTGGGTCAAAGGCAAGCTTCTATATTTATTTACTTGCTTTCGATTTAATTTAGGCTAGTGTGATCCGTTTTTCATTGATCTGGTTACAATTTTCACGATCAAATCTGATTCTGCTATCCTTGTCTTAAAGGTATTGGCTACGACATTCTTGTGGATATTATCAAATACATCTCTCCTACCCATGTTGTTAAGATTTGCATATCAGCTGTGAGCAAGAATCTTCCGGCTGGTGCATTTTGGTTGGATGATGGTAATGATGCTGTTGCAACTCTGGTTGAGGTCAACTCTGCTCGTCAGGACTCTTTTAACAGATCGTATGAGTTTGTCTTTTCTCTCGTTTTAATTTTTTATCAGACAATTGAAATTTGCTATCTTGTAAGTTGAAAATATTCTCTTGAGAAAGATGCTTTCCTTGTACATTAATATCTCGATATCTTATCCCTTAAAATAATAGAGAGAGACAAAGAAAAGGGAGAGAAAAGAAAAACACTCACAGGCTAAACACACGACATCTCAGTTCATATTCTTTAACAAATTTTGGAATTTATTCTTAATTGGTGGAGTTGTCTGTGCTCCTTCAATTATAATACCCTTGTTTCTTAGTCCTCTGATGTGTTCTTCCAGGGTTCTTGTACAGAAGGATGCACGACTTTTGCGTGATCTACGTGTGATGGCCTATTTCAGACAATGCTTTCCAAGTGATAAGAAAATCACGACAATCAAGGAACTGTCTCGAGCATTAGCTGCTCACCCTCCATACGAGATTCCCATATCAAGTATCAAAATTAAACACCTTCATTGTGAGGTAGGTTTACCAATGGCGAATGACCTGCTCTAGATTCAATGCTTTGTTACTTTGATGGTGGACAAGAGCATTGCCATCCATATATGCTGGATCTTCTGTCCTGTGACGTTTTTTATTATTGCTTCCTCCTTTTTTTGTGCACTCATTATTCAATTAGTTAACTATTATTCCAGTCTTATTCAAACAGGTGTAAAGATATTCCTCTCATGTTCTGATTAGTTCTATATCTGTATGCCAGGTTCCAAAGAGTGAGGTTTTCTACAGCTTGAATGCAACTATTGTTGGCTTGGCAGTTGATTCTGAAAATTTTCCTGACTGCATGGGCTTGGGTAAGTTATTTCAACAAGAATCCCACACTTTTGTTGTGATATTGCCAGTTTTTTGACACCTCTAAAAAGAAACTCAGTTTTGCTTCTTTTGAATGGACAATTAGTTGCTTTCTTTTTCTTGGAGGTCTTCAGTGTTTCTTGAATGGTCACAGTGTTTATATATGTGGAATTGTAAATGTTTATCTTCAGATAGGGTAGTTGAAGAATCACGAGAGCAAGAAGCATGAACATGGTGTGGATGTCCTAGTTTTAAAATGAATACAGATAGTAAAATGTACCGTGCCCTATTGCATCACTTAACAGTGATCTTGCTTGTTGGATCCATTTGTGCAACAGTAAATATGGTCACTTGTATGTGATGATGCAGAAGTTTGTGTTGTATTACTGATTGTCTGCATCAAACTTTATTCATACTACTAGCTCTGCTGCCTTTATTAGCTAGAGGAATTTTGCAATGCCCACCAAAAACCTAGATCTAGAAATGTCTGTTTACTGTGAATGTCAATGCCTTATGTTTCTAGTAAGCTTAAACTTGATGTTGTTATTGGATGTAATTTCCTCTCATTGTTTCCTTTCTGTACCTGCTTTAAACTGATTCAGGAATTGTGCGTGCTATTGACACTTTCAAGCGTGTACTCTATGTAATTACCCCTGTCCCAAAAAGCAGTCTGCAGAAGGTGGATCTTCTGATGCAGGGCTTTATTGAAATTCCAACTTGTTTGTTGCAGGTAATTGCCAATCGATTCCCCCATGTGTCTTGTTACTTTTTTTCTTTGCTTTGCCTACATTACCTGTTTATTTGTATGATTTATGTTGAGTAAGAAATTATAAGACAAGAAATATAAGGTGTAAAGGACACATTTGAAATCAAAGGTATAAAGGAAATAATAGAAAACATGGAAATGTGACACTGCATGCTGTTTTGTTCTCTGGCATGATTTTACTGGAAAGTTATGAAATTTTACATCCTGCATCCTTTCGTCTACGGTATATTATAAGTATCCCCTGTATTTATAAGGTTGAATTGAAAGTTAGCTTGTTTATATACATTGCAGAAAAAAATAGTGTTATCTTTACGATGCTATCCCTGTCTTTTTTCCAATTAAGAAATGACGATCATGGCCTTCTTTATCCTCTTAACATTTCATAATAGGGAGGGGGGAATTACATTATGGGATTTGATCTCCTTCACTGGTGAAGGATGAAGTGCTCACACCATCTGAGATGCCCGCATATCCCTATCCTGGCGTAGCTTGAAACTTTGTTTTCAGGAAATTACCAGAAAACAAATTAAGTAAAGGAGAAAAAGATAAAGAAGAAAAAGAAAAAACTTAATTTTCAGGAAGTACTAGAATGCTTGTGTATAGTTTGCATGGAAAGTGCGTTTGCTGGTGAACGTATATACACATACATGATCTATCCTTTTTGCTTGGGGCTAATGATGTCGAAGAAAGCATTTAAAAATGAAGAGGATAACTTCTGGGGAACTGTGTTACTGAGGATAACTTCTTTTTCATTTTCACTTCTCAAATTTTGTTGACTTGCTTTTCAATTGTAACTCTTTCAACTTGTGCATGACACTAGAGAAAGAATGAGAACTACGATTGTCTGATGAATTTTCTGAATACTTTGTCTAATGCTTAGGTACAAGGCTGCATCTCACCTTACATGTCTGCCGATGTATTGCCTTCAGCTTAGGCAATAACTGGGGCTTGCCTATCTGGATAACTTAACTCTTATCTTGTACAGTTTAGTAGAATACATTTGAGGAGGTTGGTTATGCTATAAGTGATATCTACTTCGTCGACAATCACCTTATTTATGAGGTAGATTTAAGAAACTTATGAACTATCGGCCTTATGGGTTGCTATATGGTTTGTAAAACGTAACAAATTTTCTTCTGTGTATCTACAAGTTAATCTGTTGGAGTCATCTTGTTATTTTGGAATTTCTGGTTATCCTAGCATTGTTTGCTCTACTATTTATGATGGTTTGACACACCATCACTCTAATTGATTTGTATCCTCATCTGCTGTGGCTGCCAAGCCTTGAGGAGTTGGAGAAGCTTGTCTAAAGTCTGATTTTGGCTCAGAAGCCAAGATTGGAACTATAGCAATATATCTTATCAAGGCGTTAGCATGAATCTAATGTTGAAGGAGTATTTCATCCCCTCATATAAAAGATAGGAAATGAAAAAGGAAAAAAAAAGAAAGGATTCTAATAATTTGAGGCTTTAGGAACCAACTAAAAGTCTCCGAGTGGAAAAGAAAGATAAGTAATGCATGAGAGGATTAGGAACCATTTCATGCTCACCACACCTTTCATTGTGCTGGTTTAATGAACGATTAAGTTACATTATCTGCTCAACAAGCAAGTGTGTACAAGTACTACTGCTGTCAATGAAATTCCTGTCGTAGCATCTGATGAAACAACAAGTCTGAAATGGATGGTTAAGGGAGGTGGATATCTTACAAATATGTAACCGTCTATATGCCTTTACATTTGGCAAAACTATTTGTTTGTTTCTCATTGGAGTCTTCCTGTGAATCCATAATGCCTTTTGCTGGATTATTTCAAAGTGATCTGGTTCCTAGCCAATTTCACCTGCAAAAAGCAGTATTAGTCACTACCTGTACATCAAGTGTTTGCATATTGAGCCATATACCTTTTCAACAACAGCTTAGAAGTAGTACATCTTTGGGAGAGAGAACACTTTTAAAATAGGAGGATCATAGGTCAATACGGACCCGCTTGAGTTAAATATACTTGTTTCCGAGGAGATTATTCTTTAATACATCAAAATTTAGCACATACATTTAATTCTCATCAAGAAAGTAGAAGTTTAAATCAATCAATTTCTTTGATCCATTGCAGAATGATTATAACACATCCCAATATGATTCACTTTCCTTCCCTAAAATTGTAAAGAAATTGGCTTAGTCTGCAGACACATCTCAACCCAAACTCCTGGAGAAGCTCATCCCTTCTTCAGTCAAACAGCAGAAGGAATTTCAAGACTACTATTTAGATGCTTCAACAATCTTAAATCTGCTAAAATAGTTTCCAGTGCTAGTTTGGTGCAACTACTACCAAATTTTGGGTCAAATATCCATGATGGATTCAGTGAATATAGTAGCACGTAATAGAATATTACCTGAAGAACCTCAAGGCTCTAGGAAATGAGAAGTAAAGCTCTGAGGAAATGCCAAAATTGAAGCCTTCCAGGGCTCCTTCCAAAACTGTACATCCTAAATGTGGAAGAAGAACAGGAGAGAGGAAAAGAAGAAAGAGAGCTGCAAAAAACACTTGTTACATAACTGACTCCTGCTGCAGTTAGCAGTACAATTGCAACACAAAATGGAAATGATGAATGGGTACACATGTTCTCAAATTCAATTACCTATGAAATATTCAAGATAGTTGTGGCATCAACTTGGAAAACCAGGCCCTATAGAGTGCGACCAGAAAAAATCATTAGCAATGTTCTGCAGACTTCTAGGAGCATTAAGCTTCCAGTGATGAGGAAACTGACAATAGACATGAAACATACAAAGCAAAAAATTGATTTCTGAAAAAGCAACCAACAAATTTGTAATTGGAGTTGAGGTTTAGCGAAAAGGAGAATATGAATGATTCTGTAGCTCTTGAACACTAATCTTTAGAAACTTTACAGCACATATAACCATGTTACTTTCTAATTCTTCTCATTTCACTGCTTTAAAGAAATTGTAGTACCTCTGGATATCAATTAAGAAGAGCAGTCACTAGGGAAGAATCATTTTTTGGACAAAAGACATGTATCTGCAATCCCTGTTGCTGTATCAGAGTATCTAAGCTCCCGCAGATGTTGAGCTATCTCCGTCAAGAGTTTGATTCCTTCTCCACCTCTCTGTAATGTCATTGCAGCGTGTTTCAAGAAGCCACTTTCTGCTTCAACAGCTCTCAATCTCTCTCTAAGTAGAGAAACTTCTCTTGTAAGTGTAACCTTATTGTCATTTCCTAAAAGCATTACATTACATTTAGTATCTGTAGTCTTTACTTTCACCAAGAATGAAAAGAAAAAGAAGGCTGGTAAATAGGGAAGCAAAGACTCATAGGTAACCTTTGTCTTGAATCACATTTGATTCTAGCACATGAGATTCAACATCAGGTGGTATTTTGATCTTCATTTCAAGGTTTGTTAGCAAACCCTGTAGATAAGATCTCTCGTACTCAAAGTCAAGGTTTGATTCATCGACATTTTCCTCCCTGTATTCCCCGGGACGTTCTATATGGAACTTGTTTACTCCATTCGGATCTACTTCACGAGGGCTGCCGTAGTCGGATCTTTCGTCAAAGGATGATGCAGACTGAGATCTCAACTCTTGATAATCATCATCTGCATCAACTTCACAGACCTCACTACCAACTTTCCTGATAACTCCATATCTCTCCCTGTAGGTATCGAGTTCAGCCTCCAAGATCTTTATCTCCTCCTCTCTCTTCAAAACCAAGTCTTTCATGACTTGCAAGGCCTCTTGGTCATATTCTGCCTGCTCTTCCATCATTCTCTGATACTGCAAGGCTTCCATTTGTACAGCTGCCTTCTCTGCTTGCAAACGCGTGATCATGGCCATGGCATTGTTTGCTGCAACTGCAGAGGCACTTCTTTCTTCATCCAATTCCATGTACAATTCCATGAGAGACTTTCTTTCCAGACGAACCTGCCTCTTCAAGCTATGCAAGATGTCATCATCTGCTTCATTTACTGCACTTGTGTCATTAGCATCTGAGATGCATTCACCCTTATCACCATCCAATTTGCTGGGCTTATAATTCCACTTAGGACTGGCTAGAGCGGACTCTGTCAATGGGATACCAAAGAACTTGTTTCTTGCAGAAACTGGGGCTTTGCAAGATTCATCATTTATGTCCTCTGGATCTGGTAGCAGCGGGACAGGAGCAGCTTTGATATCCTCTCTACCTGCTACACATTGGAAATATTAGTCGACTCTTAACACCTCACCTCAGTTTTAACTTCTCCTCGGAATGAATAAATCCACCAGCTAATGGAAAAGTTGATTAGTGAAAGTAACATATACACTTCAGGAGTTATAAAATGTATCTTGGAAAAAGAAAGAGTTAAAGTAGAATAGGCTATCAAGAGATTTGAATTATGAGCCACATAACTCATAGCATCAAAGACAGAGGGGCAAAAATTGTAACTCAACCCCCTCCCCCCAATATTATAACTATTTCCTTCAACGACAGTCTTGTACATGCACTATTAGAGAATGAGGTTATTAGTCATCTTGATAATTGTGAGGATTTAAGTTGTATACACTGAGAGTTGATAAACGTTAAGCTCTAACTGTAAAATTTTCAGAGTTAAGCTGAAAGAGCTTCTCCTTCTGTTCTTTTTCTTTTCACCTCAACACAGATAGTGAATAAAACATGATGCCAAAGAAATAATCAAGACAAATAGATACCTGCATTCTGATGACTCTCATCATCTGGGAGAACCGAGGCATTATCTGAGGTAAACTTGAGCTTTGTGTACTGGATATGAGGCAATTCCAGATTGCTCAATTCCTCATTTGTCCGTGGTAAGGGAGATCGAGGAGATGAGGCAGGAGCTTGAGTATACTGAATTCCATTTATGGACAAGTTCCTGGCATATTTAGTCCTCAATTTCAAAGGCTCCCCACAACAAGAACATTTCTGAACGATAACACTTCCAGTTCTGATGACCTCTTCTTCGTTCTTAACTGGTTTTATGAACATTCTGTGATCATCATCCACGAAGCAATCAATATCCTTGTGCAAAATCCCAACTAATGACTTGTACTTATCACAATCAGCGTCTTTCTCTGTTGCAAAAGAGAGAAGGCAGCTTTCACACATGTTCCTTATATCAGAAAGCTTCTTGTGGACATGACAATACGCGAGGGAAGAGATGTCCTTCTTGTGACCCTCACAGATGGAATCGTTGTAATAGAAACTGGAGTTCCTCTTAATGAAAATGTGATCGATCCTGGTGCAGAGCAAGCAGGGGACTTTCAATTCAAAGAACTTGGCGAATTCATTGGTGAAAAGTGCAAGAAAGCCATCAATGAAAAGAATAAGAATCATCACCCATTCAAGAATCGCATATACACAGAAAAACCCAACTCTCCCCAGCTTTTGTTCAACCAAACACTTGAATGATTGCAAAGCCATTTTTTTTTAACCTTAAAAACTTTTTTTCTAATAAAAATACCCCTAACAAAATTCAAGACAAAGATTGATGATCAAAAGGCAAGGAATATTGAAATGAAATAGATCATGATCTAGGTGGCTAAATTAAACCCCAGATCATGATCATCCTCTTCTTTTTTTCCTCTAGTATGTATGAAGAAGGAAGAAAGAAGCTTGTTTCCCTTGGGCAAAAGTTTCAAAATTTTCTTTCTTGTTTAACTAATTAATAGGAAAGTGCTTGGCGGATCAATTAACTAAATTAACGGTCGTCAATCCTGCTCCCTTCAAAGTATGCAGGACAGAGAAAAAATAATGTGAGTCGATGTAAATAACGAATGTGAATAATTTTTTATCTTGTGCCACTAAAAGAATGTTATAAAAAGAAATTATTGGTCAGTATGAATAAAACAATCGACAAAAGTATTAAAAACACCCTTAAACTTGGCATGAATAATCAGTTTCATCTCCGAACTATTTATAGTGTTTAGAATACCTCTACTTGACTAACTAAACTTAAATACATTCCTGATTTTGTAACAAAAGCGATGTACACCCTAAATTTTTGCCAAGTTAAGGTGTGTTACATTTGTGATAATTCAGAGGTGTGTGTTTGTTTAATTAGTCAAGTAAAGAGCTATTTTTAAGACTGTCAATAATTTAATGATGAAATTAATAATTTACGCCAGTTCAAACGTGTTTTTAATTTTCTCAAATTTAAATCCATACATCAAAATTAGTATAAGTATTTTTTTTATAAGATTCTCATATTAATCAACAACTTGTCCTAATTTTGAAATATTAAATTACTCCAATGGTTATCGTGCGAAACGACAGGCGATTAAATGACCATTCCTTGGGCAGTGTCACTGTCCACCAGCCGCTTCTTCTTCACCCGCTCCGCTATCCTCCGCCGTCAAACCTCACCGTGTTCCGTCACTGCCACCATGAGCACCGCCGGAGGACAAAATTTCACTTCCGACGCTGCTCATTTGGACACAATCTTCAAGCAGAAAAAGGCACTTCGTTTGGTTGTTAAAAGAGATCTCAAATCCATGGATCCGACCCTTAGATCCCAAGAAGGTACTTCTTTTCAATCCACGTAGTTAGTTGTAGAAATTGATTTACTTGTCTTCCTTTTGAACGTGTATTGATACTTTGATTTCTATGCGACTGGTTAGATGAAGCTATACAGAGGATTGTAATGGAGGCCCCGTGGTTTAAGGCTTGCAAGGGATTGTGCGCTTATATAAGCTGTAGTGCTTTGCGAGAAGTAGATACAGCCCGGATACTATCTCATATTCTGAAAAGCAATCCAGAGGTGTGTTTCAGAATTGCATTGAAACTTAGAGGATTTGGGGGGTGGAAAAGGGTAGAAGTATTCTGTTTAAATCTTTTGTTTGCATCAATACTGAGGCTCATAGGCCACCACTAGGAATTCTATTTAACATCAGCTAGTTTGGGATTGAGTCATAGTTGATTGATTTATCAATTTTAGGAGTATGCTATATTGGAAGGAGAGTCTTGGAGTAATTGGTAAAGTTGCTGCCACGTGACCAGGAGGTCACGAGTTCAAGCTTTGAAAACAGCCAGACCCTTCCTTGGACCCTGCGTATAGTGGGAGCTTTAGTACATCAGACTTTCCCTTTGCCCTTTTGGTATATTGGATATTATAAGTACTGCTCTACTGATATATCCTGACTACTTACAAGGAACTGATTACTTAAAGACTAGGTGGCGGTCCTACCTATTAAGGTGATTAAAAGACAGTTGCGTTGCTAATTCTACCACTATTTAGAAAGGCTATTTTTCTTTTTAAGCACAAGGCGGAAACATTGTTACAAGTCTCAGTTTATTTTTTCTCTTCATTATTAAGTGTTTTGCTTGTTATAGACCTTAGCTTTTGTTCTCTTTTCCCATTATCAAATAAGATTAGGATTTGCAGATGCAAAAGAAGCTTTTTGTTCCAAGAGTGGAGGATAAGAACAGAAACATGCGAATGCTCAACATTTCAAGCACTGAGGATTTGATTGCAAATTCAATGAACATTCTGGAACCAGCTCCATTAGATGCTGAGGGGAATGAACGCGAGGATGGTACATTTACTTTTCCTTTGCAACAGTAAATAGTACTTTTTCTTCTCACTGTTGTAACTTTTCTGACTGCAGTAATAATAACTAGATGCACATAATTAACTAGTTTTATTTCAATTTGAATAAGTTACAATTGATTTAACTTTCAACGAGTTTAAATTGAGGATCAATTTCATTCTATGTCTAAAAATCATATTTTAACATGGAAATTTGTGTTACTTCAGAAAACCCTCTTATGGTAGTTACTACGTTATGTTTTAACAACTTCCCTAAAGTTTATATCTTGAATAAATTAAGTTTTTTGTTTAAAATGAATCTTTTTATTGATTATTTTCATTTCTGTTGTTACAATTACGTAGTAGTTGCTACTTGCTAGAGGCTCCTCGGAAAACTATGCCACTTCCTTTTAACTATTAAATACCAGTCAAACGAGTAACTTTCTAGAGCTAACAGGATATGCTCTGTCAACACACTTTTCACTCTCCGAACTCATGGTTATCTGACATATTTTTGTAGGAAAACATATTCAATGTATAGTCTAGATATACACTTTGGGTGTGCCTCAACATGACTAGAGCAATTATATATACAGGCAACACATGAACATGATGATAAAGGTGCAAACATTAAAGAGTTTTGGCTTCGTTGATTGAGGAAGTTTTAAAGATTATAATATGCCCAACACAAATGGAAAGGAGCATAGCAGGTTTTTAGGTTTTATTTGTATAAGAGGAAAAGAGTAGAAGATATCTTTATATTCATGTTTACAAGAAGAACTTTTGGCATCTTTGGAACTGATAGATACCCTTGTATTGTACTGTTGTTGAAAGAATTGTCGCACTTTCCACTTATCCAAACAAGGAGGACAAAAAAGAGAAAAAGAGCATCTGCTGTTCTTTGAGACCTATTTCATTAAAATATTAACCAAGTAATGGATACATTTTCTGGGTTATGTTTGGATTTACAGCTAATATCTTTGACATGTTTGTTGGTACATACATTTATCTTTTTCTTTTAGAAGTGAAAATTGTAGCAGGATTGTGGACTTAATGCTAATAACTGAAAGACTTTTTGTTGTTGCAGTCTTGTTCGCCAATGAGCCTGTTGATTTGTTAATATTACCTGGTAAGTACGTTAACATCTGTCATTAACTTGTGAAACTCTATATTGATTCCAAGCTTGAAATAATTGGTAAATGTATTACTTTTGGAAATTATATATTTACTCACTCTCTCTCCGTGAAGGACTTGCATTTGACAAAGCTGGAAGACGGTTGGGCCGTGGTGGAGGGTACGTTTTATCCCTTTGTCTCTTTATTCCTCTTCTGAAAAAGTAACAGCTTTGATTAAGATAGACAAGTACAAGAAAGGAAGAGAATAGTGACCTGTTAATGTAAAAAGGAAATACAATATAAGAAGAGTAGTAGTTACATGATTTTCCCTGCTCAGTCTTACATACATTTTACATTTTTGTCCTCTTGTTGATGATCCTTTGTTTTTCATGGTTTGACAAAAACAGTTACTATGACACCTTTTTATCGAGATATCAAGAGCTTGCAGAGAAGCGGAAATGGAAGCAACCTCTCAAAGGTATGTCCTTGTATCTGCTTCTTTCCAGGATTACATGCAACAAAGTTTGCTTTTCTATAATGACTTTTTTCTTTTGGACACAGTTGCACTTTCTTACTCGGTTCAGATATTGGATGAGGGTAATATACCACTAACACCAAATGACATTCTTGTGGATGCACTTGTATCACCTTCCGGTGTGATTCCTATTAGTCCAGCTGCACTGGAGATATGTCATTGACCAAAATGCTCCATATAACTATACAAGCGTCAGGACCATTCCCATTGCAGCAGCATCAGAGAGAGACTGGGATGGAGTCAGTCCTTAGTGAGTTGTGATTCAAGTATCTAATGCTATTGGTTCTAGAGTGATCAGCAAAGATGAAGGCTTGTTCTGTTTTCTTGGGATGAAAGAATGTCTTTCTGTAAGTTTAGTATCATGTGTTTCTGAACCTTTCATTTGTGGCAACTTATATGAATTATCATTATATTCATTTGTGAATGACTTAGCTGCATTCTGCATTTACAACATACCATCAACTTAACCTTAAGCTATTGTGAAGATGAGAATATCTATCAAGAACTCTGATTCAGGATGTAAAAACATCACTCACATCCAGTGTACATGAATCAATGTGTCTTGCATTTTAGTGGACAAAGTTGTAAGTAAACATATCATTTTTTTCTAGAATCCTATTTTTTATTTGTTAGATGGGAAACACTTTAAATACATGTCATATTAGAGACGTTATTCATACTCAATACTATGAAATACCAAGGAAACGATAATTTGTTAACATCGGTTATGTTAATTCGAAGTTTAGAAAAACTTGAATCAACTTGAATGCTATCTAACAGTAGAGTTGGAAAAAGTAAGTTTATATATTTCCAAATAGGGCTGCGTATTGAGTGATTCGGTTTGGTTTTGAATATTATCGATTTTATTTAATGGTTATCGATTTGTAGATATGCTAAACCATTAATGAACCATTAAGATATCAATTTATATGTTATCGATTTATCGGTTATTGTAAGATATCAATTTATATGTTATCGATTTATCGGTTATTGACCTTTATCGGTTCGGTTATCGGGTAAATTTAACAATTAAAATTTTAAGATTTAAAACTCAATGATTCAATTTATTCCTTAATCCCAACCTTTTCCAGTTTCCAACTTTTCATACGGCAAAATCAACTTAAAGTGACTTTATTGGGTATCAATAATTTTTGAAATTTCAAAATAGAACTCAAAATGTATTAGTCCAAAAACTCAATTATCTAATTCCCGACGTGAACCCTAAAGCCTAAATTTCTAAATGTTGAAAAGTAAAAACTGAAAATAAATAAGGAGTAATAAAAATATAAAACTAATAGTAATATATGGGCCCTAGGAAATAACAATAATAAATGTGGGTCGTGGGAACTGGGAACTGGGAAGGTGACAAAGTGGGAATTGGCCTAATTCACCAATTGGGTTTGGGAAATAGCAGTAATTTATATTGGTCTGGTATCGGGTTATCAGATCCCCCGATATTAAAATCCTAAAATCCGAATTGATAATCGATAACGTGTTAATGTTTTTGAATAAGCCGTTAACCGACCCAATAAGCCAATAATCCGACCCAATAGTCCGATAAACCAAAAAACCGGTTCGAGTTAACGGTTTGACCCGAATTTTACACAGCCCTATTTCCAGAAGTGTAAAAATTGTTTTCAATCTCCAAACTATGCTTTTAAAATCAAATTTCCGTCAATTTTGAACAATAATCAAACTCCCTCTTTTATCCTAATTAAATATTTAAAATGGTTATTGTGCTCTTCCATTACCAATTTCTTTTTTAATTCTTTTAATATTCATGATATTTTCATTTTCCTTAAATTTATGCAATAAATTTTTCTTAGAAGCATAAACATTACTTTTTGGACGAAAAAAAGTAAGAAATACTAATTAAGTATATAAGCTAATGATGATTTTTTATAATAAAATAAATTAGCATAATGAGAAAATTTATTTTATTTTATAATAATCAAAACTCCAATGTTTCTTTATGCAAGTGAAAATAGCAAAGAATAATAACTATATAAATATATGTTGATGCAGAAAATACAAAATAATTAATTATATTAAGGTTAATTTTTTAAAGATCGTATTTCTTTAGATTTTAAATTATTTTAAGCTCGAATTTATATAATACTATATTTGCGTTGAGGGTCTTTCGGAAACAACTTCTCTATCTCTATGAGGTATGGTAAGGTTTACGTACATTTTATCCTCTCCACACCCCCCTTTTGGGATTTACTGGATAAGTTGTTGTTGCTGTTGTAATTTATGTAATACTATAGTTTATTATATAAATTAAACAATTTTTGATAGGCATATGGAGTATTAAATAAGTTATCGTTTAAAATAGTTTAAAATCTAAATAAATAAAATCTTTAAGAAATTAAGCTCAATTTAATTAATTATTTTGTATTTCTTGCGTCAAATTATATTTGTATAGTAGTTATTCTTTGCTATTTTCACTTGTATATAAAAGTTTTGATCATTACTAATAAAATTAGTCATTATGCTAATTTGCTTTGTTATAAAAAAATCATTAGCTTATATATTTAATCAATGTTTCTTACTCGGATTATCCACCTAATCGGATTATTACTCTTCATTTTCTTGCTAAATCATTGTGGTATAGCCAATGAAATTCAATAGATTTTTCGAGTTACGTGAAGCATGATTTTCAATTACGTTATGGAAAAGTAATATTCCAACTAACATGGACCTAATCTTCTCAATAAAATTGATTAGGATCATTTTCACAATTAATGTTGAGCAAATAAACGACTTTTTCCAGTTTTTGAGTTTTACTATCAGGTTAATAGGTTAGATAGGTAGGAGTTATCCGGTGTCATATTTATCTGCCTTAGATATGTTAATTGTCTCGTATTTACTTGTTATCATGTGTTTTTCGTTATTTCACTTTCCCTTTCTCTTCCTTTCCTATTTTTCATATTTAGCTTATTCTGCTTATGAATTTTTGTGATGAGGGTTCTCAAGAAACAACCTTTCTACCTCTATGAGTTAGTGGTAAGATCTGCGTATATTCTACCCTCCCCAGACCCCACTTGTGGAATTCCACTGGATATGTTATTGTTGTTGTTGAGTTTTACTACATGACCATGTCAAAGACTATTTAACAAAAATATCATGCACAGGTAGGTTTAACCACTCCAGTTCCTCCAATTTGATACTGTAAATTATTTTTTTTACTTTGTTTTACTAATAATCAAGTTAAAAGAAGATTATCATGTATTAGCTCTAGCTGATCATTGGAAAAAAAAGAGTTAGTTTAGTTGAGGTGATCTTTTTTTAATTTGAACTTAAGAGTATTTACATGTGTTTATCTGTACATTATGGAACAAATCCTAATATGAAATTTTCATAAATAGCTTAATTTTGAAATTTAATAAGCCAAAATAACTACAGTTTAGATAATTATATTCCATAATTATAGTTATAGCAGTTGTTGTATAATTCGTTATCTGTTTGTATAATTTGCTGCCAATATACAAACAAGATAAGTATATACAATTTTGTATTTTTATATTTTAGGAATTTTTTTAGAACTTATACAAATCAAATGTATTAATATGATAATTATATACAAGTTAGAGTATGCATATACAAATTCTGAATTTATTCAAGTAGAAAATTATGAATTTATACAAACAAATTCTGAATTTGTACCGTTGAGAGTTTAATTATATAAATTTCAAACGTGCCCCTAGAAACCCGGGTTAAACTATAGTAACGAGTGCTAATCTATTTAAATTATAGCTATAATAAATAATTAAGCAATATATATTTATTTAGTGGCGTAATTTTATTTTAAAATTTTTACTTAAAATTTATAAAATGACCTAGTCTATGATGTTGATTTGAGCATGAAGGGTGTTGTTACAAATCCAAGAAGTCAACTTTCCTATCTATTCCATCAATTAGTCTAAATCAGCCTCAATTCATTATATCAAACTTTACACTGAAAAAATATTTTTTCGCTCTCCTCATTATATATTATTATTTTACTTATATTTTTTTATTACTCCAATATATAACCTATTATTCGATTTATTTTTCCAGAATAAATATTTTGTTTTACTATATACATATGAATAGTTTGCACTTATAAAGATGTAAAAAGAATAAATCTATATATTATGTCTTAGATGAAGAGAAATTAATATCAATTTTATTTTATACATCCGACACTAACTTGAATATAAATATTATATATTATTTTATTAAAATAAAAGATTATTCATTTAAGAATTAATATATATATTCTAACGTGTGTGTCTGTATATATTATTACAAATTAAAAATCTACATTTTAATTGTAGATTTGTAATCATTAATAATGCAAAATAGCAATTGTAGATGAGTGTGTCCTGGCAGTTTCTCGTACAAATGATCCTCTCATAATGTTTTTCAGCATCTCTTTATTATATACAATGTGTTGTTAACTAGTATTTTGCGAGTTTCAAATTAACTTAATTAATTTTTGAGATTTTTTTAATATTCAAAATAGTTGAATTATTTAAAGTTTAAGATAAATATTTTTTTTTTTATATATATTTGACATTTCATTTATTGAAGTTTTTGTATTTTTTAGTAGATAAATTACAATATATATTTATGATTTCACGAAAGACAATAGTGAAAAGTATAATTTAAATTTTATCTTTGAATATTTTTCTTAATATTTGTGAATTGCCTCATAACTTAAATTAAAATGAGATGAAGGGAGTATCACTTGTCATACCGATTTAAAAATTTTTAATATAAGAATTTAGTTATAACTAAAATATATTATTTACATAAACATGTGACAGTTTGGCCGAGTGGTCTAAGGCGCCAGATTTAGGCTCTGGTCCGAAAGGGCGTGGGTTCAAATCCCACAGCTGTCAACCTTTTTGGAAATACAATTTGGATATAATGCTTCAGACACTAATGCAGGTGGCTCTTCCTGTTAACATTCTTCAGATGCTTGAGGAAGATATCAATATCAACTAATTCAATAATTTTATTTGATTATCACATAATTTCTCCTTATTTTATTTCTTCACGAACAAGAATTGGAAAGTTCAATCAGAGCTAAGCGGATGAGGTCACGACTTGAGTAAATAAAAAAAAATCACTTTGATACAGGGAAGATGAGGAATGTTGAGATTCAAGATTGAAGAAAGTTCTAGATATTAATGTATTGTTGTTAAATTACTATTTAGAAGAATAGGAAGCCTTTGAGAAGTGGTTAGAAAGTTGTTAAATAAGTCACGTAGCTATCATGTGAGTCAGGGATAGATCGGTGTGCGCTCTATATAAAGTTAAGTATAGACTTAGTAATCACAATGAAAATGTGATTCTCTTTCATGGCGTAAGAAATGTAGCTACTGAAAATTTTATGTAATAGATCATTCTAATTTTCTCTTCTTTGCTTGCTTGTGTGAAATTCATGTAGATCCTTGAAATTTAATATGATATTAGAGCTTTTAGTTGTGAACGAGACTCAGTAGGAATCATCCAACTTTTTAGCTTGAAGTGGCCATTGTTCGAGTTCTTAAGCTTTTATAATGACAGAAACTCAAAATTCACCAAATACAGAGGATCGCCAAGTGGATCCTCAAACAGATCACTACCATCCATTACACTTACAAGCATCGAATACTCCTGGAGTTGTTTTAATACTTATGAAGCTTACAGGTCCTGAGAATTACGGTGTGTGGAGTAGGTTGATGCTTCTATTGCTTTATTAGTCAAAAATAAACTTGGATTTGTGGATGAGACCTGTGTGAGAAACTTATATAAAGGAACAATGTTAGCTAAATGGGAGAGGTGTAATTAGTGGAACTGCCATGGATTAGTGCATCTGTTGCACCAAAATTGATGACACGCATAGTCTATGATTCTAGTTCATATAAGGGGCATCTCAATTTTTTTTTCTCCACCCCTCCCACACTTAATCCACATCATTTTGAAGTTGAAATTGATCCCCATATCAGTTTCAAAATGTATTTTTTTTCTATTATTAATGCTCTAAGACTTTGAGAATAACAGTTAAGGAGAAAAGGAAATGCTAGGGTTCAAAAGGATCAAGTCGACTCTGGATTTTTAAGTGTTTTAACTTCATTCCAGGTATATAAGGCTAATCAAAACATGGATTGAGTTCATCCACGTGCCCTACTTCTTTGTTTAGTAGAATTGAGGTCAAGTTTGAGTTTCCGAGTTTCCCATGATTGACTTCTTGACACTATCCTAAATTCTAGCTAATTCTTGCATGTTATTATGTAGATTAGTGTGTGTATGAGTTAAGTACTTGGAGTAGTTGTTCATGCCGTCATTCACATGAACTCCAATTGAAAATTGCATCTAACTTAATATTTTTATGCATTAACGAACTTGGAAAACAAGAATTATGAATGTTCTGAATAAGCATGAGTCAAACATGAATGAAGTTCGAATAGCAGTTGAATGTCTTTTCTTTCCCTAATTCAACATGAACATTTTGAGAAAAAAATAATGTCTTAAAAATAGAGCTGTGTCTTAAATAGGTGAGTGAGTTAAAAGCATGATTTAGTTGAAGGAATTGATAGTGTGATAATGGTTGAATTGACAAGAGTCCTATGAGATTAGTCAAATGACTTAACTGAATTGATTAATTTTACTTTAGGAGCATATTGAGTCTTGAGAGTAATATCGAGCACCAAATTAGTGAGAGTAAATAACAACTCAAATCTAGTAAACTACATAGTCAACATAGGAAAAAGGTTATGCCTCTCAAGCCCCCAAAAAGAGGACTTTGATTAATTATGGATCCAAAGATAGTGATCATCCCTTACCTTGGCAAAATATTGGACGGGTATGACAATGATTTCGCTTTGTTGTATCATCACTAACTCATAAATGATAATTATCGGTTAGAGAAACTCTCAAATAGTGCATGATGTGGTACATGATATGGCTTTGATTGAGTTGCATAGTATTGAATCCTTAGCTATTTTACACACCGTACATTTCATATATCGATGTCATTTGAGCTGCATCGTTTTATGATACAAATATAAGTGTTAAAGATCATCAACAGGCGCTCCATTGATGATCTATTTCATCTCAGATATTGTGGTGAGACCTCCTTGCACTCGAAGGATCCATTTATGTTGTCATCTTGGAGTTTAGCATTTTTATTTCTTTAGGATAGCCATGAACTTGTCATTGAGACCATTTAAATGGCTAGAGATAGAGGCTTCATGGACAGTGATGGATTGAATTGATATCCCTATTTTCTTAGACTTGTTCCTTTTTAAACTCTTCTTATGATATTGAATTGAGGATTGTTTGTTTTAAACCATTTGTTCTATTTAGTTATTGATTGATTAGCCCACTAGAATGTTTTCTATATGGTTAAATTGAGTCTTCCCTTGTTGACTGAATGAGTGAATTAAATCAAATGATTCATTTGGGAATCAATAATAATTTTTGAATATCGATCATACCACACTAAGAATATCCTTCCGGGACGTGACATAAAATATTTATGTATTTGAAATATCTTAAATGTTGTTTCTTGAAGATATAGCAACATTTTTACACTAGCCAAAAAATATGTCATCTGTCTGTTTTGCATCGAAAATGTTGGACAAGTGGCACCACTTGTCATCTTCCCTTTCACACTCTATCCCTATAAATAGGCATTAGTACCATAAAAAGAAAATCATACTTGCTTTCTCTATATTCCCTCACGTTCTTCCTCCATTTCTTTTTATGATTTTTTAATTATATTTTATTTCTTTCATAATAATTTGTTGATGTTAATTTAATTTGTTAATTCAAGTATTTTTCATTTAAATAGAGAAAGCTTGTTTATTTCTGAAAATACATTTCATATTGTTGAAATAGTTTTTTAAGACGGTGTTAGTCCAACTCAAGCATTAATTGTGGACTAATTCAAATATTATAGTAGTAATGTCTATTTAATTTTTAGTTTTATACCTTGCTAAATAAAGGTTATATAATTTATTGTGATTTTTCACTGTTTCTTCCGTAGCAAGTATGATTTAAATTATGTCTTTAAATGTTTTTTTTTATATATGTATATTATTTTACAGATTAAATTAAGTTAATATGAGATAGAGTTAATACTATGCAATACCAAGGAAATGATAATATTGTTAACATTGGTAATGTCTAGCAGAAATGTAAGGAAATGATGTGTATAGATCCTGTGGTCGGACCCTTTTCCATGCCTTGCACGTAGTGAAAGCTTTACGGCTTGTTTGGATGGTGGTTTTTCGTGGTATGGTATGATATGGTTATTAAGAGATCGATGTTTGTTTTGATTGTTTCATTAATTATATGGTTTGGTATGGTATGGTATGGTTTTGTTTCATGGTTCTATAACCATGAAAACCCCCACTTTTTTAAATTACCAATTTGGTGGTATCACATGGTTCTCTTCTTTTTTCCAATTATACCTTTATTTAAATTTAAATAATTATAATTTATCCCTTATTCTTTATTTAAAAGTTTTTATTTTTTTATTTTCTTATATTGTTTGTATAGAATGAAGATATATTAGCTTGTATGTTTCCTGCTCGATTCTATGTATTTATTTTTTTTAAAAGTTATTAAAAAACTATTGAAAAATTTAATATTTATAATAATTAAGGATATTTTTGTAAATTTACGATACGGTACCATACAGTCAAATCAAACAATAATTTATTATTAAACAATAGCAATCCGTAGAGTCTATCCAAACATTGTATGATACGGTACTGTACGATATCATACCATATCATATAATACCATACATTGTGAAACCATGACAAACCACTATCCAAACAAGTTGTTAATGCACCAAACTTGCCATTCATTTAAGATGGATAATGTTAATTCAACGTGAAAACCCTCCCTCAATTAACTTGAATGCTATCTAATACTAGACTTGGAAAAAGTTTATCTAATTGATTCCAAAATAGTGGAGTACTACATTTTAGTATATTTACATCTTTTATTTGAATATGGCCAACCAAACACTTGACAAAATCCATGTATCATTTCGTTCCACTTAATCCTCAGATAGATTTTTCAACGTACTGTTATCTGTTGACGATCAATGTATGTGTAGCATGATTTTTCAGTTACATTATGAAAAAGTAATATTCCAACTATCATGGACGTAATCTTCCCAATAAAATTTATTAGGATCATAAATTCATAATCAATGTTGAGCTAATAAATGACTTTTTCGTCTTTGAATTTTACAGACCAAGTCAAAACTATTTTACAAAAATATTGTGGACGGTAGGTTTAACCACTCCAGCTCCTCCAATTTAATACTTTTTTTCTTTGTTTTACTAGTACTCAAGTTAAAAGAAAAGAAAAGGAGTTAGTTTAGTTGAGGTTATCTGTACATTATAGAACAAGTCCTTGTACATGATAAAACTTTCTTTAGATGTACAAAATGACCTAATCAATGATGTTCATTTGAGCCTGAGGGTTTGTTGTTACAGATACAAGAAGTCAACTTTCCTACTATTCCATCAGTTAGAGAGTCATAATTTGCTGATAAAGTATTCAAGTAAACAAGAAATGACATAATTATATCTTGAAATTAACATTAGCTCAATTGGAAGAATAAAATTTTGACAACTCACATATGAAGAAAGTGACTGATGGCATGGCATGATGAACTTGTCAACTTTGACACTTTCAGCTAAATGTTTGAGATGGAAGGTAATTGATGTTCTTCTAAATTTCCCTTTTTTCTTCGCCGCCACCTGTCACAACCTAAAGCCCATGACACGTATTGTCTATTTTGGTTCATTAATCTCTCACATTTTGATGGGTTCGGCTATGGTGTTATGTGCACTTCATATTCAGAAGCTTGTTAGTCATTCACCAGAAGCCCCCGACCTTAACAGAGTCTTGCCAAAAGTCTCAATTGACTTGTTGTACCATAGGAAGGCAGCTAGGATGAAGAGCCACCTGATTAGAAATGAGTTGAAAGATTCATAGCTTTGACAAGTGGTACAATAATGCACACCCCAAGTTAAATTTATTAACTATTTGATTGACTATTTTTGTTGAAGTTGAGAGATTGCATTTTTTATTGTCAAAGAGCTACCTAATCACAACTAGATTTCCTTTCTTTATGTATATATGATTTGATTTTAGAATGCTGCTTTCCTGCAGATGAGATGTCACTAGGGCTGGCTTGACAAATAAATAGCCCTTGAACTACTGTGCCATCAGTACACTGCCACACACTATTTTTTATAAGTTTAATCATTCAATGGCTTCTCGTGTGATGTTGTTGTTGGTTATTCTGGTAGTCTTACCATTTCCTTCTCAATGTGCTGATCCTGATCCCCTGCAGGATTTCTGCGTTGCAATTCTGAACCATACATCAACATCGATTAACGGCTTCCCTTGCAAACCTGTTTCCCAAGTTACTTCGGATGACTTCTTCTTTGATGGCCTAACCAAAGAGGGTAACACGGACAATGTATTTGGATTCAGCGCGACCCTGGGAAATGTTCTTGCTTTCCCAGGGCTGAATACGCTAGGCTTGTCTATGAATCGAGTTGACTTTGCCCCAGGAGGGCTTAATCCACCTCATTCACACCCTCGAGCAACTGAGTCCGGGGTAGTGATTAAGGGAAAACTCTACGTTGGATTCCTGACAACGGACAACGTGTTATATTCCAAAGTATTGACTGTCGGGCAGATGTTCGTGGTACCTCCAGGACTAGTGCATTTCCAAATAAATGTTGGAAAGGAGAAGGCAATGACAATCACAGCTTTTAACAGTCATTTGCCAGGGGCAGTAGTCCTTCCAACTACTCTATTTGCCTCTAAGCCACCAATTCCTGAAGATGTGTTGACTAAGGCCTTCCAAGTTGAAGCAAGTGTTATTGATGGCATCAAGGCAAAATTTGGTGCTTAAAACTACTGAAAAACAAAATGGAAAATAAAAGCCTAAAGCATTAATTTGTTTTCTTATCAGGTTTATCTCTGTATTTATCCAAATATTCATCTAGTACATGGATCTCCAGGTATGTGTCGTGTAATCATCAATAATGCAGGAGGACAACAGGAATTCTTGTTTTTTCATGTGGACGTGTTCATTTGGGTACTCAATTGTTTCTGTTCTTTGCAGTTACTTGTACAAATAAGACTCGTGCTGTTGTTAGCTAGCTACTACATATCCTTAAAAAAATATTTTTTTTAATGCAAATTTAACAAATAATTGGTACGATTAAATAATTCACAACGTGACAGTTTGGCCGAGTGGTCTAAGGCGCCAGATTTAGGCTCTGGTCCGAAAGGGCGTGGGTTCAAATCCCACAGCTGTCAATTTTTTGGCCCAAATTAGAAAATAGTTTATGAAAGTGTGCAATTTGAGTCGGCCACCAACCTTGCAAGGATAACTCGTTGGAAGGGGTTAATTTTACGGGAAAATTAAGTTTATATCTCTTTAAAGTAAATTATTTATATTTATATATCATCTTACATTTATGTCCCTTTACTATTAAAATTCGTGTGTTGACGTCAGCATGATGTCAACACACAAATTGTATGATATACCAATAAGGTATACATACCAAGATAGGGTATCACAGAGGGTTAAGTCCAGTCCTACATAGGGGTGGCAATTTCTCCATATAAGGTAAAAGAAGTCCATTTGATCCATATTTATTTTAATGAATCACTCATATTTTCAAAATGGATAAAGATGAGTTGGTCTATTTTGAAAGCTCATACAAATATGGTTAAAATAGGTAAAATATGGGTACCCATAGATTTCCCATTTAATTTGCGTGATTTTTTTTATTTTTCTTAAAAAAAATTGGGGGCAGGAGCGGAGGTAAGGGAATGGGGGGTTAAAGGTGTCCATCGGTCGCTTCGGTTCGATTTTATGTATTATGAGTTCGGTTTATCGTTTTCGATTTTTAAATATGCTAAACCAATAACAAATCAATAAGATATTTTTTATCGGTTTTCGGTTTAATAGTTTTTTGTCCTTAACGGTTCGATTTTTGGTTTACCCAATAAAAAAATAATCATAAAAAGTATATCACTCTCTAACTATTTGATACAATACGATGAGATACAGTAAAACGAACAAATCAATTGAGTACCTAAACTTAATAATATGCAATATTTGACTTCACATTCTAATTTACTTTCCAACAGAAGAGTTATACATTAGAAACCAAACAAATACATGACTTACGAGTAACGATTTAGAATCAAGTGATGTTCAAGTATTAATATTTAATATTTATGAAAAGATAAAGTAGTATTTATTATAGTCTTAATGAATTACCAGTTTATCAAATACTAAAAATCGAAACCGAATCGATAACCCGATAAAAAAATTTTTGTAAAAAATATTAAAAACCCGTTAACCCAACAACTCAATAACAATAACCAAAAATATTTTTTCAGTTCGATTTATCGGTCGGTTTGATTTTTGCACACCTCTATGGGGGTGGGATGGAAATGTGGGTGGGTAGGATGGAAGTGGGGAGGTGCGGTGAATTTTTTTTTTTGAAAAAAATAATTTTTTTAATTGATATTGAAGTAGAGAAAATTTAGATGAGGATTGGGGGTGGGGTGGGAGTGGTGGGTGATAGGGTATTGAAGTAGAAAAAAAATAAAAAAAAAAAATTATGAAAAAAATATTTTTTTCAAAAATAATTATTTGGGAGTATGGTTGGGGTGATAGGGCTTGAGCATTAACAATCAAGCTTTAATTTAATTTTCTTCGGCTTTAAGAGATTAAAGTAGGTTGAAACCATTTTTACCTAAATTATATTTGACCAAATCCATATTTACCCATATTTTATATGGATGAATTGTGATCCAATCCATTTTTGGCTCAATCAATATTCAATCCATCCAAATCCAATCCAATCAACCCATTTGTCACCTCTAGTTCTATATGATACTAATATGATATCAATATACCGACAAAGTATCACAAAGAATATATTTTCTACTAATTTAAAATTTAATAATTGTAACTTTAATAATTTTCTCTTAATAATTTTATTTATTAAAAAAGAGAGCTCAAAATTATATGATACCTATAGGTTATCAATATACAGATGGAGTATCACAAGAATATTTAGAGGTTAATAAATAATTTTGTGACTTTAATCATTTTCTCTTAATCATTCTATTTCTTAAAAATGATCTTAAAATTATATGATACTGATAGGGTATCAATATACCTAATGGAATATCACAGATAATGAAGCTCCATACGTACTGATATGGTATCAATATACCCAAGGAGTATCACAACGAATATACTTTTTACTAATTTAGAATTTAATATTTTTTTTAATTGTTTCTTATTTATTTATTTTTTTAAAAACATAATCTTATATGATACTAATAGGATATTAATATACTACCAGAGTATCGTAGAGGATTGAACTCATTCTACATGATACTGGTGTGGTATATATTTACCACTGGAGTATCACAGGGACTATTTCATAGTATTCATGCTGATATCATGTTGATGTCAGCATGACATCATGGGCGATATAAAAAGGAGAAAGTGGCGGTAAGAAGGTAAATAGTTTGTGTCATGGTCCATTAAGGGTAAATAATTTGAATTGGGTCCATCATGGGTAAATAATTTCATATTAGGTCTATTTTACGTAGTTTTCCCTACTTTTATATATAAAGGAGCAAATTACACCAAGAGACATTAAACTTAAAAAATTACAAAAAAAATAGCCCTCGTTGTATAGGCATGTATAGGCAATATATATTTGTGTATCATAATGTATATTTAGTGTATAGTTCATGTATAAGTAATATACATTTGTATAGTAGTGTATACTTTCTAAAAGTTTTGTCAAATTATATTGTATAGTTTCGCTAATTCAAGACTATTTTTTACATAAATATAATAAAGACTACTTTTTTTTAAAACTTTTTTTTTTGTATATGTATTTAATTCCCCCTTTATATATAGTCTATGGTCCATTACTTGTACCTTTCTTGTGATGGGGACCTTTTTAGAATTGGGTCCTTGGTCCCAGATCCAGATAATGACATCGAATTAGTGTGATAGAGCACGGAGACAATGCAATCATGCAAATGCCTAAACACTTGCACATTACCTAGAGCGTATGGCAAAGAGCAAAGATTAAAAAAATTGCAATAAAAGGACAAAAGAGAAGTCTTGAAAAGACTTATACCTGAAGTCCATTATTAACTCCTAAACTAACTGAAACATTTCCTAGTGAAGCAAAAAGAGTTGTAGACCCATCGAGTTTTAGGTCTGTCCAACTGTGTAGTAGTTTGGCTACACCAGGCCCACAGCTAAAAAGTAGAAGAATCCTGTTCTGCTGCCTGCCAAACCTCTGTTTTTTTTTAATGTGATTTATTGCCAATCTTGACAAATATAACCACTTACCAGTTTCCAGACTTAGGTGGAGATAGAAATATTCGATTTTCATGGCAATCCTTTATATAATTTGGCTGTCATGACTCAAGTATATTTTTACTGCTCTTGGAGCAAGATTATATTGTGAGCAGAGTGCATGTTCAGATCGTTTGGAAAGGGGAAGGCATCTACGTACAGCGAGAAAGTCTGCATAGTCTATTTCTTATATCAATACAACATAGTACACTTACGTTAGACAACCTTGATCATACAAAGATAATACAGACAATTCTACTGGAAATAATGGTGATTATGATCACACATATAAGAATGCTTCTTCTATAGTGGGACACAGTTGCAGGATCCAATACTAAGATTCCCTAAAAGACATCATGATGAATTTGAAGGCCATTGTTTCCTGAATAACCTATGTTCCAATTCATTAGGGTATCTGTCATGTTGCTCTGTCAAAGCTGCTGCCAACCTGCATATGGAGCCACTCGGATTGTGCCCCTTGAGCATATTCTCTCGGAGCTTGTGCGCCAAAAATCATTCCACTGGCATCAAATGCTGATGGTGCTAGCTGAAAGAGAGGTAGAGGACCCCAGAAATCAATAAAGTGGTGAGAAGCTTTCCATCCAAATTATACTTGCAGAAACATGATTGTGTTGCAAGGAATATGAGTACTTTAGAGATTAAATTGATGCTGAAAATACAGCCAAGATCAATAGAGCCTAGTGTTGATGCATGAATGAAAACATTAAGTAGCAATTCAGTTGGTCATAGAGAACTTGGTTTTGTTATGATGTTCAAGATGGTATGCATAGAGTTCACACGAGTGCAGCAGATTATGGTCGAGAAGCAAAACCATGTAGCCAATCCACACAATTCTAAATAATCAACTAGGTAAAATCATACATAACAAAACAAAAGATTGAGAGGAATAGAGCTTGGGAAAGTGAAAGTTGGAAAGTGGGGCAAAAGAAGTATAGTAAGTACGTCACAGACTTTATTGTGGAGCCAGATAGCATGGAAACCTATTGGAAAATGTTTACATCTGTCCTAAATATCACATCATTTAATTTCTCACATGGTAAAAGTGCAGATCTAACAAGCTTAAACTTCACTTGCAATACTTATGCATAAACATCATCACTGTGAAGACAGGAGCGGGTAGCAAAAAGAATTGTAAATGGTGATAAACTTCAGGACCAATTCCACCGCCCCCACCCCCCCACCCCCCACCCCTGCCTCAAAAAGTCAAGGTTTAAAAAAAAAATAACACAGAAAAAGCACAAGATAAAGTGGTCACTAGAGGCACATTTATCAGAAATTAAATTAATGCGAACAGATAGCTCATGCAATCCAGAGAAAAGTCTCAGCTGTTATTACTGGGCCTTTGATCTAGTGGTATGATTCTCGCTTAGGGTGTGCAAGATCTCGAGTATGATTCTCCGAATACCCCTTCAAAAATATCATTCCTTGTTTACTTACCCCAAAATAGTCTCAGCTGTTATCCAATCAACAAAAAAGTGGAACTTTGTATAGGATGAAACCTTAATCTAAATTTCAAGCTTTTTTGGAAATGCAATTTGGACGTAGGATGCTTCAGACATAATGCAGGTGGCTCTTCCTGTTGACACAACCTTCAGATAGCTGAATAAGAACTATTTAATGACAAATTGGTACATGAAAAAGTTCCAAATCAAAAGAAACCACAATATTTCCTTGTTTCCACACCTGCTCCTACATGGACCAGAAAGAGAGCATCATATTTCTTGGGAGAAATATGGTTGCATAAAGGTCGAGCATTCTTCAGATCATTGAGGAAGATATCAATATCAACTAACTGGACAACTTTATCTGATTATCACATAATTTCTCCTTTTTTTTTCAGAAAGACTACATAATTTTTCTTAACCACAGTGCTTGAAACTTCTCCAACTTCTAGGTCAAGAGTCTTTGGGTGATAGAGATTATCAACTGCAGTCCGGAGCAAATATGATATACAAAGTGTGCAGTGACACATATCTATCATTGCCAAAAGTTTCGGTTCTGGAATTTTTCATCTTAATCTCCCCCAACAAATCTACAATATCTAAATTGAACAAAAATCTGATAAAAGAACATAGAGTTAACTTTTATCTTTCAATCAATAATCAACTGCAAAATTTGAAGGCTGTAACATACAGTGTTTTAGATCAACATAAACCGGATTCCATCTACCAGGTTTCTTAGATACGGAAAACATATCATAAACACCAAATAACTTACATCTTTTGAAGGAAAGGTTTCTATAGGGTGGTTCATCCTTGAATTGACTGCTTCAAGCTTCATGGACAAGAACTGGAAAGTTCAAATGAAGCAAAGCGGATGAGATTATGACTTGAGTAGATAAAAAGGACAACTTTAGTACAGGGAAGATGAGGAACTAAACTACCTCAACTTGACGCTGTAGTGACTGGATATAATTTATTATTTCGTCAAGAACAAGAGCTTTTCCAATAACCTGTAAGAAAGTTACAAACTAAATCTTGAAAAAAAATGCAAATTGTACATGAAAAATGCATTCAATCTAACAGAGCACACAAAATACTGATGCATGTTTCCCTCTGTTGATAAATTAAAAAGTCACCTTTCATATAATATCCACCACTAATTCTAATATATAGTGCATAAGCTCAAGGTAGATAATAGGATAACTTCAAAAAGAATACAGACCTTATTACATCCAGGAACCAAATCTTGCAGAATTTTCATCCTCTCACTGATCTTTTCTCTCCTGGCCTGATAAATTAAGATTCTGCTAAGCCATGATCAAGAAATATTTGCAACATCAAAAGTTAGAGAAGTTCAGAGAAGGCATTACCCTCTCTGCTAGACTGTGGCTATCAGTAGCTTGGCCCCTTCTCGCCCTTACGTGGATGTAATCCTTAGGTGGCTCAGGTTTACTACTTTGTTCAGTCCCCTTGTTAGCCGTCTGGGAACTGGATTCTGCTTCTACCTTTGAAGCACCATTTTCTTCTTTAGATTGGGACGCTTTCAGGCGTTTGGCCACTGAACCATCCTGAACATAATTTGAATTAATATGAATAATTATAAGTTGCTTCATAAAATCTAAAAAACTATATCAAGATGAGAACTCGACAGACGAAGACTCAGTAGTCTAGTTATGAAATCCAAAGTTGATCCGAATAAAAATTGTTCACCAAGCAAATAACCAACTAGTACATGTTTGATTTGACAAGCACCAATAGCTTAAGGATGTATAATTTACCACCAATTAAGACAAAATAATTGCGTTTAGACATAAAAACCAGAGATTAAAAGGACAAATTACATAATTAACATGTAAAAGTAACTCAATTCAACTTGAAATTTTAAAAGATTAGGAACTAACGTGATTATAATTCAACAACTTCCAACGTCAAATCAACAGTAATCTATCCACATCAGGAATTTAAAAAAAAAAAGTTAGTGTAGTATAATTACCAAATCATTAGCATCACTAGTAGAGACAAACTTAGATAAATCATCCTCCGAATTCATATCCCTCTTCCTTAAACCAACATTACCTCCAGCATCAGCAGCTCCGCCGGCGGTTCTTCCCCCCTGCTCCGTCATAGTCGATTCGTTAATGGAGTTCGCAGCCGCTTCTAATAAACCCGTAAAGCTACTCATTCTAAGACCCAGTCCTCCTCCACCAAGTTCTCCATTTCCTCCAGCATTTGCCGCCGCGGCAAACGGCCAAATCTCAGCCAAGCTATAAGAAGAAGGGTTTGCCGCGGAGAATGAACCTTCATTAACAATAGGCGGATCCATTTGGACAATTCACAATTATATACAAACCATAAATAAGAAGGATTAGTGTGAATTTTATTTAACAGTGAATTGAACCACAAAAAAAGGAAAAACCCTAGGTGGTAATTATGGAGGGAGAGAGAAGTGTAAAGTGAGAATGGTTTGAAAATGTTTGGGTTTATTATTATAGAGTGAAAGTGAAAGTGAAAGCCATTAGAGACAGGGACTACTGTGATGTGAGGTAGAGAGGGAAGAAGATGAAGATTGGGGTGCGCAGTGTACCCCCAGGCGCAATTTAGTAGTAAATTAAGCTAGCTAAAGAAAAATGGAGTGAGGAGAGGTATTCTGGGAGGATCTAAAAGGCTTTGTCGGGATGAGAAATGAAGCAAAGTCGCTGGTTTATGCTGTGTTATGTACTCGCATTTATAGAGAGACACGTGGTTTTCGCGGAGTATTTTTGTTAAGTTTGGGATTGAGAGAGTAGAGTGATTAATGATGGGCGCGTGGGGATTAACGTATTATTAATCTGGATTATTTTTGGGATCACACGCCTTACAAATCGCAGCTTAAGGACTAGTATAAAAATGGCGTCGTGATTTACAGATGTGCATGCTCAGTATATCTCTTTTTTAAAAAAATAAATAAATTGAATTACTATATTAAATTCATCTTTGTTCCCTCAAGAGTGTCTCAATGAGACAATTTTATCATTAATCGATCAAGTGATAAATACTTCTTTAATTTTAGTTTCTCCGTTTCAAAATAAAGCCTAAATCCCAGCGATCAGAATCAAAACACATGAGATACAGAGTACTTCCGGTTAATTACAAGATCAATTTGTCATTTGGATGTATTTCATAGAAATCGAGCTTTTCTATGCTCTTTCTAAAGCCATTTACACGAACATGCACAAAACTCATAGCTATTATCCTAGGGGTTAAGGAATGGGGGAGCAAAAGGTTGTGCATGATACATATTGTGCACATCCACTCAAAAATATGGGTAGCATCAAAACAAAAGCATCACCAGCACCGGCAACATAAATAAAATAATTATTTTTTTTCATTTTTATCCTTTTCAAACTTCAAACACTCATTTAATGCATCATTTATTTATAATACAAAATTCAACCTTAGAAAGTCAATTAATGAAGGGCAAAATTGAAGAAAAAAAATTCCAATATATCCCTTGAAAAGTGAACACTTTAATCACTTTAAAAATTTAAAAATCTCTTAATAATTCAATTATTTTGAAACAGAGAGAGTAATAAGATTCCATCCATCACTTAATTTCTCCTTTTTTTAATGTCCTTAATTGGATAGGCTGGACATAACAATAATTAGTGAGTACAAAGGAGAAAACAAACACAATTATTAAAACTAATTAGGCCAGGATGACATCCCAAAAAACTTGCTTGTTTGGTTTGAAAGTCCAAAAATGGAAAGAAAAAATAAGTACAACACAAAGCCTAACAAATTCTAGTTTATTCAAAGATTAAACCTTAAATTTCCTCACCTAATTTTATGTTCTCCGTGAATCTAAATGTCTTATTAATCAATTATTATGAGAAAATGTGAATTGATTTACATAAGTGGAGAGTTAATCAACTGTTTATGTAAATACATACTCGAAGTCAAAATTATTTAGAATATATAAAATTCTAAAATTTTCATCAAAATTTATAATTATCAAGTTTATAATTATGTATATACATTTAATAAAATAATTTAATACAAATATATAATTTAAATAAAAAATTATTAAATTCGATCGAATCCGCCTATATTTCTAATGATTGACAACAACACCTTCCGGACTACAATTTCTTGTTCTCCTTTTTACTTTATTTCCTTTTGTCTTTAGAAAAAACTAACGCAACTTTGATTTTGCAAAGTACCTTTCTAAGGTCCAGAAAACTAGAAGAACGTAAAATAAGTAAGAAAACGTGAAGATCAATTTTTTAACTTGTTAAAGCATATACATATAATATTTGTATTGTATAATCGTTTATCAAAATAATAGTTGACTATATATATTTGTATATTTTAACATATGTTATATAAAATATACAAACTTTATACGCAACTAGTGCATTACTTTTATATATTTGATAAGTAACTAATGTTTGACGAGCGGCCACATGCGTAACTTTTTCTAAAATAAAAGGAATGTTGAAAAACGCAACATGACAATTAGAAATGAAGAAAGTATTAAACATATGGATTAATTTGGGCCACATATGATTAATACAAAACCCTAATTTGTCTTAGCAATTACAGTTGCAAGAAGCTTTCATGATTCAGCAAATTGGCCTAACTCTCCCTTTTAAGTGTGTAAGTAGAATTCTGTTTCTCTCTTGTGCCAAATTTTCTTGCTTTCCCTTACACTTCAAAGTGAAGCAAAAACCAAGCCACTCAAAAGTTCACTTCGAACCTTGCCTAAGATAGTATTACTTGCATGTGCCTTTGATAGTTCCTTTATATATATATATATATATATAAAACTGATGTTGCTCGGATGCTTCAAAAATATTACTCAGATGAGTGTTAGATTCTTCAAAAGCAATATATTTTTGAATAATCTAACATAGATGAGACAATATTTTTGGAGAAGTCCAAGTAACTTAGTACGTATATGGCGATTGGTAGTATAGTTTTCTAAGTTGTAATACTTTATGTTACTTGCATGAATGTCCAATTCTTTAAAAATAGTGTATTTTTTTAAGGATCCAACACGAATGAGACTATTTTTGGAGATTCCAAGTAACTTAGTATGTATATGACTATTGGTAATATAGTTTTCTAAGTTGTAACACTTTGTGTCACTCAAATGAGTGTTGGATCCTTTAAAAGTAGTGTAGTTTTTAAGTATCCAACACCAATGAGACTATAGTTTAAATATGAAGAGTCCGATCAACTTAGTACCTATATGTAAATATTTGATATAATTATCTAGTAGTATTTGGTATTGAGTATAGCTAGTCCAACTCATCAGAGGCATATTCAGATGCTTGTTTATGAGTTCACGTAAAATCAATAATTTTTATCTAGACGTTGCATGTAAATATTTGATTTTGAACCTATAAATTAACTTGAGATCGTTGTGAAAATTATAAACTTCTATTTTTGTGATTTAAATTTGTGAATAAGAGTGAAGGAATTTTATTCATTCCGATTTCGATGGTGATCGTACGCTTGGGTTGTGATCATGAAAGCGACTAACTCCTTCCCAAATTCCTTTCTCCGTTTGGGTATTTAAAATGTGCTCTAAACCAAGGGATTTGGTATAGTGACTTTTTACGGCGTATTTATGACTACTAATTTATACCTTTGTGTCATCACCTTATGGTCCACAAAAACTCCCCCTTTAATTTCCCCAATTCCAAAGTGACACATATGTTCAAATTTATTTTATTACCAGAATATCTTTTTAATGTATTTATAATATAATATTTTTTTCGTTAGTTTTTTTTCTACAGAAAACAGCCTCTCTATTTCTAATACGAGGTAGTGGGAAGGTTTGCGTACATTTCTACCCACCTCAGATCTCACTTATGAGATTCAACTGGGTATGTTGTTGTTGTTAGTTTTTTTTTTCTTTTAGAGTGAAATCAATAGCGGCGCGAGAATTTTCGTTAAAAAGGTTTAAATTTTAAGAAATAGACACACGAATTAAGTATAGAAAGTTCGGCATCTATTATATAGATATAAAATATTATTTTTATCATATATAAATAATTTAATTTTTCACTAAAGAAAGTTCGAATGAACCACCTAATCTCAACGTGGCTCCGCTGCTTATTTGGAATATGGAACATTAAAAACTCGTGGAAGCCAAGGTGCTTCGAACAAAACTTTAATTTATGGGAATTGATTTGTTTATCTTTTCCAATTTGCTTGTGATTTTTGAGAGTATCGAATTTTCATTGGTCATATATATGGATGGTTTAATTCTTATGTTCTTCAGTTATGACTGTTTACACATTCCTTATATGGTAGGTTACTGTTTGGTGGAATCAACTTCATCACAGAAAACTCAAATGTATATCAAAAATAATTTGTTTCATATACGACATAAAAAATAATTTATCATTTGGTTCCTAACTTCTCCGTATTATTGACTATAATAGTTTACAATTTATTTTTTTAAAACGCTAAATTTATTCTATTCAAAAAGTGATAGTAAAATTATTATTATTTATTATTTCTTAATAGATAAGTCTGAGTTAATATCAAACAAGTAATGGATGGAGAAAGTGTCATTACTTAAACATGACTAAAAATAATTGTCTCGAATACTTGTCAATTTACAAAATAAAAAGAGAATTAACTAATTTTTTTCATTTTATTTTTGTAATTGATTCTTTTTGAAAGTATAAACAAATTTGTAAAGTTCTAAAAAGAATAAATTAATAAAATTATTTTTCTTATTTATATTTTTTTTCTAAAAGCGTGTAAAAAAAAAGGGGATTTTGCACAAATATACAAAATATTAATAGTATTTACATGCCCCTAGCAACATTTTTTTATTATAAACAAAGTAGCAAATTTATTACATAACTAGCAAAGAGAGTGTTTGTGAGGAAATGATTGGTGATGTCTTTGATTTGAAAGGATAGTGTTGGGGAATGTAAGAAAATGGAAAAAAGGAAAAAAGGGGTCCACTATTCACTATTGACATTAAATACCCAATGGGTAATGTATTTGATGTGATATAATAGTGTTGGGAAATGGAAAAAGGGAATGAAAATTAGTGTAGTGTTTGATGTGATATAATAGTGTTGGGAAATGAAAAAAAAAAGAAATGAAATACATGTCAGTCCACTATGTAATACATGTTAATTTGCCGTGAAAACCATGTAGAACACCGTATATTTCTGGTATTTTTAAGTGGTTAACTCGCCCAGTTGTTTGGTGTCTTGTTTGGTGTTTCATCTGGTTGTGTTCATGGTTTATTGATGTTTATGTAACTTTCCTAAAAGGTGAGGGAATTAGGAAAAACAAAAAGCACGTCAGGTGGTTTGTGTAAAAGTAGTTCTAAAATGGTATAACAACCTTGTGGTATATCTGTTATTTGTTTTTTGATAAAATCCTTGGGATGACATGTTACTTGTTTAAATTTGGGTATGTGATTTGGTTCTGTAAATACAGGTACTAAATGTTTTATGCAAAATTCATGGTATACCATGCTGGTACTTTGGATTCTGGTATTTTTAAGTGGTTAACTCGGCCAGTTGTTTGGTGTCTGGTTTAGTGTTTCAATTGGTTTTATTCATGGTTTAACATTACATGGTGTTTGAGGGAGTTTATTAGTAGACATGGGGGGACGCGCCGGCTGATTTAACCGGCGCATCAGTCGAGACTGACAAGCCGTCCACTCGCAATTAATACCCCTTCATTTATTTAAAAAAAAAAAGGTGTTGCATAGTTTGGTACAGTTGTTTGGTGTCTGGTTTGGTGTTTCAATTGGTAAAGGGTGGGAAGACTTGCATTAAATGCATGTCAGAAAAAGTTAAACAAAAAGGACCAAAGTCCAAGTTCCAATTAATGATTCGTCAGTTCATTAATTGCATTGACAGAAAAAAAAGAAGCCATTTTTGTAAATATGCTGTTATTTTTGTAAATAAAATGAAAGTTGTAAATATTGCACCAATAATTGCTATTTGTGTAAAAAATTCAAAAAAAAAACTATTATGAATGGTAGAAAGTATTTCCTTTTTCTGAAAATGAGGTACAATTATTAGTGCATGATAATGTCACATTTTTCAAATCACTATTGTAAAGATTTCTCAAGCCGAATTGGAGACGCATTTAATTACGTATACTATTTTCTAAATTAAGAAAGACATAAGTCACAAAGCCACCTTCAAATAAAAGTTTAAAACCTCAAAAAAAAAAAATTAATCTTGATGCTGACCTTTCCTTAATGCAAAGCAAGGTCTAAAGTGGATTAACGATGAAGAAGCGATCAAATCAATATTAGAAATATGATTTTATTATAATTATATTTTATCGAGAAAATTAGGTTAAAAATAGAAATTTAATTATTTTGGTTTGACATCCACGATTTTATACTCATTTTAGAATTTATTTTTTTATATTTAGTGTCTCTGATTTATACGTATGGAATTCTATTCATTCCACTACAATAGATTGTGCTTCATTTCAGTACTCATTCTTAGAATTAATAATTTATATACTTTAACTTCTTTATTAAAAGAATCAAAATTTCAATCCATGAAATCCTTGTTTTTATTTTTATATTACCTAATTATTATCTTAAATCCAATGTTTTTTTTTTCCTTTGCTCATTATTTGCCAAACAACTTTTTAAATAGGCAAAAAAAATTACATCATGGTACTTCTTTTTGTGTTCCTAATCGGGTCAATTTGATTTTGTTATTTTTTACATATATATATAGTAAAGTAATTATATTATTTTTACTTATATATAGTAAAGTAATTAATGTTGAATCACTTTTACTTTTTCTCTATATTTACTTTTTATATTTTGAATTCCTTGAAAAAAAAATTGGCTCTGCCAATAAAATATATACTTCAATATTCTAAATTACTCTTAGAAACAAAGAATCATAAACATCTTTCGATGACAATGAACTTGCAAGGCCACATAACGTTAAAGCAGAAAACCATGTCCCTTTCTCATTTCAAGTTTAGCCATTTTTATTCTTACTCTGCGATTGGTCTATTGAAAATATTTTTATAGAATTTACGTAATTCATACAGTGTAAAAAGTTGATTATCATTTTTTTCAATCCTTTTTTAATTTACAAAATTCATTAAAAATGGCAATATAAATACATAATTTAATAATTCAGATATATTAATCAATTATGGATACAACAATTAGGGATTTTAAGTATCTAGAGATAATTCAAGAACCAGAATTAATTTATTCAGATTATTTATTTAATGTATTCGGATTACTGAATTAAAGTATCCGGATGGAAAGAAGAGATTTTCGAAAATGGGTGGCAATAATGAAAAATATGATAAATAAAGAAGTGTAATTATGTAATTATTCCAAATTTTATGAATAAAGTTATTTTATAATGTTTGGTTAGAGGGAAAAGTAAATATAAAAAAGGAAAAAAAAAATTTATCGTCGCCTGAGAGATTCGAACTCTCGCGGGGAAACCCCATGTACTTAGCAGGCACACGCCTTAACCACTCGGCCAAAGCGACGCTGTTGTCATGTGATGTTTCAGTGTATTATATAAACGTGATTATAATATAGACATCAACTCACCCCAACAACAAACCCAATTAAATCCCACAAGTGGAGTCTGGGAAGGGTAGAAATGTACCCAGACCTTCCCAATACCTCGTAAGAAGTAGAGAGACTGTTTCCTGGACATCAAATCACCCCAAACACACAAAATATCCTGATCTTATTTTCCCCCAGAACTCTTATGTTTGTACATGAAAATGCCAATGAAAATTTATAATTTGGGCCATCCTTTGGACCTTTAACTATCTAACTAGAGAAGATTTCATAAATAGCTATAAGTTTAGAGCATATTTACCAAGTGTAGATACAATTGCGTATTTTTATAAAATATATCTACAATTATTGTATCAGATGGGTATGAATTGTATCAGCGGAAAACCTATATTCAAATGATGGATATCAATGGAAAGCACACAAAAGAGTTATATAAGCGTACACTGAAACATCGTGAATGTGTGTAATCTATGTGCTACAAATCCCAAAACATACCCACATTCAAAATTAAACTGCAGCCATTTATGAACAAAATCCCCTAGCTGACATGAAGTTTCAACGTAAAAATAAAAATCACCTGTCTTTGGGAATAAATAACTTAAAGAGGGGACAATGATTATATCACATCACATAAAGGGGCAATGAAAATTGACCACCAATTTAGCATAGACATATAATATTGACCGAGCAAGTTGTTGTGTGAAGCATGAATAAGGTGGATTTTTCTATGGGTCCTTGCCATCTAAATCAATTTTGAACTAACAATAGTCGATTATTTTCAAGTTTTCAAACTTGTTGTCTACTTTCAGAAAATGATTGGAATGAGCTTCATTTGACTGTAGTGCTTTATTTTTATGGTTTGGAAATGGGACAAAAAATCTTGTGACAATACGATAGTCTACACATAGAAACCTAATCTCATTTTCTTAGAATTACAGTGGCAGTATGTTTAACTTGACTTTCCCTCTCCTTCAACTCACCCCAATTCTCTATGTTATAAAATATAAGAGCCAAATATAACAAATACAGTAATTCTATGCATAGTAAGAGACATCTTCCACTTTATAATCAAAGGGTTCCAAACCTCACTTTGTCACTACAGAGCCAGGCCCCGGCCCATAGATCTATAAGGATCCAGCTGTAAGCCTGACTAAATATCGTTTGTCCACAAATAAAATAAAAACTAAGTTGATTTTTAATAGTAGTTCATGAGAACTCCCCACGTACATTATGCCAACATGTCCCAGCATCAGCTGGTGCTGAAAAGTTGGGGTATAAATACAATCAAAACGTTTGTCATGTCCCATAGTTTCTCCTATCTATTTTGTTCTTCAAGTAAAACATTTTAATTTTTAGCTTCTGGAAAAAAAAGGTAAGAGGGTGCGTACACACAGTTAGTCCATTTTGGATTAGGAAACTACAAACTAGGATAAAAATAGGGAAAAGTAAGCACCCCTGAGCATAATTCTAACATAGCTAATGCAAAAGATCAGTCAGCATGCACTTCTTGGATGAGCTAAAGGAAATTTTAAATTTCACAGAATGCTTTATATGATTCCAATTTCTTCATAGTACAAGCTAAGTAACAAGGAACACAGTAGTCAATGGAACTGATCATTTGTTCCCCTTTGGCTTTGGATTCCCAGTACATCAAGAATCAATTGGGGGTCTGAACACGCAAAGGGTACCAACACATAATTGGTAACTGGAAACTTTTTAGTAACTTTTTCAGAACTAACAAGATAGAAAATTAAAGTTAGTAAAGTCAGTTGATCTACTCAGACACAATGTCATCAGTATCTTTCAAATCCTAAAATAGCAACACTCCAAATCTTTCTGCAGTATGGTACAACTAGAGAGTATATAGGCAAAAATCTATGGAACAAATCTTGTCCTCTTTACTTCAACTGATGGTCCATTTGCTAGTAGTGTCAATCACTATATCGTGGACAACAACAACATACCTAGTAGAATCACTCCATCGTGGACACCACCGTTAAATAATTTTATCTACTTTCTGAGCCAAAGGACTAAATGTAACAGTGTACAATTTGTTTCTCAAATATTACAATGATCAATACACTACACTACACTCCCTCTTAGGGGAGGGTGTTTAAAGGCACAGTTAAGGGGATAGGGTGCTGATTTTGAGGGGCCATGGTGGGACAGGAAAGGGTCTATAGGACTACCATTGTTTTTTCCAATCAAAGCTGATGTACAAAACTACAACAAAGATAGAGATAGCAAACTTTTCTTCCAAAAATTTCCCTATGCTAATTGGATTTTCACCTCAAAATTTCAACTTGATTCTGCTTTTTGTACAGTAGTCTTGAACAGGAGCACATATAGCTTGTGATCCATGGAGAAATATATAAAACCACCTACTGAATGTGTGACAAAAGAGCCAAAGCTGGTCCCTACTATACAATGCCAAGCTGGTCCATAGACCCCATCAAACTCCTAAAAATCAAGACAAACATATTTTTTAACAAAATAATGAAAAATCTCAAATTTCATAATCACCAAGAATGCACAATCATTACAAGTGCTTACCTTTTTTAGGGAAAATCCGAGGGATTTAGAGGAGAACTTTTCCAAGCTATCATGAGCCTTTCTTGCAAAATCCACAGCATGAATCTGCATAAAAGGTGGCATATCCACAGACACAACTTTCACACCACTGCAAGAAAAGAAATCAGCTAACTCAGTCTGTGAGCAGCAGAATGATTTCCTCCTGCCGCCACCATTCACCGACAAGGAAAAAGATGGCCTTTTGATCTTATCACCACCCCCTTGTTGAAACCCCTTCAACTGGTCACTATCTTGGCTCTTAGATAACAGAGCCAATGCCCTTTTCACATCCACCTCTTTCTTCAGCTCCTTCTCCTTGTTGGGCATTTTCTTGATTCCATCCTTTTCTTGCAAGACAATAGCTTTATCAACATCCTTCTGCACATCTACCACATGTCTCCTCCCATGTTGGCTCTTTGACTTGGTCAAAGCAGAACATGAAGAATCAAAAGCAGCCAGAGTTTTTGCCTGCAAATGAGTGTCAACAGGAGGAGGATGTCTATGGCCAGATTTGAGGATTTTGTGATTTGCATAGAGCTTGGAGAAGTGACTAGAGATGGTTTGGACAGTGGGGGAAGGGAGGGTGGGATCTAGTGGGGGATGAGGCTTGGATTTTGAGGTGGCGGAGAAAGGAGTAGGTTTAGGTTGCTTTTTGAGGGTGGGATCCATTGCAGCAGCTGCAGCAAAGGGACTTATTTTGGGGATAACTAGAAAATGAGAGAAGAAAGAGGAAAAATGGAAGAGAAATAGTGTAATATAATATGTTGGAGAATGTGTAGAAATGAAGGGGTGGGGGTCAAGTTTCAACTTTCAAGTGTTCAACTAGTTCACTGGATTGGGACCTGTGATTGTTGAGGGTTTTTTTATTATTATTTTGCATTTATATCTCGTAGGACTATTTGAAGAAAAATATTTTACTAAAAAAAAAATTATTATATTTGTTGCTCGAATTTGAAATTTCTTATTAAAAAATAAAATAAATTTTATTCACTTTATTACATTCTTTAATATTTTTTAAGTTAAGTGCGCCGCTTCCAAAGAAAACTAAGGCGAATTAGGCACATTGTTTGGTTCATCTCTTTGGACTGTTGCTTCTGGCGAAATTAAAGTGAGGAAATATATAGGTTGATTTTTCAAATGTCTAATTTTTTTTCCCAAAAAGACGTATTGTTTCTAACTTTTTCAATAAAGAAAATGATTTTCTTTAAAATAATAGTACTAAATATTGATTAGGAAAATATCAAAAAAATCACCTCATCAAATATCTATGCGAAGTTCAAACGCTACTTTTTAAGTTCAGGAGATATTACGGCTATCGGCGCAGTTATATATGGTAGAAACAGAATCTAAATTTGTGTAATATGTTGTAAGTTCTTTTTATATATATATAAAATCTGTGTATTTTGAATAAAATGAATTGTAATATTTTGAATTTTAAATGATATTTAAAATAATAGAAATTATATCTGAGTTGTGAAATTCACATAAATGAGATGAGAAAGAGAGTGAGTGAGTGATTTAAGTAAGGGAGGTTCATTTACAGTCAAACCTCAATGCTGGGTGTTTGATATTTAATGATCCATCAAAATCATGTATTCGTTGCATCATTTTGTGAAAGCAACAAAACGTGTGTGCTCTGTTCTGGTCAACACACCCTTATTAATGGTTGGTAAATTTTGAATCCTGTTTTGTTTGCCTTTGCTTTTCTTTATATTCAATGTGACCTACATACAATCAATGAACTAATTTTATTCAATCTTGATTTACAGTAATCAAATTCGTTCCCCCATTTCCAAATATCGTAAGCTTAGAAACGGAAAAATAATTTATTTTCATGTAACGTTTCGTATTATTTTTCCAAGCAGAATGTGCAGACAAAATAACTAAAGTAAGGTAGGAATGGATGGGATAGAAACTGCAGCAACTCTTATAAGAATAAGACAGCAGCATGGTTAATTGGATGGCCCATACGTTGCACCAGAGCATACTCTTATACTGTCTGTTGGCAAAAATTTATATTTTATTTACTACTTAGTTTTGTGGCCAACAAGTTCAGTAAGAATAAAACCCATGAGCCCAAAATCTGTTTGAATTTCTATACAAATCCATACAAACATTAGTACCAAAGACAATCAGTTAACTTCACTTCCCATGCCTTGAGAACATGTGGTACCAGGATCGCCTCGTTGCAAATTTTCCATTAAATTCAATAGGCATAATACAAATTTATTCCCCCCAACTTGTACACAGCCAAAATGCCAGTTGAGACCAAGTTAAAAGGATACATTTATGTATTATGCCAATTCAGTATACTAATATCTCATGGTCTAAATGGAGGCTTGCTCTGGAGTATTGTGTGACAAGAAGATATCACCTAAACTCAAAGATAAGTTTTACAGAATGGTGGTTAATTAGACCATTTTTGTTGTATGAGGTGAAGTGTTGGCCAATAAAAAATGCACATGTTTAGAAGATGCATGTCGCAGAGATGAGGATGCTGAGATGGATGTGTGGGCACACAAGAAGGGATAAGATTAGGGAAGAGACCATTCGGGAGAAGCTAGAGGTGACCCCGGTGACTGATAAGATGAGGGAAGCGAGACTGCGATGGTTTGGACATGTGCAGAGAAGAGGTACCGATGCTTCTGTAAGGAGGTGTAGAGGTAGACCGAAGAAGTATTGGGAGAGGTGATTAGACAGGATATGACGAAACTTGATCTCACCGAGGACATGACCTTAGATAGGAAGGAGTGGGGGTCGCAAATTAGAGTAGAAGGTTAATAGGTTAGCAAGGTTAGGTTGATGTCTAGCCGTGGGTGGGGTATTGTAGGGTAGTAAGTTTTGTTGAGTCCGTATATCATGTGTTTGTCTTTATCTGTATTATATGTGTTAAATTTATCATATTTACATTATATTGTGTGTTTTTCAATAGTAGTCGCTCTTCCTATTTTTTTTTTCCTTGCCTTTTTGTCATATCTAGTTTATTCTGCTTTTGGATTGTTAAGACGAGGGTTCTCAAAGAACAACCTTTCTACTTTGTTGTAATATACTAATGTCACGGGGATACGTTATAGAGGAAAATATAATGAACAAGCCTAGTTGTTGTTTTTGAAGGAACAAGTTTGAGCAAGGACCACAAAGCAATGACATCACGAGCTGAGGATTCTTTCATCCATTCAAATGCATATGCTGGTTGCAGACTTTAAGAATAGAGATTAGCTGTTTTGATCTGAATTGGGAGTGAACTTGCTTTAGCAATAAATTACAAATCAATGAACGAAAAAGTCACTCGAGGAATGTTAGTCAAAGGACCATTTTATTTTGATAAGAAATCACACCACCATGGTTAGAACTATCACTCAAGCTTCAGAAGAACCCTGACGGACACAATTCCAGAGCCGTCTGAAATGAAGAGCAATTAGAAAGTAATAGCCTGCAATCAAATTCTATGCGGCGAAATCCATCATGGGCAAAACAATTATTTGATTATGCCATTTTGGGCTTTGCTCTAATCGAAGCTAGGAACTGCTCAAGCACATTAGTTGTCTAAGGCGAAAATCAGATGGAGGCTTAAACTAAAAAAAATAAATTAAAATATTTTCTTACGAATTTTATTCTTCATATTTCTTTGAGACACAAAATTATTTTTTTTAAAAAATTATACTTGATTTTATTCAGTAATTCTTTTCAATTTATCATATAAGATGTGCCAAACTTATTCTAATAATTTTTTCTTTTTATATAAAATTAAATAATCTTTATTGTAAATAGTACTTAGTAATTTTTTCTAAGAAAAAAAATCTATAACCTATTATCACTAAAAATTGAGACCCTCAAATTTGGAACCTAAGACGCTTGCTTTTTTTCTGCCCAAGCTATTCCATCCTTTGCCCAAAGGAGACTGGAAATAAAAGTCTCTTTCTTGGATCTAATTTATATCACACTAGTAAAACAAAACAAAACTATCGAATGCAACGATATTGAAATATTTGGTACATGAAGCCACGATCCATCTAGTAGTGTGGCACAAAATCAATTATTATATCCTCTAACAAATTAGATAAAAATGCAACTTAATAGAAGAATTGATTTTGAATAAGAAAGAAATCTGAAATACCTTCTCGTCCTGGTTTTAGTGCATCAAAAGCATTGAGAATCTAAAAATAGCAATGCACCTTAACCTCCAGTGATGTTTATGTGTTGGCATGACCTCTTGTTCCTCTAGCAATAAAAGTGATAGAAAAGTTTAAACGCAGACAATTCCGAAGAAATAGTAAGATATGGGTAAGAGTTCTCGCAGATAAATAGAATGTAGTGGAAACAATTGATGTTTCTTTTGAAGATGATGTTCAAAAAAGCTTGCCTGAACTTCGACTATTCAACAAGTACATGGTAACTCTGCTTACCAAAGCTTAGGCAGACATAGAGTTTGTCTAGCAATTAATCGTATCTGTTATAGATATCATCAAAAAATGTCAATAAATATTGTGATAGAGTGGTAAGTAATTTTACGTTTAAATTCAAAATCATGAGTTATCCTTAAATATGAAATACGGACTCTAAAAAAGTGTTTTTAATTGGTTTCATGTACTTATTTCGTGCATACCATGGTTGTGAAACTAAAGCATGAAGCTGAAACATACATATATTATTTTTGGTTCATATATCAAAGCTAAGCCTTCACACATTTTTTGTTCTTTTTCTTCTTGTTTTTGTCATTTAACTAGTGTATTCGTCTCTTATTCATGTTCACTAAAATGAGATAGTAGTAACATATGTTGATGGAAATCATTCGTGACATAGTGCATCTCTCCGTTCATTTTTATTTCTTATTATGTTTTGCTTCAAAATAGTCAATTTGACTAATTTTCAGGGCTAGATTGGATTAGATTAATTTAATATTTTAATCTTCAAATTTAGATACTCAAAAATTACATAGAAAATACTAGTAAGTTTCAATTTAATGTTGGTCAAAATTCATACAATTTGACTTTTTAGAAGCGAAACGTGAAAGGAAAAAAAACTGAAAGGAAGGGTATCTACTAAGAACTCACTAGGTGACACAAAACCTTGGATGCTTATCTTGTTCACTTATTAGGCAAGCATAATTCAACTATGTATCACTGCCAAATCTTGGACCAGTCCCAAGTCCCAAGTCCCAAATTGATAGAAAATAAATGTAACTCTATTCATCATATTATATTGAGATCTTTTTGGTTTTGGAAGATCTAATAGAGAAATTGCATCAACTTGGCTATTGGAGACATAAAATAAAGCTAAAGTCTAATTCTTGGCCATCAATTAGTGGCATTGTCAATAGTAAAAAGGATCCTCAGATAGGCCAGGGAAGTTCAAGAACATTTCATTTTCACATTCTAGCATGGCTTCGACAAATGATGACGATGATGTTCCCTTTGTAGATAACGAGGTTTCAAAATCCTTCACTGATGGCACGTTGTTTGATCCATCTTGAGCTCCACCACAAACTAGCTTTTCTTCTATGGTTAATGTGTCTTCTTGATCTTCGAAATTCGATGGAAGAAATGCATCGTCGAGAAGATAGTCACACCAGTTGACTTGATTTTCAGCTAATGAATGAGATGCTGACGATGAAGACAAAGATGACAAAGGCGAAGATGTAGAGCAATCAGTTATGAAATTTGGATGATGGGAGAAATTCGCCTTTGGGGAATTGTAATTTGAGGCCTCTGTTACAAATTTTATGGCTTGTAGCTCGGAAAACAGATCAACAGGAGGCTGATTAATATTGCTGGAATCTTGGTTGTTGCTGAAAAAACATTCTTCAGAAGCTTCTGTTTTGGGAAGCTTCACACAAAGGCTGTTGAAATTCTGAAAATTTTGTAAAGAATGTTGAAGTTGTTCTGGTCTAGACATAAATGCACCTTTTAGCTCTCTGTTAAGAGACACAAAACGAGTTCTGGCTTTTGGGAAGCCACCAATGTTTCCATAGTCAGTGAGAATTTGAGAGAAAGGCTTGTGAGTAACAGGATCAATCCCCATTGCAGAGAGCTTCTTTTTTAGCTTAGTGTTCCACAAAGTCTTCACATCATTGTCTGTCCTCCCAGATAGTTGTTGTGCTATTATGGACCACCTGACAAAAGGCAATATTTGTCAATGCAACTTCAAAACATTCCTTCATTATAGAATCAGTTTCAGTACCTAGAAGCGTCTTCAACGCTTGATGTTTATCAACTACTTATAATTAGCTAAGATGAACAGCCTCAAAGTATCTGGAGTGCACACCGGGAGTATGGTTTAACTTGTTAGGGATCAATTAATTTTAGTGCAGTGAGGAGCAAATCCAATAATTTGATCAAATAAGAGGACACACCTGCTACCTATAGTGGCATGAAGCTTAATGATCAGTTCCTCTTCCTGAGGTGTGAAGCTGTCCTGTTTAAGATCAGGCTTCCTACGATTATTCCACCTCTGCTTCTGACTCCTCCCACATCTCCCATATCCTGTTAAAAATTGCACTCATTTACAAAAATCTTGAGATCTAGTAACCGCCAAATTGTTAAGAAAATGAACCTTAAGTCTAACTCAATCACTCAAAGTTAAATCATATACCCTCAACCAGTGTAACATGTTTCACACGTATAGATCAGGACAATTGAAGCGTGGATAACATAACATCAAAACCATCATTGGAAAACACAAAAGCATTGATGGATCCTACTTTAATATCATATTAAAAATTAGATCACGATCATTATTTGAGGATTGTCCTAGCTCCTAGACCATTTTTAAGGAGACAACAACTCATTCCCTTAACCAATTTCAGACAACCTAATTATGAATTCATGTATAGAATCGTCCATCCAGGAAAACAAGGTTATTTTTCTGTACCTGATTTCTTTGACATGGTTGCCCAATTAGCAATTCCATGTTTGGTTGAGACAAATGTAGATGTGTTTGCATCCTCTTCTGTCCAATTACATCTTCTATTATGCACCTTATCATTACAACAAGGAGGCCTCCCCATCTAATCTTTGCTTCAAATGAAAGAATTCAATGTTGAAAAAGAGATAAGAATAACATTAATCTCAACTTTTTGAACCTTCTTATGGATGCCCTAAAACAAGGCAAGAAAAGCATGAGATCACTTTCCATTTAACTATTTTACTTGATGGAATGTATTTTCCGTCAAACAGTTTTTAGATGAGCTATTAAACAAGGTCAAAAATAATTAAGTTTCAAAGAGCGTTTCAAACAGGTTCGAATTGGGTGAATTAATTTGGTTAAACATAGATTTATTATTTTGCAAATAAACTATGTACTAAATAAATCTCTCTTTTAAGTTTCAAATAGATCACAAGTTTGAGAATTATTATAAACAAATAGTAATACTCTATTATTCAACTAAATGAAGAAAATATGAAAATGACCATTTCCTCTCTGCTTAAAAACCCACAGCTTTGGCATGATAAAGAGCTATTGGAAATTAGCTTTGATATCTACTATTACCTACACTTAGAATAGAAAGTCAGCGGAATATTTCATGGGCACTGGTACAGTCGGAAATTTAAAATATAATGAAGTAAATATACTAAAGTTTGCAATTGAGATTACGTGCACTTCAATATATCTCTTATAAATAATTAGATTTTTATCTATTTATGTGCTTTTTAATTGTAGAATAATTAATATTAAGGGCAAAATTAGAAAAATGAATTAATTCTCTCTTGATTACCTAAATTGACAACTATTTTGGAATAAATATTTTTAATATATATGACAACTAAAATGAAACGGAAAGAATATATTATTTCCGTGAAATGAGTAACGATTATATAAGCTATCGAGTACTCTACAAAAAGATTATCTCATACTTAGGAAGTTTCCCATTTATTGTATAGCTAGAAATTAGAAGGAAACAACATTTGGTATGATTTAATTATGAATAGTATATTTGAATTGAATGATTCGAATGGCTGTCAAATAATAATAGCAAAATAGTTGAAAGAAATAGTCCAACTCAGGAATTCTCCTATTATATAAGAGAGGTGAGGGTGAAACAGCCGTCTTCGTTAACGTGTCTACTTCAGCAAAATTTAAAATAAGAAATTACTATTTGAAATTTTACTTTACTTTATTTTTGCAAAAAAAATTATTTTGTTTTTAATTTAATTAGTGATATAATTTTATTAAAATTATGGGACCTCCTTTAGTTATGATCTTTTTTTTAAATTCATATTCTTTACTTATAATTTTATTATTTTGAATGTTGATGATATTTGTATTTATTTTATAACTGCTTTGAGGAAAAAATCAATGATTATAACGAAAAATATTTTAAGTGTCTCAATAAATCTCTTCACATTAGATTTCACCGTAAAAAAAAAGATTTACTATCACATAAGCATATATTAAAATTGTTTAACCCATACCACTTAAAATTAAAAAGCACTAATAATATTTATCAAATATTTATTTTAAATAACTTAATATCATTTAGTTAACATCACATATTAGGCCCGTGCACTTCGTGAAATTTTCGTAACTAATCTAATATAACCGGTCCGGTAGTAGGGTCAATAAAACCGAGTTGTCGACAACCGCGGCCAGAAGAGACTCTTCTAATGACAAATTAAATATACATTTGAATTCTTCAAAACAATTTTGCAATCATACAATTATTAGAGCCTCATAGTACAGGTCAAAATTAAGACAGAGCTTATGCCAAATGCCAACAAATTATTTCTAAAATTTAAATATAATAATTTTTTGGGAAAAAGATAGTTTTTTCACAAATGAAAATTAATGGGAAGGAGCGAGTTATAATATATTTGTTATAATATATTTGATGTAATGATTAACTTTACTATATATATAGCAATATGCGTAGTAATATTCTTCATGAAGAAGGAATAATAGAACATGTGGCGCACAGCTTATACTAAAATCTTTCCAGATACAATTTTCTCAAAGGGACATGTATTCTTTTGTAAAATATTACTACATAGTTGTCATTTGTTTCCACAACATTAATAAATATTTATTTCACAATTAGTAATTCTTATAGTTTATCTTCGATTAAAATATAATATGGTACTCCTTCGATTCATTTTTATTTATTTTCTATATGTTAAAGATAAATGTTCATTGTTATTTATCAACATTAGCATATAAAAGAAAAATAGTTTCATTCTCTTATTTTTCCCTTAATATTAATTAACTACTCTCCCAAATCAGTTCTTAAGTCCATTAAGTAGGCGTTTGAATATGTCATTTGAATCATGATTTCGAATCAGTATTTGAATTTGAGATTTGAGATCATGATTTCAATCTCAAATACACCAAAAAGTAGGATTTTAGAATTAAAATTGTGATTTCAAATCCTATTAGTTTATATTTTAAAAAATGACTCCTCATTTTAATTTGTTTTTTTTTTACATTCTTGTTTGGTGTGAAAAGATTAATTGTACTGCATAAAAAAATTATATTAAAAAATAGTTAGTTACTATTATTGTTGACTAGTAGATCTTTATAAAGCTATGAATAGTTGAAAGTTTATAATCATAAACATTTATTTATAAAGAGAACATGACGATATGTGATTCATCAATGCGGCGCCTTAGGATATTTCAATATCTTGTTCATAAAAATGACTTGCTAGATTGTATAAAAAAAATGAATGTTTTATATAATTTTCTCAATTTATGAGGTTTTCATATTTATTATAAAAAAAACACAACTTAAAATAGGTAATCCAAATTATACGTCCAACCAAAACTTCAACTTCAAATGAATTTTATTTCAAATCATGTCCAAATGAGACTTAAAACTCTACACCAATTAATATGAGTATTTTTCATTAAAATTGTCTTCATTTGCTATTTCTTAATAGATATACAAAATCCATTATGAACAAACAAAAATAAACGAAACGAGTATTTTCTTATATAAGATTTAACTAAGCATATTTAATTATCAACCTTCACACCTTTTAATGACTCATGTATAACGTTAAAGATTGTATTTTTATTCAACATTTGATGCTAATAAAGTTCTAAAATACTTTAGATATAATATATTTTCGACTTATTAGGACTAAAGATATATATTATTGCTAATTAATTGTTACATGTGTTCAAGTAGCAAATATAAATATCAAATTCAAACTTTATCAATTGTAGTTTAGGACCTAAAGTGCTTTTATCAATTAGTGAAAAGAAGAAAAATACACCCTATGAATTTAAAAAATACTATAATAAGTAGCATTTGAAGTTATTATATATTATATGAAAAGATGGCTTTATTTTTTTTAATATACTTCAAAGCTCTTGTTAGTGTGTTAAGAGAATTCCAAAATCGAACACATTTAATGTAAAATCTAAGTGGTAAATAGTAAAATATCAAATTATACAAATATAGTGCAGTTAATGTGAACTACTCCCGTTATGAAAATTCCACCTAGATAGAGAAATACATTCATTAAACAAATCGAGTTAATTTTTAAGCTTTCATTAGTCCTAGACAGGAGCGGTTCAAGCACATTAGTAACTTAAGGCGAAAATCGACTGGAGGTCTAAACTTAAAAAATATAAATTAATATATTTTTAACGAAATTTATTCTTCTATCTCTCTGATATGCAAAATTGGTTAAAAAAAATATAATTAATTTCATTCACTAATTCTTTTCAGTTGATCATATAATCATATTTTAGATGTGATATTCTAGTAATTCTTTTTTTTTTTGTATGACAAATAATTTTAGAGTAAATAGTACTTAGTATCTTTTTTCCTAAAAAAAATAAAAATTATAAGCTATTATTAGTAAAATAAGAATTGAGGTCCCTCAAATTTGGGGCATAAGACGCTTACTTTTTTTCTAACACTGCCAAGCTATCTCTAGTCCAAAATACCTAGTTCATTTATTATTTTTTATTTCTTTGCAAGTTAGGCTTGTGTTAACGGTAATAAAAAGGCTTCTGATGTCTAGTTCAAGTTCAATTATAAGGAAACTAGTTTAAACTAGTTTCCAAGCTTATTAATATCATTTCAAGATTTAAAAATTATCTTATGTCCAATAAAAAAAGTCTTATTGACTAGTTTATTTTGACCATAAAATTGGTCAAGATTAATCGTCACATTACTTTATATCGTTTCAATAACTTCATTCATTATAAAATGTGTCTAAATAGTAAAATCTTATTAACAAATTGACTTTGACTACTAAATTGTCCAAATAATTACTTACCAAATAAGATTTGCAAATGTAATCCAAGACAAATATTATAGATCTTGACACATTAAAAATAATTAAATATCTAAAAACCCCCAAAATTATACTAATTCTAAAAAAGACGAGTGCATAAAGAGAAGCAAGCAAGAAAATTGATGTATTACACGAAAGTGTATTTTGCACATTCAGAAAAATAGAGGGCCCAATAGTAAAGATGCAAAGATTTGAGGAGCTTTATATGAAATTATCTAGCAAACAATTTCCAAGTTAACTATTTTTCCTTTTACTAAAGTTAACTAAATACATTTATATCTGAAAAAAAAAATTTAGAGAAAATATTCTTTGGGTCCCTTTCAAACCAGAACCTTTTTCTATTTTGAATGGAAAAATGTTTGTTTATTATAACTATGTATAAAAGTAGTAATTTTGTTACATGAATGTAATCAGACCCAATAGCCTCTTTCAATCTCTCTCTATTTATCAACTTACTTATATATATACTATGGTATGATCTTTAAGTTTATTTCTCCCTGGACGCGTTTATGATCATGTGTTCTTGAATTTTTAATTCTCTTCTTCTTCTCACCAAGCTGTATTTTTTTCTGAAACTTTAGGAGAAGCCCATTTCAGTTTTCTGTTGATTTATGATCATTGGCCATTGAAAGAGTGAGAGTGATTTTTTACAGTTTTGTTTATTGTGGGGTTGAATTCTTGAGAATGAAGAGAGCAAAATTTGATATGTTTATGTCCTGGAGTCGGCAGAGATCGGTGCAAGTTTTGATTTTTATAGGATTTGTTTATTTAGTATTGGTGGGTTTAGAAGTTCCTTTCGTTTTCAAAACTGGGTTTAGTTTAGTTTCTCAAGAAGGTTTTGCTAAAAACCGCCATTTAAATTCCAAAACTTTTGTGCTTGAGAGTGAAGAGTATGTGGAAGAAAGAAACGCCCCAAATCGTCCTTTTGATGTGCCAATTAGGGTTTCGAATCAATCCAGGGAGGAGAGAAGAAGAATCAGAGAATTGCACACTTTGTTGTCGAATTTAGCTTTTAATGGAAGCTCCGTGAATATGAATAGCACCGATGGGTTTTCTGGGATTTTGAAGTCTGCAAAAGAGGCATTCGATGTAGGTAAAAAGGTCTGGGAAGAGCTTGAATTGCACCGACAAGAAGTGGTTCCTGTAGATTATAATAACAAGACGGAAGAATGCCCATATTCGATTTCGATTTCCGGGTTGGAATTTCAGGAAAAAGGAAAAATGATGGTGTTGCCATGCGGTCTTACTCTAGGGTCCCATATTACAGTTGTTGGGAAACCAAAGAAGGCCCATCCGGAGCATGACCCGAAGATATCTTTGCTGAAAACTGGCCAATATTTGATGGTTTCACAGTTTATGATGGAGTTACAGGGGCTGAAGACGGTTGATGGAGAGGACCCACCAAGGATTCTCCATTTCAATCCACGATTGAGGGGTGATTGGAGTGGAAACCCTGTCATTGAACACAACACTTGTTATAGGATGCAGTGGGGGACGGCTCAGAGGTGTGACGGCACGAGGTCCAAGCATACGGAGGAAACTGGTGAGACAGTGGATTTGGTTTATTGATTTAACTCTTAAATATTGTTTGATAAAATTTTACTGGTCATATGTTTCATTGAGTGGTTGAACTTTAAAATTTTGTCCAATGTTGTACTAATTTAAGTTAAAAATCTGTACTTTGGGCGAACTATGGGGTGGGGGTGGGTTGACTGGAGCCTTGTGATAATGCATCTGTTAAAAGCTTGGGTACTGATTTTAAAGTATTGAAGGGAAAAGATTTACTATGAATGCATTGTGGAGTTGCCGTATCTGTTGTATCTGTTGTACTGTGAAGTAGCTTCATTTATAGGTAACATAGGCCTCTTTTGCAGTTGATAGACAGGTTAAGTGTGAGAAGTGGATTCGAGATGATGAAAGCAATCATCCTGAGCAATCAAAGTCATCGTGGTGGTTAAACCGGCTAATTGCTGGGCGAACAAAGAAGATGTCTATTGATTGGCCATTCCCATTTTTAGAGGAAAAGTTATTTGTGCTAACGCTTAGTGCTGGCTTTGAGGGTTATCACATAAATGTTGATGGGAGGCATGTGACCTCATTTCCATATCGAACTGTGAGTAACGTACTATTTAGTTCAAGTTCATACTGGAGTATTGAATAGGACTATTCTTAAGGTTCTTTGTTTGTGTTGTCAGGGATTTGCCCTTGAGGATGCGACTGGTTTGTCATTGAACGGTGATATCGATGTTGATTCGGTGTTTGCTGCCGCTTTGCCACCGACACATCCCAATTTTGCACCTCAGAGACATCTTGATATGTCAAACAGATGGAAGGCACCGCCTCTCCTTGATCAGCCTGTAGATCTATTTGTTGGTATTCTTTCTGCTGGCAATCATTTTGCTGAGCGAATGGCTATAAGGAGGTCGTGGATGCAGCATCAGTTAATCAGATCTTCAAATGTTGTGGCTCGATTCTTTGTTGCATTGGTAGGTTGACCTATGGGTAGCATATGGAAGCTAAATGGAAATATATTTTGCTATTAATTGGCGTTGGTATCATTAAAGTAATTACTTAATCTTGAGTTGGTTTTTTGACAGCACGCAAGAAAGGAGATAAATGTGGAACTAAAGAAAGAAGCAGATTTTTTTGGTGACATCGTCATTGTTCCTTACATGGATCACTATGACCTTGTGGTTCTGAAAACAGTTGCCATCTGTGAATATGGGGTACGTATCTGGATTGCCCTTGAACATTGACATTAATTTTGTCCCCAAAAGTTAACCTCATATATGCATTTGTTTTTTTGCAGGTCCGTGTAGTATCTGCCAAAAATATAATGAAGTGCGATGATGATACCTTTGTGAGAGTAGATGCAGTTATCAAGGAAGTAAATAAAGTGCCCGAAAAGAGGAGCTTATATATTGGAAACATCAACTATCACCATAAGCCCCTGCGTAGTGGTAAATGGGCAGTAACATATGAGGTAAGAGCTTGGATCTTCTTGTTCGTCTGTTCCTCGATGTCTTTACCTCGTATTAAAAATCCCTATGCTGCTGGATACTTTTAGTCTTGAGTCCTAATTCTGTCATATAGAAGTGTATAGTTCCTTATGCCTCCTTGTTTAACGAGAATTTATAATTACTACATGATAGTGAGTTAATCAAAATGTTTGAGATAGGTCAGTGTTCTCAAGAGATTAAATGAAAGGTATTTGGATATAGGATGCACCAATTTCACGACAAATGCGCATGACCAAATAGTTGTCTAGTTGCTGCCTTCGCCATTAATTCGTCTCAATAATGCTCTTAGGTTTTGATTTCTGTGGTTTTGTTGTATCCTATGGTATCTGAGCATCTCATTTTGTCTCTCTTCCTCTCTCTTTTTTGTAATCAGGAATGGCCCGAAGAAGATTATCCAGCTTATGCAAATGGACCTGGCTACATAGTTTCATCAGACATAGCCAACTTCATTGTCTCAGAGTATGATAGCAATAACTTAAAGGTAGGAACAAATCTTGCTTCCCCTCTACGTCATAATTCAATGAAATATCTAACAACGCTCCTCGACTTTCAGTTGTTCAAGATGGAGGATGTGAGCATGGGTATGTGGGTTGAGAAATTCAACAGCTCAAGACCTGTACAATATGTACACAGCTTGAAGTTTTCCCAATCTGGATGTGTAGAAGATTATTATTCAGCTCATTATCAGTCACCCAGGCAGATGATCTGCCTGTGGAACAAACTGCAACAGCTAGGGCGACCACTGTGCTGCAACATGAGATGACAAGTAGAGATTCAAAGTAACTGAGAGTTGAGCAGAGAAAGATATAGACAAGTTTTGCAGTTATAGAAACCATCATTTATGAACTTTCTGGAATCTTCAGTTTTAGATATGATCCGGCTGCTTAGCTGCCCTTAAAAAAATTCATTGTTATCTCTGCCATCTCTCCTTTTTTTTCTTTCATTTTTTTAGATATATTTCAAGCTCATCTGTGGATGTATAGAAGTAGGGACATACATGTGCAGAGAAAACAGCTCCATACTTTTATATCTATCCTACACAGCATAGAATTAGAGTTTGAAATTCATGCAAGTTTCTTTAATTTTTGTATATTTTCTCTTAGCTAGAAGATTCATTTTTTTCCAAAACTTTTGGTTTGTCTTTGACCTATTCAATGTTACCAAAGACGCAGGCGGTTGTTGTGGGAATGTGGGGTAGGCTCTGCTTGCTATTTGGTGACCATGGTTGATTTTGAAACATGACAAGGACTAACTGAAGTGACATTTGAGCTTAATGGCTTTTGGCTTTTCACTCCATTTCAAAGGAGAATGAAAGTCTGTCAGGAAATACCATAGCCAAACCTCGAAGATCCTTATTGCCACTAATTAGAATATCTAAAAGAGAAAATGTTAATTATACTAACGATTGATATTTCTAACGTTTTGATTTCACCTTCTTTTTATTAGGATGGTGTCTTGAAATAATTTGTGAATTTCGTGTGTATTTGCACTATTTTACTAGGAATCTTCTAAGCCTGCTATTTTCATTAAATAAAATATAATTGAATAATTCTATTCTAGAGAAGTTTCTCTACATTTCTGAAACAAACCTTAACGGATGTCAAAATCAACCTATAAAAATGAGTCAGCCAATTCGTTTAACTTTCAATAAGTTAATTATTAGCTCCACTAACTTAAAATTGGACTGATATTTAGTCTGAAGGTACATAAACAATAATTATTATATACTTTATCAGTCCATCTTTATCTATTTTAGATGTTTAACGATACTTGTTCAATATTAAAAAAGTAATTTATAAAATTATCATTTCTATAAACAAGGAAAAGTATACACATATCCCAATATCTTAGCAGCTGGCTTGCTACAGTTAAGGTTGTTAAGACAGCGTTTAGACATTTGTTGAACGTGGACAGTAGAATGCTATAGAAGACCAACACGTCTCATAACCATGAGCCTACGTGCCCTTAACTGCTTCCCCTCCATTAATTAAAGCTCAATCCACTTTATCTTTAAATCTCTCTCACTACTTGCAGCTTCCCAAGACAAAAATTTCTGCCATGGGACAAGGCGAAGACTCGAAGACCAAAAATGAAGACGACGTTCAAGTTCAGGTGCTTTTGTCTCCTTTTCTACTTTCATTCATTTATGTAGCTCCATTATTAATTATTTTTTTTAATTAATGCCTGCAGGAAAGAGGGGAGATATTCTTCTTTTACCGACCAAAAGTCGGAAAACAAGAAGCACGTGACTCCGACGATGTTCAACGTTTATACATAGTTCTCCGTCCAGAGTCCGGCGAACATTCCGTCGAAGTTAAACAAGATCCTCATTCCGGCAAGGAAGGTGAAGAACTTGGTTCTCACATGGATCCCGGAAAACCCAACCGTGATATTTCCTCCGATAAGGAACATTCCGGCGGTGAGGGAGGACATGGGACCCAAGAAGTTAATATTGAAAAGGAACCTTTGCTCCGGTTCATTGTAATGGGTCGGAAAAGTCTCCCGGATCCCAGCAAGAAAACAGGGCACCGTCCTTATTGGGGTTTCGTGGAGATGGTGACTACGAAAGTCGACGATGTAAAAGCAGCTCTTAAGGGAGAAGAATACGACACGTCAACTAGAGGACACCGTGTAGTTGCTCCAGCAAGAGCTGTAGGTGAAGGAATTTATCGAATTTTAAGGCACCATCCGAAGAAGAGAATGCATACCCATTTGGTTTACAAGCTTGAATTTCCAGCAGAGGATGAGAAAAACGAACCCCAAGAGGAATTGAACATTAAGCGAGAAGGGTCATTTCTGATTCAGATCAAGAACCCAGAGCAACGAGGAAGTGGATCGCAGTTTAGGGGGCTTCAGAAAAAGAGGAAGGCTACATTTCCAGCACATTTGCAAGGTGAATTCGGGCAGCTGAGGTACCACCCGGCAGACCCACCGGACTTTTTGAACTATGAAGGGTGTGAATTTCTGCTGATATCTGCCTCTGATGATATAGAAGAGGAATTGGGGTTGGAATTGAAGACAGAATCTGAAGCAGAACATGATCCTTCTTGTTCGGATTTAGTGAGGACTTTTGGTGAAACTGCTCCAATTCGTGCTCTTCTTAGAGGAACTTGGGTTTGAATTTTAGCTAATGTTAGGATTGGTACTAACTAATTATGTAGGTTATTTTAGTCTTAGATGTAGAAGTGTGGTAAAGCTTCTGTAATTAGTAACACCCCTCCCTGAACTTTTATTTTGTTGTGTTGTAAATTAGGATCTTTTAACAAGTTAATTCCACGCAAATGACAATGCTATCTGGCTTGATTTTGCAGTACAAATCAAGCACTATGTTCTCCACTAGTTATGTTTCACTACTCCGCTTCGTTCTGTTCCAATTTATATGATATAATTTGATCTTTTTAGTATCAAAGGAGGTTGAAATTTTAAAAAAGATTTAATTGTCTAACGATATTAGAGTTTGATATTTTGTTTGGCAGGACCCTATTCTTTGGGGTGATTTTGATATTTAGTTCTAGGGACACTACTCTTCAAAAAGAGGTAATTTTGTGAAAAATTGAAATTGATAAGACTTTTCTCTTGTATTGAGCCAAAAAAATACATTTCATCCGAAATTCAATGTTAATAAGTCATTTAAATAAGCCCTTTTTGAAACGTCAAGATCCAAACCTTTCGACAAATGGTATAAACAAGCCCTTTTAGAAGTTCGATAGCATATTTGAATTGTTCCAAGGAATTTGTCGTAGTTGGACAAGCAGTAGCCTGAAACTGAAACTAAGAGAAAACTGCGCACACATTACTGAGGAGGAAGACAAAGCCCTAACGTAGAGGGTTTTTTTTAAGAGGCTGGTGAGAAGATGCTCGATTGTGGGAGGTTATCAAAACTGAAAACATTTTAAATACATTACTTGGCAAACATTGTCCCACTATCAGCACGACGGGCTCAACATATGAACTGTGGGGGGAACTGGCACCAAGCATCTGACTAAATAATGGTTCTAAGCATCTAAGAGGGATATTTCTGTTACAGTATTAGTTATAATGTTATTGTACAGCGAACAAGAAAGAAAACTCTCACCGAATTTCCCCACCATTTCCCATAGGTGAATGCAGAAACGCTAAAAAAAATAGGACTACTCAAAATCTACATAATTTTCTCACTTCTGATTAGCTCCCCTTGGATAAACAAACTGCACCACAGCTGCCAAAATTTTCCACGAGAAACGGAACTCCTTTGCTTCCATCATGGAGTGGACTCACAGTTATCATATAATCAGCTTGCAACACCAAATTACAAGCTACAGGATCTCAGGGTAAGACATCAGAAATCGTCTGCGCCTTCATCTTTCATCACTGAATTAGGACCATCATCAAATCCAGGACCTGGGGCAAGCTCATTGAGATCAAGAAAGCGCCTTTTCCCTCCATTTTCAACATCATCTTGATCTTGATCTGGACTGCTTGTTCTCTTTGGTACATCATTTTGATCCGCTGTTGCCATCTCAGATGGCACATCATCAACCGGTTGGTCAACTTTCACCTCCTCGTTGTCATTGTTTTCCTCCGTGTCATCACTTCCCATTGAGAACTCTGCATTATCACTTGCATCATAGTGCTCTTCGGACCCGTTTGACTTCTCAGGTTGCATCGACTCGGTCTCTGATTCTGACATCTCTAAATGGCTATAGTTGATGCGATTTCTGGTTGCCCTGTTACTGCGTCTTAAACCTGATTGAAGGTTGCCCACCGACCTCAACTTGGTTTCTCTTCTGGTGCGGCCTGGCAGTTTCTTAAATCTCCGACTCTGAGGTTCATCGCTCTCCTCACTAGCACTTGGTGAATCTTCATCTTCATATTCCTCTTCTTCATCTTCAGGATTTTCTTCATCCCACTGATACTCATCATCTCCTTCTGAGCTACTTGACATCTTCCGCTGTTTCCGTTTCCTTAAATATTCTTCATCATAAACCGCTTCACCCATTATATCATCATCACTGTCAAAACCTGCCTCATTTTCGGATAATTCTTCAATAAATTCTGAAGCGGAATAGCGTTGGGGTCTCTGCCTCCTACGGTTACTACATGTAAGAAGAGTACCAGTTAGTCATTGAAGACAGACCCAAAGAGATCTCAAAACACATGGAGAAAGTACCTTCGATCTAATAGATCATCTTGATGGTCTTCATCATATTCATCATATTCGGGTGATTTAGGAGACCGCACTCTGAAAGACACCTGTTGGGACAAATGTGGAGGACTACCCAATCTACCATTTGTAGAAGTTTCATGCTTCACAGCACCTTCTCTCCTCAAAGTAGGTTCTGTAGATGGTTGACCATTCCTGAAGCAACACAGCAAAGAACATGTCAGCAAATTACAAGAGACACAGACAGGGAGAGACTAGCCAATAGAGAAATCATTCTTACTTGGTTATCTTGATAGCCTCATTAATTGACCGATCATAATCATCTGTGCAGTAACCAATGTCCAATTAGACACGAAATATTTAACCACCAAAAAAGCAGGACCAAGTAAAATGCACTTACCAAATGTGTAGGTCACAGGCTTCCTATCCCGCAAGGAGCGTCCACCAGAAAGACCATCCATATTTAGCATGTTATCAAGCATCAATGCCTGTCTATGCTGTTTCTTCAGCAATTTCTCTTTCCTCTGCACAAACCACAATCTCAGAACAGACAATCCCATAATATTAAGTCGAACAACAGAACAATGTGGAGCTTGGGACAATGAATCATAAATTACCTTGTGAACCCTCTCAACCTCAGCAAGCATGTCATTTTTCAACTTCTTTCCAACAGAAGCCTCTGTTCTATTTTTACTCGAGAACAGCTTCTCCTGTAGATAGAGAGGGTATTTCATAATAAGGCAATACTGTTCGTAGGAAACAAAAAGAGAAAAGAAATAGGGTTATAGAAGCAAAAGAGTTGGGTCATCAACTAGTGTTAAGGGAGAAGCAATGATATTAAGCTAAGACTGATGTTCTCAAATCAAAAGGTGATAACCACTTTCCAAATTTTACAGATGGCAATGCAAGGTTTTACTAATTCAAGTCAAACCAATTCAGCAATGACAACAAAGACATGTCACGCCAACTATAAAGCTACTTCTGGTTTCACTTATCAGCATCTTACCAGATTTAACACAATGGCGTGTTGCAGAATAAACATGTATACACATGCCTAATCTTTTCCAGTTCTGCCGAGGTTTAAAATGTATTGTCAATTGATGACAAAACAAAAATTGATTCCCACAAGACAGGAAGGCCAAGGATGAAATTAAGAAAATGAAAGAAAAAGACTATAGGTTAAAAGCTAATTAGTGAACGTGGATTTACATTCTAATTTCTAAAAGATAACTAAATTTCATTTTCTGACTTACAAGCAAAACCTTCAAAAGCTTTGTCATGGAAACAGAACCCATGCATGACTGCACCAATTAAGGATTGAGATACAATTTTTACAAACACAAAAAAGTAGAACTTGTGCATTGCAGACAAATCCCACAAATACATTGCCGAGGAAATAGAGCCCAAGTCGGCAAATAATCAATGGTCTCCCTCATCCCCATCTTTACTTCACAAGCCATAAACAACAATGAAACAGTGTTACTGCCACTGTCTATTTCACTCACTCTTCGCTGTGCTGCTTAAGCACGATCTGATTACACAAGAAGATTCAGATTGAAAACTTAAAAAGTAGAATCAAGTATCATAGTCAGCGCCTCACCAACCTTGCAATAATCCATTATCACCACCAGTGGACATCGGATAGCATGCGGCAAGATAACATTAATGGATGCATATGGTTTTTATCAAGTCCAATTGTTACTTAAGAGCAAGAAACGTTTACAAGTATGATGACAAGTCACGATAGAACAGAACTTAAAGCACGACAAAGAATTTGTGGTTCTAACTGTAAGAATTAAGGTTGCACGTCATCTGCACCGTAGAGGTAAAAATAGTAGAGACACAACTTCATTTCTCATCTTATGGATAGGAGAGTATAACCATCGATTTCCCCAGCAGGAAACATGTAACTTGAGGGCTCAAAAGCATAATGTTAACGACAAGGATATAAAAGTGCAAGCCCTCATATACAAGATCGTGACCTATTTTCTACTTTTCATGATTCAAAAAGCTTCAACTGTTTGTAGACTTATATCCAGAATGCACTTTTCAAGACACCCACGCAATAGATTTGAAATTCAAATTCCCCTTTTCTGTAGGTTGTAAACCAGTTTGACTTATATCCTTCAGGGGAAATACCCCTTTTAATTTGAACCACTAGCTCATGTCTCCTTTCTAGTTCCGAATTAAATTTTGCAGCAGACACAGAGGCAAAATAGCTCAATGCAGAATAGAGAATGAGGAAGCAGGCATTCTCTGTTCTTATGACATTTCCTCAATGCAACTACTGAAAAACCTCCATTTTTCTAAAATGAGGGTGGGCAACCCATTTTAGAAGAAAATGCTTTGACTAGGGAGGAGAGAGAGAGAGAGAGAGAGAGAGGAGAGTTGGGGCACTTCAATCTTTTCTCTGCAGAAGCTGACATTCTGTACGAACTGCACAAAGCAGTCAAGGTACTGTGAAATCATTCTACCAAATCTTAACAATTGCTACACAAGTTTCACAATGGACTTGGAAATGATTTTGGAGACTACAGATCATAGAAGGTGGCCTTCTCTTCTTGGGTGATGGGTGCATGAAGTCTGCATGGCTCAACATAATTGGTAGAAAAGAGGCGGATATACAGCAAACCTGTGCAGAAAGAATTGTTCATAATAATCATCTCTATTTGCACTGTTCATTTGGTACCTAATAGTGGGAACTGTTCATAATTGGTAGAAAAGAGGCGGATATACAACAATAATCATCTCTATTTGCACTGTTCATTTGGTACCTAATAGTGGGAACTGTTCATAAACTACTTCTCGTGTTAAATAGGTTATGGCTTTGATAGTAGCTCCTTATAGGGAGGAAGTTTGTACATGATGCCTGCTTTGTAATGTGCAGTGCTATCTCTATGCTTGCACCCCCACCCCCACCCCTCCAGACGAGTGCATTCAAGACAAAAGGTCTTTCAACTAGAATCTACATTTTTTTTCTCTTTTCTCATTAATCTACATAATAAATGCTAATAGCTTATCCACGATCATTTCCTTTCAGTGGGTCGGAGAAAGTTCAACAAGTATGCACAGTTATGCAGCTCTCCAGGTAAAAACACACTTACTGGACACACATGGAAAAAACTCTTTCTGGACTCGATAAAAGACTAAAACTCAAAAGTTACTTTTCACACAGCTTTCTTTGGCATTACTATTCACACAGCCTTCTTTGGCATCAGAAACCTCTACATCTATGCATGCAACGGCACAGCACAACAAATACCACCCAAAAAATTGATAGATAAACAAACGGTATAGTTTTTCATTGTTCCACAAGATTGTATCCAAAGAAGCACAAAGATAATCAGGCATTTACTTTAAGACAATCAAGTGCGAGATTATCTGGAATCTGTATATCATCTTATTTACAAATTTCTACCTGCCTCAAGTAGCATTTCCTTCCTAGTATCAGCTAAAACTGCCCCAACGATGTGAAATTAGACAATTATTCAGACAGCAATTATCATAAAAGCCATGCTCTTTCGACCCAGATTTAAGTAGACTAGTTACCAACCCAGTTAATAAAGGAAAATACATATATATTCTATTTGTGATCTATAGGAAATAAACCTTCTCAAAGGGTGCTCCGCTTCCAGTTCTTGTTCGATATCGTACATCAAAATAAAGATTGTTACTTGTCTCAAAAAGAAAAACATTTCCAAATAAAGATACTCCTGTTTCAAAGAATGACCTAGTTTGACTTGACATGGAATTTAAAAAAAATAAAGAGATCTTTTCAATCTTGTGATTCTAAATTAAATTATGTCAAATGTACCAAAATGTCCCATAATCTTGTGGACTTAAACATACCACGTGTAAAACTAAAATTAAAGTGTTTCCAGAAAAGAAAAAAAAACCATTCTTTTTTAAGCGGACTAAAAAGGAAAGTACTTCATTCTTTTTTAAATGAAGGGAGTATTTTTTTTTTTTAATAAATTGGAAAGAAATATACCTTCTTAGAGTAGATTACAAGACCACTAAAGATGACTTCCCAAGAACGTGACTGCTTTTTCTTTGAGATGTATTTTGCACTAGACACTACATAAAGAAAAACCAAGCATATCTAACCTAGTTGGGTTTGGACAAGATTGCATTTTCTCAAAACCAAAAATCAAAAATACCATGTATATAGAACCAAACTGGAAATTGAACACCCTTTTTAATACCACTATGTGTCTACTATCTAAAATTTTGGTTTAATGTTCCCCTTTTCCCATTGCATCCTTGGGGGTCATTTGGTTCAAAACCAGGTTATCCTGGGATTATAACCAAGATTATATATCTGACCTTTACATGGGATAGATATCATATAACTTGTTTTACCTAAAACCCTAAACCAAACACAAGGTTAATTTAATCCCAAATTTCATACCCGGATAACCCACTTAGGCCTTCCATTTTCCAAAAAAAAAAAAAACACTTGGGTCTTGTTTGTTTGCACTTAATTGAGGTCTAAAGCATAATCATTCAGATCCGGCCCATTAAGTGTGTATGGTTTTTAGGTCTAAATCTTAATCATTTAAATTCAGCCGATTAAGTCCATTTGTTCTTTTTAAGAATAGCCTCTTAATGGATCTGAAAAGATCTGAGTGAATCAGATTTGTAGAAGAATCTTAACAACATTCAAACTTATTCAATAGGCTTTAAAATAATCGCTAGTTGCTTCTCTTTCTTTGCGCGATTTCGCTCTCTGGCTAAGAGATTCAAGATTATGATGAGGTAGTTGCTACACTTATGAGTATGGGATTTCATTCGAAAAATCTGTGAAGCTTGACATAGAATTGAAGAACATGAAAAGACGTTTATGTTGAATTTTCTTAAAAAAGTTCCATGATACAATAATTTTTATATTGATATATAATTTTTATCTGCATATCATGTAATTTAATTGATATAATGTTTAATTTCAGATGCACATTCAAATTTTGAAAAAGAAACCATCTTTGATCATTCAGTATTCAGATCTAGAGACCACATCTTAGTATTCAGATGGTATTCAGATCTAGACATAGATCTTAATGCACCTCTTAATATTCCGATGCTTATACAAATTCAGGCGTCTTAATCTTAATAAAAGCAAAAGAGGCCTTAATTCCTCTAACCAAACGGCCCTACATTCTCAACTTTTTTATGCCAAGGGGAAACCCGCAGCCGCTACCCTTTGGATGCGCACAGGGCAAACCCCCTCCTATGCAATAGCTCACAAACCACAAAGAAGAGGTGAACCGCATTAGACAAGCTCGACCCAGAAGGCAAACCCCTTGCTTTTACTGGCAAGGGGTTTCAAACTCGAGACCTCCAACATGGAACATGGAAGCCTCAAGCACAAACAACTGGGCCAGACATTCTCATCTCTAAATAGATGTCATCATTGTTTCTTATCAACAAGTATTTCACCTATAAATTCTATTAAAAATATGCTAGTCGTGGACTGAAAATCTAGGTTACTGACAATACACAGCAAAAAAGCAAGCATTTACAAAAGGGGGGGATGAAATTAGAAGTTATATACAGTAAAATTATTGAAAAAGCAATTAATAATTCCAATGACCTTCCCAGCATTCTTTTCTACAAACCAAAACTTAATGGATAGAATATAAGTGATTGATCATATTAAGAACTTACAGAAACATCCTGGAATTCGTCCAAGTTTGTTGCAACAGTTTCCCACTGATAGCATGAGCTAGGTATTGGCGCTACAGTCTTTCCCTTTCCTTTCTTGATTTCAATCTTTCTAATCTCTCGGTACAGTCGATGCCCAATTATAGGATCATTCTCATACCTGCAGATAAAGTAGAAAAACAAACTTTAGCAATGAACATTGACCGCGAGAAAATATCATTTTCTGCCAAGTGCTGAGAGAACTTATAAAAATCGCTATTCAAAGCAATCAAAACCGAAAAGCAGCAACAGCGCCAAAGTTTATTGGATCTGTAAGCACAAAGCGATCATTGAGATTGAAGTGTGGGCTTTAGCAAATAAAAGCACCGATGAAGAAAAATAAAAGATAAGAGATGTTATGCAAGAAAATGCAAATATAAACACAAACATGTATTATTTGGACAGAAGACTGGAAACACTATAAATAAGCTATATATGATAGTGTGTCCTCAATGACAACTCATAGGTGAAGGTTTGCATGCCTTATCACCTTGATGCCTACACTTAAGTGCAAATCCAGTGAGGCGACGCGCGCAACCTGGACTTCACTGAGCTTCAGGGCTTAAGCACTCTAAACGAGCCTACAACAACATTGTTGCTATTATGCACAATATCTAAGAAGAGTGGAATTATTGGGAGCGAAGTTACTCTTACCAGTAACTAATTCCATGAGAATCACCACCAATACGTTCTTTTCGGAATAGTGATAGGTGAACACCTTGTTTCAAGTTTTCGTCAATGAAGTTACGAATATCTTCTTGCTGCACAATAAACAACCATATCGGAACCTCAAATGACACATTAAAATTTTAAAAAATCGGCAAGTGCACGTAAAATCAAGAGTAGGCTATGTAAGCTTGTATATGATCATAGTACCAGGTGCTCAAGAAAAGTTTGAAGGACTACTCTGCCTCACCACATCTTTATTTATAATCATATATTAAAATGAACTATCTCACAACATTCTATCTAATCCATGATTTTTGAGAAAAAATGTTTTTATACTTCTATTCTTACCCTTTATGGATGGAAGAAAATTACATGTGATAGACCTATCTCTATCATTTAGGTTCGATGATGTGGTGCATTTAGAAGATCCCAAAACCACACATTTGAATATCTTAAAAGAGTTCTAGGACCACATTATGAAAAATGGGTTATAGATACACTAACAATCACCCAGTTTATCCCTTTTGACAATTTGAAGCGCCTTCTTCTCTTCTTCTTTTGAGTAAAAATGCTCTACAAATCCACTTAGCTAATACTACAGACGTCTGTATGATATTATGATGCAGGAAAGTGATGTTAAGTTTTTTCCCCTCTTTTCTGTGTTTGTACTTTTTGTTGAGGTGCAAATGAGGCCCCATATAGTGGAACTAAACCTAATTTCAGACACATCAAGAAAATAGGGAACTTCACCACTAGAAACAGGTTAATGATAGATTTCCAAAACTACTATAACCTTCATTTTATGAGATTTTCCAAATGTGTGAGACAACTACGTCCTCGATCAACAATGGCAGTTCTATTTCACTTATCAAGAGCCAAACAGGATTAAATATCTGCTTATGGTAAACTTATTTTTTTGGTAAATTGCAATGTCAAAGATTGCACATTCATTTAGTTTCTAAGTGTCCAAATTAATTAACAAAGTTAAGTCTGATTAAGCTATGATGACTTAGATATTTTACTTCTTAAAAGAAACCTTTTCAGGATCAAGTTCCCTGAGAACTAAGTCTAAGGACAACCCTAGTATAACTCTAGCATCATTTCCGAGTATAATACATTTGACAACCTCAATGCTTTCCAAGTCAAAGTGAACCAATGAAACTGTGACACAGATGGTTTAAGAAATCATTAGCCTTCAAGAATCATTGATAACCCAAGAGATCTAGGAACTAACGCGAGTACATAACAGATGACAGGAATACTGGTAAATAAGACAGGTTCGAAATACCTCAACACGAATATCGCATAATGCTTTCAAAATCACCACGCGAACTGCAGGATCTAGTGCACTATAAGCTTCAATTTCAGCCCTGCATATTTGAAGGTAATTTGTTAAACATACACAAACTTTTCTTTTGATAAGAGTATGTATCAAACTATAAGAACTTCAACAACAAAAGTCTATGTCACTCACCCTTGTGCTGCAACTATAGGTAGTTCCCCCTCTGCAACCTGCAGAAACTTATCAATTAGCAATTAAAGCATATGCACAACAAAAGCTCACTCAGTTTGATTAAATGATAACTTACCCAATGCCACCAATCTCTCAATTTCCTGCACAAAACAGTAATCCATGTATTGGGTCCAAGTGCCATTCGCGTAACTGGTGGGATTGCCTACAGATATAGAGGGGAAACAGAATTAAGAAAACAGAAAAAACTTACAATGGTAGAATTCAATGTAAGTGTATTTCAAGCAAATCAAGTTACAAAATGTTAGTAGAATCATTAGGGAATGAAAATGTACATATATAAGCATGATTATCATGGTGATTCAAATCATTGAAACATCTGTCCTTTTATTGAGATTTTTTTCACTGAAATATTGGAAGCACTGCTTTAAATATAAAGCTCAAGGAGAAAAAAAATATGTTCCTGATTAGCCTCCCCATAGAACATAAAATTTAGTTAGAGGCATTACCAATCAACAGTCTCCCTAACCAGTAAAACAATGTTAAAAGTAAAGCTCAAGGACAATGAGAATGGACAAATTTTTTTCTTTTTTATAACAAGGGGAACCCACAGCCGCTACCTTTTGAGTGCGCGCAGGGTAAAACCCTCGCTCCTATGCAATAGCTTGCAAACCACATAGGAAAGGTAACCCGCACTAGGCAAGCCCGTGCGACGAGCTCGACCCAGAAGGCAAACCCCTTGCTTAGAGTGGCAAGAGGTTTCGAACTTGATACCTCCAAAATGGAAGTCTCAAGCCCAAATCACTGCTATGCATGGGATAAATTATAGAGGCAAAGATTGTGTGCCTAGTAAAAATGGTGGATTAGAATGCAGAGATCTCTAATCTGTTACATATGGGATGAATTTGCAGTTATTTTTTAATGCAGACTTTCTTAATCTGTCAACCATGGCTGATTTTTCTGATCTGTCAAGCATGTTCACCCCAAACGCAACCAATCTTTCTTTTGGTTGTTCCTCCAGTAAAACAACACACCCGGTGAAATCCCACAAGTGAGGTCTGGGGAGGATAGAGTGTACGCAAACCTTACCACTACACTACCTCATGAAGATAGAGAGGTTGATTCCAAAAGAACCTCGACTCAAATGTATCAGCCCCAAATAAAAGAAGAAAAAATAAAACATATCGAATTGTTCCTCCGATGAATATCATATTTGCTCGGGATAAAAAATAGGAATACCATTCTCGAACACTTGCTCTATCACACATGAAAATCTACACCAAACCCCAGAAACACTAAACCACCTTCCTCAAAAGAGTTTAGTTTATCCTGACTAAACATGGAACAAGAGCAATGACTAACTATATGCACACAAGACAGCATTTCTCCAATGCAAGTAGGCACCAAACATGACAGTTCCTCCTTTGGTCATCTCTAAATCAGCAGGATGTATGCCCATCTCAAAGAATGCCACCCTATTTGGTTTCTGAGAGAGATATCATCCAAAGGTTACAAACCATAAGGCCACTAACATGGTCTACTGAAAAGTAAGGAAGAGATTCAGAGCAGCAAAATACTGCTAATATGTTCCAATCACACTTGTCAGTGTTTAAATGAATAAAATAATCATCAATAGTAGTCTGGTAAGGACAATCAAACTGGATGACGCCAATTCTCAAACAAATCATAGTATTGGCTTCAGATCATTCTACTTAAGATATAGCATCTAATGAAGTAAACCACATGCTCACCTCGAACTTCTTTTAATGCCATTTAGGCACCGAGGCCTATCCTATCATAAAAAGTATATAAACTTTCTCCATTTTGTTTCTTTCAACCACATGTTGTAGCATCTTGGACCATTTTAGTCTAAGATTTTCTTGTAAAAATTTCAGAAAGGATGAACTGGTAAAAGAGATATCTCTTCCCAGTAAACATTTCATGCCTGTCACACTTCTTCCACTAACTTTAAATGAATACAAAACCTTTATCGTATAAGGTTAATATTTAATCTGCTCAACCATACGCAATTCCGACAAACAACACTTATGGTCAATGTCAGCACCATGTGATCAGAAATACTACTAATCCCGACGCCCTCCCAGTTGATGACATGTTTGTTGGACCAAAGAGAAAAGACAGAGATATAGGATTAGCTCCACGAAGGACACAACTCCTTCACCAGCAAGAGATTGAAATCGATATTTCTCTACCTGATGCTAGCCATTGAAATAAAATTCAGACCAGACTGCATATTTTTCAAGGTATAGCTGCATTGTTATGCATGTAAAAGTCATTTAATAGTTAATTTGACATGTTTCTCAAGAAACACTTTACACAGATTCAAGGACTTTGCATGGCATATAATCCAGCAGTCCTCGGCTCCAAGTAGTTCCAGGACCTTTTAACAGCATTAAAAGTTAAAAGATGCAAACTTTGTAGGCATCCTCACTCCCAATGAAGAAAAAGAAACACGAGAACAGAGAATGCTAGATTTAAAGATGAGACATAAACTCTTTTCTGATTTCAAGCAGCAGATAATGCAAGTTAACTTCAAAGGTTCATAAATACAAAAATAGTTGTAGTTTTGTGAAAGGAATCACCACAGCACCAAGAAGAACCTACAGTCAAGTGTGAAGGTACTAACACCCTATTGAGCAGATAAAAGCTCAAATTGCACGAAAAGCAATTGAAGTTAGACAAATTCACCAACCTTTAGCAATGGCATATGTATATCACCAAGGGTATCATTTGGAGTAATCAGTGCTGTTTCAAATTCCTCAGCAGAAAACTCCACTCTAATATTTAACAAAGGCCTAAAAACCTACAAAAGGAAAAATAAAAAAGTAAGCACTTATCCCAACAAATGCACATGTAACATAAAGTTGCAAAATTGTTCAGCTTCAGAGACATACATTCAAGAAATTCAATATGGAAGCTAACTGCCACATGGACCGTAAGTTCCACCGAGGCAACTGCGATGGTTCGGGGTCTCCCACAAGCTGTGTCACAATCTTACTGCATTGTTGCCGCGAAGAAGGGGACCCGTCTACACCTTCCTCTACCTCCTCATCATCACCTTCTTGGAACTCCTCTTCATCCTCCTCCCTCAACAACCTAGCCGCTAGCCTTTCTTTCCTACCTGCAGCCTTTTTCTTCCTCACCTTAGTAGCAGCCTCCGCCTCTGCTGCCGCCGCAGCCTGTAACCTCGCCGCTGCCCTTTTGGTACACTCCCTCGCCGGCCTCTCTCTCCTAACTATATTACTACTAGTATTATTAGCATTACTATTACTGTTGTAGTTATTCTCGGAAGTTTTCTTCTCCGGTGAAGGGGAAGGTTTGTTTTCGTTGTGGGTATGGTTTGTATCGTGTTGGATCGGAGAAGAAGAAGAAGAAGGTTGTGGGTCGGACATGATAATGAGGGGATCGGAGAAGGGATTGTCTATGGAGGGTTTACAGGTGGAGATCGTGGGGTTGCATTGAAGGAAAGAAGCCCTTTACAGAACAAGTGAGAAGAAGAAGAAAGCTGGGGTTTTGGCTTTGAGATATTATCAAGAACTGCAAAGTTCCTGCCACTTCTACTGTAGAAAGAAAGCATCATCCAAAAAAATGGAACATGGGTAATAATTTTGCAATAATTATGGTGATGATAAGCAAAAAAGATTTGAACTTTGGTGTGTTTTTAGTGTTCTTGTGTGTTGGTTTTCGGTAGAGAAATTTTGGGAAGACGGAGAAGGGTGAAGAGAATTTAGGGATATCTGAGAAAACTATTTTGGGGGGTAAAAGGGAAAGAGTGATGGGGAATTGGTGACTGGAATAGTTAATTTGGGTTAAATTGGGACTGGAATTGGTAAATTTGGGAACTTTTGTGAATGAATGCATTGAGTTTGAGACAAGGGTTTTCAAGAAGGAAGTATATATAGGGAAAACGACGCCGTGTAAGTACGTTAATGTATTTATTTTTTTGACAGAAAAAATGTGCCAGGTGCCCAGGTCAACTAATGAAGAATGGCAAAGGGACAAGACTAAGGTTAAAAAATCTTGATGGACTTTAAAAGTGGGATTGTTCCCTGTGTCTATCTATATCTATATTATATTAAAAGTATGAAAATTTTTAAAAATATTATTTAAATTTTTTATCTTTCGTTAAAAGACTTTTGTCACGACTTGTCAATCTTTCATAGAAAAAAAAAGAAGAAACTAGAGTCTTGGAGAGGTTTCCAGAAGACTCCAAAACATTGCGGATAATTTTAGAGAAATCTAGAAGAATGTAGATATGTCTTGTACTCTTTAGTTCTCTCAGACTTCTAATGAAGATTTTAGAGAGGGGACTAAAGTGTAAATAACTTAGGAATTTGAACGTAAATATTAATTAATTCTAGTCAATGAAGGATAGTAGGAAAATTTATTTATCGTGCTGATTTGAGATTACCGTATAATTTCTTCAAAAAATAAAGTTTTTCTCAAACTTACACCTAATTTTTTTTTTACTTTAATTGAATTTTGTATGTTCCTAATCTTTGAACCAAATTGATTGGCGTTATGATTTTTTTCTTTATTAGCAAAGGGTATTGTAATCATGATTTTTATTTTTTTTAATGTGTTTTCTGTTAAATATTACTATGTTGGTAAGTATATATGCATATAAATCATCTCAACGTGGCTTCTTCCAAAAACTGAATGAAGCAGCAAATGCAGAGCCATCTCAACAAGTTTGTAGATCTAAAGCCAAACTTTGACTTATTTCTTTAATTGATATATATAAATTGAATAATTATAAAAGATTTAGTGTAATGCTATAAATGTAGCTTGAAGAGGTAGGATATATGCAGACATTTTAAAGTAAGAATATAAATAATATAAATTTTTAATGAAAAATACATTAATATATAGTTAGAATATTAAAATCTTGACTCAAAATTTTGAAAAGCTTATATAATGACACTGAAATAGTGTTGCACTAAATTTGTTAAGTTGATATAATGATATTAAAATAGTATTGATTGGTTTTTCTGCTTGAAATTTGAAGAAAACACCAAAAAATAAATTTGATCTTTTTTATAAACACACAACAATAGATTTTGTATAATGTAGACTATTTGAGAGACATAAGAATATTCAATTACGAGAGAACAAAAATGGTGAAAGAAAAATTAAAGAAAAAGTCAATATAAGATTAATAATGTTGGTTCAAGATAATCGTTAGAATATAAATGAGACAATAAAATAGATAGCCACATAAGAAATGTTGTTACAATTAACTAAACATTATTCTATTTCTCAATTATTACGATAATAACTATATTAAATGAGGCAAAAAATTATTATATTTCGTATACAAAAAATTCTTTTCAAATTTATCAATACTTAAAGATTTTTTTAAATAATATATATACGTCTTTAAACAAAATGGGGGCGCCAAGCAATTGTTTTAGTTTTATCTCAACTATCCTTTTGGTTCATATATGGTTCTAGTGCATCCTACAAGGGTGAATGAACCATTCTATATGTTAAATTAATTTGACAAATACATATCTTTTTTTCTCTCCAGAAAACAAAAATTACAAGCTTATAAGGCCATAATAAGCAAAAAATTTGTCCATAAGGCCTTCTTTTCTGCCTCTCGTAATCATGATTTAATTGTGTTAAATATGTTTAGTCATCAATAAAAATATTAATAACTTGCTAGATTGATTTATGATGTGTCAGACTTTGATAATTTAGTTACATAACTCAATTTAAGTAGAAAATCAATTGCATGAAAATATAAAGATTTAGAGCAGATTTGATAAATATTCAAAAATATGGGTGTGCCTTTTTAATTTTAACCAGAGATCATTTTCTCTTTCTCTTTCTTTCCTGTTTTCATATCTAGCGTATTTTGCTTATGGGTTTTTGTGATGAGGGTTTTTAGAAAATAACTTTTCTACCTCCACGAGACAGTGGTAAAATCTGCGTACATTCTACCCTCCCTAGACTCCACTTATGAGATTTCACTCGGTATGTTGTTGCTGCCTAAACAGGATATGGTGTTGAGTTATGTACTTATCATTTTCAAAATGATTCTAAAATAACTTGGGATCCTATTTATTCTCTTGGTGCATTAGAGACTCTGATTTAGCGTTATTCTTGGGCAGACTTTGGGCTCCAGGCTAGCATTTAACCAGAAAATACTCATAAACAACAGGCCCAATTTCTACTCATCACTTCGAAAGGACCAGCCCATCTTTCAATTGGGCTTCATTTACCACACGCGATAGCTCATGGTTAACAAATAGGAAAAATAACACTTTAGCCCCAAAAAGGAAACTATTTTACAAACGGTTACCCTTCATACACGCTATTTTTAACTATTCTTGCACATTTGATTTCGTGAGAATGAATGTGCGTGTATATACAGTGCTTCAGTGAAAACACTACTTAGTGAATCACTCTCAGAGTATATAAATTCTGATGACATCAAAGAGAAATAAACCATGCTTCACAGAAAAGATTACTCAATTATTGTTTGACATCATCAAAGTACATAGATATCATCAGAGTATAGAGTTTAATAAATAAGATTATGATTTTTTTAAAAAATTGCAACTTTAATAATTTTCACTTAATTGTTTCTTAAAAAAGAGTCTAATCCAGTATGATACCGATAGAGTATCAATAAACTAACAAAGTAATACATAGGATTAAACTCAGTCTTATATGATATAGGAGTTGTTATATGAATATATCGATGAAGTATCACAAAATAGTAATACTAACGTCATTTGCCAAATAAGAAAGGACAAAGTGGGGTAAACAGATAAATGACTTGGACTAGATCTATTTTTATAAATAATTTTATAATTGGGTCATTTTATATAGTTTTCACAAAAAAGTAAGCAGAAATCCTTCTCTGACTATCTGCTCATTGATTTTGGGATATATGTGTAGTAAATGTGTCATTTTATTTTGAAATAATTATCTTTTTGAGTTTTTTTTTATAGTTAGATTATTGTACATATATTATTACCTATATATATATATATATATATATATCACATTTAAAAAAAATTATCATTTACAACAAATGTATTATATATTAAAAGTGGATTATATTTATAATATATATGTATTAAAAATGAAAAAATAACACTATATATCAACGCGAATTATGCATGTAATATAGACGTTTTTTGGCATGCAATATAGTGGTAATAAATTAGGTGACAATCCTCAGTCACAAGTTGTTGAACTGTTGGGATGTGGAGCCTGATTAATATGTATTTTGTATAACAGTGTTATTCTATTAATATAAATACTGCATCACCGTGGAGGTTACCTTCACTGGTGTTACCACGAAATTATTTCTCTCTCTCTCTTAGGTTTACCAAAAACTGTCTTGATTCTTAAATTATTCTTCGAAATTCCCAAGTGTTGTAATAATCGATCCTAACAACTGGTATCAGAGCACAGGCGATTCAACACGATCACTGAAGATGGATAGTTCGAAGCTTGGAATTGAGAAGTTTGATGGATCTGATTTCAGTTTCTGGAAGATGCAGATCGAAGATTATCTCTATCAGAAGGATCTTCACGCACCCTTGACTGGGGAGAAGCCTGAAGCCATGGCAAACGACGTATGGAAACTCAAGGATCGGCAGGCGTTAGGGCTGATTCGGTTGACGTTGTCTAGGAACGTAGCGTTCAACATCGCAAAGGAGAAGACCACAGCAGATCTGTTGAAGGCGCTATCAAATATGTATGAAAAACCATCCGCGATGAATAAGGTATATTTGATGCGTAGGTTATTCAATTTGCAGATGTCTGAGACTGGATCTGTAGCGGATCACATAAACGAGTTCAATATGATTGTGAGTCAACTGTGTTCTGTGGAGATTAACTTCGAGGATGAGATTAAGGCGTTGATTTTGATGTCATCTCTGCCCGAGTCTTGGGATACTATTGTTTCTGCGAGTAGTAGTTCCCGTGGGTCTGAGAAACTGAAGTTTGATGAAATCCGTGATGTTGTTCTCAGCGAAAGTATTCGCAATCGAGAAGTGGGAGATTCATCGGGCAGTGCTCTCAGCGTTGACGGAAGGGGGAGAAGCAAATCGAAAGGCCAGCATCAACATGGTCGATCGAAATCAAAGAATCGTGGGAAGTCTCCGAACAGACCCAACGTGGTTTGTTGGAATTGTGGAGAGAGAGGGCACTACCGGTCAAGTTGTACGAAACCAAAGAAGAAGCAGAATAAGAAATCTGCAGATGATACTGATTCTGTAAATTCGGCGGAAGACGTTGCGGATGCTCTGATTCTGAGCGTGGACAGCCCGGTTGAATCCTGAATTCTGGATTCTGGTGCATCCTTTCATTCTTGTCCGAGCAAGGAACTGTTCCAAAATTTCAAATCCGCTTATTTTGGAAAAGTGTATCTTGCAGACAACAAGCCCTTAAAGGTTGAAGGAAAAAGGGATATTTGCATTAAGACCCCATCCGGAAACCAATGGACATTGAAAGATGTCAGATATGTTCCCGAACTTAAGAAAAATTTACTCTCTATTGGTCAGTTGGATAGCACGGGCTACACAATACAGTTCGGGAATGGTTCATGGAAGATTGTGAAGGGGGCTATGGTTGTTGCTCGTGGCACAAAAATTGGAACCTTGTACACCACTGCAGGGTGCATGAATATGGTCGCTGTTGCTGAGGGTGGTTCTGGTTCGTGTTTGTGGCACAATAGACTTGGACACATGAGTGCTAAGGGAATGAAGATGCTGGTTGCAAAAGGAGCATTGGAAGGTTTGAAATCAGTTGATGTGGGTCTTTGTGAGAGCTGCGTTATGGGCAAACAAAAACGAGTTAGCTTTACAAAGACTCCGAGACAACCAAAGAAGGTGCGGTTAGAGATGGTTCATACAGATGTTTGGGGGCCAGCTCCAGTTTCATCAGTAGGAGGATCCATATTCTATGTAACCTTTATTGATGACTTTAGCAGGAAAGTTTGGGTCTACTTCTTGAAGCATAAGTCAGATGTGTTTGCAACTTTCAAGAAGTGGAAGGCTGAAGTTGAGAATCAGACTGGTTTGAAGATCAAATGCTTGAGATCTGACAATGGTGGAGAGTACGATAGGTCAGAGTTCAAAGCATTTTGTGGTGCTGAGGGTATCAGATTGATGAGGACAGTTCCGGGGAAGGCAAGACAGAATGGAGTTGCTGAAAGGATGAACAGAACATTGAACGAACGTGCAAGAAGCATGAGGATACACTGTGGGCTGCCTAAGATGTTTTGGGCAGATGCTGTCAACACAGCTGCTTACTTGATAAACAGGGGACCATCAGTTCCCTTGGAGTTCAAGATTCCAGAGGAGGTGTTGACCGGGAAAGAAGTCAAGTACTCACACTTGAGAACCTTTGGCTGCACATCTTATGTTCATGTTGATCCAGAGAAGAGGGACAAGCTTGATGCTAAGGCTGTGAAGTGTTATTTCATAGGCTATGGTACTGACATGTTTGGCTACAGGTTTTGGGATGATGAAAATCGAAAAATCCTAAGGCACTGTGATGTCACGTTTGATGAGTCTGTCCTATACAAACACAGAGAGCAGAAAGATTCAGAAGCTACAAAGCGAGTGGGAGTTGACATTGAGTTACCCAAAGATGTTGCTGCAGAAACTCAACCAACTCCTGACACTGTTGCTGAAGAGTCTGAGGGTGAGCAATTGACACCTGAGCAGGGGTTGAGGAGATCATCCAGAACCATCAGAGCACCTGACAGGTATTCACCTTCATTACACTATCTGTTGCTGACTGATGAAGGGGAACCTGAGTCCTATGATGAGGCTGTACAAGTGGAGAATTCAACCAAGTGGGAGCAAGCCATGGATGATGAGATGAGTTCACTTGAGAAGAACAATACGTGGGTACTGACAGAGTTACCTACGGGGAAGAAGGCTTTGTCAAACAGGTGGGTGTTCAGAATCAAGGTTGAACCAGATGGCAAAAGAAGATTCAAGGCGAGGTTAGTAGTTAAGGGATACTCACAAAGGAAAGGTATTGATTATGCTGAAATATTCTCTCCTGTTGTGAAGTTAACTACTATCCGAATTTTACTAAGTATTGTTGCTTCTGAGAATTTGCATCTTGAGCAAATGGATGTAAAAACTGCTTTCTTACACGGAGATATAGACAAGGAGATTTATATGCAGCAGCCAGAAGGTTTTGTTGTTCCGGGCAAGGAACACATGGTATGCAAGCTCAACAGGAGCTTGTATGGACTGAAGCAAACACCAAGACAGTGGTACAAAAAGTTTGATTCCTTCATGATCAAGAGTGGATTTAGCAGGACTGAAACGGATCAGTGTTGTTACTTCAAGAAATACACTGAGTCCATTGTTTTCTTACTCTTGTATGTGGATGATATCTTGATTGCAGGATCCAGCATGCAGGAAATAAATAGTCTGAAGGCAAGTTTATCTTCAGCATTTGATATGAAAGATTTGGGTGCAGCAAAGCAGATTCTGGGGATGAAGATTTCTCGGGATAAATCTGCTGGCACTTTAAATCTATCCCAGGAGCAGTATATCGAGAAAGTGTTGGCCAGATTCAGGATGACTGATGCTAAGCCCAGAACTACTCCTTTGGCAAATCAGAAAAAGTTGTCAAAGGAGTAGTCACCCAAGACAGCTGAGGAGCGAGAACATATGGCACTTGTTCCATATGCTTCAGCAGTTGGGAGTTTGATGTATGCTATGGTTTGCACCAGACCAGATATAGCACATGCAGTGGGAGTTCTTAGCAGGTATATGGCAAACCCAGGAAAAGAGCATTGGGAAGCTGTGAAGTGGCTTCTAAGATATTTGAAAGGTACCTCAAATACTTCACTTTGTTTTGGCAAGAATAAAGTGGTTTTGAAGGGTTTTGTGGATGCTGATCTTGGTGGTGATGTGGACTCAAGCAAGAGCACATCTGGGTACATCTACACCATAGGTGGTACAGCTGTAAGTTGGATGTCTAGGCTTCAGAAGTGTGTTGCTCTTTCATCTACTGAGGCTGAGTATGTGGCAATGGCTGAAGCTGGGAAGGAGATGGTGTGGTTGGCTGATTATCTGGAAGAATTGGGCAAGAAGCAAAGCGAGAAGATTCTTTATTCAGACAGTCAGAGTGCCATACAGTTAGTGAAGAACCCAGTCTATCATTCGAAGACAAAGCATATCAGAAGAAGATACCATTTCACTCGCAGGGCAGTGGAGGATGGTGATATGTGTGTGGAGAAGATAGAGGGTACAAAGAATCCTGCAGACATGTTGACCAAATGTGTTGATGTGGGGAAACTGGGGTTGTGCAAGACCTCAGTTGGACTTTTGTAGATGTGAGTTCTACAATGTTGTGATGCAGTAGGAAATATTGATGCTATGATTACACTGTTTGAGAGAATACTGTCTTGGTTACCTGATCAGTCTCCAAGTGGGAGAATTGTTGGGATGTGGAGCCTGATTAATATGTATTTTGTATAACAGTGTTATTCTATTAATATAAATACTGCATCACCGTGGAGGTTACCTTCACTGGTGTTACCACGAAATTATTTCTCTCTCTCTCTTAGGTTTACCAAAAACTGTCTTGATTCTTGAATTATTCTTCGAAATTCCCAAGTGTTGTTGTAATCGATCCTAACATGAACACCATAGTGCATTACATCCAATCGCCATAAAATTCCAGAAACAATCAACAAACAGAAAGCAAAAAAGAGCAATTGTATACAAAACTAATTCAGCAGCCTATTGAGTTCCTCTATACATAAAATAGGTTAAGCAGCACGCCGTTATGCCATATAATATCAGCTGAGAACCATGAACAAAAAGGACAACAGTGGTAGTGCAAAATTCTTGTATGGACCTGTAAACGCGACTGCAGCTGAAGGAGGGGAAGTACCAGGAGGTGGAGTTGCAATATCAGTAGCATTTTCCTTAGCACAAGAGTATTTGCATCGACTGGGACGTACAATCCTGTACACACCACTGCTTGCTAGGAGATATACATCCTTACTGTTATCCTGACCATATGAGAAAATGTAGCCCAAAGCTGGAACTGTGCTTCCTGGAACTGATGCACAATTTATAGGGGAATTTCCAGCACAAGTGAATGGAATTTTGGTCGTATTAAATGTTCCACTGTTCTCAGGGCTCTCAGTGCCTGCCCACATAGCACCTGCATATAAATCTGTATACAGGTACCTGCAATAGTTCATCGATATATGTTAATTACCAAAATGTTATATAATCCAACACTAGAAAAGAATTGGATTAGTAGACAAACCTTCCAGACATGCAAGGATCGGTCGTGGACCTATAGAAGTATCCACCAGTGATTGAGGCTGAACCTTCATTCTTATTTACATCAGAGTGATTATAACCCATGACTGGGAAAATTGGGTTTATAGATGTATTTTCTGAAGGTGATTTTGAAGGAGTGAATACTCTGGAGCCTTCGTACATACTCCAGCCATAGTTTCCTCCCTTGGTGATTATATCTACCTCTTCATAATGATCCTATGGGATAAAAATGCAATATGTCAAAGCCAGAACAATTAAATGAACTAATATATGGAGAGAGGAAATGTATGGATTCTCAATATGATAAGATTCCATGAGGATAGCGTTACCTGTTGAACAAAAATGTCTTTTGAGAACTACGCGGAGAGTAAAATTCTTGAACATTACCTGGCCAACATCTGCACACATGAAGTAGGATGGCCTTGCAGAATCAAAGCTGCAGCGCCAAGGATTTCGCATTCCTAGTGCCCATATCTCTGGCTGCAACTCTTTATCTTCAATATAAGGATTATCCTTTGGAATGGTGTAGTTTCCCCATAAAGCAAGCTTGTCAATCTCTTCAGCACCTAAAACAACCACAAATGAAATAAGGGGCAACTCAGCTGAATAAAGAAAAGTTCATTTCAATCCTAGAACATGTCACTCTCAAACAATTAGACACCACACGGATCAACAGATGAAGGTTCTGGCAAGAAATGCTCAGTAGCTGCAAAAAGAAAAAAGGCAGAACAAAAGGCCTGACAGACACAGAACAAGAAGAAAACCTGCAGTTGAAAAATAAGCAGCTAAAATTTTACCCAAAGATGAAATATCAGAATTCAGGAACGATTCATTTGCTGGCAATGAACTCTTCTTTTTGTAGTTGGCAAGGATGACTAGGACAAGAGAGTCTACTTTTTTCTAATTGGAGCTACAAAGATTTAGATAACTGTTTAGAATCTTTTTACAACACGCATTACGATAGCTTAGAGTAGTGGCAAGGCCATCAAAGTTATGGATCTAAGAAATACTGCAGACTTATACAAGAGTATTTTTAAAAAACTTGAAGACAACTTACTTGGTGTGCTATCAACATCAAGTCTCATAATCTTTCCAAGCAACGACTTCTTGTTTTGCGAAAAATTGTAAGGATCTCCACTACCCCCACCGTCTCCCATCATGAAATACAAATATCCATCAGCAGGTCCAAAAAGAATCTGGCCTCCATGATGAGAGGTAAAAGGAAGGCCCATGGTGAATATTCTTCTGACTTCTTTTGGGCTGGCAGATTTTGCCTGGAAAACATCAAATAAATCACGATATTCAGTGTCAAATAATAACGAGAAAAGATTACTCCTTTAAGACTGAAAATTACCTCTGATGGTTGGTTTGCTGTCCCATTAACAGTAAATTCTGCTATAACTGCTTGATATTGGCATGGTCGGCTACCACTATCACTAGGTAGTTTTGATGGATCACAATCCACATCCGAGTTACAAGAACATCTTCCTGCACATCCGGCCCATGATTGCTTATCGCAATTGAAGGAAGCGAAAAAACGGCCATTTTGTGAGAACTTTGGATGAAATGCAATCCCCATCATACCAAATTGAGTGTCAAAATGAACTTCATCAGTTAGATCCAAAAAAGGATTTGTCTCATCTAGCTCTAACACCTTTCCAGAGTCAACTTCTGGAATGGTAGCCAACCATATTTTCCCTTCCTGACTCGAGAAAAAGACACGATTAGAGCCATCAGGGTGAGCGGCCATATCGAGATAACTACCATTTCCTATCTTCTCAAGGCACAAACCGCCTGCAGGACTTAAAGGTTCAGTGGTATTTAGGGCAACAGGTTCTCCAGCAAAGCATACTGATCCATCACCAGAAGCTCCTCCAAATGCATTACAGAAATCGTCTTGTGATTGCCAGAGATCCGTCAACATGGTGGAATTGGACTTTACAGGTGTTGGAGCTTGACCTTTTAAGGAAGCAGCGAAGGGAGAATTCACAATGGACACATTTTGACATGCAGTCCATACTTTAGAGCAAAAGTTATTCGTGGCTTGGCCAGATTGCGTGGAATTTGCTGAAGCTGTGGAGTTGCATAGTATCGGAAGTTCTCTAGGAGCAGAACTAGTACTAAAAAGATCTGCTGAAAATTGATCACATTTCTGCAGAAGGTGAAAATACAAAATTCCATGCATCAACATCCAATAGGGAAAATAAATGCATATTTCTAAACTGATAATTTGGACAGCAAGTCCTTTAGTAATATTTTCTAATCCTACCATCTTCCTTAACCAATTATATAGCTTCCAAATGAATCAATACAACTATATCAGAGAGCCATCTTGATATAGATGAATGTCGGGAAATTTTGTCTTTTGACCTCACAAATCAGGAGTTTTTAAATAGGATGAATCTCTGGTTTAACATGCATTAAAATAATTAGCAGTCTAACTGATGAGATAAAGCATAGATCCTTAATACTAAATAGCTATTCTAAAACACGTATATTCATGCTGCAAGACTAGGAAAATATGAAATGAATATGTTCTTTACTATGTATTGCAATGAAGGTATTAGTTACTAGGCCCTTAGAGACTTGTAAAAGCGTCATGAGTCTAATATCTGTATTAGTTCAACCATTTTATCAAATTTTGCTGCATCTGGATAAAGATGCTTTATTTAAAGAATTCTCTGGCATAGAGAAAGAGTTGCAGCAACATTATTTCGCGCTTGTAATCCATTGAAGACTAACTATATGTTCATGATTCTAAGGCCATTAGCTACCTTAAATGTGCCCAAGTTGGTGATGATTACTCAATACAAGTGGTTACATTTAGCAAGAAAATATAAAATTTACACAGATCAAGGATAGTCTTACCGCGCAAAGGATAGACTTCACAAGAGAAGCACAACCAGAATCAGAAATGTTCATAGCATCATATTGGCTCTTCAATTGCTTATCATCACCAGAATTGCAGCATGAGGTTCCATTGTAAGGACAGAATGTAAGTGGAGTCTTTTGAGGCAGAGGAGCCCCTGCAAAGCATCAAGAAAGTTGAAATCAGAACAAGGACATATAACTGCAAATGGGAAATCTTGAACAACACCAAAAACTTACTTGAATTAGTACACAGAGGAAGTGAAACAGAAGGACAAAGAATCAGCAGGAAGTTCAACAGAAGGATGATCAAGAAATGATTGCCTCCCATGACTACAAGCTGAGAAAACAAAGTCTAAAGCAGAAAAAAAAGGAGCTTCTTGCTACATATCAGGTTCTTTTCAAGATAAGACAAATTCCCAGTTCTTAACTGGAACCAGATTGATTAAATAGAGAAAAAAAAATATATATAATATTATTATCTCATAGACTATATTCTTCTTCTTGCTTTAAATTTCAAAGACATGGTGCCTGCTGCCAACTCTCTCAATAATTGGTCAAACCTTCAAATCATAAACATCTCCACAACATATTTTCTCTCAATTTTGTTTAGGTCTGTCCTTTTCTCTTTCTCAAGGAAATTTGACATTTTATTTTATCTATTGAGAATTGAGGCCCCAGTTGGTTTGTCTAGACAGTTGACTTGTAAGATGGTGAAATCTTGGCATAAATAAATATATTAAGAGAACATATTGGGTGGTTGAGCAGATAAAAAAGAAAATGCTTTAATTGAAAAAACCCAGGCTGGATGGATCTTGGTTGGTTTAGCTTCATGTCTTCTGTGTCCACATTGATTTGGTCCATTTGCACTTTTTTGTGCTCCTCAATATGCAACACTTCTTTGGGCAGATCATATTATATTTTCACACAATACGGAAAAATTAGATGCATAAGCAAATATATACTGGTTAATTAGTTAATATAGTTATATTTTGAATTAATTATGATTGTATAATATATGCGATTTATACAAATATTGTGCGCGATTATACAAAATGGTGCACAAATCAAATTGTATAATGAAAATATACAAACATTGCGAATTCCATAACGGATTATATTTGTGCACGAATTGTATAACGAAATGTACAAATGATATATAAATTATACAAACATGACTAAACATTATTATCACGAAATGTAATTACCCAAACTATAACTATGGAAGATAATTAAGATATTTTTGAGTGGTTATGCGCAAAAATTCCTCTACTTACATTTTATTTTAAAAGAACTTAAGTTTAATTATGAAAGAACGAAAATTAAAAATCAAACTCATCTAAAAATCAAAATGTACAATATTATGCATTTATGGTAACCTAAAAGATGCGAGACAACCAAAAACTGCTGAAACAAGCCTCATACACAGGTAGTTAAACTCAGTAAAGACACCAGCAAAACCGGCCAAGATGGTGATATATTAATTAATACTAATAATAGTAAAAAAGAAACGTAGAGTCTAGATAAAGGCATTAGAACGTAAGCTTTATAAAGGAAAAGCTTTTTGCTAAAAAGCAATTTGTCCAAATGTGTACTTTTGACTACAAAATTATTCCTGCAATATTTTCGTTTAATTTCCTTGATTCACCTCAAAATCAAGGGTCACACTAATTTTTATCTTTAATAAACATATATGCACCTGTTGAATATAAGATTCTTTTTTACTTTGAAACCCTGCAGGAATACCTAATTGATTTTCTTTCTTATTTTTCAAGTTGACCCATAATAATACAATTTTATTGAATTAATATATATCACCGTATCTGGCTTTTGGAAAATTAAAAAAGGCAAATAATTAACATATTAGAATAAATTTAAAGTTTATGAGTTTAAACTTCTAGTTTTATAAAGTTAATGGGTTTTGAACATAGTGAATAAATTTCTTAACATAAATATAAAATTTAAATCAAGCTGTCATATTCGTAAATTGTAAATAAATTTTAAATTTAATTTAACCTTAAAAAATTAATTTATAAATAAAAAATTATTCAAGATTGTATAAACAAACCATGGACCTCATCCCAAACCCATATGGGAATTCAGCATGGTAACGTCATTCTAAATGAGGTATGATTTTAAGAGAAAATTGTTCAATAAATAACAGAACAACGAGAAATAATAAAATGACGTATTTATTATTTTATTTTATGGTGTTGACGATTAAATTGTCAATAATACACGTTGTTTTATTAAAAGAGACATATTACCAGCCTAGTACAGAGGTTACGAACATATACAATGTCTGAGTCAAAATTTTAATTAAGAAGCCTCAACAATATAAAAAAGTAAATTCATGAAGAAGTTATTGAATATCAATATATAATATATATACATAAAAATAATATTTTTATTTAACTACACAATATAATTTTTGACGAAAGAGTGTCAATTGACCCATCAAAAACATGTGACTTCGTCACTATATATGTAAATGGACTTTAAAAAATATTTTATATCATTAATTTGTAGGGAAATTCAATTTTAAATGGCATGCGTCGTGCGATGTGATGTTTTTATTTAGTGAATTAAACGTTAAATTACTAATTTTTTTTGCACTACAGTATTATAAATTATATGAATAATTAAATTTTGGTTGTCCTTTAAGTGGGATCATCAATATGAAATGGAGGAATAACTTTCCAGTAAAGAAAGTTGACTTTAGTCCTCATCACTTATAGTTATTTTTCCTTGCTTATATTATCCATGCAGAGAGTGGCTAATAAAGCTTGTTAGCCGTTACACTAAACTTTTTCATTTTCTACACAACTTATCTAACATACATTTAATATAACGCGCCATCATTAATGACTTGTACTGAAAAACAGAAAAAATAATGTAATATTTTTTAGGGAGAAGGGTCAAAATTGCCCTTAAAGTATTTAAAATAACTCACATATACCCTTTAGCTATTTTTGGGCTCAAAACTATCCTTACCGTCAAACTATTAGTCCACTTCTACCCTCCACATCCAAATCTCCGTTTGGCCTCACATGTGGCATCCGATGTGTCACGTATTTTGACACATGGACGTCCACATAAGCAGTCATTTATTTTCCCAAATTAAAACCCGACCCGTTGGATTCCAAATATCAAACCCGACCCATCTATTTGTGCCAAGTTAAAAGGGGATCTTAGATCCCTTTTCTGACAGAGGACATTCTTTTAAGTTTTCAAACAAATTCCATCTTAATAGTTCAATGTCAGAATTTTTCAAGTAAACAACATATGCGAATGACGATTATTACTCAGCTAGTTCTCAATATCAATATGTATAATCATCTTAAGTGAAATTTCATGATCATTTACTAATTACTAATGCTGGGAATCTATTCAAAGGTTCAATTTGGGGTAAACAACATCCACTAAGCTTCAATTTCATCTTAAATACAAACAACACAAGAAACTCTATAAATGAAAATATATTTATGCTACGCCAAAAAATTGTTGATTTGAGATTTGGAGATGAATTAAAAAAGAACTCTTCAGATACTCTCGCGGAATTCGATGAATGATACATGGCTTTTTCAGATGACAGAAATGGAGTATCTGGAATTTGGAAGTAGATGGATTCCAACGGGTCGGGTTTGATATTTGGGATCCAACGGGTAGGGTTTTAAATTTGGGGATAAATGACTGCTTACGTGGACGTCCATGTGTCAAAATACGTGACACATCGGATGCCACGTGTGAGGCCAAATGGAGATCTGGATGTGGAGGGTAGAAGTGGACCAATAGTTTGACCGTAAGGGTAGTTTTGAGCCCAAAAATAGCTAAAGGGTATATGTGAGCTATTTTAAATACTTTAAGGGTAATTTTGACCCTTTTCCCATTACGTGGACGTCCATGTGTCAAAATACGTGACACATCGGATGCCACGTGTGAGGCCAAACGGAGATTTGGATGTGGAGGGTAGAAGTGGACCAATAGTTTGATGGTAAGGGTAGTTTTGAGCCCAAAAATAGCTAAAGGGTATATGTGGGCTATTTTAAATACTTTAAGGGTAATTTTGACCCTTCTCCCTATTTTTTAATTGTCATAGTCTTTTTCTTTTAATCATATTGATATGAAAAAAATTATAACTTATGTTATTTTTTATATCTGATTTTTAATTTTAGATCATCGAATTAGTGTAAGCTAATATAAATTTTAAAATATAATTAAATTAACTATTAAAAAATCAACGTGACAATTAAAAAAAATAGAGAAAGTATCAATAAAGAGTGGTTTCAGCGTGCATGGTTTTGTTGAAATAGTTTAATTTTTAATTTCCATTTGGTCAATAATTTTGGCTCCTGTTGGAGGATTCCAACATGCTCCAATAATTATATATTTAATTCTCCTTTTCTTCGTCTATGTCATTCATTACCTCATCCAAGCACCGTACAACATACTGTGCATTTTTTAATTTATGGAGTTATGACTTCCCCTGATATTTAGACAAATTGAGTTGATAATTTGTTCTGTCTTAACTCAACTAAAGTTGACTTTAACTTTTTGCAACTGAGATTTTAATGAAAAATATGGAACATTTGCTAGTAACTTAGTTATTAATGATAACAAGATTGCACATCCCATTACACAAGATTCAACCAAAGCAGCAACATAAAAGAAATTAGAAAAGCATATTGTTCTGCCCCCTCCCATAGTTTCCTTGACAAGGAAACAGGAGGAGGTGGTTTACTTGCTACAGTTCTTTCTTTAGGACAATGGTAATTACACCTGCTTGGACGTGTAACTCTGTAGACACCAGTGGTTGTAAGTATATGAATGTCTTTTCTATTATCTTCCCCTAAAGACGCGACGTATCCTATAGCAGGCATGACACCCTCTGCAATTGAATCATGCGTGCGCCTGTATGGGATTTTTGAACTTGTGAAGTTTCTATTTTTTTCAGGATTTTCAGTACCTGACCATATTCCATCTGGATAAAAGTCTGTGTACAAGTACCTAAAAGTTTCGATTCAAAATCAGATTGAGCTAATGAAACAGTACATACATCTATAGAGTTTCAAGTTTGTTAGTAAAGAAAAAGAGAAGCAAACCTTTCATACAGACAGGGATCAGTTTGAGACCTATAGAAGTAGCCACCAATTATGGACGCCGAACCAATTGTCTTATTAGTTTCAGAGTGGCTGTATCCCATGACAGGGAATATGGGACTGTTGGAGTTAGAATTGAAAGTGCTTCCTTCTCGGGCATTTGCTGGTTTGAAGGGATAAGGACCTTCGTAGATTGGCCATCCATAGTTTCCGCCCTTTGTTATCATATCTATCTCTTCGTACAGGTCCTATAAGGACAAGTAACTTTAATAATTTGTCTATGTATTCCAAGAGACTTTAACATATGTCCTGTTTTTGCTTTTGAACTTATCATGATTTCTCTTAAGCTAGTAACAGCTGAATGACTATGTTAATATATTGCTGAAAGATAATTAAGCTCCAAACCTGTCCAGAATCTCCACACATGAAGTAGGAAGGTCTTTCTGAATCGAAACTACAACGCCAAGGATTTCTAAGACCCAAGGCCCAAATTTCAGGCGCTAATTGCTTGTCACTGTTGTACGGATTATCTCTTGGTATGGAGTAATTTCCCCAAAGTCCGCGATCATGCACTTCATTTCCTGTCAGTCAATAAATAAAATTGCAGATTTCAGCTGTTATAGTGCAAAAAACATGCAGTCTCTCAACCAATATGTTTCTACTTGCCTACATAACAAAAGAGTAAAGGTTCTTTCGAGATGCTATGGGAATAGTATGATTGCCAAAGTGAGAAAACAAGTCTACACAATCAACATTTGATCAACATACTTTGATCCACATCGATCCTCAAGATCTTTCCGAGCAACGATCTTTTGTTTTGTGCAAAATTGTAAGGGTCCCCTTGATGTGTGCCAACACCAGTCATAACATACAAAAACCCATCTGCAGGGCCAAAGAGAATCTGGCCTCCATAAACTCCCCTCTGTGGGAGTCCCATTGTAAATATCCTCCTCACTTCCGATGTCTTAGCACTTTCAGCCTGTCAAGAAGGTATGTTATCCATGGAATTTCAATGAAGAAAATTCAAATTCGTATAGCATAAAGCAATAATGGATGTGTACCAAGGAAGGTGTTGTTGCAGTACCATTTGCTGTGAACTCTGCTATTACAATTTGATACTGGCATGGCTCAATGCCACCATATACTGGAAGTGTTGCTGGATCACAATTAATTTCCGAGTTACACGAGCATCTGCCTAAACATCCTGAGTGTCGCAACTTATCACAGTGGTATGAAACAAAGAAACGACCATTACTCACAAAATTAGGATGGAATGTCATTCCCATTACCCCAAATTGAGCACCAAAAAGCACGCGATCAGTTATATCTAGAAAGGGCTTGGATTCATCAATTCCCAATACTCCATTAGATCCATCCTCAGGAACATTGGCTATCCATACTTTACCTTGTTGATTCCACAAAAACACGCGGTTAGAACCATCAGGGTGTGGAGCCATGCCAATATAAGATCCATTTCCATTTTTTTCAAGGCAAACACCATTTGGGGCTTGGTAAGTTTCATGACTACCAAATGATTGAGCACCACTTATTAAGTCCTATAAGTTGAACTGGATTTGTAAACTTTCATCTCATAATGTTGAGGTAACATTTATGTTCTTTCATGTTTAAAAAGTTAACGAGACTTACTGCAGAAAAAATTGACTTCATGAGAGGATGAGAGATATTCATTGCTGCGAATTGCTCCTCCATTTTTAAGTCCTCTGCAGAGAACACATCAAACATCCCCATAACAAAAATAGTCCAGTAAGAAGACATAAAAGAGAGATGATAGCAACTTACTTAACTGCATGCTCAAAGTGTAGGATGTCAGAAAACCATAAAATAACAACAGATTTAGGAGAAAAGCGTTGCACACAGCAACCATAGCAGTAATTTACAGAGGAATTAAGAAACTCCAATTTATAAATTATTATGCCTTATTCTACAAATGACGACTGGAACGCCACATAAACACAACACAACTCTTGGATGATATTATGCACAATATTCCTATAAAGGCCTTCTTGATCTGAATCTTGTATGATTTTATCTTACATTACATATATAATGGCTCTAGAAAGCTACTGTAGAAGTTTAAGGATACAAGAAATTATGTACATTGGTTTAATAATCTCAATGCATGTGCCGATCTCAATGCTATTTTAATAAGACTTGATTTTTGTGTGCATGGGGAGCCAAAACCTTTACATTTGAATAATATATCCATGCAGTGGAGAAGTCAAAAATTTTACGAACTAAACAAACGAAAAACCATAACGGATTCAACATTTGCAACCAAGCAAATCTTTAACCAAGGCTTGGTAGTAGGAAGCATAATTACAAACAACGTAATTATGTACATATTATTTTATTGCGGTACTATTTATTCAAAAAAAAATTTTAATGGCACTGGGACAAATGTTTGACAGAGTAAACAGACATAAAAAGTTACCTAAAATAATATTTTTAGCAATTTTCTAATTCACAATAATGTGTCCTCTGTTTCATCTAGCTGATGAAGATGAAGAATCTACTTATCACATATGAGTTCCATTTTTGGAATGACGATTTTATCCTTCCCAACACAATCAGCTTGAAGAACAACTCTTCTTGTACTGATCAATTTTTTATGGTCCAACTTCGCATTCAAGAATTTGTCGAGTATTTGTCCAAGGAAGGGCATTCCATGGTGGAGGAACCTCGAGGGCCATTTATGGTGGAATCTTTCTATTTGCCGAGCAATGCCGTGATTGGTGATGATGATGATAGCATCTGCGAAATACTCAGCTGTGTAGGCGTGCCTCAGCACAGAATGCCTGCCGTCATCCAAGACGTGTCTGCTTTTGCTCGAAGGATGATATCTCAACCAGCCAATTTTGGGCGTCCTCTGCTTCCCATTGTTATTGGCATTGAAGTGAATACTTGTGATCCCACAGAAGTAGAAATCGCACACCAGAGAAAATATGGTTGGAGGCCGGAGATTGAGGAAGAGGACAAGCCCATCGCTAAACGTCAAAGAATTGAAGTTTAGGTAGTATATTATATATAGAGTTGAAGCTTAGCACATTATGTAATGTAACGCCAAGAAAAGCTACAACTTACTATACATGCAATCTTGATTTTATCTTGACAGTACTACATCAACTTTGGACAAATATCAACTTTTTTCAGAATTCCTGAAGATACTGTCGATATGTTTCTTTAATTTCTGTATATTAAATTCAGCATATTAAGGTAAATAAAGAAGGAGCATTTAGGGATGTGCCTAATGGTTTGTCACGTTGTCTTAAAGTTTCTTTTGAAATTTAATGATTAAACTAATAATCGATTAATTAATATATTTTAAGTATTTAACATATTTATAAATTGATAATCAATAATTTTCAGAATTGAATCAAACTGATCGATTCACATCCTAGACGTAAGCAATATGCTAGTTAAATTTTATCCACTACATTTAGTTAGAGTTATTTAGAAAATCAAGTTAGTTTTTAGTCATAATATACCAATATGTCATTTATCTTAGCCTTTGTTGACATCTGTGCCTTCCAACTTTGAATCAATCCCCTTGTGTTTCTTTTCTTGGCACACTTAATTAGCCGTGTTTTTCACTGAACAACTTTAAAATCTTTAGGTAATCTTTCAGGGTATCAATAAAAAAAAAAGATCAAAAGTAAATGATAAAAGTGTCATCATCTATAAAGATGAAACACACGAAATTGTAAAAATTATTACATAACTAGAAATATGGTACAACACCCAACTCTGTATTGTTCCCCAGGCCCCAGGTAGTACAGTCAAGAAATTTCGTACTACATAGTCCATAATAATAGTTAACGTGATACCTAATTGAAAAAGTAATATTGTACTGATTAAAATATGTGATACTATTCAACATATAATATAATACAATATATGACGACGAAACAATAGGCAACAATAATACGCAAAGATACAATACATTATCTCATGAAGAAAAACAAAAGACTGAAATGAGACAAATTCTCTGTTTCACAAAGAACTCATTGGATCTGGAAGACTGATCAAGCCACCATCCACCGCCAAATCATGGCCACTCACAAAAACAGAATCATCGGAAGCTAGAAACAGAGCTGCATCCGCCAAGTGCTTCACCGTCAGTGTAATACCCTTCAAACTAGTCACCGATCCGTACATTTTCAGAACCCTCATGGATGCCTCCGCTTCCGCACTGATCATCAATGGCGTCATCACTGCCGATGGTGAAATACTATTCACTCTGATTCCATAATCACCCAATTGCCTAGAAGCGGATCTCACTAGTCCTAACACAGCATGTTTCGACATTGCGTAATCAGTCCGCCAGGCTCCTCCCCTGCTTGCGGCAATACTGCCGGTACAAATTATACTCCCTCTAACACGCTTCTCCACCATGGCTCTACCTGCGTGCTTTACACACGCCGCCATGCCTCGAGCATTGACGTTCATCACCCGGTCGAATTCGGAAAGATCCAGATCGAGTATTTTTTGACCCGAATTGCCGACGGTTCCTGCGTTACTGAACATGATGTCGAGCTGACCGTATTGCTGGACCGTCCAATCCACCATGGATTTCACTTGATTTTCAACCCTGACGTCGCATTTCACGTAGCTGCAAATCTGTGAAGAGATGGATGCGGCCACGGCTCTGCCCTTCTCATCTTGGATGTCGGCGATGACGACGGCACGTGCGCCGTGTTGGGCAAAAAGGCGTGCTGCTGCTTCGCCAATTCCGCTGGCACCACCCGTCACTATGGCCACTTTGCCTTTCAGCTTCTGCGTGACTGCTGCCATTTTGGTTTCGTTTTGTGCTATCTTTGAAAGTGGAAATATCTTCCTAAACGCTTGGCTCAAATATTTGGAGTTGATGGCCTAATTAAGCAGCCATATGTTTGATGCCTCAGCCTCAAGCTAGGCAATAATTGCAGGTAAGATAAAAGGGGCCGCAGTCACAATCATAGTACAATTTTTTTAATAATTGAATACGACATTTCTAATATAATTTTTCACAAGCAAAATTAGAATTTTTTTAAGTGAAAGATTAAAAATACATCTTAACTATATTTTTTATTTGAGTTTTATATTTAAATTAATGAATAATAATTAAAATGTGAAACTCACCCCCTTATGATTTAAATATTAAACTAAAAAAATTAAACATTAATTCAATTTTTTTTTTGATAATTAAAAGATGTATAAAACTGTTTTGCGGATACGCCATCCACCCATAGTTGAGTAACCTCATTTATTTCATCAAATTATATTTGAAGGCTTTCGTAGGAGGGACCTAAACTTTTTTATAGGTGAAGGAATTCATAACGCTATGGCTAGTTAGGACTAATTGTATCATTCAAGAGTGTGGTGCAACTGCTCCTCCCTTGACTAAGTCCTTAATTCGACCTTGGCTATGAAAATTTTTTAGGTAGAAAGCGTTTCCCCTGAACATGCCCTAAGCGCCATGAATCCGAATTAGTCTAGTTGCAAGCCCCGTGAATCCGAATTAGTCTAGTTGCAAAGCGAATACCGGACATGAGATAGGAAATCAAAAATAAAATAAAATTAGGGCTTATCATTGTAGCTTTTCAACTAACTGGAAAATCTGAGGATATCTACACAAAAAGGCACAAGTGATGCACAAAGACCATTAGGGAGGAAAGCAGCAGAGCTCCATAAGTAAGGAGCATACAGAGTATCTGCAATGGCAGATTACACATTTCAGCATGAGGCTGCAATTTGTTTTTAAATATTTGGTGCCCGGAAATTATTACCATACATCAAGAATAATCTGAATGAGATTCGTCATAGAAATCACTCGGGCATGGAGACATGACCTCTTGCTCCAAATATTGCAGCACCAATCGCATTGAAGGTCTATCATCTGGATTTGCATCAGTGCATCTTGCAGCTAAATCTATAATTGCTTCGACTGTCACTAGTGTAGTTTGTCATCATAAAACAGGAGGAAAATGTTATATTATATGTTTTGATGATTAACAAACTATGTGACCAAATAGTTGGGACTAGGTCTTAGATGCTATGCTGATAAACAATGGCAGAGTTGGAGTCCAGTTGTAAAAGCTGTCTGGCTGGTTAAAAGGTGACTGTTGTATCTTGCGCTTATCGTACTGATGGACCAATGGAATTTCAGAAGCTCCCTCGTGTGTATGCTAAAGGGAGCATTTCAAAAAGACAAGAAGGGACTTTTGAAGACAGAGATTTTTGTAACAAAAAGCAAGAAGTCCATATTGTCTCCTGCTGAGATACACGACATCAAGAACTGGACGGACCTGATAGAGTGAGTTTAATAGTCTTCTAGTTATTGTTGTGTTGATCCTGATAGTCTTGTAAGATCACGTATTGCCTAGTCTTTAAAGGATTCTTGATCAGTGAGTGTGTGAAGTGTTTTTTGGATTCTTGGTTAGCTGTGACCTTGAATCAATGGGTAGAAGTCTACATCAACTAGAGTTGATTGCGTAGTGGGCAGTCGTGTGATTGTTAAGGCTCTAAGTCTTGTAATAGGTGTGTTGCAAACAAGTGGGTGGAGAAGGGTAGTATCTGAGTTACAGCAGGTTGTAATAGACTATATTGCTCTTGCACCTTATAAATGAAGTTTGTTTTGAAAATCATGTGGGACAGGTCGTGATTGTTTCTCCCTTGAACAAAGAGTTTTTCCATGTAAAATTTTGTGTTTCCATTGCCTGCATTTTAATTGTTCTTTCTGTTCTTATATTGTTGCCGTGTTGAGAGACCTGGTCCCTGACTGTAGTGGACGCATACATTCCAACAATTGTTATCAAAGCGGAGTTCTCTAATCAATTAACACCTAGAGAGATTCTTATGAAAGAATAGATGCTCCACTCAATCTGGAGGAAGGAACTATTCGATGGGAATCATTGGTGAAAGGGGGAAGTATTAAAAAAAGGTGAAGATAAGGTAAAAGGGGGAAGTTGATTTAAAAGTGAAAGTGTCTGCTATGTGAAAGGAGAAGTTGTTGTGCTAATGTTGATTTGCATATGAGTTTATCATCATCAAAAAGGGGAAATTGAATTGAAGAAGCAAACATGTTAAAGTACTATGCACTATTTTGATGATTTGATAAACCTTTAGAGAATATGGTTCTTAGGAGAAATTACGTTTAAAGTTGATTATTAGATTAGGAGAAATTTTCTTTATGTATTTGTTATTATCAAAAAAGGAGAAAAGTATTTTATTTTGGGTTTTAATGAGTTAACAAACTATAGAGCAAAGAGACCTGCTCAGTGAAATTTTTGACATGCAGGCAAGTCAATGATACACAGTTATAAAGCTGCAGCGGTCGGTGGGTGCTACAACAGAGGAGCAGAAAGGTCAGCAGACCTCGACCAATGACATGGCATTTAGTTTTTTTTTGTCCTTCTTATAGAGGGAACTTATTGACAAAGACAATATTTTTTGCAAATCAAGTATATCGAAAGCAAAAGTCATTCCCCTAAGGAAGAACATTGCTCATACTCAACAAAGACCTAATCCGGTGTCGCAACATTTTCAGTTGGATTTTGAGTTTTGTTTCTTGTGCTCTTATATTGTAAGATCAATTCTTATGTTATAAAGGAATATTGATCATTTGTTAGTGTTCTCAAGTTGATGAGTTCTTGGCTAGAGTTAGCCTTGACAACGGTGTTTAAGTCTACATTAACTAGAGTTAGTTAGTGTAGTGGGCATTAGAGTTGTTGCTTAGGCTCATTCTTGTAATAGAGTTATTACAAGGGAAGGGGCGGAGAGTTTAGTATCTAGGTTACAAGGGTTGTAATAGAAACTTTGCTCATTTGTAATAGACAACTTTGCTTTTTACATCTTAGTGAAGATTGTTTGGAAAATCTCGTGGAACAGGTCGTGGTTGTTTCTCCTGTGTGTTTTTCACTTGTTCCTTCTATTGTTATATTGTACTATGTCGAGAGACCTAGTCCCTAACTGTATATTTCTCAAGGCTAATTATTATACTACCACTAAATTATTCAAGGGCAAATCATCTTTTTTCAAAAGTATATACACTATGTGCAGTTATATATGCAAAAAAATCTCTGTCGTACCATGCTATTTCCTTATTCTATCTTTTTCTTTATCACTAGTATTCTTGCTTTTAATTGAAAATTAAAGAATATAACCAGTGTGAATCATAATGAGTGTACTCTCTAACAAAATTGACTGGAAAAGAATTTCACAATCGGAGTTATATATATTGAGAGGACTTTTCCTGATTCTTTTCTATTAATTTTATGTATCTTACATTGTATTAGGACACAATTGATGTCATTTCACTTTCTTCCCATCTTTAACTTATTTCGATTTCTTCTTGGGATGTTTACATCTCTATTTATTTTTAGAGTCTATATTACATGAATGTGTCATTATATTTACCACCAAATGTCTATAATTTTTTTTACAAAAGTGTGCATGTGCGACTCAAATCTTAAATAAAAAAAATTAACATATCAAAATAAGACGGAAATGTTATTGGTGATATTGTTGGTGTTTTTTGGTTATGTTGGTGATATTGATGATTTTTTGTGATATTTGTTGGTGATATTGTTGACATATACACTTTTGTAAATAAAAAGCTAAGTTTGTAAATATAATATGGCACATCACAAAAATATAATAAATACTCTCAAATGGTTTTTTCTTGCCATTTTTCCTTTCTTTTTTTAGGAGGGCCCAATTAAAGGCCTTGTTACCTGCAAGACATTCACATAGTAATTGCATCCAATTTCCACTCTTAATATCACGTCTTACAACTTATAAGAGTACACCATCGAGTTCAGTTTAAACATATAGTTCAAAATTGTCAACTAAATTACAAGCTACTATCTATCTGATCTCAAGTGTTCTAGGGCTCATACCTGTGTGTCTCCTTAATGTGTACCTTAACCAGAGAAGTGCCATGGAGTATACTTGAGAGAAATGTTCCTCCTACTGCATCTGATTCTCAAACTTATGGTGTCCTTGGTGGTGCAAACTTCAAATTCATACCATTACAGGTTTATAAATATATCACAAGTTAACAAAGTAGGGAAGTCAGGTAACCTACCAACCAAATTGTATAGAACTCTGCACACTAAGTTACAAGGAGTTGTTGCTATGGGCGCTCAACTGTTATCCTCCTCAATTGTTTTTAATCAACTAAAACTAACCAGTAGTGGTATTTGCACCTCTCCTGCGAACGACATTTTTGTAGAAGTTTCTTGTCCGAAAGAACAAAGCCAAGGCCACAAGAGCCCCAAAGAAAGTGGAAGCTGCCATGATAAAGAAGGATAACATGAAGCAGTGAGTTCCAGTACAGATGTTCCCTTCATCTGATGCTTCCTTATCGTAGAGGTATCCAACCACCCAAACAGACAGCATATAAGATCCTACAGGACCTGCTACTGTTATGGTGTTAAATATTGTGCCCAGATGTCCTGCACCAAATATCTCAGAAGCAATTGTGGGCATTAGTGACCATTGTGATCCATAACAAATGCCAACTATAACAGAGCCGGCATACAAAGCACCAGGCAGACCAGATGCTATCACAGCATGACCAACAGTCATACTAGCCAGAGTAAGAGCAATAAATAATGGCCTTGACCAACCTAGTGAACGCAAGAAATAATCTGAAATATAACCAGCTCCAAAGCGACCAAGAAAATTCCAGATACTCCATAAAGAAACTAAAGTATTTGTCTCTAAGATTGTGTACCCAAGGGACCCTCCTATCTGGCTAATGTTATTAACTGTGGCCAGCCCTGTGCCCATTCCACATGCAGTGGTGACAAACAAAAACCAAAAACCAGTGGTGCACATAGCCTGAAAAAGGTTCATGTTTTCCCCCCATTCTGGAGTCTTCCTCTCATTCATATCTCTCTCTTGATCAGCACCAGCAGGCAACTGATCATAGTTATCGTGACTTTGCACCATGTCCACAATATGTGCCCGAGATCTGTTTTGCTCATCCTCCGGTGAGTTTTGCTCGAGCAAGTATTTAATTATTCTATAAGACTTTTCCTTGTGGGCACTGATTGCAACAGAGATTGGAGAAAGCAGCAAGAGAATGAGTATAGCAAAAGCAATGATGCGAACGGACAGTTGTAAAGAGGATATGTTTCCCACAATGATTTCAGCCATGAGATAAGAAGCCAATACCAAAGCAAAAAATGAGAAACCATTAAGATGCTTCTTCTCATCATCTTCATTTGTTTGCCAGATTGTTACGAACGACATAAGTAGCATAGTAGTAATAGGAGGCAACAATGACAATAACAGAAGATATGCAGTGGGCTTGTCTCTAAAGATTGTCTGATATACTTGAATTAGTATTGCTCCACTCAACCCGAGGAAGCCCTGCATAGAATTATGGAAAATAAATCAAATATCAAAGAACGGGACAAGGGAAGATGGATAAATTGAAAACACTATACCACAAACAAGATTAGCACCACAAGCCTTCTAAGATTGCAAATCTCCTTCTTTGTTATGAAGAGGAGAAGATCTAATTAACTTTGGGAACTACTTAGTTGCCTTCTTTAGTTAATTTTTTTGGAGGTCAAAGAAATATCCATCTACAATATCATTTCATCAACCATGCCTCAATCTATACCTAGCTGAGGTCGACTACTAATCATCAATATCCATTTTGCTTTATCTAGGCACATTTAATATTACTACTAATTTCTTATTCTTTGCTAAATAATTTATATTTCAATGAAAGTTAAAAGTTCTCTAAAACTAGGTTTTCCTCACACTTATCCTTACGTATACAGTCTCTAACCAGAACAAAATGACTTAAGAGAGAATCTTAACAAACAGAGAACCTTATGTAGGCGTAATAGCACCAACAAAAAACAACAAAACCAAGTCTCAATCACAACTAGTTGATATCACCTGAATAAATCATTTGCTTCCATTTGATCTGTAATTAGTTAAATTTACATTAATTTAGAAAGATTATAGGTCTTTTGCGACAGCTTCTTCCATATGATCTCATTCCTTTCACCAATCTCACTACCACTTCTAGTCATCATAGCATCTATATACAATACATATGAAGGTCCACTTAACAAATGACCAAATAATCCCAGGCCACCTTCTCACTTTATCATCTTCATGTGCTACTTGCACTCTTTGTCGCATGTTATCATTTCTAGTTTTATCCGATGTATGAGTGCTACCTGCAATCTTCATTGAATGCGATCATTTCTAATTCTTCATTGAATGCGATCATTTCTAATTTTAACCAATTTATTATCACCGAAACTTATCTTAATACCCGCATTTCTACGATTTTTATCTAGTGAATAAATTAAGATTTATGGTCTTTCAAACGTTCTGCATCATATACCTTTCACTGCGTTAGCACCTTCCTAATGCGCAAGTATCAATCCTATTGCACTCCTCATTCAAGTATGTTTATTTCAACTATATGTGTTACATCTTCATCCATCAAACCATTCTATTGGAAGATTGAATGTCCATATCAAAATAGTACGCATTGAGGCACCACAATCCATCTAATCTCATTTCATCCTAATTTCAATCGGGGCCTAAAGTCTTATCCTATGAGAGTAACACGAATAGACTAGCTGAAATTAGAGGGATTGAGAAACGAACCTTCATGATGCCAACAACAGTGCCTCTATAATTAGGGAAATTGTGCACAGCAGTGACAACATTTGCCGTATTGAAGAAAGTCATAGCATGAGCAGCTAAAAGCATGTAGAGGCACATCACCAACAAAGGGGGTTTAGGCAGAATCCCCACAACGGTCAACCACATAAGAAAATACCCAGCAAAACACTGTATAGCTCCGGCAAGCAGCACCATCCATGGCCCATCACAACGGCGGCGTCGGGGTCCCGTGACTGCTGTGTAGAGTAAGCCGGAAAGTATGCCGACATTAGCGCCAACATCCTTGAATACGGAAACCACATCTAGGGAGGATTGGTCGTATCCTTGGGTGGATTTGAGAACCGAAGAATAAATGGCGAATGTGTAGAGAGAACCGCTGGTACATTGGATCCATATACTAGCCACTGTGGCTACCCATTTGGTGTTGATTTTCGCCTTGAAACTGGGATTATAATCTGGGTCTAAATCCATTTACTGATTTTCTTCTTCGTTCTTCTTTCTTCTTTCTTCTTTTTGTTCATGACTGATTTAACTCCACGATTTCCCAGTATTCTGATTCGTTTTGCTCTGGCTGCCACGTGTCCGTACAGTACACTAATTTATGTATGCCACGTCACAATTGCTCCTGATCTATATTTATTGTTCATATTTTGATTTGATAAACTTTTTAAGGATTGCTGATTGCTGAAAGTAAATAAAAATTGTACTTAATTTATTATTCCCTAATTATTATAATTCATCTCAATCGTTGAAAATAAATTAAAAATAATTATTTTCTCCGATTCAATTTATTTATCAGTACGTCAAAAACAATTTCATTAGTTTTAGTTATCCATGTGACATTTTTAGATCATAATGATAAATTTTCTTAATTTTTTAAAGTAAATGTTTATCTTTAATAATAGAAGAAGTAATAATTATAATTTATAATTGATAGGAGAACTACAATCCTTTAACACGTTACGTTCTCTTTTTCTTTCCATTCATCTTTTTGAGTTGTATGATCATGTTGTTTAAAACGTTAAACTTTGAGAGCATATTTTTATTTAATTAATTATATTTTCAACACATCCGAACCTAATTCTTTTTCATCAAAAATAATAATAATAAACAAATGACAGCGAATTAGTTGGCTTTCTGAAAAATGCCTTAGTAAAATGCATAATCTTTGCTTTTGCTTTTCAATTCCTATAAAAGAGAGCACGAAAAAGCAACAAACCAATACACGGAGCAGAATATCTACAGTTTGCTCCATCCCACTCCAGGCATTCAAGATGCAGATACAAAATAGCAACTGTAATCTGCAAGGATTGACACAAATACAGAAAGCTTGGCCAATATTTATGATCAGCACAACATGAGCACACGGGAGTAGAACCTTCTTGTCCTATAAAACAATGACAAGGCAACTAGAACTCCAAAAAGACTTACTGATGCTAAAATGAAATAAGAGAGCATGAAGCAGTGAGTACCAAAGCACGAATGCCCTTCTCCTGATGCCTCTTTGTCATATATATAGCCGATTACTCTGACAGAAAGAACATAAGAGCCCACTGGACTAGCTATGGAGATTGTGTTGAAAATTGTACCCATATGGACCACACCAAATATCTCTTTACTTATGGTAGGCATCAACGACCACTGCGAGCCATAGCAAATACCTACTAGCAGTGAACCCACATATAAATTTCCGGGAAAACCAGAAGCAATAATCACATGGCCAACAGTCATTACTGCTAGAGTAAAGACCATGAATAATGGCCTTGGCCACCCTCTCCTGAGCAGAAATATATCTGATACATATCCAGCTCCAAGACGACCAAGAAAATTCCATATACTCCACAATGAAACTAATGTGCTTCTTGCCAATATTGTGTAACCAAGTGACTCCCCAATCTGGCTAATGTTATTTATCGTGGCTAGACCTGATCCCATCCCACATATCATCGCGACAAACAGAAACCAAAAGTTTATGCTGCACATGGCTTGCAACAAATTTTTTTGTTCATCAGGCTGCAAGATAGAGCTAGCCTTCCGTTGGACTGTATCTGTTGGCACTTCATCATAATCCATACTATTCCCAACAGCCAATTTATTAGAACTCGCCAATTCAGGCTCATCTATCAATAGAGAGGTAGAAGATGTGATTGATGAGGAAAGTCTCTCTAGATCAGCCCTTTGGGCCTTGACTACGACACTAATAGGAGAACAGAGTAGAGCAAACAGAACCAATAATGTAATGATCATTGCCCATTGTGGGAAGACAAAGACGTTCTCCAAAACCCGTAAGAACAGAAGATATGCAGCAATAACTAAAGAAACTAATAAGAAGCCGTGCAAATGTTTCTCCTTGTTTCTCGAGGGTGTCTCATGGATTGTCACCAAAAACATGAGCAACAGAGTGACTATAGTCGGCAGTAATGCAAGCATCAATATCAGCGAGCTTGGGTTGTTATTGGATATGGTCTGATACACTTGTATTAGAATTGCTCCACTCAAGCCAAGAAAACCCTGGCCAAGAGAAAATGCATCAGGCAGTTGCTTAATTGAACAGACAATGCATCAGTTACTCAATGGGAGAAAATACTCTTAATGGCACTAGATCACCAGAGAAATATTGGGACCAACCTCGGTAAAAGTTGATAGGAAAAAAAGAATCTGTTACATGGGGAATGAGGAAGAATTGAATTGCATTATATCATAAGATACTAAGCATATCGTAATGCTCATTGCTAAAGTATTTACCTCTTAAGATATCCAATTTTAATAATTCACAGCTAACATGATTTCAAGCCCCAAATTTTTTCTAGGTCTCCAATTCATAGAGTACTTCCAAGATAAGTTTCACCACAGAGGGAATGGTTTAGCAGACACCCAGAGGCATGAGCAGTAATAACATGAGAGTTGTTCTTGTTTTATGAAAAATCAGATTAACAAAAACAAAAGAGAAAAGATGCTGCTGCTTTTCAGACACCAATAAATATAATAGATTAATAATAATGAAAACATAGTGTAAAGCTTCACAGACATAATAGATTGCACTTAGCTCATGATTGAAAGCACTGGGTTCTTTTTTCAGGTCTAACCCCGGTAATCAACAAGTAAAAGCATAAATGCAAATGCAGAACGCAAATCAATAATAATGAGCTGTAAAACTGATATTTGCAGAAAGGCAAAGATCAGTTAATCTTTATCCATTATTTTTCTACAGTTTGCAAAAGTATATGTCTCCTAGTTCATTTTATGGTGGCATATAATTTCATTTGAACTCAGTAAAGGGCTTTTATTAAGCTCAGAAAAACTCGTATGAAAAGCATCAAAAGTAGAATTTTTTATGTGCCGGTCATTACGAAGAAGAATACTATTCTTGGCAAATACACACATTATTCTTAGTTAGGCCTACAAGACCTTTAAGGCCAACTGCTAGCACGCCCCTTTAGAGGATTCAAGGGTTAATATATGTAACATCTTTGTAGTGCTACAACTGCTATAGTGCTTTAGTTACATAGTTAAAGGCATATATTCCCCCTAATATCTTAACCAAATCAATAAGATACTTCAGCTAGATTTTTTTTATTAGCATTATTAAATATGAAATGTCCCATTACCAACTCCACAACTATTGAAGCTTTAACAGGCTAATTTAACGTGTTAAAAACATTACATGATAACAGCAACCAATCAGCGTGTACTATTAGGTTCAATCAAGCCTTTTCTTTTTTCTTTTCAGCCTTACAAGCCCACCCCACACAGGCACACCTCACATATACAAGAACGAAGCAGTACATCTAGCCAGAAAATCAGCATAAAATACGTCGGGACTATTCACATTTAATCCTAAATTTGTCACACTGGAAATGTTTAAACAAACATGTAAGAGTTTGATAGCATCCAATCCTTTTGCAAGTACTATCTCTTTATTTTATGAGATTATACACAGCGTAAGTATAAATATTAAGAAGATGGTAAATCAAGTCTTATTATTTAGGCTACCTTTCATGTGAAAAGTTGCTACAGCAATTGGACAATTTTAAAACTCCATTTGATAATCAGGACAAACAGTGAAAGATAGAGTTGCGTATACAATATTAATAAGCTCTCACATCATATGCTGCCAAAAAAGAAGAACTTTATTCTAATCAATCCCCTAACGTCAAGCAACAGAATACTTCACCCATTTATTAATCCCTAAAACGTCATAATGGATAAAACTTAATAGGATTACAAGTATGCTAGCAATAATCATTATCTAATAGCGTGATTATTAAAACCAGTAGAAGGAAATAGCATACTCAGTCCGTTACTTTTTACTTGTCACATTTTGATTTCAAGCTTTTTGAAAGTTAAACTGTATGAACAACTAACATTATTAGATGTATTTTAATATGAGAAGGTTAGGTATTTACAGTATTTCATATAATTTTTTAATACCAAAGCTAATCAAATTGACTCTGTTGAAGAGAAATGTGAGAAGTTAAAAGGAAAAGAGGGAAGAAAAATTAAACAATCACAACACAGTTTTCTAGGAAAATCCGCCACCAACTGCAAATTAGTGTTAACAAAACAACTAACAGAAGTAGAAAATTACTCATCTGAGTAGTTGATTATGATGGTACTTCGCAACATACCTTCATGATACCCACAATAGTACCACTGTGATCCGGGAAATTTTGAACGGACGCAACAACATTAGCCGTATTAAGGAAAGTCTGAGCATGAGCAGCGATAAACATGAACAGGGACATAACAGCCACAGGCGGCCTGTGTATGTTTCTGGTGACGGCAAGCCACATGAAAAAGTACCCGGCAAAGCACTGGACAGCCCCAGCCAGATGTACGACCCATGGCCCTCCGTGGAGAAACGAGAATCGTCCTCGGCCGGTGGTAGGATTAGCGGCGACAGCGGTATAAAGGAGGCCGGAGAGAATTCCGGCGTTGGCGCCGATATCTTTGAAAACCGATACAGTGTCGAGAGTGGATTGATCATAAGATTGGGTAGACTTGAGCACAGGTGAGTAGATGCCGAAGGTGTATGATGCGCCGCTGCTGCACTGGATCCAAATGCTAGCCAACGCTGCTAGCCACTTGCTGCTGTCCATAGCAATTTTCTGTGGCTGGTAGCTGGCATGGCAACGAAGAGAAGTTAAATATGTTATTTTTGTTTTTCAAATTTATTTTTATATTTTAAAGGTTTTTCATTTTTTGGTCCCATAACAAACTAGTCTCTTTTATCTCAATTTAAGTGTACTTTTTTTATTTATCTGATAAAAAATAATTTTTTTTATATTTGATAAATTTGTTAATTTCAATATCCCGAATTTAATCATAAATTAATTTTTTCCATTTAAATTATAATATTTAAAATTGTTTCCTTGCCCGGATGGAGCAATTTGCAAGTGGTTTAGAAAGTTATGGATTTTATATTAGAAAAATTACGCAGCTAAATAAACATATACTATATAACTATAGTTTGAATTACGGCTCACAACAAACATCTTGTTGTAATTACTGTTTGAATTTTATATAATTTGCGCTATTTATATAAAAGTTGTGCATGATTTTACAAAAGTTGTGCACGAATCAAATTATATAGCGACATATAAAAGCTTTTCTTGCGAATTGTATATCGAATTATACAAACGCTACTGCATATAGTGAAATATACAAATACTATATAAAAATTGTGAATTGTATAACGAATTATACAAATGTTGCTGTAGTTACAAAACGTAATTACGCAACCTATAAATATGAGACATAATTAAAATATTTTTAAGTGATTATACATGAAAATTCCTCATTTTATATTGTCACGAAGCAGGACATATCTAGGGGGTTGGGGGTGGGTGGGTTCACATGAATTTATACTCTCCTTTTTAGATCTTATATAATAATGTTATAATTTTTTAAAAAATATTTAAATAAAAATATGGGAATTCACATTCAAAATATTATATAAAAGCACTAATATTTGGGTGCACCTCTTTAATCAAAATAAAAATTTAAATTTTATATATTTCTTTTTAAAATAATAATAAATAAATAACACCTATTTAAATGATCATCGTAGCACTTTTAACATTTCAATAACAATAGTTAGTTTTTCATGGTGATTTACAATATTAAGATTTACCTACCTTATTTCAATTATTTTATAACAATTTTTTAAATTTATTAATCACTAACATAAAAGATTTATAAATTGACTAACTTGTCATTTTCTAATATGGTGTACTTGCGTAATTCACTTAGAAATAAATTTGATATTCTTTTAATTGTGAAACCACTACATGTCTAATCCAAAGGAAAGTTATTTTTAGTATCGATACTATGTAACAAGAAACTATCGAAAATTTGTTATTTGCGGACGTTGTATATTGATGGTGGAAAATCTTTAGTCAGATGTTTGTTATAATTTATGATAAGAAATTATAAGTGTAATCAACCAAATTGGCAAAAAACACACTGTCCAACAAGTCTATTCCTCTTTTCGCCACATTTTACGTACATGTTTTTTTAGTTCATTCTCAAAAAAAATTTATCTTATTAAAATTAGAAATAATTTATTTTTAAAATTTTATTTTTCTCTTTAATAAAATAATTTTCAATCATACAAATATCTATGAATAATTCTATATCATAAGTTTCAAAAGTCTTGCTTTTTTTCTTAAATATTATGCCAAGTCAAGCGGTGCCATATAAAATGAGATGAATGAAATTTATAATAATATAGTATTATACCATGGAATGGGGAATAAAAATGTGAACACTTGAGTTCGTTTTAGTTATAGAAAAAAAAAATTATTTTAGCTGACATTTGTTCATAAATTTTCAGGTATTCTTTTGTTTTAAATTATCAACATGTATTTGGACATAATTTTTGAAAATATATTTTTTAAAATAAAATATAATCTATATCCATGTGTTTTAAAAACTATAAGAAATACTCATTAGTTTGACCTACAATCTTTATTTTATAATGAAATAAATAATACTTTATTTAAAAGTCATTATGCAAATCACAGTCATGTCTACAATATAATAAAGTACAATTAAAATAATTAGGTTCAGTGTTTCACGAGTTAGAGCATGACATAACAAACTGAAATTAATTGTTACCTAAATCTTTTTGTAAGTCGTTAAACCATTGAATTAATTTTTTTTTTCAATCATATAAACAAATATTATGCTAAAGATAGGGTTAAGCAAATAAGTTTATGGACAAAGATTAATAATGAAGAGATTAATAAAGTAGAAATTAGTAATGCAAGTATTATTTTTTATCAAGTGTCTGATTTATTATTTTTTATTTAATCTTGGGTAAAAAAAATTTTTATAAATTTTTTTTTAATTATACACTTAAATAGTTATGAAACTTTTTATTTCATATAATTGAACCAAAATAAATAAATGCTAGATAATATTTTTTTTGTGACCTTTTAACTAACTAGGAGAAGAGTAAATTTGTCAAAATGACTTTCATGCAATAGTCTCTATTCCTATTTCCTCCACAGGGAATCTGAATAGAATTATTTGCCATTATACCAAATTTGGAAAATATGAGGTTAAATCGGGATACCACTTGCTAGGGAAAATGTTTAGATGTGAACAAGCGAATCATGAGAGAGCTCAATTTAGTAATCGGTCTCTATCAAAAGAATCTTGAAATTTTTTATGGTCCATGAATATCTAGAATAAGTATAAGCACTTTATTCGAAAATGCATTTTAAATGTGCTTTCAGTCAATTATGCTATTGGCAAAAGAATGAAATAATTTTGCGGAGTGTGTAAGGGGTGTGGATTGGAAAGTGAAATATTGATCACATGTTGTTTAGCTATCCTAGTTCTCAATTAGTTTGAAAAATTTGTCTCATTAATTGGCCTAATTTAGAAAATACTATGAATTTTGCTAGATGGTGGCGGATCTTATCATTAGTGCTAAAAAATATCTTGAATATATTAAGTTCATAAAATTAAGTGTTACCATTATGTGTCAAATTTGGAAGACTAGAAGTTCGAAGATTTTCAATGGAGAAATTTTATAACCAAATAACTGTGATAATTTGCTTCAGCCTTTGACACCCCAATCTAATTCGTCGGGAAAACCATTACTGTTGAAGCGATTGCAATTCGTACGACATTGGTGAGAGCTAAGAAAAAAGGTTGGACAAAGGTACAAGTCTTATCGGATGCAAAAAGTATGATGGATATGGTACTACAAAGAATTTTAGTCTCACGAGAGATAGAGAGTACTTGTAAAGATATTTGAAAACTTATAAGGATCTTTAATTTGAGAAGTCAATGTGGTGTGTATTCCAAGATCTTGGAATATAGTAGCACATAATTTGACAAAGTTTTCTCTTTCATTATTACATAAAGTTGTTTGATTTTTTGCTTCCCCTAGTTGGATTATAATTGATGCTATGGCATCCTTTAATTCCTTGAAGCTTTTTATGCGTTAATATAACTAGTTGTTTGGTTGTACCCAAAAAAACAACTATCTCTAAATAATAAAATTTATAAGCTATTAATTAGTATAAATTTAAAACATAAAATTAAGAAAATAAACAAAAGTGATTAATAGGATTTGAGGGAGAATTTTTTCTTTACGTACATCAATCCATGATATTAAATTCTATATTTCTATTATACAGAATAGTTGAAGACGATCAATGACATATTCGTAATAATATTGTCATATAAGAATAATATTATCATTATACACAATTGATTTTTAGCAAATCACAATTTCTCTTTTATTTTCCTTCTAGATCGTTCTGTCTCGTCCCTCTCACTTCAAGATTATTAAGAGAGAATGAGATGACTCAAACCAACGCAAAAGAATAGGTAAAATGCAATAATCTCCTTTAACCTCTTCTTCTCCTTTGTGCTCAAATCGGGTATATTCACCCCCAATTGTTGGTATTTATTGTCAAAAGTTCAAATAGTGCACTACAGTTGAAGCGGTCAAGATAGATTCTTAATTCTTAAAAATGATAGATGAAACCCAATTGTTGAAAGGCCAAAAACATGCCCTAGCTAGATTAGGATTAAAATACTTGTAAATTATAAATTATTATGTAAGATGTTTGACAAAACTCCAAAGAAAAAGGCAGATTCCATCATCTTGGTAAGCTTAAAACCTTCCTCCATTTTGAAACTAAAAGCATTGTTTTATTGATATATGTAGTTTTATAGGCTATTATGGTGAAAAGAGTAGTTGTTCTTTTGTGAGATTAGGGATGACCAACGGGCGAGGTAGGGTAGGGCAGGGCAGGTTTAGAGCTATGCGAGTGTGGGATGAGTTAAAGTAGCTATTTTTAAAATTAATGCGGGGCGGGTTTAAAAAATCAAATAGAAATTCGAAGAAATTAAGCTAATTAATGTCAATAAACCTGTTTCCCATAAAAAAAAAACTCATTGAATTACTTCACAAAAACAAATTCAAATTTTAAATTCAATTTTATACGCTTAATATGAAGAATTTTCACGTATCAAACGGCTTATACATGTCCTTTATTCATTTTCTTCGATTTTGTTGTTTTTATATGTTACATACAGATTCTAATTCATCTTTTCGTGTAGATATTCCGCAAGTTGACAAATTCCTCAAGTTCCTAAGCGCTTTCCAACAATATGTGTTTAATCAATCCTCATGTGTTCGTGCTTAAATTTGAGGTACTGTACAACTTGGGCCTCTTCTCAATTTTGCTCCTGGCCCAGTAATACAAACTAAAACAAAATCCATTGTCAATTACTCAGCTTTGTTCACAACAAAAACAACCGATGTTTGTTAATGAAAGTTACATAGTTCTACGACGCTACCGTAGTAAGTGCTTGACAAAATATGTGGTTGAAGCTAACAAAAAATATATTTAAGGTTGTCTTTGGTACAAGTTGATTTCTAACTTATTTTCTCATATTTAATTGATGAGTAGAAAGTATTTTATGAAAAATATATTTTATTATTTGGTTAGTGAATGAAGTAGAAAATATCTTAAATTTTTTGGATTAAGAGTAGAAATTTTTTTTAAGAAAATAATTTTTAACATGAAAATCAACTCTAGTGATCGATTCGGGACCTGCTACCGACACCTAATGCGAGACTCAACTCAATTTTTGACTCATAATTTGAGTTTCAAATTTAAAGTCGACCCGACTTTTAAATGGAATCCAATCACACTTGACTCTAGACTAAAAATTTCAAATTATTTGATTTTAGAATCTCTTTTTATAAAAAAAAAAAAATTTTGGACTGCAACTATTTATTTTTGGCTGAAAAATTAAAAAAATAGTACCGAAGAGTGCCAAGTAGGATAAAAGTGTTTAAAGGGATCAAATCTGAGCAGTTGAGGTGTCTATTAGGAACTTGCCTTAGTTTAGGTGTCTAAGTGAAAAATGAGGACAAGTTTAGGTGTCTGTTTATTATTTGGCCAAAATAAAATGTGAAATATTTTTCAAAAATAAATTTTAAATTTTATTTTATGTTTAAAAAAAAATAAGTTTTTAAGGAGGAGGGGTGTCGTGATAGGGGTGGGGTAACACAAAAACATTTGAATTTGAGATAGAAAGAGAGTTTTGAAAAATGTTTTTCCTTAGTTTTTTGGAAGGAAATCATTTTTCTTAAATTTGAAAAAATAGATTAATTTAAAAAATATTTTTCAAATCATTTAAGCCAACCAAATGTTTTCCTCCATACCAAACACACCCTAAAAGTTGAAGTTAACAAAGAATACTTGAAACTTAAAATTATGTTTGAATATGAATTATACTTTTGAAAAAAAATTGAATATTTCTCATTTTAAAGAACTTGACAAAAAGAAGTATTTGCATGTCAATTATAAAATCAATGTTGTTTATCAGGCTTGTGCACCAGTTCATGCTTGTTGAGTTGTTTTATATTCTCACTGTTAGGCACAGGCTTTCTATTATAGCCATTCTTTTTTTTTTTTTTTACGTCTCTATAGTTTAGGAAATTTCTTGGAAAATCATGAAATGTTCTGACACTTGTAACATGTACGGTCAATCAATTATATTAGTAGTTAACAAGGCTAATTTTAAAGGAAAAAAAAAAATGCTTTGTCGACTGTAAAGGTACAAGTTTTGTTAATTAATAGTGTGGACAACTTAAATCTACACAAAACTTGAATATTGTTCTTATTTAAATGAAGGTTGTCACTACCAAACAATGTGGACGGTCCTTTTATTGTATTAAATGGAGAAGGGTAAATAAGATTTTAAATTCTATAAGTCGCCTTTCTAATACTGAAATTAAACTGTTTAAGCAGATCCTAAGGGGTTGTTTTTCTTTAATCAGGATTATTTTGTATTGCATTTGATTGACATGTTGCTTTTCATATTTAAAAAAATTGACTTAATCTTATGGTATTATTTTACCAGAGATTCACATGTATTTCATGCGTCTGTCTTTACTTATCCACTATTTTAAAAATAGATATTCAATAATACTTTCTTCGATCTTTTTTATATATCGTTCTTACTATAAATAGATAGTCCTTAATTTATGTCATTTCACAAAAAAATTGCATTAACGATATTGTTCTTCATATTTTACTCTTGATAGTTAATGAGTTTTGAGAAGATATATTTGGCCAACTAAAAATTAAAAAAACAATTAATGTATATTAAATAAAGGCAAATAAGTAAAGTTATTTTTTTTCTTAATGCAAGTGCAATTACAAAAGTTAACATATAAAAAGGTAGAGAGAATACTTGTCTACTTTATGAAATCAAAATATAATTTTACACTTAGTTCTTAATTAACCCTTACTATTAATTATAGTCATTTCTTTATTATTTTTTTCAAGATATTACATTTATTATTCAAATAGTGATTTTATAAACTTACGTTTATTATTTATTGTTTCTTAATCCCTGTGCTAAGTAAAAATAGACCGAGAAATTAATAAGACAATTTGCATATCAGGGTAATCAAAACACCTAAAAAAACCAAAATTTAATATCTTTTACTTCGAAATCACTTTATAAACAAGGATGAGTTTGAATATTTTTTTTATAATACAACCCTGTATATATATATATATATATATAGTTTTAAAATGAAATGAACAGTTCATATTTGGGAGAAATATTCGAAATAAGCTTCTGGAACGAGGGAGGGGAGTGGGAGCTAATTAACATTAATCAGAGAACTAATCATCTTATTAACGTCAATAATTGACAGATTAAAACAGTAAGTTGGAATAAAATAAGAACTAATCAATCTGAGATCGCTCTTAGTCAACATCGATGAAGGATGCTAATGTCTCATTAGAAACACCAAAAGCCCACACTAATTAATACTGGAATCTATCCTTAATTTTGAGATTAAACAAGTGGTTAAGCTCTGCTCCTGTTAATTTAATTTTGCCATGTCTAAGCCACTGGAAATCGATAGTCAAAAGCCGAGAGGCACGAGATATAATGTGTTCGGCACGTGCCTAAGCTACACGTGTCATGCATCATGCCACGTAACACGTTACAATTTGATGCCATAAAACGCACTAGAATAAACATTGTCCAGGGATTTTATCAAAATATTATTTTATTTAATAACATTGATATAATTTTAAAAATATATATATATTACTTATATAAAAAAAATACAATTAACTGTACTACTAATCTCTCAATTATTGTTAATTTTACTTTTCGTCTTATTGATATGTGATTAAACATATTTAACTTTGATATTAGACTTATTAACAATACAATCATTTAAGTATCAATGTGGATATTAAACTTGTATCATTAGGTCATCATTAAAGGTAATATACTTTTACAAACTGAAATATATAAAATAGTATTTTCTATCTAAAGATAAAACACATGTGTTAATTAATTAAAAAATTAAATTTATTGAGTCATATACCATAAAATATCATGTGTTTCTCATTTAGTAGTCGTTTTTCCTATCCCTATCCCTATCCCTTTCTTGCCCCTTTCTTTTCCTTTCCTTTTTGTCATATCTAATTTATTCGATCTGCTTATAGGTTGTTGAGACGAGGGTTCCCAGAACACGGCCTCTCTACTTCTGTGAGGTAGTGGTAAGGTTTGCGTACATTCTACTCTCCGCAGACCTCACTTGTGGAATTTTACTGGGTATGTTGTGTTTTTGTAGTCATATACCATAAAATTATTAGAATTATAATTTACTAGTAACTTAGGCACCAAAACACTATTCTCCGTAAGAAATATTTCTTTCTTTTCATTTGTGTGAATACTTAATTGAACATGGAAACAATAAAAATTAAAGAGTTTTTGATATGTAAGTCTTCAAATGCAAAAGATTAAAATTGTCTTATTAAACGAGTGATATTAGAGTTTAACATGCCTTTCTATTTTATTTTATTTTATCTGTTTTTGTAAAAGAAATTCTTATATGAAGCAAGTTCCAATAAACAGGTCATTAAAAGGTCATTTTATTATTATAAAGGATGATAATTTCGAGATAATATGTGTAATTATTTTATAGGTACTTTGTTTGTTAAACTTTTTATTAACAGAAAAAAAGGATAAAAATGCCCTTCTCCACAGTTTTTCCCCGCCAAAGAAACCAAGCTTAAAATTAAAATAAAAGTTCTTTAAATATAAAATATAAAATATTTTATATTAAGCCTCACATATTTTATTTTTACTCCAATAAATCAAATATCATCAATTAATATAAGTAACACTTGCTAAATGATTCGTTATTATCTGATCCAATGTGTATATTTATTTTTAATGGTGTATAGGTAATAGTAACACTTGATTTGATTTGACATCATATTTTAAAAAAAGACATTTTAATTTCATAGTTCTAAATTAAAAATAAATCAAAGATACTAAATTGCTCCTTAATCTTATCGCCTTAAATACGTCATGTGAAAAGTTAAAATAAAAATATCACAAAAAAAAAAAAGTAAAGAAGTCATTTTTTTTAAATAAACTAAAAAAACATAATGTATGTTATTCTTTTTTAAATGAAACAAGTATATAATTTTGCACAAAAGATATTTGGATAATTGAATTGACCCTACCTAGCTCTGTCCCGCCAAATAGAATGGCTTGTCTCACAACGACAGGTTAAGACGTCTTGAGGTGCGGCCCGGAGACAAAATCAATCAATTCCAACTCAAGTCGAAAGGCGCCAATGACGGTTAGGTTCAACGTCTCAATCAGCCAGCATGGCAGTTTCACAACAAATCAAAACATAGATCAATATAAAAATAGTAACAAATTCCTCAATTAAAAAAAGAATAAAGATTTGAAGGGCCTCAATTGTAAGAAGGAAGAAGCTAATCTCACCATTATATGTCCATTGACCTTCAATGTTGAAGCTTCCCCTTCGCTCTCTGTTACCATTGATGATTGGTGGTGGCACTGCAAATGGAGGAGGTAGGACAAGTCGAGAAGGATGTGGATATGGTGGACTTGCCCTCTTCTTTAGCTGGTGTGAAACTGGCTGACGCACCTATTCTCTTTTTCGTTATTTCTCACAAGTCTATTATACTTGAGCTTGCCGACATCCACCGTGTAGCTGTAGAGGCTTCGGATATTGGCTCACAAGGCCTTGATTTAGTTCGTGATCTTAGCAGGCGTTTAGAGTTCCTGAAAATTGTATATAAGTACCATTGCGCTGCTGAAGATGAGGTAAAATGGTTGTTCATTATTATGACAATTATAGTAATTAAGTGTTGGTTGAAATTCATTATCATGAGAAGCTGCAAGGAAAGACGTTGACTTTAGGAAACTAAGGGAGCAGTTCAAAAAGTCCCAAATTATCGACATAATTTAGTGCATGGATCTCATTAGTTACTAATACCTACTCTGTTATTTGTGTTTCAAACTTCAATAGAGTAGCATCTTCATTTTAGGCTGCACTTTTTATTTGTGATGATATATAGGATAAAGAAGGGATTCGATATCTATTCGATTTAATAGAACGTAATTTTGACCTTATATATACAGTGTAATTCTGGTGAATGAATCCCCTAGCTCTACCACTGCCTTCGAGTTGCATTGGTTCTTGGATTCAAGATTTAAACTTGATGAGTTCAACCTTTAATGTTCATAGACTGAACTCACTAATACTTTTGAAAATAATGGGTTTGATTTAATGCTTGTTGAACTTTTATTGGTTTTCTTACATATATCTACATTCCTTGTCAAAGATAATGGATTCAGTTGAACCCATTGCAGAGGACTGAATCTTCCTCCAGCTCTGCTGAGGTCGGAATGTTAATCTTGACAGGTCGTCTTTCTTGCCCTTGATGCACAAGTGAAGAATATAGTTTTTAGATATTCTTTGGAGCATAAAAGTATAGATGAGCTGTTCAGCTCCATCTTCAGATGCATAGATTGCTTACAAAAGGGAACGGAGGAGTTTGCCCAGTTGTTCAATGGACTTACGTGTTACATAGGTACCATTGAGACTATTATCTCTCAACATATGCTGAAAGAAGAGGAGGAGGTATCACTAAAATTTCACTATTTCTATTTAAGTTGAATAGTACATATTTCATTTTTAGCAGCTCTTTTAACCTCTATTGGTTTTAAACTTTTTGATACTTGTTTGAACAAAAGGAATTCTGATTTATATCTTGCCATTCGAAAATGAGAGATGCACAGAGTTGATATGACATCTTTGTAGTTATATATACGATACTTAGCTCTCCTGTTAATGCACAACACAGTCCAAAATTTTTTAGGATTTCACTAAGGGAATCAACATCCTGAAAAGACCATTGGAAACTATTGTAAAGAACAAACACTTTGATATTCCGATCCTCTTTGCCCTATATAACGCTTTCTAGTTCATTCCATTCATATGTTTAGGGATTCTTCTTGATGGAGAGTTATGGTACTTAATCTTCAACTTAGATTTGCTATAACAATACTCTTCTCTCCTTGAATAAGTTGGAATATTTCATTCTTTTCATTTATTATATAATCGAGAGCGAGAGCACTTACAGTCTGAACAACTTATAGTTCTTAACAAAAACTTCTGTTTTTCATCCAAGTCTCTTTTCCTGAAATCTCTGGCATGTGGTATGTCACTGCAGATCTTCCCTTCGTTGATTAAACGGTTCTCTTCCAAAGAACAAGCCAGGCTTGTTTGGCAGTATCTATGTAGTGTTCCCCTCTTATTACTGGAGGATTTTTTGCCTTGGGTGATGACTTCTCTTTCTTCAGTTGGAAAGACAGACTTTCTGAATTTCATTCGTGTAGTTTTACCCGAAGAGACACTTGTCCAAGAGGTACATTACAACCTTCTTTTCCAACTACATATTGAATAGTTAAAGTGGCTCATCTAACAAATTTATGTTTATTTTGAAGTTGTTCATCTCATGGCTTGATAATAATGAGCTGTCTGCCCAATCCTGCTTAAAACATGGAAAAGGAGCTAAACCTCATTATGGAATCACCAATATGAAGCACATGTTAGAGCAGGGAACCGTGGTGGTTCATTCAAGTGAAATGAAGCAACCGACAAAGAAGAACGCGATTGATGGTTTCCATCTCTGGCATGCTTCTATTAGAAGAGATCTGAAAGAAATTCTGGAGGAACTATATCAACTAAGAAGCTCTTTTTGTTTATCAACCTTAACGTCGTTGGTAGCTCAGTTGAAGTTCTTTGCAGATGTTCTCAACTTCTACAGGTTATAGCTTGCTCATCAGTATATTTTTTAGCCAAATTCTTGTACTTGAAATAAATCAGTTTGATTTAATTCATTGACATTAGTGTAACCTCATTCTTGATAAGGCCTAGCGGTAGTGGTTGAATTATTAGCTACGGGTTCAACTGAACAAGTATTTTTGACTTGGCATGTGTATATATGTGTGGAGAACACTAGAAATTCAAAAAAGAATATTATGTTTTGACTCATAATTTCACAAGTACAATATATTTGGTGCTAAGAATTTTAAAAGCTGAACCCATCAATTTCAAATTCTCAATCCGACTCTGCCTTGTGAAGTTTTGAAAGAGCAAACTTTGTTTATGCTAGCAACTAATTGATGATCTATTGGTGAGATAGAATGTCGAAGATTACTAATGGTCTCAATTCTGGTGACCGATGTTGTTGAATGCTGGTTTATCATTTTGAATTTGATAGGTATAGCCCAACTTTACTTTCAGTGTTTTCTAATAGTCACATTATTTACAGCATTGCACTCGATCAAATCTTCTACCCGTTGGTAGATGAACTTACCAGGAGTGATCCATCAACTTCTTATGAACAATTTATTGAAGGAAGTCAAATTGAGGAACTACAGAGATTACTATACTGCAAGCTGCAAGGTGGAATACAGCTAAATGTTCTTGTAGAAATGCTTTGCCAGGAAGCAGAATCATTTATTGGGAGGATCAGCAAAAAGCTTCATTTTCTAGAAAATGAGGTATATTTTCAAAATCTTATGGACAAATCAACTCAATGTTTATTGAAGACTCTTGCAGAAAAGTTCAATATCTACTTACATTTTCACAACAACGCTCTTTCCCAAAGTATTACGCAGTAGTTGGAAATTAGATTTTACGTTGACTTCTTCTTTGTTCCCTGGTTTCTTATATAGGTTTTTTTGGTCATTAGAGAGAAATGCAACCATGAATTGCAGATCTGGTTATTGTACAGAAGCCTGCTGATGTTACCTCTTGGGTTACTAAAGTGCATGATTATCTGGTTCTCAGCTCATTTATCTGAGGATGAGTCCAAACTGATCCTAAATAATGTAATGCTGGGATCTCCCCAAGTTAACAGGTCCTTTGCTTCTCTCTTATATGAATGGGTTCGAACGGGCTATTCTGGCAAGATTTCTCTCGAAAAGTTTAGAAAAGATTTAGAAGAAATGTTCAGTAGCAGAAGCTCCTTGCTGGAGAAGTCATTAAATAATTCTGTAAGCTCTTTCCCACAATCAGATATGCAATCATCTGATAAATATAATAATCTGTTATCGCTACCATATTCAGCCATGACATCAAACAGTACTGTATCTTATCACCCTTCTCCCCTTGGCATCATTAAGAAGCTTGATACATCTTATTCGTATGGGATCAATACACAAATATTTTTCTCAGACTCACAGAAAAATTTATCCTTCTTTCCTGGAACTTCTTCCAGATCAAGCCATGATTTAAAATTTCCAAATCGTGACTTTGTACCAATAGACTTTGTCCGTTTCTTTCACAAAGCCCTGAAGAACGATATACAGGATGTCGTATCCCTGTCAGTTAAGCTGGCTGAAAATGTTGGAATTCTAGCTGAATTTCACAGACGCTTCCACCATCTGCACTTCCTATTGAGGCTTCATAGTAATTCTGAGGACGAAGTTGCCTTTCCTGCTTTGGAATCAAGGGTGACACTCCAAAATGTTAGCCATTCCTACACCCTTGACCACAATTTGGAGGTAGAGAATTTCAACAAAATCTCTGTTCTCTTAAGTAAACTCACCAATTTGCTAGGTGATGAGGTAGTTGATGGTAAGAAGCTCAAGTATAAAAGGCTTTGCTTAAAGCTCCATAATGCATGCATATCTATGCAAAGAACATTAACTGACCACATCAACCATGAAGAAATTGAACTCGGGCCACTATTTAGAGAACATTTTTCTGTTGAGGAACAAGAAAAGATTGTTGGAAACATGCTTGGAAGAACAAAAACAGAGATTCTACAAGAAATGATTCCATGGTTGATGGCATCTCTAACACCAGATGAACAGCGCAGCATGATGTTGTTGTGGCGCAAAATTACAAGACATACAAAGTTTTTTGAGTGGCTAGGAGAATGGTGGGAACCTATAAAGAGAGAAGAGAGTGTAAATGTTATAAAGCAACCAAAGATTTCTCCCTTATTGTCTACTGATCCTCTAGAATCTGTCTCTACATATTTGTCTAGAAATGGTGTTAAACAAGGAATCTGGAATGAGAAAGGATCAGATCTTGTTAATCATGATTTTTATCAGCATGGATCTTATACTGAAGAAAAAGCACACGATGCCAAGGGAAAACAAAATATTGATCTATCTGAAGACACGACACGACTTTCTAATGTGGTCGACAAGAAGAAATGCAGTGAGACAGTTGACTGTGATGCTCAGAAAGAGGCAACCTGCCAGGGTATAGAATTATGTGACAAATCAATGAAACAGGAACACCATCTAATGAATCAAGAGGAACTGGTTGCTGTAATTAGGAGAATATCATGTGACTCATCTTTGGATTCTGAAAAGAAATCACACCTCATGCAGAGTTTGTTGATGAGGCAAGTACATTTCAACTTCTGTCCTTCGTTTTATTCCCTAAATATGCAACATAAGTATGATCTGTTTTTGCATAATCTACACAATCATCAGATCTAGTTTTCGGTTTGTGTTTTTTGCCGATCTTACCTTTTAAAAGTCCAAATTTATTGTTCTTCACCTAAAAACCAGGTATCTTGGGAGGTGTGGTCAACATACAATGGATAAATTTAGAAGAAATGATAAACCAATTACACATTAAAAAACGTACTCATTTTCCTGTCCAATATTGAGATATTGCGAAAACAAAATTCCCTGGAAATCATGAATGTATTCAGTTTACAATGGTGTTTACTCTTAAGGGGTCGTCTAGCTTAGATACAAGTTAATCATGCGTGGATTGTATAATATAGAAATCAGTAATATAGGGATTGTCATGCAGAGATAAGTATTTGTTGTTGAATGTATGGCTCGTTATATTACAATCCACATAAAGTAATATATGGATTCCTGAAATTGTAACCAAACAATGTTGAATTTTATTTACTGATTAATTTCTCCTACCAGCCAACAAAACATTGTATAATTAATGCTACACTTTTTACAATGATCAATCCCTCTTACCATCCAATCAAACCGGCACTAAGCGAATGGACACTTAAATGCCAAAACAATGATATGTGTTGTTATCAAGACTTTGTAAAATCATTCTTGTGCAATTTTATGGGATCTGACTGTAGCTGATTTCTTCCTTCCAGTCAATGGATTTTGACTCAAAAGCTATCTAATTCTGAGGTTGCTGCTGCAAACGATATGGAGGAATTCCCTGATCAGTGTCCCTCTTATCGTGATGAACAGGAGACCATTCTTGGTTGCAGCCATTACAAGAGGAACTGCAAGCTTCTTGCTCCATGCTGCAAGAAGGTTTTTACATGCATACGGTGTCATGATGAAACTATTGATCATAGTCTGGACAGGTGAGTGCCATGGACTGAGTTGTAAATTCAGATTTTTTTTTAGTTTTTTTGAGATATCCCAAGTCTGGTTATGACATGCTTGCAGAAAAACTATCACCCAGATGATGTGTATGAAGTGCTTGAAGATACAACCTATCAGCCCAAATTGCTCAACTCCCTCCTGCAATGGCTTTTCCATGGGTAGATACTATTGCAAAATTTGCAAATTATTTGATGATGAAAGGTTAGCAAATCAGGTTCATATTTTCTCATTGGTCTGGGTGGTTACCAAATATAAAATAATGCACAAATGGGTAATCAATGGATTAATGTGACAGGTTTAGCAACTTAGATTTATAGTATGAAGAATCATTTAAAGGTCAAAATCAACAGGGATGTATAAGTAGAACAACAAATAATTCATCATGCACTTTGGCAAGTCTCCTCCTACAGAAAAATATTCCCACAGTGCTCCTCCATTTCAACGATCCTATTTTCATAGGATATGGTAAATGGGAAAGAAAATCAAAGCTCCTACGAACTCAACGAAACAGATATATGGATGGTTAAGAAGATATAATTAAATTGCATAGGGTATACTTAAGCAAATTTTGTGTTGGCATCTCACTAAACATAATCACAAATTCCATGACTAGAACTTACACTACAACCTTCTTGGCTGAAGCATCTTTCATATTTGAGAAGAGAAAACCATTAAGGGCCTGTTTAGTAAGTCACAATGGAATTGGGATTTGGTGTAATTACACCAAAGAGAAATCCTTTTTCCAGTCTAACTATAAATCTTTTTTCCAATATTATACTAAATTTGTTTGGATGAAGAAGAAAAACTGAAATGGTTGGTGTAAGATTGTTTCGTCATTTATGTGCTTATGCCTTCCCTAGCCATAGCCACAGTGAATTTTTCTTCTCTTCCTGGCAGACAACTTTTAACATAAGTGGGCGATATATTACTATGTAGCCATTTATTCAAATAAGAAAACTCATACCAGGTTCACATTTTAGGAGCCCTCTCTGTGTTTAATTGAGGATAAAAGATAACTAAGTACTACTTGATAGACTTGCATATGCATCTGTCCTATGCTTTACTACAATTTCCTGTTCTGACACGAGCGATTTTGAACAGGCAAATCTACCACTGCCCTTTCTGCAATCTGTGCCGGTTGGGAAAAGGATTAGGGGTTGGTTACTTCCATTGCATGAATTGCAATGCTTGCATGTCAAAGTCTCTTTCTGTTCACGCATGCAGAGAGAAGTGTCTGGAAGAAAACTGTCCAATCTGCCACGAGTACATTTTCACTTCAACCAATCCTGTCAAAGCACTTCCTTGTGGCCATCTGATGCACTCCATATGTTTTCAGGTATTAAGCTCATACTTACTTTGTTTCTTTATTAAGTAATGTTAAAGTGAACTTGAAGGCTGTTTTCCTTATTTTCCTCTCTTGTTTTTGCTTACTACTCCTTTCAGGAATACACTTGTAGTCATTACACATGTCCAATATGTAGCAAGTCACTTGGAGACATGAAGGTCAGAAAACTATTTTAGCGTAAAAGTGTCTTGTACCCTTTTTTCCTAAACCTGCGAGTCTTAAATTGTACCGAATGTGTAGCTTACTTGGTGCTTCATATCAGGTTTACTTTGAGATGTTAGATGCATTGCTGTCTGAACAGAAAATTCCTGAGGAGTATGCTGGCCAGACTCAGGTTCGCTTTTCTATTTATTGATTCTTATGAATGAATATGTTCTTGTTGGGTTAGACCAATTTATTGACACTAAAACTGTTCAAACAGGCTATACTATGCAATGATTGTGAAAAGAGAGGAACAGCTTCCTTCCACTGGCTCTATCACAAGTGCTCCTATTGTGGTTCTTATAATACCAGACTCGTATGATCAAAATCCACGAGTACCACGAAGAGCTAATTCATGTTCCCACAATGTAGAGAACAGGATTTTTCATGTAAAGGATATTTTTTTTCCTTTCACCAACTTATGTGTACCACATATTTCAACAATTTGTCCTGTGTTAAAACTAAAAGATTCTGGGATTCTGATTCATGTTAAAGTAATTTCCAGTGAAAACTATGTTAAACTCTGCATTTACTACAAGATGATGGTGCCAACTTCTGATAAGAACAATCTTGACCAAGTCAGTGAAAAGAATTAATACAAGAAATATATTTATTTCTTGTTCATTTTCCCAAAATGTACTTGTGACATGATTCGTTCTACATTTTTCAATTTCTTGATAACCGATGGTTGAATCAAATAAAACACTGCTTCATTCAGTTTCTGCCTCTCCTGAATACTATTGTCACTGGAACACTAAAATCACATAAATTCCCCCGTCTTATTGTTGCAAAAGAAATAAAATCATTTATCTTGCCCATTCTTTCAGAAAGATTTGCTCAATGTTCCAATCATAGATTAGCAAGTGCTACAGCCTGCAGTATATAATATTCGTACGCTATCTATTACATCTGTTTTAATCCTTCTATGGGATGCTAGAACTTTTATTCCCTATGACAAATGTCTTCAAGTTTTCATTATATAAGTTTTCTGGCAGATGCTTGCTTTTGTTCAGTTTTTATAGACTGTAAGTATGCATTATCTTCTACTCATGCTTTTGATTTAACATTTAGAAATCAATAAGTAAACTGTACGTCTGCGAGAGATGATAACATGTTTCATTGATTGATCACTCATTTGCTCCCATAGTTGTTGTTATGCTACAGGACTGCCAAAGGTCACACTGATGTAGACCTTAGAGCAATTTCTTCAAAGCTTAGATAGGCAGCCCTTAACAATATTTTTGAAAAAAGCAAGTAAATAATGAAAGGATTGATTCCCTCCACATATCTAGCCTATATTGTAGGATTATGTTGAACAAATAACCAGAAGAGATAATATGATCCCAAAAAAAAAAAAAGGAAAAGGCTAACGTTACATTCTGGATAAGTAGTGCTTTTCCACTCGGCATCTGTCTGTATTTAGGTTGCTGGACGTATAATGAGGTCTGCATATGGAAGGATTGGTACAGACTGTAGCAAAAGAAGCATATCATCTTATATGAAGGCAACAAGCTATTGTCAAGACGAAAACTGGAGATGCTGCTTCTTGGAGATATTTTTAGAAATGATCAAGAAACTGGACGCTGAGATACTCAGGTAAAGTGAAGTAATCAATTGTCTTGCATCAAAAATTAAAGAAAGGTTACAATTGGCAAAAGAAATGTGATACAAAGAATTAGAAGCGGAAACAAATTACCTAATAGCCGTCCAACTTATCCTGAGGACTATTATTAAAGATTACAAATATTTGTTGGAAGCTAACAAGGCCACCATTAATATTTGGAGGGAGGCAAACCAATGTGCTGAATTTCTGGCAACCCAAGTACACAAACATGAAGAAGATGTACTAATCTTGAAGATGCGATCAAGGACATGGAGTTTCTTCTCCTGGCAGATTTTAGCCATGTCGCTTATGGTAAGACTTTAAATTTTTATAGTCTTTTTCTAGTGTACCAAAACTAGGAAAATAAGCTAATTTCCAACTTTCTGAAAACCAAGTATAGCAGGATAGGTGGAATGTATTCTAAAACTGGCAGTACATTCTCAAATAGTTATATCTGAATGGAACAAAATTTTGAATGGCAAAAGAAAAAAAGCCACTCTGCTATTGTTCTTCTTACATTTCTTTGTATTCTATCCGTTGATGCTGGTAAGAGTGAAACATGCTGCAGCACTCTTTAATTCATTCTCAGCAACATGCTCCACAGATTGTGTTGTGTCTTTCAGTGATGACTCTGAGCTGCATGACACAAGATTTTCGTTTCAGAATCACAAAAACAATAATAATAAACTGATGGAGAGTTCAGCCAGTGCATGAAAAATCTCTTAAATTATCAGTTATTGGTCATAACCATAAAACAAACCATTCGAAGATAATGAGTATACCTCGAGTCATATGTTTCTTTAGAATTGATATAAGATTGTCTGTCATCAATAGGGTCAAAAAATGGGTGTATGTCATCGTATTCTTGAGTGGCTTCTTGTGGGATAACAATTGCTTGCGAAGGTGTTAACTGAGATTGCATAATCATTGTGTTGTTATTACAAACATTATTACCATATGATTGTTGAATCCATAAGGAATTGACAGCATTATTTTCTTTAGGATCCACGAAGGTGGTATTACTGTAAGCAGCGTAGTTGTTATTTGAGTATGCGGGATAAGATTGAACGGGCAAGGAAGCATTTGCAGCAGCATTATATTGGGAAGGCATATCTTGATGGAAGAGCGTTAACCCATTTGCATTAACACCATTAGTGGGCGGAGGAGCAGGCATTCCCAATTGTATCTGCGAAACAGAATCACTAAGAGTCGTTGAGATCTCTTGTTGTTGTTGTTGCTGTTGTCTATAATATGCTAGTTGTGCGTGAACCGCTTGAAGTTCTTCCTCATAGAGTTGAATGTTAAATAACAAGTTTTGTATCTCCGCGACACATCCATACACAGGATGCTTGTCGCGGGCATTTGCTTGGTAAATGATAGATTTCATGGCAACTTTTTTTTGGGAGGGATCAATTTCTTTTAGTATTTTTAGGATGTTGCTGACCCCGAATAGCCTATGCGCATTCTGAAACATTTTGGGTTGATCAGCAGGGAAATAGGGTGCTAAGGGACAGTCGTGGCACCGTCTCCTCTGGTACTTGCACGCAGCGCAGGCTTGGCTGGTGCCACCCTTGAGAGTCATCTTTTTTTATGCAAAGCATCAAACAGAATGAGCATGCAAAATGAGATTTCAAGAATTGGGAACAAGATGGAAATGAAAGGGAGTGTGTTAATGTGAACAAGTATGGAGGGAAGACAGAAAGAAGCCAAATGGCAAGAGAATTTGAAGTTTGGAACATGCCTATTTAATAGCGGGTTTTGCTCAAGGCTAGTTAAAGACTCAGTAAAAAGTAAGAGAATGAAAAAAAGAGAGAAAAACGGGAATGTTGGAGATTGGTTTTTGTTTTGTTTTGTTTTACTAAAACCACAGCCTAGTACTTTTTCCCTCAGCAAAAATACAGACTTTTTCTCCTCGTTATGTGGCACATTTGTGGTTACACATCTTATTTTTTCTAGCTTTCATCAACGCGGAGAAAACGAAAAGAGAAAATACAAAATTACTTTTTTTTAGGCTAAATCGACTACAAATTAATATTTTGGACATAAGATTCTAGGCATAAACTTGGGAAAATAATAGTGCTAAAAATACTACTCTGTATTTTTTTTGCTTTGACAATAATCATAAAAGCTTTATACACTCTAAAAATGAAGAACACAGAGAAAAAAGCTAATCACTTTCTTTTGATTACTAGTATTTTCCATTTGCCAAATGATATATATTGAAACATAAGATTCACATTTGGGAATTTGTCGACAAAAACTAATAAAAATAATTTGAGTTTTTGTTGATTCTATATTATGTTTAAATAAATAATTTTAACCTCTTAAAGCTCCAAACAAATTACTATTTACATAAAATTATTCTCATAATGATTTGTTGTCAACTTTTTGACCCTATTTTTCTCTGTTTATCCACCTCAGTTTTAATTTGTTAAGTTTATCCACCAGCCTGTCTCTTTCTCTTTATTTTAATTATTCTGTTTAATAAAAATAATTAGTCTGAAAATAATTATTATTTAAGAAAAAATCAAAACTTACTCAATAAATATAGTGATAAATAATATGATATTAAATTGAAAGTAAAAAAATAAATAACAATAATAATTACTCAAATTATCTTTTTAATAAACATTATCTTAAGAATTGTGAATAAAAAAATAACAAGTAGACCGGAGAGATTCAACCCGTTAGCATGTTGAATCTTTAGACCTTATCTTCAGAGTCTTTTCAATCGTATATTAAGAATATGTTTGGTATGGAGGAAATTAATTTTTTTTTTAGAAAAAAACTTACAAAAATAAGTGAGCTTTTATGTTATTTATTTTTAGGGCTTGTTTGATCATAACTTTTGAAATAGAAACTTGAAAATTTAACTTTTTTAACTTTGAAATTATGTTATGCATTTTAATTACTTACAAAATATTTGAACGTTATGTGTCCCTAGAATTCAAAAATTGATGTGAGCTAATTTTTGAAACTTGAAAATATAATTTTCATGAACAAATAAATATTTGAAGTTAAAATTGAATTTTTGATCCAAAATTTATGACTAAAACAAGCTTAGTGTTTAGTACTCAAGCCAAAAAAAAAAATATTAATGAGATGGGCACATAGGGAGAGGATTGGGATGATACTAGGGATGGATGAGGAGAAGACAGATAGCTTGAAAGGACACTTATGTAATTTGATTTCCCTATTCATATTGGAATATCATATAAGATACAAAGTTGTCATCCAGTCTATTTGTTTTAAGTTTTGAATAGTTATAATGTGTCTACTTATGCACGGATAAAATTAGAAGTCATAATTGTTAGTTGAAGCTAAATTAAAGATCATATTATGTATTAAGTCATTATATTAATACTTTTTAATAATGTTTATCCAGTCGCAAAGTTCACATAAGTTATTAAAGATTTTTCTAATAAGTTTATAATATCTTGAAATATTCTACCCATTTAAAAATTGATTAATTATTTATACTCTTTGATAAATATCGATATTAAAGTAAAATTGTGATTTTATATTGAATAGCTAAATGATACCTAAATAATTTTAAATTATAGTTAAACTATAATTATATCAAATTTGAAAAGAAAAATGCAACTTAAAAAAATATATTGAAAGAATAAGATTGAGCAATCAATGCATGAATAGCTTGAGTTACCTTTGTAGCGTCATCCTTAAGTTTATCCAATTGCATAATAACCTTTTTATTTTGGAATTTTGCTCATTTATTCTCTCAATTATTTTTATTATTTTTTAAATTAAGAATATCAACATTTAAAATAAAACATTATGTCTGATCAACAAAATAAGTTTAATTTCACATACAAGGGAAGACTAGACACATCATTATTTTCAAAATAGTTTTACAAATATCTATATTTTTCAAAAAAATTAGTTAAATTTTAACTTTTTTTTTTTGAGTATGTATAGTTTTAAAGTATTTAACAGCACATAGTATTACTATCACTTATATTGCTAGTACTAGTATTCTCTCAAGGTAATAAAATCTTATAATATGTTTGTAAAATATTATCTTGGATTCTATTGTAAAAATAATTTTTTTCTACTTATGTAGATTTTAGAAATTTAATTCAAAATTTTAAAATATTTTGTTGTTAAAAAGTTCTGCTTCTATAAAGAATTTGTCGTTTTATATTACAAATTTTCTTAAGCAAAAATATAATAATACAATTTAGAAATACGATTTTTCCAGCCTCAAAATTATGAGATCTAAAGAAAAAATTTGGGAAAACTACACAAAATACAGACTCAATATAAAATAATTTACTCAAATTAGGTTTAATCCAAACTATTTACTTTTAGTAGGTTCATGTGCCCAAACTATTTACTCTCTTACCCCACTTTTTCTTTTTTATTTCACTCGTGATGTCCACAACGTCAACATGATTGCTATGAATTAATCTTCTCCGGCGGTATATTCATACCATGCCAGTATAATATCAAATGAGATTAATCATCTGTGATACTCTCTCGGTATATTTATATCCTATTGATAACATATAAGATTGGACTCTTCTTTCTATGAATAAATAAGAAATAATTAAAAGAAAACTATTAGACTCTAAAATAGTAGAAAATACATTCTTCATTATACTCCATTTGTATTTGGTACCACATAGGACTTAAGCTTAATTTTCTATGATACTTTGTATATTAATACTCTATCGGTATCATATAATTTTGGGCTCTTTTTTTAAGAAATAAAAGAATTATGAGAAAATTATTAAAGTCACAAACTTATTTATTAAATAATAAATTAATTAAAAAATATATCCTTGTGATACTCTGTTGACATATTGATATCATAAGGTATCATATAAGACTGAGCTTAATTCTCTATGATACTCCATTAGTATATTGATACCTTATCGGTCTCATATAGTTTAGGGCTCTTTTTTTAAGAAATAAAAGAATTAAAAAAAGATTATTAAAGTCACAAACTTATTTATTAAACTCTAAATTAGTAGAATATATATTTTTGTGATACTCTGTCGGCATATTGATACCATATTAGTATCATACAGGACTGAGCTGAATGTTCTATGATATCCTGTCAGTATATTGATATTGATATCATAGGGCGTTGACGTCGACATGACGTCAGCGCGTGAATTTTAATTTTTATAAAAAGTTGGGAATATTTAATATTTGGATAAAAAAGGTTGTGTAATTTCATAAATTTTACAAAAAATTATCAGTATCATCAATTTATGCCGAATAAATGAATATATGATATGCGTTTGTATGTAGTACATAATTTCCATCACTTTACCATAAAAAACTATTCTAATAAACAAGCAGAAACAACTTTCTATTTCCCTCCTCAAATGTGGAAAATATCACTATTTTAGCTTATCATTTTTGTCGTAAATAACATAGTAATATTTTGTTAATACATTGTCCTCCAAATCACTCTTTTGTGATCTAGCATTCTTGACAAACTTCTTTTAAACAAGTAACTTGTTACATGTTGATTATGCTTGTAAATTAAAATTTTTACGCTGTGATATAAAGTATTTCGTGTTCTGAATATATAAACTCAAAAGCGTATAATACAACAGGAACAAATTTATATTCTCAAAATCACTCTTGCCATCTAAATGCTTTAGTTTGTACTTAAATTCGTCAGTCTACTAATTCATCAATTTAAATCAAGCAACTTCTGATCTACTGAATAAAGTTTCGTATCAAATGCCCTCCTGACTACATCATAATAACAAGGAGTTATGATATAGAAAGAATTTGTTTACCTGTGTGTGGTTCAATTGAACACCTCCACTGATAGAAGGTGGAGTCGTAGAAAGTTGATGAAACCATTCTGAATTGTGAGGAAATAAGCAAGAGAAGGTGGTAACTACATGCCACAACAACTTAATTATATAAAGATGCAGTAAACAGTTGGGGTTGGGGAAGGACTAGGAGGCCAAGTAATTAATTAGCCTTCAGCAACATGTTTTTCTCATCGACAAACCAATAGAATTTTTTCTTTCATTTCGTTGCTGTCGTCATCTCTCATGCACAATTTTCATCAATTCTACAGCACTCAAAGTTTACTCACCACAAAGGGAGACTTTGTGGGTATGTGTGCGGGGATGGGTATGTGATACACAAGTACAAGGTACTCTATACACAACTTCCTTGCACTGAAAATGTATAAAAGATGCAAATCTCCTAGCATTTCCATTGTACAGAAGCAATAACAAGTACAAGGTACTTTGCTTCCATTGGCAAGTCAAAATCCAAATATTCTTCCTGGTCAGGCAACTGGTAACAAATATTCCTCTATAGTCAAGTACTCAACCAAGCCACCTCATTGTAAGGATCCAGAACTTGTTTCTGCCAACAGTATACAGGTATCAAGGGTATCAGAATCTACACTTGTTTTTTCTATGATATAACGTCCACCAATCATGAGAAAGATCTATGAAATCTGTCCACACACACCGGTGACTCCAATTATCTCTTCATCACAACAAAACTTGTTTGTATACTACAAGTTGGGTTTGTACACCTATATTTTCCACAATATGAATTTGCGACCTTTTTGCTCAGTCAATACAGAACGTGCAGGTCAGATCAATGTGTTTGCTGCATGAATAGAAAAACATGCTGAGCAGTGAGCACATCTTTGGTGGCTGGTGCAGTATAAGGCAGCCACGTTTTATAAGCTAAACTTCATTTGAAGCTTTAGATACAAATAAGAGTTACCATCTTTTCCGAGTCAAACTACTTTATAGCTTCAAAGAAAAGGACATGTGGTTGCAAATGCCCTTTTTCACACATGACAAGAACATCATCCCAGCCACCAATTACCTGAATATCAAATATCCATAATTAACAAACACTTAAAATAATAACAAGACAAACTAAAGAAGGAAAAAAGAAACCTTTACCTTCACAGTATTGTCGTCATACATGACCCACTTCCCATGATCACAACTGTAGGCAAAACAGTGATAATGCTGTCCATAATAGCAAACCTGAATAAATATCAAGCAATAAATTAAGCTACTTTTTTGATAAAAATCAGGCTTAAACCTCCACCAACACTCAAACCAAGGACGTGGTTTTGGTGGTCAATGAAGTGGTTGCAAACCTTGTACAATAGGGTTCAAAACCTAATAGAGACAAAAAAAAAACACCAGGTTATTTCTCTCTGTCTATGTAAGTCATTCTAGGCAAAGTTACCCGATATCTGTGTTGGCGGAAAGTGGTTAGGTACTCAATAAAATAGTCGAGTAACATGGCAGCTAGCCCAGACATCAACAACAACATACCCAGTTGTAATCCCACATGTGAGGTCTAGAGAGGGTAGGATATACGCTGACCTTTCCCCTGCCTTTGTGGGAGCCTATGCCCAGACACCATCATAAAAGAAAAAGAAGATGATTTAAACCACCACTAACAGTATCACAAACTTAAGATGATTTTCAGCTAGCAACAATATCAAAATTTAACTTGGTTGGCCCGTAATGTCATGCTGGCAAGGCCTGCTGTTTGCTCAATAGTCTTATGTATCATCTCTAGAAAAGGTGAGTTTGTATCCACATATTCATACAGGGCCATTTGTTTACGGGTAAAAAGAATTGGTTGAGAATGCAATATAATAAATAAACATGCAAGAATTTTCTAACAGGAAGAGATGATTATCGGAAATGCAGTTGGCACATTGATTGCCAGCTAATTATCTTTTAAGATTCTTAATATTCTTATTTAAAATTTGAAATTTTATGCCTCTCATACGGTAAATGTTAGAAGAAATACAAAAGTAACTTGCCGTGAACCAAGAAAATCACAAAAAATATAGTATAATCAAATGATGTGACCAAGAATTGACGAAAATACTAATGAAGTGATGAATTGGACTGGATACTATCAGCACTTAAAATTAAAGGTTTGTTTTTCCAGAAAACAATGAAAAAGAGGCGAAAGAGATTTACCACTGAAATTAAGCAATATTTGTTTTTGGGATCTAGACCATGATAAAGTACACCTATGTCCACTTCAGTAGATAGAGCTGATAATGTTGCTGTTATGTCACCTACACTCTCACAAGTATTTTGCCAACCTAAAACTGCAGGAAAAGAAATAGAAAGGGAAACTAAGGACCATGTGATGATTTTCTTGAGATATAAATCACCCACGGCAGAAAAAATTAATTAAAATCAGAAGACCGTTGATACCTGTTATAAACACATGCGGTGGAGTAGAGAGGATATGATGAAAGTAGTTAAGCTTCCCACATCCACCAACCTCAGAATCACAAGACAACTGATGGTTCATCTCAACAAGATTCAGAAGTGCATCAAAGGAGCTTTCTGGAAACACAATCTGAATGGGGAAGGACATGAAACTTAAACAGGAGAAAGTAAATTGCTAATTCTCCACATATTTTATAGATGGACCTCATAAGATTACTATGCTGAACAGAGATTAAAATGCCATCAAAGAAAAGTTTTGAAAAACATGCCTTCATTGTACGGAGGGCACTGGCATTAATATTGTGAAAGAAAGATGTATACTTCAGATGTCTGGACTCCAATCCACAATTGTAGCAATTCATTTGTTCAAAGATATCCATCCCGAAAAGAGAATGTACAATACAAGCACCATTTGAGCAATCCCACGTGCCTATGCAGCTACTATCTGCAGATTCAGTATCAGAAACACCTGAAGCTGATGAAAATGACTGATGTAGACAATCAAATATTACACCCAGCACTTCAGATGCGTCATTCATCTGACCCTGTAGATCAATACCACATTATTAACATTTCAGCCAGTTATTTTAAGCAGGTGGACTCCTACAAAAATATGGTGGTGGCTGATACAGTTTTGGATTTACCTCCTGGAAAAAATTACCATCAGGATACAGGTTGCTGAGGGCAATTCTCAAAGAAGCAGGAGAAACCGTCTTTCTGCATGTTTCAGTTGAAGCAGTGCTCACAGCAGTAAATATGTCGTACAAAGCACATATCACACATGGATCACCAACATGAAGATGTTCAGATGATGGTCTCAGGAATTCATCTCGAAATCTTCTTAGATGCCACAAAGACTAAAGAAACACAAGAAGAGATATCTCAGAGCAAGCTCCACGTGTAAATAAAGTAAGAATATACAAGTAACCTCACTCCCTATGATCAGAACAAAGGATAAGTTCTAGTGAACGCAAACCTGTATGATGACATTAAGAAAGCAATTATATTCTCCGACTTCATTCTTTAGCCCAGTGCCATATACATCCATTTTATTTACACCAGCAAAACTACTTGCATTGCACAAAGTCCCAGCCGTGGGAAACACATTTTGTCCATTCCCTGAACTAGGCAGCAAGGGCAACTTCCTATGTGCATGGAACGCGTCTAGCATTATGAAAAAGGTAAGGAAAAGAATGAGAATGAGAACCAGGGCAGAACACAGTAAGTGGAGGAACAATTAAATTACTACTCTATACTTGTGCTGACTCCGACGACAGAGAAACAGCTTCAATAAGTTTGAATGAGATCACGGCTAGCAGATTGACACATATTGAGGTTGCTAAATTTTTCAAGCCAACTGAAGAAATATAAGCAAACTATTCTCCCCCTATAGCAAGTCATTTTCTTCATCGAATATCATTACATTTTCAGAAGATTAAACACTTCTTACTAATATTTCTAGAAGATGTTACATTGACAGTAGCTAACGAAACATAGAAGGTACATCAAGCATTTGTTCTGATTACGTTAACAGCCGTGATAACCAATATACAGAACAGCCCAAACTAAAAAGCATCATATCACTTTAGAAGAGTCAGTGACTGGAATATAAAAAGATAAATGTGCACACCGAGGCTTTGCTGAACAGCCTTCTTAAGGTCAGCTTGGAACCTCTCTTCATCATCATCCTCCACACGTAGCTGTCTCAATGTCTTTGTTCCACTATCTGCTGGGCCATTAATTGTTAGTAATGAAATCAAAGGTAGACCAACTCAAAGAAGGCATCCTAGTTGATTGTTTATAAACAGAAGTCACAAGGTAAAATAAAGTGAGACAACAACAAAACTACAAGGATAAGGAAAAACAGCTATCATTCTCCGGCAGCTTGACTTTTTCATTTCTTGGGTAAAGGAGGAAAGTAAAAGCGGATAGAAGCTAATCTCTAACTGGCTCCAAATTGACACATCGCTCCGCAATTTTCTTTTGCCAATAGCAGATACAATTGAATCAAACTTTGTCTCACTGTTGAGATATATAAACATGCCAGCTTGAAGACATACCTACGCAATACCAAAGCTTCACTATGATACCCGTGAAAGAAAACAAATTGCTTCTCTAAACCTCTCACAAAATGGGAAGAGACAAGATTCATCGAGGACTAACTTGATGTAATTTCTTTGTCTCAATGATGCAAATACAAATTTAAAGTCACCAAAACGAAAGCAACAATAAGCTTTGAGCTCTTCAGATCAACTAGCAAGTACCAGCTTTATATCAACTAGCAATTGCCAGCTTTAGACATCCATACAATTGTTAATAACTTAGCCAATTTACTCCAACTAAAATTGAAACAAGCATGCTCCTGAAAATATAATGTGAGTTTCAAATTTTATCATTTGGTTCCTCCTTCCTCAGGGCTTGGATCTGATTGTCTCCTAAAGATAACACTACTACTAGATGAGGATTTATTGCTCGTACATATCCACCAGTTTCTGCCCAAGATAGCAGGTGAGTCAAATATTCACGCAGAAATTTCGCAAAAAACTACAGTATACATGATAAAGTAAGGCCAAAAAGAATATAAATTAGAAAAGCTGATATTTCTTCAGGGATAGCAAATCAAGGCATTACAGAATAGTTCAGCAAACAATTGCGACTCACCACGTGAATGCAGAGCTCTTGGTTCACCAACTTCAGTATTTTCCTTATCATCAGAAGCAGACTTAAAATTCCCATCAATAATCTTAGTATCGTTCTGGCATCTGCCACTCCTTCCAGAGCGTCGAGTAGATATCAGAGTACTGTCCTCCGGACTTTCTTTATGTGACAGTCATGAATAAGAGCAATGGTAGAGTACATAATCAGGTGAGATAGTCACTGTGGCACTGTATTGCCAAGGAGTTTAATTAGCTAGAAAAATCTTCCCAACATTGAAACAAAGGCCATACCAGTTCTTTGTATCATTCCTTCAGCACTGATTTTCGAAAGACTGCGTAAACTGTCTGGAACTTCGTTCATCTACAGTAAGCATTCCAAAATTTGCATGAGATATGTTTGCAATTGAGGACTAATTCAGTCTACAATTTGGAGAAGCATATCATTCAAAAATAGGAGAATCCAAGCATAAGAGTATTGACCTTCTTACTACTCTTCAAATGCTCATCAATTACGTGACCACAATCGCTGTACTTTGAGCAAGTACAGGCCCTCATAACTGCATCAATACTCCCTTGACATGTTTTTGTATTTCTTTTGGTTTGCTCATCCAGATGCTTCAGTTTGGCCTCATTCTCTATTTGTCTTTGATATTCCAAAGTTTCTTCAAGCAATCTTTCCTCAGCTTTGAGTTCAATGGCATGTCTATATTCCTCCTGTTCGTTCAAGGAATCACCATTTCCAACAGTTCTATCACCTTGATTCTCTCCATCATGAGTAACTGCAAATGAGCTGTAGCAGCAAAGGTACTTGCTAAAATTAAAGGCAATCATGACTTCTGCATAACATGAAGTTTCAAGCTTATGGAGAAACCATTTCTTTGGGAAAAGACGTACACATCTTCCATAGTCTGATGGCGAAGTAAATGCAGTTCGTTGCCACAAGTAGGCTGCAAGCAAGAGTCAACTGATTACCTCCCAACTCGTACACAATAACAATTGCATCAGAAAAAAAGTCTTACCCTTGAACCCTTGGTTTTCTGATTCTCTTTGTTTTTTTTCTTATCTTTAATTTTTACATGTGTATGCTTAGAACTACCATTGCCTCCACCAGAACTATTCTTGGAATCAAGAGCAAGTTCAGCCAAAAAAGCTTCACTGGCAGCATCAGACTTCTTGGTAGCATCCTTCTCAGCCAGATCCTCCAGATGTGCCTGAAGAAAGAAAAGACCATCATCATCATTACAGAATAGTAAACCAGAGGTAAATGGTAGCATGTAGGAAGAGAAAAATAGGAGTAAAAGATCCCAGAAGCAATAATTGAACTATCACAAAAGTAGATGCTAAGTACTCACCCGCATATATGATTTCAGCATAGTCATTAAAATCTTCTTATAATCCTGGGTACATGCATGCCCAAGCTTTACTTGCAGCTGCTGCATCTCAGCAACCACTCGCGTGATTCGAGCATCTACTTTACTCAGCTGAATTCAAGAAATTGTAGAGATGTAAATGATTAAGCAAAAAACAGAAAAAAATAAAAATAATAATAATAATCAGCAGTAAACCATAGCTGATGCACCAACCTCAATGGAGACACGTTCCTTCTGTCTCTGTAGTGCAATTTCCACACAAGAGTCCATTTGATGAAGGTAGTCCTTCAGCCTCCAGTCATCCACTTCACCAGATTCAATGTCACATAGTTGAGATGTCCCACCACTGTAAGTTTCCTCAAAACCAAAGCGATTGGCATTGAGAGACTCTGCTTCCTTCAGAACATTCGATATAGCATTCAACTCAAAACTATGGCTGATAACTGTAACATCATTGTCACTTTCTATGAGATCTTGCCGCTTCCTCAAAACAGAATCATAACTTTGTCGGACAAATTCAGCTGCATGATCTCTTCTCCCACCCTCTTCTAAACAAATATCTTCTATTGCCTGCAGTGCTTCCTCATATTTTAAATGTTCATATTTTCTCTCACATAAACATTGCAGGTCATAAAACCCTTTCTCAAGAAAACTAAGAATTTCTACACCTTGTTGAGCTTTCTCTTCTCTTGCACATCTCCAGTATGCCAACTGTTCTACACTTGATGGACCGGTGAAGATCCAGGACAACAATGCCTCTGGATCAAGTTCAACTCCATTCTGGTACTGATTACTAGACAAAACATGTGCAGTTCTGTCAATAGAAACTATATCTGGGCATGAGCTTGCTTTGCACGACAGGAAATGCTCATCAAACACTAAGCATGAAGCATCTTCACTGAAAACTAATTCCTCCAGGTCGTCAAATCCTTGACTAGTATTGCTTACTCTAACTTGAGAACTGGTTTTCTCAGAATACCTACCTAAGCCACAAGAATGCGAAAGCCCTTGCAGAAAGTTTAGCACTTTTTTTAATTCTTGGGAACCCAGAAAGCATATGCATAAGGGAGTTTGATCAACATTGTAGCTAAAAAGCTGAGAGCCAAAAGCAAGACTCTGCAGCTTTTGCACTGCAAAATGAATAACACTGACGAGGTGACTTGAAGCGAGATATTTATTTTCAATAAGCATCTGGAATACAGCTGAAATTCTTTGAAGAAGCTTTGCTCGCTCGGGATCATCAGATAGTGGCCACTTGTCAGGAAGGAAACAATTCTTAGTACCATAATTCCTATCACAATCCATCAACTCAATGTCTGAGATCTTATCATGTACTCTGCTCTCAACCATGTCACCGTTTGGTATACCCCCAAATTTCTCATTTCTAGGTGATGAATGTAACTTGTCTTCATTGCAGAAAACTTCCTCTTCTGTGTTATCTCTTGGGTGCTTTTCATCAAGAAAACCCTGTTCTTGAGATCTTGATTGTTTATCAAGCATCTTTGCAGCTGCAAAAACATCCAAGGGTTCCCAAGAACAGTTCAGAAGCATCTCAACCCACTTGTTCTCCACATTCTGCGGCAATATGGACTGCAATTTAGGATGCAATATTCCAATGTGCTCATGCACAACATGATAGTTGTGTGATACAGAGTCAGCAAATTTTTCGTTGCAGCGATAACATGTCCAAAACTTCCAATCTTTATTGGTTTCAGATAAAGATAGAGCCTCAGATAGCATTTCAATAGCCAATCGGTCTTTTGATGCACTTAAATGAGCCTTAAGATCTGGAATTGTAATTCTAAGAAACTCTTTCTTCTTATCCAAAGTCAAGGAGTTCCAATATGAATGCACTCTATCCCTTCTCTCTGTGGAAGACTGATTTTTCCTTGCATTTCCGTTCTTCCTCCTCTCACCAATTCTCTGCCCTGATCCTGTTGTCAGATCCAGAGCTTTATCTCCATCATTGTGTGTTTGGACAGTTTCAGACTTCTTTTGCAACAGCCTTGCAGCAGCCACACGGACCTCAATCTCCTTCCTCCTCTCTTCAGGCGTCTTATTCACCTGTTTTATCTCATTTGGCCTTCTTTCTTCAACCAACCTCATCTCCATTGGGTCCTCTGCCACCCTTTTAATCGGGATCAACCTGAAGTTTTCCTCACCAATGCCCAAACTATTCACCCAAATAGAAATTGATGCCAAGTTTGACATCTGAATTAAATTCTGGAGCTCAATCCGTACATGGTCAATCCGAGCATGAGGTGTTTTATCCTTCTGTTGAATTTCCTCCAGTAAACTCTGTTTTGCTGGATCTATGGGGTTCCCAATTGCTAATGCCCTTTCACACTCCTGCACAACTACCTCATATTCCTTGCCCTCATTTGCAGCCTCATACAACAAGTTAGCATAGAAATGTGCAAACTCAATCGAATTTGGAGATAGTGATACAGCTTTTCTAGCACTCTCAATTGCATTCTTCAAATGTCTATGCTTAGCATTGGGCTCATCGATCATGGAGGCCACTTTAGCACAAACAGTGCCCTGGACACGATATATAAGAGGTGCATGAGGCGAGTTGTCATGCTTGCTGGACAGTTCCTTGATCAGTCTTAGGGCTTTCGTATGGTTTCCCCGACGCAGGGATGTTAGGGCACGCTCACATTCAACCTTTATTGAAGCATAAGAAGCTAACGATGGTGAGAAAGCATTCTTTTCACCTTCAACAACCGCCGAAATGTCCGTTTTTCTCGAAGGTCTCTTCTGAACTGCTGGAGACACTGAAACTAGGTTTCGGTCCGATTCAAGCAACGGAGTTGCCGCTTCTTCGGGCGCAGCCGATTGCTTGGGACGAGGAGCGACGGTCTGCTTCTTGTGCACCATCAAACGAATTCTATAGCAATTCAATCGCATGCCAAAATGTATCTCATTCGCTATAACAAGAAGGTATATACATATATATATATCTATCTATAAAGAAAAAAAAAATTCTATTCTCAGATTGAACAGGTATATGTACATGTATATCTATATACACACAAAAAAAACATAAAACCATAAAGGAGACTTACTGGTGAAGCTTTAGAACGTGAGAGCTGCGTCGGAACCGGAATGGAAACTAGCTATGTATCGGCGATGAAGGTGTTTTTGTATGTATAAGTAGAGTATCTCTGTTACTCTCTATACTAACGAACAAAACGGGGAGGCGGAAAGGGGGTGGCAGCAGAAGGGGAGAAAGTTGAGTTCTGACACCTCAGCAACTTTTCAGTCTTTGTTGGCAAGAGGAGAAAATGGAGATATTATTGGTATTGCCCACTTTGTCTTTTTTAATTACATTAATTTTGTATTTTAAACTTGAATTAATATATAAAAATTATTATATGGGTATGTTGTTGTTGTAATTTTTTACCTTAACAGTATTAATTTAAAATTTTAAAATAAAAAGTTTAAATATTCAAAAATTATATAAAAAGTCAATTATGACAGAGATTGAGGAGAAAATAAATAAATAGTCAAATCTCAAAATAATCGAAAAAGGTAAACTTGAGAAGAGCGGTAAGAGTAAGTGTTCAAATACTGATGCTATAACGTTAAAGGTAGAAAATTCTTCCGTGGAACCTTGAATGTAGAGTGAGTGAATAAGATGCAAAATATATTATATTACAAATAATAATTTTTTTATATTAATATGATATAATAAATATATTTTTAAAAATAGGATAACTTACAAAAATCTCATACTTTTTGGAGCTAATTTTAACTAATATTATTTTTTGTCAAAATTACCAAAAATTCCTTCTTTTTTATACAAACTACGAAACCAGTGATACATGTCGAAAAGGTAGGAGCATTAAGGGATTTTAACTATGATACATGGAGAAGTAGAGATTGTAATTTGTATCAATAAGTGTTGCAATTTCGTATCATGTAAGGGATTTTTATAATTTTTTAAAAGAGCCGAGATTATATGAAATTATGTAAACATAAGTTGTGTATTTATATAATTTTATGTAAAAAATATTAGTTAAAGTTCATCTCGATTAACTTTAAAAATTAATAATAATAATAATAATAATAATAATATAATAATAATAATAATAATTAAAAATGAAGGGAGTAAATCAAATCAATATAATAATTAATTTTTATTGGAGTTTGATTTGGTGTTTTACATTTTAAAAATTAATAATATTTAATTTATTTTTTATTAAAGAAAACAAAAATAACCAAAAATCGATAAAATATGTATATACTTTTTATAATTATATATACATAAAATATTTTTTGTTATAAATATATTCAAATATTTTATATACTTATAATTATTTCTGAAAGCAAAAATTCCAAAATAAAAGTTCATCAAAAAAACCAATTCAGGTCCAGGTCCAAATCAACAAAAATAAAATAAAAACATCAGTCAATTCTGATTTTTTATTACTGGAAAAAAAAAAATCAAACCTCTTCAAAGTTTGCAGGGTCATAACGAGTTGGTGGTGGTTTATTTCGTTTGCTAATTAATTTGTTTTTCTACTCCCTCATCTTGTCTTCTAATTTTATTTTCGTTTATAATTAATAATCGATTACAAACAAATTGATAAATATATATTAACTTTTTGTCTAATTTTAATAATTGAAAAATTAATTATTTGTTATAATTAATAATCGAATCAGATCAATTTGATAAATATATATTAATTTTTTATTTGATTTTTAATAATTTAAAATTAATTAAATTTATTTGCTCGTTTATCATTAATAGTGGAACCAAAATCGATTACTATCAAATTGATAAATATACATTAATTTTTTGTTTAATTTTAATAATTAAAAATTAAATTAATTTTTAATTTAATAATAGATCTAAATCAAACCATGAATACATCATCTACTTGCCAACGTGAATTATCAAACCATGATCATTATTATGAATTTGAATTGTGTAAAAAAAAAAGGGGGTTATGGGAAAATTAAGAGTGTCTATTCAGCCATCTAATTAATTATTTTTAGCTCAACTATAAGATTCTTTCCCAGTTTACTACTCCATTTGTTCCTAAATATTTATCAATTTAAAAAATTAAATTAATTATTTAAAAAAGAGACACACAAATTATAAAAAAATAAATAATGTATTCATCAAATGACACTTTTAATTATTTTTTTTAAGAGTTGTGCAAAATCTTATTATGATAACCAAAATAAGACGGAGAAAGTATTCTCGACCCTCCATTCGTTTTTATTTGTCCACTATTTAAAAAATTAATTTTCACTTTACTTGTGACTTATAACATATCAAAAAATATAATTATTTTTCCATGTTTTACTCTTAAATTGTTTACTCCTCAAATTGTTATTCTACGACCTAACACTAAACATCACAGGATAAATATTTGACAGTTTAACTAACCACAAAAGTTATAAAACTAACTTGTAGTTTAGTGCGAGCACCTGCGATTAAAAAACAATTGATTTATAATACGTCTGCATCTTTCTGCAATGACATAAAAGAAGGAAATTTTACTTCTCTCTTCTTGTGAGAATTATTAAAATGACAACAAAATCTTTGGTAATAAAATAAAGTAGAACGCAGACGTGCAGAATATTATAGGAATTATGCTTTGTCCATAATTCACATAACATTCATTGTTGTCTTTGCCACACTCCTCATTTCACTTTTCTTGCTCCCATCCTGGTATTTTCAAGTCACTAAAAGGCAACACTCTAAATTAAATTGAACACGTATAAAGATAATAATCCATCTGAACGATTCTGAATTTGCCCTTGAGAAAAATTGCTATTCATTATCAGCGAGTACCAAGGGAGTCATGAACTGGAGTAAGACTAGCATGTGACTAAGCTTCAATCAGACTACAATTATACAATATATGGACTATGAACGTAGTTATAAGACAAGCAATGAAAGTCAATCACAATGGCCTTCAAATGACACCAACAGCATCAAATAATTGCCTTACATAATATAACATAGACAGTAAAAGATCATGCAGGTTCGAGTGTTTTGATAAGTAAAGCAGAACAATAGATATAGAAATAATTGCACGGAAATATCAAAGCTGAAGTGGAGAACCTGTCAACGGAGATGCAGAAAGCAGGAGCTATTCAATCAACTATGAAATGGAATAGGGAAACTGGCCCTGCTTGGAAGCAGACACGATATTACTCCTACTTCCGGTCAGATTCAGACAAAGAAGAATCTGGAATATGAGATTAGTTAGAAAAACATAATTCAGAAAACTAACTGAAACCCATATGAGCTGGCACATAACTAAGTACATTCTAATTCCTGAGGAAAGTTCCTTTTCCATGACAAAACTGTGATTCATGCTAGAAATTCTTGATACCGAACACTATAGCAAATGCATCCTCTCGACATAAGGCTGGACCAACCATCTAGTGAGAGGCTCCCCACAGCCCACGAAGCACCCTGAATTCCCATTCTGAGCAAGAAATGGGAAGCCGAACATGCTAAGCAACTCCTGTACTGCTTGCCTCACCATAGAGGATCCAGTCACACGACTCCTACGGCCCCATCCTGTCACAATATCAATGCGGCTAGGACGAGTTCCCGATATAAGCATTTGTCGGCGGAACCAGGCAAGTGTTCTTGACAGTGCGATGATAGCAGTTCCATCTGACATTACGTGGAGGTTTATAAGCCAATAACTGGAACTTTTCTCCCTCACTGCATCAGGGTAGACATTCTTGTGCGCTGCCACCTCCCAGACAGATCCAGCTTCCTCCTTGAGTCCTGATTTATGCAGAAAATCAACAACTGAGTCAACAAGACCCCTTTTACTCTCCCTGTCCTCACTATGCATCAGATCCAAAAAGGTGCCCACATGATCCCTCACATTCTGCCCATCGGGTCCTGCTGATGGCATGGTGAGAAGGAATGTGTGTGCTGGGTGACGTGTAACTGCCATCAGCTCACAACAAAATGACATGTCAAATGATGTTTGAGCTTCTGTACAGCAACTGAGGAGCAAGGTATAAGTCTGCAGAGAAGGGTTCAGACCCAGTTCAAGCATGCTTTGAAGCAAGTTGTACGCATCAGGCAACCGGTGAACTCTAAGGAAAGCACTGAGCAGAGAATTGCACGTAGGCACATTGGGGCACAAACCCGCATTAATCATAGCATGATACCAATTCCAAGCCTTCTCCACATTCCCAGCCTTTCCCCATAAGTCCACTAGAAGACCATAGACAGGTTCATCAGGTACCCAATTCTTCCGTTTCATCTCTGTAAAAACTGCCTCAGCTTCCTCCAGATAGCCACAGTGGCCAAGCACCTCCATTACAATGCTGTATGTCACCTTGTCCGGCTCAAATCCAGCATTCTGCATATCGCGATATAACTGTAATGCACTAGAATAGTTCCTTGCTTTTGCGTGCAATGCAATCATAATGTTGTAGGTAACCAAGTTTGGTACACAACCCTGATTAACCATCTCACAGAACAGTTTGTGTGCAGCAGCTAAGTGGCCTGCTTTTCCAAGGCAATTGATGATGACACTGTAAGTGAAAGTGTCCGGAGAGAGCCCAGCATCTTGCATCCTTTCATACAAGTCCATGGCAACATCAAGATAACCAGCTTTTGCATGGATGTCAATTAGAGTACAATAGGTTACACGGTCGGGTTTAACTCTAGCTTCCTGCATTTGATTAAAGACGTGTAATGCTTCACGTAAGTAGTTTGCTCTGCCATAACTGTGAATGAGACGGTTATAGGTCACTACATTTGGTTGGCACCCATCTTTGACCATCAGGTCAAGCAACTTGTTAATTGCCCCAAACTGCCTAGCACGTCCTAGGATGCCAACCATGGTGGTATAGGTGTGTCCATCATGCTTAAATCCCGGTTGCCGCTTCAACCAGTAGAAAAAGCCAAGAGCGACGGCATGATCATGGATCTGCTTAAGAACTTGATTTGCTTGGTATGGATCTAATGAACAGTTGAGTTCACGAAGAGCGTTTTCTGTCTCAGGACTCCAGTTTAATTGTTGTATAATGCGAGAAACTGTTCCAACAACATGACTACAATTAGAGAACTGCCTTACCAGTACTCCAGAATTTTGCAATTTTCTTGATTGTAGTGGCCTGGTGAAACCTTCAGGAATCTCATGCTTAAGCTTTCCTTCAGAGGCATGCACATTTGTCATGTTACGATTTGGATATGATCTGGACTTTGGAGGCATTGTCCTCCTCCGGTCATGAGAACCCGTGATAACACCACGGGTCTCCACTTCCCCAACACTGTTACTTGAAACAGGATCTCTTCCTCTAACTGAATTATATTTATCACCTTTGTTTTTTGTGCAATGCAAATTATTTGCAAGGTTCGATGTTACAGGTGTATCAGTAGAAGCTTTTCCTTGAAGTTTGTCATTTCTGGAGGTCTTCATATTTGATGATCTCACATTGGATACAGGCTTTGTACGGTCCAGCACATAGTTGTTGCATGAGCTAAGCACTTCGCTTCCATCTAACAAAGGAATCTTATAATTTGCTACGTCAGATAAAAAACTGACTGCTGCAATACCTGCCCGGACAAACTGGTCCGAGATGGGAGGTGAGGAAGGTACACTAATCTCGGCATCAATGTTACCATAATTGACAGAGCCTACCCGCCCAGACAAGTTAGATGTAGGTATGGCCTGCGGACTAGAAACTGGAGAGTCTAAAGTCTCTTTTTTTTGCGAGCTCACAGCCTTTGCAGCATCTCCAGATAATAAGGCACCCACTCCTACAGCGGATTTTGACACTAAGTTGGATGATATCTGTGTATGACGAACCTCATTTCTAGTCTGCAGCCTTTTTGAAATACAAGTGTCATCTTCTGAACAAGTGCAGGAACTTCCATCTCCTGCACTACATCGTGATCCACCTAGGAAAAAGGACCTAGCTGACTGGGAGAGTGTGCCTAACTGTTTTGCCCGAAGCATAGTCTGCAAGTTAAGTGGTAAAAACAGGGAAATAAGTTTTTAGACCTTAAAACTGATTGAAACATAATGAAAATACCAACAGATGCTCAGGATCTTAAAGGCAGCAGAGCAAGTCATAAATGAATTAGGAAAAACCAAAATATTTGCTCAGCCAGTCAAGTGCGCATCATGGCATAGTGAAGTACGAATACAAGGCAAAAGTATGCATTCAAACAACCCTGCACATTAACTTATGTTTCTTCAAGAAATTCATAAATTGCCGAATTTTTTGGAAAAGTCATCCAAATCCTATGACGACCATCCACTTTCTTGGTTGCCAACTTTAGGTAATGGCACATTATAGATCGTCATTTGGACACTTGGCTTAATGGACTATGTCATCACAAAATCTCAAATAAGCATGTCCACATCAGCAATCATTGACTCATACACATGGCTAGACAATGTCAATATTCATCACCCATCAAAGATATCACAACATTAATCATCACATATTCATCTCACTAACCCAAGGAATGTCTTCTTCTTATTGTTGATGCATGACCAGCATAATTCCAGTGGACTTCAAAGGAGAAGATAAAAGATATAAAGGCTGAAATAACAGCAACTAATAGTATCCAGGACTAACAAAAGAGTTGGGAAGTTCTACAACTATATGAATTATTTACAATAATAATTACAGGATCAGTTCTACAAAAAGAGAATGCTCCACCAAAGTAAGTTGTGGCAATGATGAGCTCAACTTACATTGTATAGGCTTGTAGCATGTTAACAACCTCGAGCACATCTTGTTTTTTATGGAAAGGACAAGACGATTGAACTCAAGGAAATTTTAAAAACTTCTACAACAACTTCAACAGATAAAAGCATTTTCAGAAAAACAAAGCAGAAAACTTAATACATCAATTAAAAGCATTTTCAGAAAATCATATATCAGTAAATGTTATCCTGTGAATGCCAAAGACTAATATGCGCTAACATATACTGATCCATGTTCGTTTAACAAAAACACACCAAACCAAGGCATTGTCCCAAATTAGTACTGTAAAACCTAGTGACTAAAGTCTAGTGTTCCAAAATCCTGGATGTTTAATAACACAGACTAAAAGAAAAGAGAAAAATTTACAAGGATTTGTCCCTCAACGGCTCAACGTTCTGCTAAAAGTTAAAATGTAAAACACTTCCCTCACCCAGAAAAAATAATTGGGGGGTTGGGGGGGGGGGGGGGGGGGGGGTGGAGGAAGGAATATGAACAAGGAAAAAAGGTTAAGAAGTCAAAAACATATAATAGCAAGTGTGAATAACTACATGTTTGCATCTAAAAAAACATTCCATATAATTTGAATGAAATTGGTCCTTCCATTAACAGGAAAAAAAAAAGAGCAAAGAACAGAAAAATAAATAAATAAAGGTCCAATCTTTATCAGATTCAGCAAAAAAGAAAACAACCCCCATATTCTAAAATCTAAATCATCAAAACAGACTAAATTAAACAGCATGACCCCCAAACAGAAGAATAAAGACACCAAACACTAACCAGAACAACCAAGAAAAGATCAACAGCGACTCACATTACAGAACAACTCCAGAAAACCCCAGAAAGACAATCATTGACTAGTGATATCATCAAGAAAAACACATGGAGCAGAGGTCAGAACAGATAACAGAAGAAGAAAGATTCAACAAAAAGAGAGAGTAGAATACCTGGGAATTGGTAGACGCGGCTTCAGAGCCACCAAAAGAATGAAAGGGAAAACAAAAGTATAAAAGAAAGAGTTAAAGGGGGCGGCTCTCTTTGGTGTCAGCTTATATTGAGTTTCCAACCAATTTGGCGAAAACGAGTGAGGTTTACAATGACTCTTGATGACTCTATTATTTTCCTCTTTTCTTTTTTCGACATATTTTATAAATTAATTTAAATTACATTAGTTAAGAAAAATTATGCATTATAATTTTTCACATTAATAAAAAAATTTAAATAAAATTTATATTTATAAGTCTAAAAAAATATGATAATTAAAAAGATTTGGAAGATTATTTTACTTTACATTACTTTTATGATATTTTTGGCTATTTCTCTGATATTCCCTTGATCCACGTGTTCTTTGGTTTCACGTTTAAAAATATCAGTCTCCCTGTGTTCTTTAATCACTCTTATTAATTTCTTGTCTTTTTTTTTTAAATTAATCTTTTCGTTTTACTCGGATTAACCTCCTACATTTAAGATTATTTGACTTTTGGAGAGTATCATTCAATGTGGATTACTGGCATTATTCTAGGAAGTTCATTTTATTTACTAGGTTATGACTTGGTAATTACACTTTTGAGCCTCCTCTGGACATAAGTTTTGGCTCTATATTTCAAAAAAAAACATTTAGAAATTATTTTAAATAATTATTTGTTTATCGAATTGATTAATTATCTTAACATTAAATTTAAAATATAAAATCTGAAAAAAAAAAAAAGTTCTAAAAAAATTGTAAAAGTTTGTGTGTGATGTGTCTTCATAGTTAATGTGAATTTACATTACACATGAGTACATGAGAATGCCTAAGGAGAATATTAAGGGATTGTTCGGTAAAGTGTATAAAAATAAAATTAGTATTAGTTGTATATTTGTTGAAAAAGTATACTAAAGAATATATTCGGTAATATACAAAATAAAGGCATATTTTTTTTTTTAATGCATCCTATCAAAGAGATACTATAATTCAAATTTAGCGCCCAATTTTAACTCTACAATTTAAATTTAGACATAATACATATGTGTTCTTTAACTTGACCTTAATTTAGCATATATGCGCTCCAATTTTGGATGTGCACACGTAGATTCTTAAATTTGTATAGAGTTGAATAAGTAAAACACATGTCTAATTTGGTATCCTACACGCAATTTACGCCCAACACTACTTTCCACGTGTATCATATCACGTAGGATGTGTATGTGTATTTGTTCAGCTATATAAAAAATTTAATATTGACCTGCACAAACTTAAAATTGAAGAATATAGATGCCATATAAAATCAAATAAAAATATATATTTATGTATTATTTCTTGGATTTCCCATACTTAGGGATGATTGGTTTGAAATATCATAAAAGAAAAAATATAAAAAAAGGTTCTGTATATAAGTTGTGCGATGAGTTGTCAGGTTGCTATTGATTTTGTTACTATAAATAAGTGGATCCATATGACACTGCTTACAAAACATATCTTGGCCTTCAAGAAAGTCATTTTTCCTCTTAAGGTCAAACACGGTAAATTGTTTAATTAACAATAACATTTTTTTTTCCTGACTCTCTGATTATAATAATATATTCAGTGAAAGTCCACAAATAAAATTTAAAAAAAAATAAAATATACGTAAATTTTATAACTATCTCATAAAAAAAATCACTTAAAATGATATGATCATCTATTATGTCAATATAGAGATGTACTGATTCATAAGTGTGAAACTATGGTGGATGGAGTTGTTAAAATTTAAAAGAAAATGGAGTAAACCTAAATCACATGAGAATAAATTATCTCATAAGACTTACAAATTAGTCACAAAATAATGAGATATAATAGCTAAAAGAGTCAACAAAATTTATATAGGATATTTATTACCTCTCTTGCCTCAAATTATTTATCATAATTTTTAAATATACATATATTAAATTATTCGTCATTCTATAAAGCTAAGATAAAAAAAAAAATTGTGCTCATTTTATTCTCAGTAGTAATTTTTATTGAAGACAAGACAAAATATTTCAATAATAAGTGAAAATGATAAAAGGAGACGGGATAAATCTAAATCATACGATTAGAGAGTTATCTGCTGAGACTTACAAATTAATTTTATGGAATCAATACATGCTTAGCTTAATACAAGATTTAAAAAAAGAACTAGGAAAATTTATATAAATGATATCTTTTATTCGTTTCGCCTCAAATTATCTATCAAAATTTCTTAAAATTATAATTATTACTTTTTTCGTTTTATTTTTTATAATAATAATTATTCGTGAAAACCTTAAATTACAAAAACTTATATTATGAGATTATGACATATAAAAAATATAATAAATATTTAATGATGAGCAATTATGTCTTAAGATATAAAAAAAAGATACAAAAGCTCATCAAATTATCTCCCCCCAAACAAGAACATCATTAATTAGTTTAATTAACATTCAAAGATCAGGGTTCCATTAGATAATCCTCTAGAAACTACCCTCTAAATTAGTTAAGATCAATTATTAGTTATGACTCATGCCAGTTCCAGAAATCTATGGACCCTTCAAGAGTTTAATTAAAAATTTAATACAGTGACATAGCTAAATGCTCTCTTTTTGTGTCATTTAATTAGCTTTTCAAGACTCAAAAATGTGCCCGCTATTATATCTCAGAAGGTTAATCCATTTATCTATCTCGTTAAATACTTCTCTTTTCTTTTTCCTTAATTCTTATACTAAAAATATTTTTTTTGTTATGTGTTCGTTTTTGTAAATCAATAGATGTTTATTATTTTTTACAAAGTAATAGAGTACTAATTAAACTTTTTTAAAAAAAAAAATAATAAGAATAATTTAGTAAAATAAGCTCCTCATAAGTAATTTATTAAAAAAATATTGTCGAGTCAATAAAAGTCAAATAAAATGAATTGAGTAAAATTTATACATGCAACAGTCAGTTATTACTAATCACATATTTTTTAATTATTAAAAAGTAAATAATATGAAAAATTACACCAGGTGATAATCGATAATATTTGTTTATTATTTTTCTAATTCAATTTTTTAAAATTGTCCAATTCGGATAAAAGGACTATTTTTTTTATGTAATCAATACATTAGCCATGATTTTGCTATTTAGTCACAGTAAAATCGTGGTTAAATAATGCTATTCATTTTTTTTATTGTTAATATATATAATTTTTTGTTTTTTTTAAAAAATAGTCTAATTGTTTCACTTTTTTTTTTTGGAAAATATATATTTATATCATTTTATTTTTTTCGTTTATTTTTCTATTTACCAAGGTGAGAATGAATGATAGTTAAATAACTATTGGCACATTGAATATTTATTTATTTATTTCGATACACGATTATATACATTTGTATAATATTGATATATAACATGTACACTATATAATTATTTGTACATTATATATACGTGTGTATATACTGTTTATACAATATTGATACATATATACACGATTTATAAAATATCTATACATTACACGTATACCATATGACTATTTATATTATATGGATACATTACATATATTCTAACTAGCTATTTATACAAATACCAATACATTACATATACATTAGATAATTGTATAGAGAAAAACATCCCTATACTAAGAACTGAAATTACAGGAATGTGTCAACAAACTTTACTCACAATCAAATGTCAATATTTTTTTAACAAAACTATACATACATGGGGGATTAAAAAAAAGAATTAAAAAAAAAGAAAAAAAAGATGTTGTGTTTTTTTAATGCTGACTCAAAGCATATATTGACCATAGTTATTAACAATTATTAATAAATATTAATATTAATTACTATTAACACTAACAAAAATAACTAAATTTCTTCATATAAATATCAAATAAGATCGAATTAACATTAATTAGTACCAAAATAACACCAACTAACCAAATCATATAATAAAAATATCAAAAAATAACTAACCAAATAAATCACACCAAACAAATCACTAAAAACAAAAACCAATAATACCATCGATAATTCACCAAAAAAAAACACTAACTATCTTGGTTCTTAAAAATTAAATACTATTAACACCAGTATACCAATTATAACAAATATAACAAGATTATTTCTTCTTGTACAAATAAAACGCAAAACATAATAATTTCAAATATAAATCAAGTAACTAAATTTCACCATATAAATAATAAAAAATATCAAACAAATTAATCCACCCAACAATTAAGAAATAAATAATTGTTCATTAATATTTTTATTTTCTGTTGACACGAAACAGAGCAGAAAAAAATTAACAAGTGCTTTGAGTCAGCATGACAAGACCATAAATATTATCGATGGTAATTGATAATTGTTAATAACGATGGTCAATAAATACTTTGAGTCAGCATGACAAAATTATAAGTAATGTACGGAGATGTAAATAAAAAATTTAAATTTGTAAATATTTTTTAGGGTTGACATAATTCGTAATATAAATTCTTAAAATGTATATTCTTGCAATTTTTTCATAATTATTTATACATCAGATATATTTGTTCATACACCATTTATATACTATACAACATTGATACATTAAATAGACACGACTTAGCTGATAGTTATTAAAAAAATTGTTATTTAGGTATGATCAGATAAAAATTAGTAAAAAAAAATTAAAGTAAATTCTGGTTGATAAAAAGTAACGTTATTAAGCATCAGTTGAACCGTGGCTAAATAGAAATGAGCGGTGGCTAACTAGCAAATTTGGCCACATTTCATCTTATTATTTTCTTTACTAGATTTTTCGTAAACTAATAACTTTTTTATACAGATTTAAAATTATACCTAAATAATATCATGTCGGGATGCATTCTTTTTCTTTTTCTCTAACGTCTTCAAGACAGAAAATAGAACTTGACGGGCTTGTTTTAATTTCTATGATGAAGCTTTAAATGGGCTGTCAACTGTAGTTGGGCTGAATTTCATCATTTAGTAGGTTTAGTATCACGGACTTAGAATAATTGGCGGGCCATAATATTAGGGCCACTTTGTTGGATTTCCAACCTTTGGTGTTTGGATAATTAGTAGAAAAATTATCTAAATACACAATTATATTCTCTATCATTTAGCAAAATTACAAAAACCCAAATCTCTCCTATTTTTTGGTGTGATGTATCGGGATGTGGATACATCATTTTATGCGATGTACCGATAGGATATATCATGTAATCAGAACGTCAGATACATTATTTTATATGATATATCGATCGAATACATTATTTTACTTGATATATCAGGACGTACGTGATATATCCGGATTCCACTAAATTCAAGGAATTTTGTTAATTTGAAAAAAAATAAAATAGGAATATGATGTAATTAGCTCTATGAGATTTGTATGATCCCTTCTAACTAGTAAAAGGTAGCTAGGTGATCAGTTTTATAATATTCCCTTTGTCCATCTTTACTTATCGAGTATATCAAAAATAGATATCCAATAATATTTATCCAACTCATGAAATCAAGAAATAATTTTACAGTTAGTTTCTAATTTATCCTTATCATTAATTATAGTCATTTCCTTATTATGTTTTTCAAAACACTGTACTTATTATATTCAATAGAATTACCTCTATTATTTACTGTTTCTTAATCCATATACCAAGTCAATAATAAACAACTATTATTGGAAGTATTTAATGCCAAGTCAATAGGAAAAACTATAGAAAAGAAAAGGAAGAAAAGGCCCTTTCTTTTTCCCCCCTTCCTTTTTCAGTTGGCGTGAGGAAATGAGCTGTGGAGGGGTTAACACTTTATGCCTTTTTTGTTCTTCACATTACACCATGCACCAAACAACATAATAATGTTGGGAACATGGTCTTTTTAATTTTGGCTTGGCCTACAACTACTTATAAGACCTATTGCCAGGTTATAAAGATACCCTTCATTAAAAGCTCCATCATTCTTTCCTCCTCTTAATTGAATACAACACTCAATTGTATGCTTCCAATTAATGGGATAGATCCCCCAACCATCCCATCAATTGTATCAATTACTTACCTACTTGTCTTCCCATATTTGTACAAATAATGCATTGATGAAAGAATATATGTATGTCACCTTAATTTAATGCATATCCTATTTTGACTAAGAAAATGAGTAAAACAGTTTTTAAAATAAAGATATGCCATGATCGGGGTGCAATCATGTTAGGTTCATCTTAGGTTTAACGTTCAAATTAGTGTCTAGATATCAATTAGAAGGTGTTGATCGTATTCATTGGTATGTGTATGAGGCAACAATCATTTTCGATCTATTTAAATACTTGTGCGCCAATGGATCGAAGAAATAAATTATAATTGTTAGAAAATTTCAAATTATTAAGCGTTCATATGCGATGGAACTATCCAAATAAGTCTAATGAATATTATTTATATAATCTATCTCTAAGTAATTTAAATTTCAGAAATCATAAATAATGTCATTTAAAAATTGGTTGTACAATGAATAGTAATCCACTTTGGTGTTACTATTTTTATTTTTATTTTTTAATTTTAGAGGAAATAAACTTTTTTTTTTTACTTTATCTTAGCCTCTCCTACTTGACCACGCTTTGTTTATCCCAGCCACACCTACTTCCACATACTTTAATTTAATATTATAGCAACATGTCCCTTTCTTATCATTAAGAATCTTTCCTCTATTTCAACTCAATATTATTCGAATTATAAGTTTACCAGAAAAATGGACTCCTTGTTTGAAAATTTCGTTTAATTAGTTTCCGATCATAGCATAAAAAAAATAAAAAATAGAGAAAAAACCTTTATATAATCATATTAATTGTTGCACTCAAGAGTATAACTTGTGTAGTCAATAAATTAAGTTGAGGATAATGAAATTTCAGGCTTAAATTTGAAAGAGATCAAATTTCTTGATGGAATTATCCGGTAACTATAGTAATGAAATGTAATAAGCAAGTGAATCAATCGAGATATACTCAAACTCTAATTGCGAGAAAAATTACACTAATAGTTTCAAAATCAGGAGTGATCAAGCATATTAGTGGTCTAAGACAAAAATCGAATGAAGGTTTTACATTTTAAAAGATAAATTAATATTTTCTCTTCCGAAATTTATTCTTCTATCTCTTTCAGAGGCAGAATTGGAAAAAAAATTAATTGATTTCATAGGGCAATTCTTTTCAATTGATCATATAATCATATTATAGTTGTGCCAATCTTCTTCTAATAATCATATTATTATAATAAGATGGCTCTATAAAATAATCATATATCATAGTTGTACCTTTTTCTAATCCTATCGAACCACGTTTTTGAAGGCGTTACTATTTGGATGACTAAATGTACAAAATGGCCATGGGTTTTAATGGGGCCCTAATTGTTCGTCAAAACATCAACGTTATTGTTATATGTTATTGTTGTGGAAGCAGCCACGGCAACAGTAAGTATTTGTAACATGTAATCATCTCAAATCATCAACCCTTCCATTAATCATTTCACATACTCTACTTAACTTTAAACCACATACTAATTCAAAATATCATCACTCATCATGACAATACCTGGGTTTCCAGGAAATAATCTCTCTACTTATATGAGGTAGTTATAAGGTCTGCGTATATTCTGTCCTCCCAGATCGCACTCATAGAATTTCACTGAATATGTTATTGTTTATATTTTGACTTTTGACACTCTAGAGGAAGAATGACATTTAGTCAAACGGTCACGCTATCCAAATACAGTGACCTTTAACCTGCTGCATTATTAGTCAATATATATTACTTAGTATCTTACTGTTTGCTACCTATTGTTGGGATGTATGAATACTTTTAATGGGGTGACAACTATTTTTTGAAAAAATCGTGCGAATTAATTTAAAAAATATTTATTTTAAAAAAGTAACTAAAATATTTTTTTTAATGAAAATAGGAAAAATAAGTTGTTGTATAAGTGATGTTTCAGTATAAGTGATGTTTCAAGTTTATTGTCTCTTTCTCACCCACTCAATCTTCTAACCCCCACTTCTCATCCCATCTCGCCTCTATAGGGTTAGTTTTGCTAGATAGCAATAAATACTTTCAAAATAATATGTACCTATCAAACACTAGAAAATAAATAAGAAACCTACTTATTTTCTCAAATTTTTAATTTCCATGAAGTAAAGAAAAAGATATATGGTATAGTTAATTATTTTTAGATTTCGCTTATAAAATTTTATTTAATATATGGTATGGTTTTTTCTCCCAGTCCAATAGGTTTAGTTGTGGCAGTGTTTTAGGAGTACATATGTGGCATGCCATCAAACAATGAAATTGTTGAACAACTTCATCTACTGATATCACAAACTAATCTCAACCCTTGAATGCCATTTTTAATTCTATATACCACCAAATCCACCTATGACTTAATACACCCAAATCATCACACTTAGGTCCATAGATAGGAATTAAATGAAATTGAAAAGGTGGCACCTACTAATTTATTGAACTATCAATACAAAAAATATTAATATCCATCTCAATACAAAATATAATCTACGTATAAAAATGCACAAAAAATTCTCTGATATTATCATTGTTATTTAATGAGTCAAAAAATTTATTTTTGAGTAAGAATTGTATTAGGTCAAGCCATTTAGCTATAGCTTGACTTTTATATACCCTTTTTGAGACCAAAAGCATATTATATTTTCAAGTTGGTCTAATTAATCTAGTAGAAAATATTAATGGTCCTTGAAGCAATCATGAAAGGCAGTGGTAGGTGTTGATGGAGAGACCAAATAGACTTGGTAAACCCAACCAAAAAAAGTTACTAAAAAAGATAGAGAACAAATTATAATTGACTGGCTCTCTTAATTATTCTCCATCATATTCATTTTTTACTTTGCTTCTCCTCTGGAGAAGAAAAAAAAACAATAGTACCAAACAATATTTCCTTTATCTTCATATACACGTTATGGAAGAATAAGATAAAAATTACCCTTTACTTGAATAATTAATTTCCAAGTTTGCTTTATCTTAGTGGATATGAATTTCTAGAAGGCTTTGTTTCATGGTGAAAACATAAATATAAGAAATTAATTATGACTAATTACCACAAAGATATTTGCTATTTTGTGGTTGACCAACTCTGTAGTTGAGCAAGTAATTTCATTCTTCAGTTGGACAATAAGTTAAAAAAAAAGAAGATATAATATATAATAAAATAAAATAATTTCCTCTAAGTTTATAATTAGGACCAATTTTTTCCATAAAGTTTGGCCAATAATTAAACCCCATGGAATTTATACTAGTCATTAGTTCCATTTTCCTCACAGGAACGTATCTCAACTGTCTAGTGATTAAAATACCACAATTCACATCAAAATGTTATAAATTTGAATTTAATATCGATTTATCTTCTCATATATTTTATGTTTCAAAATAAATAAGTAAACATTACTTATTTTGAAACGAATAAATTAAAATATATTCGTAGTTAGGTCTTACTAGTATTTTTCATCTTTTTTTTCATTACCTATATTGGAATACATTCTTTTTAAAGGATGCAAGATATTTCTCCAATATTTTCTTTCTTTTCAGTAAAATAAAATAAAATTCTTTTTTTTTTAAAAAAAAGAAAAGATGGTCAATTTTAAAATAGGAGTATAACAATATTTGGCAATAAATGGACTTTATTCAAAAACTACTACTCCCCAACTGACCCCGCGTTTTCTCTTTCTCTCTCACGAAAGTAGCAAAAGTCTTTGCCGTGCCATGTCCTCCACCACCTCCGGCAACCACTTTTAGCGGTGAAGCAACCCATTTCACTTCGCCATGGGTAACTGTAACGCTTGCATAAGACCAGAAGAAGCTTCGAAATCTGATCCTCAAACAAAACCAAAGAAGACCCGGGAACGTAGACCCAACCCGTATTCCGGGTCACCGGCACCGATCCGAGTACTCAAAGACTTCTTTCCTAAAACCCGGATATCCGACAAATACATCTTAGGACGTGAACTGGGTCGGGGCGAATTCGGAGTCACCTACCTTTGCACCGACCGGGAGACCCGAGAAGCCCTCGCCTGCAAATCCATTTCAAAGAAGAAACTCCGGACAGCTGTGGATATCGAAGATGTGAGAAGAGAAGTTGCTATTATGTCGAGCCTTCCTGATCACCCAAATATTGTTAAGTTGAGAGCTACTTATGAAGATAATGAAGCAGTTCATCTTGTTATGGAGCTCTGTGAAGGTGGAGAGTTATTTGATAGAATTGTAGCTAGAGGGCATTACAGTGAAAGAGCTGCAGCTGGGGTTGCCAGAACTATAGCAGAGGTTGTAAGGATGTGTCATGCCAATGGGGTCATGCATAGAGACTTGAAACCTGAGAATTTTCTATTTGCTAATAAGAAAGAGCATTCTGCTCTCAAGGCCATCGATTTTGGCCTATCCGTCTTTTTCAAGTCTGGTACGACTTCCAATTTCTTTACCCATAAGTGAATTAGAAAGACACCCGTTTCCTCTCTTTCACAAAAATCTATTCTTTTTTCCTTATGTTTCACGTGGCAGTTTCATACTCACAAAAGTGTTTGATTCTTAGTAGTAATTTTTGTAATTAATCAGGAGAAAGATTCTCTGAGATTGTGGGAAGTCCATACTACATGGCACCAGAAGTGTTGAAGCGGAATTATGGACCAGAAGTTGATATTTGGAGTGCTGGTGTCATCCTTTATATTTTGTTATGTGGGGTTCCTCCATTTTGGGCTGGTATATATATTATTTTTCCAGTTTCCTGTTGAGTTCTGATATTTGCTGTTATTTGTGGTTCTGGAGTTAAGTTTTTTTTTTTCCTTAATCTGATTGTCTTTTGCAGAAACTGAACAAGGGGTTGCTCTTGCTATTTTGAGGGGAGTGATTGACTTTAAGAGGGAACCATGGCCTCAAGTCTCTGAAAAGGCAAAGAGTCTTGTCAGACAGATGCTAGAACCTGACCCCAAGAAGCGGTTGACAGCTCAACAAGTCCTTGGTAAGTACTTTTCAACTCAGAGTTTGTGGACTTCCATGTAAACGGCTCCCCTGGTACATGGAAAACTATATGTTGAACAAAGAAATTATTAAGATAGATCACCCTTGATTTTCAAGTTGACGGTTGAAGATCCTCAGTATTATCAAGATTAGAAGAGAAAGAAGAAAAATGTAGGGTTTGATTCATAGTCATCCAAAGGCATTTGGAAACTGTTTATGGTTTGATGCAGTGTTCTATGCAAACTGATTTGTTGCAGCATCTTTCTAGATGCTCTTTAGTATTTTCTGCCCACCATACTGGAAAAGTGAGACTTTCCTCAAGGAATCATGACTTTAGTTTCAACTATTTACCATTCAGGCATACTGATCTGTGGGGAAAAAATGTTTGTTTTTCTTTTAATTTTTCTAGATTGTCATTGCATTCATTTTTATTCTCTTATTTCCCTGAGTATGCTGGGTTCTGGGGTGTGATTGAGCCATATGTCCTCTCCATGAATCAAATTTGTTTTGATAGGAATAGTTTCATGTATTAGTATTGTAACTATCATTGTGTCTCACTTATGAAATATCTTGCCGTGAGTGTTAATTAACTAAATATCCAGTTGTATATTTCACTTTGCATATTTTGTCTTTTCCTGAATTTGGTGAGTCCCAGTTATGTGGTAGTTATGAAAAACCTTCCCCACCCTTTGTTGCCCTGATTTTTTTTTTGAGATATCAACCTCTATGCCCATGCTCGAAGACTCAGGCATCTCCAAAAATTCAGGACCATGCTTGAAAATTCAGATATCTGAATGCGGGATATTCAGAGTTCCCTATGCCTTTATTGGGTAATTACTAATAGGACCAATAATGAAGACAAGAACTACTGTATAATGGGATGAATTGAATGTACATCATATGCTGATTCTTACTAACAAATAGCTTATTTTACTTTTCAGGAAGTCACTAACAAAGATTTATTTTAGTAAAACCAAAGATTTATTTTAGTAAAACTGTTCAAAACATGCATAAGTTTTATTTCTTTTACTTTTCAGAAAGTCACAAACAAAGATTTATAAGTAAAACTGTTCAAAACACGCATAAGTTTTATTTCTTTAAGTCTGTTTTCTTTATTGCAGATCACCCCTGGATTCAAAATGCGAAAAAGGCTTCAAATGTTCCACTGGGAGATATTGTTAGGACAAGACTGAAGCAATTTTCTATCATGAACAGATTCAAAAAGAAAGCATTACGGGTAAGCCTCTAATATGTTTAAGCACTAACATATCTGAAGTTTAGGGGTGGAGATACACAAGAGAAGCCAAATGGAAACTTTTTTAGTTTTATTTTGTTAAATCAGAGGGATAGAGAGAGTTGCTATGTAGCTGTAAATTATGTGTTGGCTCATGTCCTAACTTTCTAAGGCTTTTACTTCTTGTGTAGTTATTTCCATCATCAAATGGATGTGCTTTAGTTTAAATTATTTTGTACCTGTCAAATTGCGTAGGTCATTGCCGAACACTTGAAACTTGAAGAGGTTGAAGTAATCAGAGAGATGTTTGCATTGATGGACTCTGATGGTGATGGGAAAATAACATATGATGAATTAAAGGCTGGACTTAGAAAAGTTGGTTCCCAGTTGGCAGAAGCAGAGATGAAGTTGCTGATGGATGTGGTAAACATTCCTGTCAATTTAAACACGCTGAAACAGTATTTTGTTCTTTCTTCTGTTGGTTTTATGAGATTTTGCAAGTTTTTTAATGCCAAAATATGATAACATATTTTGCTTCTATTTACTCGGTTTCCTGTATGGTTCCTAGTTTTTGTAGGTGCTGCTGTAAGTTGTAGTCCCATTTGAACTTCTTCACGTTTAACCATCTCACTCTACCAGTCTCTACGTTCATCCTCTCAGTTTTTGTGTAATATAAGTATACATTATATTTGTGTGTTTAATCTCTCTTCTATGCTGGGTTTGTCTGATTCTAAAATCTGATAGTAGACATGGTATCAGGGTCCTTAACTACTATAAATTTACTGCGGGAGTTTATCTCATCAATACATTGAAGCAGGTACAGCATGTTTTTGTTATCTAACCAACATCTTCTTCACCACTTGTCGTTTTTCTTGCCTTGTCTTCATATGCTGCTGTCCTCACTAAATAAAATGTATTCTGATGTGTTTTATGGTAACTACCGCAAGTTCTGTAACGTCATATAGTGTCTTTCCCTGTGTATGCTGGATGAGGGCAAATCTAAGTTGCTCGGACTCGGGTGTGGATATCTGACACGGATGTGAATCCAAAGGTCGGATTTGGCAAAATCTAAATTTTAGATACGGGGGTATGGATAGGTATGGATATGGATGCTGGGATGGTAAAAATATCCAAAATGATGAAATAGAGCTATAAAGACATTTTAAATTTTGAAAAATTTTCTTGCTCGTCTTCTTCAAGACCCCAACTTCTTCTTTCAAGCTCTCTAGTTGTTCCCCTCAAAAAAGAAAAAAAAAGTCATTCAACTCTTCATACAGATCGTTGCTACTGTCTGCTATAATTCAAAACACAATCGCTTGAACCCTTAGTTTCTCTCTGTTTGGGCTGAAATATGAAGCAATGAATATTGACCAAGAGGAAAAGCCAAAAAGGGTACAAAAGGACTATACTATTAAAGGTATGTCATTTCCCATGTCTTATATCTATTTTATCTTTTCATTTGAGAAATCAAAATCTCAATTTCCCCCCAAAATTCTCCATAGACTCAGTCAAAGTATTTAATGTGGGTTGACTGAATCTCACACGTATCCTGCACCCGCACCTGTCTTGTGTCGACACAGGTGTGGCAGCAGAAATGAAGAGTCCGCCAACTTAGGGGTAAATAATGAACTGTTCCGTGGAACTCTCTCTCTCTCTCTCTCTCTCTGCCCCTCTTCATTTGAACTGTGAGTTTGGCAGAAGTTACTCTTCCAAGTGATGTAAAAGCTGTCACTGCCACCTTATTCTTGTGATCTCATTATTCCTCTTCTCTCTTTCTTGGTTTCTCCTGATGTTTCAAGTAACGGAGCTTTGAAGGAGGGGAAATTGATTGTTCCATGTCTATTCATTCTGCATCACTTACTCTACAATTGCTCGGATATTAGCTTTTTTGGTTTGTGGAAGCATCACGCAATTTTTTCACATCTGTCAGATGGTTATTTTGCAGAAAATAATGGGTCTGACGACTATGCATTTTGCATTTATTTTGGGTCTTAGTTTTTCCTTCTTATTTCATTATATGTAGGCATGCATATATTGTATGAAGGCTATTAAATAGGCAAGAGATTCCATTACATAACTGAGGAAGTATAAGAAAGGGTTCCAAACTATAGATGTTGTGGGCCTTGTGGCTGAAGAAGTTACTGAATCACGTCAACACTCCAATATGTTGTAAGATAGGCACACTATCACATATAATTTGATGGATGAAGGTAAAGAAGTTAGACCAAGAGAATGGAAGCAATTATCTACATTGGTGATGCCTATTAGTTCGGAGTAAGGTTTAGTTGTTCTTACACTTACACTTGGTCTGATGTTTGTGGAGGAACCCTTGTAGTACAGTCAGAAGTTTGCATTTCAATTGTTCAATATAAGGATAACCTTGAGATTTAAAGATCCAATTGTTTTAGAAGATCCTTTGTTTTCCCCCAAGGCAAGATATTTGCAAGCAAAGTAATAACATTAAAATAACTTGGGCTAGGAGAGAGCAGATTTAGAATTGAGATATAATTGTTTGATATTGCAAGGTGTTCTGTGACACATGATAGATTTAAGAATGATTTCCTACCTTCTTTCTTGAAAAAGTTTCAGTTAGATTATTTCGTGAAGACACAATAACTATACATGGAAAGACTATCTGTGATATTAAAAATGTATGTGATACTTGGTTTGCATGGTAGTAAGTGAAAAATGAATACAGGGATTGCACTTCTGGTATTATGCATCTCACGTTTGTTGGACAAAATGTTATCAGCCTTTGTGATAGACTCTCTCTGTTCTAATTGATGTGGCGGTATTTGATTCGGCAGAAAGCTTAAGAAAGAAATAAAGCCTTCTGGAACTTAGTGGTTTTAAACCTGCCGTGTTTGTCGTGGTAATGTCTGATCTGCCAAATAATTGATCTTATAGGCATTTACTCACTCTTTTTCTGCAGTCTCTCAAGCCCCAATACAACTGGCTGACACTTGTAGCTTTTCTTTGGCCATAAAAAATAATCTAGTATTCTGCTGTAAATCTGGTGCAGCTTTTATACGCAAATTCCCAAGCTTTTTTCCATTTGCCAAATGGACCTTTAAACAAATTCTGTTGCAGATACAGTAACCCCCCGCCCGAAATAGATTAATTAAATATTCTTGCCTGACAACTGCTGAACTTAATCTTTGATTAGGCTGATGTTGATGGAAATGGAATCCTGGACTATGGGGAGTTTGTAGCAGTTATAATCCACTTACAGAGAATGGAAAATGATGAGCATTTTCGTAGAGCATTCATGTTCTTTGACAAGGATGGAAGTGGTTTTATTGAGCTAGATGAATTACGAGAAGCTTTAGCAGATGAGTCAGGAGCATGCGACACTGATGTAGTGAATGAGATCATGCGCGAAGTTGATACGGACAAGGTTAGACTCATCTTTTTCGCTCTGTTTAGTGACCCAGCCTCTTTTCATTGTTCCTTCATTATATTTAGAGAAATGAGCTAGAATACTTCTCAACATTAATCATTGCTACAGAAGCTTGTTTGATCTTATCAAATGCTGCAAGATTTACACCAAATATTTACCAAAAAAAGAAAAGAAAAAAAAAGAAGGAATTATTTTTTGTAATGTAGCATGAAAAGTAAATGCTGCATTTGTAAATTTGTCTGCTTGTATTTCCGTTCCACTATCTCCTGGCTCTTATATATCATGCCAGTTTTACATCATTATTGCATTTTCTCAGGATGGGCAAATCAGTTACGAGGAGTTTGTAGCAATGATGAAGACAGGAACTGATTGGAGAAAGGCATCTCGGCAATACTCAAGAGAAAGATTCAAAAGCTTAAGTGTTAATCTCATGAAGGATGGTTCTCTCCAGCTTCAGGATGTACTCAGTGGCCAAACAGTCATTGTTTGATTTAATAAAAGGCTTTATTTTACTATTCTAATGATTTCCGTTGGTTGATTTAATGGGTTCCATAGCAACTCAAAAGCAAAATCTGATCATCAATATTCCAATTCTCGAAAAATATTGATATTCAGAAGATCAGATCTTTGAGAATGCAATTTGGGAGTAATATGTAGGTATGATTGGGTTGTACTGCTGGGATTTTTTTGGATATAGGGGAATATGAAGAAGGGTTTGAACTTGGGTGGATGACATGTAGATGAATTGCTTTGTTTTAAGGCTTTTGTAGGTTTGTTTATAGAAGTTTCACTACATATTTGTCTCCCTTTTGTACATGGTGTTGCAAACTTACAATTGTTTAACTGAAGCTTTGTATTTATGATTTCCTGAGACTGCATATAAACTCTTACAGCAGATGTCCTTCCTCGGATTGAACGAAAATTTCCTTTTTGAGTTTGTGTTTTGCATCTCTTTTTCTCTGATCTTCTTGGGAATGGATTTATGCATTTCCAAAGATTGCTCTTTAACTCTAGGACAGCTTAGTGCTAAGATAAGTGGCTGCTAATAAATTTGGTGTTTTAGCTTTGCATTTAGACTTGCCTTACTTTGTAAGGGGGTTCCTAATGGCTTGATGAACTTGAAACTACGAGTGCAGTCATAGTCAATAAGGTTGACAAATTAGGAGGACTATCCTTCCGGTGAATTGACTATAGAGGCGGATCGACATTTGAAGTTTATCAGAACAATCTCAAATTTAGAAGAAAAAAAAAGTTAGTATAAAGTGCATTTAGACAAAACACTTTGGCGGTGGTATCAAGCAATAATATTTTTTATATATTTAATGAATTGCTCAATATAAATATAATTTCTGTGTAAAAATCACTATATTTTGGTGAACTTCAACTCTATCATTTGACGGATCATATCCAAAAGTGACACAAGTGAACGAGTAGAGTATACAGGATGTTCCCCGAGAAAACTATGTCGAAGGAACTTAGCGTGGTTTAGGTAAGCGGCAGATAATATGTAGGGCCGTCACTCTTTGGTGATTTCTTACGAACCAAAGGATCTATTGGATTTTGGTGATGTTTAATAGGTAGGTAGGTCAAACTATAACTAACCTTACAAACTATATTGTGTAGGTTTCCTACTTTTTGATACATAGTTTTATATAAAATGAAATCGTTGGCCTTGCAAAATAGTTATACTTACTAATTTAAATAGCCTAAATTAAGGTTATAAATTGGAAGTACCAAAAAGTCTCAAGTGTTTGGTATCCCCTATGAGTCAGAATAAACAATAATTAATTAAAACAATTTCTATCCAGTTTTGATTTCAAACGGTAATCTACAATCTTCTTCAAATTTTAATTGTTATTAAGATGAATGGGTTTATTTTAAGTCCCAGTAGCAAGTAGATTAGGAGTTGTCATTTGATAATTTTTAAAAAATAAATTAGGTGGCTGGTCTCAATATAAGTTGGGGGGGTTATATAATTGAGAATTAGTTAAATGATGAATAATGCACTGAGTGTTCCAACTTTCATAATTAGATTTTAAGGAATATTGCAAAAATTAAGGATTCTTTGGATGCTTGCAAGTTTCAACTTGTTTGAATTTCATGAGTGTACATCTTTGTTTGCTTTAACATCAATTAATTGACTGAAAAGAGTTTTTAGTTGATGCAGTGACACGCCATACAAATAATTGGTCAGAGCAATCTAACAAAGATATGGATCCAAAGTTAATATGACCAACATTATGTCCGTAATGAGATTGAAAGTCCAACCGTAACTAAACAACATAATAATGAGGTAAGCCTGAAGTAGGGGCGGACCTAGGGAGAGGAGAGGGGATTCTCGATACTGTTTTTGTATATATATTAAACTTGAACCTCCTAACTAGTAACCAAAGTTTAGCTTAATGGTACGTTAATCTCAATTAAAATATTATTTGTTGATTTATTCGCATATTTATACTTTTATTACATTTCGAACCGCCTGAGTTAAAATTATGAAAGATGTTGATATTCTCATCGACCATTACGTAACAACTAACAAAGTGGTTGAGTACCGATTATATGTGTGAGGGATTGATTGAGAATCCTCCTTATGATTTCATTATTAATAGTCATGTAGTCATCTGTAGTAGTAGTTATATAATTTTTTTTAAAAAAACAATCCTAATATTTACCTAGCGGAATGATTTAGGAAACCCTTGTACTTGGCTCCGTTTGTAATTTGGATCCTTTACTTACGATTTTGCCAAACTGGTGAAAATACCAAAAAAAAAATCTCAATTCCGAGAAAAAACTGATGATGCTAGTTAACTACCTACCATGAGAACACAATAACAACAACAACAAAAAAGAGATCATAGCAAGAGAAAACAAATTCAGTACTGTATAATTAAGGTGACAAAACAGTCAGTTGCTCTGGTAGATGGTCCACATAATTAAATGTGTGCCTAATCCGAAATTTCATTTGAAAAAAAAAAATCATGCGCGTTATGAACTTCTTCCATGCAATGTGAAATGAAGAGTGATTAGTTGAAGAGTGAGCTGTATGTATAGATATATACTACAATTATTATTAAACGTTGTGGGAGGTCCCATAAATAGTGATATATACTGAATAAGTAATTTCAACAAATACTTAATATATAATTATCACATTTATTTTCTTAAAATCATTCTATAATATAGAATGATGTTAAACAACAATGAAGTAAAAATTGATGATGAATGAAAACAAGACACCATTGAATCCTTCCTAATTTTGGTTATGAAGTCATATTGCTAGTAAAAATCTGGTAGAGTAAATATGGAGTCCAAGTTTCCCTGTACAACTATTTTTCAAATTACAATTTGAATATTAAAAAAATCAAAATAATTAAAACTTATCTATAAAAGTAGAACTGTCAATATGAGCTAGGCTTGTTGGGCTGACCTGATCTAACCCGTGATTTAGCAGAGCTGAGTTTAGATTTTTGGAGCCCATTTAAAAAATGAGTTTTTTTAGGGAAAAATTACATATTTAAGCAAACATATAACTATAAATAATAAGAGTGTCAACTCAAAGTTCATTTAAACATTGTAAATATTAAAATTTAAATACAAATTATATTTTAATAATATGTAATAGTAACACTAATACCATGTAATATTGTCCCGTTGCTATTTATTTTAATATTTTTAAATTATAATTTAATTTAAAAATTTATAAAAAAATATACTTATAAAAATATGGACCGACGCAGAAAGGCTCGCAGCTCACGTACTAATGAGTTAAGCCAGCTGTTTTCTACCATAAAAAAAATAAGCTAATCCAACTTAGCTCGTCAAATTCCAAAACCTGTATAGACTAATCCAAATAGAGTGGATCGGCCCGAATTTCCAACTCCATATAAAAGTACCTGTTTGTGTAAAATAATTCCCACCGACGGTGGATACTAGCTAAACTCAGTATATATAAATACTAAGAAAAAATGAGACTATAATAATAGTGATTAGGCAAAGTAGGAAAGGGCGTTACGGATTGGTACGGAAGGTACCTTGTGTGCGGAAGGGGACAAATATCATGTGATATGGTTTTCATATTGAGACTTTGTGTTTTACTCATATATATATATATATAAATTAGATAATTATGGCCCGTGTTAACATGAGTTCAACATAAAATCGTGTAATAAAAATTTAAAATTGTACAATATTAATGATCAAATTATTGAACATAGTTTAGTTGCCAAATATGTTGTTCATATATATATGTGAATGTCACACTACTGGATGCTGAATTACAAAGTAGACAAAAATAGATGTCGTAATAAATGCATTTTTCATGTTGTGATCGATTTCTTCTTCAAATTACCTATTACATTTAAATTAAAAATGAAATGTCAGTATCAGAATAATTATAAAAAGACAAAATTCAAAACAACGTCAAAATTACGAAGGTATTTTAGTATCACCACCAACTAAAAAAACATAACAATCCATAGAAAACTAATTTTAGTCCTCTCTTGCCTCTCCCATGATTTTTTTTTTTTTTTGGTATAGTTACAGGCTTAAAAACTTTCTATCGGTCTCATTTTTTATTTTTTTATTACAAGTTATACCAAAAAACACACTCCATCTTTCAGGTCTACACAAAGACAAGCAACTTTGAGTTTCCAAGTTCAAGACTTTAAGGTTGTTTGATGAAGTCACTGCAGATAAGCCTTTGCTAGTAGCTCTCATGAAACAGAATGTTTAGAAGCCAATTGTTTAGGCTCAAGCACTAAAGATCTTTAAGAAAGAATTTTACAACAAACAAGTAGCAAATATCACATTCATAGTACAATGACCTCCCAAATAAATTTCAATAAGAATCAAATCTGTACTTTTGAAGTGTTCCAAATGACAAATATATTTAGTTCCAAGAAACTCGAGATTAATATGTTACACTATTGCATTAATTGTATACAACACTAATTTAGAACACACTATTACATGGAATCACTGTAGAATAACAAAATCATAACTTGCTCTGAGACATCTAAGCCCGTGTGCTTTTTCAATTGCTACGCCCTACAAGATTGTTGCGGGCTAACTGTTGCTCTGAGCGGAAACAGATGCTGAATTCTCCTTCCTTCTCGGACCATGTATGCACAAAAACAAGCAAGAAATTGATAAGAGACACATTTCATTCATATTCATGTCACACCCTTGGAAATGGAGACCAGTTGGCACAGGTTCAAGTATCTCTACTATAGTTTCAGGAGAACAGGGGTTTGATTCTGAAGGTTATGCAGTGATCAGGGCTATCACCCCTTTCACGAGAAAAATAATGTTGACAATCATTTCTTGATGCATATATATAACGACCTAAAGGAAATAAGATAATTGTTGCTTTTTTCTTGAACCGCTTTCTCCATACAGATCATTCCACTGTTTCAGCTTAGTCATTACGAATCCCTCAGAAGCAAAGCTCGCAACAACCTAACAAAAGAAGTGATTCATGAAGATCTATGTATAAATCCAAATTGAATGTGACAATAAGACTGAAGGAAATAAGTTCCTCATGCATTATTTGTATGTATATATTTTCGACTTTTGTGATTCCACAAAAGAAAACTACAAATGGTCAAGTACTTGATTATGTCATTCCTTAATGTATATAAAAGATGCTCTTGGTTCATATTGCACTTTATATTAGAAAAAAAAATCTCACAATCAGCCACAATATTGTCACTAATAAGAAATTGAAGCTATAGCTAATTGCAACTTCTGTGGGTAAAGCAGCGAACATGAAACTTCATTTTCAAAAGCAAAGAGACACTGTAATGTCCATGAGATAGTAAGAGAAACCCTATTTTATTTGTAAATAGTCTATAAAAGAAAGTTTGTATATTGAAAACAACAATTTCTTATCCAAGATGGGCAAACAGTGGCTATGAAATCAGATGATAAGACCAAAAAAATCTAGAGAAAGAACTGAATTCTTTAGATAATCTAATCAAATGAGAACAAGAATATCTTTATAATGTGGTTCGGAATCCTTTTTGCTTTGCAGATACTCGGTGGAACCACAACATAAGGATTGGTTGTCGTCGACAACTATAGTGTTGAAACAAGTCATTCCTGAGTATTCTTACAAGTTGAAGAAGGAGCTCTTCGATCTATTTTGGATTTGGAGAATAGCTGATGTTTCTAGTTCTATTTTGATGAAGAAAGGACGCTTCTAGATATTTTTAAAATGGCCAAATTACCCTTGGTCGTCCTAGATTGGCTCTTCTATAGAGTTAAATTTATGGCCTTTGGTTGAGTCCAATAGTCACCCAACATTGGTTGATGATGCCATCCTTGCATTCCATTTTTGGAAATTGAGGGTCATTTGGTGTAAAGGATAACACCAAATAATTTTGAGATTAAAATATAATGTCACTTAATTTATTATTTGATTGACAAATTCGGGATAGTTTATTTCAGGATTAATAATTAGTACCGGGATAAGTTATCCCTAGCTTTGGGTGGTATAGTAATCCTGGGATAACTGATTCCGGAATAAAGTAGGTAAATGACAAAAATATCCCTTTAAACCTTTCCATATACCACTTTTCACATTCATAAAGGATATTTTGTAAATAAATAATTTGCTCTTAAAATTTATATAATACATATTATTTTGAATGGAACAAACAAAACACTCAGAATAAGAAATAATCTCATCATGACTTATCTCTTTATAACTAATCCCATCACAACTTATCGTAATCAAACTAAACAACTCCTTATTGCAATACGTTTGCTCTATTTTTTGAAATCATACCTTTATTTGATTCAGAATTTTTACGAATAAAATTAAAAAATGAAATATAATATATAGAATTTGAACTTGAAATCTCAAAAAGTGTCTTGAATATCTTAAGCCACTGAATCAACGTCTAATCTTGATCCAAAATCTCTCTCTATATATACCTAAAATTAACAAAATGTACCTTATATATAGAATGCAATTTCTTATCGAGAAAATTGAGGTGAACACTGTCATAGTATTATCTTATGCTAAAAGTATTAATTGTGTCGATACAATCTAGTGCCACAAACAACCGGTCATAGGGTTTGTATGATTGCGTACAAATTAAAACTATGTTGGGGTTGAAACTAAATGGAATATATGGTGTAAATAGAAAATAATTGAACAAATTTTGTTTTGCAATTGGAAGCTTTTGCTTTCTGAGATAATGCTTTGATGACTATATATTCCAATATTAAACAATCATTCTACTCTGGCAAAGAGTGTGAAAAAAAGGGCTGAGAAACTTAGTCCCTTGTTTTCTATAAACTTTTAAAATTAAGCATGAGTATAATGAATCCCCTTCGATATGTATTTGGATATCTTATTCCCTCTGATATATCTGTATGATGTATTTAAAAGTTCAGTGACGAATTCCGAAAATCATAAATTTTAAAGGATATTTGTCATTTTGAAAAAAATAAGAAAATAATATAATTAATTCTTAATACTATGAAATTTATGTCAATTATACGTAACATGCATTTCAATTTTCACATAACGTAAAATTGGTTCTAACCAAAATATTAAAAGTGGTAATAACTTGATTGTAAGTAGGTTTATTATTAGCCACATCTAAGTTACAGTTCTTGTTATCTTATGTCTTTATTAGGTTTTTAATTACCATCTGATGTTTCTCTTCTTTGGATGTTAGTTGTCATCAAACACTGATATCTTGATTATTATAAGTAAATCATGTATAATTTAAGTTAATTAATCCATGGACAAATAAAAACAGGAGAAAAAAACCGTAGAATTTGTCGGTATCGATATAATATATGCTACATTACTTGCATGGTAAAACATTATTCTAATATAAGTAATTTACGTATGTAGCCTTAAAAAAGATTCAACAAATTTTCCTTACTTTTTAATTACATGGCTTACATGAGTTATGGCAAATAAATTAAGGAAAGGTGGTTCAAGATTACAAGTTAGGTTACTCGTGTACAACCATAAATGGTAGGTAAGACATGATTAAAGAAAAATTAAACAAGACAGAATAATAGTCAGTGGTAGGTAATGTACTGATAGATATATAGTACATAAGATAGTAAAAAATTAATTAAAAAGAGAAAAAGAAAGAGTGATCCAAAAAAATTAAATTAATATATTAGGATAGTGAAAGCAGAAATTGAGGAAAGCAAAATTAGCAACAATATCATGACTTTTTCACGGCACTTTTTTTTAATCAGATCACCAAATCCAACTTTTCTAGCTCATCAAAAAAGAAAGCAAAACAACAAAAATGACAGATTTCGTAGATATTCAAGTTCGTTGCACTAAAGTTTTGGTTATGCGTAAGATTCAGGAAAAGGTCTAATCACAAGAGTTTATTATATACAGTCTTATCTTGTATTTCTGTCAGAGATTATTTTCAAAGCTTGAACCTGTGATATTTTAAATCCTATTAATCAGATACAACTTTAAATTTTATATTAAATTGATTTCATTAATTATACTTTAATTTGGAATTTGTTATTTTATATAATTATTTAGTATTTTTTTATTTACTAAAATAATAAATAAAATAAAAATTATTTTTAATATAGACATCAAACAAAAATTAATTGAAAAAAGCGTGCCATTAGATTTTTAATTAGCATTATTCGGACCACAAAGGTAGATATAATAGATAGCATGCCTAGGAAAGAGCAGATTTTGAAAATTGATGTCTATTTACTTTTTATAATTTTAAAATAAGTGTAATTATCGAAAATAAAATTAAGAGTGAGAATTTTAAGTTGTTTAATATTTGATAAGTATTTGATATTTATTTAATTAATATTTAGTTAAAATTTATTTATGTTAATTCATATTGAGTTATTAAGTAAAGTCTCCTATTTTTGTTGTTTAGCTTAATAAAATTTCAAATCTCCGGCTTAATAATTTATTTTAAAATATATTTGTTATTTTTGTAGAAAGATAAAAAAAATAGAAGACTTTATTCAATAACTCAGTATGGACTAATATAAATAAATTTTTACTAAATATTAATATATATTCATTATTAGATCTTCCACTTATATATGTATATGTTATTTCTTTCGATACTTCTATTTTCTTTTGTCATTTTAGTAAAAAAATTTGTTTCAAAATAATTATCGCTCAAAAGCTTCAAGACAATAACTAATAGTAGTAATTATATACCTCAGGGGAAAAAATATTCCAAATAAGTGCTTCTTAGTTATTCAAGATAACAAAAAAAATATTATATTTACGAGTAAGGAATAAGATAGAAATAAACAACTAATTATATTTACGAGAACTATTTTCACCGTTCCTAATCTAAAATTATAAAATTAAAAAATATTTTTTATTTTTTAAGTTATATATCAAGTAAAAATGAGACGATTAAATTTTGAACCACTGGTCCGAGGTGACAAAATCTTATATTAATTGATTTCTTTGATTGTTGGGTCATCAGTCAAACAATTGATCATTTGTTAATTCTGGTTTCTGACAGATCTAATCTCTGTTGTTTCCATTTGTCAGTAAAGCAAAGGCTTAGAATGTCCTTTGCTTTTTTTTTTTAATAATAAATATAAGTATATATTTTTGTTATATAAATAAATAAAGGAAGCTTTTATGATAATACAATAAATATCTTGTAAATGAAAAGTGAAATTTCTTTTAGGAACAAAAACAAGTAGAAGAAATAAGAAAAACTTATTGAAATCCCACTAGTTTAAAAAGCTAATTACTTAAATAAGCTCTAGTTTGTAATATTACGAATTTTATCAGAATTTGGTGCATATGTTGAGAAATGTATCTCAGGATACATGAGTCAAAATTAGATGTAATTTATTCTAGATACATTGTATCCAAGTGAATTCACATATATTTGATATACATAAGCAAAGCTTGGGCCCCTTTCTCCAATTTCACTTGCCAACCCTTTATGTATCTCGTATCTCAAGTATATATGAATCATACTAGATACATATAGATACATGCGTTAAATGTATATCTAGTGCGATTCATGTATATGAAATATATGACTAACTCTATTTTTAGTGTAGCCGATATAAAAAATATATATATCTAATTGTATTTTTCTTAATTTATTATACAAATTTTTTAGTTAATGATAAAATATGAAATTATTTAAGAGTATGAATAAATTTAGTATCATTGTAGTCGTTGTTCACTTTCATCAACATTTTCTATTTTATTTTATTTGCTAACATTATCATTGATTCTTTTTATTGTGTTGTTTACTAATATTCGATTAATTTTAATTAATTAATGGTGATGATTTTAAGAAACGTTCATGTCATAAAGTTCTAAGAAACAAGTATAGTGTATGATGTGAACTTTTGTTGATAAATATACAAAAGATAAAGTTGATCAAAGAGGAAAACTTGCAATCATTCGTTAGAGATTCATAAGAAATTTGACAATGACAAATCTTTAAGTTTATCTTAAAAGTTTTATAGTAATATATTTTTTAAATAAAAAATAATCTTTTTAGAAAATAATCGATCATAAGTTTAAAGAGATTATTCATAAGTGCGCAAAGCGCAGACAAATTACCTAATATCAATTAATTTAATTTTTAAATATATTTTAACATAATTAACACCCCTCTGCTGATACAAAAAATTGGGACTTGGACGTGGGAGAAGTGCTTAAGTATTTGTAACTGATTACTACTCTTCCACTAGTGGTTTTGGCGACCCTTTGTCTCTTTATAAAAATCCTAACTTGTTCACTCGAAAACCGAAGTCCTTTTTCTGTTGTGGCTTCTCTCTTTTCTTCTCTAACTTCACCTAATTGTGTTTTACTTTAGAATTATGTTTATGGTGTTTCTGATCTGAGACACTGTTGACAAAAGAGGAAAGAACAAGTTCAAAGAAGATGGCGGACAAGCCTGAAGTTCTGGATGCTGTCTTGAAGGAGACAGTCGATTTGGTAACAGTTTCAAGAATATTCAAGAATGAATTTTTTTTTGTTGTTTTTGTTTCTTGACTGTTTTTTCATACTTGGGGGTGGGTTATATCTGCAGGAAAACATTCCGATTGAAGAAGTTTTTGAGAATCTGAGATGTACAAGAGAGGGGCTTACTACTACTGCTGCTCAAGAGAGGTTGGCCATTTTTGGGTACAACAAGCTCGAGGAGAAGAAGGTGTGAACTTGTTTTTTGCTAAAAAAAAATATTATCTTTTGGGCTGCTTTTCAACTGTAAATCTGTTCCACCCTCATTTCTCTTGATTTTCTCTTCCTGCTTTCACTGGCAACTAATGGGTCTTTTGTTAAGTTTGTCCGTCAGTTTGAATTTGTTTCATTAAGGTTAGAAGTGTGTTTATGTCGATTTGGGACTCTGATAGCTGTAGTTCCTTAAATAGAAAAAAAGGGTTTTTTGATTTATGGTGTTCGTTACCTAAAAAGGCTGGACTATAATAAAGGCTTACCCTGTGTACAATTGCTCTATCTTAGTAGCCCAGTTAATGGCTACCCAAACTTACAGATTCCACACCTTGGAATTCCCTCACCCCATTTCCGTTTCTCTATCCCCAGTTTTCGAGAAAAAAAGAAAACTTTTTTTTTCCTATGGGAAGAGATTGTAGCTGGAGCCCACAGCTTTGAGCTCTCGAGTGACAATTGGCCGAGGGGACTTCCATCATGTGGCTGGGTACAAATAAGCCAGTTAAAGACGAGTAGGCTGGGTGTTAGGCTAGTGCCAGTGAGGTACATAAACCAGGACAGATCACATGGTTTGTACTGGTCGGTTTTGAGCAATAAGTGCTCATACGTAGTGCGGGGTAGCGGGAGGGTGGGGCAGCATAGAGGCTGTTTCCTGGTTCCATGCCTTAAATTCATCCTATAGGGCATAAAAGGGGTGACTCCTATCAAAGCTGAAATGTTCCTGATGTTAAAGGTACAGAGTAATTCTTTGCTGGTGGATTACAGGAGAGCAAATTCTTGAAATTTTTGGGATTTATGTGGAACCCTCTCTCATGGGTTATGGAGGCTGCTGCTATCATGGCAATTGCTCTTGCAAATGGAGGAGTAAGGACTCACATTTTCTGAATTACAATTTTATTTGATATTTTTTTCTGGTTCCCGTGAACTCAACGCCAGGTATGGGACTTTTCTAGGGAAAGCCGCCGGACTGGCAGGATTTTGTGGGTATCATCACATTGCTCTTAATCAATTCAACAATTAGTTTTATTGAGGAGAACAACGCTGGCAATGCAGCAGCTGCGCTGATGGCTCGACTTGCTCCAAAAGCCAAGGTACCACACCTAATCTCTTTCTCCTCTTGCCATTTGACTGCAAATAGACCTTCTTGTGTTACAAACAGAAATCCATGAATATGTCTAGTTAGTGTTTTGTACTGAATTGTTTGAATGTTGGTGCTTGTCTTTATGGAGGTCCTTCGAGATGGAAAATGGGTCGAAGAAGATGCTGCTGTTCTTGTGCCTGGGGACATAATCAGTATTAAACTGGGAGATATCATTCCAGCTGATGCTCGTCTTCTCGAGGGTGATCCACTCAAAATTGATCAGGTGATTAACTTTTATGATTGCATGGAGTATCTGCATTCAATCTCCCGTTTTCCTGACAATGCCACTATACTTGTCAATCAACGTGCAGTCTGCTTTGACCGGTGAATCTCTTCCTGTAACAAAAGGTCCTGGAGATGGTGTCTACTCTGGTTCCACGTGTAAGCAGGGAGAGATAGAAGCTGTTGTGATTGCTACAGGGGTTCATACCTTTTTTGGGAAGGCAGCTCACCTTGTTGACAGTACAAATCAAGTGGGACACTTTCAGAAGGCAAGTAGAGTCTTTACTCTGCTATTTGATGCAAATGATCTTGATTATCTGACGTTTATGAAATCTTACATTACAAAATGATGTTTATGGTTATCATCAGGTTTTGACTGCTATAGGGAACTTCTGCATCTGTTCAATTGCAGTAGGGATGATAATAGAGATTATTGTGATGTACCCTATCCAACACCGGGAATACCGTCCCGGGATAGACAATCTTCTTGTACTTCTCATTGGTGGGATTCCAATTGCCATGCCAACTGTTCTCTCGGTTACAATGGCAATTGGTTCTCATCGTCTGGCTCAACAGGTTAGTTTATATTCACCATCTTTTGAATATTGTTCTCGGGCCTTTCTGCTATGAATGCTTATTTGATCAATTTTTAAATATACAGGGGGCCATTACGAAAAGAATGACAGCTATAGAGGAGATGGCTGGCATGGATGTTTTGTGCAGTGATAAGACGGGAACCCTAACATTGAACAAACTGAGTGTTGACAAAGCTCTTATTGAAGTGAGAACAAAAGAGTTCAGTTCAAAGCATGATTGCTCGTATCATATACTTGTTCCACTAGTAGAACTATGATTCTCTTTTTTATTTGTTCTTGTTAATTGTTCAGGTATTTGCCAAAGGTGTTGATGCAGACACTGTAGTTCTAATGGCAGCTCGAGCCTCCCGAGTGGAGAACCAGGATGCAATTGATACTGCTATTGTTGGGATGTTGGCTGATCCAAAGGAGGTAACTTTACTGCTGTATGACCTTATGATTAATGTGTGCACTCCAGCTGAGAGATTTCTCTAACTGTTGCCATTAATATAGGCACGTGCTGGAATTCGTGAAATACACTTCCTTCCTTTCAATCCAACTGATAAACGAACAGCACTTACTTATCTTGATGGTGAGGGAAAAATGCATAGGGTCAGCAAAGGTGCACCAGAGCAGGTACTTTAGTTATCACAACTGCAGTCCTGCTTTGCTGTTTTTACGTTTGTTTACATTTTCTAATCCACAGCTGCAATATGTATTCAGATTCTAAATCTTGCACACAACAAGTCAGATATAGAACGTAGAGTTCATGCGGTGATTGATAAGTTTGCTGAGCGGGGCTTGCGCTCTCTTGGTGTGGCATATCAGGTATTATAATTTTCTCTTATCATTCCAAAAATTATCACCTTATATATAAGTTGAATAGAGCAAATCAACAGCTTTGGGTTATAATGGAACGCCTGCAATAGAGGAGACGAGGGATCTATTCTCTCTACGCCCACGTCCTATGCTTGTTGCATACAAAAGTTTTTATCTGTTTGATTAGGCATGCATTCTATTTTTCCATGCAGGAAGTTCCGGAGGGAAAAAAGGAGAGCCCTGGGGGGCCGTGGCAGTTCATTGCTCTCCTCCCTTTGTTTGATCCACCTAGGCACGACAGTGCTGAGACTATAAGGAGAGCTTTAAATCTTGGAGTAAATGTCAAAATGATCACAGGTATTATGTGGTTTCTCATACAATAGACAGGCTCATTCAATGTTTTGAGATATTTTCTGCAAAACGAAAGCATATTGTGTTGGCAACTGCTTTTACGGCTTCCCTTGGGGATGGATAGATAGATAGATAGATAGAGAGAGAGAGAGAGAAAATGGTGTATTGGATAAAATGAGAATTATGAATTGTCACTAAATTAAGATGGTAATGAGCTCTTCCACCAAGCCTTGGTTGAATAGCATGATTGGGGGAGTTGGATCCTAAGTTGCTAGGACTTGGGTATGAGTGTACGTCACTGGTGCGGATCTAGAGGTCGGATCCTTCATGATCTAATTTTTAAGATTCGGGGACATGAATATGGGTGCGGAGATTCACCTAAAATAATTAAAATATCTAAAAATAGAGTGATAAAACCTAAATTATTAGATATTATGTGGAGAACTTGAGGAGTATCCTGGAAGGAGATTAAAGGAAAAGGAGTGACATAAAAATTTCTATATAAAAGGTATTCCATTTTCTTCCATTTTACCTTAGCTTTTGTATTGACTACAAAAATCATCGATTTCGGTCAAAGTACAAAAATCGGACATGGATCCCACACCCACACCCATCGATTTTGGTCAAAGTACTCGAAACCGGTTGACCAAATCTCACATGGATTCCACACCCCTACCCCTGTCGTGTCAACACGGGTGCGGCACCAAAGGTGAAGAGTCCGAGCAACTTAGGTTTGGTCTATAGATACTACTCTTGATTCAGCCTTGGGAAAGTTAAATGCTGACTTTGACGTCCCTTTTCATTTCTTTTTATATTATCCTATTTTGGGTGGTGATGAAAATCGGTAAGAGTTAGATTGATGGAGTAGACACTACTCTGTCTGTGGCTGCTTGAAGTTGTAATGATGCTACTTGTATCTTGCCATCTCTTTTTAATATGTTAATAAGAATCTCTTCGATCTCTTGTCGTCAAATTTTAAACACTAATTGTTTGGACACCAACCTGTATTTTTCTTATATTGCTTTTCATTGTAGAAATTCTGAGATTAAAATAATTGCAAGAGGTTGTGCATCTTAGCGTATCACTTAAAAGTTTGGCATGCTTATTTAGTGCTTATTGGTTTAGTGTTTGTGCTTCTCCAGGAGATCAACTGGCAATTGGAAAAGAAACTGGGCGACGCCTGGGAATGGGTACAAATATGTATCCTTCATCTGCTCTATTGGGACAGACGAAGGATGAATCAATCTCTGCTTTGCCTATTGATGAACTTATAGAGAAGGCTGATGGGTTCGCTGGTGTTTTCCCTGGTATTTATTTTTTTTGAAGGACTTTTTTGCTTATGTAGTTGTGCTCTTTATATAGAACTTTGGTTATAGAAGACAATTAGCCTTTGCTGATACCTTGTTGTGATCATTGCTATAGAGCATAAATATGAGATTGTAAAGCGCTTGCAAGCTAGGAAGCATATCTGTGGTATGACTGGTGATGGAGTCAATGACGCTCCTGCTCTAAAGAAGGCTGATATTGGGATTGCTGTTGATGATGCCACTGATGCGGCTCGTAGTGCTTCTGATATTGTCCTTACTGAACCGGGTCTTAGTGTCATCATCAGTGCTGTTTTGACCAGTCGAGCAATCTTTCAAAGGATGAAAAATTACACGGTATTCTTTTCTCTTCGTGGTTGTTTCAGCACTTACAAAAAATTATTTCGAGGACAATTCCTTGAATTCTTAAATGAGTTTAATGTTCTGAATCTGTTGCTGAGCTATGATATGGATAACCCATCTGATGGTGTGTATTTTGCATTGGCAGATATATGCTGTTTCCATCACAATCCGTATTGTGGTAAGTAATTTGCAACTGCTTCATTCTTTTATCTTGTCTATCTTATGTTTCAGGGTCAAAATGCATCTGGTACTTTTTTCACCCGTTTCTTTTGTTCAATGTAACAGCTTGGTTTTATGCTTCTGGCTCTGATCTGGAAGTTTGACTTTCCGCCTTTCATGGTGCTTATCATTGCAATTCTAAACGATGGTTAGTCTTTTCATCAACAGAAATATATCTGCTACTTAAGTCCATCATATGTAGGATGATATTAAAAAATAGGTTAAATTCAAAACTGAAATATTATTAGCTTAATTTTGATGTGGATGTGTCTTCCAATGTGTGCAGCACCTCTCTGGTTTAATACTCGTGCAATTATCATTTTTAGTTTCTGCTCAAGTCTATGCTCAGTGTTGTTGACACCTAATGGCCTACTCACCAAACATTGACAATATCAGGTACCATTATGACGATATCGAAGGATAGGGTCAAACCATCTCCTCTGCCTGATAGCTGGAAACTGGCTGAGATTTTTACTACTGGAGTTGTTCTTGGTGGCTATTTGGCAATGATGACGGTCATTTTCTTTTGGGCAGCATACAAAACAAATTTCTTCCCGGTGAGCCCACCTGTAACCAATATATTATAATTTCTGTCAAGGATGGTGTGATTGCAGGCCTCCAATTGCTGACTGCTCCAAATTGAGTTGCTCTTTTAGTTGTTTAAGAATGGACACATTTATATAAAAGAGATGCTGATGACCGTTTCAATATATGCAAAGAGACAGTATATTTCCGGTCTAAGTTTAACGAATTGTATGAAGGATATATTAAAAGCAATCTGCAGAAATACAACTACACATTTACTGGCCTTTTAATCTTATGAATGATAACATAAATCTTTGATCTTATCCATGCCTGCGTACTTTTTTCTTATGCTAAACAAAATCTTGTATTGCTGTTCAGAATATTTTGATGTTGAAGTAGGAAATTTATGTTGGGCAACTCTTAGTTCTATATCTAACTTAATTTGGTGATTTTCTAGCGTGTATTCGGGGTATCTACACTTGAGAAAACAGCAACCGATGATTTTAGGAAACTTGCCTCTGCAATATACCTTCAAGTAAGCACTATTAGTCAGGCCCTGATATTTGTCACAAGATCTCGAAGTTGGTCGTTTGTGGAGCGTCCTGGGTTGTTGCTAGTGGCTGCTTTTTTAATTGCTCAACTGGTGAGCCATTTGGTATTTATTCATTCTCTCAAAGTTCCCCTAACTTCATGGATCATCTAATTTGAGAACTAAATGTGTACAGGTTGCCACCTTGATTGCTGTTTATGCAAATTGGAGCTTTGCTGCAATTGAAGGAATTGGGTGGGGTTGGGCTGGAGTTATCTGGCTTTACAATATTGTTACCTATATCCCACTAGATTTGATCAAGTTCCTCATCCGTTATGCTCTTAGTGGGAAGGCCTGGGATCTTGTTCTTGAGCAAAGGGTATGAATTGGGAAGATTAAAGAGATATTTAAGAATTATTGCCACTTCTATTCCTATTATTATCTTATTGGTATTTGATGGTCTCTTTATTTCTCTGCAGATTGCTTTCACCCGGAAGAAGGATTTTGGAAAAGAACTTCGCGAGCTTCAATGGGCACACGCACAGAGAACCCTTCATGGGCTTCAAGTTCCAGACCCCAAAATATTTAGCGAAACTACCAATTTCAATGAGCTTAACCAGTTGGCTGAGGAAGCAAAGAGGAGAGCTGAAATTGCTAGGTTAGTATTTCATTTGAAATGATCTCTTTTTGTCATCAGGAGCATAATGGATCAGTATAATTCTCATTTCCCTTTGGCTATAAATCGTAGCTCAATGTGAACCGGGACTTGCAGTTTTTGGCATTACGCTCTACTCCCTTTTACACTTATGACCATTGTAGATAATTGCGTCTGTAGTTATTGCTTAATTCTTAGCTATGTAGTATTCTAAAACCTCAAGGCTGAATTTTTCAATTGCAGGCTACGTGAGTTGCATACGCTGAAAGGTCATGTTGAATCAGTGGTGAAGTTGAAGGGACTCGACATTGAGACAATTCAGCAGTCATACACTGTTTGAAGGGGTAATTAAATTGGTGTTGTGATGGGAGCAAAGACATCAAAATGCTCTACTGAGTTACCCTGGAAACAACATGTTCATATCTAGTTATAGATTAGCCGAGTGATATTTTTGAAGTTGTTATTTTGCTGTTTCCGGCCTAAATGTCCCATAGCTCCTGTACATGTCGTAGTGACTCAGAATGGTGAACATTAAGTTATGTTAGCTTTCGCCTTCTATATTCGTAAAAGGTTTTGGGGTTTTGCATCCACTATATGTTGTACTTGTTTCGTTCCATTTCTTGGCTTCATATAACAGGGAAGAGACTTTATGGAAAGAAATAAAATTGATACGATAAGCTTTTCTTTTCAGACCTTACCACTACCTCATGGAGTTACGACTATGAGGTAGTGGGTTCCCAGGATTCTTTTGATCATTCAAGTGCTTGTGCAGTCATCTACCCAACTTGTGATGTTTCACAAAGCTTGTTGTCAGAGGCTGCTGCTGTAAGTTCTACTGATGATTTGAGTGTGTCTGTATCAAGTGCATCTTCCAGGATTAGTTTTAAACAAACTGACATGGACCAGATTAATGGTTAGGAACAAGTACAATTGCCCAAGGAACTGGTCCTCACTTCTTCAAGAACTCGCATTAACGTACACAACACGGTTTTATGTTAATTACTCCTTCCATTTCCACATTGATCAACTCAATATTTTTTAAAGCTAATCTTCGTAAAGTTATATGTATTTGAAATTTGTGATTAATGTAATCGCAAATATTTATATATAAAAGAAATGAAGATATTCAATCTATTAATATATTTCCAAATCAAATAAAATTTCAACTTCAAATCATGTCGGCTTTACCAACCAATGATTTTTCCAACTTAGGTGCATATGGAAGGGGTTGTTGTTGGCCGTTCTGTTGACTTGAGTGTATTAAGTGGTTATGATGAACTTATTCATATGGTTGATGAGATATTTGACATGAAGAGAGAGCTAACTCCTCGAATCAAGTGACAACTTGTCTACGAGGACGATGAAGGTGACATGATGCTTCTGGGGGATTATCCATGGACGTTAGTCTCTTTCAAACCAAGTTTATTGGATCCTCATTTTTATGAATGGTTTAATCTAAGTTCTCTTTTTATTGCAGGGAGTTTTGTGAGATGGTGAGGAAGTTGTATATATATTCTGGTGAGAAAGTGAAGAAGAAATACCCTTGATGCTACTAATAAATAAAGAGATTGGAGAAAATGTAGTACTAATTAACTGTAAAGTATTGAATTCCATTGTACAATGTCGCGTTAATTTCTTAGAGGGACACTCAATTAACAACTTTTATATCAAAAAGTCAAATCAATTTTGTTTTTTACATAAACGTTACTCAACTTTATTTTTTTAATCGTTGGAAGATCATTGACATGTAGATTCACAGGTAAAACCTGAAGGATGGTCTTCTTTTAGGTTCATTAGGCTTCTAATCAATGAGAATTTCTGGATAGACATTTTCTATCTTTTTTTCTGCCTCAGCAAATTATTTTTTTCTTCAAAATATCGTGATGTCTTTCTACGGAACTGATAAACGGCTGTATGGGTAATAGGTTTCGCGAATAGACGTGTTTTTCTTTTTCCTCAATACTTGCTTTTTGTTCAAAAAATTCTCTGGGTGGACTGTTGTATCAACCTGTTTCACTTTTTGTAATATTTATGAAGTGAGCTTGAGAAGGAATAAATAAAAGGAACCACCCAGCTGCTGTATGTGAGTTGTTCATTACACATTATTTCATAAATAATCTATCATAATTGGAGAATTCCAAAAGAGTGATGGCTTAAAGCTGCTGCTTATATGACTTCAATAGTTGATACACTTCATCTTCCTATTTAAAATTTTAGTAGGAAGGGCGGATTTCAGGCTATTTTGTCTCAGCTTTCTAATTACAACTTCTTTCAAGCCAAATATAGAAATGGCTGCTAACATTTGGTATAAGATACAGATCCTTTGGTTTAATCCTTAAATTAATGTCAAACGAAGTGTTTTTCGACATTTTTCCTTTCCATCTCCAATTCTACGCTGCTTGTGTCACCACTTCCCTTGTACTTGTACCATCTAGCACATATTATGAAATAGATGACATTAAGGATTCCCAATGCTGTAATCAAAAGGTAGAAGTAATCCAATTTCCCCTTGTTAAGGTCTTCCGGTAGCCAGTTGCCTGTTTTCGACTTTTCTGTTGTGCTGTGCACAATATAGATCAGTAAACTGTTCAAGTAACTTGAAGCAGCCATTCCCAAGAAGAGGAAAGACCCTGCTATGCTTCTCATGTTTTCCGGGAACTGCTTATAGTAGAACTCCACTTGTCCAATGGCACAAAACGCCTCTGCAAGTCCTGCTAAGGATAGCTGAGGAACCAACCATAAAGCTGACATGGAAGAAACCAATCCTCTTTCTGAATGTAGCCCTAATGCTGGATTTGTGAAAACTAGTTTTCTCCTCCGTCTCTCGATGAATGCAGATACGAGGGATGACAGAACAGTGAGGAATATGCCAAATCCCATTCTTTGAAGGATTGTTACGCCGCCTTCTTTTCTAGTGATTCTTCGGAGTAATGGCACGACTACACGGTCATATATGGGTATCCAGAGAGTAAGACTTAACATGGAGAAAATAGTGTAAGTTGCTGCTGGAATTTGGAAGCTGCTGGTGCCAAGATGTCTGTTTGATTGAAGGGCTTGGTAGACAACAAATTGTTGCTGCTCAACTATTGCAACATGGTATACAATTGCTGCAGCCCAAATAGGAATTACTCTTACAACACATTTAGCTTCTTGCACTTGCTGCAGACTGCATAAGTTCCACGGATTGGCTGCTGATCCATCTGAACTGATTTGGTCTTCTGGTGTTACTATTGCAGCCTTGTCAAGAAACCTTGTATCACAGTATATTTAAACAGTAAGGTCGTACTCCATTCATCTTAATTTATTTTTCTAGTTTTGACTGTATCAAAATGTTTCTTAATCCTATTGTCTTAACTCACGTGTAAGGAGAACTTTTTTTGAATGAACAAAAAGAATGTAAGACAAACACATTAAGACGAAGGGAGTACTAAACATAAAAAAGATGACATAATATACTATTATTAACGATTAACATATGACATGGTGTTTTAGCTTTAGAACATTGACCAACTTCCTAATGAAAGCTCATACCTACCTTCCTAGTGCATGTACCCCAGCCAATATCATGAAATATCTTTTAGGCTAAGGTCCTTTTTTTCTTTTTTGATCTGAGACCTGTGAATACAGGGTCCTACCATGTGATACACATATTAGTTTAAATGATTGTGAGAAACAGTAAATTCTGTTTCTTAGTTTTGCACGTAACCTTATGTGAATAATTAGCTTATTCTGCTTATAGGTTTTTGTGACGAGGGTTTCCAGGAATCAACCTCTCTACTTCTATGAGGTAGTGATAAGGTCTGCATACATTCTACCCCCAGACCTCACTTGTAGGATTCCACGGGGTATGTTGTTGTTGTTTTCTTGCGTGAATAATGGATATTTGAAAATTGGCACCAACACTACATCATGTAGTTCACACTGAGAGCTAAATGATTTGCTGAAGTCATAAATGTCAAGGCCATTTCAGGATGATTTTCTTTAATAGAGGATAATATAGGTTAAACAATTTATTCTATTTCACTTCCAAAAATAGATTAAAATAATATTGTATATAAAAAAGTTGTGGTTTGAGTGACAATTGATTCTGGTAAGTCATGTAAAATGAAACATGAAACTACCAAAAGAAAGAAGGTAGGTATAATAGAATGCTGACAATTCATGCTTTTTTGAGTTCACAGCAACAAAAGAGACATTTAGTGGCAATAAATTTTCCTCTTAACATCGACACAAAAGCATATAGCGACTGTTGAGTGCTAAAACCTTTAGTAACAATTACATAGAGTGTTGGAATAAATATCCATATTTATGATTGTTGCTAAATATAATATAATGACAATTATATCATTGCCGCAAAATATAGGGGTGACAATTGGGTAGGTTGGTTCAAATTTACGAAGGTCATAATGAGTTAAGACAACAAATGTGTCAAGACCCAATCCAACCCGAATTTGTTTGGATCAAAATGGACTGGGTCAAAATAGGTTGAGTAATGAGTTATAGAACGGGTCAAGATCTAATCCGACTCAACTTTTACAATTTTATTTGTTCTTTTCAATATTTTAATACTTAATTTAAATTATGTTTTTCTTTATTCTGACTATATAAAACATATCAAATAAAAAAAAGTGTTTTAAAAATATTTTGGCAAGATCTCTCTCGAGTCAATTTAGGTTCTATATCAACCAAATTTTAAATGGGTTGGATTGAGATGGATTGAGCTAATATGTGGATTCAACGAGTTGATCAAGTTGGATGTATTGGGTTTAATTTTGCCACCCCTAGCATAATCCTTTATTTGTTGTACTGATTCCATCCTAACAGTATTCTAACAGAGCACACAAACTTTATGGTACCTAAGGAAAAAAACACCATGTTTAAGTTTCAGGCCATGGTTTCACATTTAAACCAAATCCATAATTCAAGTATTTATTAATTAAACTAATGGAGTCATATAGTCACTATGAAGAGTAGTTATACCTAATGAACATGCAGTATGCAAAGAACTAACATGTGATCGGTCGAATATTCAAGAACATATTACATACTTCATGAGGAATGACAGTGTGTCATTCCAGTAAGCAAGCAAGAAATTGAATCAAATTAACTAATACTCCATAAAAATAATAGTGGTACAAAATTTTGTATAGGTTTGATCAGTGCTGTTACCTGAATTGATGAGTGTAAGGGAGCTTGGAATTGATGGACTTTAAAGGAGTGTAATTGAACAGTGATTTCCAAGGTTGCTCTGGCAATTTTAATCTTCTCTTCTTGATAGAAACAACCAGGACCTGTACTATACTTGTCAAGGGACTTCCCTCTGGTTTCACTTTGACATAAATTTTAGTGCCACCAAAGAAGAGGAAACACGAAATCAACATGAAGATTGCAGGAATGGCTAATCCTATGGACCAACTTATGTCCGATTGCACGTAAACCACGAGTGTCACAGACACCATTTGTGCAAATGTTAGGGTGAAAAAATACCAGTTGAAGAAACTATTTATACCCCTTTTACCAGACTCTGTATTGGGATTAAATTGGTCTGCTCCAAATGCTAAGTTACATGGCCTAATCCCAGCTGCTCCTATAATCAGTAGCCCAAATCCACTCAACAAGAACGCCATTTGCCAACCTGTTGGTCCTATGCATTGGCTGATATCTTTGGATTCACAGTGAGGAGGATGTAGTTTCTTGAATACTGCTGTTAATGCTATCACAAACAACCCCTTCAAACAAGAAACAACTAAATCAGTATTTCAAGATCAAATTTTTCTACTTCAAAATTTCAAGAATTGATATAATTAGTACCAGAAATGAAGTTATGGATGAAAATCCCAATGTTTTGTAACGGCCAAAGTAAGTATCAGATAAAAAAGCACCAAGCAAAGTAGCAAAATTAGTGGTTCCATTGAAGACATTGATCAGAGTAACAGCTGAGATGTGTTTCAGGTTGAAAACTGATGTGAGGTAAACCAACAAGTTGGAAAGTGTTCCAATTGCTCCAAGTTTCTCAAAGGTTTCATTTCCTGTAAACAACATATGAAGCAACTCATGATGTCAACTGTTTAATTTAGTAACTGATTAAAACAAGCAAATGGCTTACCTATGATAAATGGCATGGCTTTCACTCCTCTGTAGTTAATAATTTCAGCCTCTTTCTCATTATCCTCATCTCTAAAACTTGCTGTTTTCTTTTCCATGGTTTCTATCCTATTGTTACTCATTTTTTACTCTCTCCCTGCTGCTTTATATATTCCTTGGGAAGCTGAAATGGAGCATAAAGTAGCAACAGGTACAGATAAATAAAAAGGGGTTTTTTTGGACCATCCAAAACTCTACTTTTCCTGCTACTTTCCTCAGATTTGGCTCCTAGGCACTTATTTTGTCATACCTTCCCGTATCATCTTATCAAAAATTACATTCATTAATAAATGCACATGTATAATTAATTAAAGAATCTTGTGGATATGTAGATAGTAACTAGGGATATTTAATTAAAAGTTTTAAAATTAAAAAAGAGTGGTACAAGTCTTAATTATTGAGAGGAGGTGTGATTATTTTAAGATTAGTGTTAATGATATTAATTTTAAAAACTCTCAAATTTTATTATTTACATAAAAGTCCTATCTTCCTCATCCCCCTCCCCACCCTTTTGCCGCCGTTGTTATCGCCCTTGTCATCAGTTCTACCATCACCACTTTTTCCACTACTACAACCATGAGTTCTTTTTTCATCACCGTCATTTCCTCCTTCACCACCACCGTTGTCACCTTCTTTTTCATTATTGCTATCATGCCACTACCTCCACCTTCATACCACCACCACTTCCTTGGCCGTCATAACCACCCTCTCCTTCACTTCACTTGCTGCTGCAATTATCGCTGATGTTGTAGCAAACTTCAGTATTTGCTGCAACAACTTTAGCATTTGCGACAACGACTTTAGCAGTTTTTGCACCAATTTCAGCAGTTGCTTGATTTCCTGCTGATTTTTTTCAATGATTTCAAAAAGAAAACTTCATAAAATTTAAAATCAAAGCAAAATAGTTTGTAAAAAATAAGAACCAAAAAGAAGAAGAAACGTGATAAAAAAGATGAACGTTGACGGCGAAGTCTTTTTAAAATTTTCAAATTATTAATATATACTCTAAATTTTTAAAAGTTACATTTCACTCCCTAATTAACTTAATTTCTAATTAGTAGAAATGGTCAAAATTGTCACTTTTTTTAAGTTGTAAAACTTGTTGGACAACTCTTACTTAATCTTCACTAGTTACTATATATTTTAGAAATGAAACAACATATATTTAACTTCCACTAATGGTAGATTTAAAGTTGAAAGTAATTCAAAGACGTGTAGTCAACCGCGCACAATCGTTTTCTAAAGAAAATGGAAGAAGTGGGGACGATGCTGATAGATACACCCATTAATGAAGAATGTCATCTACTAAAATATATATTGCTATTCAATTTTTATCGTTTTGTATGTCTATAGATTAGATTTTATTTAAAATAAAAATGTGTACACACTTAGGTCGATAACACTTGAAAATAAATATTTAGTAATTCGAGGAGTTTAATCATTAAAAATATACTTAACTAATATATATACCACTTTCTTACAAGTTTCACAGTTTAACTATATCAGTCGTGCTTTTTTTTATTCGAACTATTATCTGAGTAGATAGTGATAGTTCGGAAAAAGAAACAATCGATAATTGATCTAATCAGCTTCGACTAATAACAGTATAAATGTGTTTTTAATCGTTAGCGGTATGATGCAATAAATAATGTGTCCCCCCTAGTGGGCACGAAGGAAGAAAAATGATCTTCCGCGTGGGATAATTTAGTTAGGAAATTGAATGCTGTTTGTTAACTATGTTTCTCTAGCCAACTGTTGGATGCATTATATATAATCCGTGTCAAAGACGTCAATGGTGCAAATATCTCCACAACCATCTTATATATGATTGGCCTTAAAAGACTATATCAGACTAGGACATACAAATTGATGAGGCTGGAAATCACTTTTGTCTAGTTTGGTTAATGAATAACACGTTAGGTTTGGAGAGAGATAGGACCGATTATATAACAGGAAGTGGATGCAAGCTTTTTCTTTCAATAGCTGACTAGATAATTGTAGGATTGTTGGTCTATTCTGCCTCAATTCACCATTTCGAACCTTATACAGAAGGTTTTTCCGTACCAGCAGATTTATCACTACTTTAGCGACTTTAGCGGCTTGGCCAATTACTCGAGATTCTAGATTATTCTATTTTTGATTTCTAGCCACGTGGGTGGGGATGGGGGGGTGGGGGGGGGGGACTTTATTCTATTAAATTTGTATTATATTTGATCGAAGGTATAAATTTAATTTTAAAATATCTCGCCTTATTTTGCGGATCAAAAGATCCCTAAGGATATGTTTGGTAGAAAAGAAAACATTTTCAAATATAATAAGTTGTGTTTCTTTATTCCACTAAGCAAGTCATACTCAATTTTTTTTAAGAAATTTATTTTTCAAAAAAAATTTTGATCGACGAAACATGAAAAATAAACCGCAAGATTTGCAAAATCCAACCTACCATATTTCTACATTAATTATAATTTGGAAAGGATCCATTCACCAACTTATGCAGCACAGCACACAGTTTGCATCTCATTTTCTTTTTCCCTTCTAGATTCATGTTGACTGTCGATACGGGTTCTTTCTTTTTTAAGATTCGTGTAAATTTGTTGGTGCAGTTTTGTTTTTTTATAACGTTTGTTAAGGATTTAACTTATATAAACTGACGATGTGTATCTTCTTTATATCAATTATAGCAAGTCGGTATTACAACATTTTTATGTTATCAAATTAAAATTACTATAGATAGACTAGAGAGTTACAAATTTTTATAGGTCATTTCAGATTGTACAACGTCAACATCAAAAGTTATACTAATTAAGTTTGATTATGAATTTTACTTCTTTTCTTAAGAGGTTTATACTGCCAAAATCAACTTAGTGTTTTCCTCAAAATATCTAAGTGAGTGACTTGAGTATGGATATTTACGTAGAGAGACAACAAAATGCATGTAGGGTATAGTTTATATTATAACCACTAATATAATACATTTGTCCATGCAAACAAACGAATCATTTGAATTTTTTTTTTAGAGAAGTACGTAGAAGTTTTATTTAGTTAAACGAAACTATTTTTTAAAGAACTGACAATATTCTCTTAACTGCAGATTCAATAATACATTAATTAAAAGAAGTAGTTAGTCTACTAAACTAAAAATTGCAACTAGCACTTCTAATAATTCAAGTAGTATTAGCTTGTTGCATTTCTTTCTTCAAGATTGTGGTCCCAAAATTGGTAAACGGAATCTATTGCTCTTGTACTCATATTAATAATGTTATTTTTCTCTTGGGTTTGTCTCAGATTGCTCTAGAAAAAACTTTATTTAAATAATCGATCAGATTCACCAATCATGTTCAGTTTAAGTGGTTGAATAGCAGATATTTAACTTATTTTTTAGTGCTATTTAGATTGATTATTTTATCATACGTAAATTCTTATGTCGATCAACAGAAGGTTTCCCCTAATTAATATTTTTTTGGTGGGGGGCACTAATTAATTAGAACTACTAATTATTAATTTAATTTGGAGCATAAATCTCATAAAAATAGTGATGAAAGATGACTAGCTTAACTATTGGGCCTGGGTTCTTCGGACCTCGGGTCATTGGGCCCTAGTTTTCCCTTTCTGTGTGTTTGGTCATGCGCCATGGTGAGATTAAAATTGTTTGCACGAATGCCCTATTTTGAGGTAATGTTTAATTTTTGCTCTTTAAATTTATGATTTTTTTTCCTTCAACACTTTACGTAATAAGAAAATGACTAAAAATATTTTTGACATCAAAATAAATAAAAATAAAACAAAATTGTCAGACATAAGTTTATATTTTTATATCATAATATAACACTACACTAATTCTGCCGGCATAAGTGTAGTTTAGAACCCACAAGTTATAAGGCATTATTTGATTTTTATAGAACTTATGTTGATAGAAGCGTAAGTTTTAGTTTCAGAACCCACAAAGTTATGTCATAAAAGGCATAACTTATTAACAAAACTTATGTTGAACAAAACAAAAGTTCTATAAATTTATGCAAAGAATTATTTAGCTGTTTTTTTTAACAATATGGTTCCTTTTTTTCCCTATTAGCTGATTAGAAATATTTGGGAATTATTTTTTCTAATTATGGCATAATTGGAATAATACTATAGAGTTTGATCTAATGCTGATAAGCTAATAGCAATTTAATTTTGAAATGTACTAAAAAAAGAAAATACGTTCACATAAAAGTAAAGAGATGATGATATAACCTGATTATGATTTATAACATCGCGTTAAATAATTATTTTGTTTTGTTTCGAATTTTTTTTATATATAAAAAAAAATACAAGTAACTTTCGCGTCCCTTTTTGAAATTTTATGCTTTTTTTTTAAAAGAAAAAACATGCTTCTGGTTTATCATCCACATTTTTTTTTTGTCCTATGATTAAAAATCTAATGAATGAAATTTATTACTAATACAATCAAGTTCTGTTACAAACAACAACAAGTTGGCGGAGTAGTAAGTACTGCATCTGATAACTATGTTATTTACTTATTGTTTCTTTGATCATTAAAGGCATTTATATATAAGAGGTGATACGTGTATATTTTTATAAATCTCTCAATAGACAAATTAACTAATTCATAATGTCATATACTTATCATCATCTTTAGGTTCAAGTCTTACCGAATATATAGTCACTTTTGGTAAGAGTGGTTTTACTCCAATATGGAACTTCTCAATGCAAATTCAAATTTAGTCGGTTTCAATGTGAGTACCAGACATAAAAATTAAGAAAGAATAAAAATAAGATCTAGTTTGATCATTAAACATCGTCATTTGTAGTCTAATGGGTGAATTTTGGTGTAACATGAAATCAAATATATGGCAAAATTTATATGTATTTTTATTTAAAAGAAGAAAAGAGGAAGTGTTTAATCAAACTAAAGGTTTTGTGGGTTCTAATTTATCCATTGAAACTTCAAGATTGTGATCATTTTGTGTTCCTTTGTACTTGTACCACTTGGCACATATTAGGAAGAACCCAAAATCTAAAACTTCCAATGCAGCAACTAAGTAGTAAAAATAATCCAATCTGCCCTTGTTTAGATCCTCTGCTAACCAATTCTCTGTATCTGATGTTCTTGTTGTCTTGTGAACTATTGATATCAACAGGCTACTCATGTAACTGGCAAATGCAAATCCACAAAACAAGAATGAACCTGCAAAGCTCCTCATGTTTTCTGGGAATTGCTTGTAAAAAAACTCAACTTGGGCTATGACAGTGAATGCTTCAGAAAGCCCTGCAAGGGCTAGTTGAGGTATCAACCAATTAGCAGACATGGCTGAAATCTCGCCTCGCCTTGGTTCAATGCCTAGTGTTGGATGCCTAAGTGCTATGTTCCTTCGTCGTGTCTCCACTACAGCTGATACTAGCATGGTGAAAATTGCTATAACTAATCCGATTCCCATTTTTTGGAGGACTGTTATGCCAGCTTCTTTCTTGGTGATCTTTCGGAGAAATGGGACGATTATTCTGTCATAGATAGGTATCCAAATGGTTAAGCTCAACATGGAGAAGACCGTGTAAGATGCTGCTGGGATCTTGAACTTACTACCACTGTAAAGGCTCCTGTCGCTTTGCAGCGTTTGAAAGACTACATAAGTTTGCATCTGGACTAGAACAACGTAGTATATCAAACCTGCTGTCCATATTGGAAATACTCTTACAACACATTTCACTTCTTCCACTTGTTGGATGCTGCAAAGTCTCCATGGATTGGCTGCTGATCCATCTTCCTTTGTTTGATCTTCGGGGCTTAAAATAGATGCTTTATTCAGGAACCTGCATAACCGTAAGTTTATCTTCTATTATTCTCAGTTCCACAGAAAAAAAAACGAACTAAAGGATCATTCATTATTACCTAAATTGATCTGTGTAAGGAAGCTCAGAGTTGATACTTTTGATGGAGACATGATTGAACAGCGTATCCTGTTGCTGTTCTGGTAACTTTAAGCGCCTTTTGTTTATTGCAGCTACGAGCACTTGCACCAAACTTGTCAAGGGACTACCCTCGGGTAAAATACGGACATAAATTTTGGTGCCAACGAAGAAGAAAACGCACGACAAGAACATTAGAAACGTAGGAATAGCCAATCCAATAGCCCAATTGACACTCGACTGAATGTAGACGATGACAGTCAACGATACCATCATGGCGAAAGTGAAGGTGAAATAGTACCAATTAAAGAAACTGTTAATCCCCCTTCTTCCTGATTCTGTGTTGGGATTAAATTGATCTGCCCCAAAAGCTAAATTGCATGGCCTAATACCACTAGCCCCTATTACTAGAAAACAAAATCCACATAGTAAAAAAGCTAATTGCCCTGTAGTTGGTCCATTGCAAATGCTATCTTCTGCAGTTCCACAGTGAGGAGGATGCAGTTTTGAGATTGCAGCTGTTAGCGTCAAAAACAACATCCCCTGTTTACACAAAAATATTCAAATTAATACCATGAAATTCAACATATAACGTAAGCATGTTATGTTCTTTTTTTTTATGTACCGTGAAAGAAGATACAGAAGCAATCCCCAATGTCTTGTATCGACCTAAATAAGTGTCACATAGGAAAGCTCCAATCAGAGTACCAAAATTGCAAGTACCATTGAAGAGGTTCATGAGGTTAGTAGCAGTAATTGACTTCATATTGAAGACTGTGGTTAAATAAACCAACAGATTCGACGAGGTTCCAAGCGTCCCCAGCTTCTCAAAGGTCTCATTTCCTGCAAGTCAAATTGTAATAAGAGGCCTTTATCTTTACGAAAGTGCAGTATAATAGTAGTAGTTCCACTTGAAATTGGAATTTATTTACCTATAATGAAAGGCATGGCCTTGATTCCTCCATATTTAGGTTCCTCCTTTACATGAACCTTATCCACTTCCATAGCTTCTCGTTATGAAATCTATAAGATCGATCCTATCGTGTGTGTTTTTTAAGCTCTTCTAAGCTGAAGATAATAAGGAAGGTAATTTATAGGGAATCGTCTATATGTCAAGTTGAAGTAATTATGAGAATTTTTGATCTTTTTGATTATTGAAGAATTATATCGTAAATTTTTTTTAAATTATTTTTTGCTTGCCTAAGCCGCATTTTGTACCATGTGCGATATTTTTCACTTTTTTTTTTTTTTTGGTTTAAAGGCAAATTACAATTTGCTCATGTTTGTTTAAACTAAATGATTAAAACATTATTTTCCTTCAATTTGTGAAAAATGGCTACCGACTTTTAACACCTTAACTTTTGGCATCCCACGGAGTCTGTAACACCTGCTCTGCTCTTTCAAATCCGCATTCACAGATTTTGCACTTGCCCAACATATTATAAGTAGGAATATTTTTCGTTTTCTAGAACAAATGAGGACATATATAAATTCTCTTATTTGATGAGCCACTGAGTTGAGTAGTTTAGGGTTGTCCTGCTTCAGATGCTTGAAGCAGGTGACTACAATGTGTTTGCTTAATTTTACTGTGTCTATAAAAGTGTCTGGTTAATTTTAATATGTCATTTCTATTAATTATTATTTAATTATTTTTCATTTACTTCAACTATGAAAGTATAATAACGTGTTTGCTTAATTTTACGGTGGCTATTAAAGTGTCTATTTAATTTTACTATGTCATTTCTATTAATTATTATCTTCATTTACTTGCACTATAAAATTACAAAACATGTTAATTTTGCAGTAACTATTAAAGTGTCTACTTAACTTGCCATTTATATTAATTATTATTTAATTATTTTTTCATTTATTTCAACTATAAAATTACACTATTACCCGTAATAAATACATCTATAAAAATTGACAGGTGAACTGCCGATTAGTTCCAAGAAGTAACGATAGGTTATTACAAGAGTGCTTAAAAATCTACGATGAAGCAAAAACTAATTATAAGTGGCTAGATTAATAGCTATTTATTTAATTTAATAGATGTTAGGCGAAAATATTTAGGAGGCATATGTCTTTATTACTCCCTCCTACCACGATTATTTATCCATTACACTATAAAAATATGTTCACTTTTCCCTAGTTTAGAAAATGATAAAGAAATTATTCATTACTTAATTTCTAATTCATTTTTATTATTAACAATATTTATTTTTCAATACATTTTTTAAATATTAAATTTATTATATTCAAAAAATGATATAGTAAACACACCTCCTTGTATGCTCAACACGGGACATTTGGAGCATAGATAATAAAGTGGGTGTCCAACATAAAAAAAAATGAATTCATTGGTATAAGCTGGGTTTTGATACGATAAAGAAATTAAATGAATTTGAAATCTAATTCAATTATAAAATTAGCTCGTGAGGATAGGATGGTTTAATAAGATAGAAGAAGATCAAATAGCATCGTTGGGACTCCAATAGGAAAAAAGCTAAAGGCCTAACCGTTACGCTAAACTTACATCCTTTCTCATCCCTAGCTGGTAATACATGCCTTAAATAATTTAGTTTCTATATTTCTTACAAATTATACAGTATTTTATGTAGGAAGTTAGTAGAGAATTAAGATGAATTCTACTATATGTATAAGCCCCCATTGATATGTGATCAGCAAGTTGAAACACAAAAGAATTTGTTATACTTCCTCCGTCCCATTTTATGCGTCACACTTTCCTTTTTAGTCTGTCCAAAAAGAATATTACCTTACTTAAAGTAGAAACAATCTTAAGTTAAAATTTCTTTTTTACCCTTAATGAAATAATTTTCAACAACACAAATATTAATAGAATATTTTAGATCGCAAATTTTAAAAATTTTCTCCTTTTTCTTAAATATCATGTGAAGTCGAACAATATCATATAAAATGAAACTGAGGGAGTACAAGTGTTGCTTATTTGTCTTTTTTGGAAAGTATTATGGGTTCGGGTCCATCCATGAGGGTTGTTAGATGACCCACAAGTCTATTAAGTATTCTTCCACATTAAACTTTAGAGCTAGACGTATAAAAACATCATTACGGATATTTTAAGAAAAAAATATTAATTTGACTTGGGAAAGAGTTTAATAAAATAAAAAGACTTTTTAATTTGTGATACTAGAGTAAAGTTATATCAAATGTATTTAGTATTAAAATATTTTTTAATTTTGTGATTTAAATATGCTATATGAAAACTGAAATTAAAGTATCGTCAGAAAAGAAAATGAGTTATTTTTTTTTTAAAACAAACTAAAAAAAAGTAGGTACTCCCTCCATTTAAAAAAAATGATCTAGTTTAACTTGGTACGGAGCTTAGCGGAAAAAAAATTTAATCTTGTAGTTTCAAAATGAAAGTTATGTTATATGTATCAAAATGTTCTTTAATACTGTGGTTTTAAACATGTTACCTGGAAAGTTGAAACTAAAGTTTTATAAAAAAAAAAAAAGAGGTCATTCTTTTTTAAACGGGCCAAAAATAAAAATAGATCATTTTTTTTTAAACGAATAGAACAATTCTTTTTGAAACAAAGAAAATATATTATATAGAGATGGAAACAATACGTGACAAAAATGTGAAGTAAGACTGTTGTTTGTTTATTTATTTATTTTATATTTTATTATTTATTAAGATGTGTATTATTAATATTATAGACCAATTGTTCTTTAAATTCTTTTTTACATCTTTTCTATCATATTTATGGAGGGTATCTTTATAAATAAATATTTTTTTAAAAAAAATTATCCAAAACATACCATTTTTAATACACTAAAACAAATGCGTACAAATTTTTTTTATAATTAGTACAAATATTGTTAATATATTTTATTAAAATATTATTCTTATACACTGGATCAAACGAAATTACACAGCCACTCGCCAAAGTTAGGTTCTTTCTCTTTATAGAGCCTACACAACATGGTCCTTCAGCTAGCTTATAGAGTTAATCAAGTCAACCATAAAATGTCAACTAATATATCATAACATGACAAGTATAGCTAAATCAGTCATCTAACTTTGGGTCACACCCAATAATACCACTGCACCCTCTGTGTGTGGCTGCAATTAATTAATTTTAATTCCGAAAAACGTTTCATAATTTTACTAAGAATGTGTGACTTTAATTAAATTAAGCATTTCATAAGTGTAGTTTTCGTCTAACAAGATGATGAGAAGTCGGCAGCCATGTACTCTCTCCGTCTCATTTTAATTGTCGAGTATAATAAAAATGACTGTCCTGTAATAATTAAGAGAAAATTAGTTATTTTTTCGGTTTTATTCTTATCATAAATTATTTTAGAATTAAGAGACATATATATAGATATATTTATAAGTGATATATTAGTCAAACAATACTTTTGATAAATTTTTTCTTAAAAGTTATGTCAAATTTTATCATGACAACTAATATGAGACGAAGGAAGAAATAATTAATTTGTGTGGTACATACAACTCGTGGCATGTTGGCAACTAATTATCAAAATGTTTAACTGATCACATGAGTAATGAAAAATGATGCCAACCCTATTAATTAAATCCAAAATTAAAGTTATAATCTATATTTTGCTTTTGTTTTACAAGATTCACGCAAAGCTTTCAATTTGTCTCCTTTTTTTTTTCTTTTCTTTTAAATTTGCCATGAAAATTTATAAACATCAAATCTTAAATCTGTTCTTTGACATTACATATAAGGAGTTCTTGGTAACTATAAACTTACTCGATCACTATCGATATTCTTCCACAAGGATATACTATATAGTAAGAAAAATCGCCGTCCTACAGCCAAAATTGAAACGTTACGATGTGATATTTTCTGCTAAACGATAAGCCTACCAAGTTTGAATAAACATGTCATGGGGACTCTTATAATTTAGATTTATTTGGTGCATTCATTACATATATTTATGGACAAACAGTTCCTACTATTTTATCTATATGAATAATGTATTTTTAGGAAAATACATTCCCATCACCTTCAACTGTCAGATAATTCAATTCAAATTAATATTTGGTACGTATTGGAGAGTTCTTAACTTGTAGCAATAATTGGTGTACGTAACTTTCTAGCTAGCTTTGATTTATTTCAACATGTACAAGATAGTTTTTCTACAACGTAACTGAAAATTGACTTGAAAAACGTGTAAAGAATAGAAAATATTATTGAAGATGTAGAAATATTGTAATGGATGTTCCTTAAATAAGAATATAAAATGTAATGGTTACATATTTGGCATCCATACATATTGTTGCCCATAAATATATTGTTTGTCATACATCACCTCATTAAAGGGTCTTTTCATCAATCATCAGTTATTGCCTCATCACCATATTATATATCCTATATATATATATATATTAGTAACATATAGAAGAGTGTGCCCCTTGTGTAATTAATTATATTGTCTTGCCAATTCTGAGGAAATATATTTGTCCATGTATACAAATTGTGGTGAAGGCAGAATTTCAATTAAGAAATTTAAAATTTAAAAAAGCAAATACACAAATTAATTAAATGAGTTTTAATATCTATTATATATAGATAAAAAATAATTTTAATTATATATTAAATAGTATAATTTTTCACAAAAGAAGATTCGGATGAAACTCTTGATCAAAGAGTGGCTCCATCACTGGGTATGTGAATTGTGTCAGACTTAATATTTTAATACTATTTTATTATATAATATTTTTATTTAAATATTGTATAAATTGTACTCCTCTGTCTCATTTTAACTTAATTTGTGAGGCAATACAATGCACAGATATTAAGAAAAACATTTAAAAACAAAATTTAAATTATACTTTACACTATTGTTCTTGTAAAGTCATAGATATGCACCATAACTTATCTTCAAGAAAATATAAAACTTCAATAAATGAAAAGACAAATATGAAAAAGTTTCAAACATTCATCTTGAACTTTGAATAGTTCAACTATTTTAAACATTGAAAAAAGCCTTAAAAATTAAGTTGATTTGGGACAGAGGCAATATGTTTTAGTTAAACATTTAATTTATGTAATACTTTTATAATATTAATTTTAGATGTAAAAGTTATTTTTTTTAGAAATTATTATTCTATACATGGCTTTTCTTAAATTAAATTTACCAACACATCAATTCAAGATGCTTTACAAGGTCCAACTCCGATGATAGAAATGAAAATTTTCAATTCCAATAATTTTTAGCAAAACATAAAAAATTTTAGGACAAAAAAAACTCATTTTGAACTATGTAATGCGTTAATAGAATATTTATGGAAGTAACATTGTGATCTTTAAAGTTGGATATTCATGTAAAATTTAAAATAAAACTTTCAGTTATATAATATTTATTTAATTATATTTCGTTAATAATTTTGCTTTTATTTGAATTATTTATTATTGTATATAATATGTAATATTTGCTAGTAATTTATAATATTTAAAAAATTATGATATGAAATAATTTTATATTAAACAATTATAAAAAAAAAATAATTTTGTGATGTAAAATTTAATGTAATAAATTAAAATCACTTTCCATTAAAGTAGTGCTCATATCATTTTAAAGTAAAACTTGATGTTTTGGATTGGAGGTGCCCTAAGCGTAGGGGTTGGCAATTGTTTCTTCGATTAGGTTTTAATAAATTTTGATTTGATTTTTTAGTTTTAAATTTTAAAAAAGTGTGCATTATATATTGAATTAAAATATTTTACTTTGGTTTGATTTTTTCAAGTTTAATTCAGTTTTTTTTTGATGTTTTTAAAATTATTTTTCTGTGCAAACTAATGAGGACAAAATCAAAGTATAAGACACTTAAAATCATGTTAAGTGATGATGTGCTCCATGAATACTTCTTGTGCTTAAAAAACTATATTTATCTTTGTCAAAAACTTGCGCCTCCAACTTTGCTTGAGGAAAACAAGTATGAAGACATCTTTTACATGACATAAATCGGCAAAAAAAATATATTTGAATTCTCTTGAAAAATGATATTTCAAGTTAACTATATGAACTTATAAATCTATTATTATTTTGACTTGTTTCATGAATGATTTAATTGATAATCTATTTTTACATATACATACATATACAGAGAGAGATTTTTTGGTGCATCAAAATTTTGAAGTTCCTACACCGAATACTAAACTAAAAAATCAAACTTTTTAAAAAGAAATATCAATATCAAATTAAAAACTTAAATTAATTTAATTCAATTTAATTTTCTAATATTTCGATATTTATGTTGACCCGGACCTAAGCCTGTAATTTTCATGAATCAGTTGACCAGTAATATCAATTCTCTCTCTTGGTTCTTGGACTAAGGAAAAAATCATTTTGTTTTGTGATAGATCGACGTGTGGGTCCATTACTACACAAAGCTGCTAGATTTGTCATACCTTCTGACCATAATGTCACGATCCAAAATTTGGGCGTGATGGCACTCACCTAACCCACCAAGGCGAGTCAGCCCAACACCTACTGATCCAAACATAACAATGATAGCGGAAGAGGAAATAGTCTAATATGGCAAATAATCATAGGAAAACCAAACTACAACCATCCCAGAACTGGTGTCACATGTACAAGCCTCTAGATACATAGTACTCGAATAAAATAAATGTCTCAAATGTCTAGTCCTCAAATAGGACGTAACATAATAATGGATTCCTTGAAGGTCCACCGATGTGATAAGCAGCTACCTTAAGGATAATCCAGAAGCTCGATCCTGAAATGAGAAAATTCTAACTAAAGGGACCGGGCTCGCAACCTACAAAAATGTAGCAAGGGGTGAGTACCAAAAACAACACGGTACTCAGCAAATGGAACTAATCTAGAGTAAAACAATGAAGAACCAAGTAACTCCTTCACACCCAACCACATACCGTCAAAACTACAAACCTGCACTCAGAAAAGTCCCAGCCCAGCAACACATAATACACAATAAAGATAGTTTTTCAGTATATCACAATTATCAAATCACAAGCCATAACTCACAAGAGATAACATAATCAATCACATGAACAACATCATGCCACATAATAATATGCAAGGATGAGATGCAATGTTGTGCAATGCAAGGTGGTATCAAGACCGTCGCACAGCCTGTCGTATATACCCCCGTCCCCGTCGAGCTAATGCTCCCAGACTAAGGGGACCCATGGGGACCTCGCAGGCCATATACCTCAATCACAATATATATCAACTACCTTGCCACCCAAGTGCTCGTGGTCAAGGACTCATGATAAGAATCTCGATGTATCAACTACCTTGCCACCCAAGTGCTCGTGGTCAAGGACTCATGATAAGAATCTCGATGTATCAACTACCTTGCCACCCAAGTGCTCGTGGTCAAGGACTCATGATACGAATCTCAATGTATCAACTACCTTGCCACCCAAGTGCCCGTGGTCAAGGACTCATGATACGAATCACCATTAACAACTTCTCAAAATGTCATGAGTATGAGGATGCACGCAATCAAGACACAATTATAGAAGCAATATTCCTCTCAATAAGTACAATAAATATCAAAGTTCTCAATGTTTAGCAATTATAATATTCACCCTCCTTTATACATATTTGGGTACAATTCTCTTTTAAGATATTTCACCCCCTTTTGGTAACTTTATTTTCTCAAACAACCCATGATCCTCAGTGTATATCACGACTATCTCCCTTTCTCAATACGTCATATTCACACTATTCTCAATTTAGGATTCACATGCTCTCGAAGCCACACATAGAAATTTAAAGCCCTCACACTGGCGTCACAATAAGAATTATCAACCCAACACATGATACGATCTCATCCCATAGATTACAACATAAGGAAGCATACGAGGTTCAACATATTTAACAAAAGTTTAGAAATCCACTTGCCTCAATTAATAGAATAACCCTCCGAATCTTGAGTCTTTCGTAACGCTTTCGGATGATCAAAATCTGTTCAAATACGTAATCTACATAAGAATACGAATCCAATGACACCCATATTGCTACTTTTATTTTTGGCTCAAAAATCGGGTCAAAAAGTCACCCCGAGCCCTTAAATCCGAATCTGAAAATTTCTTTCAGATTATATTTACCCATAATAAACTAAACATATACGTCGAATTTCAGCTAAAACGGATCGTTATTTGACCCCAAAATCAAAATTTTATTCTAAGAACCCTAGCGTTATATTTTCTTAATTATACACGTTTCTACCCTAAAAATTTATTCATAATCTCATGAAAACTTAATAGAAAGGATGAGAATAATTACCTTGATATTTCGGGATGAAAATCACAATTTTTCTTTATCTTTTTCCCTTTTTTTTCCTTCCCGTGATTTTTCTTTCTCCTGCGCGTCATTCTTTTTGCTTTCTGCGTTTTCCAAACTTTTCTTTTTTTTTCTGTTTTCAACAATTTGGGGCAGCAGCCCCCTTTTCAACCCTTTTTTTTTTTAATTTCCTTTATTATTATTATTATTATTATTATTATTATTATTATTATTATTATTATTATTATTATTAAAAGTGATAAATCCCATTAACCTATTTTGATAAATATGGAATATATAATATAGGATATCAATTAAAATATTATTTCAATTCACCAACTAAATTAATTATCTAAAATTATCCGTCAACTAAATGACCGTAATTATCGAATAGTTCCAAATTTTCAATTTAAATTTACAAAAAGAATCTTTTATGAAAGAGAGAGTATTTATTTTTTAAAATGACCTAACGGGTCATTACATTATCCACCACTAAAAATCATGTTCGTCCTCGAACATAAAGAAGGAGAGAGAAGATAAATAAGTTCCTCCTTAAGACCATGCAACCAAAATTCACTATTAAGAACTGAATTTTTCGAATCAAACCTTGAAAGATTTTCAAATCGATAGTGATTGTTAGACCACAAGCTAACCCATGAACTCGATTTAGATAACCACCCACTAGTCCATAACTCAATAATTAGGAGGAATCTTTTCTCATATAACCACGTTAAAATTTTTAATTCAATACCGATCATAGTCAAAAGCGAACCTAAAGAAATCATCCCGCACTCCTAATGCACAAACCATTATGGATCTTGTTAAGATTTCATCCTCATAATCAAATTTTCCCACAATCTTAAGTTATAAAATGTGATCTTTAGACATTGGATATTCATCATAGACAACCGGATTTTTTCTGACTCAATGGAGAAATGATTTAAGTAACCACTTAGCGAACGATACACCAAAACAAACAGATTATATAACAACACTGTTGAAAATACTAGATCAATAGTTGTGACTATAATAACCCTTAAGAGTGAATAAGCTAGACCCAACATGCCTCATATTCAATCATACATAGCCAGAACACAACCTCAATGACGAGATGAATCTTAATACTGCTGGGCATCTATAAGTATTCATGGTAGCTCTTCTATAAATTCACATAAGCAAAGTTGTGTGTAGAACCACTTGTATACTTCAACTATCCCAAATAATACTAAATATGTCAACGTTAAAATAATCAAGTCTGCATAAGCATCCTATCTTTCTAAGAGGAAATTGTAGGATCGGTTCACCCGATCCACCACTAAGGATCCGTCTACCAAGGTAAACACACGAGTGGAAATAGGAAATGCGTAATACTCTAAAATATGCTCTTAATGAGGTAGTTAATTAATTGTACCTAAAGTCAATTTCATGCAATCTTTCACATACCGAATTTCAACTACCATTCAAAACATCATATACCTCATGCCAAAACTTAGAGAGATTCAATCACCTTAATCATTCTGCATACCATAAGCACATCACCTCTAGTCATCATCAAATGTCTATGTAACACCTCACAATAATCTATGTAGTCCCATTAATAAAGTAATTTCAACCCCCTCAATATCCTCGATAAGCGTGTAGAGCTATAGGGCTATATCGCAGCGCCCTCGTAAGTCATTTATCATAGTTGGACAATCTAGACCAATAAAAAAATATAGCATACTTCCAACAACATTATTCATCACTCGAATTCAAACTTAGTCTTCATAAAAGTCACGAGTACATCCTGGAAAATCTGTGGTAAACAAGTACGCATCACATTATCACGTTTGAGCTCAAAGGCAAAATAAGTAAAACCTTTAATTTCGAACCAAGGGTCCATACATGAGATCTTATTTCTTCACTTTCTTAAATTCTTCTTATTACACAAATTCCAGATATCCTGAACTCTTCAATATATTAGATTCCCATTCCTTCACTAACTCACTTATCAACTTTATTCTCTGACCAACAACACATGACATTTTCCCTCATGTTCTAAGCTAAAATTTTTAAGTGGAGCACTTCTTTAGGTCCTTCAACAATAAAAAAATAAACTAAATTTATGACCCAAATCACATGCAGGTTCTTTCAAATGTTGAATACTCATTGCTATGTATTATTTCTTATATTATTAATAATTATCTTGGCAAGATATATATACTACCAAAAATATACCCTAACAATGAAAAACTCGAATCTTTATTTTAACTTGTTCCCCAATTTCTTTACCTATTGGCATTAGCTCATACTTGAGATCTTTATGAATTCATATATCTTAACTTATGATTGATCCCCTCTCTATCGACCCTACAATATCCTTTATAAAATTTTAATGTACTAATTACCATACTCAAATTCACAAAGAGAGATTATCACCATATTCAAGCCCAACATTGTAGATTTTTTTTTTCCTCAAATATCATCCAACAGTTTTCTAGTCAAGACCAATGATACTTAATACTATCACTATAACCAACGCAAAATAAATAAAACTTGGTGACTTTAATTTCAATTCTCCATTCTCTCAAAAGATATATCTTTGATTTATACCACCAAAGTGAATATCCCTACATCTCACTAATTTATTCATTTATGACTCTAGCTCATTTCAATTCTATTGAAGCAGTATCTCAACACATCTTACATCTTTCTTATGACCACGTTACTCATCAAATAGTAGCAAACATAACTTTTGATACCTGCAGATTGTGTTTACCATACTGAATTCACTCAATCTTGATCATAATCCATCACGAACTCTTATTACCATTATGCTCTACAGTCACTGCCATCATCTCAAGGTTAACCTCATCATTGATATGACACCAAAACTATATCGGTCAAATATAAAGAACTAACTCTCTTGAATCTTATTATGGAGTAATAGTCCTCATTTAGAATCCCCCTAATACACCTCACAACTTAAATACATTAATTATACCAAAGATCCACCACTAAAATTTTCCTTATAAATAATACTTAACTCAAACATCCAAAGTAGAAAACTAGTTGATTTCTCGAATATGAATACGACATCAAACCTTATTAAATGAGCTCATGACACACCAATAATTTCTAAAATGGTTTGTATTCACGCTTGACAATTGACATATCTATTTTCACATACCACTAATACCATATTGTGAAAGTCCATTAGATCCACCACTAGAACACATCATACCTATCAAGAAAGTATTGGCGTCGTGGTGATAGTCGTACTATGACCCTCCTTGATATCCACTCGATATTCTATGAAACCATCATAAAGATTCTGATCTCAATTGGCACAAGATCATTCTTATCATTGTCTAGCAATCCATACATCTTATGACAATTTTTAGTAATATTAGTTTACCGAACAAAATTTAACCTATCCTTTTAACATTCCACCTTAAATTATTGAACCACGGACACACGATAGAAAAAGAATAAACAAGAGGAAGTTTCCTAACAGTCTTCATAGCCTCTCGAAGATAAGTATAGACGTCTCCATACCGATCCTCGAGACTCTACTAGACTGGGCTTGTACACACGTGAGACCTATGAACCTAGAGCTCTGATACCAACTGTCACGACCCAAAATTTGGGCGTGATGGCACTCACCTAACCCACCAAGGCGAGTCAGCCCAACACCTACTGATCCAAACATAACAATGATAGCGGAAGAGGAAATAGTCTAATATGGCAAATAATCATAGGAAAACCAAACTACAACCATCCCAGAACTGGTGTCACATGTACAAGCCTCTAGATACATAGTACTCGAATAAAATAAATGTCTCAAATGTCTAGTCCTCAAATAGGACGTAACATAATAATGGATTCCTTGAAGGTCCACCGATGTGATAAGCAGCTACCTTAAGGATAATCCAGAAGCTCGATCCTGAAATGAGAAAATTCTAACTAAAGGGACCGGGCTCGCAACCTACAAAAATGTAGCAAGGGGTGAGTACCAAAAACAACACGGTACTCAGCAAATGGAACTAATCTAGAGTAAAACAATGAAGAACCAAGTAACTCCTTCACACCCAACCACATACCGTCAAAACTACAAACCTGCACTCAGAAAAGTCCCAGCCCAGCAACACATAATACACAATAAAGATAGTTTTTCAGTATATCACAATTATCAAATCACAAGCCATAACTCACAAGAGATAACATAATCAATCACATGAACAACATCATGCCACATAATAATATGCAAGGATGAGATGCAATGTTGTGCAATGCAAGGTGGTATCAAGACCGTCGCACAGCCTGTCGTATATACCCCCGTCCCCGTCGAGCTAATGCTCCCAGACTAAGGGGACCCATGGGGACCTCGCAGGCCATATACCTCAATCACAATATATATCAACTACCTTGCCACCCAAGTGCTCGTGGTCAAGGACTCATGATAAGAATCTCGATGTATCAACTACCTTGCCACCCAAGTGCTCGTGGTCAAGGACTCATGATAAGAATCTCGATGTATCAACTACCTTGCCACCCAAGTGCTCGTGGTCAAGGACTCATGATACGAATCTCAATGTATCAACTACCTTGCCACCCAAGTGCCCGTGGTCAAGGACTCATGATACGAATCACCATTAACAACTTCTCAAAATGTCATGAGTATGAGGATGCACGCAATCAAGACACAATTATAGAAGCAATATTCCTCTCAATAAGTACAATAAATATCAAAGTTCTCAATGTTTAGCAATTATAATATTCACCCTCCTTTATACATATTTGGGTACAATTCTCTTTTAAGATATTTCACCCCCTTTTGGTAACTTTATTTTCTCAAACAACCCATGATCCTCAGTGTATATCACGACTATCTCCCTTTCTCAATACGTCATATTCACACTATTCTCAATTTAGGATTCACATGCTCTCGAAGCCACACATAGAAATTTAAAGCCCTCACACTGGCGTCACAATAAGAATTATCAACCCAACACATGATACGATCTCATCCCATAGATTACAACATAAGGAAGCATACGAGGTTCAACATATTTAACAAAAGTTTAGAAATCCACTTGCCTCAATTAATAGAATAACCCTCCGAATCTTGAGTCTTTCGTAACGCTTTCGGATGATCAAAATCTGTTCAAATACGTAATCTACATAAGAATACGAATCCAATGACACCCATATTGCTACTTTTATTTTTGGCTCAAAAATCGGGTCAAAAAGTCACCCCGAGCCCTTAAATCCGAATCTGAAAATTTCTTTCAGATTATATTTACCCATAATAAACTAAACATATACGTCGAATTTCAGCTAAAACGGATCGTTATTTGACCCCAAAATCAAAATTTTATTCTAAGAACCCTAGCGTTATATTTTCTTAATTATACACGTTTCTACCCTAAAAATTTATTCATAATCTCATGAAAACTTAATAGAAAGGATGAGAATAATTACCTTGATATTTCGGGATGAAAATCACAATTTTTCTTTATCTTTTTCCCTTTTTTTTCCTTCCCGTGATTTTTCTTTCTCCTGCGCGTCATTCTTTTTGCTTTCTGCGTTTTCCAAACTTTTCTTTTTTTTTCTGTTTTCAACAATTTGGGGCAGCAGCCCCCTTTTCAACCCTTTTTTTTTTTAATTTCCTTTATTATTATTATTATTATTATTATTATTATTATTATTATTATTATTATTATTATTATTATTAAAAGTGATAAATCCCATTAACCTATTTTGATAAATATGGAATATATAATATAGGATATCAATTAAAATATTATTTCAATTCACCAACTAAATTAATTATCTAAAATTATCCGTCAACTAAATGACCGTAATTATCGAATAGTTCCAAATTTTCAATTTAAATTTACAAAAAGAATCTTTTATGAAAGAGAGAGTATTTATTTTTTAAAATGACCTAACGGGTCATTACAATTATACCCTCCAGATAAAAAATTTATTTGTCGTATAAATCTGAAAACTCCTATAAAGAGTAGTACTATCAATGGTAGTACTAATTATGATGAGTATTTCATTAAATAAATAACTTTTATTTCTTCCTTAAATTGTAAAATTAATGTTTACTAAATGATTTATTTTTGTAAAGTGATCAATATTTTGGATCATATTTTTAGCTAAAGTATTAAATAAAAAGGTTAGGGAAGTAAATACTAAGTACTCCCTCCATTTTTAATTTATTCGTTTTAGTTTATCTGAATATAAATTTTAAAAAGTAAAAAAATATTTAAATTTTGTGATTTTTAAATTAAAAAAAAATATATGTTATGCTGGAGCGGAGCTATCGTTTTGTTCGACGAAATACTCTAAGTACATGGTTGATTAAAATAATTTTTTATATGTATATATAGTATGTGTGATTACTTTTTCAATTTTTGAACCCCCTTAATGACAATCTTGATTCAGCCATTGATATAATGTACTAAAATATCATTTCCCCTGTTGTGTTAAATAACATATCATATGAAAAATGTTGAAATTAGAAAAACATAAAATAAAAAAAATCATTTACATAAATTGAAACGTATTAATTACGACATGGCTTATGAAATTGTATATTGGAATCCCTATCAAAGATGGAGTAATCAAATGCAAGATCTTCCACACAGATCATGTCAAAATAGCAAATATTAATTAGTCATTAATGGAGGCTCATCAACTTATTATTCTCCACTTGATAGCAATAGCCAATAAATACTTACAATTAATACCTGTCCGTCAGTATCTTTTTTCTATCTAGAATTACAAATTAAATGATTAATATCATTATCATTGATCATGTATTTGGTGACGTTATGTTATTTCAGAAATATTGATGGGGCAATTGGGAAGTTACAATCCAATTGATCACTAGCAACTTTATTGAGTTGAGAGAAGTACTAAAAACATCCTTGAATTTGGCATGAATCATTAATTTCGTCGCTAAATTATTGATAGGCTTAAAGACGCTTCTCAACTTGGGAAATTACGCTTAAATACACCTTTGAACTTGGCACGAATTATTAGTTTTATCCCTAACCTATTGATAGACTTAAAAACACCTCTCAGCTTCATGCCAAGTTCGAGGGTGTGTTTAAGCTTAGTTCGCCAAGTTGATAGATATTTTTAAGCCTTTTAACAATTTAAAAACAAAACTAATAATTTATACAAAGTTTAAGAGCGTTTTTAATACTAATTCAATACGTATTTCTTAAAATACCCAATTTTGAAAAAAAATCCCACTAAAGTTAAAAAAGCATGACATTTGAAATTCACGGGTAATGGTGAGTGGTGACCAATACAAAAGTTGCCCTCATAATTGTAATTTGCCATACTTGGTGAACAGTCCGTCTCCACTAGCTACTTCCACAAAGCAAAAATAGATTGAAAACCCACATAATTTTCAAATTTTGTCCTCATATGCCTTCCGTTTCAATTTATTTATCTAATTTTAAATTGACCTAAAATTTAACAAAAAATAAAAAATAAATAAAATTCATGTTTTTAAATAAAAATGCATAAAATATATTAAAATATTTTTTAATCTTATGATAGAATTTAAAAAAATAAAGAAAAATTAAAATTTATGGTCCTAAGCTAAAGATATATTGTGTACCAAATTTTTTTTAATCTAAATAATCTTAAATATGTTATTTAATAAATTAATGTTAAAGAATAGTAAAAAAGGTAAAGAGTTTTTTTTTTCCTTTTGTTAATGTGTGTCTCACATGTGTGAACATTAGTTAAGCAGTCAAAATAAAAATCAACGTCAACTTTAAAGGTTGTCTATGAATTTAATTTGGCCTTCCAAAAATGTCTCATTAAGTATGGGCCAGGATTGTTTCAGCAGAATCGATAGTGACCCTTAAATATATGTAGAGTTCATCTAAATTCTTTGCATTGGTCTAATTATCCACTTAACTTGGTAAATTGAAAGTTTCACTAAGTTTTGTAAATTTGGATTTATATATATAGAATTGAAATTAATAATCATTGCATCTGGAAAAGATTTAAAGAAACACACTCAAGATAAAATATATAATGTATATTTAGAAAAAAGATATGGAAAAATACAATTATAATTCGTTATATTGATTATGTCGCAAATAATAGTTAAAAATATCCACTTGAAAGCTTTTTAATTAAAAAAAAAATGGTCTCGTCATTACGCTTAACGAGGATTCATTCATGCTCTTTATCACATCAGCATTTAGGAAAGTTAATTAGATTAATATAAAATTAAGTATATATTAAATAATACTCGATAAATTTAAAAGGTCCGATCAATTCTTCCTTTGAAGATATATTATTGAGACATAACAGCATGTGATTCAGGTGATTGGCCATTTTGTTATAAATTATTATAACACTCTTTGAAAGTTGTGTTGAGGCAGACCCACAAAATAGTACAGGAGCAAGGCCCATTTCCCCAAAACCAGGAAAGTGCATACTTAAATATTTGAAGACATTACAAAAGGTGAGTACTTTACATTATTTAATTTTGTTTTGTTGGTAAAATTTTGATTCTCAATTTCTCGTTTTCCTGATCTATATTTTCAGAATCTATAATAATTGTGGACATACAAAAGTAACGTGACACCACTTTTTGGGCCAAAAAACAAAGGAAGATTTGTCTATTTCTTTTACCTTTATTTTGTTTTTCGTTTTTGTTTTTTCTCTTTATCTTTTTTATTTATCATATGCTTAAATTATAGCTACATAATTCACACCCTTTAAATTGTGTAACTTTCATGTCTTTTATGTTCATAATTTTATAGCTACAAACAATTTGAGAATGAAGTTTGTATGCTTATCTGTTTGTATGTTTTCTGAAACATAATTCTATGCTTAATTGTCTCGAATACATATTTACACTTAAAATACAATTTAGATATTGGATATAAATCATATTTTCAATCTAGAACATTTTGTAATTTGTTTTAAATACATGCAATTAAGATTCGAAATACAACTTTTACTTTGTAATCTGTTTGGAATACAAACTATGAATATTGAATATTTTCTTTTTAATTTTTTTTTTTGTATATTATATTATTTAAAATACAAAATAATTTTGAATACAATGAGATAATGCTCTATAAATTCAATATTAATTATAATATATTTCTGGAGTACAAAATAAATAATGAATACTTTTTTTTTCTCATGGAATACAATGCGTTTGCAATACAGTTTTTTATTATAGGACCACAAAATTAAAAAAAAAATTAATCAAACTATGTTAAAAATGTATTTGATCAATTAAATCTTAGCCATTTAATTTATATCATGTGTCATTAAAACAAGAATTTGGAGAAAATGTAGAGAGAGAAATGGAGAGCAGGTTCCTCGGAGAAATGTGTAATTATAGTTTCTAAAGTAATACAAAGTGGTTTGTTCCGATGAAAAACAACACTGTCAAATATTATATGACATAAAAATATGATCATGTATTTGGTTCACTAAACCTTATTTAACTTGCTCGGTTTCTTATGGTTTCTTTTCAGGCAGATCGACGTAACCAGCATCAACACGATCCTCCAACACAGTCCTCCTCCTCTTTGATTCTCCATAACTTTGAATGTAACGGCTGGCGAAGAAATGGAAGTACAGGAAGTTTAGTACTCCCAATCCAGCAATAAGAAGGTAAAAGCGTTCAAGCTTGTTTTCATTAAGGTCATGACCTCCCAGCCACGGCTTTTCGCCATGTAGCCTGCTTAACACCTCAACTAAATTGACAATGACTGTGTTGAGGTAGCTGGCAATGCTTAGGCTCAAGAAGAAAATTGCTCCAGCTACACTCCTCATTGTCTCTGGCACTTGGTTATTCAAGAATTCCATCACGGACACCGCGGCAAATGCTTCTGTCAATCCTGATAGAATGAACTGAGGCAAAAAGAATGCAATGCCAAGTGGAGAGATGAATGTGCCTTGTTTCAAGGCCAAGTCACGGCGTCTTGTTTCAACTAATGCAGCTACTAATAAGCAGAGAATTGCCATGAAAATGCCTATTTTGATTCTTATTTGGAGGGACAATCTGGCTTCCTTCTTTGAGATCTTGGATGCATTAGGAACGTATACACACTCGTATATGAAGATCCATATAGCCAGGGAAATCATGGATGCTAGTCCCATCCAACCGGGAGGAATCATGAAATTACCAACTTTTGTGTTGGATTGAATTACTTGAAGAACCCCAAACGTATTCATCTGTTCCATAGTGATGAAACAGGTGATTCCAGCCACCCAAACGGGTAAAATTCCAACAACGCATTTTAGCCTTTCTACCTGTTCGACATTACAGAGTCTCCAGCTATTTTTAGCAACTCCTTCAGTATTCAATTCGCTGTTGGGATCAACAATGACAGCAGCCTTATCAAGGCACTTGAATCTGTCCGTGTGTCTAAGTACGGATAGCTCATCTTCTGATTCACTGGTGGCACGATCATAAAGGGAACCTGGTGCTGGTAGAGTACGAACATGTCTCTTTCTGAAAGCTGCATTTACAACCTTTGCCATGTCGATAAAAACACATCCTTGAGGCTTCAGACAGATATAAGTGTTGCGACCAATCAAGAAAATAATAATGGAAAGGGCCAAACAGCAAGTTGGAATTAAGAAGCCTATAAACCAACTGATATTGGTCTGGATGTAGATAACAATTGTGAGAGCGATGATGAGGGCTATAGTGAATGAGAAATACCACCAATTGAAGAAACTTTTAAGCTGAGACCTTCCCTTCTCTGTATTAGTATCGAATTGATCAGCCCCAAAGGCAATGTTGCAGGCTCGAATACCACCTGAACCTATCGCCATAAATCCAAGACCTGCAAAAAGGTAAGCCAGTTGCCATTTTTGTGGATCTTCGCAATGTGCATTGCCCTCACACTGAGGTGGCCTGAGTTCGTGGATTCCAGCAGTTAATGTCACCATCCCCATCCCCTGCCACAGACAAAATTCATTTTTTAATCCATAGTCAACCAAGAAAAACACCCAATATTAAATACCAACCAAATCCATTTCAACAAAAGTAAAAGTCAGTGGGATTGAAGTCATGACTATATTCAACAGAGATGGAATTGAAGCGGCTGATATTATTTTGGACTCCTTAAATATTAATTGAGACTTTACTAAATATTTATACCAAGGCCTTAAAATAATGTGTAAATTGGAAGTGGAAGAAAGAATGTACCAGGAAAGAAGCAAGGGAGCCAAAGAGGAGTGTGAGGAACCTGCCAAGGTGAGCATCAGCCAAGAAGGCACCAGCAATAGGGGTAATGTTGGAGCAGCCAGACCATATACTCACCACATTCACCAAAAAAACACCCCCTATATTGTATTTCGTCCGCAAATATGTAGTCATGTTCGATATCAAACTGACTGATGCCAATTTCTCAAACGATTCATTCCCTTCACAAATTAAACAACAATCACAAACAGGATCATTACATATTTATTTGGGTTATAAACATTATGGGGTGTTTTTTTTTGTTACCAAGAATGAATGCGATGGCAGTCCATCCTCCTTTTTTCCCTCTTGGAGCAATGTTTTGTTGTTGTTCTTCTTCTTCAGAGGAAAAATGACTTGCACTGACAATCTCGTCAGCCATTTCTCCTCTGTGTTACCAGATTGCAAACAATCAAGATGTTGCTTCTTTCAAGGTCATGTGGAGAATAACTGTAAAAAAATTGTATTATTAGAAACAAATTAGGAAAAGTAGGAGAAAAGGTAACTGACCTTTTTCACCATTCAATGAGAGGAAAAGAGAGAGAGAGGGAGGAACAAATTGGATTAATGGCGTACATATCTTCATCATCACCTTCCCAAATTTGTGGGACTATGCGCGGTTATTTTTGTTAATAAAAAGAACTTTTGAATTAATTATTAACAAAATAATAATAGCATAGGAAAATTAAATATTACTACTATTATTATATTTTAAGTAAATATTAAAATTGACTGAATTGTCCCAGGTGTTGTTCTAAGAGCGTAAATTGTTTCCCCCAAATTAACTAAACTCTACCTCTAATTAGTATCAGTAAAACTAATAATAACAACAGATTTATATAATAAAAGACAACAAAAAGGATAATTAAGAGACCTTGTTTCCTTTTATCTATGTCAATTCCAAGTGGATTCTCTCTTTCCTTCTACCTGTTAAATAAGAGTGGAGAACTTTTTGCCTTACTGCTCTTCAGTTTCCGTTTTCTTACATCAAACATGCATGATTATTTTGAATGATTGTTATTACCTGCTTTATGGCAAAACAAAAATTCATAAGTTTAGTAAGGATCGTATCGATGGTTTTTTTAGGGGCTCAAGAATGACATCTTCTCTTTGGCATCCAAAAATTCTCATGCATGCTGCCACGTTTTCTTTCACTTGCCACCTTTTCATTTATTTTTTCTCTTAAAAAATACAGTTTCTCAATACTTTATTCTTTTTTGTTTTTAAGAAAAATACTGCCGTTTCATTTCATCTCACCCTTTGAGCTTCTAAAATTTTTAATTAAAAGAAAAAGCTTACAATAAATTGATCCTATAAGGAGGAAAATAGTTTGTGGATACGTTGTTATAGTTATTAAAACCTTTACAACCATAATATACTCGATGAAATTTCATAAATAAGATCTGGAAAAAATAAAATATACACAGATCTTACGATTACCTCATAGAAATAAAGAGACTTTTCCTGAAAACCCTCGTCTCAACTAGTTATTAAAACTAGATGAAGTCGGCATATAACTATTGTAATTGTAGTTATGAAAACCTTTACAACACTTATATGCCGACTTCATCTAGTTTAATTAAGATTGACACATATAAAAAATATTTATCTCAACATACTTATGGGCCAGTGAAATGGGTTCATCCTCTTTAAGTCCACTAAGATGGGCTTAACCCAAATGAAACTTGGGCCTTAATTCGGATTTGATATTTTTTTAACTTTGCAGTACATCCAAATTTAATCATATATTTTACACACGTACAATTATTTAGTTATTAAATTTTCATATTTCTAACTCATTTTTTTTTAATATGATCAGCATCCCGCTATATACGGGTAGGTGTAATTTCTCAGTCCAACAATAATTATTTATTATTAATTTAACATAAAAATAATAAATTACAAAAATAATTTTATTTAATCGCTTTTTTTATATAAATAAATATAATTAACAAATACAATAAAAAATAACTGTAATTAGTACTAAAAATAAATAAAAAAATATAAAACTATTTATTGACTTCCTAAAATAAATAAATATTTATTTTCAATATAACAAAAACTATCATTGAAGCGAGAAATAATATTTGAACATTTAGATTGCAAATGTTCAAATTTTGCTCAGACTTTGGGCAGTGCAAAAATGTGTCGTTTTTCCCAACATCAAGTCTCTCCCATTCGCACATTCTTGAACGTGCCACACACGCATACATTTGTATTCATCAAGTAGCGAGTACATAAAATTTCAACACATAAGAGCGTAGTCCAACTATTACTATTACTCTTTTTTTTTTGAACTCTCCACTGTTGTCTGGACAAACGGCTCTTCCCTCTTTCAATTGTACACAACTTTCTAGACTACTTTCAAACTAAAGTCTTCTCTTTTTCAAAATACACACTCTCCTTCTCTTTTTCTCACTTGGTGCTTGACATTTCATTATTATGGATTTTCCATTTCTAAGAAATGTAATCATAGCAATTGCTTCTACCAAAACCCCACCATTCTCTTCATTATAGCTTTACTCTTTTTTTCAAGATCTGTATTGATTAGTGAACTTGCTACTACTCCACGTTGCAACATCACACTGAGCCCAAAGGGAAAAGATAAGCTCAAATCTGCAATTTTTCATCAAGAAATCGAAATGGGGTTGTGGAATTTGATCTTTTTGGCTCTATTTGCGATGACCATTTTCAGTAGAAGCTGTCTTTCACTAACCCCAGATGGTAAGTTTACTTCTTTTGTGGGGTTTATCTAGGTTTTTCCGCAATGTATGTTGTTCTTGAGCTAAAAAGGTCGTATCTTTGATTCTTATTCTCTGTTTCTTATTTAGGTTCTGCGTTGTTGGAAATAAGAGCCCTTTTGAATGATACCAAAAATGTTTTGAGCAACTGGAATGATTCAGATGAGTCACCTTGTGGGTGGACAGGCATTTCTTGCTATCCCAATGACCAAAGAGTTCAATCTATGTATGTTCAGTTCAGTTTTCTATTTCCACTATCAGTGCTTTATTCACTTTGTTTAGCTCTACTTGCTTGGATTCATTTTCTGCATTTTCTTATTAAATTTTCAGCAACTTACCTTATATGGAACTTGGAGGAATTATATCACCCAGCGTTGGTAAACTTGCCAGATTGCAGAGATTGTAAGTTCCATAGCCATTCTCGTTATTCCACTTTTTGGGGCAATGCAACAAAATTTTGTTAGGGACATTGTTTCTTTGTATGAGATAGCTCTTGCTAGTAAAAGCTAAAGTTTCTGTCTTGCGCTTGCCTTGATAAACAATGTGTTGTTTCCTAAAACCAGGGCACTTCACGAAAACAGTCTGCACGGCGTGATTCCTAATGAGATTGGCAATTGCCCTGAACTTAGAGCTATGTGAGTTGGAGTTTCTTATATAACTGAGTGATAGCGTGTTTTCTTGGTGATACCCCATGTTTCTTGATGAATTTGTCTCAAGCTAGCCGTTATTTATGCATACAGATACCTCAGGGCGAATTATCTTCAAGGAGGCATACCAGCAGATATTGGAAATCTCTCAATGCTGACCATATTGTGAGATATATACTCTTTAATTCACCAAGTTATTGTTTGATTAATAAGATTGATTTAATGATTGGTACCTTTTAATCTTTCTTAGAGACTTATCAAGCAATTCACTTAGGGGTGCTATACCTTCTTCTCTCGGTCGTCTCAGACACCTTCGTCTTCTGTAAGTATGATTTCCATTCATCGTAATTTTTTAATTTGATAACTTAATGCATTACATTAATGTGTTACGAATCAATTCAGCAACTTGTCAGCCAATTTCTTCTCGGGTGAGATTCCAGATGTTGGAGTTTTGAGCACTTTCGGTAACAAGTCGTAAGTTCTCTTCCATTGGAATTTAGTCCCTTTGAGTGCAGATATTTTCTTATAGACTGGAAATTAATTTAGACTGATATCAAGACAGCATGAATACTGCTTCATATTATATATATTGAAGTGAAGAAAAAATTTCATGTTTATATGAAATATAATATGTACAAGATAATCAGGTGTTTGCTTATCAAGCTTCTGGTGATTAACTGTTGTTTGCTGTATAGACTAGGTTTGTGTTAGTGTTACAATGACACCTAGTAAATACAATATAAGCGGAATACCTGTCTAAAGATCAGTAGATTCAAATGTCATGTGCATTGAGATTTTTTACGACTAAACAAATTGTATCTAACAATTGATAGAATCCTTCAATCTTGACCCTAGAAATTAAATACCATCTGATATTTGGGATGTAAAATATATTAACAAATTGATGGTGCTCCAATTAGATACATCAAATTCTAATTATGTTCGACTTAAATTTATGGTGCTCCAATAATGCAGAATGTGTTGCATATGTTGACATCGAATTTTTTGTGCTGACTTGCTTATCGGATGATTGGCTGCTACATAGCCGAAACTAGGAATCTAGTCTTGTATCATATCAATTTTACATTTGGACAATGCAAAAATCCTTCTTCCCCCATCACCTTAAAAGGTTATTTGAAGCTTGATGATCTCAAAGTCTCAAATAATAAGGTTATAAATTATTTTGAAATGTCACAAGGGCAAGAATTAATGCGACGGGGTTAATTCACATAGCTTTCTTTCTGGAGTAAATTCTTATTCACCCAATGGTAGGGATGTTGCATCACCAACACTAGCTTGTTGGGAAACAACTTGCTTAATTGGGGTCTCGTGAACCTGACCTTCCGTTTACTTTTCTTCTTCATAGTTTTGGTAGATAACATTTTCAGTGTTTAATTCTGCTATTAATGGCTATCTTATAGAAGCCCATTCTGATGAGGATAATACTTTTGCTTAGGTTTTTCGGCAATTTAGATCTCTGTGGTCAACAAGTCCGCAAGCCTTGCAGAACATCAATGGGATTCCCTGTAGTATTGCCTCATGCTGAGAGCGATGAAGCGGCAGGTTGTTATTTGCTGCTTCATCTCTATTTCCTTTAAGAAGTCTACAGGCTTTTGGAACTTCCCTTTCCTGCATTGAGTGGATTCTACTTTTTTCTCCTTTACTTCTCTGTTGAAAGTCTGATTTGTTGCTAATTAATGTGGTTTCTGCAGTCCCTACAAAGCGATCCTCTCATTATATTAGAGCAGCAGTTATTGGTGCAATATCTACGTTGGGTTTTGTACTCGTTGTGCTCTTTATTTTCCTCTGGGTTTGGTTGTTAACAAAAAAGGAAAGGACAGCGAAAAAATACACAGAAGTCAAGAAGCAAGTCCACAAAGAGCCATGTAAGTGGGTGAATAGTGCAAGTACCATTTCTTTTCCTTCTCCCTATTTTTGTCTTAATTTGTTGAGGCTTCAGGTGCCAAGCTTATTACTTTCCATGGTGATCTTCCTTATCCTTCATCTGAGCTAATAGAGAAGATTGAATCCCTTGATGAGGAAGATGTAGTTGGGGCAGGAGGTTTTGGTACTGTGTATCGGATGGTTATGAACGATTGTGGAACATTTGCTGTTAAAAGAATAGACCAGAGTCGTGAAGGCTCAGATCACGGCTTTGAGAGAGAGTTAGAAATCTTGGGTAGCATCAAACACATTAATCTGGTCAATCTACGAGGTTACTGCAGGCTTCCTGCTTCAAGGCTTCTCATCTATGATTATTTGGTCATGGGAAGCTTGGACAATTTCCTACATGGTATGTTTCCAGCTTTTCAAAATGTGTCGAGATCCTGCCTCCTCTCCACTCCTGTCACAAATATAGAGAGTGTGTAAAGTGTACCTTGAAAGGGAACATGTTTGCCATACATTTTTTATTTGTTTTGGCCGGAATACAACCATTATTTTCAGTCATCGTTGAATATAGATTAAGAGGAAGTGTTGAAAATGGTAATTATCCCCAAAAAGACTGAACCTTTTCTCTGTGCATTGTTGAGTGTAGAGTCTGTAGACACAAAGTCAGATATGAAACTTTTTTTATTTTTACAACCTTTGAAATCAGTAGTTACCTTTTCATTTCACTGGTAAGCAATTTTGTTATTAGTAGTTCAGATTTTATGCTTTATCAGTTCACTATTTTCTTGAAGACACTTGTCCTTTTCTGTGAGACACCACTTTAGTTCTGCCTTATAAAAAATGAATCAACCCAAAAAGAAACCACCACTTAAATTCTGCCTTATAACAAAAGAATCAACGCAAAAAAAAAAAAAAAAAAAAAAAACAGGAGAGCGGGGAAACACTATTGCTTTCATTTAAACAATCTGCTTTTCTTGGCTATTCATTGTCATGCATCTTTGTGGCTTTCTGGCAGAACGTGTGGACAATCGGTTGTTAAACTGGAATGCACGTCTTAAAGTAGCTCTTGGTTCTGCAAGAGGGTTGGCCTACCTACACCATGACTGTTGTCCTAAAATAATCCATCGAGATATTAAATCAAGCAACATACTCCTTGATGAGAATCTAGAGCCTCGTGTTTCAGACTTTGGCCTTGCCAAGCTTTTGGTGGATGAGGAAGCTCATGTCACAACTGTGGTTGCGGGTACTTTTGGTTATTTAGCACCAGGTATGCATATTCACTTATTTCAACAAGGCATAAAGATAGATTCACACATATGATCATCTTTATGTTTGCTGGTGCTTAATTTCAAAAGCAAACAGAATAACAGATAGATATTATATAGATGGCTATTATAGCTTGGATAAAGTGCCCCAACCGATTCTTTTGTTTTAGAGAGTTTGCTGTAAAAAGTAGGTTTGATTTGCTTAACTGCATAAATTGAAACTACCACTCACCTCATCTTCTAGTTAAATGTCTGGCCAATGATTTCTTGTTTGTAATTGATTCAGAGTACTTGCAAAGCGGAAGAGCCACAGAAAAATCTGATGTGTACAGCTTTGGAGTTCTCCTTTTAGAGCTTGTGACTGGAAAAAGGCCAACAGATCCTTCCTTCGTGGACCGAGGCCTAAATGTCGTTGGCTGGGTATGCATGCTTCCCTTGAAACCCATGAATATTTATAACTTCATAAAAAGGCTCATCAATTTTTTAAACTTGATGGGAGACATTGATTAGGAAATTATGGGGGATATTGATATGGAACTTGCTATTTATGTATTTAGATGTACACTTTTCCACATTGATAGTGTCATAATGTGAATAATGAACAGATGAATACCTTGCTGAAGGAGAACAGACTGGAAGACATCCTAGATACTAGTTGCAGAGATGCAGATGCAGAGACAGTCGAAGCAATTATAGATATAGCTGCAAGATGCACAGATGCAAATCCAGATGATAGACCTTCAATGCAACAGGTGCTGCAGTATTTGGAGCAAGAGGTCATGTCTCCATGCCCGAGTGATTTCTATGACGAATCTCATTCAGATTATTCTTGATGTATGGAATAGTTTCCGGGGACCAACTATTTAAAAACAAATTGCAGCCTGATGCTGAAATGTGTAATCTGCCATTGCAGATACTCTGTATGCTCCATACTTATGGAGCTCTGCTGCTTTTCTTCCTAATGGTCTTTGTGCATCACTTGTGCCGTTTTGTGTAGATATTCTCAGATTCTTGCAGTTAGTTGAAAAGCTACAATGATAAGCCCTAACTTTTCTTATTTTGATTTCCCATCTTGTGTCCAGTATTCGCATTGCAACTGGAACTAGACTTATTCCGATTCACGACGCTTAGGGCGTGTTTAGAGAAACGCTTCCGACTAAGAATTTTTTCATAGTCAAAGTCGAATTAGGGACTTAGTGCACCACATTCTTGGGCGGTACGATTAGTCCTAACTAGCCGTGGCGTTATGCAGAAACTATAATCAATTTATCACTATTGAATTCCTTCACCTATAAAAGAGTATAGGTCCTACTAAGAAAGTTTTTAAACATAATTTGATGAAATTAATGAGGTCACTCAACCCTGGGTGGACGGCGTATGTGCAAAATAGTTTTACATGCATTATCAAAAAATAATTATTGCAAGTGTTAAAAACATATTTAAATTTATCGTTAATATTTAAACTATTAAGAGTGAGTTTTACGTCTAAATTACTATTTATTAATTTAGATATTAAATTATTTTTGATACTTCACTTAAAAAAATTCTAATTTTGCACATGAAAAATGATACTAGAAATGTAGTATTCAATTAGAAAAAAAAAATGTATTATGATTGTGACTGTGGTCCCTTTATCTTACCTGCAATCATTGCCTAGCTTGAAGCAGAGGCATTAAACAGATGGCTGCTTAATTAGACCATCTACTCCAAATATTTGAGCCAAGCGTTTATTTCCACTTTCAAAGATAGCACAAGAAGAAACAAAAATGGCAGCGGTCACGCAGAAGCTGAAAGGCAAAGTGGCCATAGTGACGGGTGGTGCCAGCGGAATTGGGGAAGCAGCAGCACGCCTTTTTGCCCAACACGGCGCACGTGCCGTCGTGATCGCCGACATCCAAGATGAGAAGGGCAGAGCCGTGGCGGCATCCATCCCTTCACAGATTTGCAGCTACGTGAAATGCGACGTCAGCGATGAAAATCAAGTGAATTCCATGGTGGATTGGACGGTCCAGCAATACGGTCAGCTCGACATCATGTTCAGTAACGCAGGAATTATCGGTAATTCGGTTCAAAAGATACTCGATCTGGATCTTTCCGGATTCGACCGGTTGATGAACGTTAACGCTCGAGGCATGGCGGCGTGTGTAAAGCATGCCGCACGAGCCATGGTGGAGAAGCGTGTTAGAGGGAGCATAATTTGTACCGGCAGTGTTGCGGCAAGCAGGGGAGCAGCCTGGGGGACTGATTACGCAATGTCGAAACACGCTGTGTTAGGGCTAGTGAGATCCGCTTCTAGGCAATTGGGTAATTATGGAATCAGAGTGAATAGTATTTCACCGTCGGCAGTGAAGACGCCATTGATGATCAGTAAGGAAGCGGAGGCATCCATGAGGGTTCTGAAAATGTATGGACTGGTGACTAGTTTGAAAGGTATTACACTGACGGTGAAGCACTTGGCGGATGCAGCTCTGTTTCTAGCTTCCGATGATTCTGTTTTTGTGAGTGGCCATGATTTGGCGGTGGATGGTGGCTTGATCAATCTTCCAGATCCAATGAGTTCTTTGTGAATCAGAGAGAATTGTCTTGTTTCAGTATTTGTTTTTCTTCGTGAAATAATGTAGCTACCTCTTCCTGTTTTATTTGTATTATTTTAATTAATACAATATAATATTTAAATTAGTAATACAAGATAATAGCCGACAACCATCCAAACAAAGTGTTAAGTGGGTTTCCCATATAAAATTGAAAATGTCTGACTTGATAATAGTTCACTGGATGGCATCAAACTCTACAAAACCTAGGAGTAAACCTTTGACTAATTATTATAAAAATAAATTATGAATTTCAATTATTCAAAATTAGTGAATAAATTTCTTAAACTTTCCATAGGTTCTATGCTTTAAATCTTATACCTTATGCCCCAAAACGGAGTAAAACAAACGCGTTCTTCTTTAATTCTATGGTGCACGATTGCTGGAGTGTTTCTTGAATCCCAACAATTAACTGCAATGCCGATAACAATAGGAAGCAGAGGGAGTTTGAGACATCATGGCCCGAGCAAAAGCAGAGACTGGTCGGATGATGGGCAACATTCTGTGCAAAGGCACACCTACAGAGCTTAGTATTTCACAAATACTATCATCCGGAGCAGCAGCATCACGAATCACTGCGTTCCTCGGCAAATAGAAAGATCCCACAATAAACGGACCTCCAGGTTCCTCCACCATCGAATCCCCTTTCTTTGGCAAATTCTGGACAAATTCTTGAAGGCCAATTTCAATCAAGAATAACGGATTAGTAGAATTGCTCTTCATGTTGATGCTCTTTGAACTCATATGTATTTAGATTCTCCATCTTCAACTTTGATGAAACGGAGGACGTCTATGGTGAATTAGAAAATTGTAAGTTAATTTAAATGCTGAGAAAAGGATGTATGATGAGTTGTTCAGGAGTGTAAAGCTTTTATAGACTTTGAAGAAAGCCTAGTTTGTGTAGAAATAGGACTGAATTGTCCAGGTTTCGGAATCAAAACTGTTATTCGAGAGACATACATGTGTTATGTGGCATGCTTTATGACAATTTGTGATTCTACATAGTGTCCTATGTGTATTATGTCACATAGGACGTGAGTATCTATTATTCAATTTTATGCAAATTTAAATAATTACTTGTACATATCAGGTTGAAAAGCTAAGATGCCACCTAAACTAAATGATGTATTATGCCTAAAAACTAACTTGATTGTGTAAATAACTCTCACTAAAGTGGATAAAATTTATCTAATATATTGCTTACATCTAAGTTATGAATGGATCAGTTTGATTCAATTTTAAAAATAATTAGTTATCAATTTATAAATATGTTAAATTCTTAAAATATGTCAATTAATTAATTATTACTATAATCATTAAATTTCAAAAGAAACTTTTAAACAACGTGACAAACCATTACGCACATCCCAAAATACTTCTTTATTTACCTATATATGCTGAATTTAATATACAGAAATTAAAGACACACTAAACAAATATTGGCAGTACCTTTAGGAATTATGGAATAAGTTGATATTTGTCCAAGGTCATTCAAGTCTTTTTCTTTGAGAGTATTTAAGAACAATCTATTTTTATCATGGTTAAAGTCAATTTTAATATTGAATTATCAATTCATCCATTAAGAATAAAATATTGGACAATTGAAAATTGAATTGATAACTCGATAAAATAAGGTTTAATGAATTACTGCCCCGTTAAATAGGGAAGAGTTATTGGAGAGGCATTATATCATTTTAGAGGATTTTAATTGGGGTGGAGTCCATTCCCAGAATAACTTGCCTAGTGGACAATTTCCTGTCCATCCCAATTTTGCGCATGTCATTTCACTTTTTTGTTGGATTGAATTATAAAAAAGTGAAAGATATCTGTTCATAAAATTTGAAGAAAACGAAAACCAGATTCCACTATCCTATAAAAGAATTAGAACTACGGTGGTATAATACACCATTTGTCTTGTCTTCTGGTCCAAATATGGTCCACTTTAATTTAGGGATGAATGTGTGGAACGCCAGATAGATTTTGATTGCACATACACTAAATTATTGCTACTATTTTGAAAGATGATTTGTCCCTCTTCTACCCTAATAACATCAACATTCTTTCAGTGACATAGCCTTGATGAAATTTATGGTTAACCAAAGTAATTGTACAGATAATAAATTGCAAGAGACAAATCTCTGATGCATCTTAAATTTGGCATTAAATTATGATGAAAAAGATGTACTACTGTCAATATAAAATTGAAATACGTACAACAAGTAGTAATCAAGATTGCATATATGGTAAGTTGTAGCTTTTCTTGGCATTACATTACATAATGTGCTAAGCTTCAACCCTGTATATAATATACTACCTAAACTTCAATTCTTTGACGTTTAGCGATGGGCTTGTCCTCTTCCTCAATCTCCGGCCTACAACCATATTTTCTCTGGTGTGCGATTTCTACTTCTGTGGGATCACAACTATTCACTTCAATGCCAATAATAATGGGAAGCAGGGGACGCCCAAAATTGGCTGGTTGAGACATCATCCTTCGAGCAAAAGAAGACATCATCCAAAGGTTGATTTTTTTGGTTTTTGGTTAACTGGAGCATTTTATTTAAGGGAAAGCTATTATATGATATCACAGAAAAAAGTACCGTATTAATAGGACAGAAAACTTAAAACTAGTACTACTATCTTACGGTACTGATTTGTGAAAATGGCCATCCACCTCACAAGATTTTCAAAAAATTGCTTCAATCTGGCCGCATCCACCCCAGAAAAGGACAAACTCGCCTCACCCCGCATGAGGTTAAGCCCGGCCCGTTGGCAGCATAATCACTTGATTCTCAAACATACTCTGCAAGTTGAAAACTGTAAAATTAAATTTTGAGTCTAACTCACGCCCAAAAACTAGCTCAAAGGAATAATGATTATCCAAGACTTATAAAGAGTCTATTTATCTCATTAACAATTTTTGTCATTTTTCAACAAAGACTCACGAAACAGATTCAACTATTTTTTTTTAAGACAAGGAAATCCGCAACACCTATCTTTTGGGTACGCACCCGCTCTTATGCGATAGCTTACAAATTGAACATGAGAGGTAACCCGCTCGGGCAAGTGGTTTTGAACTTAAGACATCAACATTGAAGTCCCAAGTCCAAATTACCGGGCTATCCCAATGGGTCAAAAGTTAGTTACTTGAAGGATATAGTTATAGAACACATTTCATTGTGTGGCAGAACACTCAGATGCAGTCCTTGTTCTTGATCTCTGACAACGCTGCATTATGTCTGGCCATGTTATCAATTAAGACAAACTGTCAGCCATAAAGAAGAAACTTGGTTATTACTTGCATGTAAATTTGCTAGTGATCTGTTGTGTGATTGCCACTCATGACATATAAAAAATTCTATGGGACATATATCACAAAAGTAATCCAATCCACTCTGCGTAAGTTCGTTTTCTTGGTCGGCCATTTAGTAAACTTGAGGATGGTAATAGGAAAGTGCTTTGCAACTAAGGAGGCATTTGATTCTTTCAGAAGAAAATGAGATTACTTCAAAACACAGCTGTTATTGTTTATTTAAATTGCAGATAAGATGTTGAAAGAACAAGAAACATTTTCCTTGTAAATTGCAGATTCCTATTACATGTGAGCCAAAGTTTTTCTCCGCCTAAATGAGCGGGTTTTGCTGGATTCTAACAACAAAATGAGATATTTGGACCTCTAGTCACTATGACGGAGTCGGAATTTTAATTTAAAATAAAAAACACCCGAAAAGTCAAATAAGCTTCAATATCAATTATATCACATTAAAAATAATTTTAATCGTGAATAATATAGTTTTTCGACAAAAACGATTTGAATCTAACCCTACCCCTTACCAGCTTCCCTCCCTGGTCCCAGGGTTGGCTGGCTAGAATAAGCTATGGGATCTACTTTTCTCATTGATTCCAACATATGAACTGACAAATTTAAGGGTACTTCTGCTAAATCAATAACTCCCAAAATTCAACGGATGTTGGCATTTACCTATTCATAATAATTACGTATGCACATGCCAGTTTTTCTCTCTTCCAACTAACAATTTGCTGAATATAAATACGCAGTGCCAGAGTGTTAGTACCTTAAAATTGAGTCCAAAAAAGTCGAAGAAAATGGAAAACCCAATTTCACCATCCAGTCAGAAATTGGACGGTAAAATTACCATCATCACTGGAGGAGCAAGCGGAATCGGGGAAGCCACTGCACGTCTCTTTGCTCAGCATGGCGCTAAGGTGGTAATTGCTGACATCCAAGAAGAGAAGGGTCGATCAGTAGCAGAATCCATCGGGTCAACTCAGTGCACATTCATCAAGTGTGACGTCACAAACGAGCAACAGGTCCAATCGTTGGTACTATCAACGGTGGAGATTCACGGCCGAGTCGATATCATGTTCAGCAACGCCGGAATCGCCAGCACCGACGGGTACGAACAAGATATCCTAGGGTTCAATCTGGATGTTTTAGATAACCTATTCGCGATCAACGTTCGTGGGTCAGCGGCTTGTGTGAAACACGCGGCGAAGGCCATGGTGGAAGGTGGGGTAAAAGGGAAAATAATATGCACGGGGAGCGTGGCGGCGACGACGGGGGTAACCAGGCAAATTGATTACTCAATGTCGAAACACGCAGTACTGGGATTGGTGAGGTCTGCAAGTAAAGGACTGGGTAAGTATGGTATACGAGTGAACTGTGTTTCTCCAGCAGCCGTGGCAACACCATTGTTAGAGAAATCGATGAAGATGGGTGTGGAGGAGCTAGAGAAACTGTTTGAATCCTTCAATTGCTTGAAAAATGGAGCACTCAGAGCTTCTCATGTAGCAGAAGCTGTCTTGTTTTTAGCGTCGGATGATTCTCAGTTTGTCACCGGCCATAATTTGGTCGTCGATGGAGGTTTTCATCCTCCTATGTGATTGTTATTTGGGCTTTTCTTGCCAGTTGAATTTGGGCTTAGGTTCCACTTAACTATGGGCTTTGATTTCCTCTTCTGTCTTTGTTGAGTCATGGGCTTGGGTTAGAAATCTGTTTATATTCCAAATAAGGCCTCATTTTAAATTATTTAAATTTCAGTCATTAAATGCCTTATATTTTATTTTATTTGAATCTTAATCATTCATTTATAGTCATTAAATTTTGTTTTTTTATGTGGATCTGAAAAAAATTTGAAAATAATTAAATAATTACTACCCACAACCTTACCATTAATTAGCTAGCATCACTAGTTATCATAACTTCCAACTGTCATATGATTCTATGAAATATTTTATGAGATAGTATTAACTATTTTCGTAAATTTTATATTTACTATTTTTAAAATAAATACGGAGTTAAATATTTCAAAAAACTAAATAATTTAATTATTTTTAGCAGTTAGATCTTAATATGATATTTTAATTTGCAAATATTTAATATCAATTTTAATATTCAAATTCAAAAGTCTTGATCATTAACTTTTAATTTAATGAGGACTAAGATCAACAAGTGAATGTGGTTTCTTAGCTTCAAAATAAATAACATTACCTGCGTGGAAAAGAAACATAAATAGACAAATGTCAAAATACCTCAATTCCAATTATACATTAATTAGTTAATTTGTAATTAAAAAAAAAGTTAATTTGTGATGTTCGACTAATTTAGAAACAGCGATGCTCGAAGCAACAACTATATAGATTTGTTCTGAAACACTAGTGCAATAGTTACAACAAGCAAACCTTACCACTACCTCATAGAAGTAGAGGTTATTTTCTGGAAACCCTCATCTCAACAACCCATAAACTAGTGCAATAGTAAAAAAAGAAAATCTTTATTAAATCTGTTGGTGTTATTTTGTCAAATATTATTAATTTTATAAGGTGAGAAATTAAATCTTTATTAACAAGATAAAAGTTCTGACTAAACTACTTGAGATTCTTCAAACATTATCAAGAAAATTATCAATTTTAAGTGTTTTATTATAACGACAATTAAATAGGGTGCATATCCAATCACAGAAAACGTGGACATTTTTGGCGGGGACGATATGTCCAAGTAATTGACGTATGATGAACTATATTTTTGTTTGCCTATATTTCTTTAGTAATACATAATATCGACTCGAATTTATCAACATTCTTAATCAAATTGGGACGAAGAGGGTATAAAATTAGACTCTTGCAGTCTTGCCAAAAAAATTACAGTTTGATCGATTAATATATCTACCCACAGTAAATTAATAAATCAATACAAAACATTCAGTGAAAAGTTGAAATAATTAAGAAACATTCTTGGATGCTGGACCAAAAAAGACGGCGGATTTTTCTGATAAGAGCATGGCCAACCATAACCCTTTTTGAATAATCTATGAATTGAAAAATGAATGATAATGTTACCTCTGCTTTTTTCCCCCCAGACTCTAACAGTACTTATAAACAAATAGCAACAAATTAGAAATAATCTTTTGTTAAATATCATTTTTTTTAATGTGTTTACCGTGTATTTTTAAAGTGATTGAAAATTTACAATTAAATTATGAAAAATTATTTATAAATTATGGACAATTAATATCGGGCGGAGGGGGTAATACATTTACAGATTTTTGATATGTAGAACTAAGATATCGTTGTGAAAATAATAGTCTCTTTTAATTTGACATACATATTAAGAATGTAATAATTAGTATAATGAATTCATCATTTTATTCCTATTAATTGACAGGTCTTAAATATATTGATTCATTATATTTTTAAAGACATTAACTCAATATTAATAAATCAAGGATATAATTAAAAAAATCTATCATTTTTTAATTTATCAAAAATGGCAAATAAAAATAGAAATCAAATTAAAAAAAATTGACAAATAAATCCAAACGGATGAAGTATATAATATGGTACTCTATCCATCCATCTTTGCTCGTCCTCTATTGACTTGGTACAAATATTAAAAAATAGTAAATGATAAAAGTAATTTAACCAAATTACCTTTTGAATATAATAAATACAACGACTTGAAAAATGTAATAGAAAAATAACTATAGTTAATAATAAAAATAAATTGAACATCCTAAAATAATATTGGGGAGCGGAGAAAACAATTGGACAAAAAATAAGACAATTGGACAAAATTGGTTGAGGTGGAAACCCCACCACTGCTTGGGGGGTTACATGTGCCCCTTCACTATATTGAAGAGTCTCATCCCCAATCCCAATTCCAACTTCGACCCAAAGGGGTATCTTTGTACTAAATTGAACTGCCCTAATTCACCAAAACCAAAAATTACAAAATCCACAATTGTTCGTTTTGCCTTGTTGACGCTTGTTCATATGTCACTACTCTAAACAAAAACGAAGAAATTTTCCAAAGAAAAATGATTGGGCAGCTTCACTTCCGTGCTAGTCATCTCCCTAATCAATGCATTTTGCTGCCACCAACGTTTTCTGTATTGAATTCTTCCTCCATTGAAAACAGAGTATTAGGCCTTGGCAGATGTTTGAACGAAAGAATATTAACAAAAAGAAAGAAAAGTCGTTTGGCCATAAGAGCATCAGCAGGAGGTACAACATTATGGGATGGTTGGATGCCAGAAAAGACCTCAAAAGCTCCTCCATTAAGTGACATTATTTGGCCTTCTGCAGGTGAACTATTTAGTTTTCATATATGGTTAAAATAAATGCATTTATTTATTTATTTGTTTACTGTATAGGGGCATTTGCGGCAATGGCAATGCTAGGAAAGATAGATCAAATATTGGCATCGAAAGGGATATCTATGACTATAGCTCCACTAGGTGCTGTTTGTGCTGTCCTCTTTGCCACCCCTTCTTCACCTGGTGCTAGGGTACGCTTTCTAATTTCTCTTCTTCTTTTTTTAATATTTATATTAAAAAATTATATTTTGATTTAATATTAATTTATATAATTTGAATCTCGAAAAGACGAAGAGTATATCTTGCCTAGTGCTATAGGGTTTTTTGTTTATTTGGTGGGTGGGATGGGGCAAATGGGGAAGGGTACTGATTGTTTTAGCTGGACGACTTATAGCCGTAGCATCTTATTTTATCTGATCATGTACATGAGATAAACATGGTCATATATCCAAATGCCAAGAGTAGCTTTAAATTTTTATGTTACTTCTGAGAATTGACTGAGGTGCCCTGATGAGCTTATAAAAAAAAGGCCAAATACATAAATAGACACTTAAACTTGTCCTTATTTTTCACTTAGACACCTAAATTAAGGCAAGTTCTTAATAGACACCTCAACTGCTCAGATTTGATCTCATTAAACACTTTTATCCTACTTGGCACTCTCTGGTACTGTTTTTTTAATTTTTCAGCCAAAAATAAATAGTTGCGGTCCAAAAAATTTTTTTTTTATAAAAGTAGATTCTCAAAATTCTCAGTTAACCATGTGCAAAAAATTTTTATTTAAAATTGTAATAATAACTGAGAATTTTGAGAATCTACTTTTATGAAAAAAAAAAATTTTTTGGACCGCAACTATTTATTTTTGGCTGAAAAATTAAAAAAAAGTACCGGAGAGTGCCAAGTAGGATAAAAGTGTTTAATGAGATCAAATCTGAGCAGTTGAGGTGTCTATTAGGAACTTGTTTGAGTGAAAAATGAGGACAAGTTTAGGTGTCTGTTTATGAGTTAAGCCAAAAAAAAAAAGATAGTTTCAAATAATCATATTTAATTTATATAAAAATAAATCATAAAAAGTATACAGTGACTATACAATATAGCCAAATATGCTTTGACTATATAATATAAGTTATTTATACACGAGTTTTACATTGAATATATATTATGATATACTCTATACATAAAATATATATCGAATATACATTACTATACACTGAATGATTTTTTTTTTTTAATATATGAGTATATATTTTTAAGCCTAAGGTAAAGTGCTTAAAAGTCCTTGCCAAATATTTTTAAAAATTAAAAAGTACTTAAAAATCAAAATACCTAAAAATAATTCTATCGAAACGCCCTCTAAATTCAACATCCAAAAACTAACATTGTAAGCCATTATGATTACCACTCAACAATTTCAGCATTTAATTAAGTCAACTGCACAAAGGGGAGTCTTGGAGTCACTCATATTTTTATTAGGATAGACTGTATTATCTATATCACACTCTATTATATATAATCCTTTCTTAAATTTTCTAACTACCCCAACTAAGTTAACTGCACACTTGCCTCCGAGGGAAAAGAATCAAGTTTGAATAAACAAATAAGAACTCCTGCAGGAAACAACCATTTGCATATGAGGAGTGTTGAAAAATAACAGAAAACTCACATTAATGGTTAATGAAATTAGTGGACTGTTTATTAAAATTTGAACAACTCTTTTTCTTTGAGTTAACTTTCGAGGGTGAATTAAGCATAAAACCTAAGTTTATATGGTGTCAGAGCAGTACTCATCTTAGCTAATGTTGGGTACCCAAAATTAAAATACTTTACGTGAGGTGAGGTATTGAAGAAATGACCAAAGTTCACATTGGTGATTAATGAGATGGATGAACTTTTTATAGTGTTTGAACAATCTTTCTCCTTTTGAGTTAACTGTTAGAGTGAGAGTTAGGCCCAAGATTTAATTTTACAAAAAGGGATAACCAAGAAGTAGGGAATTTAATTATATATTATATATACATAAAAGTATAAAATTATAATTTTAATTATATATAAATAGTATAATTTTTCTTGAAAGTTAACCTCTTGAACATGAACAATCTTTGGATTCATAAAGTGAAAACAGGAACCACTAGTTGCGTTGCTTCTCATCTTGTCGTCGTCTTCCGGAAAAAGGAAGTGTTTGAAGATAGCAAAAACAGTACAAATTTGGTTACCAGTATCAAGTAGTATGTACCTTTTAGTGTTTTTTAATTTTCTCTTACCAGTATTGATTGGATTCTCCATTTTAAAACGCTTTGCTTCAGTCTGTGTACGATCCTTCAGTGCCTTTCTCGTGGCTTGTGCATTTTCTGGTTTATAAATTACTATAAATAGTAATTTAGTACTATATATATAATCCACATTGCTTAATCTGTTTGTTCTGATATGCCAAACAGGAGAAAGAAAAGTAAAACTTCTTTTTGCTCTGCTGCTTCTCTTTCATAATTTTAATTTATCCTTATGGGACATGTAACTTAATTGGTTCCTTGGCATAGAGTATTGCTTTGTCTCTCCAACCAATTGAATGTCTTAATTGTGCTTATAATTAGAGTAAGGTGACAATCTCTTTGAGACGGACTAAAAAGGAAAGGATGTCACATAAAATGAAACTGAATGAGTAAATCATTGACATGATTACTTAGGACTCGTTTGATTGACATGTCGGAAGAATTAGGCATTGTATAATATTTAGCATTATGCTATGCAATGTTTCGTTGGCTGGGGAAATTCAGATAAAATTCAACACTCTTTTACACATTGCTTGGTGTTACTTTGATTTCCCTAATAAATAAATAAGAATATGAATATAAGCAATACATAAATTAAATAAACTAAAAAGCAAAATCACCCTCATGATCTACAAAATAATTCCTTTAATGCAATAAATTAAACATCAAATAACAAATATTCATTGCATTAAGCCCTGCAATAATGGTCCACCCATTATAATTCCTACACTAGTAATTTCTGATTATAGAATGAAATACATATCTAACCCCTCAATAGCTTTGTATTTAAACCAAATGATCCACTTAGCATTGGTCTAGTTTCAAGTATAAGGAGTGATAGCACCTCCATAAAATTAAGCACAAGTAATACTTCCTTCGTTTACTTTTTCTTATCCACGTTAGACTTTTGCAGATTCTTTAAAAAATAACAATTACAACAATAATAACAATATATTCAGTGAAATCTCACAAGTGGAGTCTGGGAAGGGCAAAATGTACACAGACCTTAGCACTATCTTATAGAGATGGAGAGGTTGTTTCTGAAAGACCCGTATCTAGTACAACCTTAAAAGTAAATTAGGTAAATCAACATCATATCAATATATTGATGTTTAATCTTAGGCCATGGAAAATATTTGGGAGAATAAGTAATTAATATTAAAATAAAACATAAAAATATATATTTTTTCTTAATATGCTAAAAGTGATAACTAAAAGTAAAAATGTAATTTTAATATGTGGACAAATAGAAGTGAATGAATGGAGTAAAAATGTTTTGTTGCATCTTTCTAGATTTGCATAATTTCAACTTTACTTATACACTACTTGGATGACATTTTTGTTGGTAACATAAATAATATTTACATAAGTTATGTAATTATAGATGAAATGACAACAGTTTGGTGTCTTGTTTGTTAAAAAACAAAAATATTGAACGGCTTTTCAAAACAAAAACTATTAGTTGAATGATCGTTTAAGAAATTAACTTTGAAATTATGTGATTTGAATGTGCAGAAGTACAATATGTTTATGGCACAAATTGGTTGTGCAGCGATTGGTGTTTTGGCATTCACAATATTGGGCCCAGGTTGGCTAGCTCGAAGCGCAGCCCTTTCTGCTGCCATGGCTTTCATGATATATACTCGCTCTGTTCATCCTCCTGGTAAGTTAGTTTGCAAATTTTCATCTTCTTTTGTTAATGTTATGCTATTGTATTGAGTAGCTCCGTAAATTCGAAGTGGATGTGCTAAATTGGCGTAATGTGTGGTAGCTGCAAGTTTGCCTCTATTGTTCATTGATGGAGCTAAGTTGCATCAGCTCAACTATTGGTATGCTCTGTTCCCTGGAGCTGCTGGATGCATTCTTCTCTGTTTTATTGTAAGTTTTGCTTCCCTTTTTTAACTGCTCATCTAAACGAAGGATAGTATGTTAAGAAAGAAATGTACGTAGACTTTTGAAATTTATTTATAGTCTTGTAGTCAAATAAAGTTGAATAGAGGGAGTAATTAATATTAAGCGATTTACCCGTTCTGAATTCATTTTTAGTTTGAGTTAGATTCAAGATTCACTTATATTTATTAATGCTCTCATTGCAGCAAGAGATTGTGTGTTACCTAAAAGAGAATGTCAAATTCTGAAGTGAAATAGGCTGCCTCAACTTGCAATCACTGATTCGATGGTATATTTGTGAATAAGATCATATGATTCTCATTCAACCCACAAATTGTATTTCTCAATAAAATATCATTCTGGAAATTGTCAGCATGATATTCCTCTACTATATATATTAAATGTTATTAGAAAAATATCACGAGTTTGTGATCATCACTAGCTATATATTATTGCTTCTCCCTCTGCCCAACAATAATTTTTTATTATTGACTTGGCGTAAGATTAAAAAATAGTAAATGATAGACGTCATTTCACTAAATCACCCTTTAAATATTATATACATAAATGTCTTTATAAAAATTATTTGACTAAATATAATTGCTCAAAATGTACTCACACGAAAACATAATTAAGAAGTATCTGAAAGAGATTCTAGAAATTTATTTGTGTCAATGAGAAATTACCTTCTTGATCTATTTCTTTTTTCTTTTTCCTTCAAAATCACTTATGTTGAACCAAATTTGAAAGGCTAGTAAATAAATCTCTTATTATGAACCTGATAAGGTATGTATACTGATGTTGAAAGAAAGTTCCAAGATGGATAACAAACTTATCATAATAATTACTCCATATTACAAGTTACTCTTTTGGTTGAAAGACGGTAGCTTTTGAAGCAATGATTGATAACAAATGCACAAAAGATGAGGGAGCTTCTAACAGAAGGCGAAGCGAATATCCCATGTGGCATCCTTTTCTTTTTTATCCGTCTCAAAGAATGTATCTTAATGTAATTGAAAACAGTTTAACTTTAAAATTTCTTTTTTACTTTTAATGAAATGATTCTTAGCCACACAAATATCTAAGAATGAATTTAGACCACAAGTTTCAAAAGTTTTTCTTTTTTCGTAAACACCGTGTCAAGTCAAAGTATGCCACATAAAATATGACGAAGAGAGCATATAATTTCAAGTTTATATATATATAGATAATGTAATTTTTTATCAAACGAATATGAATTCCTTTACTTCTACGTAGTTCCGCCCATGGTGGCCAGGAGCAGCCAGGTGGGAAGAGGGGCTGCAACAAATCTTCTATATATATATATAAAAGAGAATGTAAGTCCCGCTTACGTGACATCCTCACAAATTATTTTTAGTTTATCTTTTTCTCAACTTTTTCCCCAACAATGAAACGTCGCGCCTATAGTTTTCTTTTAAGTGCCGTAGAACTGAAACGTTGCTTCTCTTCAAATCTGAACGCCTCTCCTTATGTAATTGTCCCAAATAAGTGGGCACTACATTTAACATTCCTGCATCGTTTCAAATCAAGAGCAACTTACTAAATTAATTCCAAGGCACCAAAAGAACAAAGATTTACAAAAAATGGATTTCAATTGCATTGCGACTTCACTATTTCTGCGTCTCTCAGTCAACAACTCATAACGTTGCGGTGTATGGTACCCACATCTACTCTCATGCTTGATCCCTTTGAATTGATTAAAGTTTGCTCCTTTTCCACCATTTCTCTTTGGAATTAGCAATAATTAGAACTTGCTCTTACATTAAGTACAAAACTAACATATTAAACTGATTGTCTTTTGCAACATTTATTGGGTGAATCAGGGGATGAAACTCTAAATAGATGATGTTGGAACGATGAACAAGTTTAAGGATATTCATACGTCTCGAATATATGACCTATCTACAAAGTATCTTTTCTTTGTCTCATCTTTTGTTTCCACAACAATGTAATGGTATTTTAAAACCAAAGGCCCAAATACAGTTTATCACTAGGTGTTGATATCGTGTAATTATATTTGTGATTTACAGAAAGTTAGACATGGCTTACTGAAGCAAACCTGCATGTAAAAGCATATGCATCTTTTTTTATAAAAAAAAATAGAAGTGGGAATCTAATTTTGTAAAATTTGTCAGTTTGAATATTCTCATCATCTTATTAAATTTGTGGTGTAGTTGTTTAAGTTACTAAAAATACAAAAATTCATCTCTACTAGTTTGATGTAATAACGAATCATCATTTCGGTTAAATGATTTTGAAGGGATGTCAACATCAAAGTCTCTTTGGCACTTGAGGTTTGATTGTATCTGGACGAATGCTTTTTCACCTCATATAACAGTAAGTGGAAGGACATTCATGAAGAAGTGTCTTTGAAAGCTTACTTAAAGATGGCAGAAGAATTCAAGATGAAATATATCATAGATGTAACACAACCAAGGGACAATGGTAATATGGATGCATTCCCTGAACCATCATAATTATCTAGATCTGGTACCGTGGATGATATTAATCTTACTAGTGATTATCTGAAAATTGTTGAAATTGTTATTGAGGTTGGTTTAGGTGTTGTCAACAATGGTGAGAGCAGAAGGCTTGAAAAGAAGCGCATTTCTACTTACTTTAAGGAGAAATCCTATATACCTTAGACACGGGATCCTAAGAGCATTATTAATGTTAACTTTGTTGGTGCTGGTCCAGATTTAATTAAAATTATTATTGAGGCTGGTTTAAGCAATAGTGAGAGAACTGAAAATGTTAATTCTGCTGGTGATGGTTCAAAAGTTGTTGAAACTGTGTTGAGGCTTATTTAATTATTGTCAACAATGGTGAGACCATCAATGTCGAAAATGGAGAGGCAGGGTGTTATGTTGATCATTTGGTCATATCACAGGCTATGCTCTATCAAACAACTCTCTGCATCTCTCGTGCATCAACATCATGTTAACTTACCTATGTGTTCTGTCATTTTGGTGTTCTATTCTTTTGTGGGAACTCTATGGAGTAAAGATAGAGAAACCTCTTGATTCTATTTCTGGGATATGTCAAAATAGATCTTGTTAGTTGTTTTGTATTCTTCATTATCGGTTTTTCCTTTTTCATACCTATTTTGATATGTGGTACCGAGCTAAAGATCTTATGAAAACTTCTCTAACTTTATGAGGTAGGAGTAAGACATACAAATCCTCTTGGTTTAAGTATAAATTGTATTTTGATGCTTTTTAAATTGTTTATTTGAATATGGATCACATATCCCCAAGAAAAGAAAATTGGTGTTCTCCACTTGATATTGTAGAAAACTTAATTGTAGCAAAGATGAATTTTATTTTATAGAATTATGATTGATGCCTCATATGTAGAGAATTCAGTAACAATTCCTTTCAGTACTTTAAAATTTTCTAAAGTGTTAGTTCATAATGATTCATGAGCTAATTTTGTAATTATAAATAACTTAATTGAGGCGATTTGCGCGAGCAATTTATCTAGTTTAAAAAATAAATGAAAAATTCAAATTTGCTTTTTGGCCTTTATAGACGAGTGTGTTGAATGCATGTGAAATGTGAATCAAGGACCACTACTTATAATAAAATTTCAAGCTTTTTATTATATAACTAACAAAGAGGACTCAAATCAACATATACAATTTAGTTTTAAAACTTTTTTGTGTCTTTATGCATGACCTTAAAGCTCAAAGCTAAAAGGTTTAATTAGTGTTTGCTTTTTATTTCAACACTATATATTGTACTATAATAATTTATGCATGCACGTAAAATAAGGAATTGTTTGATTGTTAATTGGAGCTATCATAAATATCAACAATGGAGACACTAATTATGCTAAATTTATTTATTTTATCTTTTATCACACATAAAATATTATATAATCTTGATTCATAATTTATAATGGGGAGGTTCGAAAAGTCTCTAAAATAATAAGTGTTCAAACCATTTCTAACTTCTAATTGGGAGTCCTATAAGGGGGATGTTTGGAAATTATATATTTTAGAGAAATGGATTTTTACTTACTATAAATTTCTTTTAATCCATGAAAAAACTTTATTATAGAAATCTTCATTTTTACATACTCCCGTTATTTCATTTTATATGGCACATTTATCTTTAATCAAATAAATTATACCCATAATATTAATTATTTTAAACCATGAATTCTTTTTTAAAAAATAATTTTTTTTAATTAATATATCATATAAAATGAGACAAAAAGAGTAAAATAAATCTAAAAGAATCTCTTTTATTCAAATGGTGATAAAGACAAGAGAAGTCATTTTGTGGATATATTTAAAAATGAAATTTCAACATCAAAATTAAAAAGTAAAGAGAAGAAATTTTGGGGTATGGGGCCAATGAACTTTTAGACCGTACATGTATAAGCATAATTGTTTTAGATTAGTGCCAATTGCCACATAAAAGGCATAAATACAAATTAGAGAAGGACCTACACTTGTATATATTGGAGTTTCTTTGCCTGGTGGGGTTGTCATCATACTTGATTCATGTAAGTGGATTAGTGCTAAGCACGGTTTTAATTACGACCATCTTGACAACAACATTAATCTTTTTTTTTTAATAAATAAGTATTTTTTTTATAAGAGTATAGTGTAACTAGTTGCCAACTAGTGTGACTAATTCAGATTTACGCCATTAATAAATATATTAAAGACAAAAAAGTTATTAAGAAAATTTGATTCAAAGTTGTCAATATAGGTGATGTCTTGTTTTTGTTAGTTTAGTTTCCCCAAATTTATATTGGAGCTTCGCTAAATTCAAATCATGCACTGTATGGCTCATTTGAAGATAACGCTTTGAGATTTCTACTTAAAGATGAAGCAATTCCATTACTGCGCTACTTGATGTCTTATTCTTACCCAACATTACCTTTGAAATCAGCAACTTTATATTTTTTTTTCAAATGCTTTGGCGTGCAAAATAGAAAAAGGATTTGTGGATATTAATCTTTAAAGTACTTTTGATTAATTTATTTTGGAAAAAGGTTTTTGAAAAAGATTTTTATTTTAAAAAACAAAAAGCGTGTTTAGATAATTAGATAGCGTCCGTTTTATATTTTAAAAAAATAATTTTAAGTGTTAAAAACACCCTTAAACTTGATATGAATTATTAGTTTTGCCCTTGAATTATTGACAGTGTTAAAAACACCCTTCTAGTTGACTAACTAAACTTAAATACACCCTAATCTTTCAATATGAATGAAGTACACCCCTAAATTCTTGCCAAGTTAAGGAGTGTTTTTTTACACTTGTGGTAAATGGAGAGTATTTTTTAATTTAATTAGTTAAGTAAAGGAGTATTTTTAAGACTAGTTTGAGAATAAAACTGATAACTTGCGCTGTTTTCTCGTTTTATTAAAGAAAATTAAAATGAACAATTTTCCCAAAAACATAATTTCTCTTCTCTACTTAGGTTTTTGCAAGAACTAATTTTTTTTTTTTTTAAAAAAAACACCATCTTATTATTTAAAATAAAAAGTTTGCTTGTTTATAAGGAACCTTAAAAGCTTTTTCAACGTTCAAAAGTAAAGCTTTTTTCTTTCTTGGTGTTAAGTTGAGTTTAATATGAGTTCCTGCCTCAGCTTAGAGAAGCAAAATAGAAATGAGATTAATTAAAAGGTTTCTTCCCTTTTGCTCAACTACCTATGGTAAGTGCTTATTAGCCACTAATTTGTTTAATTCATAAGTGATTTCAGTTTACGTGGTTTAACTTGTGGTGATATCCTACTCATGAAACACATATTTAAGTATAAACATTGTACTTTCAAATATTAAAATCTACAAAGTAATTTAATTCCCCTTCATGACTTGGTAGTATATTTGTCATAATTAGTTAGCTTATCATTCTTTAATAAGTGCTTGTAATTTTTTTTTATAGAGTGAGCATTATCAATTTTTATTTCAACTGCCAAACTAGTATAATAATTTTTTCCGTTCTTGTAAGTAGGAATAGGTCTACGATGACATATATAATGATCTCAAGTTGTTACTGAGTAATCGTGACATCGTGATGTAAGATATGTTTCAATGCTATTGCATTAATTATTCTTCCTTTGTATTGTTTGTTAGTGAAATAGTTTTTGTCTTTTCGACCAGGTATAGGGCGATTCTGAACCCCCCCTAAACGTCTTTTTGTATTAATTTACCCTTATTTCGAATGTCTGTCCAAAGAAGAATAAGTCAATTTTTGTTGAATAAATGAGGTTAAAGCTAGGTATATTAATGTGCTAACATCCAAAAGATAATGATCCTTTGAGAGACTTGAAGAATTAATTAAGGACCCTACAATTACTGTTTGATTAGTCCTCTGCCACCAGTAATATCCACACAAATGTTGTTGCTTCTTGCTTCATTGCACTTATTCCTTTTGACTTATCATGTTCTTATCCGTTCGATTCGTGTTAGTTTGAATGGGTTAATAATCCATTTATTTATTAACTAATCTCATTTTCAATTTAACTCATTGAAAATTGGGTTGATATGCAATTCAAATTGACTCGATAGAGATTTTGTCAAAATTATTTTAACACAATTTTTTTTTAATTTGATATATTTTATATAGCAAAATAAAAAAAATATAATTAAGTACTAAAATATTGAAAAAGAACAAATAAAATAAGTAAAAATGAGATCAGCTTAGGTCTTGACCTGTTCTGTAACCCATTTTTATCCAAGCAAATTCGAATTAAATTGAGTATTAATCCATTATGATCTGCTTAAATGTGACTCCGCCCGCACAATTGTCATGTGGTGAATAGCCTTTTATGGCATAATTGGATTATGATCACTCAAGCTTTTTGCCAAAATAGTGACTCTAATAATGTTAATTTCAGAAAAAACATGATCTCCTAATTGAAAAAAGAAAAGTTATATTTCACAACATAAAGCAGCAGCTGCATTCTTCACAACAACAGGTTTGCAAAGCGCAATAGCCAGTTCCCAACTGTTTTGTGACCAGAACCCATCACCTCATTTGGGTTCTGGACACATACATAGGACTTTACTTATTACAGAAATGTTCTTCTATACAAAATGTCTCCAAATATATGACACATTACTAGACACAATAAAACAGTATTCCGCATTACTACTAAATACAGCCATTATTAACTTAATAAGTCCAGAAACCAAAACCTTGGTCTTCAACTGGAAATCCAAAGTAGCTCAAATTTGAAGATGTCGTGGGATAATCATCATCCGCGGCTTTGCCCAGCAGGTTTGCAGTAGAAAGCATAGTCTTGCTGAAGTTTTCATCATCATCCTGAGATAAATCTGACTGCTCAGTTTCAAATACACGAGCAGAATCGCCCTGGTCTATGACTGAGGAATGCACCCCACCAGTGTAATGTGGGCTCTCTGAGTCGAAGACATCGCTCTTAGTGGAGCTTAAATCTTCCTGCTGGTGCTTAGCAACCCGAGCTGGTACAACACAGGACATTTCTACTCTTGCAATTGGATCAGTCACGGTTTCTTTTGCCAATGCATCAGAGTGTTTCTGCATATCGCACAAAGCCAATTGCCCGTTTCCTTTCTCTTTAACAAGCAGCTTACTGGTGAGCTGGAAAATCTGAATTAAGGATTGAACCATCAACATAAGCATAGTCCACGAGCTCAAGAAAATGAAATGACATTTAATTACACCTATGATGCAAATAAAAAGTAAAAGGCCTTACTTCAGCTCGAAGATCTTCTTTTTCTTTGAGAAGATTATTGTAATTTGATTTCAGAGCGTCATATCTATTCCTCAGTTCATCATAATCTTTCTCGAGCTGCTTAGTCTTCCATCGTGCTCGACGATTTTGAAACCAAATTGCAATTTGGCGAGGCTGCAGACCGAGTTCTTTAGCAAGCTGAACTTTTCTTTCAGGTTCAAGTTTGTTCTCTTCCCCAAAGCTCTTCTCAAGAAACTGGACTTGGTCGTCTGTCAGTCGCCTCTTCTTCTCCGCTTGATGAAAATATTCCCCCAATTCATCAGCTTCATTGTCATCCTGATCGAAAGAGTCAAAGAATGACCTCTTCCCTCCATTAACACTGCGGAAACTCACCATAGAACTGGATCCTGATAGATAAAAATATCCACAGAACAAATTACTACCAAAGGTGCCAATTTTGACCAAATTCAGTTCCATTTAAAACTAAGCAAGGACTTTCTAGTATACTTCATATCAAGAGATCATTTCTATTCATCATCAATTCCTCCTCTTGCTATTACAATTTGCCATACAAATTCAATTTCATAACTTAACTAACATTTATCCTAGGCCAATCAACCAAATGGCCCATCAATGATCAACAACAACAACCACCCAACGAAGTCCCACAAAGGGGGTTTAAAGAGGAACAGAGTGTACACAAACTTACCACTACCGCCGAAAGACCCTCAACTCAAGCAATTCAAAGCAGTAATTAAGATAAGAACATGAGAGCTAATAACAAGTATGTGTGAAGCATGTAGGCAAGAAACTGTAAACATAATCAGAAACTCAACACCACAAAAAATGATCATCATCCCGATAGAGTAATTCAATTCAATATTGCAAGGGACTTATCACAGATTCATGCAAATACCATTCCCACTTATACCAAGATTAACCAAATAAATATATTCATTTAGAAACGAAAGAGAAAACAAAGTCAACGCTAGAATAAGAAATTTGTATATACCCAAAAAAGAAGAACAGGCAGGGGCAAAAAGAGAACCAAGATGCTCTTTTGTCGCAGTAGAAGAAGAAAACATATCCCTCTGTTTCTGAGTAAAAACGCCATCGAAATTAGAAGCACCACCGTAGAGCATCCCTGGAGCCATCATAGCTTCGGATTCTACAGATGTTTTTTATATTATAAACCAGAGATCTTTTCAAGAAACACCCATAACCTCCTGAGTTTTCTTAAGTAATTAAGAATTTGGGGTTCTTGATGAATACCCCTTTTAAATCTTCTTTTTTTTTTCTTATATTAAAACTATATACTATGTGGGAAATAGTAGAGATCTACAGCTTGTGGCGAAAGAAGCTTGTGATTATGATTTCAGTGATGTGGGAAGTGTGAGAGCACCTACTACCGATCACCATAAACATCATCCCCTTGCTTACAAACTCAACACAAAGATATGAGTGTAAGAACACAAAAGAAGGATGATGGTCAAGATCAAGAACCTAAAACACAAGCTTTTTGATTGTTTTGTTTTTTTGTGTTTGGAATAAAGCAGAATAAGGAGGGTGTAGGAGCAGAGAGGAGATGTGACTAAAGTGTTTGATTTGTTTCTCTTTGGCAAGGGACTACTTATAACCAAAGATAATTTTAGCTTTGGTCACCAAGTGAATATATATTACCTTGTTTATACTTCCTCTGTGCCATTTGATGCTGGCATCATTTTTATCTGTCTCAAAAAAAAAATCATCTTATTTTGAAGAGTAAACCTCACTGATTTTTAACGCTTGAACCATGATATGAAATAAGTCGATAAAGTCTATAAAATAATTTAATTTTAAAATTTTCTTTTTCTTTTTAATGAAATTATCTTTAATCACACAAATGTTTAAGAATGATTTAGACCACAAATTTTAAAAAACTTCTTTCTTTCTTTCTTTAAACACCATATCAAGTCTAAGTGTCACGTAAAATGGGACGGAGGGAGTAATACTCATGCAAACAAAATTAAATAAGAGTTTAAATTTTGTACACAGTTACTATACTAAATATTCTACACCATCAGGTAAAGTTGACCTACTATTATAAATTACTTAGTTTTGTAAGTTTTCTTTTTCTTTTTTACTATTTTTAACATTATTTTCTAAAATTTAAATAACTTCGATAAACTCATCTAACTTGAATTCTCAACCAAAACCTTCTCTCCATTTTTTTGCTTATTTTTTTTAATTTCATATTTCTCTCTCTTTAATGTGATAGTTGAATTTTAAGATTTTGATGCAGACTATTATGTGATGTTTATTCTTCAAATGTTTCTTCAAGTTCTTTTTTGTAAAAAAAAAAAGACTTACTATCATTTTTAAAGTTTTCACATATTATTGATGCATATATTTTTTCTCTCCAAGATTAACAAGTTGAAGCATGAAAAAAATTAGTTCTTGCAATTTTAATAGTATTTGAGGTAAAAAATTATTTTATTAATTATGATGATTTTGTTAAGAGAGAAATATGGAAAAGTTAGATTTGATTTATGTTGTAAAAGGAAATAATTATTAATTTAGTTAGAGTACAATAGGATTCTAGTTTTAATATTTTTTCCCCTAAATTTTAATTATATAAATTTGAATGTAATTATTTAATTTATTGGTGTAAAATATTTTATGCACTGAAACTATTAGTTTAATGAATAGTTTAGTTTATTGTGAAACAACAAAGATGAAAAAATCAATTTAATTTCTTATAACATATATATGTTAATAGTTTTTTAATACATTAAGTAATAATTTAGAGTCGAATAATTAAAAGTTAAATAATCAACTAATTAGAATTTAATGTAACAAAATATTCATAAATATAAAATGAGTAATTTAATGTCTCCAACATGATTTTACTGATTTTTTTCTTTTTAAGTTTGTTATATTACATACTTTTATTAAAAAAATATTTGATATTCAAATTTTTTATTAATTATTTTCGTAGAATAGTCGTAAATTAAAAGTATACTCTAAATGTAAAGAAATTATAATGCAAAAGTGAATTTTGTAACTAAATAAATAAAAAATTAAATAATAAATTAAGAAAAATAATGAAAAGACAGTTTTATCTAAAAAAAATATTTTAATGAAGGGCAAAAAGTCCAAACAACAATTCTAGGACCTTTACGTTTTTAATTATAGTATAGATTAAGGCCAGTTTTAACATGTTATATAAATCATGATATCAACTCACAATGATGTGAAACTGAAATTATTTACAAATGCAATTAAAATTTTTGGAATTGTATTTTAATTTATACACATAAAAATTTTCTAAATTCTGAAAATTATCAAAAAAATTTAAAATTTTATATAACCACATTAAATAAGTACTCTATGGTTCATAAACAAGATATCCGAATATCATTAGACATACGTTGATAAATTTCATATCTCTGTCAAATCATGCTTTTTAGAGAAGCTTGAATTTAAAATCAGGATCCCCAATTACATGTTTAAATGCTAATTTAAAATAATAATTTCATATCACATATCTAAACACAAGCTAAATACATCTAAGAGAATATAGCATTTTCAAATATATTTAATTTCTACATTTCAATTTTCAATATCATACATATATTTGATACAAAAATGCTTTTATGCATCATTATTTTACACTCTTTATATGAACGTGTAACTATTTCAAAGCATATATGCATTAAGTTTAATCTAACACTTTCTCAATTTCAAAATTAATATACTTTTGTATTTATAATATATCTATTTATAAATACATAAGTAGAAGAAGAAAAAAAACAAATACAACTACACACACCATATAAAGAAAGTTTATCGTTACAATTCAAATTTATCATTTATCCGAATCATATTCATATATTATACGAAAAATGAAAAGCCTCAAAGTCAAAAGTCGTATAAATGATTTTTTTTCCCTGCTATAAATTATATCATATAAAATATCTAATTTTTAAATATTAAATTGTATCATTTCTATTACATAAATGTGTAATGTCTTTTTTACTTCACTGAATTAATTTCTAATAAAATGCCTAGTTTACTTAATAATAGTATTTATTAAGGATGCATATTACTCGGATTGATTTGATTTTAAAGTTTATCAGTTTGACATATTAATTCATAGATATGATAAATCATTATAGAACCATTAAAATGTTGACTTATTGGTTATTAATCATTATCGATTTAATCGTTATGATTTGACATAAAATTTTCTTTAATGAAAATTACTTTTTAACAAAGTGACAAATTAGAAATAAATCATACACATAAGTTGAGAGAATGCATTTTGTTTAAAAGCAAACACTCTCATATGGTAGGATAACTGAGGAGTTTGAAATAATAAAAAATGAAAGCATAAAATTGTCAAGGACTTTATATACCAAATAGTAAAAATATAATTATTTAATTTACATATCTTTTAAAATTAATTATTGAGATTCACTGTACTTTTAATTGTGTTTCCAAAAATATGTTACTTTATCTCTCCAATTTATGTGGTAACGATTTTAATACCCAATCAATTTTTACATGCTTTTAAATATTTTAAGTTATTAATCATCATAGTTTAGATTAGGCTTTTATAGTTTTTAAATATATTAGAAAACAAAAAGGACAAGATAAAAGAACTACCGAAAAATATAGATACACGCTCAAACTGTTCAAATAAGTATCTCAACCCGGTTCAGAAAGACCACAAAAAGTTACCAAATTGTCCCTAAATTTTTTACATATATAAAAGAATTTAGAAATAAGATAAATAAATTAAAACAGAAGAACTATAAAAAATATTTATATATATACCCTCAAACTACTCAAGCGTTAGGTTATTTAAGCAAATATGTTAATCTACCTCAAAAAATTCACAAAAATAAAAAAACAAGATGAATAAATTAAAACGAAAAAATCACTAAATGATTATGCATATACCGTAAAACTTTTTAAATAGACCTATCAACCAGTATGAGCAACTTTATTCACACTTATATCAAAGTAATAATAGATAGAAATAGATAATAGATATGGATAAAGTGATGTTCTTTATGATGGAAACAAAATGTAATATATTAAACGTGTGCAAAACTATAAAATCTCTTATCTTCTATAGGTACGTTTTTACAAGAGTTGTTAAGTTTAATTTATTTTAAATAAATTCTTTACTATCCATTTTCATAACTCACATATAATTATTTGTTTAATTACTTACTTTTAACTTCCATAACTTTCATCTGCTCATATTCTTAAACCTTCAAACATTTAATTTAAAATATTCAAATATTTTTTGATATTTCTTCATTTTAATCTATATAATTCTATCTTTTTGGTTTCATAAAATCACTTCACAAGGTTATCATTTTCATTTTTATAATTAAATTAGTGCGACACTTATATTATTTTTGTTTAACTCGACGAAAAAGATTTTTAAATTTTGATTAGTTGTAGAAGAAGGTGCCCACCAAAATTGAAAAATTATGTATTGATTCTATTTATATTATTATAATTAAAGAAATATGTGTATATTGTATTTTTTATGAACTTTTAATTATCTAATTAGCCATTTGTGTTTTTGTTGAAAGTTTAGTAATTATTGATCAAAGTTTAAAATTTGTAGTTGATTGCTTGAAAGAAATTAATTCTAACTATTAAAATACTCTCCTTATTTGATGTTTATTATCATACTTTTTAAGAATTTATTTTTTAATTATTATATTTCATTACTCACGACATATTATTTTTAAAAAGTTTAATCCTGATAAAAATTTACATAAAACAATTCAAAAACTAGTTCAGGTAAAAACTGTTGTGGAGGAACTTGTATTTTTTGTAAATATATAAATAAAAAATAAAGGGAGATAAATTACTTTAATACTTATATATAAGCAATTAATTCAGCAGTTTCCGGTTGTTTAAGCAGCTACCGATTGTCCTATCTATTTTAGCTATTTGCTTGAATAACTTTCGATTGTCCTATTTGTTTTAGCTGTTTGCTTTTTTTCTTTTATTATACGAAGCCAATAAAAAATATTTCTCTTATTTTTTAAATTAATCTTTTTAACGTAGCTGCGTATTGATGTATTTGCTTCAATTCTTTTATAATATTCTTTAGTTACTTTAATTATAATTTTATAAATTTTTTAAAAATATAGATAAAAATTTATAAATATCATATAAATTAAGACTAAAAAATAATTTATATTAGTACGGACTTTCCTCACTATTGCATATAGATGAAAACAAAGTCCCAATCAGTCGGTGGGGTGCCGTATATTTTGCTCTTTCCCTTGCCTTTTGGAACTTTTTGTATTTTCAAATAAATAAAATAAAATAAAAAGTCCTCAAAAATCTTTTTAAAATTTTTGAAAGGGCAGGTTACATGAACACGACTGTTACTCACTCCACTTGACACGTTGCCATACAAAATGAAATGTTAGTACGACAACGCCCTTGTAACTGTAGCATTTCATTTCCACTTGTCACTTTGGGATTTGGAAGCCTTAATCGTATAACCTCAAGACTTAGTTTCAATCGAAGAAGACGTGAATAATTAAATGAAAAGACATATTTTATATGATTAAATTATTTTTATAATAAATATTTAAAATAAGTATATATTTTTATTAATTAATAATTATTCATTATTGATTTAATATAGGAGTTAAAAAATAATAAATAACAAGTATATTTTATCAAATAACTCTTTTAATATAATAAATAAAATGTCTTAAAAATATAATAAGAAATAATTATAATTAATGATAAAGATGTATTAGAAACTAAATATAAAATTATCTCTTAATTTCATAAAGTGAATAAGTATTGTTGAACATCAACTTTAGTATAATAAAAAAGTAAAAATAAATAAAGCAAATAATAAATCTAATGAAAATACTTTATCATATGTTTCGCTATTTGATTGAAACAAGCATTGAGATTTATTAGCAAATTCAAGGAATTATTGATATATTATGCCTAAGACCTTATAATGTCGAATTTGAACACTCACATGCATAATAATATTAACCTTTATTTGGACAAAAATTAAAAAGAAATATTAATCATACAAAATAAAATATTACCTACGTTATTCCTATTTAGTTGTCATATTTATCCAAAAATGTAGTTAATTTAAACATTCTTATTGGTATAAAACACACACACAAAAAAGTTAAGATTTTGTTACTAAAACTACTCTCAACTTTAACAAGGTGATCATACATAAGAAAAAAAAATTGAGCATGTATGAAAGAATTAGTTATTTTATTAATATTTTATTAAAAGACATATTAAAAACTTATATTCACGAAGTATATTATTGTTGTACAAGGAAAATTATACTAAAGGAGTATATATTAAAAATACCTCAACAAAGAGATTTCAAAGAATTTAATTATACAAACTTATCAATAAAATTAGCTAAACTGCAGCGGGTTTATTTTATTTATTTTTAATTGAAGAGAGACGTTAGTGAAAATGATAGGAACATAGGAAGTACTTAATTTAATTCTAAAAATTTCAATTTCACTAACGTGTCTCTTCAATTAAAAATAAAACAAAATAACAACCAGCTGCAGTTTAATTATAAAATATCAATTCCTTGCTGACGCTGTGCTCCTCTCATTCCCCCTTATTATTAATATTAGTAATAATATGCTATTCTCCATTTTATAGAGCAATGTTTTCTATTTTTTCAGATTTAAAGTAATATTTTTAAATATATATATATATATATATATATATTTATAAAATTAACACAATGAGAATTAAAATCTACAATATATTGTATAATTTTTTAAAATTTAAAATATTAATTTAATTTTAGTTTTTTTTTTCTCGTTTTCCACTAAGCTTGTTCCGTTCACGAACTTAATTATTGATACATGTACATTAACCAACTTTTAGATTATGAGGTTACGATGGGATCGATAGAAAATTAAAAGTTTAGACTAGAGGACAATCAAGATTTTTTACTAAAATTACAAATTTTATTCCATGTAAATTTAAATTAATTAGAACTCCAAATAAAAATATCAAACACCAACAAAAGCAAACAATCTTTGGACTTTTAACATTTACTCATCTTTTGACTTAAGGCATGTAACACTAAAATTACGTTGAAATGAAAGGCGATAGAAACTATTAAAAAAGCTTAATGAAACATCTGGCATGTTCATAGATGGAAGTTAAAGAGTTGACTTTTATGTGTAGGTATCATCCATTTATTGTGCTTATCTAGTCGGCCCAGATAAATGGAAATGTGTCACGGGGGGTGGGGTGGGGTGGGTGCTGAGTCGAGAGACGATTCAGTGTGATCTCATAGATGATGTTTCGAGAGGATAATAAATACAAGAGAAAGTATTAAAAACACTCCTAAACTATACATAAATTATTAGTTTCGTCACCAAATTATTAATAGTGTTAAAAATACCTCTCTACTTGATTAACTGAAGGTAAATACACCCCTGATCTTTCAACATGAGTGAAGTAGATCTCTAAATTCTTGCCAAATTAAGGGGTATTTTTAACACTTGTGGTAGATTGAGAGAGTTATTTAGTTTAGTCAGTCAAGTAGAGAGCTATTTTTAAGACTGTCAATAATTTGAAAATGAAACTAATAACTAACGCCAAGTTCAGAGAAGTTTTTAGTATTTCTCCCTGTGTACAGTAATGTACATAATTTTTTCCTTTTTAAGAATGTGACTAAAGTGAGTAAGGGATTTAAGTTGTTGACCTGCACAAATTAAAATATATTATTCTAAAATACATTAACAAAATTAATATCATGAATCCCAACTCAAGACTTCTGATTAAGCGTATTTACTACTCCAGCACAATCAATGATAAGTAGTGACTTAATTAATATGTTGAGGGTCAATATATACAGGGAATTTACCTGAAGGAGAATGGAACAAAAGATATGAAGATAGAGAGATATGGGAGAACATAAAATAATGATTCTGGAATTAGTATCTGATACAACTTTATTTACAATCTTCTTTTTAAGGTTACATATAATATGAAGATAGGATCCAAAGTGAAAGAGTAAGGCATGGGAGCTGTTCATTTTTAATGAATCCAATAACCCCAATCAAAAAAATAATATCATTTTATAGGTAACGAGTGTTGTATATCTATAAATTGATTATATTTGAAATCGAATCGTATCGTATTGTATCATCCAATAAGCACTTCTACATATTTGGGTATGTATATATAATGTAAGATTTGGACCAAATTTAAGTGGTTGTCCAGCGAAGATTTAACAAAATAAGGAATAATTGCAATTTATGGGCATTCGGCCAAAATAATTATCAAAACAAAATCATTCACTACATAGTCATGTATATTTCATGTATAGTCAAGTTATATTCAATTTTTAAGTGCAACAAGATGTATATTTAATGTATAAATAATTTATATTGTATAATCAATCATATTATTTTTGGCAAGCTATATAATATATTCATCGTATATTTTTGAATTTTAAACTTGTAAAAGTGTTGCCGCATTAATTTCAAAGGCTACATAATATGATTACGTGGATATAAGATTAGAATGTTTTCACAACATAGCGGGCCTAATTCATCATTTACATTTTCTATGTAGATAAGTGGACAATAATGATTAGGCATTACTGGTTATATATGGTTATTCATATATTAGTGTATATATCATTATTAATTTAAACAATTGATTAGTGGCTATTTAAGGCAATTCTTCTTTGACATGACGATTTCTATGATCCAACTTCCAAGCCCAACTCAAAATTTGTCCAACAGAATCGAATACAAAAATTAGGCCTGTTAAAAGACTTTCTTCCTCTTGATGGTAGTTGATAAAAGAGAATTCCGTCGAAATAATTATCAAAAAATAGTCATTCGTTGTATAGGCATAAATATTCGATATATATTTCATGTATAATTAAGCTATATTCGATTTTTGGATGTATCATAATGTATATTTAATGTATATCTCATCTATAAGTAATTTTCATTGTATAGTCAATGTATGCTTTCTATGACTTCTTGTGAACTATGTTACATGTATATTTTCTATGATTTTGGACTATTCTTTATGTAAATAAAACATAACTATATTATTTATAAATTAATTAGTTTATCGTATATATTTAAAATTATCCCTTAAAACAATAAGAAATTAGTCCGTAACCAGAGGGGTGAGACACCAAATAATATCTCCTGCAACAAGCGAAGAGATGCTAGAAGGTTCGTGTGAATATCATCCAAAGCAAAATTCTTAACTAACGCTAAATATGCTAACAACTACAATTTCATATTAGAACTTGAGTGTCGTTTTAAGATATAAACTTCATATTAAAATTATAATTAGTAAATTTTTATGTGTAAATATAGATAGTTTATTTATTTTTATAATTATTTATCATCTTTTCGATTTTAAAAATAAATCGTCTAACTAAATTAAAAATTGGCGTTTTATGAGTGATCAATTTATTAAGATCACAATTATTTATCCCCAAATAATTCAATAGAGAAAATAGCAAACATGGCGATAAAATTGTTGTTCTCCTAGCTAATTAGAAACCACAACAAAGTAATCTATTTTGACTCAATTATATGAAATAAATTTTTTTATAATAATTCAAGGATATAATTGGAAATAAACTTTTTACAGAGCTTTAAAACAAGCACAAGATTAGATGAGAAATAATGAGTCAAACTCATGATAAAAATAATTTTCCCATGATTAATGCTTCCGTTACCAATCCCTGCATTATTAATCCCAGCGTTATACATCTTTGTACCTAGCGACCCTTGGTGATAAAGATTAAAACACACATATATATCGGAAGCGTTGATATAATATGTTCGATTTGTTCTTTTTCTACCAAATTCAAACAATGATAAGTTTATTATTTAATGGATTTAGACTGATTTTTAACTCAACTATGAACAGACAATAGTTTAGGATTGGAATAAGATAAATTGTTTGGCAGGAATATGCAAAACGTGTGTAGTTAAGAACTCATAACAAGGCATTTGCTTCATAACTTTGGACGGTTCATTTGTTTGATTAAAACGCCAAACTAAATTGTTCCAAAGACCTTTCATGATGGATCCAAATACCAAATCAAAAAAAGATGAATAAAAAGACTAGTTAATACTGAACTACTCTATAGTACTAAAACAATAAGTTAGTTAATACTGTACTACTCTATAATGCTAACACAATATAAGTTTGTTGGTACCACTGTTAGTTAGGCCAATTATCACTTTGCGTCTCATAAAGGTCAATAGGACTTTCAAACTATCAAATAAGTGTGTCTGGATATATTTTTAGTAAGTTATCTACCATATAGATTCCTTAATTTGGTGACTTTTCAACTTCAATAAACAGTAGGCTCAAACAATGAAAATGCCTGATTTGAACACATTCCTACCAACATTCTCGAGAAAGTGCAAGTGTCTTTTCTTTGTTTTCCTACCGGTATTAGATAGCACGAGTTTGAAGCCTCGACTAATTCAAATTCGCATGGTACAAGATTTTTTCTATACTCAGAGGTTGAACTCGGGATCTCTGTTATCTCAACATAACCTATGATGGTAGACCAAAACATTCATGAGAACTTATACTTTTAACCACGCAAAAGGACCCTTATTCCACTCTTCCCCACCGTGGTGATCTCCTTCATACTCCATCTTGCAAATGGGATCACCCTTCATCAGGCTGGCTCTTCCAAATGTGAACTTTTCATTCCTCAAATGATAAATTAGATAAAGAAAGGTTAGAATCTATGAGTCAGTAAAAATTATGACCTTGTTTGTTTTCCAGGAAATGAGCTGCCTTTTTTACTGAGTTAAACCAAAAGAGACTACAAAGATCACGGAGTTTATAGAAAGATCAGCATATAGTCATACAGCAAAGGTAAGAATAAACAAGTTCGCACCAAGAGTGTAGCCTACTGGTCAATAAAGTGATTGAGAATCGTGGGGTATCAAGTTCAAATCCTAATAGAAACAAAAACACTAAGAGTCTATTTGAAAGCCACCTGGTAATTAGAATTAGTGTAATTATCAATACAAGTGTAATTACAAAATTACAATGTTATTTATAAATAATATTAAATTAAATATTTAAAGTATATATTATCTTTTTGAAAATATATTAATTAGTAAACATATGTTGTTAACTTATACTACATAAAAATCAATTTATATTTTTTATATTATTATATTTTAATTACATTAATCATAAAAAATAAAAATATAAGATTTATACAAACATCATGAAATGCATGTTTGACAAAAATATTAATATAATGAATATAATGTCACAATAAAATTATTAAAACATTGACAAAAGAAAAGTCTATCAAATCTAACTAAAAATAAATGTCTTGTAATGTGAAATATCAAGTCAATACTACTAAAACAATGAAACTAAAAATATAACACAAGTTCTAAATTCAAAATAAAAAATTTAACATAATACTCTTATGTCATATTCCAACATAACATATATAAATATGATTTAAAAGAAAAAAATATAAGCCTATAACTTTATTCAACAATGAATGCAACTCTAATTTAAAAATTAGAATACTAATCAAATCATACTAATGAAAGAAATAAATATGGAATAAATAAATAGAAAAATAACATGAAAAATTGCATGTAATCACATGAGGTGAAGATTGAGAATGAGAAGGTAATAAAAATTAAATTTTATAAAATAAAATATATCTTTTGAAAAAATTAGAATAATAAAAATAAAAATAATTTAAATAATAGAAACAAAAAATAAATTACAATGCAAAAAATAAAAATAGATATAATCAAAAGAAATTAAAAAGTAACCAACTTGTCAATTACACCATATAATCACTATTACCAACAATACACAACCTTCTCCTGTGAATTAAAAAGTGTAATTACACCCAATTATCTACTGATCAAATAATTACATGGCTAACCAAATAGGTCAGGCAGTATGGTTACACCAAATCCAATTATCAGGGTGAATTTTCAAACAGGCCTACAAAGTTACCACGGTCATATAAAAAAAAAAACAAGTTTGATTGATAGGTGGTCTCGAGTTTAACTTAACCTCTCGGGCCAGTAAGGAAAAAAGAACAATCAAATTTGATTCATGCTGAGCATATCACTTGCAACAGTTTTTTTCTTCTAAACGTTTGGCACAGTGTTTTGGAACTAATTTTTGTTAGTAAATAAATTATTAGCTGACATTTACACCAAGCTCCTAATATTTTTGACTCTGGTGTAGCTATAAACTGGCTTAATATTACTCTCCTTTTGGTTTAGAAAATGTATCTGGCATGGTCCAGATAAGACATTAAAATGTGGACTTTAGATTTCAAATAGTATCAATAGAACACTACAATTCCCTCTTTCTGAAGGAAAAGGGCACATGTGCTGACAACAAGCAACCAATCAGGTAAGCCTTTTCTCTCCACGTCCTTTTCATAACAAACACCTCCCATCTCTGTAATAAAAGACTATACTTGAATTCCCTTCACATCCCACTCTAATTCACCGGCTTTCTATAAAGGACAAATACAGGAACACTAAAACAAAAATGATAGGCACACGACACTAGTGTTAAAACTATGTGGCTACTGGCTTTTTGTCTTGAAATTTCCCAGGACAACCAAGTAAACAATCAAGAAACAGAAACATTTTAAGCCATGCAATAACATGAAGTTTAAACGAAGAAAAAAAGATGCATTCTGCTGAGTAGAGAAAAATATGCAACAGGAACAAAGTCAAAAGTCTGTGAGCCCCAGAAAGGAACGAGGAGGAAAGTTTAGACCAAATACACCAATTTCTTGACAAGTAGATTTCCCTGCTTTCACAATTGATCACAACATCCTCGGGAAAGGTCCCAATAGGAATAGCATTAGCCATCAAACATATTTATTATTCTAACTATTTTATGTGCCTAACTAAGCTTTAGTTGCAACATGATCAGTTTACACAACTGGGACTATGGATAAGAATCCAGATACTTAAAAGATGCATTGTCAAACTGGCGTAACCAGACATGCCTTAAATTAAGGCTTTCCAACTACTTTAGTTGAGGTTAAGAAGGATGCACCTGAAGTCAACCAAACTAAAGGGATGGTGGATGAGCATATGCATAAAGCACTGAATGCTGGCAAGAATAAAGATACAGCAATAACTGACTTTGGATAATTATGAACTTGCAAACATGTTTATAGGAAATTATTACTAGTAATTTCATACCTTCTAGAAGTCTCAATGTACCATATTTGAATAATAATGCCTTGTAAATTTGCAATCCACATCACGAAACTAGAACCTGATTGTAACACTTCAGTTTGATGGACAAAAAATAACAACACCTCCATCAATTATTACCTGTTTACTATCAAACTTTTGCTGTGCTGATGCAAGAAACATTAAGATGTACTGAAGTTATAAAGTTATTGTGGGTCTGACTTAGAAAAGAGCACTCATGCTCAAAACACCCCCAACACAAGGTTTTGGAAAAGCAAATGCAACAACGATATAGTCATATCTACATCTAAAGATGCTCTTTGTGCACATTTTAGGAGGCTGTTACAGGTTACTGCTCTAGTTCGTTACACTAAGTCATCGCAATAGAAAAACTAAAACTGGAACCTAAGATAAATACTTCTAATGAAATAACAAAATATAGGAAGAAATAGGTATATGGAATTAGTCTAGGTATGCGTAAGCTGGTCCTGACATAAGGAAAAAAAAAAAAGCAAGCAACAAAAATATCAGCAAAATGACCTGACAAATTACATATCTTCAGTTTTTTGAAACTTCCACTATCAAATATGGAAATGTCTCAAGCAAACCTGGCACTGTTTCCTGCCACATTCTCTTCTTGATCTAACCAATAAAAAAGAATCATCCTGAAAGTGGAGAAGAATAAATCATTCAAGAATCAGAAAAAAATCAAAAGAGTCACCATATGTCTTGGTATTTCATCATTGCTTGCAACATAAATGCACATCATTGATGGATTTTATTCTAATGTCCAATCATATTAAACAAAACATCCTAGAAAAATTTAGAAACTATTGGATCAACAAACTTCAGATAATTTATCTAACCTTGGCCTATTGACTCCGATGAGATATGGAGAAATGGAATATACCCTCCCCAACACCCCACCCCCCAAAAAAAAAGAAAAAAAAACACATTCATGGTACAAGATTTGGAGAAAGTTAAAGCATACATATATAATTTTTAAGGGAATCATAAAATTACAATCTCACTGCTTCTGTGTAATTGAAAAGGCTAGCCGATTCAACTCAATAACACTTGAATGAGTAAAGCTGAAAAACATATAGTATTATTTTTACTTTGGATAAGCTGATACTGTTACATTTTCTTAAGTTTCTGTCGTCTACCTAAAAGTATTTGCTTCCACAGCAGAATTCGACAGGACACTAGATGGAACCAAATGCTAATGGCTTTGATCTTAAGGACTTCCAGCCACTCAATTTGGAGAATTTGGAGTATGCTTCCCATAAATAATGAGGGTCCACAAGGGAAACTTGCATACATGAGTTCCACTAGATGATAATCTAAAATTAACAGGTTATCTCAAATACCAAAAAGAAGCAACTAGAGAGTTGAAAACCCTCCTAAGACACAGCCAAGGACAACAATCACGTGAAGTAGAAACCGACTGATCTATATAGACAAGTGACTATAAGTAACAACCTCATTTTACAGAGGAGCATCAAGGCAAAGATAGAGTAATTTGTGCTAGAAGGAAGAAATTCAACAGACACACATACAGGAAGAAAATGTTGGCAGTAAACGAACTAAAGTGAACCAAGCAACAAATTTGAATATACAGTAAATTATTCCACGTGAACTATTTTAGCAATACCATTCTGAAAATAAAAAGCACTCACCACTTATTTTTTTTTCCTCTCTTCATTCCACATTAATTGTTTCCATCCTAACCTTTGACACAATCCACCTCATAGGCCCCATCCCCACATTCCTACACTCCACCCCCACCATCAGTTTTTGTCTAGAATATATAAAATGTTTTGGACAATATTTTCTACTTACCAAATACTAGAAAATAAGTAAGAAACCCACTTATTTGCTAAGAAAATATTGTCATCCTACCAAACATACCCTTAGTGCAGGGTCAAAATCAGAGATCCAGATTTCTCCACACAATTTGAACGTCCTCTTCCTTCCAGTATTTAAAGGTGACACTGGCGTAGCTTCCTTGTTAGACTGAAAAGCTTTTTAACTTGGGACTCCTACACCAACATTTCTGAAAAATTACATAAATACACGACACACACAGAGATGGTGCAAATTCCAGCTCTCATTCCCTTGTTTTTACTTTTTATGTTCCCTCCAGCAAACCTTACTTAATTATGTGCACTACACTGCAGGAGCACGAGCAGGGTTTCACCATGTGGGAAGGCTATGTGGACTGGAGAAACAGGGCAGCCATTAAAGGATGTCATGGTGGAGCTTTTGCTGCCTCCTTTGTATTGGGTCTGTAAACCACATCTCTCTTCATGAATTCTACAGCTGAAATTCATGTCTAAACTTTGTTATAAATAGTAAAATATAGCTTGTAATAACTATCGATCTGATTGTTCTCGATTGTGGATGTAGTGGTGGAGATTTTGGAGAACTTAGCATACCTGGCAAATGCGAGCAATCTAGTCCTTTATCTATCGAAGTTCATGAATTTTTCTCCATCGGCTTCAGCTAACACAGTGACAAACTTTATGGGAACTTCTTTCCTCCTTGCTCTACTTGGCGGGTTCGCATCTGATTTCTTCTCCACCTATTACATCTATATCATAAGTGCAACAATTGAATTTATGGTAAGTTATATGTCTCTTTGACATTATCTTTTGTTCAATAACATGCATTAACCAGATATCATTAGTTTAACCTCTTTGACATCAATTTTTCCCCCAGCTTTATGCAGTCTGCTATATCAAAAGACTCAAGTAGGTGGAGTAGAATGTCAATCTGGACCTTAATAACAATCACAGGGAATTGGACAAAGGAATATAATATCAATTACAGTTCTGCGTCATTAACCATTACAGTACTACGAGAAAACAGTTGGCTCTTTTAGGTCCTTATTTGAGAAAACACAATCCAATGGACTTTCCAAGCAGTCCATAAGATATTGAATAAGGATCTCGGAGGTATTCTATGGAAGAAGATGCCACACTCAAATAATTATCCTGGATATGCTAAGAATATTAGCAAAAATACACTAAAATCTAGCAAGCATAAAACTCACTCCATAACTTTAACTACCCCACATCACATATATTTCTACCCACACCATTTATTAACTTATGGGGTCAGCAGCATAACAGACATAAAATTTAATTATTGAAAGAACAAATGATGTACCCCAAATACCACATAATTTCTCTACCCAATTAGAGATCAGGAATGCAAAAAAGGGTCCCTGGCGCAATCACCTGATTCATGACCGATGACACAGAAATCAGTATAGCTCATTTCAGGTTAATTTTTAACGAAAAAGACAGACCGATGATAAAATGTTACCTCAGGTTTCATGAAGAACTAATGGAAAGCTCAGTATATAGCAAATACTGTATCAAAAAGTAACTGAAGACAGGTCTTGACCTCCTGAGCACAGTCCCTTCATCTGACTTCACCAGGTAAAATTCTCAAGTGATCAAGGCTTCTATTCAGAACCATCCATGGCTTTTTTTCTGTCGCAGAAAAAGATGGACTCTTTGCATGGACTTACTAGTTTTTCAGGAACTGCCTAAACTTCCTAACATGATGATGAACACTCTGCTTCTTTAGCACTTAGTTAGCCTGGACAGAAAAAAGTGACATGTAGCCTTCAGAAGATCATAGCATGAGCCATATAGTAGGATGGTATGTCACATGAACTGTTACTAATCAAAATTACTGCAACAGGGACTATTGATGCTGACATTGCAAGCTTGCATACCTTCCCTGAGGCAGCCCATCTGTGCATCAGTAAACAGGAACACCCCATGCAAAGAAGTAGGTGGTGGCCACATAGCAATGTTATTTTCTGGCCTCTACCTGGTGGCCTTGGGTGTTGGAGGGATAAAAGGTTCACTTCCTTCACATGGAGCAGAGCAATTCGATGAAAATTCGCCACAAGGAAGGAAACGCAGATCTAGCTTTTTCAATTATTACATCTTCTGCCTTGCTTGTGGAGCATTGATTGCAGTGACGTTAGTAGTGTGGGTAGAAGATAATAAAGGCTGGCAATGGGGCTTTGGTATCTCAACTATAGCAATATTGAGCTCAATTGCCATTTTCCTCCTCGGATCTGGGACTTACAGGATCAAAGTTCCCACAGGAAGCCCAATTACAACCATTTTAAAGGTATGGTTCTCTTGTTAGCAGGCATTCTGTACATACATACTAAATTAAGGTAGAGTAATTCACATGGAATTGTTTGAACAGGTTCTTATGGCAGCATTTTACAACTCTCTCTTCCCTAAGAATTCAGTTGGTGATGTGTTAGACACAAGGAAAACCCCCCAAAACACAACTGAGATTATTGAGGAAGATGGAGGACATGGAGAACGGAACACAGAAATTCAAACTGAAATGAAGGACCTCAAATTCATTGGTAAAGCAACAGAGGAAAATACAGCCTTCTCATCACTACACTGCACAATCAAACAGGTGCAGGACGTGAAAATAGTCGTCCAGGTCGTGCCAATATTTTTGTCAACTGTTATGCTGAACTGTTGTCTGGCTCAGCTTTCCACATTTTCTGTACAACAAGCAGCTACCATGAACACATATATTGGTGTTCTAAAAGTTCCACCAGCTTCTCTTCCAGTATTTCCAGTCATATTCACCATGATACTGGCACCAGTCTATAACCATATCATAATCCCCTTCGCCAGGGCAGTGACTAAGAGTGAAATGGGCATTACTCATCTACAACGGATTGGAACCGGGCTATTCCTATCAGTTGTAGCCATGGCTGTTGCAGCTCTGGTGGAGATGAAGCGGAAGGGAGTTGCCGAACAATCTGGATTAATGAATTCAACTGAACCACTGCCTATCACATTTCTTTGGGTAGCATTACAATATCTCTTCCTGGGATCAGCTGATCTCTTCAGCTTAGCTGGCCTAATGGAATTCTTCTTCACAGAGGCCCCCTTAAGCATGAGGTCATTGGCAACCGCACTCTCTTGGGCATCACTAGCCATGGGTTATTACCTTAGCTCGGTGATTGTATCAATAGTAAACCATATAACTGGTAGATTTCAGCGAACACCATGGCTCTACGGGAGTAATTTGAATCATTATCAACTTGAAAGGTTCTATTGGCTAATGTGCATATTAAGTGGATTAAATTTCCTGCATTATCTCCTATGGGCCACTCGCTACAAATACACATCAACAAAGCCCGAAGATGATAGAAACCAAGATGATAACACACCATCAGAAACCTAATTCTAGTTGCTTATATATGTGATATTTCAAATTCTAAAAACAAAAGGCAGGGATCCGAGCAGCTACTAGCATACACTGTTTGCCATCTACCTATTATCAGTAGTTTAAGATTCTAAAAGCTGGGACACTCAATACCTTCATGTATTTTGGTAGCTTTCTAAATGCCAATATTACTAATAGAAAATGCATGCTATTGTACTCTATTTCTATTTCCTATATGACATCTAGCTATAATGTCCCGCATTCGATTTGATAGAAACTTGGCAATGTAAAAATGATAGGAAGAGAGGTTATCCCAATATCATGCATTCGAGATTAAGCTACTAGGTTAGAACAACAGTGAGAACTTCCAAAAAAATTGACACTCGATCAGATAATTGAGAACTAAAACGAGAGGCTATTTGCATATAATCGAACTAAACTAAATGTACGGTAACAACTAACAATTGTAGTAGAAAATCTCCATTTTTTCGTACTTGTCTATTGCTTGGTTCAACTGGCGGTCCTTGCGCTGCACTACATTCAAGGCCGTGAATGATGCTGCTAGTGCTGCATATAGAACCCAGTTCTCGTGTTCCGAATGGGAGAAATTTGGCGATGAGTATTACAGAGCCGTTCAATATACGTCATGGAACTAGCAAGTAAGAACACTAAAATTTTCACAAAATGCCATAATGCGTCGCTAATTCATCAGAATTGGAGTCAAATTCATGAAAGATGCGAACGCTGCGCCATGGGCCTGGTGTATTCGTAGGTTATACATAGATAATAGGACACGGTAAAGCTATTAATAAGACTTTACTGAACGTACTAACAACCAGGGGATGTAGCTCAGATGGTAGAGCGCTCGCTTAGCATGCGAGAGGTACGGGGATCGATACCCCGCATCTCCAACTCTTTTTTGTCTTTTTTTCCTTCCTTTTCTTCACTGACTTGTGCGTTAACGACTTTCTACAGAGCAATTATACGTATAGAGACTTTCTACAGAGCAATTATACGTATAGATTATGCATATGTACAAGGAGAGGCACCTGACAATATTTGTTGCCATAGGCTCATTGCAAAAGAAGACCCCGGTGGGCGTTCGATTCTTCAGTTTTCGATTTTAAAAAAGTGTGCATCATATTCCGTATTATACTAGATCGATTTACTTTGATTTTTTCAACTTTGATTCTGTTTATTTCGTAATTTTTAAAATGATTTTTCGATGTAAATTAAAAATAAAATGAAAATAATTAAAAAAAAAAGGAATTAATTCAATTAATTTGCAGCACAATGCACACTATTTGAAGAGCCAAAGTGCCAAGTTCAGTTGGCAGCAATCAGCATTCCAGCTTCCAATTTTTCATTTTCCAGTGACCTCGGCAGCATGGCTTCAAGAATGCTGAATGCATTCACATGGCTGCAAATAGTGAAGGCTGTGAACTGTGAAACCCGTCACATGCATTCACACTGCAATTCTCCATTTTCCAGTGACCTCGTCACTCGTTTCTCGACCGTCAACGGCATCTCAGAACTGTGACACCTGAAGAGTGAAGGCTGAAACACAAAGCGCAAGCGGGGGAAGGGAAACCGTAGTTTTGTGGTGCACTGCGATTTCGGAACCTTATATCGTGAATCGAATTGAAGAATCAAAATTTTCAAAAAAAAATTAAAATCAAACCGAAATATCGAATTAATTCGATTTGATTTTCCGATTTTCCCCACCCCTATATCAAATTGGCAACGAGTTGATTAGAGTTACTCTCAATTCATCGATTAGAAGATGTTCTTATTTTATTTGCTTCCGAAGTTGATGAGACAAACATGGGACTAATTGTCCAGAACATATTATACAGCATCCTATTGATCCTAGCCTATCCTTGGGTAACAACTAACAAGTCTATTACTTTATGTTGCTCCCTATAATCATGTTGAATTGTTGGACTTTCCATTATTTGCAGCAGCTGTCTTAAGTCACTAAAAAGATTTGACTAAGATTGACTATCATTTTGAAGCATATTAATGACCTCCATTGATTCAAACTCATAGCATTTTCAAGTGTATACTTTTTTATATTTTGTCTAACTTAACGAAAATTTTAATTTCGTCTATCTAATAATAGATGGGTTGAAATAAACTAAAAGGTACAGCAATAATTACACTTTTATTTTCAAAATAAATTGAAATTGACTATATAAATCTCTGTGACAACTACAAAAATATTATTTGATATTTTTCCAAGTGAGGTTGGATAAAGGTGATGGATGATCAATCAGCCTCCTGCAACCCATCCAAAACCACTGACCCGATAAACAACCCGACTGCAGTCAACCCTAATGCTCCGGCCAACACGTCCTGAGCCACCACAAGACCCACGGAATCATCGGGTATTAACACGATTGTTAAAATAGCTGCCACTAGAATTGGAAGCGCGGCAGATGCCAAAGCAGCAGGCGAGAAACTGGCTGACTTCTCCAGCAAACTGAGCAGCCCCAGTTCTTCGGCCTTTGAGAAAAGCCCTAATTTCTCGATGGATGACAGTGTAAATCCTAGTTCTTCGGCCTTTGATAGAAGGCCAGCTTTCTCCACAGTGCTCAAAACTTTTCGCTTCTCCAGTTTTTTAAACACATCCACTTCCACTTGTTCACTGCCCTCGTAGAATAGTCCCGCTCCGAACCATTGCTTTTTCCAATTTTCATCAAACTTGTTCACCTGCATTAGTCATTCTTATTAGTAGTTAGTAAGTAGTATTACGGCACTCTGTAACTCAGCTTACAACAACATAGCTAATGAAATCTCACGGATTGGGTAAGATGTTACCATACCCCTAACTAACTTCGCGAGGATAGAGAGACTGATTCCGATTGACCTTAACACTCAAATGTAACTCATGTGAATGCAAAATATAGTCCCACTTCCTCTAACAAGAGAATTTATGTAGCTAGAGATTGACATTGTTTCGTTTTCTCAGTGAGTGAAGATGGAATTTAAAATTAAGACTCTTCTATTAATCGCTAGACAAAGAAGATATGGAATTGTATAGCGAAAAATATTAGCACAGAATATTCACATCATCACCAAAATCCAAAGTAGTCAAATTTAGAGCAAAAGTTCAATTTTAAAAGAAAGCTCTGCCTCTGTGTTCTTCTGTTCTTTTAATTTGCAGTTGCAAGGAGAAATATTCAATCAAAATAGTAAACATTAACGAATCGAAGAATAAAGCTAAAGGTCTGTAGCATCATTTACACCAAAACAATATGGTTAAAAAAACATGTTAATTAATCAAAATGATGTGATAAAAGAATATTCAGAATCACGATTTGGTATATATTGTGAAGGACAGAGTATGATTTTGCTTCAATTAGATTTTTTGTTTCATATAATTAAGTTAAGTTTTTTCAGTAATCGGTACCTTCTTTTTAGGAGCCATGGCCACTATTCGCGGGGCGCTATTGGAAGGAAATAAGCGGCGGCGAAATCGGGGCTTGGAATCAAACCCATGCTCTAAGTTTCTCAGGTAAGCAGCAGTTGTTGTAGCCGCCATTGAAGAACAGTTTCACCTTCTCTCAATAACTTCTCAAATTGCTTCACATAAAATTTTCATTCCCATTCAGAATCTGTTTTCTCCGCAGAAATCTATGGCTCCAAATTATTCCACCAATCAAAATCCAGCTTATCCTATCTGGACCTGGAAACTTCATCTGACGTGGCCTTACAAAATATTAAATTTCCAAATTTACCCTCAGTTTTGCTCATATTTTCCTAAGGTGTTATGTTAAGTTTCTAGTTTACGTAATATGTCCTTTCAATTTGATATTAATTGATATTTATACACTCCAATTTTGGATATGGAAAAATAGATGCTTAAACTCGTATAAAGTTGAATAAGTAGACACACATATCCTACATGGCAAAATTCCAATTACTTAGAGGGTAACAACAACAACAACATACTCAGTGAAATCCCACAAGTGGGGTATGGGGAGGGTAAAATGTACGCAGACCTTACCACTACCACACAGGTAGAGAGGTAGAGAGGCTGTTTCCTGGAAATCCTCATCACAAAAACCCATCAGCAGAATAAGCTAGATATGATAAACAGGCAAGAAAGAGAAGAACACATGATAATACGTAAATACAGGATAGTAAGATATAAAGACAGATAAATAACATATAAAGGCAGACAATTACCACTCCTTCCTATCTACCCTATTATCCTGCTACTCTAATTCTCGACCTCCACTCCTTCCTATCTAAGGTCATGTCCTTGGTGAGATCAAGTTTCACCATATCATATCTAATCACCTCCCCCAATACTTTTTTGGTCTACCTCTACCCCCTCCTAGTAGCTCCCAAATCTAGCCTCTCACACCTTCTAACAGGGGCATCGATACTCCTTCTCTGTACATGTCCAAACCATCGCAGTCTCGCTTCCCTCATCTTGTCAGCTACAGGTGCCACCTCTAGCTTCTCCCGTAAATTATCACGTAGGATGACATGTAGGAATTAGGGTGTTCGCGGGTCGTTCTGGATCAGTTGTTGGTCAAAATCAAAATCAAATCAACTAAATCGATTTTACAATTCTCAAAACCAAATCAAATCATTTATAATACATATTCATCAGTTTGGTCATTATTGCTTTCGATTTGGTTTGGTTCGGTCATTCGGTTATTAATCATGACAAACATAAAAGCAAATATTCAAACGGAAAAAAAGTAACGACAATGCATTCAAAATGAAAAAAATTTAGAACAATTGATATTATATAACTTTTTATCACTAAATTTACTGTAAATAATGTTTCAAAATTCACCATTTTGGCCTAGAAGGAAGAGATAATGACATTTCTAGTCCCATCACGAATCATAGACATTCACATATATGAAACAAATAAGATAAATGTTCTCGTTTTAAACATTTATGCTTTTATAAGTAGAGTAAAAAATAAAATTCGATGAAACGTATATAAGATCTTCAAAATTATTTTTATAAATAATGTAATATGCATGTATAAATTATAAAATACATGAATATAATTTGTCGATTCGATTTGATTATATTTTCGAACAAATCCAAATCCAAACCAAACACTATTGATATTTATAAATTAAAAATCAAACAAACCAAACCCAACCAAAATCAATTTATTTAATCAGTTTGGTTTGATTTGATTTTTCGATTTAGATCGACTTTTATCCAAACTGTGAACATTCTTAGTAGGAATTGTATGTTTGATTGTTCAATTTTATATAAATTTATGTATTTATATACATACATCCAAAGTTATAGGAAATTTAAGTCACATGTATTATAGCCCTTTCTACGTTAATCCTACTAACTCTTGGACTAGGATTTTCAATTGTTTCCCTACTTTATGTCCCGTTTTGGATTGAACTACTTCAACTAGTTTTAGTAGGATAAGAATACTTAGGAACCAATAAGTCCTATAAATGTTCCTTAATTTTCTCAATTTCCCTAACAGCGTCATGAAGATATCAATCTCAATCTTTTTTGCTCTGCTTCTACCTTCACTAATTTTTTCATCACCTCATAATCGAGTGTTTAATGTTCTTGATTATGGTGCAGTGGGTGATGCTTCGACCGATGCAACCAATGTAATTTATAAACATTTCATACTTATTTCATAATTGTTACATATTAGATGGTATCATTATCAATCGACTAAACATTTTTTTTTTATACTTTATAGGCTTTCATCAAAACATGGAAAGCAACATGTACATCATCGTCTTCTTCTCCGACAATGTACGTTCCTTCTGGCAATACGTTCTTGCTTCATCCTATAAAATTGGAAGGTCCTTGCGTATCATCACGCGTCACTCTTGAGGTACTTAATTAACTCACAATTCTTATGTATTAGATTCTATCATCCTAAGCTTGTGTTAGCACATTACGATATGAAGTCATGATTTCTTTTTAAATGTAAAAGTTAGTCTAATCAAAGAAAAAAAGTTTCATGCTCGGCAAATATATTGTTTTTATACCATGTGAAAGGATTATATTAAAGAATAGTTAGTTATTGTTTGTGTTGACTAATAAATCTTATTGAATTAATTATGTGTATTTTAAAGTTTATAAGCCCAAATATTTATTTGTAAAGGGAATACATAGATTTGGATATCTTGTTTATATACTAGGGTTTGCTCATTGGTAAGATAGCATAAGAATTTGAAAAATATTACTAGCTTCACAACTAGTGGGACTTCCATGTTTATGTGGAAAAAAATATGTAACTTAAGAATTCAAACTCCGAACAAAACTTCAATTTCATATCAATCCAATTTATGTGGTAATTTTATATCACATGTTCAAACGGGATTCAATTGTTAATTTTTTGAACCAAAACTTAAATATGCAATTTCATATCATAAAATTTCAAATCAATGTTTCAATATATGATTTTATATCTCAAATTCCTCAAAAAGTATGATTTGGAATTCAAAATCATGATTTCACTTTTGTTAAATAGACCAATAAGTTTATATTTTGCATAAAAAAATACTTAAATTAAAATTTTTTTATCACAAATATTTATTTATAAAAAGAACATAAAGATATACATTTATCAATGCGGTGCTGTAGAATATTGTGATACTCCCTGAACGAAAAATTATATGAACTTTGACTAATATTTTAAGATGTATTTTTTCATCATATTAATATGAAAAGAATTGCAACTTATATTATTTTTTGTATAGTTTTCAACAATCTAAATTTTAGATTTTAAATATTAAATTTAGTTGCTTCAATTTAGTTTTGAAATTTAGTCAAATTGACCTCGAAAAGCAAACAGTGACAAGTATTATTTATAAAATATGAATTGCTTATTTGGTAAGATTGATTTACCAATACGATGCCTTAATTTACTGATTTTGTAGATGAATGGAACTATAGTTGCACCAAAAAACCCTTCAAAATGGAGGTGTCCCTCCAATCATTGTGATAAGTGGATTCATCTTAAACATGTTGACGGCCTTACTGTACGTGGGAATGGAACTATTAATGGTCGTGGAAACAAATGGTGGAAACTTAATGTAAGTCAATTCAGTAATATATTTTTATAAGATGTTTATTTCTGTTCTAGTTTTCTAACAGTTTTTGTTACCTCTATTTTGCAGCATGGCATGAGACCAACTGTAAGTTTTGAATGCACTGGAAATCTTTCATAAACATGATTTATTTGTTGCGGTTTATATAACTAACAGGATTCTTTTGTAGGCTTTCGAAATTTCGCATTCCAAAAACATTAGTGTAACGGGACTCAGCTTTAAGGACAGTCCTCGCATGCATGTTCATTTTGAGAAATTGAGATCTGCCATAGTCACAAACATAACCATAGATGCTCCAGGAGAAAGTCCTAATACTGACGGTATTCATCTTTCGGGTAGCAGAGATGTTTTCATTGATCATTGTCAAATTGGAACAGGTAATTTTGGACATTTAAGTATAAATTTTAATTTTTGTAAAGATTGCGCTAAGTTTTCTGGAAATGTAGGCGATGATTGTATCTCAATTGTTGATGGATGTTCCTATCTGAATATCAGCAACATAATATGTGGACCAGGACATGGTGTAAGGTTAGTTTCATCTCCTCTTGAATTTAATTTTTGTGTTTGAAGATGTAATAGTAATTGAAGATGTGAATGCAGTATTGGAAGTCTAGGCAAGCATGGATCTTACGATGATGTTGAACACGTTGTTGTCAGTGATGTCCATTTCATAGGTTCTACAAATGGTGCTCGGATAAAGACATGGCAGGTAAAAAAGTAAAGTTTGTATGAATTGAGCTAAAAAGATTGTATACCACACTATATTACTTGACAAGTTTTCACTTTCATTGAATCAGGGAGGCAAAGGTTATGCTAGGAACATAATTTTCCAGAGAATATGGACGGAAGATACCTATAACCCTATTATTATAGATCAGTTCTATTGTGATAATGAAAAATGTACAGAACATGTAAGTAAGTTTTATTTACAATGTTCTGCTTTTGATGATGAAATCGACTTATGAAGCGTTTAATTGTTGCAGGATTCAGCAGTACAAGTTAGTAACATTACTTTCAGAGATGTACATGGAACCTCCCAAGGGAAATATGCCGTGAATCTGGATTGCAGCGCCACAGTTCCCTGCACGGGTATAGTATTGGAGGATATAAACATACGCTCAACTCACAAAAATAAGGCTGTAGCGTATACTAGTAATGTACATGGAATAGTTAGGGGTCAGAATGTACCTCAAACTCACCTTTGAGAAAAAATAATTTTATATTTTATATATTGACGGACGTTTAATTTCTAAATTTTTTCTACTAGAACTGATTTACGAGTAAATTCATTAGGTAACGGTTGTTCATGAATTATGGTTCCAATGACAATGTAGTGCCACTAATTAGTATGATTCACATCTCCCAGTGGACTAATTGCTGCTTACTACGTTTGAGGTAAACTTCAATATTGTTGAAGTTGATTTGGCCTCTTCTTGACATTCTACTTGCACCTGTTCAAATTAAAATTTATTAATTACGTGGCTGATATTCTGAACATTAAAAAATTAAATGAAATTTTGTAATCTGATCATTATTTAAATTATCTACTTTAAGCCTTTCCGGATGGATCATTCAGGGCAAATGGACATTTTGTTCCTTTCTCCAAAATGGGCAATTTAAACAGCTAGGTTTGAAATTGGTCCATAATCTTTTGTAGGCCATCACATCAAACCCAAATCTTGTCTAATTTTATCTGTTCAAGTCCAAGACAGGTACATAATCAAGGAAAAAAGGAAAAATTGATATAATACGGTCACAGGGTCAGAATTCTAATTAAGAGAGTTCAAAATTTGAAAAAGCAAACGCATTGATTAGGAGTTTCACATCTACTATATATACATAAAATATTTTTCACTATATATAAATAGTATAATTTTTTGTTGAGAAAAGTTCGAATGACTCCGCCAATGCCCTATTTATATATATATGCTTTTGTGTTGTAATTTTTGGTCCACGTGTAGCCATCTTTGCTACATGTGGCAACGCCACTTTATATATGCCGTTTATTATTATCATTAATAAAAATGGCTCAAATTTTTCCTTTCTTAGTTAAATTGGCATGCTAACTCACCATTCCAACCTTCATTCTTCACACTTGAACAAAAACAAAATCAGAAAAATAAATAAATAAAAAATTGGGCAAGTCAACTAGGATAATAAGACGACCTTATTAAACACATTCATGATTCATACCAGATAGTTTTCAATAGATAAGTCTCCACTTGTATTAGTTATATATAATTAATTTGACGTAAAGCACCAGGGTAGATCCCTTGACTATTTTTTATACTTTCTTGTCTGAAAAAACTAATATGCATTTGGCATTTACTTGTACATAGTTTCTTTCGATTTCGTCCATGACTTTGTTGGTATTTTGATTGCGATGGAATTTGAAACAAGTTTATCATCTTAAGCTTCTGGTCTCTAGTTGGCAACTATCATTGAACAAATCAAACATATTATTCCAATCCAATATTTACTTTATCCTACATTGTAGTTATCTATATCTATCTCTCTCTATATATTTATATTAAAAGTGTGAAGGTTCTTAATAATGTTGTTTGAATTTTTTTGTCGTTCATTAAAAGTCTATCCTTTAGATAAAATCGTCTTTTCAGTATTGCACTGAATCTTCGTAATTAGTTGTTAGTTACATAAAATACTAGCTAGTAATAGTTTGTATTACGTTCAGGGCAGGTCGTTGGATTCACGAATCAGTAATAATATTGCTATCAAAATCGATTCCAAAATTTAAACTCTTCATGTTCTAACTTTTAAAATTATGAATTTTGATCTAACATTTGTTGTAATTTAAGTGAATTTACGCACATCATTAAAAGTACTAGGCTCATATTACATGTGCAAATAAAATCACGTTGGTCTTGATCTTGCACAAATCACAAAAATCACTTTTTTTTTTTATAAGCAAATGAAATAATAATGTTAGCTTACCCCCGAAAATCAATAAAAACGATATGATTAATAACTAATATTTTCTCTTTTCATATTGACTTGTCACATCTTTAAAAAAATAATAAATAAAAGAATAATTTTACTATATCATTTTTAATTATTATATGTCACTTAATAAAAAGGATATTAAAAAAAATTAAAATAAATATCTATTTTTTAAAATACCACTCATAAATCAATTGACTTTTAAGTTATATATATATATATACACGTTGCAATTACGTGGAAATTATGTTGATGGTGACGAAGAATTTCCTAGTTCATAATATAATTGGCAAAACAATTAATATATTGATTCTGTTTAAAAAAAAAACTTTAAAGATGTAGTACCATACACGATATATTGTAGAAACCGTTGAAGTCTTCGTGTTCATCTAAAGTCAATGAACATTTTATGCATCAATCAATTTCCCATAAATATCTAAGACCTATTAAATAATAATTTTAATGACAACTATATTATTTCTCATAATTGTAGCCACTGGCCAAAAAAAAGGTTTTATCTGGAACAAACCATATTGCTACGCAATAATTCATCCAATTAAAGAAAAAAAATGAAGAAAAAGAAAATCTGCACTTTGTTACTTTACCAACCAAAATAGGAATCTCTACCTAATCCTCCCTCCGTTCACTTTTAGCAGTAAAAAATTTTTTAATTTAATTTTCACTTTTATTTGTTGGGTAAAATGATTTTTTTTCCTATTATATCTTTAATTTATTAAAAATATAGTAAGTAGATCCGGTTGATTAATAGGTATAAAATGATAAATTTACTATATCAATAATTATCTATACTATATTAAAAGCGTGAAGACCATTAGAAATGTTGTTTGAAAGTTAAATACTCTTTTTGTTTTAAAAGAATTAATATGTAATTATCTTCTTAATCAATTTTTTTTTTTAAAACTTAAAATTTTCATTGATTTTTCTTAACATTATTTCGAAATTAAAAGTAGTTCTTCAATTCGACAAATAATCTTTAATTGTAGTTGCTTTTAAATCTTAAGTTATGACAAGTCATGATCCAAACAAACAAGAAAAAAAAAGAATTCAAAGAAGCAACTACTTATTATTGTGATTCCACACGTTGAAAATTTGAAATATCCTAAATATTGTAAAGATTGGGAAATTGATAATTATCTCTAAGTAAATTCACAAATAACTTAAAAACATGATCAATACGGTGAAAGAACACATAAAAATAAAGAGATTAAACAAGAAAATAATATTAATATAAGATGTATAGAGCCAATTGACTTCAACTTTATTGATAAATTTAAATAATAATTTCACGACTCACTATTTTAGATTTCTACACATTAATCAACAGAAATAATAAAATAGTGAATTATTTATATAAATAGGTAAGAGATCAAGGAAGATAGGAAAAACGTTGAAAAAGAGAGAGACCTGAGGAAAAAATATTAAAATTCTTAAAATAAAATATTAATGGAAAATAAATTAATAACTTGCTATAGTACGTTAATATTACTTGATTGTGTAAAAAAAATATAATGACAATGCATATAACTTAAATTCTATCCAAAAACCTTCCTTTCTTGCCTAAAAAAAAAAAGAGAAAAAAAACTTAATTTCCAAGCATTTTCTGGCCTATTTGGTATTTTCTTTGGAATATATATAGGAGGTAAAGTCCCAAGCTGAGTTGTGAATTCATATTATTCTGCAGTTCGAGTTGGCTTCATAAATCGTAGGTCTCTTCTCCCCTTTCCCCCCACTCAGTCCCTCTGCATGAATATATGCAAGAAAAAAAATACTGTACATTTTTTAAATTTGTATGTGTAGTTGATGTAGTCTCGCTTGTTCTTTTACTTCCATGGGTTTTTGATTTGGTGGTATTCTTTAAGTTTTACTGTTGTTTTCCCCGTTTCTTTTCTTTACCCTTTTTGTGTGTCATTTTGTGAGAAAAACTGCATAAAGAAAAGGGTATTCAACTTCTGTATTGTTATGGATTTTATGAGTTCCTAATGCTTCTTGGTTTGATGGTTTGAAAGGTAATTATTGGGTTTTGATGAAGTTAAGCAGGTAAAAAAGTTTACTTTTTTTTTCAAAGAATTGACGGGAAAATGAAACTTCAATATTGTTTGGTCTTTGGTGGGATGTGGCTTTCATTTCTGCTGGCATATCAATGGTATAGTAAATATTTTGGTATGTTGTTTTGGGTTTGTCAAGAGTTAATCATGGTTCTTGCTCTAAGCTTCTCAAAATAAAACCTCCCACCTCCTCAGCTACATTTTATACAATAATAATATAACTCGAATATTCTCACAAGTGGGGTCTAGGGAGGGTGGTGTAGACAGACCTTACCCTGTTTCATAAGTTGGAGAGGCAGTTTCCGATAGACTCAGCATCAGGAAAGAAGTCTTTTCTTTTCAAAAGGTTTCCCTCCTTATTGACCTGTTTTTTAGGGAAGGAAAAGCTGAATCAAAACCTGTAAATTAACTCTTTTTGAGTTGCTGGACTACTGACCTTGTGGTATTCAAGTGGAATCTGTAAACTGATGTTTCTATTGTTTAATTTTGTGTTTGACAAATTGCTGGAAGGTTAAACTTTTCTGCTGGAATCTGAAATTTAGGATTCTAAATTTCTCTTTAGTGTTATAAAGAGAATTATACTTGATCTTATTTACTTTGATATTATTTGAGCAGGTTAAGTGGGGTCAATATGTGGACATCTTCTGGACTATATATACTCTTAATATCTGTTGTTTATGCTGTCCTTCCAGAAAATGGGTAATTTGTTCTGTTGTGTTCAAGTTGATCAATCCACCATTGCAATTAAGGAGAAGTTCGGCAAGTATCAGGATGTGCTTGAACCAGGGTGCCACTGTGTACCTTGGTTCCTCGGAAGCCAGTTGGCTGGTCATCTCTCCCTCAGGGTGCAGCAATTAGATGTGCGCTGTGAAACCAAGACAAAGGTCTACTTATTCTCCCCATCTCTGAATTTAGTTTGGCTTGAAATGTATGAGGTAGCATCATATACTAAGATATCAAAGTTAACCATGAATTGCTATTTAATTGTAGCATAAACTTAATTCGTAGGTGTAAGTTTGTCCAAGTATATGTGTTATGCTGATACGTTGATTGCAATAATTTTCAGGATAATGTATTTGTCAATGTTGTTGCATCAATTCAGTATCGTGCCATTGCAGACAAAGCAAATGAAGCTTTCTACAAGCTAAGTAATACTAAGGGTCAAATTCAGGCGTATGTTTTTGATGGTCAGTAACTTAATTTTCACTTTACTGAGATCTGATGGTTATTCCCTGCACTATTTTTTGCTGATTTGATATAATTTAATAAGACACGACAGATTTTGACGTGTTTGTGCTTTATTTCATCAGTCATAAGAGCTAGTGTTCCAAAACTCAATCTTGATGATGTCTTTGAGCAAAAAAATGAAATTGCTAAGGCTGTTGAGGAGGAACTTGAGAAAGTAAGTGGACAGTCGAGGATTTTTCATTTGAATCATTGATCTGAATCGTTAATTTGATCCTTATAAATGGTTTCTTGCTCTTTTACAGGCTATGTCGGCTTATGGATATGAAATTGTTCAGACACTTATTGTTGATATAGTACCAGACGAGCATGTGAAGAGAGCTATGAATGAAATTAATGCTGGTATAAACAAATTCTTTACTCAGATAAAGCCTTGGCTTACATGCTTACTGTTTTAATAAAGGGGAATATCCAGTTGAAGGATTTTCCTATTACCATTATAATGATCTTTTTGTGGATTAAAATATTTAAATATGGATGCAAAACGTTGCAATTCCTGAATTTTCAGATTGCCAAATTGAAAATTTTGATAATCGTGTCCAGTCTTCCTTACTATTTTCATATTTTAACTATCTTCAACTCTACAGCTGCTCGGCTGAGGGTGGCTGCTAATGAGAAGGCAGAGGCCGAGAAGATTTTGCAAATTAAGAGGGCTGAAGGAGAGGCCGAGTCTAAGTATCTCTCAGGATTAGGTATTGCACGACAACGTCAAGCAATCGTGGATGGTCTGAGAGACAGTGTGCTTGGATTTTCAGTCAATGTGCCCGGAACTACAGCAAAGGATGTCATGGACATGGTCCTCGTGACCCAGTACTTCGACACCATGAAAGAAATTGGTGCCTCCAGCAAGTCATCTGCTGTCTTCATCCCCCATGGGCCTGGGGCTGTAAAAGAAGTGGCACAGCAGATTCGTGATGGACTTCTTCAAGCTTCTGCTGGGCATTAAATCTTTAATAGGTTTCATATCAAAGCAAGTTTTGGTCTTTTCTGCCTTAAGAATGTGAAATATGTGGTGAATTGACTTTGTTAAAGAGATTTGTGAATGCCGTAACTATCTATGTTTCTAATCGGTTTGGCAAGTTTTTTTGAATATATACAGAAGAATTTTCAAGTTCAATAAGATTGTTCTACAGCATCGTGCGTTTTTGCGACTACCTATCCCATATACTTAGAAGTGACCCAGTTTTTTCCTGCTCTGCTGGGACAATTTTGATTTCCCCAAGTATTTTTAAAGCTTTCATATCATGGTACTTGACGACTCGTCTTCGTTACATGGTGTACTACTGTATATTTATACTGAAGTTTGACTCGCATTAGTGTTTTGCTTATGCATAAGATTGCGATGTTGTGGAGGTCTTAGAATGGATGAATGCTCGAAAACAGACGATGATTATGAAGAATTTTTCCTTAAAGAAACTCAGCAGAGTCAATTTGTCTGTGGGTGGAATAGTGGAGATATTATGAAACCAATTATTATTGTAATATTAGCTTGAGGTAAACTTATAAACTTCAAATTCTGGGGACTATTTTAGGAAATACTCAGGAGTAATACACCTCAGAGAGACTACAATTATTGTTGTGACTCAGTGCTTAAGAGCAATAGTAAACCCCACTTTAGCAGTATTCGCCGCGTCCATGGGATTCACCTCTGTTGCAATACTCAGAGAGAGTGCTGAGAAAATAGTGTTTCGGACGAGAGCACCCACACTTCCATCACTTGCAACTCGACCTTTGATCAGCATGAAAGGAAACAGGGAATGTTGAGCTCCCAGTGCTAGAGTCGTCTGGTTGCTGGTGAATCTATGTGCTACCTCAACTGCAACCCCAGTGCTTGTTAAGGGTAGAATTTGCTGGTAACAGTGAGCTCTCAAAGTGTCAGCATTATCCTCCCTGCAAATGTTACTTGCATTTGAATTAAACATTCTCAACTTTGCAAAAGAAAAATTCGGGATGCAAAGTACTTAAAAAGATTTACAGAGTGAGAGAAGCAGCGAAAATATCAGTATCGAAGCCCAAACCAGCACTGCAGTCTGCCGTTTTCGTTGCTGTATCGAAAGAGACCTCAGCTCCAATGCTGAAAAATCCAATTCCTGTTGCACCAGATAGACTCAACTCTGGGCTTTTTGCCAAACTGATGCCTGCTGCAACTCCAAAATAATTATTCATGTACTGCGCTTCCACCTGTTAGTCAACACATATATAGGCATAAGAAAGGAAAAGTAGACTTCTCATAAAGAAAGAAAAGAAATTCTTACCTTATTAGACTTCTGATCTGGTAAACTCAACTTGAAAAGTGTACTTAGCCCAGGTGCAATGTCACTAACTACAATGATCATGCAGTAATTTTCAGAGAGCAGATAAGGAGAGAAAAAAATGGAAGAAAAAACAATGAATACCTTGACACTTGAAGAATAAGCCCCAATCAAGCCAATTGTAGCGAGAATGAATTGGCGATTGTCTGATATAATCTCCATACAGAATATCTAATGTAAACAAGCAACATAGTAGATTCTCAATACAATTTATAAATATTCGAATTAAAAGATTTTCCAACGTTGAAACGCGAGATAAATTGAAAGTGGAAGGACATCTTTTTAATTTTCATTAGCAAATATTTGGATGTGCATGACATGAAGAATTAGCAGCAGAAAGAAATGACAGCAAGTACCTGTTGCATTTTTGCCAATATCAGAATAAATTCCTGGCTGCTTTTTCATCTTTTTTTTTTTTTTTTGCAGCCCCAAGATTGAGGCCTTGATCTATTTGTTTATCCTCCTTTTTTAAGTTATGTTTGAAGTTGATATCTGCAAGCAAGGTAATACTAAGACAAATATGAAGCTTCCTTATGAATTGAGATTCACTTCATAGGAAGCTTCATATAGTACAGGAGAGATTAACAGATCCATGGATATATACCATAAGCAGTTCAATGTAGTAAGAGCAAACAATCAATAGGCACCTAGAATAACTTGCTTGTTAATGTTGCATTGTTATACAGATGAACATTTTCCCCTTTTTGCACTTTGATGTCTTATTAGACGGCTGAGCTTTCTATCGTTTATTCCCTCATGTATATGCCAATTGCCATTTAGCTAATAAGTCCGTGGAAATTGAGGTTCCACAAGCGGTACTTCCGATCCAGTTCCTCCACCAATGCGAACCCCAATTGAATTCAGGCATGCTACACTTTGTAGTTATTGATACTACTTAATTATCATCCGAGATGAAGCATAAAAGTTCCTGAACCAACTGGAGACCGGATGGAAACTTCAATCGTGTTTGAAATATCAGTGTCAAACTGTCATGCACTAAAAGAAAACAAAAAAATGTGAGAGTAATTCATGAATGGGCATGAGCTAAAATTTGAATGCAGTTTGGGAGTGTGCAAAATTCGAACCAGCTGATGAATCAAAAAAAAAAATGTTATTGGTTTATTGTTATCGGGTTATAAGGTTAACGAGTTTTCAATGATTTTTTTAAAAAAATTATCGAGCTATCGGTGCGGTTTCGATTTTTTATCATAACCTACTAAAACTATAATAATTTACAATTTTATCTCTTCATAATATTAGCAAAATATTAATAATTTAACATCACTTGTAACTATATCTATACTCGTAAGTCATGTATTTATTTGGTTTCCAATATATAAGTATTCCATCAGAAAATAAATTAAAATATGAGATCAAATATTACATATTGTTATGTTTAGGTGCTCAACAAATATTTTCTAAAGCATTTTGTCATTTACAATTGATTTGTCTGTTTACTATATCGCATTCTCATTGTGTTGCGTCAAATTATTAGAGATTTATTAGTATTTTCTTATTGGACAAACCGAAACCTATCAATAAAAATAATCTTATTGATTTAGCATATTAAATAATCGAGAACCAATAATATATAAAATCGAACTGAACATGAACACCCTTACATGCACTTTCTGTTTTCATGTGCTTAAATTGATTTACAATTCTGTATTCTCCTATGATTTGTTCATTCATTTTCTGATCCTCTTTACAATCATGTTATCTGAAACTTTAGTTTTCTGCTTTAGACAGGATTCTATAGATACTAAGTGTAATTTACATACAAAATTACAAAAACAAGAGAAGCATCACTTCGATTTCTTCTTTTTTTTGGCCAAGTGGTTCGATAAGGGATCGAATGGAAGGCGAGCAGCAGTTGCATTGGCTGCACTTTTCCCTGCTTCATTACACAACTCTAGAATAATCTCTCTCTGTTCTTCCAAATCCTGCATCTTGGCATTAATTTTCTCAACTTTAACTCTCAGTTTTTCTAAGTCCTTTTCATTATTGGGATGCTTCTTTTTTTTATCCTTCTTCTTGTTATCTTTTTCATCCTTCTCCTTGTCTTTCTCATCTTTGTCTTTACTTTTCTCCTTCTTATCTTTACCTTCCTTCTCATCTTTATCGTCTTTTCCATCATTATCCGAATGCTTATCTTCTTTCTCCTTCTCATAAACTTCCTCATTTTTAATCTTGGCTGTACCGTCATCTTTTCCTGTATCATCCGTCTCTGGCATTTGTTACCGTGCTTGTTTAATTTCCCACTCGAGTGCTATTCGACAATGATATGCTAAGCATTACTGGAAAAATGATGAAATTAACAGACCTGATCAATTTGTGTTGAAAATAAATAGGGCACCAGATTTGAGTGGCTCCATTAATGGCCCTATTATTTCTCTGGCGTGGACAAGAAGAAACATATTTGAATGGTGTAGGCATTTTCAGAATTGGCTGATCATATAACCAACAAAGCATGCTACATTTAATCCGAACGCCCTGTAGGCTATAATTCTGAAATCTGGTGTAATAGATACCAATCTGTCCACGTGGCACATATTGTCAGCTTTATATAATCTGAAATAATTTAATTTAAAATTTTCTTTTTATCCATATGACAAAATAATTTATCGCCATACAAATGTCTAAAGTTTATTTTTGACTAATACTACTCATTTATAAATTAAATTTGAAGTTAAAAGTTGATTAGTAAAAGATTAATTGACAACAATTTCTATTGGTTAGACAGGAAAATCTTTTTGGCTTCAACTCTCAAAAGGATACCCGTATCGTTGAATTGATTGTAAGAAATAATTTTCAATAGACTCTCAGCTAAAAGAAAAAACGAGACAAAGTAGTAAAGAGCTATAACTATACGCATGCCCATGTGGGTGTTTATCTCATTTCTATTAACAAAAAAAAGTGAGTTAATAGAAAAGCTCGTCAAAGTAGGAATAGAATTGAGTGTAAAGCTTGGAATGCAGTAAAAGAAAGATATCATTATCTTTCATTTTTATATTTGTGGAATAGAAATCAATGTCAATACTTTTCACGACAAAATTACATCAAAAAATAATCTTGTCCTATCAAAAATCTCAGCCTTTAATCTCGCACTTCATTAGTCTTCTCGTCCCATGGCTCCTCTCCTTTTTTTCTTTTACTTATTCCAACAGTTAAGTCAATCATCCCCACTTGCCCTTTCACCCTACACTTTTCACTTCTTCCCATGTTTGTAATGAAAACTCCCCCACCCAGTTCAAGCACTGGGAGGGGGAAAAAAGGGAGATTTTCACACACTAGGCTCACTTTTTTTCTCCAGAAATTTTTGGCCCCCAAAAAAAGAATTGTTGACTAAATTTTATTCAATCAGCAGTGTAGTGACTGAATGTACTACATCAAACGGTCAGATAAACTTGGAAGTCTCCTAAAGAAATTCAAAGTAGCTGGTGGCATTGGGTCCCTGAACATGGGATGCCGCAGGAAGTAGAATCCAAGGGCCACAGCTACCATTTTCGGTGGCACTGCATATAAAACTATTGTTATAATTAGGCACACGATGATGAACAATTTCGTCGCCCTTGGGTCCCTCCAGCTTACCAAGGCTTGGACCCTTTCTCCCTGGGTTGCAAAATCACCTAAAACTGTTTGGACTCGAGCTGCTAATATTCTCAACCTGTCATACCGCATCCGAATTATTTCGGGTGGTCTTGAACTTGGTATTGTGTCGAATTCCTCGTCCAAATCGTCATGGTCTACTGTTTCGGACTGGGAGATTCGGGTATCCATACCTGCAGGTATTTTAGGCCTGAACCGATAATACCAAACACCGATCAAGAAAACGTACAGAAACCCAGTGGGGACAATCAAATCTGGATACCAAACAAGCACCAAGTATAGAACATGGACTAGTATGGTTGTTACTGGATTTCTCCATCTCCTAATGTCATCCAACCATTTTGCTAATCCAACAGCCCAAGCTAACACGGCTACTATCCGAAACCAATTGGCCCTACTCTTCCTCATGCTCCATGTGTGAGAATCCGCATCCAACATGTACCGAACAACCTCTGGACCCAAAGGTGGCTCTGATCGAGCTAACCATGCTGCAACCATTTTGATAGCTGCCCCTCTCAATGCCTCTTGTTGAGCCACCCCAAGTGGGCGTAGATAATGCATTTTTGGTAATACTGGCTGCCCATACACAGCACATGTTTCTGGTAACAATGATGGGCAAACAAATCGAATTGCAACTTCAATTTCGCCCATTTTCTTCAACCCAGATGGCGACAGAACCAATAACGGATAGGAATTTGTGTACACTTTGTTATTCTCCAATGTGGAGACGCGTATACGTACTTTTCCTATACGGTAATCAGACTTATCATCACCACCATCAGCAAACATACGACGATTGTCGAATACTCCAATTGTAAGAACTGTACAAGGATCGTATACTTGCCATGTGTACTGCTCGTTCCAACGCGGGTCAAAGGTATCGGTTATGGTCCGAGTCCGGACCCATTTCTTACCGTATTTGGCAACACAGTAAGCATCCGTGGATCCTTTTCCAGGACACTTGGATTTCAAGGGTATCAACCCGCGAGCTCCAAGAATACCCAGCTCCAAAATACCAACAGCCGGCTTCCATAGCTGCTTAGCCGTGGGCCTGAAATCACTAGACACGTGCGCTGCTTCATCGAGCACGTGATATCCTCCTTCTAAGCACATCCTCAAGTGTAGCCTCCCGCAGTAGGCCCCATCTGGCCCACCTTCCAACCCGAACCACTTGGCTGGCACGAGCCGCTCATCGAGCCGTTGCTCAATCGAGCTCACTGGAATTACTATGTGCCCTAGAAGCACTGGATCCTTCGTCGTACGGTCTTCCACGAGCAAGATGAGGTTATCTTCAAGTGGCTCACCCGCGACGAAGATTAAATCTTCGCCCCAGTGGAATGCTGAATTGTGATGATTCATAGACCCTCGTCGAGTTCTGACGGATTGAAACGCTAGTTGAGCTTTGACTCTTACCTCCGGCGCGGTCAATGGCGGTAGATTTGGAGCTATGTGAAGGTCCTGGGCTTCAATCACTGTGATTCTAAGATACCATAGCTTGGGAGATTGATAGACTTTTGGGCGAGTATGGGCCACGTATGGTGCGTCTGAGCTGCATGATTCAGGAAATGCATCATCTGCTTGAGTTCCAATCCAGACGGAGAGTTGAATGTCGCCAGAAACTTTGTGTTGGTCATCGACGCCGCCTTCAAGATGATACCACTGAGGAGCAAGAGGACTATCCGGTGGATCTCTGACCGGCACATCCGAGAGGTCGAAACAGACTCCGCCAAGGAAATGATCCGATGCGCTATCCCAGACTGAAATTTCAAGAGTTGAATTGGTAGTCTCTTGCTTGTTGTGGCCTAGAGCGAAGACCTGCTGCCACTCTGGATTCGACAACGGTTCGCCAGGCCGGATAATGGCTGGTTTCGATCGGAGAAAATGGTTTGATGTACGGATCTTCACGAATGGGCTTTCACTTGGCGCAAGACCTCTAGCTTTCACAATTCTAACAAATAGGTATTGCATTGGTTCAACGAGGTCGAACGCCGAAATTTTTTCCGACTCTCCGCCGACTATTCCGGATATCACCCTTGGTGAATAGTCTCCGTTTGGCCGTCTCATAACTCTCACTCTTTCTCCAGCTCTCCCTGCCTGCATCCTCTTCACCTCCTGTGGAGGGTAATCAGGCGGTGGACCACTCATCATCGGTGGACCACTCATCATTGGTGGACCCTCCTCATGCCTGTGACCACACTGCTGCTGCTGCTGTTCCGGCGGCATATTCATCGGCGGAGGAGATTCCTCGATCGTAACAATGGGCGGAGATTGCTCCTGCGCCTCCATGGCAATCTCCGTGGGCATAGGAACTTCAAGCATCCTCTGGCGAGGGTCCTCCATGACAACAAAAACAGGGGTCTTCTTCACTTCTTCCTGCGGAGGTGGCTGCTGCTGCTGTTGCTGTTGCTGTTGCTCCGGCTGCGGCGGTGGCGGCTCCTCTTCCTGCACCATTTCATCATAGTAATAAATCTTCAAACCCAGCTCGCCTCTAATCCAACTAAAAACACTCTTTCTCTCCAAAGGGAAGTATATCAAACCCTCTTCTCCCCTCCTCGCAAACTGGCTTCCATACAACTTCACTCTCCCTAAAAAATGATTCTTCCTCGCATTCCCATTACTCAGCTTCTTATCGTTAAAAACCTCAATATCTAACTCCTCAAACTCCATCGTTCTGGGATCCGAAACGATGAATTCCAGCGCCTCGTTCCATTCTGGATTTAGATTTCTACACACAGTCAAAGTCCGCTTCTTCTGGCCGTCAAAATCCACAACAACATATGGACTGGAACTCCCTTGCCCATCCTTTGGTAGTAGATTCCTTGCGTCATGAATTTCCACCACAAGTTTCCGGACTACTTGTGGTGGTTTTAACGGCGGTTCTTGCGGTTGGGGTTGCTGCTCCGGCGGTGGCCCAGCTGACATATTCATGGTTTCATAATGTAGAGATTATAGCCATTAATGGCGGTGAAGTAAGTGTGAAGATGGGCCGCGAGAGTAAAAGTAAGGGAAGAGATTTGTTTGTTTTTTTCTGGAAATTTTTCTGCTTCTTTTGTCTGTTATTTGCCTTTTGTTTTGGTTTTTTTCATTTTTGTGGGTCTTTTTTCTATTTTTGTGATGGTAAAATGGTAATTTAATAATGTTTATTGAGGTGACAACAAATGCCCGTAGTCGATTCCATCTCCACGGTTAAAAAATAGAGATAAGAATAAGAATTATATTCCAATCTCTCTCGTGAAGTTTCCTTTTTTTTTTCTACTTTTCGGCTTCCCTCCTTTCTTTTGTTCTTAATTTATAATCCTACGTTTCTTCTGTTTTTTAAAATTGATATAACATCCAATAATTAAAATATTTTAAATATCAAAAAGTATTTTGGAGTATTAAGTTATTCTAATCTAGTGAACTAATTAAGTTTAGTTTTTTTTTTAAAAAAAAAATTGAGATTAACTTTATGCTTTGTGGAGAACTAAGGTGAGGCAGACATGGAGTTTGTCTCAAGTTATCCTCTGTATATTTTTAAACAACAACTAATGACAGTTTTACCAAAAAAATAATTAATAATAACAAATGATAGTACAGTTCAAATTAGTTACCTCTTTGGCTTTGATGACAACCCTCTGTTTCTAATTGTAATCAACGGCATAGTTAGGAAGGGTAGAGTTACATTGTTTGCATATAATTAACATTATTTTTCTGTATATAAATATTTCTTTCGTTATAATTTATACGACATCTTTCGAATTTTCAGATTTATACTAACCTATCTTTACCCTAAAATTTTCATATATTTTTTAATATTTTGAATTATCAATTATTGTGACTCATAGTTTAGAGATATATAAATTTCATTTTAAAAAATTTGAAACTTCCATGCGCAAATTCTAAATCAAGTTTAAACTGTTTGACTCTCAAAAATGAAAAGGGCCACAAAAATTGAATGGGGAGAGTTTAGGTGTATACTTCTTCATATTTAAAATTCTTAATTCTCCAACTAGTTATAATTATATCTTCTTGAGATTGATTTGTTAGCGCCGGTACTCCTCGTTAGAATGTTTTATACTTTCACATAGTTTGTGTATTGAAGGGTAGTTTGGTAAAGTGTATTAATAAAAATAATATCTGCATTAACTTTTTATATTAGTAATATCTTATTTGATATACTTTTTCATGTTATGTTAGTTATACAATCTATTGTATATTAAAACCTACATTAATAATACTATGGGTTTCTAAATCTCCAATGCAACTCATAGTATTTTTACAGGTATATATGTAATTAAAAGAAAAAAAAAGTGATTGTTAGTGATGATACAATCAGATGAGCATCATTTCAAATATTTATATTCAAGTTATCTGACATTAAGGGATAAAGAAAAGGCCAAGAAAATGAATTTAAGGGAGGTACCATATCTCTACAGAAAAACAAAATATCTTCTTGTTACTGTGAATATAGTGTTTGTCATAGCTCTCTTGTCAAATACCGTTGGGCTTAGCAACAATTAATTAGTTCCTTTTGCTTACAAAAGTATGTCATTGTAACAGCTAAAAATTATTCTCACTAGTTTTTTAGTTCCCTTTTAGGGCATATATTCTTTTGTAGTGGTATTATTTGAGTTTGTTATAATTTCTGAAACTCGATAAATCTATCTTCTTATTTTATCCTACCTAAATATTGAACTTAATTGATTTGGTACGTGACTTGCACCTGTATAAATATGTTAACTTGGCTTTATTTGACATTTGTGTTCTTCAACTAATTTGACTGTACACAAATAGATACACATGTCCTAGGGGTGTGTCCAGAGGGGTTTATCGAGTTCACGTGAATCCATACTCCCCTCCCTAAATTATGTATAAAAGTATTACATTTTTTTAAAAATTATTTCAATATAAATATGTGAACCCACGCTCAAAGTATCATGTGATAATTGGGTGCAACTCTTAATTAGGAGATTAAAATTTTATATCTTACATTTATCTCTTTTTTTTTCTTTCTAAAATTGAGTAACACCTTTCTTAATAGTTATTGGTACCTTTTTTTTTTTTTTTTTGCATTTTAATCAATATTTTTTCGTTAATCTTTCCAAATTTTCAAGTCTGTCAAATTGAAAATTTCTAATTTCTTTTACCACTATATTTTTTTTATATAACTAAATCAAACATATATATTAAAATTATTCTTAGTAGTAGTTGATATAGCATAAAGTCAAACCTAAAGATCAAATTTATGTCTTAGATTCCCTTTTTTTGTAATAGTGCATTCATTATGTTCAAATTCTGAATACTCCTCTGACATGTTTTACGTGACATATTTCACATAGGACACAAAATACCACGTAAAACATTACATAGAACACATATATCTACTTAATAAGCTTTATACAAATTCAAATATTTATTTATACAAACCAAAAATATAAAATATAAATATCAAATAACGTTAAATTAAAGATCACATTTATATATTATATCAACTATCTCCGCGAATTGAACTAACCCGAAGACATGATCTCTCCCGAACCCAATGCTAGTGTGGTAGGCTTGGCCATGACTAAACCGGTCCAGTGATACAATCAATAAGAAAATAATGCTTAGTTTGGCGCACGATTTCACTGTCCAACAATTAAATTGGATGGGTCCTACCTTTTTTTTCCAAAAAATAAAAGAAAAGGTAAGTGAAAAAGAATCCACTTTTTCCTCTTCTGGACCCCTTTTTCTTCACCACCATATTTTCAACAAATGTAGCTGTCAAATAGATTGTGTCCATTCTCATTTAGATTACACGCCCCGTACTATCAAATTCTTTCTAGTATTAATATTTTTTCGGATTAATTAGGGTGAATAATCATTCGATCAAAATAATTATTAAAAGAATAGTTATTTATTTTATATATATATATAATGTATATTTTTATATTTAGTTAAATTATATTTAATTTTTTTAGTGTATCACAATGTATATACATTATATAAACAGTGTATATTTTTTTATGATTTTTGACAAGTTATATTGTACAATCATGTATATTATGTAAATAAAATATAAATATATTTATCGTATATATTTAAAATTATTCGTTATTTTTTTCCGTACTAATTTTGCATTTGAAACTAATGGTTAAAATGTACGAAATAATAGTGTTTTAAAAGGTGTGGATATAACGCGAGGTAGTTTACCTAATACAGGGCACGAAGGTTAGAGGTGTTTGGTGTAAGTTTCATGGATATTTACCTTTTAATTTTTTATAAATTGATAATATAAAAAGCTATGTTAAAATTGTAGAAAAATTAATAATTATAAAATTAGCTAGTAGGAATAACGTATATTTGTGTGTAGTCTAATATGTGAGCGTTACAATAAATAAATAAATTATTTTCTAACATGAAAAAGTGAAAGACATAAAAGATGCATTATAAGTATTTGGACAAAGAGTATCAAATCAGTAATTTGGATAAACGTTGAAATTTTGTTGGACATATAATTTTGGATTTTAAATAATTATGATTTTTTAATATGAAATTCACAAATTTATGAAAACTAACAATTTGTTTAGCTTTTATACCATATTTATCTAATGAGCAAATCATAATATATAAACAAGGGATTGAAATATTTTAAAACATAGCATTAATAAATCACATATTTTCTTGTACCTTTAAATGTTTGTCATTACATGCTATTACAAAATTTTTACATAAGTATAATTTTTACAAATATTCGTTAGTAATAGTATTAGCTAGTTAGCTATTTTGTAATATAATCACTCAAGTGGTACCATCAATCTCTTCTATTGAACGTGAGTTATTTTTTTATATATAAAATTTAAAATATAGCATATGCAGTCAAGTTCTAAATTTTAAAATAAAAATAAATTGAAATCACAAACTTGAATATTGAAATTTTACCTTAATTTTAGGTGAATTTAAGATTTAAAATTAAATTTCAATTGAAGTTGAAATTTTGTTCAAATATCATAAACAAACACAAATATGAAATCCAAATTGCATGCCAAACAACCCCTTAGAATTGTAAAAATTATGTCCTTGTTAATTCAAAAATAAAAAGACAATAATATAAATTATAATATTATTGTTTGGAAACTTAAAGCTAGAAAACTAATCACAAATATAAATAGAACATTTTTGAAATAGAGTCTTTAAGAATAATATCTAAATTAGAGTAATACCAAAAGAAATACTATCTGGACTTGAAAAGAATAAATTGAAGAGGACAAAAAAATTTGAAGAAAATAAAGCATAAAAAATAATAATAACAAAAAACAGCGTGGAAGCAGAAGGGGGACAAAAGCTCTTATTTTATTTCGCTATACAATTTGATTGAGACACAATTTTTTTATAATCACATACGACGTTTGTATAAACCGCACAAATTATACAAAACTCAAATTAAAATTACAGCTATATGTTTATTGTGAGCCATATTTAATTCAAACTATAGCTCTGTTAACTAATTAACTAATATATGTTTGTTTATCCACGTAATTTTTCCTTACTTTCAATGCATCGCTTCGAAACTAGTCCAGAAAATGCCTTTTAAAACATTGGGCCATAGCAATGAGCCATATTAGCAGGAACATTGCTCTATGTTGTCCTGCTGCCTACTTTATAGCTTAGAAAAGTTCATTTTATATTCCACTAATTATATCCCCAAGCTTCGAATCATATTCCACTTTATGACTAATGTTTCCATTATACACTTTGTATTAATTATTATACCTAAAGTTTAGAAAATTGCCCAGATTTCACCATGTTGGAAATAACCAACAAAACTTCCTGGATTAGTGCTCTTAAATTGTCTCTTAGAAATATAAAATAAGAACATGCTTATGGGGATTTACACATATAACATTATGTTCACATTATACAAAATGGGGATTTTGTCCCCTTATAGCTTTGTGGATTCTTCAACCTACTGTTCTGGCACACGAGCCGAAAAAGCTTCTGTTGTGTTAAAACAAGTAAAGATATTCTTAATATGGTGTAACATTAAAGTACACAATTTTTATGTATTATATTTCGTTTTAACTACCGATATGAAACGTTGTTACATTCCCAACTTTCCTTCTGAGGAATAGGGATAAAGGTACTGTTGTTGCCTTTTCTGTATTGGTGGATAGATTTCATGAGGAATCAGGTCCTTTTAAGATAAAATTCAACTTTGAATTGATGCTTATTCTAGTTTATCTTTCTCTTGTTACAATCAGAATCAAATGAGTCCTTAGTTACCTCCAATTGACTTGGATATTTATTGCTTTTTCCTACAAATTTGTTATGCTGATACTTCTGGTTACTTTTGTAAAGTGCACTACATTTTCGAAATGCAATTTTCTTGCTTGATGTTCATTGCACGTTGAATATGTCATGTACATAAGTAATTGAATTATTAGTTACATGATAATGGTAAAATGAATAGTCACGAAGCTTAATCGATTTTACTTGACTGAAATTTTTGAGAAACGTAAACCCCAAAAGAAAATGCTAGCAATGCTGTAATTACAATCGTTTTGTTCTTCCTCAGAACTTCTTTTCCTGCTGTTACTAGATATCCCTCGTGCCACTTCTTCGCCATGGTTGCATCATGAAATTCTTCGTCCCCATTCAATCCCTCGTTATCATTTTCTTTTTGCTCTGTATCATGACCTTTCGAACTTTCTATTTCCTCTTGTTGATTATATTCATGACCAGAGCTGGTAATTCCTGCCTCATCGCGTTCGTTGTTTTCTGGTAATTCTTTCGGGATGATCACATACAGAATCCCATCTTCAAGTCTCGCACTGGTATCCTCAGATTTTGATTTTTCAGGTGCTTTCATTGATTTATGAAAGCGAATAAATTTATATTCGCTTACCTTCCTTTCTCCACTTACTGTTATATTACCAAATGTATCAACTTGAAGCTTCACCTCCTCCCTTTTGAACCCTTCTAACAAATTAAAAGAGCAAGATAAAAAATTAACCTCATCATTGATGAATAATTTATGCTAAAACACATTACTCTGATTCAAAACTTTGTAAAATTACAATCGAAATGATAACTGAAAAAGCGGATTTTTTTGGAAAGCAAAAAATGAAGTATGACTACCAGGGAGATCAATAAGAAGATAATGGTTTTCCGTATCCTCTATCCAGCCGGAGGAAGGTTCTATATCTTCATAAACAGAATTGGCCCCATAGTGTGCCATTGCTTAGACTTGTTCGATGAGATTATTGTGTAATAAGTTTATTAGTTGATGAGTTTATTGCAATTGAAATCGTACATATATATAATTGCCAGAAATAAGAAAATTTAGCCCGAATGGCGCTATATTGTTTATTTTATTATGGGCATATTTTGATAGCTTTTCTTGCAAGATCCTGCAAATTTTTGTTCTGTTCTTTTACCCTGTAACTCTGTTTACGGCAAAGCCAGATTTCTTCTTGAGAAAGGCAATGTTTTTATTTTGTGCTTTGCTTCAATTCAAATGGTCAAAAAGAGAGAATTCAAAGTTGTCCATGTGTTAGAACTGCGCACCTTACAATTTGCCTACTCGTTTGGAACAGGTTAGATGACCTGTTTCAATCGTACAGAATTCAAGCCTTGAACACAGTGATTTTACGTGGAAACACCTAGCTCACAATAGGTGTAAAAACCACGACCTGTACCACTACAGGAATTTCTCCAAATTTATTAAAATCAACGTGAGCCTTCAAAAGTTAATTACAACACGTAACAACTTTTACTTCTACAACTTCACCTACAATCTATTCACAATCCTCCCAAGGATTATATTCCAACTTATCTTCTCGTTAACTCTAACTTGAAGATAAAACTATTCTCAGTTATAGACTCTGAGAATTACAACGTTCCTATGAAACAAAAGAAAACCCTAGACTCGATTTTATTGTTCTTTCTTATGCTTCGTTTTTTCTCTCTTTTTCTGCACACTTTGTTGTGAATCTTGAATCTGGTTTTATAGCTGTAAGAAAGTTCCTTCTCCAACTTCTTTTCGAATTCCCTTTTGCAATCCACATCTCACGCTTTTTGACAAACTTTCCTTCTTTGTAACCTTCTTCTTTTAGGAGTTTTAGTTGAGATAATGTTCCTTGTTTTCCTCCTTATTTCCAGTGCCAGGTATTGTCTGTTTGTAATAGTACATTGCACTTTCTTGCAGCTGTGTCGTGTTGCTGCTGTGTCGTGTTGCACTTTTCTGTGTCGTCTTTCTATCTGTAGAATGAACCTGACGAATTTCCTGTTTCATCTACCTGTTTCATTTATTTTGTTAATCATCAAAAGTCCTTGTCTCAACAAATTCCCCCTTTTTGATGATGACAAATTTTCTGAGTTGACACCATCCTTGTTCGCAATAATGAAACAGGTTAAACAAGGTTAAACAGTACGTATAGTAACTATATGCATTTCAACAGTACGTATAGTAACTATATGCATTTCAACTCATCTTCCCCCTTTGGACATCATCGAAAAGAAAAGTGATAAGTATAAGCAAGGAGAACCAACATGTATAACCAGCAGTAGAACAGAACAGAGAATGTTTATTTATATACGAGAGTACATTCATAAGCAACAATAAAGGAACAAAAGATCTACCACCAGTCAAACCACCTGCCATGCAAAAAAAGAAAAAAGAGACAAACAACTTAAACAAGGCACAAAAAGAAAAAGAGGACTCAAAGGCTGGAAAGAGAGGTCGGAGTTAAGGGATGAGCTTGGTAAGGGCATGAACAATATCGGTGTGTTTAGCTCGCTCCTTCATGAGAGTCTCCTCTAGTTCCGTAATTTTGAGGGTGAGGGCCTGCTTTTCTTGCGCAAAACGTTCTCGTTCCTGAGCCATCTCCACATCCTTAGCGTTGAGAGCCATCTGAAGACGATGCAGAGGAGTGCCCGGTCGCTGCATTAAACCAGGTAAAGTCTGATGGTCCACCTGTCCTATCACAACTTTAGTGGTCTGCATGGTCCAGACCTGGACTGGGACGGAAGAGGCCTCAAAAATGGTAGCCAACCAAAATCCGTAGGGAAGAGCATGTCCCTTTTTATCCTGAACAAGAACCCTCGGAATGTGCTGCAGCATGAGAGCAGGAAGGTTGATTGGAACACCTTCATCGAGTAGTTCCATCAGTGTTAGGTCCAAATAGCTCGCTTCAGAGCGACGCTCCTGTCGTGGAATGATGATCTTATGGACCACATCAAAATATAGCTTGTGAAGAGGCGACATTTTCTTGCGTTGGACACGTCTATGGTGGGTGAGAGAGATGTGAAAAGATAGGAGAGTTATGGCATTGGGGAGAGAGATGTGAAAAGATAGGCGAAGAGACGGTTTGGGCGGCAAGGATGGGACTTTGCTGACAGGGTAATGATGAAGGAAACAAGTTGAATGTGCCAGGTTTAAATATTTGACTCAATAATAAGTATAATTTTGCACAGCAAGTGTTACCTGGTGAATTGACCTGTTCCAATCGTTGATGCCTTTTGCGACAATACTCCGGCATATAAGACCACGTCCTCATGTTAACCTCTACAAAATGAAGGGATATACATGAGATAAAATAATTATCTAAAGCACTCCAAAACTTATAAAACATATCATGATATTTTGAGTTAGTCAAGGAGGGTTTTATGTAATTTTGATCATCCCCAAGTCTAGCCTGATTTGTTCAAACCGTTCTCTACTTAGTGCCTTGGTAAAAATATCAGCAATTTGATTTTCAGTGGGGCAAAACATGATCGATATCAGCCCTTTGTCTACACAGTCACGAAGAAAGTGATGCCTTATGTCGATATGTTTAGTCCGTTTGTGTTGGACTGGATTTTTTGCAATGTTGATGGCGCTCGTATTGTCACACAAGATTGGAACATTTCCAACATCTACTCCAAAATCAAGCAATTGTTGTTTAATCCAGAGCAATTGGGCACAACACGAACTAGCAGCTACGTATTCAGCTTCAGCTGTGGACAATGCGACAGAGTTCTGCTTCTTGGTGGACCAGGAAATTAAACATGTTCCAATGAAGTGAGCCATACTGGATGTGCTTTTGCGATCAACAAGGTGACCAGCATAATCAGCATCAGTGTATCCTATGAGATTGAAATTGCTACCTTTAGAGTACCATAACCCCAGGTCAGAGGTGCCTTTGAGATACCGAAAAATTCTCTTCACCGCCTTGAGATGTGATTCTTTTGGATTGGCTTGAAAACGAGCACAAAGTCCTACGCTAAAAACAATGTCAGGTCTACTAGCAGTAAGATATAACAAGGAACCAATCATACCTCGATAGAGCTTTTGCTCAACAGTTGAACCTGTGTCATCCATCTCCAACTTTGTGGCAGTGGCAATAGGTGTGTCAGTTTCCTTGGCATCTTCCATTTTGAACCGTTTGAGAAGTTCCTTCACATATTTACTTTGGTGAATCATGGTTCCAGAGGGGGTTTGCTTGAATTGAAGGCCCAAGAAGAAGTTTAGTTCTCCCATCATGCTCATTTCAAATTCTCCATTCATTAGTTTTACAAACTCTTGAGTCATGACCTCATTTGTAGACCCAAAAATGATGTCATCTACATAGACTTGGACAATGAGAAGATCAGGGCCTTGAGTCTTTAGGAATAAAGTATTATCAATTTTTCCTCTAGTGTGACCATGGTTTAGGAGAAATTTTGATAGCCTTTCATACCATGCTCGTGGAGCCTGCTTTAGTCCATACAAAGCCTTATCGAGTTTAAAGACGTAGTCAGGATGTTCCATACTTTCAAATCCCGGAGGTTGTTTCACATAGACTTCCTCCTTTAAGTATCCGTTTAAAAATGCACTTTTTACATCCATTTGATACAGGGTGATTTCTTTGAAGACGGCGAAGGCTACGAGGAGTCTAATGGCTTCAAGCCTTGCAACAGGTGCAAAGGTCTCATCGTAGTCTATTCCTTCTTCCTGATTGTATCCTTGGACCACTAGTCTCGCCTTGTTCCTTGTAATTGTTCCATGTTCATCCAGTTTGTTTCGAAAGACCCACTTAGTGCCAATAATAGTTCTTCCTGCTGGTTTAGGTACTAAGTGCCATACTTTGCATCTTTCGAACTGACTGAGTTCTTCTTGCATGGCAAGAATCCATTTCTCATCTTGCAGTGCTTCCCCTATCCGTTTTGGTTCTATTAATGAGACAAAGGCTTGAAAGGCACATAGGTTTCTTATTCCAGATCTTATAGTGATTCCAGAAGTCAAGTCTGTGAGAAGGTTATCAAGAGGATGTGAGTCTTGATATTTGTAGTTTCTTATCACCAACCCCTGGTTCTGTTCGTTTTGTGACTGGGCTAATGGATTGGAGTTTGAATCTGCCTGTTGACTTTCAGATTCTGCTGCTGTTCCCCCTGTCTGTATGCTCTCGTCCTTTTCAGTGAGTGAAACAGGTAAATTAACCTGTTCTTTTGACCGGAGTTCATGTTCATCAACATCCTGCAAATTTTTCTCAGGGACACAGATGGTTTCGTCAAATATAACATGAATGCTTTCCTCAACACAATTTGTGCGTTTATTTAGGATTCTATAGGCCTTACTGTGTAGAGAGTATCCCAAGAAAATTCCCTCATCACTCCTAGCATCAAATTTTTCTAAATTATCTTTACCATTGTTATGAACATAGCATTTGCAACCAAATGTTCTAAAGTGGGAGATGTTGGGTTTTCTTCCTTTGAGTAATTCATAGGGTGTTTTATTTAACAGAGGTCTAAGCATACATCTGTTGAGTATATAGACAGCAGTGTTTACTGCTTCAGCCCAGAGGTTTCTAGCTACATTACTAGCTATCATCATTGTTCTAGCCATGTCTTCTATGGTTCTATTCTTCCTTTCTACCACTCCATTTTGTTGAGGGGTTCTTGGGGCGGAGAAGTTGTGATCAATACCATTTTTCGAACAAAATTCTAGGAATTTTATATTTTCAAATTCGGTTCCATGGTCTGATCTTATGGATATTAAGGAAGTTTCCAATTTTTTCTCCATTTTCTTGATGAAAATTGAGAAGACATCAAAGGATTCGTCTTTAGAAGCCAAGAAAAAGGTCCAGGTATATCTAGAGTAATCATCAACAATAACAAACATATATCTTTTACCTCCTCTGCTTTTTACCCTCATAGGTCCACATAAGTCCATATGGACCAGTTCCAAACACTTGGTTGTACTTACCTGGTTCTTTGATTTGAAGGATGTTCTAACCTGCTTCCCTTTAGCGCAAGCACTGCATACCTTTTCTCCTTTGAATCTGGCTTTCGGTAACCCTTCGACCATGTTCTTGGATGAGAGTGTATTTAGTTGTTTCAAGCTAGCGTGTCCAAGTCGTTTGTGCCATAGTAATGGATCCTCCGTTATTGCACTAAGACATTTTAATTGCACTCCACCCATACCTATGATGTCGGCCTTGTATACATTCTTGTATCTATTTGCTGTTAGGACCACCTCTTTTGTCTTTAGATTTTTGACCTTGCAACTCTCAGAAGTGAAGATGACCTCGTTACCTTTGTCGCACAGTTGAGAGATGCTCAGGAGATTGTGTTTTAGTCCGTCTACATGGTAGACTTCTTCTACAGCTTTGGATTCTTCTCGTCCAATTTTTCCAATGCCCACGACTGTCCCCTTCTTGCCATCTCCGAAGGAGACCTTTCCACCATTAAGTGGTGTTAGTGAAAGGAATTTGTGTCTGTCTCCCGTCATGTGTCTCGAACAAGCGCTGTCCATATACCAATGCTTGCTTCCTTTCACTGTGGCCTGTAAAACAAATTAAGGGTTAGTTTTAGGAACCCAGACTAGCTTGGGTCCTTTCCTGTTATAGAAGGGATGAATAAGATTTCTTTTTGCCCATTGAGGCAACACGTTTTGTGATCTGTTCCTTCTGTTTACCCCAGCCTTACTCTTATGCATATGGGCAATGTTTCTATTTCTGGCTTTACTAGCAATAGGACATTCAGTGGTTGGGTGCCCAGTTTTGCCACATAGATAGCATAAATCAGTGGAGGTGGTTTTCTCTTGAAAGAACCCTATTCCAGCTTTCTCATTATAATTTTTGTTACCTAGGTGGTTAACTATCCTAGAAGACTTGGTCCAACGGTTTGCCTTTTCTAGGTCTAGTTTTATGGTTGCTATTTTGTGGTTTAGTCTTTTCACTTTCTCCTTTTCTTGTATCAACTCGACATTGCTGTTTTTAAGCTCAGTTTGTAAATTCTTAAGACTTAGATTAATCTCACTTGTCTTTTTGTCAGCAATGGTGAGTTTTAAGACTTCTGATTTCAGACTCAGTACGAGTGAATCGAGTTGTTTGACCTGTTTCTTTAAGTTGTCATTTATTTTATTGGCTTCATTCAAACAATTCTTAATTTCAAGGTTTTCAAATTTTTGGTCTGAAAAGTCTTTAATTAACTGATCCTTTTCGTTTTCAATTTCTTGAAAATTGTCTATTAGTCCTTTCATGAGAATAATTAGTTTGTCTTTTGTGAAATAGTGTAGTTTTGCTTTTAGCTCAGAAAAACTTACCTCAGGTTGAGTTTTGTCTTCTATGTCTGAGTCTTCAGCAGCCATGAGAGCCGTTTCATCAGCATCCTCTGTATCAGATTCTTCCATTTCTGATCCCCATGCAGCCATCATTGCATAGTTTTCCTTCTCCTTTTGCTTAGCAGCTTTTTTTTTGATTTCTCTTTCAGCCCTTTCTTTTCTCCACTCAATTTCCCATAGAGGACATTGTTTGATGTGATGATCAGTTTTACCACATTTAAAACATCCGGAGTTGCCTTTGTCATCGGACCACTTCCTGCTACCTGTGTCATCGGACCACTTCCTGTTACCTGTTTCTTTCTTATCCTTCCCTTTCCTGTTCCTTAGGAATTTTTTGAAGTTTTTTGCAAGGAAGGCAATTTGGTCTTCCTCCATGTCTGATCCTTCGTCATCAGAGTTAACCTTGAGTGCCAGTGTCCTTTCATCCACCTTTGTTTGTTTCTTTGAGTCTTCCATATTCATCTCATAAGTTCTGAGATTTCCAACTAGTTCGTTTAGGGTCATGGTTTCAATATCCTTTGCTTCCCTGATTGCAGTAACCTTGACATCCCACTTGGCTTTTGGAAGGATCCTAAGAACCTTGTCTACCTGTTCTTCAGCGGTGAGAGTCTTTCCCAGAGATGCTAACTCATTTATGAGCAAGGTTAGTCGAGCCATCATCTCGTTTAATGTTTCATTCTCCTTCATCTTGAAGGTTTCATATTCAGTAAATAGCATGGCGACTCTGAATTTCCTAACCTGAGCAGTTCCCTCATGAGCAATTGTGAGTGCATCCCAAATCTCTTTGGCAGATGAACAATTTGAAATTCTGTTGTATTCTTCAGGTCCTAGACCACAGACCAAAAGATTCTTGGCTTTGGCATTCTTTCTCATGGCTGTTAGATCGTCGGCATTGAATTCACTCCTTTCTTTTGGTACTTGTCTGCCTTCCACAGTTCGCGTGGGGATAGTTGGTCCCATGATGATTCTATCCCAGAGTTCATAATCTTCTCCTTGGATAAAATCTTCCATTCTGGCCTTCCACCATGCGAAGTGTGTTCCGTTGAAGAGCGGGGGTCTAACGGCAGACTGTCCTTCTCCGTGTCCAAGTGGTGGTGCGGTGTTCATGATGATCGTTTCTTAGGTATTAACCTTTAACAAGAAACCCTGCTCTGATACCACTTGTTAGAACTGCGCACCTTACAATTTGCCTACTCGTTTGGAACAGGTTAGATGACCTGTTTCAATCGTACAGAATTCAAGCCTTGAACACAGTGATTTTACGTGGAAACACCTAGCTCACAATAGGTGTAAAAACCACGACCTGTACCACTACAGGAATTTCTCCAAATTTATTAAAATCAACGTGAGCCTTCAAAAGTTAATTACAACACGTAACAACTTTTACTTCTACAACTTCACCTACAATCTATTCACAATCCTCCCAAGGATTATATTCCAACTTATCTTCTTGTTAACTCTAACTTGAAGATAAAACTATTCTCAGTTATAGACTCTGAGAATTACAACGTTCCTATGAAACAAAAGAAAACCCTAGACTCGATTTTATTGTTCTTTCTTATGCTTCGTTTTTTCTCTCTTTTTCTGCACACTTTGTTGTGAATCTTGAATCTGGTTTTATAGCTGTAAGAAAGTTCCTTCTCCAACTTCTTTTCGAATTCCCTTTTGCAATCCACATCTCACGCTTTTTGACAAACTTTCCTTCTTTGTAACCTTCTTCTTTTAGGAGTTTTAGTTGAGATAATGTTCCTTGTTTTCCTCCTTATTTCCAGTGCCAGGTATTGTCTGTTTGTAATAGTACATTGCACTTTCTTGCTGCTGTGTCGTGTTGCTGCTGTGTCGTGTTGCACTTTTCTGTGTCGTCTTTCTATCTGTAGAATGAACCTGACGAATTTCCTGTTTCATCTACCTGTTTCATTTATTTTGTTAATCATCAAAAGTCCTTGTCTCAACACCATGTGTTGCTATTAATCCTGTTCACATTTTGACATTAACATGGAGGTTTATAGGCCAATAACAGAAGAATTTGCCTCTAACTTGACCCGGGTAGATATTAGATATTCCTGTGTGCTGCCATATCCCAATTCTTCCTTTTTATCTCTGTGTAAACCACCTCAGCTTCTTCCAGATAGCCACAATGGCCAAGCCCTCCATTACTTGTCTGATTCAAATCCCGCATATTGCATGTCACGATACATGCAATAACCTCTTCCCTTGAGCGAAGTGTGGTTCCTACCACAGATTTGACAAGCAACGACTTCTTCCTTCTCTCTTGATGGATTTTCAGTGTCTTGTCCTTGAGCAGCTTCATTTGTACTTTGTCCAGATGGTCTAAAACCCTGCCTCTTGAGTTGTAGTTCATATTTCCTCTCTTTGAATAGGAGTTTCCTCTACCCCTAAAGTTGTTGGACCTGTTGAGCAGTGAAGGCTGCTATATTATGGTTAACTTGTTGAGATTCTTCTCCAAGGTGGTTAGCCAAGCATGAAAGTCCAGAAGGTTTTATACTTAGGACCTAGTCCTCTGGCAAAATTTATCACCTTGCTATACTCATCTGCTGCCTGCTGGCTTGTGTATGGTTGCTAAACTATCACATAAGCCCTTGAATTTTTTCAACAACTCATCTGTGTACTTGTTTCCTAGTCTGATAGTTTGAAGTCATTGCTTCAATTGGAATTCTTTGTCCTTGGTGGCTTGAAGGTAACTTTCCTCCAAGGTTTCCCACATCTCCTTTGCAATAGTGCAGCCTACAAGGAGTACATGGTTTCTTCTGATAGTGTTCCAGAGATCCAACTTCTCAGCAATACATCCTCCTCCTCCCTATCATCACTGTCACTACCTTTATCACTGGCTTTGCCACTGCTTTTGTCACTACTAGAAGTGGCAACTGTTTTTGGTTCATCCTAGATGAGATAGGCTGGTCTCGTGGCTTGGATTAGTTGCAACATTTGAGTTCTCCTTATCAGGTAACTTGAGGGCTTAAGTTCAATGGAGACTGAAGCAATGAGATGGTGAAGTATAACACATGAAAGGCTAAAGAAACCACAGTTTGATTGACACAATATTCTTCAATTACATTAAGTATAACGAACAGAACTTCAAGCCATCGGAATCATACATAATGTTCTGTCAAGCATCAATCTTATTCTGAAAAGGCAATGCGAAGTTCATTTCACAGTAATTTTCCAAAGAACTAGTTCCATGCATGTCTTGACAAGAACTTATTCAGAAATTTACATCATTTAATTGCATATGAAGAGTTTAAAGGAGTATAGAGATGCAGTTCCCCTGCTTTGTAACACAGAGCCAAAAAGAATAGAAAGCTTCATGTCATATAAGGTCAAATAACCATCAAGCGAACCCAGAACAAAAACTTTTGAGTCTGTCAACACGTGGCCCGCACTAGTCTTCAACAAAATGTTAATCAAGCTGGTTTCAAGACTTCAGTAACTCCTGCAATTGATCAAGAAATTAGGACATGGAAAATCATTTTGTAGCTCAACAAAATATCACAAAAGTATACTAAGTATAGAGAATATATGTAGAAATCATACACTTGAACAACACTTCAGCTAAACAGAATAAAATTAAGAAAAGAGGTGTCTCTTTCTTTGAATAGGTAATACGTGATGGTAGTTCAAAGTTCTCCTCTTCTCCAAACATCACTTAGGTAAGACGTTACGTGAATATGGTTCCTGTTAACCCACATGACTGGAATTATTTTTTTGAAGAAGATGGAATTCAAAAGTTTCCCCTCCTCAGCACATCCCAATTCACAGGTCATTTTGTTGGATTCCTTCATTAATCGGAAAGATTCTAGAAAATTCTAAAAAAGTGTAAAAAAATTTAGAATGATTTGAAGAACTCTAAAGAAGTTTAGAACTATCTGGAATCTTATGGAACCATGTAAAAGAATGTAAAAGCCTGTGGAATATTTTGGAGTATTCTAGAGATATTATGTCTGGGGTAATATAAATAGGTAGAAGCTCTCATTTATAACCATACCAGCCATATAAGTGAAGCTTATTTAGATATTAATGTGTCTGTCTGTATTGGACTCGCAAGATTAGGATGGTTAAAACCCAGAGAGTAATTTGTAAATTTTCAAATGAAGCATAAGGAACAAAGAAAATATGCATTATATCTTATTAAAAAAAGAAACTAAAACAAAAAATTGTTAGAAAAATATGTGTATGATAAAAAGAAATATGGCATTGCAGATCAAGTTTGTTGGAAAAACATTGTTGCAAGTTTTACATACCTGTCTAAACTTCCCATTAGAAAAAGAAATATGGCTTTACAGATCAAGTTTGCTGGAAAACATTGTCGCAAGTTTTACATACGTGTCTAAACTTCCCATTAGAATCTTGAATGTAAATTTTTCCTCATCGCAATGGTTTTGGAGACTTTTGAGTCTGTGCTGGGCTTCAATTTTCTTTTCGTGTCCCATGCGTTGGGTTTTGCTAAGGGATAATAAAAGAATCGAAAAAAGAGTCGAATAACGCAAATTAAACCACGACAATAAATATTCAACTTTCTATACAAACACTTACCTCTATGTCTAACGATTTGGTGGTAGCTTTTGGCCTTGAGTGAATTTTTGAAGGGACATTTGAGCGGATTTTGTAGTAAAATTGATTTTTTGAATCCTCTATTTTACTTTTTGCCTTTTTTTTCCTCTGAATATTAATTAGGAACATGAAATAATATTCTTTGTTGATTAGAATAATAGCTTGTTTAGAATTTGATTTTTGGTTTATGATTTTTGTATTTTAATTTTAAAAATAAATGCTTATAAATATTTTTTTTAATTTTATTCAAAAACTATAAAGTTATTTTAACTTTAAAACATAAAAGCGCAAAGCTGCATGGAGTCCAGAGGTTCAGACGGACTCTCTTTGTTACTTAATTTATTGATTTGTATTAATATACCTAATTAGTTTAGTGTATGTATACTACGTCAATTAATAAAAAATGTATATAAATAAATTATTATGTGTAATTTATATCATCGAGTACACAAATATAAATAATTACATAAATATGACTATCTCATATCATCAAATTTATAAATATGTCATTTTTCTATTCCTATCGCAGGATGCAAATTAACTACATCCTATTTAACAATCAATATTATTTTAATTGACAATAACAGTGGACAAAATAATTGAATGTATTTCTGATTCTATGTATGTCCGTTTTCTCTCACGATGTCCGATGTACGTATTGGAGCTCCGACTAAATTTGAATCACACACTATAGGACTCATTTAGGGGTAGAGCTCCCAACAAGATTTTCTCCACGCTCAATGCTTGAACGCAAAACCTCTGATTAAGAATAGAGCAATCTCGCCACTGCACCACAACACATGTTGATAATTCTATGTTATTGTAGTATTCAAGCGAAAGAATATATTAGTTTATCATTGAGTTTTAAATATCACCAATCCTTGCATGAATATGGGTTGTGCTCGAGATGTATAGCTTCTTCTCTTTCTTAGAGATTCCCAACCAGCTTTGAGAATAATAAATTCATGTTCACCTTGATATGAATTATATATAATTAATATGTTCATATTTTCTATTACAATATATTAATTCAAAGAATAAAATATTTACTTATTATTTTCTTTTAATATTTACTTATTATTTTCTTTTAGCAAGAGAACAAATATAGTAATTATTGGTTCATATACTTGAACACTATAATTTATATTGAATACCAATTTACAGTTTCTTTGGGCAGGGACCGTAGAGGTTGTATTCTGAAAGCTTCTTCAATATTTAAATAAACACATATATTCATTCCAAGCATGCATACATACAAACAAAAATTGAAGTTAATAAAGATCTAGATACATACAAATTATCAACCAACATGCATATAAATTACGACATAATATAATATTATGAAAAATGGAAAAATATTATTACCTCTAAACCCTCGGTGTATAAGCGTATTGCTTTGACATGAATATAAATTTACTCCTTATATAGATATTATGTTTTTTAATGTTATTGTCTAACTGAAATTAGTATTAGATTATAGAATTTTTGTCACGACCCAAAATAGGGTCATGACTAAAAGACTACTTAATTCCATTCCCAACAATAAATGTACCCTAGAAGGAGAAAAATCCAATAAATAAACAACAAACCACATAAAATAATATAATGTCCCAAAACCTGGTGTCACGAGTATAAAGAGCATCTAATAACTAATTAAAGAAATAAATGTATTTCAGCCTTCGAATAGAAATAAAGACCAAGCAACTAAGATAGAATCCAATGGAAGCTCGAAGCTCTGAGTCTCACCACTAGATCTGGTATGAACCAAGTGCACGAGCAATTCAACTACCACGTGGATAATCCTGACGAGAATCTGCGGGGGAGAAAGGAGTAGGGGTGAGTACACATAATATGTACCCAGTAGGTTTAACCGACTGGGAATTAGAAATTGAATAAACCATGAAATAATCTAGGAACGCTTTCACCTGCAACAGAAAAACCAGTCCGGCATCGGTGCCGCCAATTTATATAGGATCGCGCAAGCAAAGTAAACATATAATCTCACATAAGCCAACCAAAACAACCACAAGAAGTAAAATAAAATGGTATGCAATATCGTGCAGTGCAATGCAATGCAAGGTGGTATCAAGACCGTCGCACAGCCTGTCGTATACACCCCCGTCGAGCTAAGGCTCCCAGACTAAGGGGACCCATGGGGACCTCGCAGGCCATATACCTCAATCGCAATATATCAACTACCTTGCCACCCAAGTGCCCGTGGTCAAGGACTCATGATAAAAATCACCATTCACAACTTCCCAAAATGTCATGACATGTAGTATGAGGATGTATGCAAGCAAGACACAATTATGGAAACAACATTCCTCTCAATAAGCACAAATTTTCTCCCCTTCTCAACATGTCATATTCACGATATTCTCAATTTAGGATTCACATGCTCTCGAAGCAATACAATACTAATTCTCAACCCAACACATGATATGATCTCATCCCATAGATTAAAACATAAGGATACTCAATAACTCAATCCCAATCTCAAAGAAGGATAGCCAAACCTACCTCGATGTCGAAACTGCACTCGAACACTTCTACCGAATGGACTAAATCTTGAATTCAACTCCCACAATGAAAATTCTCTATCAAGAACAAAACGTACATGTCACAAGGAGTCCAATGACACCCATATTACTATATGTCTAACCAAGACCCACAACTCGTTCAATTATATAGTAAATTCCCAAATTTTCAAGCTTAGGGTTAAGTTTTAATTCCTCCATCTAACATAACTCCAATGGCGTTCATATGATATAATACATCCACATTTAATTATACATACTAATATGTCAACTAGAATTGTAACGATTATATAAAAGAATTCAAAAATCTAATTTTATCCCGAACCAAGGCCAATTACACCATCCCATTAATCTCTTACACATACTGTTATCCATCCTCACATTTTTTTAAAATAATAATTCATCATGCAACAATCATATCTATGCTTAGTAGTCAAAAATGATTATTATATTAATTTCCACCTACAAGCAACTAACATTACTCATATTATAATGAGTTGGCAGTAGCCATTTGCTTAGTGCAGTACGCCGGGCTCCTATTCCAACAATACCCATTTACCATCTTTAACTCTTTCCTAAATTATCAACATTAAATTACTAAACAATTAGTAGTATGCACATACTAGGAGTTAGAGAATTTTCACCTGCCGTAATAAAATTTCGCTCAGTCGCTGCCGTCACAGCTTCTCGTTCTTCTCCTTCTTTTGTTCTCTTTTTTTTCTTAGTTGAATATCAAACTGATCAGCCCTATTTTTAATTTAATATATACTAAGTGGTGTAGGGTTTTAGACAAAATTAATATTTAGTCCAATACTTATAGAAATTATTTATACTGACCCGCAAATTTAATTGTCATAGCTATCGAATAGTCCAAAGTACTCCTTTAAAATTTACGAGCTAGATATTTTAAGAAAACAAGAGGACTAATTTTTTTTTTTTAAATAATCTAACGGGTCATTACATCATCCACCACTAAGAATCATGTTCGTCCTCGAACATAAGATAGAAGGAAGTACCTGAAGCTTCGAAAAGCTGAGGATATCGAGCATGCATATCTGACTCTATCTCCCAAGTAGCCTCCTCAACAGGCCGATGTCGCCACTGAACCTTAACTGAAGCGATCTCTTTAGTCCTGAGCCTACGAACCTGTCTATCTAGAATGGCCACGGGCTCCTCCTCATAAGTCAAGTCCGGACCCAACTCTATGGTGTCATAAGAAATAATGTGAGACTTATCTGGTATGTATTTTTGGAGCATGGAGACGTGAAATACTGGATGAATAGTTGACCATCTAGGTGGCAAAGCCAACTCATAAGCCACCTCACCTACTCTTCTAAGAATCTCGAACGGGCCAATAAACCTCGGGCTAAGCTTGCCCTTCTTCCCGAACCTCATCACACCCTTCATGGGTGATATCCTCAACCACACATGCTCGCCCACCATAAACTCCAAAGGACGAACTCTCCTATCAGCGTAGCTCTTCTGCCGACTCTGGGCTGTCAATAGTCGACTCTGGATCAAACGCACCCGCTCCATAGCATCCCTGAGCAAATCAGTGTCTAATGCCTCGACGGTGACTGAGTCGAACCACCCAATAGGTGATCGAGATCTACGCCCATACAACGCCTCAAATGGTGCCATCTGAATACTGGAGTGATAACTGTTATTATAAGCAAACTCCGCTAAGGGCAAGTGTTGGTCCCATCGAGCACCAAAGTCAATCACACATGCCCTAAGCATGTCTTCCAACACCTGAATGGTCCGCTCGGACTGACCGTCTGTCTGAGGATGAAATGCCGAACTCATGTCTAATTGTGTACCTAACCCATGCTGTAAGGCCTTCCAAAATCGGGAGGTGAACACCGAACCTCGATCTGACACAATAGAGATAGGCACCCCATGCAATCTAACAATCTCACGTATATAGATCCTAGCTAGTTGCTCCGCACTGTGGCTAGTCTTTACTGGAATAAAGTGAGATGATTTGGTCAACCTGTCTACAATCACCCAAATAGAGTCAAACTTTCCCAACGTCATGGGTAATCCAGTCACAAAATCCATAGTAATACGCTCCCACTTCCACTCGGGAATGGGCATCCGCTGCATTGGACCTCCTGGCTTTTGATGCTCATACTTAACCTGCTGACAATTCAAACTCTTAGCCACAAACTCCACAATGTCCCTCTTCATCCCACACCACCAATAATGTTGCTTCAAATCATGAAACATTTTTGCCACACCAGGGTGAATGGAATACTTAGCACAATGAGCCTCCTCCAATATCAAGCGAACCCAATCACCTACCTTAGGCACACAAATGCGCCCATTAATTCGCAAAACCCCCTCAGAATCAACAAAAGCTGACTTAGCTTCGCCCCTCAACACTTTGTCCCGAATCACACATAATTTATCATCATCAAACTGGTGAGCACGAATCTGATCCATCAATGTAGATCTAGCCTCGATGAAGGCCAACACACTGTGAGATGGGGAGATGTCAAGTCTGATCAACTGTCTAGCCAAAGACTGAACCTCCAAAGCTAAGGGCCTCTCTTCTGCTCTAAGATATGCCAAACTACCCATACTAGAAGGATTCCGGCTCAAGGCATCCACTACCACATTAGCCTTGCCAGGGTGATAGAGAATAGAGATATCATAATCTTTCAACAACTCCAACCACCTGCGCTGCCTCATGTTCAAATTAGGCTGAGAGAAAATATACTTGAGGCTATGATGGTCTGTAAAGATCTCGCAATGCACCCCATAGAGATAATGCCTCCACAACTTCAAAACAAATACCACCGCGGCTAACTCCAAATCATGAGTAGGGTAGTTTCGCTCATGGACCTTCAGTTGTCGCGAAGCATAAGCTATAACTCTTCCCTTCTGCATCAACACTCCACCTAAACCGACACCCGAAGCATCACAATAAACAACAAAGGCTACACCTTCCTCGGGCAATGCTAAAATAGGTGCTGAAGTCAATAACTCCTTGAGCTTCTGGAAGCTTGCCTCACATTCAGCGGTCCATAGAAATGCAACTTCTTTCTGAGTTAGTTTAGTCAAAGGAGCTGCGATAGAGGAGAATCCCTGCACAAATCGACGATAATAACCTGCCAGCCCAATAAAACTTCGAATCTCAGTCACTGAAGTGGGTCTCACCCAATCACGAACTGCTGCAACCTTGGCTGGATCAACCATAATACCATCCTTAGTCACCACATGACCCAGGAAAGTCACAGACTCGAGCCAAAACTCACATTTGGAGAATTTAGCATACAGTTTCTCCTCACGCAATCTCTGGAGCGCGGCCCTCAGGTGACGAACATGGTCGGCCTCACTCTTGGAATACACCAATATGTCGTCAATAAATACAATCACAAAGGAATCCAGGAAAGGTCTGAATACTCGGTTCATCAACTCCATAAAAGCGGCAGGGGCATTAGTCAGCCCAAACGACATAACCACAAACTCATAGTGCCCATATCGAGTCCTGAAAGCAGTCTTTGGGATGTCTGACTCCCGGACCTTCAACTGGTGATACCCCGACCTCGAATCAATTTTTGAGAACACTGAGGCACCTTGAAGTTGATCAAATAAGTCATCAATACGAGGCAAAGGATACTTGTTCTTGATGGTCACTTTGTTCAACTGACGATAGTCAATGCACATTCTCATAGTACCATCCTTTTTCTTTACGAACAACACTGGTGCGCCCCAAGGCGATACACTAGGCCGGATAAACCCCTTCTTCAATAAATCTTCTAATTGCTCCTTCAATTCCTTTAATTCTGCAGGAGCCATTCGATAAGGAGAAGTGGATATGGGCTTAGTGCCCGGCTCCAAATCAATGGCAAAGTCAATGTCACGATCTGGAGGAACACCTGGTAAATCTGTAGGAAACACATCCATGAACTCCCTCACCACCCTCATGGTCTCTAAAGAAGATGACTCCTTAGAAATATCACGTACATGAGCCAAATAAGATAAACACCCATGCTCTATCATATGCCGAGCACGAACATAAGAAATAACCCCCTTAGGGTAAGAGTTAAGAGCACCTGCCCACATCAACTGGGGTAAACCCGGACACGCTAAAGTCACAGTCTTAGCATAACAATCAAGGATCGCATGATAAGGGGACAACCAATCCATACCCAAGATAACATCAAAGTCAAGCATGTCTAGAAGGATCAAATCAGCCTGGGTCTCCCTACCTGAGAACACCACAATACAACCCCGATAGACCCGATCCACCACTAAAGATTCACCCACGGGTGTAGAAACATAAATAGGCACATCAAGAGGCTCACACACACCATCAATATCATGAGCAAAATAAGTGGATACATATGAATAGGTGGACCCAGGGTCAAATAATACTGAAGCTGAACGATGGCAAACTGGAATAATACCTGTAATCACAGCGTCAGATGTCTCTGCCTCCGTACGGCCTGGAATGGCGTAACACACTCGGCGCTCTCCACTAACCTGCGATCCACCACGAGCACCACCTCGAGCTCCACCCCTAGCACCTCTAGTGCTGCCCCTCGCGCTCTGTGAAGCGCCTCTAGCTGCTGGAGCTGGTGTAGACCGTGCCATCTGTGTCCCCGATGGAAAAGAAGCAGGAGCACGCTTAGGACAATCCTTGGCATGGTGGCCGAACTCATCACACACATAACAACCTCTAGGTCCGGACCAGCCTGTACTACCTGCACTAGGAATGGCAGCATGAACTGGTCTCCCTTGATAACCCTGAGCGCCCTGCCTCTGAGAATCTCTGTCTCTGGGTGCAAAATTGCCAAACTGACCGTGATGGCGGGACCTCTTACCACCACCCTGACGGGCCTGTCTGATGTCCTCTATCATTCTAGCATGATCAACAATACTCTGAAAGGAACCACCAGCTAACACAAGAGAGGCTGTGGCCTCCTGAAGATAACTTGTGAACCCCTTCACAAATCGGCGGATCCGCTCAAACTCTGTGGGAATACTAGACATGGCATAACGGAATAACTCATGGAATCGTGCCTCGTACTCGGTCACAGTCATAGAACCCTGCTCCAATCTATCGAACTGATCACGACGTCTATCACGAAGGCTGTATGGTACAAACTTCTCAAGAAAGATCTCAGTAAACTGCCCCCAATCCATCGCTGGAGCATCAACTGGCCTCCGGGCCATAACCGACCTCCACCACTCTCTGGCCATGCCTGTGAACTGATAAGAGGTGTAAGCTACTCCGTGGGCCTCCAGAACACCCAAATTAAACAATCGATCCTGGCACTCTGTCAGGAAATCATATGCCCCATCCCCAGCGGTACCATCGAATTTGGGAGGAGTCAATCTCACAAATCTCTCAAAACTCTTCTGCTCAGACAAGGACATAGCAGCACTAGCAGAAACTGGCGGAGCTGAAAACCTCGGGGGTGCAATAGAAGGCATAGGAAATGGACTCGGGGTCTGAAATCCCATATTATGTCCCTGAGCTGGCTGTGAAGGACCAACCGGTATAGCAGGAACTGGGGTACCTGGAACATCACTAGAAGCAGGGGTACCCTCCAACCTTGCCAACAACCGAATCAATAGCTCATGTAATACTGGTGTACCCTCTAAAGATGCCGGAGGCTGAACTGGGTCCTCAGTCTGCTCCTCATGCTCATAAACTGGGTCAGCAATAGGCTCAGGTGAAGCCCCCCTAGTCTGACCTCGAACTGGTGCTGCTCCTCTAGCTCGACCTCGACCTCTAGCTCTGCCACGAGCTCTGCCTCGCCCTCTAGCGGGGGCTTGGACAACAGGTACCGACTCATCTTCGGTATTTCTAGCTCTAGTTCTCGCCATCTGTGCAAGAAGAATAGATTAGAAGCGTACAAAACTTGAATGAACAAATCGCACGAAATGAATCAATGGAAAGAGGATTTCTCCTAACAAGCATCCTGTAGCCTCTCGAAGATAGATACGGACGTCTACGTACCGATCCGCAAGACTCTACTAGATACCCTGCTCTTTAACTCATGAGACCGGTGAACCTAGAGCTCTGATACCAAACTTGTCACGACCCAAAATAGGGTCATGACTAAAAGACTACTTAATTCCATTCCCAACAATAAATGTACCCTAGAAGGAGAAAAATCCAATAAATAAACAACAAACCACATAAAATAATATAATGTCCCAAAACCTGGTGTCACGAGTATAAAGAGCATCTAATAACTAATTAAAGAAATAAATGTATTTCAGCCTTCGAATAGAAATAAAGACCAAGCAACTAAGATAGAATCCAATGGAAGCTCGAAGCTCTGAGTCTCACCACTAGATCTGGTATGAACCAAGTGCACGAGCAATTCAACTACCACGTGGATAATCCTGACGAGAATCTGCGGGGGAGAAAGGAGTAGGGGTGAGTACACATAATATGTACCCAGTAGGTTTAACCGACTGGGAATTAGAAATTGAATAAACCATGAAATAATCTAGGAACGCTTTCACCTGCAACAGAAAAACCAGTCCGGCATCGGTGCCGCCAATTTATATAGGATCGCGCAAGCAAAGTAAACATATAATCTCACATAAGCCAACCAAAACAACCACAAGAAGTAAAATAAAATGGTATGCAATATCGTGCAGTGCAATGCAATGCAAGGTGGTATCAAGACCGTCGCACAGCCTGTCGTATACACCCCCGTCGAGCTAAGGCTCCCAGACTAAGGGGACCCATGGGGACCTCGCAGGCCATATACCTCAATCGCAATATATCAACTACCTTGCCACCCAAGTGCCCGTGGTCAAGGACTCATGATAAAAATCACCATTCACAACTTCCCAAAATGTCATGACATGTAGTATGAGGATGTATGCAAGCAAGACACAATTATGGAAACAACATTCCTCTCAATAAGCACAAATTTTCTCCCCTTCTCAACATGTCATATTCACGATATTCTCAATTTAGGATTCACATGCTCTCGAAGCAATACAATACTAATTCTCAACCCAACACATGATATGATCTCATCCCATAGATTAAAACATAAGGATACTCAATAACTCAATCCCAATCTCAAAGAAGGATAGCCAAACCTACCTCGATGTCGAAACTGCACTCGAACACTTCTACCGAATGGACTAAATCTTGAATTCAACTCCCACAATGAAAATTCTCTATCAAGAACAAAACGTACATGTCACAAGGAGTCCAATGACACCCATATTACTATATGTCTAACCAAGACCCACAACTCGTTCAATTATATAGTAAATTCCCAAATTTTCAAGCTTAGGGTTAAGTTTTAATTCCTCCATCTAACATAACTCCAATGGCGTTCATATGATATAATACATCCACATTTAATTATACATACTAATATGTCAACTAGAATTGTAACGATTATATAAAAGAATTCAAAAATCTAATTTTATCCCGAACCAAGGCCAATTACACCATCCCATTAATCTCTTACACATACTGTTATCCATCCTCACATTTTTTTAAAATAATAATTCATCATGCAACAATCATATCTATGCTTAGTAGTCAAAAATGATTATTATATTAATTTCCACCTACAAGCAACTAACATTACTCATATTATAATGAGTTGGCAGTAGCCATTTGCTTAGTGCAGTACGCCGGGCTCCTATTCCAACAATACCCATTTACCATCTTTAACTCTTTCCTAAATTATCAACATTAAATTACTAAACAATTAGTAGTATGCACATACTAGGAGTTAGAGAATTTTCACCTGCCGTAATAAAATTTCGCTCAGTCGCTGCCGTCACAGCTTCTCGTTCTTCTCCTTCTTTTGTTCTCTTTTTTTTCTTAGTTGAATATCAAACTGATCAGCCCTATTTTTAATTTAATATATACTAAGTGGTGTAGGGTTTTAGACAAAATTAATATTTAGTCCAATACTTATAGAAATTATTTATACTGACCCGCAAATTTAATTGTCATAGCTATCGAATAGTCCAAAGTACTCCTTTAAAATTTACGAGCTAGATATTTTAAGAAAACAAGAGGACTAATTTTTTTTTTTTAAATAATCTAACGGGTCATTACAATTTTATATTACGTGTGTTAGTTTATTTCAATCTTAAATATTAGGTAAATTGTTAGTAGAAAATTCTGAGTTTTCCAGAGGTTCAGACGAACTCTCTTTGTTACTTAATTTATTGATTTGCATTAATATACCTAATTAGTTTTGGTGTATGTATTTTGCACGTGTATACCACGTCAATTAATAAAAAATGTATATAAATAAATTATTACGTGTAATTTATATCATCGAGCACACAACTATAAATAATTACATAAATATGACTATCTCATATCATCAAATTTATAAATATGTCATTTTTCACGTGGTTCACCCTTTTGGGTTACGTCCACAAATCAATAATTCTGTTATTTTTCTTCTACTATTACAAATAGTAGGCACAAGTGTACAACTACTTCTACTATTACAAATAGCTGACTTTCATAAAACCTTACTATTTCTTTTAGGAAAATATTTCCCAAGTGCACACACTCTATTTTTCTTTACATGCTATTTTATTTTATAATCTATGGTAAATCTCACAGAAGTGACTCTCTGTGTTTTTCCCTCTTTTCTGATGTGCTTCAGTAGGGAGCAAATTACTCCTATATATAGGAGAAAGGAATGAAGTAAGTGAATAATTTTGTGAAAGTTGTTAAACAACTTTGACAAATTATGCATGCCTTTTGTGCATTTTCTTTTGACAGAGAGATTACCATGCCTTTTGTGCAGCTTCTTTTAACAAAGAGATTGCCACGTGGGCCCTCCATTTCAACAAGAATCACGACATGTTTCACAGGATTTTCCAAAAAACTTCACTATGTGACCTTGATGAATATGCTTCATGGCTATGACAATATTGTAGGTTTTGTTATTTGGCTTCTCAGCGTTCCTTGCAATCTCAAATGTAAATTTGAGGTACTTCAGAGCAAAATTTGCATCTCTTTGTTTTCATTATTCAGCGAGTCGTATTGAACTTTCTGCAATGAAGCGCTCAAAGAGGCATAGAGAGATCTAAATGTGCAGTTTTTCCGTTCATCCCCACTTGTTTCTTTGGTCAGTTCTTTTGGATTTTCTCAATTCACTTTCTATTTCAACATGCAAATTTGTAGATTTTTAGATGCTTATTCTGGGAGCTTACTAACAAAGGGAGCAACCTCTAACTTTTTACCTATCCTTAACAAAAACAGCTTAGACTTTGATTGGGGATTTTATAACAGGAATGAATTGTAACCATTGCAAAACAGTCACATGTATATGTATAGAAGCTGTAGACAATGTTGTAATAAAACAATGTCTATATTGTTTTCTTTTTACCCCAATTCCTAGAAGCTCCCACCCTTTTGCTCTCTTGATGACTTGAACTCACAACCTTAGGGTTGAAAGTGAGGGGTGCTTACTATTCGAGCAACTCCCTCTCGACTCTTGTTGTCTCTAATCAACTGAGATGAATCTACTTCATTTCGACCGAACTCGTTGGCTCCACGTCCACCAAAACACTAATTTGTTCCATGAAAGTAACTATGTATATCCTTGTGCCTGAATGTCCATAGTCATGGAAAGTGTTCAGTGCAACTAGTAATAACATATTTATTTATAATTCTCTGTTATATTAATACACGAAAAAACAAAATTGTTGAACTTATAGAAGCCAATGTACCATACTCACACTCATTCTCCCTCAGCCCAACTACCAGCTTGGTAAATAAGAGGAGAAAGGGAGCAGATTGCTAACTCTACACTCTTTATAGGTACTATTTATATTGAAAAAAAAATCTTATTTAAGGATGAGGCTGAAAATGCTCTAACAAGGCTTCCCCTCAATGCATTTGAGAGAGCCTGAAAATCGTGTCAGGCTGCTCACGAACGATCCTGACTTGGAGTTTATCATATCAGGACCTTTCAAGAATGCATGTTTTGGATCTCCAGATTCTCTGAAGAATGCTCCATTCATCATAAGATCTCCCTGTGATTTCCACACCCAATTCTTCCACACGCTCTCGGGTGCATAATCTCTTTTGGTCACCTACACAAAGGAAAAAAAATTGGGCATACGTGATATGTCTGTCATCTATTAGACGTGTTCCAATGTACTATTTTGGAGACTTAGTGAGAAAACAAGGTATGGTTTTTTGTGTGTACCTCTTTGGCGTTAGGATTAGGAGGAGCGATGAAACGATTCCCCTGACTAAGGATGGTGGGATGCATGCTTCCTCCAATGGCATACATTAGCCAGTGCGTGTAATCATTGTTGATAGCATGAACAAATCCCCATCTCACTCTCGGCATCCTCTGCGTCAACCCTTGCCCAAAGTGATTGAATGCAAGTGTTATTTGCATAACAGAGTCCCCTGAGGCGGTATCACTGGCACCAAACAGCATTACCTAAAAAATTTAAGGAAAAAATGATGATAATAATAATCAAACACTTGTCTTTTATTCTCAGTAGAAAAACAAAATCAATTAGGGAGGAGTTGGAATTTGGAGTTGATTTACCTCATTATGATTGGTGAAATGGCAATTGGAAATGGTAATGGCAGTGGAACCCTCAACAGCATCAATGAGACCATCCTGACAATTGGACATGGAAACGTGATCGATCCACACATTTGTCGATCCAAAGATTGAAATGCCATCACCATCACTCTTCGATCGATAACCATAATGACTGACAGAGTCTCTAATCAAGCCACCATTACCAGCCTTAGTATCATGAATGTGAAGGTTACTAATAATCACATTGTGTACGAACTGTAACATAAGGCCACCACCATGGGCAATGTGCACGTGCCTTCCTCGGGCATCAATTGTCTTATTGCTGGTCATGATAAGCTCCTCGCTAAGCCTAATTACCATGTTCTTACCAAATATAATCCAAAGTGGCTCCGGCTGGATGACAGCATGGCGTAATGTGCCCGGCTTAGGATTAACTAAGTCGTTGTCCGAATTGTCCATTACTACATAGATTTTTCCACCTTTGCCTCCCGTCGTCTTGCGGCCAAAGCCAAGGACACAATCTGTTAGTTTCATGCGGTTCCGAGCCCAGTTCGGATCACATCTCCAGCACTGGTCGATAGGATTAGTAGCCATGCAGTTGCCGCTGTACCTGTGCAAGTCCCTTCTTCTGCTATTGCTGCCTCGTATAGCCCTTCACATTAAAATTTAGAGTCTCAATTCAGAATGGACATAATTGAAATGATAATACATACTCAACATTTAGTGTTTTATTATTATTTGCAAAACTGAAGTCTTCCTATTGGATTAAAATGTTGTTTCAACTTTTGCTCTTAATTTCCATGCTCTGCTCCAAATAGAAAAGCAAAAAAGGATAATTAAGAGATCGACCTCGGTTCTAACTAAGAAATTAACTCCTCAGGAGTTGAAATTGTCCTACACCGTATAGGGAGACAAATTAATATCTCACACTCACGGATATGGACGGGCTGGCACACCTATGCATCCCAATTGGAGTGTGAACAAAATAATATAGGAGCCTGTGAAACAAGAATTGGGTGGGAACCGACTCTAATATCATAATAAGAAAAAAAATCTTGAGACGAACTTGATCATAAGAATATTTTGTAATCCTATCAGCAATTATGAGGTTCTCATAAGGGAGAGAAGGATAAAAGGACGGTGACAAGGCATCTAGAAAGCATGTGTTCGGTTAGCATAACTAGAATTGCAAAAGTCATTTGGTTGGGAACAAGTTATCTCGGAATAATTAATCTTGCGATAAGTTATTCTAGAATAAGTTGTACCATCATATATATATAGGATGATTTATTTCATTACTAAGTCAGAAACAGTTGGATAAATAATCATAGGATTACCTAATGCCTCTAACTAAACATGCGATAAAATAATCTTATATTTTATCTTGAGATTATTTTACCTTATACTAGACACCAAACAACTCTTTTGGGGTCGTTTGGTTGCGAATATGTTATCCCAGGATAAGTTACTTTATAAATGAGATAATTTATTTCATCAACAAAGTAAAAATGATGGGAAAAATAATCTAAAAACTATCTAATGCCTAATATTATATTTTATCTTAGAATTATTATATCTTATACCTTATACCAAACGACTCTAGGTTAGAGCCCACCCTTAGCCCAATATTTAATTAAGGCACGCGATCAAGGCGAACTTGTACGTTGAATTCGCGTAAATAATCATGTGAGAAATATGAATTCTGAAAAATACTAAAGCGCAGGAAAAATAAAATTAAAAGGAAACTTAATTACTTGTCAACTTGATAACTAAGATGGTCAGCAACAATTTTAGGATTAGGATGATAGGCATGAAGAGCTGCCTTCTTTGCTTGCTGGGCTCGCTTCTTCCACACCTCATCAAAATCCTTAATATGGCCCTCAATGCTAACAACTAGAACAACCAAAATAAACAATAAAAGCTTTGTGAATCCCATTTTTGATAATCATACGTACAAATTGTGTTTCCCTTGATATATTTTATCTCTTTTTAACATTCTTGGGTTTGTTTCGTTTAAGTAAAAAGGTGGATGATTTGTCACAGAAATGGATAGAGTATATCCAAGCTCCATAGTAATGGAGCAAATTAAAAAATTTGCGAGGGAAAAGTGGAGAACCACTTTCACTCTAGCGGTCAACAATTAGTCTATCTATTCTAATTGTTATATTATATCGTCCCTCTAAATGTGTGACGAGGATTTTGTTTCAACATGCGGAAGAAAAGATATTGTTAGTATCGTCTATGATCTATCTTTTCTCACCCTCTTCAGACATTATAAATACGGCTCGTTTGGATTGGTTTATTTTGAGTGCTTTCAAATAATCAGAGATTATTTAGATAAAGATAAAAAAATATTTATTAGCACTTATAACTTATAAATCATAAGTCAAAAGTCAATTAAGACAGAATCTTAATCAAGATGATTTTCCTTAAATTTATCACTCAAAATGCTAGAATAAGCACCTCATTTTTTCTTGTAACTTTTGCAGATATATATATAATCGATTATTTAATTTTTTATGAGTTAAAATCAAATTAAATATGATTCATTTTTTAAAACACAATATCAAATAAAACAAAATATCGATTTCTCAAGTGACTCAGAGACAATTTGGTTCGGTGCATTTTCTGAGTCTTGGTTATGCGAGATTTTTCTTTGTAACTTCTTTTTTTCATATTATATATATTTCATAAAATCTAATAGTTAGAGTTTGTTATTCATATTACATAAATTCCATAAAATCTAATAGTTGAAGTTTGTTAAACATGTGATGGAGATCAAAAATGAAAACATAAAGGACTAAAACATTTTAAAAATATAGTTGAGAAACTATCTTAAACCTAGCTCAAACACAAGGGAACAGTTTAGTGATTTCAATCAAATTCACCCCATCCAAACCTATCTTCTCCACGATTAGGAATCTTTGCCCTAGTTCCATACTCCCTGCTTCAACATGTACCACTCTCACCGAGAAATCCTTATCAAAACAACACCTTAAATCAACTGGCGAAAATCAACTTTCCTTCAAAACATCCAAAAAAAATTATATTTATTTAGTTTTTTATATATTTTATTTATTAATATTTTTTAAATTGACAGTACAACATTTTATATATATTTTGTAAGACAAGAATAAACATATATAAACTATTGTAAATTACGTTGCAACATAAATATTCAAATCTCTTTTATTGTTACATACAGTAATTTATATATGTTTATTTTTTGTCTTACAAAATATTACAAGAAATGTTATACTGTCAGTTAAAAAATATTAATATTTATTAATATTTTTTTAATTGACAGTATAACATTTCTTGTAATATTTTGTAAGACAAGAATAAACATACATAAATTATTGTATGTTACATAACAACATAAATGTTTAAATCTCTTTTATTGATTATTATTTTGAATTTTTTTTTAATAGAGTCAATTATTATAAAAACTATCAAAACTTCTCTAGAAGTATTTACAAATTTAATACTCCACTTGATTGAATATGACAATTAGAGTATTATTTTTAATTTATATAATATTTTGTATTACTTTTAATTACAAAAATTAATATTATAGTGAGTGTTACTTTTAGAAGACATTCAAAATTAAGATAACAATTTTTAAAACTTAATTATTTGATAATCTAGTTAGTTTGAGCTTGAAATATTTTTTTAAAATATCCCATTGAATTGAAGACAATCTAACAAAGTCGATATTTAAATATGATTTATTCAAATTGAAATGAATTAGAAAATTAAAAAATAGAAAATATTTATAAGAGATAACCAATAAACTATTATTCCCTCTATCCCCATTTTAGTTGTTATAGTTTTCATCTTTAAAATCAAACTGTATAAACGCTTAATTAATATTTTAGGATATATTTATTGACTTTTGAAAAGCTACATAATAACTAAAATGGGTCAAAGAAGTATTTTTTTAAAAAAAAAATTAACAGTAACAATAAATACATATATTTTTTTAATAGGGAAATTTGTCAAAAAAATACCCCTGAATTATTTGAAAGTGCAACAGAAATACCGCTCCACTAAATTTTTGGGTAAAAAATACACCTCTTTCTGGCAGAAACAAAAAAGGGTTAAAAATACCCCCCAAACTATCAGAAATGGAGCAAAAATACCCCTAAATTAGATTTAATTTAAAAATATCCCTTTCTTAAAATTTTTTACCTAGCCCTCTCTCTAACGGAAATGACACAATGCATGTTATATGGACAAAAAGCGCCAGATGATCAGTTCACGTGAAACCCCACTTAGGGACTCAAGAAGTTTTATCCTTAGATATTATGTCAGACACTAGCCTTTTCATGTCAAAATAGATTGTTATTTCACTTGCAAATATCTCAAAAAGTCGATCCCTGAATGAGAACATTGTTTTATCCTTGTTATAATCGATGTCTCCTCCTTCAATCAATTTCTCGAGTTCAATAGGATCCAATTCTTCAAATTTTCTAAACACCTCCATAGGACATTCCTTGGAAGTTTGTCATAAGCCTTCTCGAGATCAATGAACACCATATGAATCCAATAGTCGGCCGCCTCGGCATGAATCCAAACCGATTCTCCGAGATAGAGATTACTCTTCTCACCCATATCTCCACCACTCTCTCTCGCACCTTCATAGTGTGACTTAACAACTTGATACCTCTGTAATTGTTACAGTCTGAATATCCCCTTTGTTCTTGTACAATGGAACCATTGTACTCCTCCTCCATTCATCAGGCATCTTTGCAATCTTCATAATAGCATTGAACAGTCTAGTCAACCACTTTATGCCATCCTTGACCATGTTCTTCCAAAAATCTATCGGAATATCATTGGGTTCGACTACCTCCCTCTCTTCATACTACTAATAGCTCTTTTAACCTCCTCAACTCTGAACCGCCGGTAATAACCAAAATCACGATGACTTTCGGAGGGTGCCAACTCACCCAGCACAATATTTCTATCTCCTTTTTCATTTAAGAGTTTATGAAAGTAAGCTTGCCACCTTAGTTTAATGGAAGTGTCATCCACCAACACCTCACCCTCCTCATCCTTGATGCACTTCACCTGGTCCTAGTCGCGAGTTTTCTTTTCTCTCTCTTTAGTGAGCCTATACAATCCCTTGTCCCCGCCTTTATCACTTAGCTCCTCATATAAGCGTTCAATCGCTGCTGTCTTAACACTCATCACCGTCATCTTTGCTTCTGACTTAGCCGTCTTATATGTCTCCTTAAGCATTCGCTTTTCGTCTTCATCCTTACACTCCAACCACTTTGTGTAAGCAACCTTCTTATCTTTCACTTTAGCCTGACCTTCCTCATTCCATCACCAATCGCCCTGACGTCCACCAAAGGTCCCTCTCGAAACCCCTAGTACCTCAGTAGCTATCTTTCTAATGCAACCAACAGTATTGTTCCACATATTGTTCACATTTCCGCCACTACTCTAAGCCCTTAAGTTTCTCAACTTTTCTTCCATATCTCCGGAGAGGGCAAGAGTAAGACATCCCCATCTAATCCTCGGTTGGGCATAAATAACATTCTTCTTTTTTTCTCTCTTGATCTCTAAATCCATCATTAGAAGCCTATGATGTAAAAATAATTATTATATTAAAGATATATTACTTATATTCTCCACGTGCATTAAAAAATGTTTATAATACATATCATGTATTGAATTCAAAATGTATTACAATTGTAATATTTATTTATTTATTTATTTTTATTAATGGTGTCAAAAAAATTACATATGAATTTCAAATATTTAAATATTATTTAAATTAGTATATATGTTTAATATATTAAAACTGTGTCGATGCATTAAATATGTATTTACATAATACAAATCTTCTAGTTTAAAGAATAGTAAGAACATCATTTGTGTAATATTTGATATATAATGAATTATTTATGTAAATACTCCTTTCAGTAGATATAATACATTTTCTAATAATGTAAAATTAATTAAATCATATGAAATATTTAAAATTCACACATAATACTTCTAATATGTATTGTTTATTGAATTTAAAATGTATTATAGTTATTTTTTATTATTTTCTCTTATTAATAATGTTAAAATAATTATTATATTAAAAATATATTACTTATATTCTCCAGGTGCATTAAAAAATGTCTATAATACATATAAAGTATCAAATTCAAAATTTATTACAATTGTAGTTTTTACTTATTTATTTTTATTAATGGTGTAAAAAAATATCATATCTGAATTTTAAATATTTAAACACTATTTAAATTAGTTTATACGTAATATATTAAAATTAAGTCAGTGCATTTTATATGTATTTACATAAAACAAATCTTCTTATTTAAAGAATAGTAAGAACATCACTTGCATAGTATTCAATCTAAAATTAAATTTTAAATTAAAATAATTAATTAATATTTTTAAAAAAAAGAGAGAGAAAGAGAAAGTAATAAAGAGAAATGTTCTCCTTCTCTTTGCTAATTTTGATAACAAAAGTACAATTATATTTGATAAGAGCTGAAATTATGCTACAAAATCATAATTTAGATTAAAAAATATATTATTTATGTAAATGACTTTTTTAAATAGTTCGGACTTCGGAGGTATATATATATATATATATATTTGGACCCTTTTCCTTTATTTTCTTTTATATTCTAGGGCAGGGTATTTTGTTGTTTCCAAGTGTGGTATCGGTCTCACAATTTCCATTTTACATCAGATCGGGTCATCTCTTTTTATGTATGTATCTCCTTCATCTTCACTCTTGCTCAGTGCTTTTGGTTCTTCGTTTAATCTAACTTATTACTTTGTTGCGTCTTCGGATGTATATATATGTCTTTGTATACGAGCTTCGAATTTTGGGAGTTGATTCGTTTGGAGGATTTGTAATTTCGAAGCCCTTATTTTGGGGCCTAAAGCCACTGTTGAGCCGCCCTTGCAGCTTAGTGATGAGTATAATTCCTTTTTTATGTGTAGAGTTGTATTAATGAACGTGATTGGTGGAGAAAAATGTATAGGAGCTTCTGTTCGCAGTTCTTTCCTCTTACGCTCCTGCTACTTCCAAAGCTATTTTCCAGAGTTATTTGTGCATAGAAACTTCATATAGCATGTTCATACCTCTTGACTTAGGAGGAATTAATGCTTGAGAGTTCAAGTGTTTGTCAGTCCCTGTATGATGCTTCTTTGAATAGAAACAAAGAGAGCAAGGCCACAAGATGAAATGTTTATCATTGTATTAATGACATGGGTGGAAGTGTTGAATATTAAATCATTTACCAAATAATTCTAATTATCCAAATATCCAGGTTTAATTTTTATTCATCTTAGTATTTGTTTGATCTTAAATGCCTCTTATTCTAAGTTAATCTACCCTAATGGAGCTTTGAGTTAAGATGAGTGTGTCAGACAACTTGATAATTAACATCTCACATATTCTGTAGAAGTAAATTTCTCGTCTACAGGAAAGTTTTAATTGTTAGAAGGTGTATAGTATCATAAACCTGTGGTGCAGTGCTGAGTTTTCTAATGAGACTGATGCTATTTTTAATTTTCTGGGAGCCTTGTAGATATAAAGGATTCCCTTACTCTGTAATATATCAGTACTAGCTTGGTACTGAATGCTTTTATTCTAAAACTTGCATTTTAGTTACTTTCATTGAAAAAAAAAAAAAACAGGAATTGCATAGTGTCATTCTAAAGTCTTCTTTTATCCTCCCCTCTGTTCTAATTTCTTCCAGAGTTGAGGTCCATCATTGTTATGCAAAATGGAGAGTAAAACAACGAAAGAGTCTGAATCAATCAATTCAAATCGGAGGCATAGCAATAGCCAGAAGAGGGAAAGGGGGTTGCAGATTGAAGGATATTCGCTAGAAGGGATATCAATAGCAGGTCATGAGACGTGCATAATAGTTCCCACGCTTAACTTAGCCTTTGATATTGGCAAGTGCCCTCAGCGTGCCATCTCCCAGCAATTCCTTTTCATCTCTCATGGCCACATGGACCACATAGGAGGATTACCTATGTATGTTGCGACTCGTTCCCTTTACAGAATGAAACCTCCTACTATTATTGTACCAAAAGTTATCAAAGAAAGTGTCGAGAAGCTTTTTGAAGCTCACCGAGCTATGGATCACTCAGAATTGAACCATACATTGATTGGTTTGGATGTGGGTAAAAATCTACTGTTTGATTATATAGTTCTCCTAATTAGTTATTACAATGTTGAAATTAGCTCTTATTTCACATTTTTGTGAATTTGTCTTTGCATACACAGGAGAAGAATTCTACTTGAGGAAGGATCTTAAAGTTAGAGCATTTAAGACTTATCATGTCATTCCTAGCCAGGTTGAGTACTTTCCTTAATGCTCTGGGTTTCAATTGATTATTTTCCCTGCCCATGCTTCTTTTTTGCCGGTATTAAGTGGATCTGAAGCAAAAACCGTGCTTTGTGCTTTCTACTAGAGGAAGCAGCTGCTACAGTAGGATTTTATGACCTTTGCATTTTGATCTCTACATATATTACTGGTGTCTATTTGCAGTTTTAATCACCTGGTTTTTATGGTGCAGGGTTATATAGTTTATTCAATTAAGCAGAAGCTTAAGCAAGAATATATTGGCCTTCCAGGAGATGAGATTAAGAAGTTAAAGTTATCAGGTGTGGAGGTCTGTCATGATATCATAGTTGAATAGAAATTTATCAGATTGCAGTTGTTTCTTAAGTCTGGTTATTTCAATCCAAGGGGTCTTGGATTTTGGACTTCATTTTCGGTAAGTATGCCCCACCAACACTTAATTAGGTGGGGACAAATCACCTAATGTTGTCTGTGCTGGAAGTTGAACCTTGCTCTCCAAGGTTGTCTTTGCCAAAAGTTGAAGCTTGCTCTCCAAGGTTGTTTTTGCCGAAAGTTGAACCTTGCTCTCCAAGGTTTTTTACTCACTTAGTTGGTGCTTGGCCTTGGGTGCAACTTGTTGTGGTTTGAGAACTTGTACTTGTTTCCATTTTTTTCTCGAAAACGTAGATCAGTCCATGCTTCAAGAGTACGTTATTGTGTTTGCTAATGCTCTACTAACCATCCGACAATATGCGACATTTCATGGGACTAAGGTTTTGTAGTCTGGATAATGCTATTATTTTGTTGCTTGGTCCATAACTTTTCCTTTTAAAATAATATGGAACTAGAGTTCATAAGAGGAGACGACAGGTTCGAGCAAACATAAATGAAAAACGGGTAATTGACTATGTGGTTCACTTCTAAAATATCTGAGCTCTTTATATTGTGGTGATAGAACTACCCAATCATTCAGTACAAGATCCCAATACATTTTACAACCCCCTAAGCTAATTAAGTAACATTGTACTTTAGATAGCAGAATGATTAACTAATTTTACAATTATTAAACTAAAAGTATGAGTCATCCAACCCTACTCCACTCCCACTCTCCTAGTTGGAGGGGGTCTAAACTCTGAAATAATGCCCAACTTGGACAAACGGACTAATTGTGAGGACTGGGTGGGGCCTTTGTAGAAATATCTGCAAGATAGAGCAAGGAAGGCACATAATGAAATCAAATAAGCCATTGAAGGTCTAATCCAACTATTAAACTAAAACTATGAGTCATCCAACCCCACTCCCACTCCCACTCCCACTCTCCTTGTTGGAGGGCGTCTGAACTCTGAAGTAACGTCCAACTTGGACAAAATGGACTAATTGTGAAGACTGGGTAGGGCCTCTGTAAAAATATCTGCAAGATGGAGCAAGGAAGCCCATTCTAGTCACAGGGAATACTTGATCCAACCATATATGCTTTCTATGCTCGTCAAATATCGGGTCTCGACAATGTGAATGACAGTGTCCCTATCATAATGTACAGTCTCTTTACATCTTTTCCCCTTTTATATTTTAGCTGAACGTTCTGCTTCTTCTCCATCTTTTTCACCCTCTCTGTACATCTTATTGGTTCTGGTAAGCTTCATGATGTTGGAGTGTTCCGTTGCTGGGGAAAACAGCCAAAGAATCTTTATAGTATAAAAGTAACTGTTGTCTTACTTTCTTCCTTCTTTGTTTGTTACTTCTCTTTTCTGTATCAATTAAGGATAAGAATCTCTATGCAATCGGATGACCATGTTTATTTCAAAAACTTTATTTACATTGAACAATTCCTTTCTGAGCCAGGCGCACCCTAGCCTTTTTTGGTATATAATCTTGCACGAGAATGCATCTGCAACAAATTTCCTGCATATCTTATGTATCAATATGACAGATTTGCTTTGGTTTTTGACAGATCACGTACACTACAACAGCACCTGAAATTGCATTTACGGGAGATACAATGTCAGACTTTATTAAGGATCCCAAAAATGTAGATGTTTTGAGGGCAAAAATCCTCATAATGGAGGTAAATTCCCTGTCTTCAAGACCTGCTAAAAATGTACCTTGTCTGAAACATGACGTTCAATTTCTCTGTCTCCTTGTAGCTATTTTCTTCTCCTTTAAAGGAACATTTTCAGAAGGAGATTTATGTTGTTCTTCTACTTCCGGTCTAAATCTAATATATACCATCTGAACTTCTAATGATTCCAGCATCTTTCTTAAATTTTAGCAAACACTCCAGGGAGTATGAAAAAAGGCCTTGAGGACCACTATTTGGTTTTCAACATTCTTACTGCATATCTTGTCATCTTCAACTTATGACACTTTCCTGACTTAATTTTTAGTAGGTCTCACGCATTTTCTGTATAATCCAACTATATCAAACTCATGAATTCATCGACTTATGGAGCTAGCAAAGTTGCTGACTAGTATGTATCACTTACCCTTGTGACGACGACACAATTGGATTAACTAATTAGCCTATTAATCTTTTACTAATAAGTTATCTTGGAGTAGTATCGTTACTTGTGGTCCTCCTTACGTAAATAACATCATAGCTGGTACAATATGATTAGCAGTGGGAAGATCTTTTGTGCAATTTGCGTTTTCAACATTACTGTTTCCAGATATTTAAGTTCTTCTGTGTGATACTTCTCAGAGTACTTATGTGGAGGACAAAACGACAGCTGATGATGCAAGAGAATATGGACATACTCATCTGTATGAGGTGGTTCTTTTTGCATCAAGTCCTGATATTCCCTTTTTATTAACCTCAAGATTTTAGTAGAGGATAGAAAAACAAAATCCTGGATGTGATAAAATTTTTAGAAGTCTGATATACTTTCTTTATGCTTTGATGACATCCTACCAGATTATCAACTTCGCAGACATGTTTCAGAACAAAGCAATCCTTTTAATCCACTTTTCGGCCCGCTATCAGTTGGATGTAAGTTTGGTCATCTCTCCCTCCCTCTCTCCCTCTCTCTTTCTCTCTCTCTCCAAGCACACACACCAGCCCTCACCAAACCCAAACCTATGTTGCTCGGACTCTTCAAAAAGGTCAACGGTTGCGTGTCAGATTCTCCAAAAATAGTATCCGAAAATAGTATACTTTTGGAGAATCCGACAAGGGTGCGGCATCAAAAAATTGAGAGTCCGTGTAACTTAGATCTAAAACAAGTATCTTAGATTGAGCTTCTAGAAACTACTCTTGTTGGGCTTCCCTAAGATGTCCAGCTATATTTCCTTGTTATGGGATGGCATACTCTCAAGTTTTTACTCTCTTTTTCTCTCTCAACTTTTATTTTTGTTTATGGAAAGTTGGTATCTAGGATAGAAGTGGAATTCAACTGTGTTTAGTTTCTCATGTGTGTCTTCACTATGTTGGTTGTAACTATCCCCCTTTGTGGTCTTTTTTCATTCTCTCAAAGACCAATTAATAGCATATCACTTTGTAATTTTTATCATTTGTTTTTATGCCATTAGTGCTTTTGTATAGCATTTTGGAACCCTTAAAGATTGTGAGGAAAGTGTGGCTTCGTACCCTTTCATGTTCCTAAATTTACCAATTAATCAATCATCTCCTCAGTATAGAAAGGATCTGATTCTAGAACAAACTTGTTTCATTTCTTTTTTACCACCATTCTAACAATTCTTTTTCACTTGTCAGGTTATTCAGGAGGCTATTTCTGCAATACCTCCACCTTTGGCAGGCAGAGTTTTTGCCCTTACAGAAGGCTTTTAATTAAAGGCCAAATCTATGTATCGGTCTCTCTGGACATTCCCTTTTTCTTTCCCCTCCTACAATTTGGCTGATTTCACCAAGAGCACTAATGATGAAGGAAAATTTTGCTATGGAAGTTAGCTAGTTATTGTTTAAAACTAAGCCAGATCCAGATCAGTCTGATTTATAATGGTCCTTTAGGGACATCTGATAGATTTTTGGGGAAATCAGATTTGTATTTAACCAAAATAGCTACTAATGTGATGACAGCGGACATTTTTTTATGCAGGTGATGACTATAATATTGATAGCTGATCCTCAATCTCATCAATATTTTGCAAGTATGAATAACATTACATCCTTCAGTATTAATTTTCTTTTTTGAAATGTCAGTATTTAGTCAGAGATAAGTGTCAGTAGTTGGCAGATTTTTTATTTAATAGCATGCAGCCAAGAGATCAAACATAAAAACATTCACATTCGCAAGGATATTTTATTCCGTCGATGACATTTGAAAAAGCATGACACACGGGGGAGATTAGAAAAATAAACTGAATTAATAAATAACATGCCTATGGTTTATCAATTCAAAGAAATATACTAAGTGGACGAAAACGTCACAATTGAATTTTAGTCATGAAAAATTCAATTTTTTTTCTCACTTGTAATAATGATTAAATATGTGTTAAAACTAAGAAAGTTGTTAAATATGTGTGAATATGAGAACTGCTGAACATATTCCAACATCACAACCAACAAAACTAAAACGCACTTCAAAATCATATTTGTCAAAAAGCATGTTTGATTTGATTTTAAAAATACTTTCTAAGATAAGCATTTCTTTTATATTATTTTTTATATCATAAGATTGAATGATATATTGACTTGTTGTTTGAATGATGATTTGTCATGATTTCATAACGTGTGATATTGTATGGTATGATATGATACTAATACAATACGATATTTGGACAGACTATATGATTTGCTACGTTTTAATGAGAATTTGTTATTTAATTTGACTGTATGATACTGTATCGTAACTTATAAATTTATAAAAATACCCTTAATTGTATAAATATTAAATTCATCCGTATTTTTCTAATAAATATATAAAATTCAGTAGGAAAACAAGCTGATATATCTTCAGTTCATACAAACAACACATAAAAACAAAAAAGTAAGAACTTTAAAAAAAAGCAAACCTAAAAAAATAGACTAAACTGGGAGAAAAGATAGAAAGCGAAAGAGACGATTTAAAAGTTGATTCGAAGAAAAATAAATAATAAAATGATGAGAATAATAGATATATTAAGGTAAAATTTAACGAAGAATAAAAGAAAAATTAAAATTAAATATATTTATCTGTATCTATACTTCTTTAAAAGTGGTAACTTCAAAACTCAAAAGTCAAATTACTGAATTACCTTGGATCATTAAAAAAAAAAACCACTCCCGAAGAGAAGCCACCTCTTCACTCACATGTCACTTTCTCTTAAAGCCAAAACAAAAGAAAAACATGCCCATCCTTTAACTCTGTCGACGTCGTATCACCGGTTCAGCGTCAGTTCAAGAGCAAACGAAAGGCAGTCACCGAAATGTCCGGTCGATTTGCTGTCGTCGATGTGTGATGGTCAGAGAGTCGGTGGAAAATACGCATGTGTCAGGCGGATCAAGTGGTACTACCAACGACATTAAGTCTCACTGGCGTTTGCCACCGCCATGTTATGGTGCTCCCTTTTTGGTCGCTGCTTATATTTATCAAGGTGTTCTGCAACTGCTAGAGAGTACTGCGCCACAAAGCGATTCGGTCCGAACAAGGAGAGGTTTGAACAGTTGCCATTCATAAACTATTGATCCAATGTAAAATGTCTGATATGATCATGTATGATGGTAACAATTTGGTGTGGGTTTGTCAACATTTAAATATTAATTGAATCATATTTAAAGTGTTTTTAACGTTAGGAAAGGTGTCTTTTTGGAATCAATGTTCAGTGGCTTATTATTGCTTTGGTGATAGATGAATTGATGCGGAGAATCAAAGGTGTATGTTATTTATGGATGACATAATCCTAATTAACAATATTCAAGATAGAGTTCTTGCTAAGCTAGAGAATTGAAGACAAAGCCTAGCGACAAAAGGGTTTGGATTCACTAAGACCAAGATTTAATATTTGAAGTGCAATTTAAAAATTCACATATTATTTGATTTTTCATTTTTAAGATAGTATAGATTACAAAAAGATACTCTACATAACACGATATACACGTGCAACTCACATGGCAAAAAGCTAGTTTAAAATTAAGAGTAAATTTAAAAAAAAAAAGGAAGAGAAACATGGGATTCCATCAAATTGATGATTTCAAAAAGTGAAAATTTTCATGATTACAATTCATATCATATCATGTAATTTATAAAACAATCAAAATAAACATGATTTCCCTGCTAACCATGATACACCATACCTACCACTGAAAATCATCAGCCAACAAGGTGCAAAGGATTGGCTTCAGATGGATTTCTCGAATAGTAATGTTATGACTGCGTCATGTTTGGTCATTATGGTGTGCGTAAGACGTTAAATAAATCAGTAACGAAACTTGTCGAATGATGATTAGAATAATTGGGATAGAGCATTCCAAATCCAGTCTGTCTGCCACTTCTTGCAGCACATAGAAATGGTTTTGCATGGCCCCTGGTTTTAGTAACTGTTGAGACAAGGACTTTTGATGATTAACAAAATAAATGAAACAGGTAGATGAAACAGGAAAATTCATCAGGTTCATTCTACAGATAGAAAGACGACACAGAAAAGTGCAACACGACACAGCAGCAAGAAAGTGCAATGTACTATTGCAAACAGACAATACCTGGCACTGGAAATAAGGAGGAAAACAAGGAACATTATCTCAACTAAAACTCCTAAAAGAAGAAGGTTACAAAGAAGGAAATATTTTTCAAGAAGCATGAAAAAAGGGGAGAAGCATGAAATAAGGAGGATAACAAGGAATATTATTCCAAGTTAAACTCCTAGAAGAAGAAGGTTCCAAAGAAGGAAAGTTTGTCAAAAAGCGTGAGATGTGGATTGCAAAAAGGAATTCGAAAAGAAGTTGGAGAAGGAACTTTCTTACAGCTATAAAACCAGATTCAAGATTCACAACAAGGGGTGCAGAAAAAGAGAGAAAAACGAAGCAAAAGAAAGAACAATAAAATCGAGTCTAGGGTTTTCTTTTGTTTCATAGGAAAGTTGTAAATCTCAGAGTTCATAACTGAGAGTAGTTTATCTTCAAGTTAGAGTTAACAAGAAGATAAGTTGAAACATAATCCTTGGGAGGATTGTGAGTAGTTTGTAGGTGAAGGTATAGAAGTAAGGTTATTACGAGTTGTAATTAACTTTTTGAAGGCTCACGTTGATTTTAATAAATTTGGAGAAATTCCTGTAGTGGTACAGGTCGTGGTTTTTACACCTATCGTGAGCTAGGTGTTTCCACGTAAAATCATTGTGTCTAAAGCGTTAATTCTGTACGATTGAAACAGGTCATCTAAACCTGTTCCAAACAAGTAGGCAAAATTAAGGTGCGCGGTTCTAACAAGTGGTATCAGAGCAGGGTTTCTTGTTAAAGGTTAATACCTAAGAAACGATCATCATGAACACCGCACCACCGCTTGGACATGGAGAAGGACAGTCCGCCGTTAGACCCCCGCTCTTCAACGGAACACACTTCGCATGGTGGAAGGCCCGTATGGAAGATTTTATCCAAGGAGAAGATTATGAACTCTGGGATAGAATCATCATGGGTCCAACCATTCCCACGCGAACTGTAGAAGGCAGACTAGTTCCAAAAGAAAGGAGTGAATTCAATGCCGACGATCTAACAGCCATGAGAAAGAATGCCAAAGCCAAGAACCTATTGGTCTGTGGTCTAGGACCTGAAGAATATAACAGAATTTCAAATTGCTCATCTGCCAAAGAGATTTGGGATGCCCTCACGATTGCTCATGAGGGAACTGCTCAGGTTAGAAAATTCAGAGTCGCCATGCTGTTTACTGAATATGAAACCTTCAAGATGAAGGAGAATGAAACACTGAACGAGATGATGGCTCGACTTACCCTGCTCATAAATGAGTTAGCATCACTGGGAAAGACTCTCACCCCTGAAGAACAGGTTGACAAGGTTCTTAGAATCCTTCCAAAAGCCAAGTGGGATGTCAAGGTTACTGCAATCAGGGAAGCAAAGGATATTGAAACCATGACCCTAAACGAACTAGTTGGAAATCTCAGAACCTATGAGATGAATATGGAAGATTCAAAGAAACAAACAAAGGTGGATGAAAGGACACTGGCTCTAAAGGTTACCTCTGATGACGAAGAATCAGACATGGAGGAAGACCAAATTGCCTTCCTTGCAAAGAATTTCAAAAAATTCCTAAGGAACAGAAAAGGGAAGGATAAGAAAGAAACAGGTAACAGGAAGTGGTCTGATGACACAGGTAGCAGGAAGTGGTCCGATGACAAAGGCAACTCCGGATGTTTTAAATGTGGTAAAACTGATCATCACATTAAACAATGTCCTCTATGGGAAATTGAGTGGAGAAAAGAAAGGGCTGAAAAAGAAATCAAAGAAAAAGCTGCTAAACAAAAGGAGAAGGAAAACTATGCAATGATGGCTGCATGGGGATCAGAAATAGAAGAATCTGATACTGAGGATGCTGATGAGACTGCTCTCATGGCTGCTGAAGACTCAGACGCAGAGGATGAAACTCAACCTGAGGTAAGTTTTTCTGAGCTAAAAGCAAAACTACACTGTTTCACAAAAGACAAACTTATCATTCTCTTGAAAGGACTAATAGACAATTTTCAAGAAATTGAAAGTGAAAAATATCAGTTAATTAAGGACTTTTCAGACCAAAAATTTGAAAACCTCGAAATTAAGAACGGTTTGAATGAAGCCAATAAAATAAATGACCACTTAAAGAAACAGGTCAAACAACTTGATTCACTCGTACTAAGTCTGAAAACAGAAGTCTTAAAATTCACTACTGCTGATAAAAGGACAAATGAAATTAATCTGAATCTTAAGAATTTACAAACTGAGCTTAAAAACAGCAATGTTGATTTAATTCAAGAAAAGGAAAAAGTAAAAAGACTAAATCACGAAATAGCAACCATAAAACTAGACCTAGAAAAGGCAAACCGTTGGACCAAGTCTTCTAGGATAGTTAACCATCTAGGTAATAAAAATTATAATGAGAAAGCTGGAATAGGGTTCTTTCAAGAAAGAACCACCTCCACTGATTTATGCTATCTATGTGGCAAAACTGGGCACCCAACCACTGAATGTCCTATTGCTAGTAAAGCCAGAAACAGAAACATTGCCCATATGCATAAAAGTAAGACTGGGGTAAACAGAAGGAACAGATCACAAAACATGTTGCCTCAATGGGCTAAAAGAAATCTTATTCATCCCTTCTATAACAAGAAAGGACCCAAGCTAGTCTGGGTTCCTAAAACTAACCCCTAATTTGTTTTGCAGGCCACAGTGAAAGGAAGCAAGCATTGGTATATGGACAGTGCTTGTTCGAGACACATGACGGGAGACAGACTAAAATTCCTTTCACTAACACCATTAAAAGGTGGAAAGGTCTCCTTCGGCGATGGCAAGAAGGGGACAGTCGTGGGCATTGGAAAGATTGGACGAGAAGAATCCAAAGCTGTAGAAGATGTCTATCATGTAGACGGACTAAAACACAATCTCCTAAGCATCTCTCAATTGTGCGACAAAGGTAACGAGGTCATCTTCACCTCTGATAGTTGCAAGGTCAAAAATCTAAAGACAAAAGAAGTGGTCCTAACAGCAAATAGATACAAGAATGTATACAAGGCCGACATCATAGGTATGGGTGGAGTGCAATTAAAATGTCTCAGTGCAATAACGGAGGATCCATTACTATGGCACAAACGACTTGGACACGCTAGCTTGAAACAACTAAATACACTCTCATCCAAGAACATGGTCGAAGGGTTACCAAAAGCCAGATTCAAAGGAGAAAAGGTATGCAGTGCTTGCGCTAAAGGGAAGCATGTTAGAACATCCTTCAAATCAAAGAACCAGGTAAGTACAACCAAGTGCTTGGAACTGGTCCATATGGACTTATGTGGACCTATGAGGGTAAAAAGCAGAGGAGGTAAAAGATATATGTTTGTTATTGTTGATGATTACTCTAGATATACCTGGACCTTTTTCTTGGCTTCTAAAGACGAATCCTTTGATGTCTTCTCAATTTTCATCAAGAAAATGGAGAAGAAATTGGAAACTTCCCTAATATCCATAAGATCAGACCATGGAACCGAATTTGAAAATATAAAATTCCTAGAATTTTGTTCGAAAAATGGTATTGATCACAACTTCTCCGCCCCAAGAACCCCTCAACAAAATGGAGTGGTAGAAAGGAAGAATAGAACCATAGAAGACATGGCTAGAACAATGATGATAGCTAGTAATGTAGCTAGAAACCTCTGGGCTGAAGCAGTAAACACTGCTGTCTATATACTCAACAGATGTATGCTTAGACCTCTGTTAAATAAAACACCCTATGAATTACTTAAAGGAAGAAAACCCAACATCTCCCACTTTAGAACATTTGGTTGCAAATGCTATGTTCATAACAATGGTAAAGATAATTTAGAAAAATTTGATGCTAGGAGTGATGAGGGAATTTTCTTGGGATACTCACTACACAGTAAAGCCTATAGGATCCTAAACAAACGAACAAATTGTGTTGAGGAAAGCATTCATGTTATATTTGATGAAACTATTTGTGCTCCTGAGAATAACTTGCAGGATGTTGATGAACGTGAACTTCAATCAAAAGAACAGGTTAATTTACCTGTTCCACTCACTGAAAAGGATGAGAGCATACAGACAGGGGGAACAACAGCAGAATCTGAAAGTCAACAGACAGATTCAAACTCCAATCCATCAGCCCAATCACTAAACGAACTGAACCAAGGGTTGGTGATAAGAAACTACAAATATCAAGATTCACATCCTCTTGATAACCTTCTCACAGACTTGAATTCTGGAATCACTACGAGATCTGGAATAAGAAACCTTTGTGCCTTTCAAGCTTTTGTCTCACTAATGGAACCAAAACGGATAGGGGAAGCACTACAAGATGAGAAATGGATTCTTGCCATGCAAGAAGAACTCAGTCAGTTTGAGAGATGCAAAGTATGGCACTTAGTACCTAAACCAGCAGGAAGAACTATTATTGGCACTAAGTGGGTCTTTCGAAACAAACTGGATGAACATGGAACAGTTACAAGGAACAAGGCGAGACTAGTGGTCCAAGGATACAATCAGGAAGAAGGAATAGACTACGATGAGACCTTTGCACCTGTTGCAAGGCTTGAAGCCATTAGACTCCTCGTAGCCTTCGCCGTCTTCAAAGAAATCACCCTGTATCAAATGGATGTAAAAAGTGCATTTTTAAACGGATACTTAAAGGAGGAAGTCTATGTGAAACAACCTCCGGGATTTGAGAGTATGGAGCATCCTGACTATGTCTTTAAACTAGATAAGGCCTTGTATGGACTGAAACAGGCCCCACGAGCATGGTATGAAAGGCTATCAAAATTTCTCCTCAACCATGGTCACACTAGAGGAAAAATTGATAATACCTTATTCCTAAAAACTCAAGGCCCTGATCTCCTCATTGTTCAAGTTTATGTAGATGACATCATTTTTGGGTCCACAAGTGAGGTCATGACTCAAGAATTTGTAAAACTAATGAATGGAGAATTTGAAATGAGCATGATGGGAGAACTAAACTTTTTCTTGGGCCTTCAATTCAAACAAACCCCCTCTGGAACTATGATTCACCAAAGTAAATATGTGAAGGAACTCCTCAAAAGGTTCAAACTAGAAGATGCCAAGGAAACTGATACGCCTATTGCCACTGCCACAAAGCTGGAGATAGATGACACAGGTTCAACTGTTGAGCAAAAGCTCTATCGAGGTATGATTGGTTCCTTGTTATATCTTACTGCTAGTAGACCTGACATTGTTTTTAGCGTAGGTCTTTGTGCTCGTTTTCAAGCCAATCCGAAAGAATCACATCTCAAAGCGGTGAAAAGGATCTTTCGATATCTCAAGGGCACCTCTGATCTGGGGTTATGGTACTCCAAAGGTAGCAATTTCAATCTCATGGGATACACTGATGCTGATTATGCTGGTCACCTCGTGGATCGCAAAAGCACATCTGGTATGGCCCACTTCATTGGAACGTGTTTAGTTTCCTGGTCCACCAAGAAGCAGAACTCTGTCGCACTATCCACAGCTGAAGCTGAATACGTAGCAGCAAGTTCGTGTTGTGCTCAATTGCTCTGGATTAAACAACAATTACTCGATTTTGGAATCGATGTTGGAACAGTTCCAATCTTGTGTGACAATACAAGCGCCATCAACATTGCAAAGAATCCTGTCCAACACAAATGGACCAAACATATTGACATAAGGCATCACTTTCTTCGTGACTGTGTAGACAAAGGGATGGTATCGATCATGTTTTGCCCCACTGAAAATCAAATTGCTGATATTTTTACCAAGGCACTAAGTAGAGAGCGGTTTGAACAAATCAGGCTAGACTTGGGGATGGTCAAAATTACATAAAACCCTCCTTGACTTACTCAAAATATCATGATATGTTTTATAAGTTTTGGAGTGCTTTAGATAATTATTTATCTCATGTATATCCCTTCATCTTGTAGAGGTTAACATGAGGACGTGGTCTTATATGCCGGAGTATTGTCGCAACAGGCATCAACGATTGGAACAGGTCAATTTACCAGGTAACACTTGCTGTGCAAAATTATACTTATTACTGAGTCAAATATTTAAACCAGGCACATTCAGTTTGTTTCATTCCTCAACTTGTTTCATTCATCATTTCCCCCCATCACAAGCCAAAACTAAAATGCTCGAATTTTACGCACAAGGAAGTGTGCGTGACTCTGTTCTTTGCACAACTGTTCGAGGGGTTTCTCTCCGCCTCTCTTCCTCTGATCTTGGCCGTCTTCTACAAATCCCTGCTGTTGGCTGGGCGCACTATGTCCGTCACGAGTGACCTCCTCTAGACCAATTGCCATCTGCTTTGGAAATCACCCGGAAATTTGCTGGGGAGCCCTCTCTCACCCACCATAGACGTGTCCAACGCAAGGAAATGTCGCCTCTTCACAAGCTATATTTGATGTGGTTCATAAGATCATCATTCCACGACAGGAGCATCGCTCTGAAGCAAGCTATTTGGACCTAACACTGATGGAACTACTCGATGAAGGTGTTCCAATCAACCTTCCTGCTCTCATGCTGCAGAGGGTTCTTGTTCAGGTTAAAAAGGGACATGCTCTTCCCTACGGATTTTGGTTGGCTACCATTGTTGAGGCCTCTTCCGTCCCAGTCCAGGTCTGGACCATGCAGACCACTAAAGATGTGATAGGACAGGTGGACCATCAGGTTTTACCTGGTTCAATACAGCGACCAGGCACTCCTCTGCATCGTCTTCAGATGACTCTCAATGCTAAGGATGCAGAATTGGCCCAGGAACGAGAAAGGTTTCAGCTAGAAACACAGGCCCTCACTCTCAAAATTACGGAACTAGAGGAGACTCTCGTGAAGGAGCAAGCTAAACACACCGATATTGTTCATGCCCTTACCAAGCTCATCTCTTAACTCCGACCTCTCTTTCCAGCCTTTGTGTCCTCTCTTCCTTTTTGTGCCTTGTTTAAGTTGTTTGTCTCTTTTTCTTTTTGCATGGCAGGTGGTTTGACTGGTGGTAGATCTTTTGTTCCTTTATTGTTGCTTATGTTGTGTACTCTCGTATATAAATATACATTCTCTGTTCTGTTCTACTGCTGGTTATACATGTTGGTTCTCCTTGCTTATACTTATCACTTTTCTTTTCGATGATGTCCAAAGGGGGAAGATGAGTTGAAATGCATATAGTTTAACCTTGTTTAACCTGTTTCATTGTTGCGAACAAGTTAACCTGGTTCATTGTTATAAACAAGGATGGTGTCAACTCAGAAAATTTGTCATCATCAAAAAGGGGGAATTTGTTGAGACAAGGACTTTTGATGATTAACAAAATAAATGAAACAGGTAGATGAAACAGGAAAATTCATCAGGTTCATTCTACAGATAGAAAGACGACACAGAAAAGTGCAACACGACACAGCAGCAAGAAAGTGCAATGTACTATTGCAAACAGACAATACCTGGCACTGGAAATAAGGAGGAAAACAAGGAACATTATCTCAACTAAAACTCCTAAAAGAAGAAGGTTACAAAGAAGGAAATATTTTTCAAGAAGCATGAAAAAAGGGGAGAAGCATGAAATAAGGAGGATAACAAGGAATATTATTCCAAGTTAAACTCCTAGAAGAAGAAGGTTCCAAAGAAGGAAAGTTTGTCAAAAAGCGTGAGATGTGGATTGCAAAAAGGAATTCGAAAAGAAGTTGGAGAAGGAACTTTCTTACAGCTATAAAACCAGATTCAAGATTCACAACAAGGGGTGCAGAAAAAGAGAGAAAAACGAAGCAAAAGAAAGAACAATAAAATCGAGTCTAGGGTTTTCTTTTGTTTCATAGGAAAGTTGTAAATCTCAGAGTTCATAACTGAGAGTAGTTTATCTTCAAGTTAGAGTTAACAAGAAGATAAGTTGAAACATAATCCTTGGGAGGATTGTGAGTAGTTTGTAGGTGAAGGTATAGAAGTAAGGTTATTACGAGTTGTAATTAACTTTTTGAAGGCTCACGTTGATTTTAATAAATTTGGAGAAATTCCTGTAGTGGTACAGGTCGTGGTTTTTACACCTATCGTGAGCTAGGTGTTTCCACGTAAAATCATTGTGTCTAAAGCGTTAATTCTGTACGATTGAAACAGGTCATCTAAACCTGTTCCAAACAAGTAGGCAAAATTAAGGTGCGCGGTTCTAACAGTAACCTTTGACTTCCCCAATTAGCTGACTAATAACGTAACATAAATCATATTCTCTCAATTTATTTGATATTTTTTAAAATTTATTTCAAAATTATAAATAAAAATAACTTAATTTTTAAATTTTTTTCATAATAAAATAATTTATTAGCAACTTAGTTATCTAAAATTCGTTTTACAGGAGTTTCAAAAAAATATATATATAAAAAAAACTCATGTACATCATATAAATTAGAAAAGAGAAATAGTATTTTTCATTATAAAGTCCCTGCCATTTTACAGCTATCAAACAACACCCCCATCACCTGGCTATTCCGTACCTATCTTCACCAGCCCCATCACCCCCTATCCCCACCCACAATATATATAGATGTGCTGCAAGTTGCAATACTAGTGTTCTCAAATTTAATTTCTTGATCTTCTCATTTTCTGCATGAATATTGGGAAGATTTTGCTGAGTAACACAAGTTTATCAAGACATAATTATTCTCATATGTCGAAAAAGAGGAAGAGGAAGAAGATGGAATCAGAAAAGAGAAAGAAGTCAAGGAAGAATGATTATGATACTAATAATAATATGGTTCAAAAATTGTATGATACTTGCAAGCAAGTATTTGCAAATGGTAAGGCTGGCTATGTTCCTCCTTCTCACGACATCCAACGACTAACCTCCCTACTAGGTATGTATCTATGTCTAATTTTCCTTGATCGCAGTCAGAATTTTTTCTAAGAGAATTTAACACATATATATAATATGTAAAAAATTTAAAAATTCAATATTTAAAGAAAAATTACATTACATGTTTTCTTTCATATAAGATCGATATTGGGATTTCAAATGAATTCTATATTTATATGTGGACATTTCAATTCATTCGATTATTTATAGAAATAGATGCAATTCTTTTAAAAGGATTGAATTTATATATTGTTTACTCTTTTTTCCCCCCTTTTCTTGATCTATTTTTACTTTATTTTATTTGAATGATTTATTTACAAGTGCTTGGAATTTGGAGCCATTAATTTCGTGTATTTGTTAAATATGAACTCCTCTCTGTCAAAATTTAAATTTCTCACTACGTGGCTTAATTGATGAGCTAGTGAAGCTTGTTACATACGCTTTATTTGAACTTTGGGGATTTTAAATTCTAAAAATTATTTTAAATTTTTTTTATTTTTATATATTTTTAATAAATTTCTTATTGAAAATATAAGATTTGAATTACAGTCTGAAAGTTTAGTCGAACCTATAAAGTATTGAATTTTGAAATTGAATCTTATATAGTTAAAGTATTCTAATGCTAATAATTTTGTACATAAAATTTTAATCTCTCTCAACATTCTCAATGTAGTGCTGAAATTTTGAATCAGCCTATAATGACCATTTAGCTCTTCATATATTTTCCCTTTTTGATATTTTAATTCTTTTCGAGATGTGAGCTACTTTGTTAAATAAATGATTTAATTATTCTACAAGTGTTTTTGATATTTTAATTCTTTTCGAAATGTGAGCTACTTTGTCAAATAAATTATTTAATTATTCTACAAGTGGACTGAATTACTTAACTCGCAAGCCATTAAAGATTACTGAGAGTTTTTCAAAATCGGAATAAAACGCGTCAAGTTTAGACTGGTCTTTAAATATTTTCCGTTATAAGTTGCAGATAGTTTGGAACCAAAAGACATCAAGTTTACAGCAGCAAGTTTGGAATTTTCATGTACAAGTCCTGGAACCAAGGAAGCTCCTCTTGTCACATACATTAAGCTCCATGAATGCCAAAAATTTTCGGTATTATATTATATTTTCCCTTTAATTAATTTTTTTATATTTCAAATAATTAATGAAAAATGATTGTTGGTCCAATATAATTAATTTAATTTTATTTTTTAAAACTGTAGATAGGGATGTTTTGCTTGCCACCTTCAGGGGTAATTCCTCTTCATAATCATCCTGGCATGACTGTGTTCAGCAAACTTCTAGGAGGAACTGTGCAGACCAAGTCATATGATTGGGTGGAAAATCACGACCAAAAACAGTTTAACAATTGTAAGAAAATCTTTTAATTTTGTATATAAATTAATTGTGCAGCTACTTAAACATGATAATCAAGTAGGGTATGTGTTACAAGAATTTTAGTTTAGTGCATAATTGAGCATGCATGGATTTAACTTACCTACACTCATCATATTAAATAATTTTTGCACTTAGTTGACATTTACTTTATTGCATACTCTCTCTTAAGAAAAAAAATAATTAAAATTACTGTTTGACTAATATATTTTTTATAAATAATTAAATTTTTATTTATATATATGTGCTCATTAATTTTAGAATAATTAATGTTAAGGGCAAAATTAAAAAAAGATAGTTAATGCTCTCTTGATTATCTAAACTGATAATTATTTTGGAATAACTATTCTTTTTAATATACCTAATAAGTAAAATGGGATGTAGGGAGTAACGATTTAGCATAATAAGTTGCTAGTGTAGGATGAATTCAAATTTTAAATTTATATTCGATAGATTGGTCTTTTAAGATATTTTAGTTTTTTTTTTTTAAATAATGCAGGTGAAACTGTTGTAAGTCAGCTATTTAAAAACACTCTTATGTTTAACAAATTTATAGGGATATATTTCTAACCCTATTTTGTTGCACCGTTTAACAAAGAAACCAACACTATTATATTAGCACTATAAAGTTAATTACGTATAAAGTAGTTAGTTGCTTTAATATTACCATCTAGGTTACTATGTTTACTAACTGTAGCCAGTTTGTTCTATATATAATATATTATAGACTGATATATCGAAGAGTTGTGACTTTTCTCAGAAGTTATGTCTTTTTCAAAAAGTTTTAATTTTTTACAAATGATTATCTCCTTTTCGATAAGGCACAATAAGCACTCGTTCACACTATCATTTGTTGTCTATTAATAGAGGAGTTTCTCTTATTTTTCAATACGAAAATCTCCAACTTTTTCTTCTTCCACACAAACAAATTCTTGTGTATTTTACTGTCATTGAGTGAGTTGCTAACACCGTGATTTTAGATACAAATACACAAATGAATAAAATCATTTTTTATTCGAAAAGGATATATTCTATCAACATCAGGTACTTGAGGAGAATAATTTTCTTAAGAAAATATACAGTGTATTCAGTGAGCTCGATTTTCTTCTTAGCAATATTGTTCCTGTTTTTCTTACAAATATCTGTTTTCAGTAGTAGTTTTAATTCTGGGTTTGAAAACTTACTAGAACCTTTATTGTTTATTATTTCTACAAAAAAATTTGTTCTATAAATTTTTTAATTCTAAGTAGTTTTCTAATCGAGACTAAACAACAATATATATATATATATATATATTCAGTAGTACACATGACACGTTCAAATTTTCTAATCGAGATTAAACAACAGTATATATATATATATATGTCCAGTAGTACACATGACACGTTCAAAATCATATATGTTTTCATATCTTTTACAGCTGACGGACAACAGAAATATCAGACGAGGCTGGCAAAAGTTCATGCTGAGGGAGTCTTGAGTGCACCATGCAATACTTCAGTGCTCTTTCCAGAATCAGGAGGAAATATGCACTGCTTCAAGGCTCTAACACCTAGTATCCTACTCGATGTTTTAGGACCACCCTACTCAGAAGATGAAGGACGTAAATGTACATACTACCAACAATACTCCTACGACCACATCACTTTTTTGGGTATGAAATTGATGATTGCTACTTATTATATACTCCCTCCGTTCGTCCATCATGACTTGTCCATATACTGTTTTGGTATGTCTGACAATACTTAACCAGTTTATAAAATCAAAAGATGATTTTACACTTAGTTCTTAATTTACCTGTTGCATTTTTCAAGATATTGTATTTATTATATTCAAAGAGTGATTTTAATAAAATTACGCTTATCATTTACTACTTCTTAATCCATGTGCCGCATGCCGATAACGCTAAAGAAATGGAGGTGAAGGATGATGAGACAAGATCATATGCATGGCTTGAAGAACGAAACGATAAGCAGTTCGTTGTGTTAGCAGGAACATATGACGGTCCTACAATCAAAATATAAATTCAAGTGCCCTATACAGTATAATCAAAATAATCATAACTAGCAATTTTTTTTTATACTGTTGTATGATATACGAATAATATACGTTTTGATACAAAATAGTGTATATCTATTTAAATATATATTGCATTAGTAAATATAATTATTTTGGCTGATCAACCAAATATGTGATTTGCTCTATATGTAACTCTTTTAATTAAATAGTCGAAATATCGTGCACTCCAATTGTGTTGGTTCAATTCGGGTAAGAAATAATTAACTGAATTTTAGTCAGACATTAATTATACAGGAATAAACTATAAAGGTATTAGTTATTAAGGAAGAAGAAGCATCTTTCATCGAAAACACTATTTAATTACTCCTCGATAGTATTAGAGTATCAACGAAAACTGATCACATGAATAGAATAAGAAAATAGTAAGACAAAATATTTGAACTATGGGTCTAAAAAGGATAAATATATTCCATTGAATCCACTTTAAGTATATACTTTTTGTAGTCAATTTACTTTGCACATTTTTTCTTAAAGGTAATATATGAATAATTTTAGGGGATTTTTCATAAATATACACCTAAAAATCATTTTTTCAATTACCTTATCAAGTCAAAAAAATTACAACTAGAATACCAATTTTTATTACAAAAGTAGGAGAGAGAGGATATTTGTGGTATAATTAATATAGTATTTGATGTGATGTAATGTCTTGGGATTTGGAAGAAAGTAATGAATGGAAAATTTTTTGGTGTTTGATGTGATATATTAGTATTGGGAAATGGAAAAAAAAATATAGATGATATTATAAAGATTGTGTATTAGTTTCAAAGCTGCGTGGAAACCATACAGAAACCATACATGAAACCATACAGAAACCATTAACCCCTGCTGACCTTCAACCAAATCTGCACAACCCCCAAAAACCAAAAAAAAAAATTATATATATATTCATGGTTTCCTCCTTCCAAAAAAAAGCCTAGCACGATGAAAAACCATGCAGAAAACCATTAAAACTGTTGACCTTCAAGTAAGTATGCACCAAATATATATATATATATATATATATATATATATATATATATATATATATGCATAAAATGGTGCAAGTACCCTACATGGAAAACCATGCAAAACAATGAAAACCATAAAAAAAAATATGTTTTTTTTTATTAATTAAAAAAACAAAATGTTTATGGTTCTATGTTGATATTACAGTTAGTAACCATAATAAGAACCATAGAGAACACCCGAAAAAATGTGGACCTTAATACCAAATATGCACACAATAATTTTTTATATATAAGGAAAATTAAGAATGTTTAATATTGTTTAAAAATATTATCTATTGTGTACATTTTTAAATAAATAAAAAACTCTTGGCCAAGAAATGGAGAACATTTAATGTAACGTGATAGGAATACTTTTGGTAGGATCTAGTGTTTCCTAGGTTATGATATTATAAACACTGTGTAGTAGTTTCAAAGCTGCCTGAAACCTTACAGAAAATCATACAGAGAACCATACAGAAAACCATACACAAACCATAGACCCCTGTTGACCTTCAACCAAATCTGCACAACCCTCAAAAACCCCAAAAAAAAAAAGTATATATATATATATATATATATGCATACAAAACAAAATTTTTTATGGTTCTATGTTGATATTACACTTATTAACCATAAAAGTAACCATAGAGAACCCCCGAAAAAACCATAGAGTACCCATATGCACACAATTATTTTTTATAAATATAAATATGTATATATTAATTGTGCCTCTTCAAATATTTAATTTATATATATATATATATATATATATATATATATATATATATATATATATATATATATATTGTTTTCGAACGACTTTCTTTTTTGGCATTAAGATATACCAACAATTAAACCATGTCGGACCCATTAAATGCACCTGTCCGCTGAGGTCACGTCAGCATTTAATGCTGACGGCCCACCTGCATTTAATAAAAAAAAATAGAATAAAAAGGACATGTATATTATGGTAATTTTGGTGCTATTGTTGTAAATAAATGGAAATGTGTAAATTTGGTACAAATATTGTATATTCTTGTAATAAATCCTAATTTTATTATTCATGTATTAACGCTACAAGAAAATTATATGGGCCGTATTTCAAACAAGATGGGCTTTCTTCAGGTATAAACGGGCTGGTTACATACAAATGACTTGGACTGGCCAGTTAAGAATAACCAGTAAATAACAGTTAAAAGGGTCGTTTGGTACGGAGATGAATAACGTAAAAATTAATAATGCATGTATTAATAATGTAGAAATTATTTTTTATGCGTTTAGTTCATTACTTTCTATCTAATGTTGTGCAGGTTTAAAACTCTACAAAAACTTCTTTCCAATTATATCCTTGAATTATTATGAAATTTTACTATTTCATGTAATTAGGTCAAAATAGATTATTTTGTTGTAACTTCCAACTAGCTAGGAGAACAATAGTTTTGTCGTGATGTTTGCTATTTTTTCACTTGAATTATTTGATGATAAATAATTGTGATCTTAATAACTAATTCATAAAACGTCAATTTTCAATTTGATAAAGACAAATCATCTACTTTTACGATCGAAAAGATGACAAATAATTGTAAAAATGAATAAACAATCATATTTACACATAAATATTAGCAAATTGTAGTTCAATATGGAGTTTATATCTTAAAAGGACATTCAACTTTGATAATTTATCTAATATAGTTATTGAACATTATTTTGTATCAATAAAATTGCTCAATTAGGCCTCTGTATCAACAAAATCACTCAACTAAATGGATTCTCAAATTAAAAAAAAATTGACATGGCAAAATAATTTTTGTATATTATTTAAATATAAACCCAAAAATAAATAAAACTTAAAAATTTGATATGGTAAATATATTATTTTTTTATATTATGCAAAATATGAACCACCAAATAAACAAAATTTGTAAGTTAATTTATTTTAATAAATTTACTAATACAAAACTATAAACATAAAACATAAAATCAAGAAAATAAAAAAAAAAAAGTGTAAAAGAATTTGAGGGATATTTTTTGCTTTACATATTTAATCTCATGGTATTAAATCCTATATATTACTAATACCACAAAATGGAATGTATTAGTTAATACCATGTAGAGTGTATTAACTAATACATGAATTAGTTATATATAAGCCAAAAATTCCCATCAAACATAATAATAAATGATATAATACTATACACAATATATATGGATTATTTCTCCTAATACATCATACTAAACAGCTTTACAAGTGGTTGTCCCCTTACTTTCATATCCTGTTATTAATTATTCTCGCGCATTTTATACCATGAGTATACCATGAGTATACAGAAGGAAGACACAATGCATCAGTGAAAATGTTTGATACCATCAAGGTATATACAGTCTAATGGTATCAAAGATGAAGAAGCAATGCTTCAATGAAAATACTACTCAGTTATTTCTTGATACTCAACTAAATAGTATATAAAACTCTAATAACATAAAAGAGACACATACTTCAATAAAAAGACTGCTCAATTATAACTTAATACCATCAGAGTTAATAGACTATAAGAAATCTACGGCCTAAAGTTGGGGATTGCCAAACTTAATTAAATAATAAAAAACGCTAAAATTACGAGAGGTCTTTGATTTTGAATAATTTTGGATAAAAATAAAATTAATAAAATAGCAAAAAAGATAGCTCAATACATAAGACTTTGCTACGCCCAAAATTTCAGAAATGGATGAAACTACAAGTGTCTGATTAGATAAATACAGTGGCCAACTAATCTACGTAAACAAATAAAGGTATGCTTAAGCATTAATATGGCTTAGAGGTCAACTGTTTAGATTTAAGCAACTAAAAATTGTTCTATATAAATAAGTCACGCCGATTTTTATTTGAATGTGAAATTGAAATGCAAAGCAAAGTCGTATATAACTTTTATTATTTTAATATAATATATATGTTGAGGATATATAATAAATAATAATTTTGACCTGGTACCACTCAAGTCCAAATTGTTAATATTTTATTACATAAATTTCATCATCTTGTAACTTGATTGGCTAGTTTTTAATTATCTGGCATGAGGAATAAATAATTTGGACTTTGAGAATTTGTTGATGATCATTGACTCTTTCACACGACTCAAAAATAAAAGTCTAACCTATGCAAATTGTACGATTAATGACAAGGAAAAGTCGATTAAATTTGCAAAAAAATGTATTGCTTAAATTGAATATATATTAATCAGCACTTAAACTCGTATTTTATAGAATTGTATTTTGCTATATAATTTGATTTGCGCACAATTTTTGTATAATGATGAACAACGTTTGTATAAATCGCGTGATTATACAAAACTTAATAGCTAGATGTTTGTTGCGAGCCGTAAACTAGAAAAAATTACATGGATAAGCAAACATATACTAGTTAATTAGCCAACATAGCTATAGTTCGAAATAACTATAGCTCGCGGCAAGTATCTTCCTGTAATTACAATTTGAGTTTTGTATACTTCGCGCGATTTATACAATGTGTACAAATCAAATTGTATCGCAAAATACAACAACAACAACATACTCAGTTGAATCCCAGGGGAGGGTAGAAATGTACGCAGACCTTCCCACTACCTCGTATAAAAGTAGAGAGGCTGTTTTCTGGTGTATCACAAAATATACTAGTGAATTCTATATGAAATTATACAAACATTATACGAAAACTGTGATTTGTATAACGAATTATACGAATGTTGCTCGAATTATACAAACACTAATATAAATATAATTACAAAATATAATCATCCAAACTATAGCTATAGATCATCGAATTTGTTTAGTTGATGGCCATTTCTTTCATAATCTATTACATGGCCCGCTGGCTCCTATTTTAAATTGCTTGTATATATGACTGGTTAGAAACCAAGTCCTAAACTGTATTATTATATATTTAAATTTGTTAGTTCTTGGATCATGTTTGTGGATGAACAAAATAAAATATCTGCATGATGAAACAATATGTATAATAATATTTATCCAATAATACAGTAATATAAGATATTAAAAGGTCATTGACCCTATGATAATTAATTAATACCAAGTCAAGGCACAATTGTTGCCTATATGTTAGGCACAACAACTCTCCCTCCTTTCCCCAAGTCAAGATTACTTTTTCTATTTAAAAAATAAAATAAAAATTCATAATTTATATTTTACGAGTTTAAGTTCATTATTTTGTTACAATTTATATCGTTTTATATTATTAATGTTTATTCAAGAACTTTTTAATATACGTAGAATTTAGCATAAAATTATTAAATTCAGATGGATTTGTAACTTGCACACAAACCGCCCTATAAGAGATCCAAACAATATGTATATTTGTATTACATCTTATTAATATGTGCCTCTACCCTAGCTATATATTAGATGTGGAAACATATATTCCCTGTTTAAAAAATAATGATCCACTTTATTTACTGGTCTATTAAAAAAAGAATTATCGATTTTTTTTTTAGCAAAATTTTAATTCCAATTTTTCATGTGACATGTTTAAGGTGATAAGATTAAAGGATATTTTGGTACTTTTAATATAATTTTAATTTAGAACGACAAAATTGAAAAGTCTCCTTAATTTTTTTAAATTTTGTGTCAAATCGAATCGGATCACTTTTTTGAGACGGAGAGAGTACAAAAATCAAAATGCATGTACTATATCTAGTCTATATATATGACCCACAAAATCTAGGAAACAAACGCTAGTTCTTAATTATATCTACATATTGCAAAAAAAAAAAAAGCAATAGTGAGAATCACTAAAAAATAAATTTAAATTAGTTATGAATTTTATCGATAGTTTATTGCAAAATTATTCAAAATTAATACTCATATTTTTCAATAATCCATCACTTAATAAAATTATTGATGAATTTTAATATATAGCTATAAAATTGTCTATTGATAATTTCTAATATTTTTTGTTATAGTGAATGGAGCTTAACCTCGGCTTTAAGAGACTGAGAGAGGGAGGATGATTGAGAGGATCCAAACTTTCGATCTCTTCTTTATGACGGGAGGTTTCTTTCGTATCAAGAGTGTGTTGAGGAGGCCAGGGAAGATGGACGTTAATTTTGACTTTGTAATAAATTTTTCATGGTCTAAAAACAAGAAAAGTCACTCAAGCAACTGGAAATTTTAAAAAGTGCAAGGTCAAAAGGCCATAGGTTCATATCTTCCATTAGCAACCTGCAGCAGGTGTAGGTGTTAAATGGACAAGTTGGTTGAATTCAAAGAGATTAAAATAAATTGAGTTAATAATTCATTCAAGTGACATCATTCACCTTAAAGTTACTCAGGCTAAAATAGATGGACAATTGAATCGAAGCAATTTTTACTAAATTTTAAATTCTCTATTTTGTTATAATTGTTTAGATATCTTATAAATATTGTTTTCTTTTATTAAGGCTTGTAAGGAAGAAAATGTCTTTTGAAATATATTCAAACAAAAAAATTCATAAGTCAATTTAAATTGTATACGAACCTAATTTTAAATGAGCTAAATTAAATAAGTTAAAATATACCAAACTAATAAAACAAATAAATTATTATTCTATTTAAATCTAAACAGATCAAGCGATTATAATTTTATGGACTAATTTTTACCGCGAGAAAGTGGTACTCTTCCCTCTTGAATTTGACGATAAAAATGTTGAAATAAGCATATATTCATGTTTCATTTACTTAAAAAGGCATAAATTGGTTGTTAAACTAATTCATACGTGTCCTTCACACAGCTCAGTAGACATTTTATATTACTAAAAAAAAATAGAAATTAAAAACTCATCATTAATCTATAGTTAAATTACACATATCTAATATGATTTTGATAAATAATTCTTTACTCTCTTTTTTTAATAGTTGGTCAATGTGCAATATAAAAACTCAAGACTCTTTCTTGTATGAGATGATTACAAGTTAATTAATTTTACTAATATTCACATAATATAATGTCCTTGAAGAAGTATTATTAATTAAAATGACCGTCAATCTAGTTAGGGTGTGCACTAACAGAATTGTAGTATTAAAGTAATAGGATTGTCAACCTGCGCGTCTGAATTAAACAAGGTAATTAATTACCTTAAGTTAGACTTGAGTACATAATTAAGTACATAATTAATTTAGTACACACGTTACATCATATGTTGCTTCAATATATTATATTATATATGGCTAAAAGAAAATATAGGAACTATCATTTAGCTATAGACTAAGGTGCTTGAGGATATTTTTATGTCCGTCCGTTATTAATTCAAGAGCTTGATAAGATAGTTTAATTAAATAGTTTAAATTTTGTGTACTATATTAGATTTAAAATAACAAAAAAAAAATATATGAGTCGTGACTTTCTTTCTAAATATACCTAGTTAATATTCATATTACAGTAATTTGATCGTAGAAATATCTTTCCTTTAATTAAATCAACAAATTCTCATAATGCAATATCAAGGGAGGAATACAAATTATAAATCACTTGACTCAATAAATACTATTTATGTATTAATTGTAATTTATTATTTTTATGGTATATTACACCAACAGTTATTTAGCTAGCACATAGAATTGGAGTCTAATCCTGTTGGCTTAATTAGTTGAATCTTATTGAAGAAAAGGTCATCGATTCAATTTTATTCAACAAATGTTACTAATTAGAAATAATTTGAATTTGCCCTCCTTAATGTTACATAAACTCTAATAGTCACTAATGTTAATTTTGGGTTAAATGTGTCCCCCTTCCGCCAATAATATATGAACGAATGACCCATTACCCTTAAAATTACCTTTTGGGTAAAAAATGCCCACTATTTTAATTATGAGATAAAACTGGTGAGGTTTTAATTAAATAGGTAACAATGCATTGTGTCATCAAGGCTTAAATGAAGTTTAACAAAGTGATGGTTCTTCCAACTTTGTTGTATGGATCATTGGTCAATTAAAAAGCTCACATTCAGAAGATGAATGTATAGATGAGGATACTTGAATAGAGTTTTATTAGGATATACTAGGAGAGATATAATTAAAAATAAACTTATCAAGAAAAAGGTAGAAGTTGCCTTCATGGTGGACAAGATAAAGAAAGTGAGATCAAAATAGTTTGGTTATGTAATAAGAATAGATGCTCCTGTGGGAAGGTGTGAGATTTTAGCTATAACAAAAATTCAGTAGGGTAAAGATAAACCAAAGAAGGAGAAGTGCTTAGATATGCCACTTATTTCAACATACGGAGGATATGACTGTAGGCAGATAGGGGAAAATGTCAATTGAGAATTAGAGTAGAAGATTGTAGTTATCGCACTTCATGTGGGAAAGATAGGGGCTAACCTCCTCTCGGTTTCTCCTTATTAGTAATATATATTATTTAGAAATCATATAAATTTCTATGTTTTTGAGTGTTTCTTATTATCTATTACTCCATTTGCTTTGTAAACTTTTCTGATGTCTTATTTTCTATAAATATGCTTTAAATTCTTCTTTTTTTTAACGGAGGATCTATCAGAAATAATTTTTCTACTCCACAAATTAAAGGTATAAATAAAGTCTATTCCTAAATTTGACTTGTAAAATTATACTGAATATATTGTTATTGTAGGCAACACTAATTTATTTGTCCAGAGGACCCCGACCCGACCCATCTAGTAGGTCATGTAAAAAATCCAAAAACATATTGTTTGTAGCCTAATTTTATTTCTTCAATACTTCATGTTTGGCGATTGAATGAATTCAAAAGACATAATCATCTTTTTTGTTTGATGAAGCTACGATTTTTGTTTCAAATCCTGACGGGTCGAGTTATTGTGGGTTTCATCTTGTATCCACGTGAACAATAAAATGATAAAATTAGTATCACATATTTAATGAAAGTCACACATATGTAATCTCGTAATTCTGTTAAAAAGGAGACACATTTGTATAATAAAGACTAAAGAGCATAGGGTCCAATAAGGGCCTTTTTAGGTAAATCACATAGTGTAAGAAGTTATTTATCATTTTTTTCTACCCTTTCTCAATTTATAGAAATCCTTTAAAAGACGTGATAATTTGGATACATTGATTCAGTAATTCGAATACATTAATTCAGTTTCGGATATAAAAATAAGGATTTTTAAGTATCAGCAGGTAACATAGAGATAATTTAAGCATCAGAGTTAATGTATCTGGATTACTGAATTAATATATTCGAATTACTAAATTAATGTATCCGGATGAAAAGAAGGGATTTTGGAATGAGTGAGAATAATAGAAAATACGATCAATAAAGGAGTATAATTATCTAATTTTTTTCAAAATATTAAAATTAAGAGCAATTACGGGTGGGAGGAGAACAAATTTAAGTCATTTTCCTCACGTTAGAGACATTATTTCGTCCTCTTAACATAATAGAGTCATCTAAATGTCAATAAATTCTGAATACCAGATGATTACGATAGCGGGTGCCATAGATTGTAATTTAGATTTCCTTATTGAAATATCCAAAAGTGGACTCATGGATTACTGGCATTTGACCCAAAGGTACTAGCTACATTTAATTAACGTGTGAAAATAAGGTCCTATAATGGCTAATAAATTGTTTGACTGGCCATGTGACTTCCCTTCAACTATATTATTATTATTAATATTATTAATAATTATTAATATTATTATTATTATTATTGCAACTAGCTAGGCAAGACACGGGGTGGATCGGAGACCCGACCCTTACGGAGTAAAATCCTCTTTCTGGCATGTTATATAAAATAATGTCTTAAACGTTGAAGATTTCTTCTTCAACCATTTTTTTTTAATTTCTATATTAGAAAAGGAAAAACTAATTAAATATAAATATATTCCAAAGTAATTATGTGCAACTGGACCATTGACATTTTTTTGTTTTGTTTTGTGGTGCCGGTTAGACAATGAATTTGAATTTAATTATTTTGGACAAGTCAAATACTGTTGGCTCATCCTTATAAAAGACACCATAAATTGCTTTTCAGATATGACTAAAGGTATAACTCACAGAAAATAAAGAAGAGATAAGCTGGTGTATAGACATGGAGGCTGTTTTCAGAAAACCTATTCATGGAGGTGTAGAACTCAAAGAGGACACAAAGATCAAAGCTGATCATGAGGAAGATAATATTAATTATCTTAAGGTAATCATTTCTTTCAAGAATCCTCTAGTTATTTAATTTATGATTTTATATTTTTGTTTATTTCAACTATATATGTAACAAGACAATGAATATATTTATCCAGAACTCAGAAGTACATAGTATAATACTTGTTAATAGAAATAAGATAATAAAGTCTGCATGGTTTTGAAATTATGTTGAAACTATTAAATCTTAGTTCGACAGGGAAAAGATACATAGAATTTAAATCTATATTTTGCATGAGAATCGAAAACAACTTCAAGCTGGTCCATTTATCACTAGATACCTAGACACCAATCAGAAAATAGTCAAAACACGAACTATCTATTTATATATATGATAGCTTTTGGAAGATCTGATAGTGTAAAACTGACGATGTATAAAACTTAACGAGATGAATATCTACTATGCTTGGATTCAGGTTGGAAAGGGAAGAAAATCAGTACATCATGAAGACGATAATTCTAAGGACTCTCAGCAAAAGGATCTTGTCAGTGACAAGGAGGTGTAAAATTATCTTATCTTGAGTTTGATCTGTTCATGATATTTGATTTATGTGTAATTAGTTTCTATGTAATCTGTCTGACTTGTTAAGTTTAATAATTCTACTTAGTTATAAATAGCTTGTAGGAGGGTAATTAACTAAAGGAGTACACACATAAACTAATCTTTATATATCCAGCAAGATCTCTTCAAAATTTAATTATATTTACTACAAAATCTTCATATAATATTGACGCAGAGAAAAATCTAGAGTACAAATATACGAGTTTGTTGAAAATAGCTAGCTAGCTTGTAGCTTTTAGAAATTACCTCCTATATTGACGTAATGGATAAGGTTTAGGTCTATTCAATTAATTTTGTTTCAAATTTTAGAGTTAATTGATGAAAATGTGAAACGTAAGGTAATTGGAGGATCCAGATTGATCACATGCAGAATAAGTCAACCAAAAATGTTTTGGCAGGAACATTGAAGTCATATTAACCTAACCATGGCAGAGTTGTCAAACATTAATTTTCAGTCTTCGATTTCAAAATCTTTGACTGCAGAAATTGAAGTAGCTAGGGCATATTCATCCTTTACTCATGATCACAACCGACCTCTTTTTGACTTTTGGATAATATTACATACTTTATTTATTCATTATAATAATTATATACCACGTGATTATTATTTTATCACTGTGTAATTATCTTCTTCTTGCTGGTTTTCTTGGATAAAAATTAAAAAAAAAACATGTTTATCATAAGATGGTGGGTTAATATTGGCACACAATTACATGATAAATAATACAAGAATTTAACTAGGTTCGATTAATCAAATATTATAGTAAGAAATTTTCTCGTTTGCCTCGAGGCTAACTAGATTTAGCAATACTTCGTAAATTATTGTGTTTGTTTTCTATTTGTTCTAATGATATTCTAATCAGCAGTTCATCCTACCTCTATTTTTAGAGCCCATTTAGATTAACTTTTGGCTTATGACTTTTGTTTTATATTTGTTATTTTGCCTTAAAAATCAGTACTTAGAAGTACTTTCTAAGTTTACCCAAACAGTTTTAAATTGCTTAAAAATCCTTTTAAAAGCACCTAAAATAAGTCAATCCAAATGGTTTATTAATCAGATTCTCATTTAAGGGTCATTTGGTAGAGTGTATAAGAATAATGCTAAAAAAATATATTAATAATGTATGCATTAAGCAATGCATGTATTAGTTATACTTGCATTAATTATAATTTTTATGCATTATTTGGTTTGATGCCTTAAAAATAGCATGCATTGTATAAAAAAATTATTTAAAAATATACACTTTAAAATTATGGTGGAAAAGATATAAAAAAAAGTTTTGAGGGGCAATTAAATCTTCAATCATGCTAATGTATGCATTAAAATCATTGCATTACTATACCTACGAATCCATGGTATTAGTAATACACACCTTATATTCAATAGAGTGTAACATTAGTTATACATAGGTTGAAAAGGAGCACCGACAAGGTACGCGTAATATACTAATGCATGTGTTATTTTTTCTTAATACACCCTACCAAACGACCATAAAAAATAATTCATCTGATTTTTGTTTCTTGTTTTATTTTTGTCTGCTATTTGTAGGAGGATCAGCTAGAATCAGCCAAAGCCGATATGGAAGAGGTAATGGAAGAAAATCAAAGGTTGAAGAAGCATTTAGATCGAATTATGAAGGATTATCAGAACCTTCAGATGCAATTCCAGGAAGTTGCTCAAAAAACTAATGGCGTTAAACAGGACGAAGCTGAACTTGTGTCCCTTAGCCTAGGAAGGACTTCAAGTGACACTAAAAAGGAGTTGTCCAAATTAATGTTGAGCAAAGAAGAGAATGGGAAGGAAGAAGATAACCTGACCCTAGGACTGGATTGCAACTTTCAATCGTCTACAATTACGCCTACAAAATCTTCACCTTCAAATCTCAGTCCGGAGAATAGTTTAGGAGAAGTTAAGGACGATGAAAAAGGAGCTGAAACATGGCCTCCTCAGAAAGTTCTCAAGACGATGAGGAATGAAGAAGATGATACGGCGCAACAAAACCCTACTAAAAGAGCAAAGGTTTCTGTCAGAGTTAGATGTGATACACCAACGGTAGGGATTTCTAATTGTGACGTTCTTTCTTTTTTAATCAGTCTTAAAAGATAACACTGAAGATAAGCATCTAAAAAAAATCATTTAACAAGCTTAATGATTTACTAGTTATTAAGTGAAGAATCCAACGATGAGATATATATTTTGTGTACATTAGTAATGAAAATTTTGTTTTAATTTTTGATCATCAGATGAACGATGGATGTCAATGGAGGAAATATGGACAAAAAGTTGCAAAAGGGAACCCATGTCCTAGAGCTTACTATCGTTGCACAGTAGCACCATCCTGCCCCGTAAGAAAACAGGTATAATAATCGTTTGTGTTTGATAAGATGAAAGTCATTTTCCCATTAAAGATATTCGTGAATAATCAGGACGTGTCTTAAATTAAAAAAATTCTTACTTCTCAGGTTCAAAGATGCATTCAGGACATGTCCATCTTGATCACTACATACGAAGGAACACATAACCATCCACTTCCTCATGCAGCAACATCAATGGCTTTCACCACTTCAGCAGCGGCTTCCATGCTATTGTCCGGTTCATCCAGCTCCGGATCGGGCTCCACAAGTACCACAGCCTCTGCCACTTCCACTGCGCTCAACCACTGTCTCTCCTATAATTCAAAACCGAACCCATTTTACCTTCCAAATTCGTCCATTTCTTCTTCATCACACTCTCAGTACCCTACAATCACTCTAGATTTAACATCAGGCTCATCCACTTCCTCATTTCCCCTCCACAATCACAGAACGAGCAGTAATTATCCCCCGCGATACAATAATTCATCCACGAATATCCTCAATTTCAGTTCCTATGACTCCAACATGTCTTGGAGTAACGGAAATTTTAACCAAGCTTCCCAATCTTACCTACAAAGCAATATTATAAGCGCGACGCAACCTACACAAACTAATTTATTACCACAAGACACAATTACAGCTGCAACAAAAGCAATAACATCGGACCCAAAGTTTCAATCTGCATTGGCTGTTGCTCTTACATCTATCATTGGCTCACGCAGCGGAAATCATCATATTGACGAGAAATCTGAACAGAATTTGAAGGTTAATCAGCCATTTCCTGTGCTTTGCAGCTTACCATCCACCTCACATGGTGATTACAAAGATTACACAATCTGATTCATTTTACTTTAATTAGTTAGATTTTTTGCGTGTACAAGTAAGAAACTGGTAGTAGCATGGTTGTATTTTTTATTTTGTTTTATAATGGTTTGGAGGTATGAAATCCCAAGTGTAGATATTTTAGTCTTCGTTAAATTATTTTGACATTTCCTTTTGCTGAAGTCACTAATATTTAATTAGCTTTCACATTATAAGAATTGAGGTCTCCTGATTGGTAGATTGATTGACCATAGTGTACCTATTAAATTACTTATGATTTGATTTGTCCAAAAGAAAAGATGAGAACTGGACATCTCTAAATCCTTTTCCAAAAATGGTGGCTTTCCATATGATTAAAGTAATAAACGTTACTCATAGAATTGCGTGCCTGATAAAAGTATTTTAAAGATAAAATAATTTTAATTAAATAAGTTGAAATTAGCTATATGAATCCCTACTTTTTCATTTAATCTCAAACGATAAAGGTAGTTATCGAAAATTAATTGTGCCAATCAAAGCTTTGACTCTAAGAGGGAGAGTTGGTGTCAATCTCAATGTTTTGCTATAATTGGCTATTGTAGCATTTTATAATTTCTTGTTTCCGTTTTTGTAGATACAAATGAGGTCAAGGTTATAATTGGTTAATTAGGGATAAAATGTAAATCCTTAAAAATTAATGTTCATTGTCATGCAGAGTCATTTATGATGTGTGTCTATATGGATGAATCTCTCTCTATATATATACACGCTCTTCTTTCATTTACGTAACATTTTTTGATTTGGTACGATGTTTAAAAAAAAAAAGTTTTAAAACTTGTGATTTAAAATAAATTTATAAATATTTATGGGACCGAAATTCATTTCATTAATTAAGTGTAGGTTTTAAAAAAAATATTTTTAATTATAATAAAATAATATTTTTTTTGAACGAAATAAAAAAAATCATTTTTATATATATCTTTCATATTGGCTAGCCGATTCACATTGTATATGGCTTCATCATTGATAAAACAATCATTTATTTATTAAATCAAAAAACTTGGTTTTGGTAATTGTTAGTTGAAATTAGTTTTGTTAGTTTGACAATTCTGTCTTGGTGTCATTTGGGTCTCATTTGTCATTATGCACTTTAATTTGTTGTTTTGTACATGTCTAGTCTGGCTAGTTGTTACATATGGCTTCTATTTTTTTTAGAAGTGGAAAACCTGGACCAATTTTGAAAAATCTTCCATATAAAATTATCCAATAAACATCACAATATACCATTATTCAATATCTTTTAATTGTGTAACATATATATAAAGTAAAGAAAAGGTCTTGCGTGCTAAGCTTTACTTGACTGCGTTTATAGTTGTATCATGAAAGTCCCCTTTATCTTTTTCCCCATGTCAAGGAAAAGTCTTGTCTTCGAAAGAAAATTGGGAATATAATCCTCTATTGAAATGTTGGAAAAAAAGAAGAAGAGAATATTAGAAAACATATATAATTATGGTTGGTTTGAAAAATTGATTTGGCTAGATCTCAATATATCATCATCTTAAAATGTTCAAGATTATACTATAACTTATGTGATTTGCAGTTCAAATCTTATTCAATTCCACAATTTAACAAATGAAATTACCAAATTTGCACGCATATGATACTAATTACTTAACTTGCTATAGTAATAACATATCTTTTGTAATATCACAAGTGAGGCTTGAGGAGAGTAATGTACACACAACTTTTACCCCTATATATCTTGTGAAGATAGAGAAATAACTTCTAATGAACCTTTGTCTCAAGTGAAATATATCAAAACTAGTTCAAAAAGGAATATGGTAATTAATGAAGAAGTCATGTTTAAAATAATAAAGAAAAGAATAGTAATAATAACAAATAATATGAAAAGCAAAGAAAACAACAAGTGATAATTAATAAAGTTGAAGAATAAGATAGCAGGGGAGTAATAATAACAGTAATGGTTCAATACTCAAATTTCTATCAATCTTCTATCCTAATTCTTGACATCCATACCCTTTTATTTACGATCATATCCCGTCTAATCACATCTTCTACAATACTTTTTCGATCTGCACACTATGGCTAACCTCTCATACTTCTCGTTGGGGCATATCTGCATCTCCACTTTACATATCGGAATCATCGATCTTAGCTGTCGTCTCCCTCGTCTTGCCCATCACATAGGTTATTTCTACTTTGTGCCCAATGTCTTTGTCCTAATACTATCTATTCTAGTTAGCTCACATAACCATCTTAATATCCTCATTTTTACTACTTTCATTATTTGGATGTGTAAATTATTTATCAACCATTACACTTAACCTCATACGATATATAGTTGATATAACAACCATCACATAAGACATCTGATGCAAGCCTAGCTCAATTTCATCCACCTTGCTTCAATTAGATATTTAGATATAAAATATCATTGTTAATCTCCTCTTTTCCTTGGATTATTAACTAGAGATATTTGAAACTTTCTATCTTGAAGATGACTTGTGTATTAACTTCACTTCCACAGAATGACATCTTCCTTATGAGTAATGTACATCACTAAATTTGCACTCTAAATACTTTATCTTATTCCTACTCAGTTTGAATCTTTAAACCTCAAAATCTATCTTCAAACTTACTAACATACATCGCATGTCCCATCAATTGATAATATACCATCTACAAATATCATACACTATATGCCGTGTCAATCCATTCATAAAAAAAAAAGACAAATGGTTATTAACTTACTTAAAAAAAGAATCAAACTAAACAGACAAGAATGAGAATTTTCACTATTTGGATATAAGCAGTTCTAAAATAGTAATTAATAAAGCACCATTTGACATATGACGAAAAAAAATAATTAAAAAGTACCTAAAGTGCACATTTCAGAATCCATTAGGGACTTCTTGGGCAAATAAATAAACTTTCCCAATGTGTTTCTAATTTGGCAGTAGTATTGTCAATTGTTAATGACGTGAAAGAAGATGCCTTCTGGAATTTTCCATGACCAATAATAAGGGATAAAGACTAACGCTAATGCAAGTTGCCTTTCGGGTGCGGGGTAGGGTGGGGTTACGTAAGTGGGGTGGGTGGTGTAAAGCAGATGCAAAGAAGTGCTAAATTGTGATTCCCAATTCTACTTCATTTTTCTCCTCTGCCCTCTTCGATTCGTCAGCTCCAGAGACAGCAGACGTAGAACTCCATAGCTGAAGCAAAACCCTAGCTCACGCCTTCCCTTTGAATTTCCCTGTTAGGTAAGTGTGTTGAATTGAATCATCGTATGTTACATACCGGAACATCTGTTTCTGTTTTTCTTTTTTTGTGTGTGTGGAATTATCTGTGGATCTTACGAATTCGCGAAAAAAAGCATCTGAATTTCACTTTCCTTCTGCTCGTATTCATCATGATAAGCTGCATCATAAGATAAGGATGAATTAGTATTTGTTACTCTTTGGTCGGATTTTTGTTTTGTGACAATCAGAGAGAAAAAAACCTTGTACTTTCTTAGTGAATATTGCCATAATTAGTCCATTTCAGCTCTCATAGTGTAGTATGCTGGATTTTGAGATGACTAAATATAGGATCGATTTGCTTAAGCAGGCAAGGAATACTCGTTAATTTTGTTGTTTTGCTTGGTGTTTTACTTTAAGTGATGCTCCTGTTCAATTATCAATTAAAGGAGAACGTGATGCTTCCTATTAAGTTCTTGATTGTGTTAATTCTATCATGGTGATGTGCAGGTATTAAAATGTCAACTCCTGCAAGGAAGAGACTAATGAGGGATTTCAAGAGATTACAACAGGACCCTCCTGCTGGTATTAGTGGTGCTCCTCAAGACAATAACATTATGCTTTGGAATGCTGTTATATTTGGGTGAGTCTTGTAATTGAAGTTCATGAAATATGTGCTTTGAATTTAGTCTTATGCTTGTCTGTTGGTACATCTGTTTGGTATGTTTAGCCTAGATATAACTAAACTAATTCTATATTTTTTTTTAAATTGTTTTTTCTGGGTGCGGAATGCAGTCCTGATGATACTCCTTGGGATGGAGGTGAGTTTTCCTTGCATTTAAACACTGGCCTTAAAGAATTGCAGAGCACAGTAGTTTGACATATGATGTCAGCTTGCTAATTATCTGCTTTAGTTTTATGTGTGGTTGACTGGTTCTCTATGCAGAGTGTGATGTTTCAATTTTCTAAGCCTGTTTTTTCTGTCGTTTGATTTTTCATTTATATCTATCTCATGCCCCCTCTGTCCTCCACTCATGACAATAAAAAGAGGATTTAAAGGAAAAAAGGATGAGAAGCAACAATGCAGTTGTAAGTTTTTTTAATCATTCAGCAGGATATGTACCTCTTGCACATGGTATCTATGATCATATTCTTGTGATCTGATGGCAAGTATTTCTTTATTTGATCTCCCAGGAGCTTTCATGTTCATACCATTAAGATTTTCCACCTAGTTATCTGTCATTATACTATTGCTTAATGGCAAAAGCAAGTTAGTCCGTGAAGAAGTGCGCAGTAATCTTCTATACTATTCTGCAATAGGTTGTTGCATTTTGGCAAACTCTATGAAAATTTGGTGATTTAGCCATGTATGGCAGAGGTGGGCTGCTCTATCTGCTTAGCTTTGAGAAATGTCTATCTTGTCTTGCCTAATCTTGTAACAAAAGGATCCTGTTTTGCTATTGGTTGAACCTAAAATATCCTCTAGTGGACTTGTGGCGTGGTTACATTTTTGTCTGAACTGACCAAGAAATGTGTTATGTATCTGAAGCAATTTGATTTTGTGCTATTGCTTTTGGCACATTTGCTATTTGATCCGTAGAAGAAGAAAAAACATACATTCTGTACCTGTTTCTGAGTGAATAATGTGTTGATATCTTCTTTTCTGACATGTATTTAATACTTTGTTCTGTCACAATCCCATTTGAGAACATCAGGTACGTTTAAATTGACGCTTCAATTCAATGAGGATTACCCCAACAAGCCACCAACAGTGCGATTTGTTTCTCGCATGTTTCATCCAAATAGTAAGTTGGAGGCGTAGTTGTGGTTCTCCGTTCATTAGAGAACTGCAAAATGGATTCTAATCTGGAATTTACTTTTCCATTTCTGTAGTTTATGCCGATGGAAGTATATGTTTGGATATCCTGCAAAACCAGTGGAGTCCAATATATGATGTTGCAGCTATACTTACATCCATTCAGGTATGGAGCTCAGACTTAATTTCAGAGTCCACATTAAAGTACATTTTGGTAAAAGAAGACCAGCTTGTTGTTTGTTTCATTGAGTTTTACTCTTATGGATGCAATGAAAAGATCTTTCTATCAATAGTGAAATTTAGATAAGTAGGTGTTGTAAGCAGTAGCTACAGTTATGAATTCTATAAGGGTGACTTTTTCCTTGTGATTGCTTCCTTTTAAAATAAATAAGTAAATCCATTCCTTATGGCAGCTGGATTACTCATTTGTATGCTACTTCTGCATTCCATGCTTGTATATTCCCATGTGAATTTGTTACTTCTAAAAGGGAAAGCAAGTATAGGAGAATCATGAAAAAGTGATTCCAAAATTCCATTGTTTGCGGAGGGTTTTTAAGGATTCGGTTGTCAAGCATTTCGCCCAAAAATTAGTATGATCCCTAGAATGTCTAGAAAGGGTTTTCTTTGACAATCTGGAAACTGGAAGTAGGATTATTGTGAATCTGTAAAAAATAGGATCTTTAGCCAAAGCCAAACATATGAACTTTTATCTAGAGAATGGTCTCAAATACTTCTGTTTAAATTATGACAATTCTCTCAGAGGACTGCTCTCAAGGAGCGGGAACTTTTTAAAATACTTTCTTTGGTCAACACAAAACAGTTAACCTAACTGATCCGTTCGTATTTTTCTGTTCTTTTGTGATGATTCATTCTATTTGAGGACAAGTCTATAATTACTATTATTTGGATAATAAACGTTACTATTATTTGGACAAATTTCTTGAGAAAAGCTGGTGATTATAATTACTAATAAAAAATGGGGCTAAAGAGCCCTGTTTGGACATTCAGCTTCAAATTGAATATTATTTAAGAAGCAATGCTTATTTCATAATTTTTTCAACTTCAGCTTGAACTGGGGATTTGAATTTGGAAAAATTGTTTGAGGAGCTTTTCAAGAGAAATATTGTTTTGCAACTTTTCATTCACAGAACTTTAATTTTATTTCCTGGGGAAATTTATGTCAAAATGTAACTACTTCTAAATGCTCCTTTTCAAATTCGACCAAATATTATCCAAATGCCTACTTAGCTTTTCTATTTTCTTCTTTGTAAATTGTTACTGTGCGTGTTGAAGGAAAGTCTATTTGTTTAGTTCCTAGACAGGCATTTACTCTTGGGTGTCTTGATCGAGGAGCGAAGTAGTTCTCTCTTGGGATTTGCTTCTTAGATTCAACTCCTTGATTGGTTTAATGGCTGTTGGACATATAGACCGTCTTTACATCCTCCAGTATCATAAGCTATTGAGTATGCCAGTGTAACATTTAGCAAGAATTTATCATATTTTATCAAGAAATCTAATTCAAGGCACCTTGAAAGTGCTGCAAGGTAGAAAAAGTCAGAAGTCTGGGTAGCTAGATATGAAATCAGGACTCATGCTTTTAAGGAATCAATTAACCCCAATATAAGAGGACCTCAACATTTGCAGGGTAATATTGAGAAACAGGATAAGTCCATATCCTAAAGAGTCCGAGTTTAGAGATGTTCTGTTCAAAATTGAATCATAACTCAAGTGTCTCGATAGATGTTGAAATTGTGAAGTTATTCTTCACAGAAACCAGCGCAAAACATGTAAATTTGATTTGATTGTGACCTGTTACTACAGATGGTAATGCGGAGGTTGGAGGAAATAAGGCAGCCCAGTGCCCTAAGCTCCTGCTATGTAGGCCCGCTATGTATGGGGTCTGGGGAAGGGTTGTGCCACAAGGATCTATTGTATGGGAGGTTAGAGGAAATATGGAAGGGAAAAGTAAGTGTAACACCATTACTGCAACAGTGCATCAAATACAGGAACTTTAGTTTCATGCTCAGTCTTTGATCAGTAAGTTTTTTCCTATCCTCTGGTAAATCTAGTCAGTTGCCTATAGGATCTTGATTTGGGGAGTGTTTGGTGCATGCATCACAAAGATGAATACTACTCTTATATCTTGCTGTGAGGGGCAGGTATATGTTGTACTCACAAACATTTCATTGCTAAGTTGAACAACCATTTGGGTCATCGAATATTTATCCTGCCCTATTTCTGCTTTTCTTCATGGTGAAATCCAGCTTCTGGCCTTAAATTTTTACATATGGAGATGCAACCTTTGTATGGAGTTCATTGATTGTCTAAGTTTCCCTGTTGGCACCTTTGTTTGTTGACCTGCTAGCAGAAATTTGCTAATAATTCGCAATAGGATCTTTGGAGAGAACTAAATGGATGGGAGGTACTAGCCTTTAGAAGGAAAAGTTCTAGGACTGCAGTAGGAATGTTTCATGACAAGCACAGCCAAAGTAAGGTGCTTGGCCTTTTTTATAATAGCTGTTCTAGAAAGCAATAGTTACTCCTAATAAACACTATCCACAGAGTTTAAGAAGCTTATATTCTGGCATGGCTCAAAGGATATGGACCTTTGGAGCTTCGACGACTCATCTTAGAAGCATTGACTTTAAATTTTGAAGTGGTGTTTGTCAGGTGGGGAAGGTGATCAAACAGTTCTCATTTTGAATGTTAAAGGGCACATCCTATCCTGATTTTACAGTCCTGGCTTAGTAGTTCTTTGCATGGAATCTAGGGATAGGAAGTTGATTCAAAGGATTATAGGAGGAGATTAAAAAAGAACAGGTGAAGGGAAATAATTTTCTTTTCTTTGCTTGGTTTGGGTGGAAAAGACAAGGAACAAAAAAAGGATCTGTTTTGAGTTACCTATCTTATCAATTTTAATTTCCCTCTGATGTTTCCTTTCCTCATTTTCTTCTGTTTCTTGTTCTTAGAACATTTAGGATGATAAGTTCATATGTCATTTAGACTTGTATATTTTCGTTTGTAAAGAAGCTTTTATACAAGATGTCGAGTCTCTAGTTGACCTCAGAGGGTCTTTGTTACTGGTACAAGACCACGTTTTTTGCTTTTGATTTTTATGTTGCTTTTTTTGGAAGTCTTGTAACCAGGGCCTATATCTCTCAGCATTTACTCTGTGCTAAGACCTATTTTTTCCGGTGGTTAATGAAATCTTGTTACCATTTAAAAAAAAAGGTTTGGTTAGAATGGAAGAATGAGTCTTAAATTTGTAAATTATACACCATTGAAATTCTCTCCAAGAAAAATGTATGCCATTTGGGTGACCTGAACAGCGAAAATAGAACTACCTTGTGGTGAAAAGGAGTTTTTGTGTTTGTACTCCTGTTTTTTCTTTTCTGTGTGTTTGTACTTCTGTTTTTCTTTTTTTTTTTTTGTATGTCAGTTCTTGATAATGTTACCTATAATTGGAATTTATATATTTTGATTACCTATAATCTGTATGTCATAGACAAAACAACATACATGGACTTGTTATTACGAGGGAGATATATTTGAACAATAACTCCTAACTAGCACCTTCTGATGAATGCAGTTTTCAAGCACTTGTGTTGATTATGTAGTGAATAGCATGAAGAGGGGACCATCAGATTGGGAACTCATCTTATTTATCATAATTCTATGTCCTTGTACACTGATGTTTCCTAGATTGTCGTCCTCAGTTAAAATAGACGAGACATTCTGTTAAAACAAAATGGGTGGGGGATGGGGGTTGGGATAGGTTATGGTGGTTGATTGGCTGGATTATGTATGGTTGCTTATTGTGCAAGTGCGAGCAAGGTGATGCTATAGAAGAAGGGTATTGGTTTTACATATACTGGGTTACTCCAACCTTGTATGTAATAATTTGTTAAGTAGGGGAGAGAGACGGTTGTAGTTGCTTTTTTCTACTGAAGACGTTCATGCAGACAAGCACCATACACCTTCAGAAAAGAACTTTAGACTACTTGCTTGCATAATTGATTATAACTCTCTTATTCTTGCAGTCATTGCTGTGTGATCCAAATCCTAATTCTCCTGCAAACTCGGAAGCTGCTCGGATGTTTAGTGAGAATAAGCGGGAGTACAACCGGAGAGTTAGAGAAATTGTGGAGCAGAGCTGGACTGCAGATTGATACAACAAATATAGTGGTTATTGCAACCCTCAATCATGAGCTTTGGGGGCTCATCTGTGTAATGTTTCGAGACACCTTCTTTAGTGGAGCACATTCATGCTGGTCCCAGTTTAGTTGCTCTATGCCTACTCCCCTCAATTGTTGTTCACGGCTTGTCAAGCTCCTGTAGATTATATCTTCTGTTGTCGGATTTTCGTAGATTGTGCTAGTTGCTTCTTCAACAATGATGGTTTTCAGATTCTTCCATTTCCTCTTTAAGTTTGGATTGAACTTGGTAGCCTTGCAGACCTAATGTATGATCATATATTGAAATTGAAAAAAAGCAACGACTTTTCATGAGCTTTTGGATCAATTGCTATCAACTTCGTTTTAGTTATTTAGTTAGCATCCTTTTTTCTTACTGATTGGTTATTGACCTCACTAAGTCTATCAGTGAAACAGTTAAAGCCGGGTTTAGATAGTTCTAACTAGGTTTAGCAGTGTCAGTTTCAAAACATGGATTACATGGTTCCAAGTCAGTGTTTGAGTTGAATGGGTTATAAAACAGACTTCTGGACTTTGTACAGGTTTCAGTGACGCAATAAATATTGCACTCATAACTACTCATATTTTAGCATGTAATATCATTTCTCTGAGAATAAAAGATGTCCTTTTTTTTGGGGGGGGGGGGGGGGAGGGGGGCAAGAGGACTATAACAATAACAACATACCCAGTGGAAGCCCATAACTGGTGTAAAATGTATGCGGACCTAGTCACTACCTTACAGAGGTGGAGAAGTTGTTTCCTGGGAGCCCTCGGCTCAAAAATCATAAGCAAAATAAACTAGACATGGAAAAAAAAGGGGAAAGGAAAAGAAAAGAAAAAAGAAAAAAAAACAAAAACACACATGATAGTATATAAATATGAAAAGCACATGATAGTATGTAAATACAAAAGAACTAATGAGTTAAAATGACAAGGCAACCATATGTGAGACGATATCTGACAATTATAGAAATAAAGCAAAACTATTGTTGTTGTGTACAACTCTCCCTTCCATTTTCTTTGTCATGGTAAAATTTAACACAATTTTTAAGAAAAAATTAATGACATATCCTTATAAGTGAACTTTTATCTATATATATGACTCTTAATTGTATTGTTAATAGCCTTGATTATTTGAACTAACAACTCGTTTTAATATATTTGACAACTAAAATGAGATGGAGGGAGTAATTTCAAGTTTCACCTCAACTTAGTCATCACATTGTATTGAGAATTTGTGATCTTAAAACTTTCATGTCGCTAAATTTTTGGTATAATCTACGACACTAATTATACTGATGATGGAAAGTATTTGCTTTACAGTAACGGTTGCACAGAACAATCATATTACACTTATCGCCATACATCACTTTGTAGAGGCAATAAGGACAAAGAATGCTATACAACAAAGCACTAAAAACAATGACTACACGACGTGACAAACATATCAAACTAGCAGAATGACAAAGGGGCCGTATATGCACAAGGCAAACACAAATTGGCCGAGCTCTTTGCTGATCTAAAATTCAAAGAGTAAATTACTAGTATATCCAATATTAGTTACTAGCCATTGCACTTAATAGTAGATGAAAAACCAGCAAGTAGCAATATTCATGCAAGTATTGCACTGCATAGAACCGACGCACAATAAAAACATTTCCAGTACGATATTGTCAAACCAAATGCAGTTTATGACATAAACATGTATAATAGTGACCAAAAGTCTTGGGTCAAACTAGAACCAAACAAAGAAAACATGATTCTTTTGCATGCACACCCCAGATGGACACTTCCACTCGACCCTTCTATGATCTATACAAGGAATAGCTTCCTGCTTATGAACACCAAAACGAGAAACCATAATAGAAATATGTTCAACATTCTTTGATACCATATAGCTGTTTAAACTTCTGTAACATTGATTTCTTCAGGCCATGAAGCATCCTGCAAAAATTGATAGCAAAGTTAAGGATAGTATTATAAGGTGCATCCTTACTCAAAAAACCATTTTTGGCATAAAAGAGGAAGTTCTAAGAGGGGAAGGTGCATTCAGATTCTTATTTGATCAGACATGACAGAGAAATACAATTAGAATAATTCACTAGTAAAGGATGGAGAATTAATCACTGAGAAAACTTTTAAAAAGCTTCTGAAACTCCAATAATAGAAGGATGTCAAAAAGGAAGTTCAACCACGATCTCTTCTTACCATATTCTCTTTATCTTCTGGAAGGACTATCTCTGCAGTGCCAGCATTCGCAGGACCTATGATAAAGAAAGTTAATAAGCCTCACTAACAGCAAGACTTCTACCAAGAAAGGTATAAACAGACATTTACCTTCAACTCCAGCAGATTTCTTTCCCTGTCTTTTCCCCTTATTCTTATTTGGTTTTTGCTTAGGATTTTCAAGTTTCTTTTTTATGGTACCAGAAACCTCTGTCGATTTTGGAGATGTAACAACCTCTGTAGATTTTGGAGTTGTAGCAACTTTATTAACAGATCTACGGTTCTTAGTGGCAATTTCTTTCTTTGATGAAGTCTCCTTAGTTGGTTCTGCCACTTGACAAGTTTCAATAGCATCTTTGTTCAAGATTTCGGGTTCTGATTTCTCAGTGCCAGCAACAGATGAAGAGCTATGCACTTCATCATCATATGAAGGTGTCCCATCTTCAGGTGCATGGGAACAAGTCTCAGATACTTGCATCTGCTCAAAATCATTAGAAATATTGTAGCTTTCAAACAATTGTTTCACTGGCTCCCTGAGTTCGAGAAGGCTATGACGTTGCACATAAGATTTCAGCTCATCCCTCAAACGTTGAAGCGGCTGAAATTAAAAAGACAGAGAAAAAAAATATGAGTTAAGTAGTCTGTTCTTACAGCTTAGTTCACTAACTACAGGCAGTCTCGAACTTCTCTACGACATTGCAGTGGGAAAATTAGTGAAATTCATTAACAGCAGTGAACTTGATTAGAAAAGAATAAAAAGTAGCAATGGCCTTTGATAGTCAAGGTACACATTCTGTAGAACGGTACCCTGTTGGTGGAGCATATATCTTACCTCACAGCCAGCTTCCAAAGCAAGTTTGAAAAACCCAAGAGAAATTGAATGCTTAGCAGCAGATTCAGAGAGCTTAATCTGTGATAGCCAATAGAGTGCAGAGAATAGACGATTGCTCTCCTTTGCATTTGAGGACTTTGAAACTGCTGAAAGCGGTGTATTAGTTTTCCCCTGGCTGATCACGGATCTCTTTCCTCTAGCCTCAGAAATAGGAGTGATAGCACCACCTACTGCTCTTGAGGCGGGGCTGGCACTTGACTTAGACTGAATAGACAACCTTCTTGGAGGTTTGGTAGCAGACTTTTCCTTGCCGAGATCAAGGACACCAATACTCTTGCTAACACTTGAGGGAGGTCTTCCCCTAAAATGAGATATGAAAAAAATTAAGCAAGCATGCACATCAGAGGACACAATATTTGGCTCAAGCAAGAACCAAATGACCGGCAAAAGTGCACATCCTTAAAGTCTCTGCGGTTGTGTACATGACAACAGTTCAATTTGTTTAGATTTCTGTTCTGAAGGAAAAGTGATAACCACTCTCTGCTACTTTACTTAGACTAGGGGAACAACATAAAGCTATGAAAAACCTTACCGTTAGAGACTGGTTAACATCTGCTTTGGTTAAATAAATCTGATAGGAGGGCTTTCTTGGTTCCAGACGAAAAATTATCAGGCAGTTAGAAGAAACAGTTTTAGGTCCTGTTAAATGTCTCCTAGTAACTCTATAGTAGTGCACTACAGTAGCATGAAAAGGAATTTCAGAGGAATATAACCTAAGAGGAAACCTCTTCATTGGATAATGTTTATAGAGCAATTAATCAATAACTGCTCAACATGGGGCATCAACATGATTAACCTTTATAACATAGCAGAACATCATGTATACAAAAATTCAGCAATTTCTCTTCCCTTTTTCAAAATCAAAACAATTACGTATTCTTGGCGAATGAGTGGTACCAGAATCAGGAAATTCTTCATTCAAACAACATATACTCGTGCAACCGCCGTCTTTAGACAGTCTAATCACTCTAGATTCACTACACACACTAAAAATCGGTGGAGTAACATAAAAAAAGACAAACCTTCTAGGAACCGAAGAGTTGGAAGAATCAGTCAGAGGTGGCTTCTCCTCCTTGGGCTTAATGCCTGATCGCAGTGGATATCGAAGAAGCTTCGTTGCTGAGGATGATCGCCTAGCATTCGCTGCAAACCAAAAAAAAGTCAATCACACTTATACGTAGAGAAACAAACGAACGTATAAGCAAATACACCAAAACACAGAGAAATTAAAAAGTGGAGACTAATACCAGAAACAGAGGACTGATCTTTTTCCATTGAGAAATTCTAGGTTTTCCAGAGATAGAACGAAAATGATGAGAGTATAAGAGTTGTGAAGTTAGGGCTGGATATATATACTCCCCAAGAGATAGCAGAGGGGTTTGGGCGGGAAATTTTACAACTGCTTCAAAATCAAATCTAAAAGAACTTCTGTGGAAACGGCTCTTCGGGTTGGGCCCATCAAATGGGCCCAATAAACACGCTCTTATCATATTGGTTTCAAATTTTGAATACACGAACCGTTAATTGCTAATTAGCGTCTTTATACTAATTAATTTACAAGTGAGGAATGAGGATTAATCACTAATACTTAATCCACCAGTTTACCTACTCTTTCCTATATTTTTCCATCAAATTATGAAGAGTGTTATTTATTCGTTTTGATGTTTATACAATCAAGTAAAAAAGGGAGTGTAATTTTTATCCTTCTAGGTGTTACACGATCAATAAATACATGATATGTATTTGATTATAGGAGAAAGGGGTAAAAATACACATCTACTTTTATTTATTAGTTAACTAGGTCAGTGGCGGAGTCATTTTTTGACCGGGGGTTCATCTAAACCCCCTCGATGGAAAATTATACTACTTAACATATAATTAAAATTATTTTAATCAATCCCCTCGTCTAGTTCGTGTACTTACTTCTCAGATTTTGAATCTGTTTAACTGAAATTCTGACTCCACTACTGAACTAGGTATAAATATGAGGTGCAAATATATAGGTAATATTTACCTAAAAGGACAAAACATCAAAAGGAAAGGAAACACTTTACCATATAAAAGGAGTTGTTGTCTATGTACTTATACTATTATTATTGACATTTCAAATGTAAATTAACGCTAGCATTTCAAATCTTCAATAAAATTGAATGTCTCTTCTTTACTTGGGGTATTATGTTACCTTTACTCTCTTTTTACGATAAGGTTACTGTTAAAAATCTTAAATAATAAACTCATCAAATTTTACTCTTGAACTCATCTTTAATTATATAAATATGTCATTATTATTTTTTTCCTTGAAGCACACGTGCCAGCTGTTGTTAATTGCCTCAACAAATATACACTGGTCATTGAAGTGTTCGTCTCTTATATATCTGCTATACTAATAAAAAATTAAAAAGTCAAAGAGGAGAAATTGGTTATGTAGAAAAATAAGAACTAAATGCAACCATTCCAATTTGGTCTATTGTTTGCTACTTAGCCTTAGGTTAAAAAGATAAAAAGATACAGGCATTATTATTTATCAAAATATCGAAAATAGAAATATTTTCATTATAAAAATGAACCTCAATGTACAACCATGATACTGGTATAATTTTGTATTTATACAGATAAAGTAATGTTAACCAAAAACGAAGCTATACCATACAAAGAACCAGCTTGAAAAGTAAAATGTTCTGGTGAAAGACAGATGTCCCAAGTAGCAGACGCATTTACAGCAATTCACCTATACACAAAAATAATCTGCAAACCTTTTTACAGGGATTTAAGTTAAATCATTGTTATGAACTTGCACCCATGATCTGTGCAGGGTCAATCACAATTCCATGAACTGGTTTCCGTTTTCGCAAAAATCTTCTACCAGAAGTGTCTGCTGGAGGATCTCTTAGTTGAACATGAGCTGGTATTGGCATGTTTTGCGAGTGACCAGAAATGCAGAGTGTGCCAGAATCATCTTGTTCCCAAGACACTTCTACCATAGTACCAATTGGATTCTCAGCAGATTCTGTTCCTGGGATTTTAACGAATCTTGCTCCTATAGGTATCTGAATAGTCACACCGACAAATGAAACAGTGTTACTTATTTCACAGGGATTAGAATTTTTGGGAGCAATTTCATCATGAGAATTATGAAACCAAGAATATGATAATCAACTTACTTGAAGAGAAAGCCCTGTATTCAAAGTAAGAGTTGCAAAGCTTCCTTCAGCCACATCTTCTAATTCTGCCTGTCTAGCAATGTTTAGAAAAACTTCTTCAAGAGTTGTAAGCCCCAGCTGGATATCTGATATGCCAAATTCCTTCTCTCTATCTTGTAGCTCAGCAAAGAAGTCCTGATTGAGGGTAAAATCCAATGATCACCAAATGAGCTAAAAGTCAAAACGCATGTGCATATCACAATAAAGCAGCAAGACCAGAAATGATGCTAAACTAATCTCATAGTTGCTATAAAGATATTACCGTCAACAGCTTCTCCTTGTCATGGGGAATAATAAATGTTAGGAAGAACTTGTTTTCCTCTTTAGGCACCACGTCCAGATGCTGTGGACATAGTTTGCAAATCAGAACCATTTCCTCTAATAGTTTCAGAAAAGCAAGGGAAAAAGCAAAAGACATCTTTGACATACACTTTTAAAGAACTGTTTCACAGCCTCAGGTTGAGATATACTCAAAGTATCCTCTCTTTCAGGAGTCCCATTTGTCCCACCAGAAAAGCTTACATTAGCAATGAAACCAGTTCCAAACCTTGATTTCAATCTTATTGAAGTTCCAATGCAACGAAGTCTACCCTTTGCCATGATACCAATGCGGTCACTTAAGATGTCAGCTTCTTCCATTGAATGAGTGGTCAGGATAATGGCACGCCCTTTTTTTGCATTCTCAATTATGTCCCAGACATGTCTTCTAGTTATTGGATCCATACCAGTAGTCTATGAAGCGTTTTCATGTATTAGAGAAGAGAGTGCCATGATAAAAAAATATCCAGCATAATTCTGATAAAACTCACGAGAAAAACTTCATTTTCCAAAACCTACCGGTTCATCCAAAATGACCAATTTTGGTTCACCAATAAGAGCAATAGCAACACTGAGACGTCGTTTCATTCCTCCACTGTAACTACCAGCTCTCATTCTGGCTGCATCTGTGAGCTTTACCTCGGCTAGTGACTTCTCTACAACCTGCGATTTGATCAAACAGTTGGTTAAGCTGGATTTATAATCACTCTATTATATGCTGATCTTGTTCATCAGCTCTTTCGATAGGCAGAAAAAGCTAGAAATAGATTGGGTTTATATGATCTCACCTCTTTTATTAAAGCAGGAGCTAGACCTTTAATGCTGGCAAAAAGACGCAGGTGTTCTTGACCGGACAATGCTTCCCAAAGAATATCAAACTATAAAGTGACAAAAATGAACGAATTTCTTTTATGTAACACGGTATTGCTGGTGTCTTGGTCAGTTCCATGAAAATATTGAAAATAGGAACATATAAAGATAAAAGATAGTCACCTGGGGACAAACCCCTATCATCGATCGAATGTTTGACATGCCTGCAGAGCTTCTTATGGACTGACCATATACTAGTGCTGTTAAAATCAGCTTTGGGTTACACATATTTAATTTACAATGAACACAAAATGCGAGTGTGACTAAACTATATTACCATCTCCTGCAGTAACAGGTGTAATCCCAGTCAAACAATTAATAGAAGTAGTTTTTCCAGCTCCATTTGGCCCAAGAAGACAAAATAGCTGATCCTTTGCAAAATTCACCCATAAGCCCTGCAGTATTGACTCCAAAGAATGAGATGCAGATGCATCCAGGAGAAGGTGAAGAATCTCCGGAGGATTATTAAATACAGATGCTAGTTTCTTCTAACTTTTTTATCTTTTCAAATGTGTACTTCTCATTTCCCATATGCTATTCTTACACATGTAAAACGTGTACTGAATGAACACTAAAAAAAAATTTGAGACAAGCGTCAAACAAGATTCCGTGCTCGACTGATGACTTAGGTTTGCACAGAGAAAACAGCTAATGTTAGCTTCTCATAGACCAATAGATAAAATACCTTGATGGCATGAAAGGGAGATTTCTTTTGGCATTTACAACAGCCCATCTTTGTTGTTCCAGGAAATATCTTGACAAGGCCCTGTAGTTGAACTGCAACATTAGAATCAACTTCACCTTGCATAGCTTGTCGTTTAACAATGTTTTCTTCTTCAAGAACATCTTCATCATCTGGTCTAATACTATCCAAGGCTGGCACTGAACCTGTGCAGCTACAAATACTACCCTCTGAACACAAAATGAACAGCCTTAAAAGTTTTTTACAGTATGATCGATATTTGATATTAAGGTACTAATAAATTTTGGTTACCTTTCACCTTTCCACTTTTGCCTGTCCAGTAGCCAGGATTCAAGAAGTAGAACATTGACTTTCTCACACCAGAAATATTCGGAATTGTGTTATCCAAGTAAATAGCAAGAACAAACCACAGAAAGAATGTTGACACGAGCCATATGTAAATATCGTTCTGTTAATAGAAACAATAGATAATGGGTATATGTAAGATGACTGTATGAGACTGAAAGCAATATTGCAACAAGAAAGAATTAATTGTTAGAAAAAATGAGATCTTTCAAGATAGTCTAATAGTTCCTTGTAAAGGAGATGTGATCCACAATTGTCAAGGAGATGTGAACCTTGTTTCATGGAATGAGTTTTTTAAAGAAGCACAATAGTGGTTGGATATGTAAGGTCTTCAACCAACCTTTGTAAAGCTTATGAAGATATGTATGTTATGCTTTTAAGAAATAAGAACGGGTGAAGGCAGAGTTACTGCAGAATTTTTTTCCTATCTGCAATTCCAAGAACCAACATTGACAAAGACTAAGAGTCTCTCCTCCCTCCCTCCATTACTCGTTCACTCCACTCTCATTCAAAGTCATGGAGCTATAATAATGATGAGAAGTGGACAAAAAGTAGCTACTGAGATCATGTACAAACAAATCAAATCCTTACTCTTACAATGCTGCACCTCCCCTCTAAGAAAACTGGAAACTAAAAGAGAAGCCCTATTTTGTAGTAGGAGTCTTACCATAGTTATTACACATTCTGTATCATTAAAAGCACATTTTGTCCTCCCACTCCAGCTGACACCAGGATCTTCAGGAGTGGCAGTTGCATCAGAAAGTAACTTAAGACCTTGAGCAAGAAGATCTGGTGGGAACAATGACCAGATGATCCTATAGCTCTTGGAGTAGTTCTTGCTATAGGGAAATCCAAATGTTGTTACAAGCTGAAAAAATTGAAAGATGAGAAATACGTTATACCAGTGAGTAAAATAATGGATAGTAATGGATGCAGAGATAAACACTTGCCTGAGTCATGAAACCGACAATAAAGGTGAAGAAGCCCACAGTTGTTGTTGAAGATGACTTGCTAATAAAAGCAGACACCATATATGCAAAACCAACCTGGCCACAGGAGCAGAAACAACAATATTCAAGTAATTTGCCTCATTAGAAGTTGCAGATTGGTGCAGATTATATTTGGTGAAAGCGTTAAGTTGAATGGTTGAGACGAACCATATTAAGTTGGAAGAGGAAAAAAAGAAGAAAGACGACCCCGAAGTTGTTGTTCAAGAAAAAGTCAAATTGAAACATCATCCCAAAGAGAACTATAAGAAGAGAAGAGAGCAGTGTGATGAATCCGTCCCATGTGAACCACGACGACCAATAGGCAGCATCATAGAGACCCATCATAGTCATTGCCTGTAAGAAAAATGTGACATTCAAAAATTGAAAATCTTCCATAAGTACAAGAATGGTATTATCTCTTACAGAATTGCCAGAGACGTGATACCTGCCGAAGTTTGAGTTCCTTTTCAATGATCAAAGCATTGATTTGGAAGACAAATCCAAACATAGCAACAGCCAAGAAAAAGGTAGGTCCAACGACACCCAAGGCAGAGAAAACTTCAAAAGCAGGATGTGCAAATTCTTTGAGACTGACAACCCAACTGAAGTTTGGGTCTGAAAGTGTAAATAATCATAGGATAAAGGTGAGCAAGAGAAATTGATTTAAAACATCATAATCCATTTATTGGATCAAATCCAGTAGTAAATATCACCAAATTTGTATTACCTCCAATCAGAGATCTTGCAATTTCACGTTCTGCTGCCAGTTGAAGTGGGATTTGGAACTTAAAAGTTGGATCTTCAAAGACACCTCGATTGACAACTGGAGTGGAGTTTGTCTGTATACCGTAACTGATTATGCTAGCATTTCTTTCAACAAAGTGCAGAGCTCCAGGACAACGCATAGGATTCTTGAAAAGCCATTCATCAACTTCATCTCGTGTCCTAAATGACAAAACCTGCGTAAAAAAAGACATGGTATGATAGGTCAATGTTCCAACAAGACTTCGATTGAAATACTAAACTGAAGAATGCACCAAACTAAAGGAACCATTGCATGAAATAAATTAGTAAAACAGGATACTAGCACACTCAAAGGACAGCAATCTATCTTTTAACAAGTTAAACTTGGTGCATCAATCCATGATTTACCAATGCAATTCTTAAGCTAAATTTTATGCTTGTGTTAATATGCTGAAGGAGTCACATCAACTCCATGACGATAGAGAAAGCTAAGTGAACACTGGACAGATTCTTGGGCTGGAAAACATAAAGATTAATTCTTCTTTGTCTTTGGGAAGCAAATCGTGAAGAGGATGATTTCGAAAAATGAGTGACTGTCTTACTAGAATCAACCATGCTTTTTAAGATAGAAGATCTGTCAAGAGAAGTCCGAGACTGTTCAAGTCGAACAAGAGACAGATGATTAACTTCAGACTTAGGCCAGACAAATCAAACAGCGTCAGATTTTGATATGGAAGTTTCACCTCTAACTTTCTGTAGTCTTATCAACTTGTAAAGGTTTGGAATCCTCTCATATTCCTTAAATTTTCGCTTCTGTTAAGAATATGTAAAAGGGTGGGAATGTCCACTCTTTTCAAGCAGAATCCCCTTTGCATACTCTCACGCTGTAAAAGCACATCACTAATAATATTCATGCACACCATGTTTTGTGTAAGGAAATGGAAAGCTCCATAAATCATATAGGCATTGAGGACATAAGACACCGGGTCTCCCTACTACATTATATTTAGTTAGTCCCAAATCCTCTGCCATGACAAATTAAATTGAAAAACACACTTGTAAATAACATGTTATCTCCTTCACTTTCACATTTTCACACAGGTCCACTCATTCGGGGCCCAAAACCTCGCTAATAGATCTTTACGGTCCTTCCTTTACCTCTCTCAATTAAAGCTTTATATCCATAGAAAAAAGTTGCTAGGCATTTTCTTTTTCCTATTTTGACTTCTAGGAAGTGTCACCTTTATATCTAGTTTACGTGTAAGTTTTACTAGGTACGCTTATATAGCGCTTTTGGGAAACCTTCTCAACAGCCAAATATTTACTGAACCTAAGATATAGAGAGATATTTCTATAATTAGTTCGTTTCTCTTCTATGTTTTTTATCAGGTAAGTTTTTTTTAAACTTATGTAAAAAAAACACAATTCATTTAATTTAGCCCCTTCGTGCTTACCATAAATAGTCATTTCAGCAAACTAGTTCTAGTTGATGAGAGTTACTTCAGAATCCAAAAAGTAAAGTTAAATTTCTCTAGATATTATCTCAATTCCAATAAAATGCAATCGAGTAAAGTATGCTTACATTACTAACTGATGCTCTGAACATGAAAAAGTGAGTCCCTGTGGAATCAAAGATTGCCGTACATCTAGTTACATCAAGCACAGGTGGATCCATAATTGAACTATATGGTTTTATATTCTAGGACAACTGACCTCAAGTGCTTATAACAAATTAAATTTTTGTATTTATTTAATGAATTTCTTTACAAATATATGGGTGTTTACGTCAAAGCTACTGGGTTTTGCCGGCATCATATGTTAGAGCCTATGTCGGCCTTGACAACAACGACCCTAAGAGTCCCTTGCAACATGAGAGACTAGCCACTTCTCCTAAACATAAAAAGGCATGAAGTTTCCAAGCATATTATTGTAAGAATAAGCTAGTAAAGAACTGCACTAGGCTTATTATGGCAAGCAGTAATCTGTAAGTTTATTTTCTGAAATAATACAAATAGGATAAAGTGAGTTTATTGCTTGCAAGGAAGATGTACTATCCAATATTTTGGAAACTTTTAACAAGATCACAAAAGATGACTTCATTTTGGCTCACAATAAACAGAATTATTTCTCCAAGAAATGAAGTACTTAAGAAGCATATGAATCAGAGAAGGGAAAAAACAAGGTAGACACAAATAAAACCACAGAAGGTATCACTGTTATCACTAACAAAGTGTCATTGTTTGAACATAAGAAAATCATACTTAGAAATGTAGACATGAAGAAGCAACCTAGCAGGGTTATGCACAATTTCTAATCAGGTTTATTTCATGATTCATACTGTTAAGCATTAACTCCACCGGCAATAACTCATTCACATTGTCGGTCCCAAGCCTGGACAAAAGAGGAGGGTTGCCAGGATCAATAGAAACAGACTCTCTAACCTATATAAAGGTGGGTAAGATTGCATACATCTTACCCTCCCCAAACTCCACTGTTGCTGCTGTTGTTGTTGTTGTAATGTTGAGCATTAAGTCTAGATTTATTTATTTACACAAACAAAAGAAATTACTTTAACGAACATTCAAAATGGTTATTTCTCCATTGCTGGTTTGAAGTGTTATTGAGTAAGTTAAACAGCTCTAACAACACAGTTATCCAACTCCAAGTCAACATAAATTTCCTATAAGATTATAAAACAAAAAAGGAGAAGCTAACCCTGCAAAAAACTCAAATCCACTGAAACTCAATTATCCCCAAATTATAACTATTCCGCATAACAAATCTTAGTTCAGTATCAAAAGTGTAAATACAGAGATTTGAAGAAAAAAAATGACATCATCAACAAATCAATTGAAAAAGAAAGTCAAGCAGGAGTGTATATATACCTTGGAAGAAGGAATCGACCTTCCAGGATTATTCGCCATAATTCCGCTCACAATCTGCCCGATTTTCGAACTCTGAGAACCACTCCAAACAAAATCATAGCAGGGTAAACTGATGAAGTTTTTGTCCTCACAAGGAGGAATTGGCGGCGATACCAGAGGTTGTGGGTCCGGCACATTCTTGTAAGATGAGGAAGAAGAGAAACGAGCTTCGATAGCTCTCTGGATTAGGAATAAAAGGAAGATGAAGAAGAGTGATGCGAAAAGCTGAAGAAATGTGGCCGTCTTGTTCCGCCATGCGACTAAATAGTTCTTCTTTAATAAGGCTTTGTATTGCTGTTTTAGCAAAGGGAATCCCCTCTGCACTTCCATGGCCTTTTTCTTTATCTAAATATTCAATTTCTTCAGAAGGGAGGAAGTTATAGTGGTTGCACTTTATATGCAAGAGAAAAATGAAGGCGCGTTTTTCCTAGACAAATCTGTTAGTTTCAATTTTTCCCCTTTTTTATTTTTTGTTACTGTAATGGACTTTATATTGCTTATCTTAATATTTTCTTCCCACTTTATTTTTACTTACTTTTCTTTTTAAAAAAAAATAGCCTTTTTTCCTTTATGACCTATTTAAAATGATTTATTTTCTTTTTTGGTAACATTTTAATTTTAATTTTTTATGTGGCATATCTAAGATCACAATTCACAAGATTAAAGAGCATTTTAATGTTTTTGACATAATTTTAATTTACAATCACAAAATTGAAAAATCCTTCTTATTTTCTTGAACTCCGTGTCAAATTAAACTAGGTCATTTTTTTTAAATAGATAAAATATTATCTAATAGTTTTTTTTTTCTACCTCCTCGTAGTATTAGCTCCATCCCATATCTTAACTTTTTTTATAGGTTTATCATCAAATTATGAATGCATGATATTATGTAACAATGGAGGGTGATACAAATATATTTAGATATTGTGTTGATTAAAATGGTATAATACGATACAATGCGCAAAAAAAAAATACGACATAATATATTATGAATCAATATGTAACAACCACCCTGGGATCTTGATGGTAACCCACACTTTATTCACGTCAAATTGATTTGATGAAAATGTGTATTCATCAGTGAAATCAAAAAATTTATTAAATGTATTTAAAATTAAAAATATACATATAATAGAAAAACAATGCATCCTGATTCCTGTGTGTATAGTATGTGGTTGGTGTATTCATAAGGTGGTCGTATAAACCAAGTATTACCGAGAGCATTTGGAATGGATTTATAGCTTATGGTTTATATAGGTCATAAGTAAAAAAAATTAATTTAAATTTTTTGACTTATTTTTGTTAGTTTTGATTTAAAAATAAGCGAGTACAAAAAATTATTTTAACTAAACATCGTAAAAGTGCTTAAAAATTATCTTAACTTAAAAATACTTAAAATTAGACAATACAAACCTACTTGAGGATGTGTCTGATTCAGTGTAAATTTTTTTCAAAAGTTTTTTTTCAATTATCCAACGGTTAGTTGCAAAATTTTTTTAGAGAACATTCTTTTAGGAAAATAAGTTCCTTAAAAAATGAGAAAAATGACTTCCTTCGTAGAAGTAGGAAAAATATGTTTAGAAGTGGCATTCTAAATTTATTGTCTCTTCCCAACATATCCAATGCTACGATCCTTTGACCATCCCCCCCCCCCCCCATCAACGCCCCGAGGCCCTACTCCTCACCTTCTCTCACTTTTATAGTGTCTTGCTAGATTATATATAAATACTTTTGAGATATATTTTTTTAATTATCAAACACTAAGAAATAAGTAAATAATTCACTTATTTTCTATGAAAGCATTTCCTTAAAAAAAATTATGTCATACCATAATCACCCTAAGTTCTAATTCAATAGAATAGAAGGTTGCAAAGTCAAAAATGGACTAGGGTGGTGAAGAACTTTCCTTGTTGTTTCTTAGAAAATTTCAACAATAAGTTTTGGGCAAGCAACAGAGTGAATACTTTAAGCCTTGTGTTTATACCAAGAAAAATTTCAACAATGATAATTCTTAGATCTATAACCTATTTGTCACAGCATAACAGTCTTGATTATAATAAAAAAAAAATTCTATTATCAAATTATCGATAGCTCTTACATATAAATATAGAATTTTTTTAATCGTTCAAAAGATATGATCATCTAATAACATTTATTTACATTATTTTATGTGTTGCTCATCAGAAACTTGATTAGTACAATGTTTCTTTTGTATTGCTAGAAAAATATAATCAGTTAATCACTATTCATTGTCGATCCCAATTTATTTTAGAATTAATATATTCACTCAATTTATTTTACTTATTCAGTATACTAAAAGATAATTTTAACATTTACTTCTTCGCTTTAACATATAAGGAGAAAGTAGTCGTTTTATATTCTTTTTCTTTAACCTTTGACATTACCTACTAATTTCCCTAATAAATTTTTTCTTTAAATGTCATCTTGGATATTGTGATGAAACGTGCATTTTATTTATCACTTTTTCCATTTTAATTATTAGTCCTACTTTTTATATTAATCTGCCTAAAAATGAATGACTTTTTTAAATTTTAATAATTCTTCAATTTTAACTTTTCACGTAGCATATTTAATTATAATAACAAAATTCAAGTATATATTTAATGTATTTTTAATTTAAAATCACATTTAGTAATTTCCTAGTATTTTTAAGTAGTAAAAAAATCACATTGATCACCGCAAAACAATGCCCAATAAGTCAACCAGCAAATCGTGTTGTTGTGAAATATGTCGTGATCTTCACGCTAATCCTCGGCTGTTGTAATTAACCGATTATAACTTGATTGATTTTGTTCACATGGAGGGGCAACATGGTCATTTGCTTTTAGGTAGTGAAGGGTATTTTGGGGTTTTCAAAATATCCAACAATTCCACTCAATAGTCGCATATTCGGGAATTATCATAGTAATTATCCATCACATTTACAAATACTCCCTCTGTCCTATATAAATTGGCATGTTGTTTAAGGAAAAGAAAATCGTTTCGAGTAAAATAAAAATTTTAATAGTAAATTATTTTTAATTTGAGTAAGGTGATATTTTTTTTAATGGACCAAACAGGAAAGAGTGTCATATAAAATGAGACGGAGGGAGCTAGTAACAAATTACATAAATATTTATTAGTCTTCTAATATATACTTATTACTCCCTCTGTTCTTTTTACTTGCCACTGTTTTATTTTTTGAGGTCAATTTGATTAAACTTCAAAGCTAAATTGAAGTAGCTAAAGTTAATATTTAAAATATAAAACATGCAAGAAATGCTATAAGTTGCAATATTTCTCACATTAATATAGTCTTAAAATGTTGGTCAAAGTTCATGTAGTTTAACCTCGATAAGTAAAATAGTGACAAGTAAAATTGAACGAAGGGAGTAGTGGTTAAAACTTTTCTTATAATAATTAAATATTTTAATACACAATAATACGACTGAATATAATTTAGAGATAATTTCAAATATATACAATAAACTAATTAATTTACAACAAAATATAGCTCTCTTTTATTTACATAAAAAGTGACCCCAAATCGTAGAAAATATACATGACTATACAATATAACTTGCCAAAAATCATAAAAAAAAAATTATACGTTTACTATACAATGTAGATTAATTATACATGCGCTACAAACTAAAAATACATTACGATATAATCAAAAATTGAATATAACTTGACTATATTGAAATATATACCGACTATATATGCCTATATAATAAATAATTATTTTTTTAATAATTATTTTGACCGAACTGCTAGTGCTGGGCTAGCAGAAAATCAAAGTTTATCAGAAGCTTGGTCTAAAATTCCTGAAAAATTAGCTTTTTATGATTACATCGGCAATAATCTGGCAAAAGGAGGATTATTCAGAGCAGGTTCAATGGATAACGGAGATGGAATAGCGGTTGGATGGTTAGGACACCCTATCTTTAGAGATAAGGAGGGGCACTATAATTGTTAGTTATATTAAGATTCCATTTGTTTGAATTTATGTATATGAAGTTTTCATGAAGTTTCATCCTTCCTTGTCAATTAAGAAAATGAAACTGCACGTCCAAATGATAATACATAATATAGTATTCAGACTCGTAGACTAGACAACAGATTTTGGAGCTATGTATTTCATGCGTTCAAATGAGTTAATTCTGACTTTTATTAATGGTAGACTTTGAATAGAATATTTTGCCTAAATATTTTATGGCTACATTAATTCGTAGGATAATGATTTCCTGTTTTGCTTTTTTTTAATGGAGACGTATGACTTTTTAAATCAGATTCAAAGGCTTTTGATACTAAAAATTAAAAAAAGTATAAATTGTCTGCTCAAAGAACCAATTGAACTACTACTTTATATATATACTAGGTATTTTAGATATTGGAGCCAATGCACATGCATTTATTTTTTATCTCGATTTATATGATATTTATAAAAATTTTATGTAAATATTTTAAATTTTTAAGTTTTAATTATGTGATTTATAACATATTTTATGTTATTTTTAAATAATATATGTTACTTATTTTGTTCCACTTTATGTTGCACATAAGAAAATTAGAGGGTCAATTAAAACACGTATTTACTTTTTAAATATTTTAAATTATTATAGTTGAAGCAATATTGTAAAATCAACCGATTGAAGCAACGTCAATCCGCAGCTGCCTTTAAAAAAAAATTTGGGATAATATTGTAAATTCATAGCTGAAGCAACAGAAGTTATAATTAATAGAAACGACATAGTAAAATCAAGTAGTTGAAGTAGACACGTTAATGATAGCTACCTTTAAGAAAAAAATAATTAATTAGGAGTAATATCATAAATTCATAAGTTGAAGAAATAATTGATAAAAATTACATAATAAAATTATGAATATAACACATAGAATCCTTTATACCCAAAGTCTCAACTTAACAAATTAATAAAGATAATACAGTTTTTGAGTGGAAGTTATTGAATTTTATTGATCATATCATGATTATAATATTCATCGGCTTCTTCTCACTTCTCTATTAATAAATGCGCATTCACATGAGTTTGTGGATTATTTTAATCGTTAGACTTTGAATCAAAGCTTTCATTAATTTAATATGTGTTGATCGATGAACTGTGATTTCGATTGAAATAAAGGAAAAATTAAGTTAATCTTTTTTAACTTAATTTTTTAATATCAAAAAATAAATTAAAAATAATTATACTATTATTAAAGATAAAATTATTTCTTAATTTTTTAAATTAAATAAATAATTATTTTTACTATCGTAAACCAAGACGGACGGAGTATTATATACTTTCTAATATTGTTGAGATCCGGATTTGAAGGCTTATTACTCTGATTCCTTGAATATCCCAATCATTGGCAGATCTATACGTATATTTTAGCTAGCGTTATTTGATTTTTACGGATGATCTCTCCGGACTAAGGGTGGTAACGATATCGAAAATGGTATTATCGGACCGGTACGGGGGAGGGAGGAGAGGGTTCGGAATCGGTATCGACAATTTCGAGACTTTTATCCCTTCTTACCTTACCGGTGCAAATCAATAAGGAACTGGACCGGTAAATAGGGATTTTTTTAATTAAATAATTGATAAATTTGATTAAATTATTAAACTTTGAAGTTTAATTTTTATAGGTTAAATTAAGTTGAATATTTAAAGGTTAAAATTGAAGTTTAAAATGTTAAAGGTTAAATTAAACTAATATCATTATACAAATTTTTTAAAGTTTAAATTGAACTTTAATTTTTCAAGGTTTTAAAATTTAAAAATTTTAAAGTAGTTATAAATATAAAAGTTTTAAAGTAGTTATACTTATATAAAATTTTAAAAGTTTAAAATTAATTTTTTTTTTTACTTTAAAGGTTTAAATTTCAAAGTTTTTAAATATAAAATTAAAATTTTAAAGTTTAAATTTTGAATGTTTTTTTTTATATTTTAAAGTTAATAAAGATTTGAGAAATAAGGGGACAAATATATTAAGAAAAACTCAAAACTTAAATTAAAGGTAAATTCAAGATAATAACTTTAAAAAAAAAAGACGAATAATCTATAATTTTATTATGTTACTTTAAAATTTAAATTGCACGATGTATAGATATTAGAAATGAACCAAATTTACGCAGACACCTTCTAGGAAAGGTTCTGTTTCAACTAGGTCTTATTCATTGTAAATTTTAATACATTAATATCTTAAACCACTTAGAAATTCTTTCCTAAGTGTTTCTAACATGTCTAATGTTATATTTTTTGGAATCGGCTCTTCAACTTGTTCCTCCAAAAAATTCATGTCGTCTTCACTTGATTCCGATAAAATATTATCTATATTGGCTTCAAATTGAGACGGCAAAGTTGGACTCCCTAAATTTTCATGCTCCGCATTTATCCAATCTCTAAATAAAACTGAAACTTTCAAGCTATGTGCTACTAGTGAAGGTCTATGATCTCCAAATTGGAATCTTGCGGCACTAAAAGCGCCTTCCGAAGCCATTAATGATGCTTGAATAGCTGGGATATCACGAACCACCTGCTGAAGTCTTGGAAATTTAATATCTAAATTATTTTTCTAAGGGGGAGGGAAATAAAGTAAGAATTTTTAAAAGTTTTATAATTTTTTCTTTGAAAAAAGCATTAGTTGGTTCAGGGGAGGCGGGGAAAGTATGGTGAGAGTAAATGGAGAGGTGGGATAAGAAAAATAATTTATAATTTTTTTAATCAAAGTAAAATATTTTATGCATATGGAGTGTGATGTGATATACTTTTTAAAATAAAACTGAGAGTCTAGTTATGAAATAAAAGATAGATGCATTTAGATATAAAATTCATACTCTCGACAATTTAGATATGACACTTGAAAAAAAATGATATGTAAGTATATTTTTGACACTACCTCTTTAAAATATGACTCAAAAAAATATTTTCTCCTTTTTCCACGTAACTCATATTTGATCACTCATATTCAATTTAACTCGCTCCATTGCCACACTCCTGGTTGGACCTTTGAGAAAACCGCGCAACTTGAGCCATAACAGATAACATCACTCCATAAGTATACAGTGTCCCACAAGTAGGATGCTTTTTTCGCAACGCAGTTCGAGATAATTGCACATAAAAGGAGATTCCACTGGCCTTAATTTTGATTTCTCAATGAAATTCCTTTCACTAACTCCAACAATACTTATAAAAAGAACACTTGTATTCAAAATAGGAGTTGAATCAATGCGACCATGGCGGATTTGGTGCAGGGTCCAGCAAGCTTCTCCACTCAAGCCAATGCTCTGCTCAGAAAGAATTTTACTTTCCAGGTTTGTTTATGTGTTTTAGACGTTATCTCAAAATATGCTCAAATTGTGTTTTTTCCAATATCAGTTCATGATTTAGCTGTTGAGTGATGTTATTTTGATATCTTTTTGTTGGTTCACTTCTGTCCATGATATTGAAATATTTGTATGTGTTTATGAATGTGATATTTACTTTTCGTGTTTCCTTCTCTTGTAGAAACGAGATGTCAAGTCAAATATTCGCCTCATTTCAGTCCCTATAATACTTTGTTTGTTACTAGTTTTCCTTCAAAATTGGGTCAATAAAGAGTTGGATAAACCGTGGAACCAATGTGGCTGTAAATGTGTTGGCAAAAATGGTGAAGGCAAATGTGAAGAAGTATGTGGTATCGAATACTCCGATTTCAACCAAGCCATTAGTTGTTCAATTCCTAGTCCACTGGAGTTTCCACCCTTGTTACAGATACCAGAATCAGCATATCGTGCTGTACGAACTGATTTTATTTCATATGGGGACTTGCCTGATGATTCCTGCAAATTATCGGGTTCTTGTCCAGTTACTATACTTCTGACTGGAAGTAATCAGACTTTTGGAGAAAGTATGAATTGTTTTTCTGTGAACTGAGTATTTTCTCTAATACCATTCCTAATGTATGTCGAATAATGTGGAACTTATTAGTAGGTATGGGTAGAAACTTGTTCAGCAGTGGATCAACTCTAGATTTCTCTGACATTTTCTATAGCTCAGCCTATAATGTCTTGGTGAGCCTCTCTGCATTCAGCTTATTCTATATTGCTATTTTGCTTGATATTCACCGTACATAGGTTCAAAATTTACTCTTTCATTGATGCTGAATTGCCTTTCAAATTTTCAGGGTTCTGAGTCACAGACTAAGTATGTGAATTTTCTTGACGCAGCTTTCTTCTCTAACCTGACAGTGTACAATGTTCGGTCGGAGTGTTCTCCTAATTCCACATTTCATCTTCCATTAGAATTTGGTTCTATAGCTGTTCAGCAAGGTGGTCAATTTATGTTCAATACTGTTTTGTGCCTAACCTTAACCTTTTTGATGTTTACATTTTGCATGTGTTATTCAGGAAAAAGGCAAAAGGCTTAGGCTGAAAAAAAAAAGTAGACCTCTTTTGTTGTAGCTTTTGCTGTATTACTTGAGTCTACATTCATGGTTATGGTGTAACCCAAGTACGATAAGTTTCTATATGGAAGATCTTTTAGCTTTAATATTGTAGTATCACCAGACATACTTCTCAAACCATCTGATTGATTTAATAGGTTTTTACATTGACATATCTGCAAAAAATGGGAAGATAAGCGCATGTGCCATTATTCTGTCTAAGATTAAAGCTTCTACATATACAAGTAATCGAGTCAAGTATTGTCAAAGAAAATTAGATCCTTCCACACAAACAAGCTTATGTCTTTTCCATATTGGGTTTATACAGTTTATAGCTTTGTCCATTTCTGCTGCAGAGATAAGTTGTGTTAAAGGTTTACCCTTGTGGCATAATAGTTCTTATGAGATTAACGATGAGCTGCATAAAGGTTACAGGAACGGGAATCCAGAGAGAAAGATAAACGAGATAATTGCAGGTGTTTTAGTGCTCTATGCATGTATGTCTTTAAGCATAACCATGCAATTTCAGTATCACATTAACTATGCGTCTTCTCTTTTTTTGCAGCATATGATTTCCTTAACTCAAATATGAATGGTTTCAATGTGAGTATTTGGTATAACTCTTCCTATAAGAATGGAAAAAGCAATCAACCTTTGGCATTGACAAGGGTTCCTCGTTCAGTAAATTTGGTAAACCTTCTTTTCTCCCATGCTCTTCTGTAGGCTAACTATTATTGGCCTTGTATCTTTTGTATTGTCGTAATCATAGAACAGTAAAGGGAGTTCTTAATAGTGCTAAAGGATTCCCAACGTTCATTAGAGTAAGGCATGACAAGGCAAGGGATGAATAGTTTGAGAACTCTAGTGCATTTTAATTTTAACATTGTTGTTCCCATTTCCCTGCTTTATGATGCCCTTAATCTCTCAAATTCATTTATTTTATATGTCTTGAGACATCATTCTGTATAAATAACTAAATGCATTTCTTTTGTACTTGCACACGCATAGATATAATAAATAAGATTTGATATATGCTTTTAAAGTCAGAAATAGACTCTTACTTAATTTCATATTCTATGATTGCCTCGTTTAGTTGTTGATACTAGCTGGATGGGACCATTTTCCAGTTGAACATCTTACTCGTGATTTGCTCATTGGTCCATACTCTATATTGTCTAATTTTCATACTCTCTTTGCAAGTTTTGAAGAAGAGTTAAAATTGGTTATGACAAGCTGCACCTCTTGTTCAAGGAGTCTGGCATCATAACACCGAACATATTTTCTTTTCACAATGGAATTGGATGAAATAATTTCATTTGCATTGCCAAATGTTACTGTGAGCTTGTTATGTTGTCAAATTGTCTAGTTAATTGGAAAGAACAAAATTGTATCAAATTGAACATTAGTAAGTAATATCAAGTTGTCTGTTTCCTATCTCACTAGCAATTCAAAGGTCACACAATCTTTTTCACATTGCACTCTTCTTGACTGAATGGAATGCATCTACTTCTACAATTTCTGTGGATTATTTGTGAAAGACTATAGTTGTAATGAACCTATTTAAGTAACTCAAGTGTTAAAACTTTGCTGAATAATATATATAGGCATCAAATGCCTACATCCAGTTTGTGCTTGGACCTTCTGCAAGAATGCTGTTTGAGTTTGTCAAAGAAATGCCCAAATCAGAAACAAAACTCACTCTGGACTTTGCTGCTCTCCTTGGACCACTATTCTTTACATGGGTGGTTTCACAACTTTTTCCTGTAAGTATGTTCTGTTTCTGTTCTATCATGATGGGACTTGTTCAATTGACTGTCTCAATCATGTCAGGCAAATGTACATTTTCTGTTAATGCTATCCACTGATACCAGCTTGTCAACAACCCAGTTCCTAGGCAACTTTCTTGGCATTCATCAACTGCCTTGTTTAGTATTTATCTCCTTTTATGCCGAGGAGTCATGAGGACTGAAAGTGAACTCCTTTCAGTCAACTATATGAGTTTTAGGTCGTCTTCTTTTGTTTGGCTGACCATGACTTATTTCTTGGTTCATGTACCAGAATAAAAATCTGATTTATTTGATAGAAGAGTTGAGAAAACTTTGCGCCCTCCATTTCCTTATGTGACTTACTTCCATTTTTAGTTTTTTTTTCAAAAGAATTTATATTTCTATATTTAGTAAGTTTTTATCTCCAATATTCGCGTTAAACATGATGTGTTTAAGACCACGAGATTCAAAGAGTACTTTTGGTATGTTGTACACACATCTAGTTTAAGATTACAAGATCATACAGTGTCGGGTTTCTTTAGCTCAGAATGTACTGCAGCTTTCAACTATTTGAAGGTGTTTGGCCAAATTTCATTGTGAAAATATAAAGAAGTAGTTTTTGTTTTCAAAGTGCAAAATAATAGTTGAAAATTATTAAGTTTATCTTATTAGTTTGTATCAGAGTAATTGTTTATAATGAATAGCCTTTATATAAACGTTATCTTTTTTATTCATCTTATGATTCTATTTAATATTTTATGCTAGTCATGCTGATTGCATGATTAATTCTTTGCAGGTTGTTTTGATAGCTCTAGTTGATGATAAGCAGCAAAAACTGAGAATCATGATGAAAATGCATGGACTTGGGGATGGTCCATATTGGATGATTTCTTATGCTTATTTTCTGTTCATAGCTTCTATATACATGTTATGTTTTGTGATTTTCGGCTCACTAGTAGGTAATGCTAACGCTTCTCAGTTGAGCCCTTTCTGTTAACTGGAGATGTCTAACATAATTTTCCTTTTTGCAGGCTTGAAGTTCTTTTTGCTTAATGATTACGCCATCCAGTTCATGTTTTACTTCATCTATATGAACTTACAAGAGTCCGTTGCTTTTTTAGTTGCTGCATTTTTCTCTGATGTCAAGACAGCCACAGGTTTGGTATCTGCTCTAGAAGTTGCTTTTAATGTTGCAAGAATTGCGGATATGAAAGAGAACATCTATGAGGAGGATGAACCAAATTTTCGTGTCAACCTTCAGCAACTAATATGACATGGCTTATTCTGCTTACTTGTCATTGTAACAGTTATCGGCTATATAATGGTGTTTGCAAACGGACTCTTGTCAGCATTCCTTTTCCAGTTCTTTCTCCAGGATGAATCATTTTCCAGTAAGTTCCGTAATATTCAGGCTGTTTCACTTATTCACGATTTTCATTATTTGTACTGACCTGCAGTTCATTTGGGCCTTCTGATGGGGTTACATCATTCAATTTCTAAAGTGGAAATCAATGGCATGGTTGTCTCTTTTATCTGCTTACTAGAGCTCTCAGAAGATAATTTGGTTTTAAGGGTGTTCACTTTTGGACACAAACACTATTCCTTTTTCAGAGGATATCTGCCTTAGAGATTGAGCAGATTCTGAATTATATATATTCGGGGAACTAAAAGAATGACCAGTTGAAGGGAAAGGAAAGGCCAAAAATCCAGGGAATTAACATCCGCTAAACCATTAGAATTCCCAAGAAGAGGAGTCTGGTCATGTTGCCTTTGGGCAATACAACTACGAGAACCACTTGTCCTATTGCTACTGTCAAACCCACTGTTTCCACGTTAATGTTTTTTTTAAAACTTTGCAGGCTTTGAATGAAAATTAGGAACAAATTACTGTTAACCTTCTAACTTTGGCTTTCTTTACCAAGTAACATGGACATTATATTTTTCATTAGGCAAAGTAAATCAACTTATCCTTTCCTTCCCTTCTGTGCCAAAAATAATGGTAGAATTGAGATACGGGTCTGTTTCATTTGGCTTTATTTCTCCTAGTATTTTGTTTGAGTTCTTAAGAATATTCTTATTGGAATTTGCTTCACTTTTGTATAATTATCTTCTTGTAAACACTGTAATGACATTGTAGGAGGCTGGATTATAGTTATGGAGCTATATCCTGGCTTTTCTCTTTTTCGTGGATTTTATGAGTTTTCCGAATATGCTTTCAAGGGTAATTATTTGGGAACGGATGGTATGAGATGGAAAGACTTGAGTGATGGAAAAAATGGAATGAAGGAGGTCCTAATAATAATGTCGGTTCAGTGGTTGGTGCTTCTCTTTCTTGGTTATTATGTCGATCAGATTGCTTCATCTGGGAAAGATCCTTTATGTTTGTTGTGGCACTCCCGAAAGAGGCCTTCACCTTCCTTTAGGAAACGTAGTTTTAGAAGGCAGGGGTCTAAAATTTCCGTACAAATGGAGAAGCCTGATGTTGCTCAGGAGGTAAACGTTTAACTTTTCTTGTGAAAAACATTTTTGCAGGATATGTTTGTCCATGTCTACAATACTAACCATATGGAACCTCCGTTCAACAGAGGGAGAGAGTTGAACAGTTGCTCGAATCAAGTATAAGTCACCCCATCATTTGTGACAACTTGAAAAAGGTTTATCCAGGGAAAGATGGTAACCCTGAGAAATTTGCAGTGAGAGGATTGTCACTTGCTTTGCCTCAAGGAGAATGTTTTGGTATGCTAGGTCCCAATGGTGCTGGCAAAACTACTTTTATTAACATGGTCAGTCCTGTTGAAACTTGATGTATCTTTGTAAATCTTAAGTTTTAGTCACTCAAGGATGTGATTCTAGCATATTCACTACCTTAAAAACACATTCTGACTGCACTTCATTTTGTAGTCGGATAAGCTGCATACTGATTCTGTTTTTATGTATTTAGATTGCTAAAAATGAAAGTTAACACCCTTGAGTGATAATTTTTTATTAACAGATGATTGGGCTCATAAAACCAAGCTCTGGTACTGCATATGCTCATGGTATGGATATACGAACAGACATGGAAATGATATACACCAACATGGGCGTATGTCCGCAGCATGAGTAAGAATTGCTTTTCTTTGAAGTCAAGTTGACATTGACCTAATACTAATTGTCTTTTCCATTTGGGAGCTTATTTCAGCTTGCTTTGGGAAATATTAACAGGACGGGAGCACCTACTTTTCTATGGAAGGCTTAAAAATCTTAAAGGAGCGGACTTGACACAAGTAGGTTAACGGCTCACTTCTTCACTTCTACCCTGGCTAATGTGTGCTTGTAAAATCGAACTTATAATCCAAAATCTGTTACAGCAGAAATGTTTATTCAGCCTAAGTTACATCCAATTTACATAACTGATAAAATTGATTGTAATCCTCTCTAGTATATCTTTAATGATATTATCCAATCAATAGCACAAGCAATTGGTTAATTCTTTCCAGGCAATGAATCGTTGAGGCAACTTAAAAAGACAATAGTTGATGTATAGACTTGACTCCTCATGTAAAACGATATATATGTATATATATACATAGTTGGTTACTTGTACTTTTCTGCCTACAGGCAGTTGAAGAATCTCTTAGGAGTGTCAACTTGTTTCATGGAGGCATTGCTGACAAGCAAGCTGGTAAATACAGTGGAGGAATGAAGAGGAGGCTAAGTGTTGCTATTTCACTGATTGGAGATCCCAAGGTATGTTACTCCAAATCAATATCCATTATTGCGGAAAGATGTTCCGAGATGTGCATCGATAATATGCTTGTGACTCATGAAATTGTCCAGGTTGTCTACATGGATGAGCCCAGCACTGGATTGGATCCATCTTCACGAAGTAACTTGTGGAATGTTGTCAAGCGTGCAAAGCAAGATAGAGCGATTATTCTCACTAGTAATTTAACATTTCTTCTCTTGTTTCTTTGGTTCCCCCTTGTATGAAGGGTACTGGTAAATGATAATGGGATCTATGCATTATACATCAGTTTGTCGTTGTTCCACATTGATTCATATGTGAATTTCTCCCAAACCACAATGATAATGGGATCTCTGCATTATACACCAGTTTGTCGTTGTTCCACATTGATTCATATGTGAATTTCACCCCAACCGCAACATATGCTGCACTTTGCACGCCTGACTGCTTTCCTTGTTCCTTTCTTATCGCTGGTTGATGAGATTATTAATATGTATTCTAATAAGGACAACAATTTCAGCTCATTCAATGGAAGAAGCAGAGCATCTATGTGATCGACTAGGAATATTTGTAGATGGCAGCTTGCAGTGCATAGGAAATCCCAAAGAGGTAATATCAAGCGTTTAAGAAGTCCTGCATATTTCTATTATTGATGCTGTAGCGCGATTCTAGTGTTAGATATGCTTCTTATCTATCTATTTATACAATATTAGAAGTATGGAGATCCCTAGAAATATTGATTGAACAAAGGAAAATGCTTGCCAGGGCTAAGTCATTTTGAACCCTCCCCATCTGCTTCTTTTCAAGTGTCAAAATGTTCTGATCATGTATTTCCAACAGCTCAAGGCGAGATATGGAGGGTCTTATGTGTTTACGATGACAACATCACCAGATAACGAGGAGGATGTGGAGTACATGGTGCGACGCCTGTCCCCAAATGCCAACAAGATATACCATCTATCGGGAACACAAAAGTTTGAGTTGCCAAAGGAAGAGGTTAGAATTGCAGATGTATTTCAAGCTGTTGAGAAAGCAAAGAGTAGATTCACAGTTTATGCTTGGGGTCTGACTGATGCAACTTTGGAGGATGTGTTTATCAAAGTTGCTCGCACAGCTCATGATTTCAATGTTCTCTCTTGACATCCATGATGAATCTCCACAGTCGAACCTCGTTATAACAATCATTCTAATTTTCTCGAGAATCGATTCTTTTCATGTTATGTTTACTTTTGAGTAACAATGACATTCATTATTTGTAAAATTACCTCTCTATAATTAATAGTCATAAAAGACGGCTATATTTAGCTTTTATACATTAATACTTTTTCTATTAAATTGGTTAACAAATACATTCTTATTAAACTACAACAAACACAAAGAAACTATACAACATATATATATATATATCCAATCGTTATTTCAACCACACAATATTTACATAATTAAAATATATGTATATACACATTAAGAAACTATTGGAAATACAATGCAAACAGCCAGTGGTTTAATCATTCAAACTTTTGATCCTCATCATCTCTGTTTGTGCTCATCCTCATCGTCATCAGATTCTGAATCTGCAGATCATGGAGACAAATATCACTAGCAAGAAGTATGTAATACTAACGATATTTTCTTCTCCATTCAAATTATATGGTGCACTCATAGGCACTGAAATTTTGTGAGATTGTACGAGACGTGTTTGATTTCACTTACAATACTCTATTCCAATTTTTAACTTATGTCTATAAAGGCATTATATTTCCTTAAAGAACAATCTTGAATATTTCACAAATCTATATCATCCTAGTTTGAGAAATACGTAACTATATATGGCCTCAAATCACAAAATAAATCTCAAAAGTGAGAAGAATCAAGGAAGGAACAAAATTATACCCATATTGTTTTACTAATAGTATTTTTTATTTTTTCAAATTTTATTTATGGTTAATTTATTTTCAAATATTTAAATTTGTTGCAAACAACACTTTTCTACTTAGTTTGTTTCTAAAAGTAATAGTACTTTATTATATTTCATTTTAAACTTGTTATCAAACATAATGAGATAATTTATAAGTTACATAAATATTTATTATTTGTTTTAGACGATAAATTTTATTATTTTTTTCATTTTAAGATTTCTTACTGTAAATAAATTGCCTGATGCTTATAAAGTGCAATGGACGAGGAGAAAATGGGAAGGGACTTTGTCGGGGGTTGGGAGGGGGAACTCTGCCAACGAAATTTTTGATAGTCAATCAATCGAATTATTATTAAAGCAAGGGCGAGTTTTACTTACCCGATCGAACGTCATTAATGTTTTGGCCTTTTTTGAGGATATTCATAATCATGCGGCATATGAGTGTCCACCAATACATATGAAGAAGAAGCAAGCATATCAGCATTGAATTTACAACAAAGTAAAGTATGATTCCATTAATATTTTGGTGCTTTTCTCTATCCACAATGAAAAGAACTTCGTAGCTGCAAAAGCAATGATAAAGGATGAATCAACTCAGCTTCAAAATTAATTAAATTGACTTTTTAAAATTAAAAATATCATATAAATTAAAACGAAAGATTACTATTTATATGAAATTTGTAATAATATAGTATTGCATTTTTTTTGGGGAGTTTTCAAAAATACCAAGTTTTTGGATAAAAATTACATGCCCCTACTGAATCATTGAAAAATACCATATAAAATACCAACTTTATTTACAAATTTAGGAGAGAGTGTTTTGAGTGTGATTATTGTGGTGTGTGGTATGATATAATAGTGTTGGAAAATGAAAAAGAGTGTGTTTTTTTTGGTATTTTGATAAATAAATTTTAAAGTGTAATTTTGGGGGTGAAAGTTGTTATTTGTGTAAAAATTTCTTTTTTTTTTTAATACGACACAATTCGATGTACGAAGACCAACTTTACTGATTTTTTATGTGGATTTCAACAGACTCTTCAAGTTTTTTTTAATAAAACATTTAAAAATTATATAATAAAAAAATGCACTAAACCAATAATAATTTGACTAATTTTTTACATAATAATTTCACATAAAATAGAATAAACGACTGTGAATATATATATTTACACTAAGGGATAAACTGCATAATATATGTACATTTTAATCACTTAATTATAATTAATTAATACTTCCTCTGTTTCAGAAAGAACGATATAGTCTGTTTAAAAAAGTATATCTTCTTTTCTTTTTTTGCAATATTTTAATTTTCACTTTTCAATGTTTAAGATCACAAATTAAAAGGTATTTTAGTACATTTGACGTAACATTAATTTATAACCACAAAACCAAAAAGTCTTCCTTATTTTATTAAATTTTGTGTCAAGTTAAACTAAGTACGCAATTATTTTTTTTAAACAGAGAGAGTACATATTTAGTAACAATAAATTGATGGTGAAGTACTTACTGACCATGCACTGGATATAATGTTGAAAGGAAAGTAGATTAGACGAAGTAAAAGCCAAGAGAATGCGAAAAGAGCGAAGAAAATATCCGCAATGCTACGAAATCCACTGTATAAGCACATCTTTGCAATTTCCATTAGTACATCACTTCCGTCATGAATTAATCCAACCATTGATCCCGCACGTGCTATCCTGCATACGTAAAATTAAGTCTTGGACCTAACTCATACCTAAAAGCAAGCTCAAAGAAAGAAAAATTGTCCAAGCCTGATAAAGAGTCTATCCATCTCATTAACCATCAATGTAGAACTTTTATCATTCCTCAACATTTCGCTAAATTACGTACCCGAAAATGTAAGCCAGGAGAGCGAGTGATAGTGATGTTAGGTGATGAATCATGTGAGCAGCAAAATCAGAGCGTCTTGTTTCCCAGTAGATCAATGCAAATATGGAGTATAAGTAAAATCCTCCGGTATAAATGCTCCATCCTTTCAGCTTTAATCTGCCAAATTTATCGCCAATAGACCCTCGACTCAAGGAAAAATAGTCCAAAAACGAATAGTAAAAGTACATGTACACAAAATCACCCTAGCTTACTTGATTTTGAGATCAGGCCAAACCTGATCTCCAGGGCCTGTCCAATAATATCGAGTATTTGTGAACCAAGGCTCGTTATAAGTAACATAAAGTGCAAATATCTCCGCAGATAGAAAATACATAAATTTCCAGGCTGATTCCTTGAACTTGTTCATCTTCTTCCTCTTTATACTATCGCCTTTGATCACCTTCGCCTTCTTTCCACAAATCATGCGCTTAGCCAATGCCTTGCAATGCATCATCAGGGCGCGGTTAATTACATTAAAATAAAATAAAAAGTTCGTATTAAATCCAAATTGAAGTAAGTACAAGGGTCTTAGAAGTTATTCTGCCTATATATTTACCTCGAAGACTAATCTATCGAGTATGAATCGAAGGATGGGGAAGATTAGAGCGAATAAGGGAATAAAAATCAAATCTTTGTAGTCAGGGTAAGACTCCGTCTCCCAATCCATATTGCAAACAAATTGAAGTTAGCAATTGAAATGTTGCTAATTATAATTAGTTAAGTTTATATGTTATTCTCTTTGAACAGCTTAATTAGTTATATATTAAGTAGATAAATCATAATTAGTATCTGGCGGGTTGATACTTTTAATTAAATATATACTAGAACTCCTAACTTTCAGGTGGAATTTGAGTGGAGAAATTAATAACAACTGGCCAAGACTTCCAAGAGAAGTGTAAAGCCGTGAAACATCATTTATCCAATACATAGCTTCTAAAAGGCAGATTATCTCAACACTACTCTAAACTTGACGTGTTTTCTTCAGACCCTCGTTAAATTATCAATAGTCTTTTTGGCAGCCTTTACCCCGGATATGTTGATGTGACAAAGAGAGTGACTATACGCTCTTTTAGGCACGCAGGGATGAATAAAGCCACGTTCAGATATAATTAACAGCTTGTTTGGATGGTGGTTTGTCATGATTTCACAATGTATGGTACTGTATAGTATGATATGATATCGTACAGTACAATACCATACAATGTTTGGATAGACTGTATGGGTTGCTACTGTTTAATAATAATTTGTTGTTTGATTTGACTGTATGGTATTATATCGTAACTTAAGTAATACAAAAACAATATATATATTAGGGTAAAGTTTAATAAAGAATAAACGATAAATTAGAACTACTTAGATTTAAGTAAGGGTATAATTGAAAAAAAAATAAGGAAACCATGGGATACCACCAAATGGGTGGTTTCAAAAAGTGAGGGTTTTCATGGTTACAGAACCATGAAACTAAACCATACCATACTATATAATTAATGAAACAATCAAAACAAACGTCGTTCTCTTAGTATCCATACCATACCATACCATGAAAAACCACCATCCAAAACAAGCTGTAAGAGTTTAAGACTATACATACTTTAAGAGATTTGAAGAAAACGCGTCAAGTTTAGGAGGACCTTTAAGTATTTAGTCCTTTTAAAAACTATTTATATCTCCCGTGATATTAGGTATTAATTATGATAATTAATCTGTACTATCTTTTTACTTTAAAACTATACCTCAAGACATAACAAAGAAACTTGTGTTTCAATTTTTTGATTTCCAAAGATTATATTTCATATTCTACTCTCAAAATATATAGACAAACGCCAACGAAGAAGTTGAGTCATTTTCACCAAAATTGGTGCTCCAAATAAGAGACAATTATTTTATATACCCCTTCAATGATTATTTTTTTCAGTTGCAAGCTCGGTACACTAAAGCTCCCGCTATGTGTAGGGTTTGGAAAAGGGCCCGATTACAAGAGTATATTGTACGCAGCCTTACCTTACATTTTTGTCAGAGGTTATTTCCAATTATATTTTGTTAAATAGTAGTTAGTATGTTATACCACTTACATGTGTTGCGAATGCAAACATTATTAATGCACTTTATTTATTATTATTTTTATACATTCTACGAAACGATCTTCATGATGACAATAAAACATTTAATATAAAAATAACTATATGCCAAAATCGTATCTTTGCTCGTACATATTTCACATGCTTGCATGTGCCAGTCAAAGTCTAATGTACAACACATGAGAAACATACACTATTTTTTTCCCAAGCAGATTTTTGTTTATTTCACGTAAAAATACATTAAGGTTTATTTTCTTCTCAATTAAGAAAGGAGGAATGGCTCAGTTTTAGTGGCTGTGCTATTATACATTTATACTTTGGGCAGTTTCTCATGTAATCACTTGATCCTTTTAAAATTTCTAAGCTATTTTTTAATTTAAAAAAAATACTTAAAAATTACATTCTTTTATTTATTATATTTTTATTATTTTCGCCTGTTTTTAAAAGTTTCAGTAATCCAGATACATTAACTCGGTAATCCAGATACATTAATTATCTCTATGTTCAATGTATCATACTTTAAATGTTACTGGTACTTAATAATCCTAATTTTTGTATCCGGAACTGAATTAATATATCCGAATTACTGAATTAATGAATTCGGATTACCATGTTTTTTAAGAGATTTCTGTAAATTGAAAAATGTAAGGAGAAATGATGATTAACTCTTTACCATATGTAATTGTGAAATTTGTGTAAACCCACCATCTTTTAAGTGATTAAAGCTTAGAAATTTTCTTTATCGTGAAAGTTTAAAACAAATGTACGTCAAAGTTGTGCTTAAATTAATAAATCAAGGTTATCAATATTCATGGTCTAAGATTAACAAAAATGCGTTGTCCTATTTGTTGACATTTGCATTTTTACGAAGATTAGCGGATGCGCGGTGAGTTGAGCTTAATTTGTAAATTTTTTAAATTGCTTCGTTCCGCCCTGCATGATGACTCTTTTTTTATTTCCAACCCGCGCTGCTTAAATTTTAAAGTTCTTTTATTTTTAATTGAATTTAATTTTTTTCCGCTAATTAAGATCTGAACAACTAATTAACTATTTTTAGTTGATATTTTAACAATTGTTACTTAAAAGTTTCTAATTGACATTTTAACAACTAATAATTTACCGAGGTCTAGTTTAAAATTTAGAAAGAATAGTAAAGTCAATATTTATATAAAAAGTTTATACTTACAAAAATTTAATTTCTTCAAATTCCTATTTGATTTTTTAAACCCGCAACCCATCCCGCATTAATTTTAAAAAATAGCTACTTCAACCCGCCCTATCCGCATAGCTCTAACTCCGCCCCACGCTGCATAATTCTAAACCCGTCCCATACCCGCCCCGCAAGTGTTTTATGATTCACTTTCACTTTATATTCTTTCCATCCAATAATTGAATATTCATCAGTTCAAATAAGTTTGAAGATTCAAGAAAAATCATATAATAAACTAATAACACATGGACTAAACAATTGTTTCCTTTTTACATATAATGAAACGACATTGAAAATGGAAAAAAAAAATGATGTTATATCCTAGCTCATACATATTAATGAATGGCTTTACTTATCCTGCCCATAATTTAAGTATTATCTATATTTATCTTATGTATGAAGTTAATTCCTTCTTAATTATACGAAGTACATATATTTTTTTCCATGTTTTACTCTTAATATTATATTAATTATTATTTTTTGAATTATTCTTTGAGATCTAATACTAAACATCGATCAGTAAATAAGAGTAATATGGTAAACTAATTATGTCGATTATTATTTTGTTAATGAGTGTGTGGAGTTCAAAGGAGACAAGAAAAAGTGAACGAAAACTAAGGGTGGTTATTCAATCAAAGAAGACGTTAGTAGGGTTGCTTATCGAACGGATACTTTTACTTAATGGTTTGACTTATCAAATAACGATTTTTAAATTTACTAATTAACTAGCCAACCTATAAGATATCGGTTGATTAAGTAACGAATTAGCAATTATTCGACGGTTATTAAGCAGTGTACTATAGGCTAATCTCTAACCACTTGGTACCTTAATTTATACCTTTCCCTTTCTAAAGCTTTAGTGTTTTGTTAACTTGCTAGTATTCCTTAAAACAATATATATATGATTATAGGAAAATAATTATATAATTATTCTTATATAATATGGTAAAATATTAAATGAGGCTAATATACCTAAAATAAAAATGTTAGTACGGTATTTTTAAATAAGTTAACTGTTTACCCGATAAGAAAACTAAATAATCCACCCCTACACCATCAGTCATTAATTATAAAACTTTAATTCATTTTTCAACCATTTATTCGATAAATTAATATCAACAAGTCAACAAGCCAATTTTGCGATTTACTTATGATTAGTTACAATTCGATTTGAAACACCCGGTAAATCAGCTCATGTGAGCCAGCAAATAAACAAATAAGTCTTGTGTATTTATTTATTTTATTACTTACATTAAAGTTCCAAGAACTTTCATATTTGTTCCTCCGTTAAGAAAACATCAAAGAAGATTACGTGTTTAGATGAGTGAATGAGTTAATAATGAATTACTTTAATAGTTAGACTTTGAATAGAAAATTTTGAATTGTTAATAAATCACACAACGACTTCAAGCAGAACAATGACACCTTGATTTTTCCTTGCTGCTTCTTAGAAATAAGACTTTTAGAAGGACTGATTCATGTCTGCTTTTGGCACTTAAAATAGAAAAAATTATTATCCTATCAAAGAATTAATAGAACCATATATTATATCAAGAAAATGCTGAAAATTGTTAGCCAGCAATGGAAGAAGTACTTTTAAATTTTTTTTTTTTTTGTTGTTCCGAACACAAGTTAAAAATTAATTAAAATAAGTCAATCTGAGCACCTATAAAAGTTATTGTTGTAATATAATTCTAGCCTAGAGGTGGCAAAATAGGTACGTTATTTGGGTACCTATCCATATTTACCATTTTAAATGAGTTGGATATTCATTTATTTTCTTTTACATTTTATTTTGGGGGGTGGGAGGGGGGGGGGGTACTTCGGGAGGTTGGGGTGGGGGTTTTCTTTTACATTTTATTTTGGGTAGGGGGTCTTTGGGCGGTGGGGGGTGGAAGTGGGGCGGGGGGCTCGACGTGGAGGAGTAGGCGGTGAGGAATGACTAAAAGAATTTATTTTTGAAACTTTTAATATGATCCCTATTATAATATGGGTATCCATATTTATCTATATTGTTCAAAGGGTAACTCATTTTTATCCGTTTAAAATATGAATCGAGCTGGGTATTTTATTCATTTTTATTTGACTCATATTTGATCGACTTATATTCAACTCGACCTGCTCAAGGCTTTAACCTAACCATGAGGCGTGACTATGAAAAGTATCACTTGAAACTTCTTCTCTCATATGAATACAAAAAATATATATATACTTATTTTATCTCCCAACATTATTTTCCAAATGATCTTGAGAAAATTTCAAGTAATAAAGACAATTAATGTATAATAGCTTTGAAAGGCTAAAGAAAACGTATTATTTTCTCTATTCAATAATAGTTGTTCACTATTAATTTAGAAAAAAGATTAAAAAATAGTAATAATAGCGGCATAAAAATACTCTTTGAATATAATAAATTAAAAAATATAATAAAAAATGATTGTAATTAATGTTAAAGATAAATTAGAAATTAAATATAAAATTATCTTTTAATTTTATAAAATAAATAAATATTATTAAATATTTATTCTTAGTATAGTGAATAAGTAAAACGGAACGTGGAAATACTAGTGAAAGAAGCAGACTTTGCAACTTTTTGAAAAGGACATAACGTGATAAGTTATTGAACTAGAAATAGCCAATGGAGTATGAACAATATATTTTTTTATTGACTTCCAAGGTCAAAGTGAAAATCTCAATTTTCCTTGTTTATTCATCTATCAATTTTCAGTATCCCCACGCGTTATTTAGTCGTTATTTCTATTGTTCATATTTACTTGCGATTTTTTGATTTGAGAAAAATAGTTATATATATATAATATTGTATTATTTTTATTAATTGATATTTAGTATAATGTATTAAAAAATAATCTTGGATACTATTCTCTCTATTCTATAAAAATTGATCTTTTGAGGATTTTTTATAATTAAAAAATAATTGAATGGTTTAAAATTCAAGATAAATATTTGAATTTTTTGTTGTATTTATTCTTTTATTTATTGATATTTTATATTTTTAAGAAAATAAATTACACTACTTACAAATTATATTCTGTTCAATAATAGTTGACCACTATTGACTTGGTACATAGATTAAGAAAGAAGCAGTAAATGATAAAGGGTAATTTACCAAATCACCTTTTGACAAAACTAAATACAATATCTTAAAAAATGTAATAGGTAAATAAATATAATTAATGATAAATATAAATTAGAACTAAAAATAAAAATTATCTTGGACATCTATCTTTAATATAATGGACAAGTAAAGATGGATAGTGAAAATTATCTCCTTGAATATTTTTCTTAATATATATGTATTGACAAGTAAAAAAAACTACTAAGGAAGAGAGTACTTCTTAGCTGATGTGAAAATAACGAAATCGCTAATTTGGCGAAGATTATTTTCTAAACAAATCAGAGGGTGTGATGGAAAAGGGTAGTTTAGTCATTTACTTAACCTCCCTCACCACAGTGAAAAAGACATGAAAGGGCAATTTCGTCAACCTACTTAATCTCCATAGAAAATGACAGTCCTGGATTGCTATATAATGAAGATTCAGTAAATTGAATGAAACGCCTTTTCATTCTGAATTCCGAGCTCTCAAAAATAAAACATGGAGATTTCTCCACGAGCTTTCTTTCACTAGTTATAATTCTAAAAATAAAAATAAGAATAAAATAAAAATACCTACACTTCGAAAATGGCGGATTCGGTGCATGGTCCAGCGAGCTTCTCAACTCAAGCCAATGCTTTACTCAGAAAGAATTTGACTTTTCAGGTTTTTTCTGTGTTTTTCATAAATTGAGTTTATCTGCCTTCTGCAAGTCAAGTTCAAAACATTTTACTCACCATTTGTTTGTCTCGTTTGCACGGATTTTAAGAAAACAAACAATAATTTTGAATTCCGTGATCTTAAATATAAAGAATGTATTCAAATGTTTGAAATTACAAATAATCCAAATTGAAATGGAGCGAGTGTAATTTATGATTGGCATTGAAAGGTTGAGTTTTCTTCTTTTTGGTCATAACAATAATTTTCGAATTAAGTTGTTCCCTTTGTATCTGAAACAAAGATTGGGTGAACTTTTTTTTTTTTTTTTTTTGGTTAATAACTTTGTATGCATTATTTCCTGGTAAAAATGTGATATTTGCAATACTGAATAGTTGTCTGAAATGGTATGTTTGACTCTTTATTTATTTATTTACTTTTGTGTTGCAGAAAAGAGATGTCAGGTCGAATATTCGCCTCATCTTGGTCCCTGTCATACTTTGTGTATTGCTAGTTCTCATTCAAGTTTTGGTCAACAGAGAGTTAGATAAACCATCAAACAGATGTGGCTGCAAATGTGTTGACCAAAATGGTGATGGAAAATGTGAACAAGTATGTGGTATTGAATACTCAGATTTGGACCAAGTCGCCAGATGTCCGATTCCTAGCCCACCGGAATGGCCTCCCTTGTTACAGATACCGGCACCAGAGTATCGTGCTGTACGAACTGATTTTACTTCATTCGGAGACTTACCCGATGATTCGTGCAAAATATCGGGTTCTTGTCCAGCTTCTATACTTCTGACTGGAACTAATCAGACTTTTGGAGAAAGTATGAATTGTTTTACTGTGATCCTAGTATACTAAAAGTGAATTGAGTAGTTTCTTTGATAGCATTCCTAATGTATGTCTAATGTTATGGAACTTAATAGGTATGGGTAGAAATTTGTTCAGCAGTGGATCAACTCTCAATTCCTCTGACATTTTATATAGCTTATCCAATAATGTCTTGGTTAGCCTCTCTCTCCATTTATCTTATTTATTTTTCTCATTCCCTTGATATTCACTATGCATAGGTTCAAAATTTACTCTTTGTTTGATGATTATTACTTTTCGATTTTCAGGGTTCTGAGTCACAAACTGAGTTTACGAATTTTCTTGAGGCCGCTTTCTTCTCTGACCTGCCAGTCTATAATGTTAAATCACAGTGTCCTCCAAACTCCACATTTTCAGTTCCATTAGATATTGGTTCTGCAGTTGTTCAGCAAGGTAGTCAACTTATGTTTTTTACTGCTTTTTGACTTGCCTTAATTTTTTTGATGTTAGATATTGCATGTCTAATTTGAGGAAGAAGGAAAAATGCTTAGATTAAAAAAGTTGACCAATTTTGGTGCATAAGTAAACGTCGCATTAGTTTAGCCGGAGAACTTGAATTGAAATGCGTGGCTATGGTGATCCCAGCAGGAAAAGTTTCTATTACGGAAGATATTTTAGCTTGAGATGTTATTGTTCAGCCGAACATGCTTTTCGAACTATTTGATTGAATTCTTAGGGTTTTACTTGACACATTTATAACCAATGGGAAGACAAGCACATGCATTCTGCCTAAGATTAAAGCTGTTATACATACAAGTAGTCGAGTAATGTCAAAAAAAGTTAGATTCTTCCACGTAAACAAGCTTAGGTCTTTCCATATTGAGTTTATATAATTTATAGCTCTGTTAATTGTCTGCTGCAGAGATAAGTTGTTTAAAAGGTTTACACCTGTGGCGTAATAGTTCTGATGATATCAATGATGAGCTTTATAAAGGTTACAGGAAGGGGAATTCAGAGGGAAAGATAAATGAGATAATAGCAGGTTTTTCTTGTGCCCTCTGCCTAAATGTCCTTATGTATAACCATGCTATTCCAGTATCATCTTAACTTTGTGTGATCTCTTTTTTGCAGCATATGATTTCCTTAATTCAAATAGAAATAATTTCAATGTAAGTATTTGGTATAACTCTACCTATAAGAATGACACAGGCAATCAAGCTATAGCATTGACAAGGGTTCCTCGTTCAGTGAATTTGGTAAACCTTCCACTTTCTACTGCCATGTTCTTCTGTATGCAAACTGTCCTTGGCCCTTGTAAATTTTGTATTGTTGATCATATCATAGTGAAGGAAATCCTTAAAGATATCATGAAAATTAGTTCGATTTACTTAAATAGGGTATGACAAGGCATGGGATGTATATTTCGAGTTCTCTGTGCTTTTCTGCTTTCCCCTGGTTTATGATGCTTTAATCTCTCAAATAAATTTACATATGTTGTCATACATCACTATGTGTAAATAATTATAATTTATATATCTACATGCACACACAGATATACAAATAAGATTTGCTGGTCTGCTTTAAGGTTGGAAAGAGACTTGTCTTAATTTAATACTTTATGACTGCCTTTGTCTAGATATTGATACTAGTTGGACGGACCATTCTGTCTGTATACTTTTGATTGCTCATTAATCCATACTATAGATTGTCTAATTTCCTTACTCCCTTAGTAAGTTTAGGGAAGAGTAGTACTTAATAATGACAAGAAGCAGCTGTTTTTGAAAGAGATGGAAGTGGTAATTCTAATCATATTTTTGCTTCAACATGGAGCTGGATAAAATAAGTTCTTTTGCATTGACAAATTTAATTGTCAGCTCGTCATGTTGTTGAATTGTCCAGTTAATTAACAAGAACCATGTTGTTTCAACACCATTACTAAGAAATATCAAGTTACCTTTTCCTTATCCCACTAGCAATTCAAAGGTCATCAGACTGATTCACCTCACATTGCACTTCTTCTTAAATGAAAGGCATGAGTATCTATGTCTGCAATCTCTGTGGATTCTTTATGAAAGACTAATTATAGTTATAATGAACCTATTCATGCAATTGACGAGTTAAATTCTTGCTACATGTTATATACAGGCATCAAATGCCTACCTTCAATTGTTGCTTGGACCTTCGGCAAGAATGCTGTTCGAGTTTGTCAAGGAAATGCCCAAACCAGAAACACAACTCAGGCTGGACTTTGCTTCTCTACTGGGACCACTATTCTTTACATGGGTGGTTTCACAACTTTTTCCTGTAAGCTCACATTGTCCTGCCCTATCATAAAGGAACTTGTTCAATGGACCATCTCCATGGCAAACAAATCTGTTTTCAATTAATGCTATTGTTGATGCCAACTTGTCAGCTATCCATTTCCAAGACAACTTTCTTGCACTCATCGACTGCTTGTTTACTATTTACCTCATTTTTATGTGTTGAAGGCATGAGGAGTGAAAGTTAACATCTTATTTAGTCACGCAGTATGAGTTTTAAGTCTTCCTTTTATTCCTTTTTTTTGCAACATAATATATTTCTTGGTTTGTGTACGAGAATAAAGACTGATTTGTTTGATTGAAGAGCTAAGAAATATTAGTTCTTTAGGACTCAAAACTGTTAATTCAGTTTGTCTAAGAATTACTTATAAGAATTCATCATAGTTAACAAGCGATTGAACTTCTTTTCATAATGTCACGCTTCTTCGACTCGTCAATTTGTCAAATCATAACATTTTTCTGAGTATTACTGCACAATTTGACAATCAGTATTTCTGAAATTCCTCCAATGTTTATATTCTTAACTATTGTACCTGGTTAGGTTTATCTTATAAATTTGTGACATAGTAATTGCATATACCATCAGCCTTTATACAGATGTCGTCTTTTAATTTTTCCTATGACCCTATTTAATTCTTTATGCTCGTCATATTTACTGCATGATTTATCGTCTGCAGGTTGTTTTGATAGCTCTAGTTTATGAGAAGGAGCAGAAACTAAGGATCATGATGAAAATGCATGGACTTGCAGATGTTCCCTATTGGATGATTTCTTATGCTTATTTTTTGGTCGTATCTACTATATACATGTTCTGTTTTGTGATTTTCGGCTCATTAATAGGTAATTTTACAGCTACTCAATTGAGCCTTTTTATTAATTGGAGTTGCCTGATACAAATTTCATTTTCCCCTTGTACCTTTTTGCAGGCTTGAAGTTCTTTTTGGTTAATGATTACAGCATCCAATTCGTGTTTTATTTCATTTACATAAACTTGCAAGTGTCCCTTGCTTTTCTAGTTGCTGCATTTTTCTCGAATGTTAAGACAGCCACAGGTTTGATATCTTCAATAGAAGTTGCTGATAATATTGCAAGGATGAATCAGCATTTCATATTAACTTTCAGCATCAAACATGATATGACTAATTCTTCTTACTTGACATTGTAACAGTCATCGGCTATATGATGGTGTTTGCAAACGGACTCTTGGCAGCATTCCTTTTCCAGTTCTTTCTCCAGGATGATTCATTTCCCAGTAAGTTCAGGAAATTTAAGGATGTCTCACTGACTCTTTCATCATCTAGTTAGGAACCATAACTCATGATTCTCGTAGTTGCAACACCTAGTCACCTCCAGATTGATGATAATTTATTGAAGCAATACGTTTATACTGACTTGCAGTTCATTGGGGACCTTTTGAGGGGATTGCAACATTCAATTTCTACAGTGAAAATTAGTGGCATGGTTGTCTCGTTTATCTGCTTAGTGCTTAACTAGAGCTCTCAGGAAATACTAAATATGTTAAATGGGAGGAGAATATCGTCTGACAAAGAAAGGGTGGACAGAAGGGGCCAAAAGATTTTTCAGGGGATATAAAGAAGGTAGGATGAAAGGCGGTGAAGGGTCAGGAGAGAAGAATTCATATTCATGAATCCTTCAAAAGTCAAAAGAGGGAAACTTAAAGTAGTTAGAATGCTTCAGCCCATCATCGTTTTCTACCACTGCATCCCGACTAAAAATTTGTTCTTTCTCCTGACTGTATTCATTATAAGAGGCTTCATGTTACAAAAATTTGACAGGACTCTACTCCAGTACTCCAAAATAAAATATTTACGACAGTTGTTTTTTTACATTTTTCTGTTGGATTTGTTACACTGAATTTGCACTCCAAGTATTCTGTTTTGGTCCTGCTCAGTTTAAATCCTTTAGTCTCCAAAGCGTGTCTCCAAACCTCCAACCTATCATTAACTTTGGTCCGGGTCTCATCAATCAGTACTATGTCATCTGCAAACAACATACACCATGGGACTCCCTCCTGGATAGATCGCGTCAGCTCATCCAACACCAAGGAAAATAAAAAAGGGCTTAGCACAGATCCTTGGTGAAGTCCCATCTGAACAGGAAAATATTCAGAATCTCCTCCCACCGTTCTTACCCGAGTTATGGCCCCGTCATACATGTCCCTTATCACTCTAATATATGCCATTGGGACGCCTTTCATCTCCAAACACCTCCATAGGACATCCCTCGGGACTTTGTCATAGGCCTTCTCAAGATCAATGAACACCATATGAAGGTCCTTCTTACTTTCCCTGTATTTCTCCACTAATCTCCGAACAAGGTGGATCGCTTCAAGTATCTGGGGTCTATCATCCAGAGTAGTGGGGATATCGACGATGATGTCACACATCGTATTGGGGCGGCTTGGACAAAATGGAGGTTGGCCTCTGGAGTATTGTGTGATAAGAAGATACCATCTAAACTCAAAGGTAAGTTCTACAGAATGGTGGTTAGACCTGCTTTATTGTATGGGGTGGAGTGTTGGCCAATAAAGAATGTACATGTTCAGAAAATGCAGGTCGCAGAAATGAGGATGTTACGATGGATGTGTGGTCACACCAGGAGCGACAAGATTAGGAACGAGGTCATTAGGGAGAAGCTAGAGGTGGCCCCTGTAGCTGACAAGATGAGGGAAGCGAGACTGCGATGGTTTGGACATGTACAGAGAAGGAGTACTGATGCCCCTGTTAGAAGGTGTGAGAGATTAGATTTGGGAGCTATACGTAGGGGTAGAGGTAGACCAAAAAAGTATTGGGGGGAGGTGATTAGAAACGATATGGTGAAACTTGATCTCACCAAGGACATGACCTTAGATAGGAAGGAGTGGAGGTCGAGAATTAGAATAGCAGGCTAATAGGGAGGAGTGGTAATTGTCTGTCTTTTATATGTTATTTATCTGCCTTTATATGTTTACTATCTTGTATCTAGATATTATTATGTGCTCTTCTCTTTTTGCCTGTGTATCGTATCTAGCGTGTTCTGCTGATGGATTTTTGTGACGAGGGTTTCCAGGAAACAGCCTCTCTACCTATGTGGTAGTGGTAAGGTCTGCGTACATCTTACCCTCCCCAGACCCCACTTGTGGGATTTCACTGGGTATGTTGTTGTTGTTCTGTTGGATTTGTTGCTGCAGTGTCAGTTTATTAATTTGTCGTCTCCAGTTTGTAGATTTACCATACCTTTTGGGGGGGGGGGGGTAATTATACGTATGTAGAAAGAGGGGATGGAAGAAAAGTTAACAACCGTTCCAAACATCTCCAGGCTTGAACGAAATAGGGAACAAATTACTGTGTTCCTTCCAATGTTCCCTTCCTTTACCAAGCAGCATGGGAGCTATATATTTTCATTAGGCGAAGATAATCAACTTCTTCTCCTTTTTTCTCCTCTATGCCAAAAATAATGTCAAAAATTGAGATAGTGGTCGGAAAGTTTTGCCTCTATTTCTCCTGATATTTTGTTTGGTTTTGTTTTTCACCGTTGTATGCTAATCTTCTGGTAAATGCTGTCGTGACTTTGTAGGAGCCTGGATTATAGTTATGGAACTTTATCCTGGATTTTCTCTTTTTCGTGGCTTATACGAGTTTTCCCACTATGCTTTCATTGGTAATTATATGGGAACAGATGGTATGAAATGGAAAGATTTGAGTGATGGAAAAAATGGGATGAAGGAGGTTCTAATAATTATGATAGTGCAGTGGTTGGTGTTTCTCGTTCTTGCGTATTACATTGATCAGATTGCATCATCAGGGAAAGATCCCCTTTTTTTCTTGCGGAACTCCAGGAAGAAACCTTCACCTCCTGTCAGGAAACTTAGTTTATCAAGGGAGGGGGCTAAAGTTTTTGTACAAATGGAGAAACCTGATGTTGCTCAAGAGGTAAACATTTAACCTTTCTCGTGAAAAACATTTTTCCCTTGTCATTTGTTCCTATCTACAAAACTAACCATACTGAACCTTCGTTCAATAGAGGGAGAGAGTTGAGCAGTTGCTTGAATCAAATACAGGTCATGCCATCATTTGTGACAATTTGAAAAAAGTTTATCCAGGCAAAGATGGAAACCCTGAGAAATTTGCAGTGAGAGGATTGTCACTTGCTTTGCCTCAAGGGGAATGTTTTGGTATGCTAGGTCCCAATGGTGCTGGCAAAACTACCTTTATCAACATGGTCAGTCCTGTCATCTGTTTTGTGTTAGATGTATCTTTGTAAATCTTAAGTTTTGGTCACTCAAGGAAGTGACCTTTATAACTTCAAAAACACATTCTTAGTGCCCTTCTTTTTGTAGTCAGATGAAATGTATATTGATTCTTTTTTCATTTGCTTAGATTGCATAAACTGAAAACTCTACACCTCTTAGTAATAATTTTCTGATAACAGATGATTGGGCTCATAAAACCAAGCTCTGGTACAGCATATGCTCAGGGTATGGATATTCGAACAGACATGGATATGATATACACCAACATGGGTGTATGTCCACAGCATGAGTAAGAATCTATTTTCTCTTAAGTCAAGTTGATATGTCATTCCTTCTTCCTTCAGAAATCAGTGTCATAATACTAACTGCCTTTTTCTCATGTGGAAATTTATTCAGCTTGCTTTGGGAAAAATTAACAGGAAGGGAGCACCTGCTTTTCTATGGAAGGCTTAAAAATCTTAAAGGAGCAGTCTTGACACAAGTAAGTTAATGGCTCACGTATTAACTTTTGCTCGGGCTTATGAGAAGCACTTGCAAAGTTGAAGTTAACCAAACTATTAGAGCAGAAATGTTGGTTCAGCTATGTTACAGCCAATTAGCATTACTTTTCCCATTGCCAGGATATTGCTACTGAAATCTATATCAATAGAGTCCTCCCCTCCCTCTCTCCTCCATAGCCCACCAAACAACCCCCAAGGTCCTTAAAGTACATGAGATGTTCTAGTTTCGGGGTTGGAATAAGGGTAATTAATTGTCGAGACAATCTAAAAGACAAAATGTTGATGAAATTGACTCATTGAAAGAAGATGTTTTTATGTCTTTGGGCTACTTATACTTTTCTGTCTACAGGCAGTTGAAGAATCTCTTAAAAGTGTCAACTTGTTTCATGGAGGCGTTGCTGATAAGCAAGCTGGGAAATACAGTGGAGGAATGAAAAGGAGACTAAGTGTTGCTATCTCATTGATTGGAGATCCCAAGGTATGTTAGTGCTACCATCCATCCTCATAAAAAGACAACCAGAAATGCGTATTGATATTCTTGTGTGGTTTATGTATTTTTCCAGGTTGTCTACATGGATGAGCCGAGTACTGGACTGGATCCAGCTTCACGAAATAATTTGTGGAATGTTGTCAGACGTGCAAAGCAAGATAGAGCTATTATTCTCACAAGTAATTTAACATTACTTCGTTCTCTTGCTTCTTTATTGCCCCTTTTGACCTGAATAAACTGTGTAGGTTTCTCCAATTACGCATGTTCTCTAAACAACATCATAAAGTAATCTTGAAAGTACTGAGAATGAGATATTATGCGCTGTACACCAGTTTCTTTTCCTTCCACATTAATTCAGATGTTCTAGCCCAGCATATCTTGGACTTTGCACACCTGAGTTCTTTCTTGTTCCTTCCTTACCCCTGGTAATGAGATCATTAAGATCATTAATATGACAACTCATAAGGATAATAATTTCAGCTCATTCAATGGAAGAAGCGGAGCATCTATGTGATCGACTAGGAATATTCGTGGATGGCAACTTGCAGTGTGTAGGAAATCCCAAAGAGGTAATTTTGAGCCTTTAAGAAATCTTGGAAATCCTATACATTTACTGTGCTTCCCTCACTGTTATGAGATTGTGGACCATGTATTCTTCTGATAGGAATAATGATGTGAACGCAAGTAAGAACAAAGGAAAGTGAGACTTGGTAGGCTAAGAAGTTTAGCTTTGAAATATAATGCTGCAAGTGTTGAGCCAGTATATATATTTTTCGACCTCTCCGTCTGATACCATTAATTTTCCAACTGTTCTGACCATGTAATCCCCTGTTGGATGACAGTTGAAGGCGAGATATGGAGGATCTTATGTATTTACGATGACAACATCATCAGATAATGAGGAGGAAGTGGAGCACATGGTCCGACACCTATCTCCAAATGCCAACAGGATATACCATTTATCGGGGACACAGAAGTTTGAGTTGCCAAAGCAAGAGGTTAGAATTGCAGATGTATTTCAAGCTGTTGAGAAAGCAAAGAGTAGATTCACAGTTTATGCGTGGGGTCTGGCTGATACAACTTTGGAGGACGTGTTTATCAAGGTTGCTCGCACTGCTCAGGTTTTCAATGTCCTCTCTTGACATCCATATTAGCACCAATATCTACATGTTATTGCGGCTCAAGTTTCCCATTTTGTGAAGATTTTGTCTGTATCACTGTCATCCGCATGCGTTACTACGTTCATTTCATCTCATGTAGATATATATATTTTTTGATACATTGGAGGATAATGTAAATATCATTTGTGATAAATGATAATATATACAGTTTGCTTCCCCACATCGATTTTATATTCTGAAGCGTGGATAACTCAATTGTTTCATGTCCATATACTTTTTGTTTCTCATTTAAATGACTGCTCGTATCATATGGATGCATTACTCTGCAGAGAGTACTTTTTGGGTGAGAGTTCGAAAATCAGCCCGATAAACCACAGAGTCAACATCAAATGCATAAATTTTGCTGGAATATTGTCTATGAAACCTGTCAACTTATGTATGACGCCAATGGAACGTTACTAATGTTTCAACAGCTTAGAGAAGAGGGCAATGTTAAGTTAGCTGTATTTGTTTCTGTTAATGTTTCTAAGTTTAATGTAATCGTGACTAATTTAGATATATTTCATCAAATCGTGAAATCACCGGAACTGGATTTGTTTGGCAACAACTAAGCGATAACGTCTGAAAAGGACGAAGAATGAATTCGCTCAACCATCGGAAGAAGGAAATAGAGGAGTGAAATTCAAACGCACTTTACTCCAATGGGCACCAAGCTAGCCCATTTTATTAAAGTCAAAGTCGATAAAGTCTTGCTCAATAGACTAGCATATTTTCTTTTTCATACAAATCATCGTATAAACAGAATAGTATATACACGATGGATATGCTAATTCTAATTAAGGGTGTTATATGAAAGCATAGAGAGGTTTTTCTTCTTGTCTACAATAAATTTTACGTTCTCTTCAAAAAATAATAAATAAAGTGAATGTTTTATCATAATACTCGTACTATTGATATATAATCTTGAGTCTTAGAAAAATATTTGAGAAATATATAGTTAAAGTTCTAGCTAAAATATGAAAACATAAGCTCTTTTATGAATTTAAGTGAACAAGTAAATTAAAAATTTATTTTTAATATAGTGGATAAGTGAAAATACAACAACAATAATATATCCAATAGAATCTCACAAGTGGGGTCTTGGGAGGGTGGAATGTACACAGACATAAACTAGATATGACAAAATGAAAGAAAAAGAAAGGAATAGGAAGAACGACCACTAATGAAAAGCATATAATACTATATAAATATAATAAATTTAACACGCATAATACATATAAAGACAACACCCTACTATACCCAACGGCTACCCCTGCTAACCCATTAGCCTTCTACTCTAATTCGCGATCTCCACTCCTTCCTATTTAAGGTCATGTCCTCGATGAGATCAAGTCTCGTCATATCCTGTCTAATCACCTCTCCCCAGTACTTCTTCGGTCTACCTCTACTTATCCTAGTGCCTCCTAAGTCCAACCTCTCGCTCCTCCTTACAGGAGCATTGATACCTCTTCTCTGCACATGTTCAAACCATCGCAGTCTCGCTTCCTTTATCTTATCAGCCACCGGGGCCACCTCTAGCTTCTCCGGAATGGTCTCATTCCTAATCTAGAGCATATATATGTTATTGATATATTGAAATAAATTGAAAGCAATATATGTTATTGATATATTGGTAGTTCATATGTTTCATATGTGAAGACAGCATATTTATTTGAACGGTTGAAGTAACACAAGATACCTGTGTTGTGTAATCCGAAAGAAATATTTCTAACTGTGGGAAGTAAATAAGGAAACTGACTTTCTTTTTGGCCAAAAAAAAATTAATGGACTTTCATTTTATCGAGTTCCTTTTTGTCAAAAGAAAAATATATTGAGTTGAATCCAAATGATGTAAAAAAAAAAAAAAATTGAATCCAAAAAATTAAAAAAGAATAATTATGTGAACCCTAGGGGTTAGCCTGGTGGTAATTGACTTGAGCCTTGAGCATTGGGTTTGCTCTCTTTTAAGGTGAGGACCATCGGACTAGCTAAAACCTGAATTAATTAAGGTATATTTGCGAAAAACTCCTTGCCGAGGACCTGTGCAGTCGGGCTCAAAGTCAGAACTCGTGCTTGGAATTAATCGACTAAAAACAATCTCTTTTACATATTTTCGGATTCAGTTTCATTTCATTCCTCGTCTATTTAATTTATTTTTTCTGTTTATATATGTAACACCTATATTACTTAAATATTAAAGGTCTGAATTAATTAGTTTTTAATTAAAAAAAATATTAATGAACCATGATTGAAATAAGAAATGTTGCTATATAAGTTTCCAATTTTGGTAAGAAAATATCTTTCTCTTAAAATTTTGGGATCGAATGAAATTACTTCAATTAAATAGCATTAACTTTTGATATAAAATGATTTTTTCCATAATTTTATAACAATGAATTACAATCAAGACCTGTCAATATTTTTTTTTTTTAAAAATACCATCTATATTCTGAAAATGTTTAACAAAAAAATCAGTTTATATTTCTTTTACGGAAAAGTAATTTTCGATACTTCTTATTTAATATCTAAATTCTGGAAATTCTACCATCATTTACAATGTTTTTTATTTTTTGGTTTTGAATATTGGTTTTGAATTGACAGAAATTTAATCCACGATGAACCATTTTTTAGTATGCGTGTGTGAGAATGAAAAAACAAGCTCAGTAGAATTTCACAAGTGGGATCTGGGGAGGGCAGAATGTACGCAGACCTTACCATTACCTCATAGAAGTAGAGAGATTGTTTTTTGGGAACCCTCATCTCAACAACCCATAGGCGGATTAGACTAGATATGCCAAAAATGAAAGGAAAGAAAGGAATAAGAAGAGCGACTACTACTGAAAAGCACGTAACATTATGCAAATACTATAAATTTAATACACATGATACAAATAAAGCCCTACACTACTTCGTGGCTAGACATCAACCTATTAGCCTTCTCGACTTTCACAGCTTCCTATCTAAGATCATGTCTTCGGTGAGATTAAGTCTTGCCATGTTCGATCTAAAGAACAAAAATGATTTTTCATTTTATTTTATTAGCTAAAATTGGATAAACTTAAATGATAATTTATCTCCTTTTAAATTTTGTATCAATTAATATTTAGATAAGCCAAATATTACACTCAATAAAAATAAAAAAAATGAAGAGGAGTCTGATCCCATATTTTCGGCTATTTTTAGCTAACAAATAAATTTATTAATAGTGAATATGGGCATCACAATCGCTCTAAATTCTAATACGTCTTCAAATTCCCAGTTTTGAATATTTGTCCTTATCCCAATATTCCAAAAAAAATTTCTTATCAATATTACCAAACCATTTTTTAATTGTTATCTACTTTTTTTGTCATTTTAACAAGAATCCAAAATTCATTTTAATTAATAAACCTCCTGCTGCTATAGTAAGTCATCAACAATTTATCCACTTTCAATAATGGCGAAAGCCTCTTTTTTCTACCTTTTTGTTTTTGTCACTCTTTTGCTTTGTAAAAAATCATGTACAGCAACTGAGGAAATTAAAGTGTATGAATTGAAGAAGGGTGATTTTTCTATAAAGATCACAAATTATGGTGCTACAGTTCTTTCTGTTATACTTCCTGATAAAAATGGTAATGAACAGAAAATTTCTTAATTTTTTACAAATTTTTTTCCTAATTAACACTCATTTTTACTCCTTTTAGGGAAATTGGATGATGTTGTTCTGGGCTACGACTCCATCGATGAATACAAGGTTAGTTTTTGCGATTTTGTTTGTTTAGAGTCGGATTTAAGATTTGAAATTCGTGGATTTCAGTAATGTAGAATGGCAATTGGCTTTATAATCGAATATTTATAAGTATTTAGTGAATTTTTTTCAGGATTTGTCGATTTGATGAAGAGAAACGGATTTTCGTGAACCCGTATAATACTTTCTGGATCCGCCATTGCCCTTTTTGTAAACTAACTTAAATTGCTGTTTCCCGAAAAATGGCAAACATAGGTATAAATTAGCAGCTTTTGGCCGTAGATTTTAGGAGTAGTTTTTGAAAATATGATCTGCAAATATTTTCGAGTTGGGTTTTAGGGATTCCGAGCACAAAAATTCGAAAAAAAAAAATCAAGTAAAATGCATGTTTAAACACTACTTTAAGTTTCAAAATCACAACTTCGAAAAACTCAATATGATATAATATGTGGATACTGACTAGTGATTGTAAATATTTTTGGCCAAGTAGCCAAATGTGCAACTTCCGGGAAAAAGATTTGGGTTATGAGTCATCTTTTATTAAAATAAAATTCTGAGATTAAATTCATTTGTTTATTTCTCTTTTAATTTTGTAAAAGATTTGGAATTGCTGTGTGTTCGATTCTTGATTGAAGTTATTAAGTATTTGTAGAACGACACAACATATTTTGGTGGCCTAATTGGAAGAGTTGCTAATCGGATTGGAGGAGCAAAATTTGAGTTAAATGGTGTGGAATATAAATTACCAGCTAATGATCATGGAAACACACTTCATGGTATTTATAATTATTCATTTCTTTTGTTGTTAATTAAATCTCTCTATTCTAAACACTTGATTAAGATGTCGAAAATCGTGTTAAATCAGGGGGTAGCAGAGGATTCTCTAGTGTAACATGGACTGTGGAAGATTTTCAGGAAGATAGTCATCTTACTCTTACCTACAATAGCTTTGATGGTGAACAAGGTACATATATGGTATAATTTTACTCATTTGATTTATTTGGTTTAATCAATAAGAAGGCATATAGAAAATACCATCAGATTTCAAAGCATCATGATCCGACTCTAAATTTTCACCCGTTTGAGCATGTCTAGCTTATTTTTTAACAGTAACGCAGCATCACTATAACTCACTTGTTGAATTACGACCAGCATTATTGTCAATCTGTGTACGAACTCAGTACAAGTGGACCTAATACCAACCACTTGCAGCTTTTTGCAGGAGATGAGATCCAAAATAGAATTATTTTACTTTGTTGTTATTACATGCTTCCTCTAGTACTTGTTATATCTCTTTTCTTTGGTATGTTCTTGGATATGCATTACCTACGCAGGAGATTTTTTGGAAACAATATTTTTATCTCTATAAAATAGGAGTAAGGTGTGTATATACTCGACCCCGTCTTATGTGAGGCTACACGGGGTATGTTGTTGTAGATTGATCGTAGTGCGTAATAGGCCAGATGAAAAGAAACTAAAGCAATAGACTGTATGGTAGACAAAGGATCAAATGATGAGGTGCAGATCTACCCAACATTGACCAGTAATGGATGCCCTGGCTATGTATTTTTATCTGCCATTTATAATTTCAAAAGATTCTCATTGTTATAAGTAGCTGCCTAGCTGGATATGAAAAACATTATTTATTTCTCGCCAAATAAATTTTGACAATCAAATGTTGTGAAACAGGATTTCCAGGTGATCTTTCTGTCAAGGTGACATATATGTTCATCGAGACAAACAAATTAGCCTTAACCATGCAAGCAAAGCCACTAAACAAAGCCACACCAGTGAATTTAGCATCTCACTCTTACTGGAATCTTGGTGGACACACCAGTGGCAACATTTTGTCCCAAACTATTCAAATTTTCGGGTCCAAGATTACTCCTGTTGATGATAAACTCATCCCCAATGGAGAAATTACCTCGGTTAAGGGAACAGGCTACGATTTCCTCCAGCCACGGACGATAGGGAGCAGGCTCAGTGAAATTCCGGGTGGATATGATATCAACTATGTATTGGATAATACCGAGGGCAAACATCTCCAGAGGGTTGCAATTGTCCAAGAAAGCAAATCAGGTAGAAAGATGGAACTGTGGACTAACAAACCTGGTGTGCAGTTTTATACAAGTAATATGTTGGACAATGTTAAGGGAAAAGGTGGATTTGTTTACTCAAAGTATGCTGCACTGTGTTTGGAGACACAAGGCTTCCCAGATTCTGTCAATCACCCCAATTTTCCTTCCCAATTTGTGAATCCAGGGGAAACTTATAACCACATTATGATTTATAGGTTCACTGCTTCGTAGGAACTTTTAAATTTTTCATGGTTCAAAGTACAGTTGAGAGGCCTTTCTTGTTTAGTATCACCTTCATTTGTGTTACGAGTAACTTACCTTTATTTTGTGTTTTATAATAAAAGTTACTCCTCTCCAAAATACTTGTTGCAATTTCCTTTTTGAGAGTCAAATCATCATCATCATATATATATATATATATATGTGTGTATGTATATATATTACGAGTAACTTAGTTTTATGTTGTGTTTATAATAAAAGGTACTCCCTCTCCAAAATACTTGTTGCAATTTCCTTTTTGAGAGTCAAATTATATATATATATATTAAAATGTAAAGACCCTTAAAAATATAATGCTTCATTATATTGCATATTAAAGTTAGTTTTCATCTCTTCATTACAAAACTTATTTCGACAGAAATTTACGTTTTTTTTTTCCTTTTTACTGTTATTGATATTTTTACGATCTATTACACAATTATTTTTTTCTACTTCTATTTTTGACTCTTCTTTAATTGATTTTGTAGTGAAATTTTTGACGTACTAATTAATTGAGTTGGTTTTAGAACTACAATTTATTTATTTTTTAAATGGAAAACAATATTTGTAGGTTGATTTGGAGACTAAACCATGTATGACAGTAAAAAATTGAAAAATAAAGATAACAATCTTTTGAGGTATATTTTTAGGTATATTATGGTAGAATTTCTTTAATTTATTTCCTTTATTCTGTTTGATTTTTAACGATTTTAGCTTTCTAATAGGTGATCATAACGTCATACAAAAAGAAATTAACCACCAAAGATCATGAAACCAACATGAGTGTACACATTGTTAATGATCTTTTAGTATGTTGTAGGTTTAATTATAATCATAGTACTAATTTAAATATAATATAAAATGACAATTTTAGGTTATAACAGTCGTTATACTATATAACATTGAATTTGAGATACTTACGATTAAAAAAGATAAAGAGTCAAAATATACGTGTCCGAAAATTAGTTATACTAAAAGTGAAGTTGGATCACCATTTTGTCCTAAAGTAAATCAAAATATAATTAAATAACAAATTAATTATAAATAGTATATATTATTTTAAAAACTTTTGTCCATCCAAAATAACGTTTATTCTTCTATCACCAATTAATCATATAGTCCAAAACCTGGAGAAGTTAGAAAGTTGAAAATTATTCAATAAATGTTGGATTCAAAATTGAAATGCATTAAGAATAGTACTTATCTGTTACTACTCTGAATTAAAAACTGAATAAGAAGGGTCAATTATGTAGGAATCAGTTTCAAAATTAAAAGTTGAATTTAAAAGGTCATCATCTAATGCTATTTAAGAACCAACTTATAAGATGGATGCTGCCGCTAATCAAGAAGAAGAAACAATAAAAATGTATTCATTATAGTTCAACAAAAGTGTTAAGATATGAGTGCACCCATTTAACATTTAGCATACTGTATATAAAAATTTGAAATAAACGTGCAACACACGTTTTTAGAAACTAGAACAAATATTTTTAAGATATATTTTTCAAATTAGTTAAATTGACTTGAGGAGTGACTCTCAAATTATCAGTTTGATATCATGTTTCATTGATTATTTCGAGTTTTCAAGTGGATGTGCTTAATGAAATGATAATAGATCCCTTCACCTTTAACGAGAAATCTGGAAATAGAAAACCTTTTCAGTAAATGTTTAATGCCTTCTGGCAAACTTCCCAACCTAAATTCAAATTATTCAGTCTCATGGTTCAAGATACAGATCCGTTGACGCATACTTCACAAGAGATTAAACAAATTTTCTACTTTGTAGCAAAAGCCACAATCAGTTTATCAATTTGCAACAGAGAGATCTAAAAGGAAACGGAATTTAGGAACCCTTTTTCTTTCAGAAGACATTTTCCAATTAACCAACTGAATTTTCAAAGCACACTGACTAAGTAACTGGATATAAACCTGAATATCAGAAGCGTGAAGGAAAATATCAAAAAGAGCCTTGGAAACAAGCAAGCAGAGGAAAATAATGTCTTATTGACTCTTTGGGTTCCACCAAAATCAGCTGAATTACAAGTTCTGCTATTCAATTAGCACTCTGTGTTGTTGTCTTCTTGAAATCAATCTTGTCGACTTTGACTTCTCCATCAATGAGTTCATAAACGTAGACCACAACTCGCAGGGCATCAATGTCCATGAGAACAAAGCTAGGGTTGACATCATATGTGATGCTACTGTAGGCACCAGTAGCAGATCCTGGATTTATAACCACCCCTGCTTCATGTTTGTAAGCTGTGAACTGATGGGTGTGACCAGTGACAAGTATGTCTACATCCAATTGCCTTTGAAGCATGGCCAACGAGTCCAAGTCACCCCATGGAATAACCTGGAGGACAAGAAAACAAGAGGAAGATACCATTAGTACTAGAAAGGGCAGTATGCTTGCTGGTGAACTAAGCATATTTTCAAATAATTCTTAAATGATTACTTCGGTTTAGAGGAGTAAAAATGTCGAAGTGGAAAACTATTTCTCAAAAATTGTATGCAAAAAGATCAAAGACAAACAATAGCAGGAAATATATATAGTGGGATAAAAAAAGTGGGGGAAGTTGACAGACCAAAGTAGAGTACACATTTTGCCGTAATATTCTTTTAAGTTAGTAGCGGAAATATTGGCTACACTTGGGGGAAACCAACAAAATACAGCAGGGCTTTTTGGCAGTATAGATATATGCACTCAGATATAGCAATAATGCAACAAAACTTCAATCTCATGCTAAGCAAGAATGTTATTGCAAGTAAATTAAGTCTCTTCACAATAACATACTAACAATAGTTATATAAGATGAGCCAAACATAAGAACCTGCAGCCAAGAGAAGCACAAACATGCATAGAGGTGGGGCAGGGTGCATGTTAATACATATGTATCTGCTACATGCCATACAACTAAGTAAAGAGTGCAGGGATGTTAGTTTTCGCCGTGACAAGAATTCAGATAGCCTGAATAACCAAAATTACTTCATCAGCTTAATACAGGTCTGCAAGAGTAACAAAAAGATGGTGAATCGGACCTGGTGGCCATGGCATAATCCAAGCTTAAATTGACCAATCGTAAGTGTCTTCGTCTCAGGGTAACGTGTCTCCTCATCATACTCGCCTCTAGTAATATGCAAGTCAGGACAAAGAGTCTTTAAGTAATCATGAACCTCCTGCAATTGTAATTTGGATGAGGCAGTCAATACATTTTCATATAGAATCTACATCTCAGTTGGAAGCTAAAAGACCAAGAAAATGAATGTCCACACTTATGAAGCGTGTAATTGGGAGTATAAATCAAATGAATTTGTTAAGGCAAAAGATATCAGACAACCTAC